>CM049431.1:96194307-97429756 GCA_026929855.1 Poa annua | reverse complement strand
CTTCCTCCCCGGCCACGACACCCGCCTCCGCCGCCGCCTCCGGCCGGCGCGGGTCCCCGCCTCCGCCGCGTCCTTCCGGCCGGCGGCGGAGCTCGAGGTGGGGCGGCAGCTGGTGGAGGCGGTGGGCGTGGGGCTCCCCTGCACCGTGATGGCCTGCGGCGACGTCATCTACCGCAGCACGCTGCCCCACAACGACGGGCTCACCATCACCGCCCCCGGCGCCGCGCTCGCGCTCGCCGCGGCCTCCTACCTCTGGGCCACCCCGGGGGTCGCCCCGGGCTTCTTCGACATGTTCGTCCTCGCCTTCGCCGAGCGCCTCTACCGCCCCACCTTCCGCAAGGTGCCGCACACTGACCTCCCCAGATCGACTGTGCGTGCATCTTCGATTGATTCGTGATAGTGTCGTGTGTGTTTTGGCAGGACGATTTCGTGCCCGGGAAGAAGCTTGGCGAGGGCGCGTTCGGGGTCGTGTACAAGGCGTCGCTGTCTGACCCCAAAGCCGCGGAGAAGGTGAACACCAATGTCTCGTACTACTCGCCTATGCATGTAGTATGGCGTTCAATTGGTGTAGAATTTGGGTTTCCATTAGTGGAGGCTGGAGAACAGAGATAGAGCAACCGGATATAGTGAAGTGGACAAGTGGTGTGGGCTTGGATAAACTGAAGTTGCTCATGTCATCAGTGAAAATGTGTCTGTGTGCACATTGTGACACGCTCATTCAGTATCTGTTGTCCTGATCTGTTGATCAATTGCGTAGTTGTTTCTGAAGCAGAAATCAAAGGTTGATAGCTAGTACAAATGTCTGAAACCCTGTCAAAATTGAAGTAGTAGTACAGCTTATCCACTTTTAAGTGTCAGTTAAGTGAACTCTAAACCAGGCACACTGATGCACACTACTTGTTTTGTCTATCTTCAAGCAAGGTGCCGTGGTCGTGAAGAAGGCAACCGAGTATGGCGCGGTAGAGATATGGATGAACGAGCGTGTAAGGAGGGCATGCGGTAGCAGCTGCGCGGATTTTCTCTACGGCTTTCGTGAGGTATACATACTCCCGGTTCAGTGCTGGAGCTTGTTTTTCATCATCTTGTGGATTTTGTTTTGCTAGTATTTGATTGATTTCTGAACTCACGATGCACATTTGTTTCCTAGAGCAAAGCCAAAGGTAAGGGAGCTGACGAATACTGGCTTATCTGGCGCTATGAAGGCGAGGACACGCTTTCTGCTCTCATGCAAAGCAAGGAGTTCCCTTACAATGTAAGTGGATCAGACATAAAGAGTAGCTTTTAATCAGTCACTTTGCTTGCTTGCATTGACTTCAGTTAACTAGTTCTTACCTTTAGGCTTTAGCATGCTATTTCGTTATTGGCAGTTAACTGATTCCGGGTTCCGGCAACACGATAGTGAGACCTCAGTTTTATTTGTCAACTGGCCTACCGAGCTGCACTAGAACCTTGCAGTTATCTAACCAGTTTTCGCCACCTCTCACCTAGGTAGTAAGTTATATTGTCGGGCACTATGCTACCTTACTGATATGTACTTGTGTAGTGAGGCTTGTGAGCTTATAGGGGTGGTTAGCTCTAGGCCTCTAGTTCATGATGAAATAATATCTAGATAGAATATGGAACTGAATACTGCTGTTATGGAGAACAGTTGGATAGGTTCCTTTCGTGAATGCTATCTTCTCATTGCATGACAACCATTTGTTCGTCTCATAGATTAATCAATGTAATGCAGTGTTAACTTGTGTCTTGGTGCATTTTTGATAGTTCCAATCTGTTTGTGGTTGATCAGGTTGAGACAAAGATTCTCGGAAATGTTCAAAACTTGCCAAAGGGAATAGCGAGAGAGAATAAGATTATTCAAACGGTGATGAGACAACTCTTGTTTGCTCTTGATGGACTTCATTCGACCGGGATTGTTCATAGGGACATAAAACCCCAAAATGTGATATTTTCAGAAGGTAAGAACAAACACATGTTTTCCTTGCAATTTCATGCTAAAGTCTCCTGTACTGATCTTGTCACCATTCATCCACGGGAAGAATCTCGTACCTTCAAAATTATTGATCTTGGAGCAGCAGCTGATTTACGAGTGGGCATCAACTATATTCCTAAGGAGTTCCTTTTGGATCCAAGGTCACCAAGCTACTTTCATGATTGGGAACTGTATTGCTGCAACATAACTTGGATTTGCTTGAAGCTTTACAAATGATTTGCAGGTATGCTGCTCCAGAGCAATATATCATGAGCACGCAAACACCATCTGCTCCCTCTGCTCCAGTGGCAACTGCTCTATCTCCAGTTTTGTGGCAGGTATTCTTTAGAACCTTGAATCTGAGATGAAACTGTGTTGATTTCTGTCAGATAAAACTACTGTTCCAATCAAGATAATTGCTTCAGCTGATGCAACAAATTCCTCTTCGCAGCTGAACCTTCCTGACAGATTTGACATATACAGCTTGGGCCTCATATACTTGCAGATGGTATGTCATCAAAGTATCTGTATTTATGTGTTTGCCAGGTTTATGTCCTTTTGTTTTAGTAAACCCAGCCGAAAGTAGGGTAGCTTCATACATCTGAAAGTGGCATCCAAAATATTAAGGGGGATTTTCCCTGATTTCATGATTGAATAGACAGTTCCTTTGAAATTACAGAATTATAATGTAGGTTTTTTTCTTATTACCGAAAGGCTTAAACTGCCTTGTGTGAAAATCCCTTCGTTCCACAGGTCCTAAGTTTAGAACACAGTGCTATGGATCTCCAAGTTTCTATTGCACTGGAAGATCTCGAACTTTCCTGCACGAAACTTATCCATTGGTTTGAAAGTCATATTACTATTCTCCCTTATGCACTATATTGCTATCGACAGACTCTTTCACTCTTTTCACGTCTTGTCAAAAGATCTTCCTATTTCTTGCTGGAAGCTTGTAATTATCACCTTCCTAACTTCCAAGGGGAATTCGTTTGCCCGTCCGGTCTTTGTGACTTTTTTTTAGAAACGGGGAGAACCCCGGCTTTTACATCAAAGTGATGCACACAGCCATTTTATAAATCTAAATAGGCAGCAAGTATCAATATTGAACGAGTCTGTGACTGGGGTATTTTTTTCGAAATGGGGAGCGGAGCCCCAGCCTCTGCATCAATTGATGCACACGGGTTTTTATTGCAAAGTATGAAAGGTATGCCATGCATTATTTAGCGAGTGTGCTACCTGTAAAAACATCAACATGTGATAACATATTTGAGTATGCATTGATTTGCATAACTTGAGGAATAGTACTGTTTTATTACTTGCAAGTTTCTTCGTAGCATAATGTTACACAGTTATCTGCATCTTTACAGTTTGCTCCAGGCAGCATCTATGCATCTCCACACGACAACGGTGCCAAATGTAGCATGTTCGATCTGCCGTTTTAAATTCAGGATTATTCTGTAGAACAGAAAAGTTTATTGACAATATAGTACAGCAACTTCTATTTTAAAAACATCTCATGACTGCATCTTAGTTCCAATAGATCTGACTGAGAATTCTAGTAGCCTTTAAATTACCTTTAACAAACAAATCATTGTTTTGAAGGCATTTCCAGCGTTGAGAACTGACAGCAGCCTGATTCAGTTTAACCGTCAACTGAAAAGATGCAACTATGACTTGGAAGCTTGGAGGAATTTGGTAGAACCACGAGCTGCACCAGATCTTCGGAGGGGGTTTGACATCTTGGATTTGGATGGTGGCATCGGATGGGAACTCCTGACATCGATGGTCCGGTACAAGGCTCGGCAAAGGACCAGCGCCAAGGCTGCATTGGCGCATCCGTATTTCAACAGTGAGGGGCTCCTCGGCCTCTCCGTGATGCAGAATCTGAGGCTGCAGCTGTTCCGCGCAACCCAGAAGGACTACAGCGAGGCGGCTCGATGGGTCGTCGGCCTCATGGCAAGATCAGGAACAGAAGCAGCAGGAGGGTTCACAGAAGCACAGCTTCAAGATCTCAGGGTATGTGTGTGTGTCCCAGCATGACAAGGATCATACTGGGCCTGGAGATAAAAAAACTGGAGTTGTTGGGGGCAGTTTGCCGCCTAACATTCCATTTCGTTTAAAACATTCGCTGGCTGATGTACAGTGGAACATATGTGATGGTGATTTGGTGGGAGTATACTGACCACTTGTGTTATGCTTTCTTTGTGCAGGAGATCAAGCCGAAGAAAGACAGCGCCCAGCGCAACGTGCTCGCGTCGATGCTGCGCGTGCAGAGGAAGGTGGTGAGGACGATCAACGAGAGCATGGGGGAGCTTAGCAGCCAGAGCAAAAGCATCTGGTGGAGCCGTTGGATCCCCAAGGAGGAATAGGCAGGGACAGCTCTGTACATTGTTCAGCTCTTCCGTGTAAAACTTCACCTTGTAGATATGGTAATGGTATATATCCTATGTACTCTAGCTCTGCCGCCGGTGAGTACAGATTTCTCCGTGAGAAACAGTTGGTTAAATATATACACATATACCGCTCCAAAGATAGATGTACAGACCCTTATGATCATCATAGGATCATGGCTACTAAAATGTTAGATGGCTTGTTGATCTGGATTCTGGGGGCATCCTTTTCATGCCGTGCAAGGTCATCTGTGCCCTTAGAACTATCATTGGCATCGCAACCATATGTCGGTCGGCCACACCTTTGTGGTTGGTTACTGTCTGTCTCTCTGACTGATGAGTGATGAAGCAATGAGTGAAAATTATGCCACTTGGTCCCTCTCTTTTGTTGCATTTATCTTGGTGTCCCTCATGGTTCGGTTCTTGGCCACTCTGCTCCATGTGACAAACTGTCGAGTGTCAACTCTCAACTGCCAGGTGCCAACTACTCCTACAAGTCACTCTAATCCCAGATTAGTTAGTCAAAGAGTGTCTGGAATACTATAATCTTTGGCTATCTACCACTACCGGCAACCGTTGGACCTAGTGATTGGCCTGCGGGCTGCGTCTGTGGCAAACTGGCAATTTGTTTGAGAAGTGAGCCTGCAATCTTCGCATCACGCGGAAGATCCAACTCCAAGTACAGTAATCATAATTATTTTCTTGAGTGCTATGGAGAGTCTGGAGTCTGGAATCTGGAGTGCGTAGAAGATCCTGTGGAGTACCAAGTGAAAGCCCACAAAGAGTGCAGCATGGACAGCGAAAGCCTCGGCCAGAAGAGCACACGGGCCCGCTCGGCTGCTGGACCAGGCTGGACTTGGTCCACCGCACGTCAACGCGTGCAAGTTGGTTTTTTTTTAACAAGGAGTTGGCTTAATTGAAGTTTTCATTAACAATCATTATGTGCAGCAAATGGAAATGCCACGTAGACATCTCAAAACAAAAAAACTCCAACTATACAGTATCGTGACACAATTGTTGCTTACAAACCTCGATATTTCATGTAAACCGATTAGCTAATAATGTGCTCTAAAATACTTATTAAAATACTTGGACCAACAACCAGTTTCCGGCTTCAAAATGGGGAACGATGTTCCGACCACGACATGAAAATAATGCATAATTTTTTTATTGTTATATTGTTCAACAAAACCCGACAAAATGAATGCACAGATCATTCCAAACCCACCTTTTATACAGATTTTGTGTTATCAACCAGCAGATTTTCTCCTTAGGGTGCTTATGAAACAAGAAAGAAACATAACAGTGCAGATACAACTGAGCATTCTATTTGCAGAGTTGTTCGGTTCCTTCTCTTTCAAAAAAGATAGGAAGTGTGTTTGATTTGTTTGACCGAAGAGAAGTGCTTTTTAAATGCGTGTGGTAGCAATAGTTTTTTTTTTTTTTGAGAATTACCGCTACTTTATTGATTGTTCACGAGAATGTTTACGGGAAGATTAAGGCCCTCTGGCCTAACACCGAGCCAGACATGGCGCCCAGCAGGCAGCGTAGTCGCTAGCCTCGCTAGGTTATGAGCTTCATGATTCGAACTACGGCCCTCATGGCAGAAGGTTACACCTCCTCGTAGTTTCGAAATTTCACCAACTTCCCGCAAGACATGGCCGAATAAGCCCATGCTTTGCTCCTGCAGTCCTTGCACAACTTCCATGCAATCAGATGCGACAGTAACAGCACCAATGTACAGATCCGCCACAAGCGCCAAGGCCTCTCTACATGCCATCGCCTCAAGGCAGCCCGGGTGAGTGATTCCCTCAAAAGCAACTGCTGATGCTCCCAGGTAGCTTCCGTCGTGCGCGCGGCAGACCACGCCCACTGCACCTCGATTTGCTGTCTTGGCCACAGCTCCATCAACATTTACCTTGCATGATCCAACCGGTGGAGGGATCCATCTCGGCTCCGGCACAGCTCGCGCCGCCCTCCGCGGTATCACCTTCGTAACCTTGCTTGCTAGAAGATCACGAATAAAGCTTCCAACGAATAGATGCGTTGACATTGGACTCTGGGAGATATCCTCGTGGATGGCCTTCCTCCGAGCAAACCAAATTGCCCACATAGTCACCACCATCTCCGTGAAATCTGCATGTTCCATCGTATGCATCATTGAGAAGATCCATTGGCGGGCCGATGGCTCCGTCGAGATGCTGATGTGCTCCACAATGTTTGGGTTTGAGAGAGCCCACACACACCTTGACATGGTGCAGTCAATAAGTGAGTGCCGCCACGAGTCCTCTTGCCCGCAGATCGAGCATGAGCTTGTAGGTGCCATGTTCCTATCATGGCGGACATCTCCCGTCGGAAGCGAGCAGTGGGCTAACCTCCAAAGGAAGACGCGAATTTTTGAAGGGACATCACACTTCCAAAGCTTTGTCCACTCTTTCCCTTCTGCTGCACAGTTTGACGATGCCGGGCGTTCATCCAGCCAGTCCTCTCTCGTCCTCTTCACATGAACTAAAAGTTTGTAAGCAGACCGAACTGTGAACTTTCCGTTCTTCTCAAAGTGCCAGGCCCAAAAGTCCTCTTGGATCCTCATGCACAATGGAATGCTCTTGATCACTTCGACATCCATTGGAAGAAAAAATTCTGCAAGCTTATCCGTGTTCCATGTTGCAGATGTGTGATCAATATATGCACTCACCAGCTGCGGCGCCCCTTGTTTTTTCGGAGCAACAGGCGTGAGTCTCTCGTCTCGTGGTAGCCAGTTATGCCGCCACGCCTTGGTAGTATTGCCGTCGCCAATCCGTCGGATTAATCCAAGCTTCATAGCATCACGGCCCTCTAGGATCGCACGCCAAATCTGAGACGGGTGAGAGCCCAGCTCAGCTGACAACAGATTAGTTCCTGGGAAGTAAACTGCCTTGAGAATCCTAGCACTGAGCGATGTAGATTCCTGGAGAATGCGCCACGCTTGCCGTGCTAGCAGGGCAAGGTTGAACAACTCGATATCACGGAAACCCATACCACCCGCGTATTTTGGTTGTGTCATCTTCTCCCAGGAGACCCAGCACGTGCTTCGCTTACCATCTTTGCTGCCCCCCCAAAATTTCCGCAGCATAGCGTTGATATGCTCGCACAGGCCCCTCGGTAGTTTGAAACACGACATGGAAAAAGTTGGAACTGCCTGGGCTACTGATTTAATTAGAATCTCTTTCCCTCCCACTGAAAGTAATTGTTCCATCCATCCCAGTACCTTCTTCCAAACACGGTCCTTCAAATATTTGAAAGCTCCACTCTTGGATCTACCAACGTCAGATGGCATCCCAAGATACTTCTCATTGAGGGTTTCTCGCTGTACCTCTAGCACTGTTTTGATTCCCTCTCTGATAACTTCTGGACATCCCTTGCTGAAAAATACAGAGGACTTGTCCATGTTGATGCGTTGCCCTGAAGCATTACAGTACTTTGCCAAGACATCTTTAATCTCCTGTGCTCCCTCCAAACTTGCCTTGATGAACAGCAGGCTATCATCCGCGAACAAAAGGTGGTTCACTGCCGGGGCCGTGGGAGCCACACTAATGCCATTGAGTGCTGATGACTGAACTTGGTTTTTTAAAAGGCACGAAAGGCCCTCTGCTGCTAACAAGAACAAATAGGGGGAAATGGGGTCACCTTGGCGGATCCCCCTTGATGGTTGAAACTCCTCTTGTGGTGAGCCGTTAAATAGCACCGAGAAAGACACCGAAGATACCAATCTCATGACAAGAGTAACCCAAGTACTACTGAAGCCAAGTTTTAGCATAATTGCTTTCAAATAGCTCCACTCAACACGGTCATATGCCTTCCGCATATCTAACTTCAACGCACAGAACCGATGCTTCTTTGCTTTTGTGCGTTTCATGAAATGAAGACATTCATAAGCCGTGATGATATTATCTGTAATCAGCCTCCCAGGAACAAACGCCGATTGTTCCTCGGATATAATGTCAGGTAGGATGGTTTTCAGTCTGTTTGCCACCACCTTAGATGTGATCTTGTAGACCACGTTGCACAAACTGATAGGTCGAAATTGTCCTAGCTCAGTCGGGCTTGCAACCTTTGGAATCATAACAATAAAGGTTTTGTTGATGCTCTGGGGACTCTCCTGCCCCGAGAGAACACGTAGGACAGCTTCTGCTACTTCCTCTCCGCATGTCTCCCAATTTCGTTGGAAGAAGTGCGCGGGAAACCCGTCCGGACCCGGCGCCTTTGTCGGGTACATCTCAAACAGCGCTGACTTAACCTCCTTGGCAGTAAAAGGAGCATCAAGTTTGCGATTCATCTCTGAATCCACCCTGTTGGGTACACAGTTCAACACTTCTTCCATGCCCGTAACACCCTCAGACGTGTACAGATTCTGATAAAAATCACTTGCCATTCTCCCCATCTCAGTATCACTTGTGATCTTGGTACCATCATCTTGAAATAGTTCGGAAATACGGTTCTTTTTCCTACGTTGGCTAGCTCGCAGGTGAAAGAAGCGCGTATTTTTATCTCCCTCCGACAGCCATTGTACCCGGGATCGTTGCCTCCACATCATCTCCTCACGGTGCAGGACTTCAGCCAATCGTTCCACCAATTTGAGTTCAGCATGGGACGGCCTCTCCCGGTTTGGTTGACTGCGCAGATCACCTAGTTCCCGTTGAAGTGTCTTTATTTGATGTCTCACACTTCCAAACGTTTCTTTCCCCCAACTCGACAAGCAAGCTGAGACAGATTTTAGTTTCTCTTGCAACTCATTGGCTGATCGGCTCTTTCTCTTGGAACCCCACGTCTCAGCCAGCAACGTAGCAAAATTATCATGTGTCTCCCACATAACCTCATACCGAAACAAGTTCTCACCCTGATGACGTTGTTGTCTAGGAGAGCACTGCAGTAGTATCGGTAGATGATCAGAAGTTGCGTAACTCGGAAGATGTAGTACCTCAGCTTCTGGAAACCTTGCACACCAGGACGGCGATGCCAAAGCACGATCCAGACGGACGCGACAATACTCTCCCCCCGCAACTTTCTTCTCAAAAGTCCATGGGACTCCTCTGTGGTAGCAATAGTTGAGCAACTTCTTGTGATCGGCCAGTGTCGGTGTGGGCTTCTTTTCTTGCATTAAAGGGAATGACTGAAAGGCATACCTTTTGTTTGCTGTCACACTCCATAGTAGTACACTATAGTACTATTAATATTCTTCACTTCAGGTGGTGACCGTTCTAACTAATCAACGCCATTTGTTTGTTAATGCCTGGCTGCTAAATAGGAAAAGAAGATTCAGACAGCGAATCAGTCAGGACGTTAGTGGTATTTTGCAGATAAGGCCTTTATGTGCTAGTGAATTCCTTCTCACGCCTGCCTCGGGTGGAAATCAAAGAACAGATTCACGAAAAAGTCGAAACCTGGCTTTAGGTTTGCGTTGCCAAGAATTGAGCTTACCCTAGAATTCTGAAATTTCTAGAGTCCAAACATATAAGCGTTTGGCCGTCACTAAGTCACTCTCCTCCATGCATCATTTAAAAAAATGTAAGATAATTTATGAAAAAAATATGAGATGTTTTAATCTTTCTTCATATTCACGTGTATCTACTTCTGCGAATAAGATAAAAACTAAAATATAAGTGCCTATATTATATTTGGACATTATGTATATAATAACTTAAACATTTTATATTAAAAAACAGAGTTATAATCGTTGACTGTCTTCTAGAAGAGCGACGGTCGTAGCCGGCGAACAGACGAAGCGAAGAACAGTACCATTCCATCAAATTTACGAATTTCCAGGGGCCCCGGTAGGAAACGAACCAAGCCTGGAACCTTCCTCTTGCAGGCGTCGACCACGAGAGAGACGCCGCCAACTTCACAAAAACCACCCGCCGCTTCTCCATTATCACGCTCACGACCCCCAACCCCCAACAGACCACACACAAACACTGTCACACCACACACGCCAACGCCAACGCGGAGAGAGAGAAAAAATCCCGGCGAGGAAACCGTCGCCGCCAACAGCGCCCCGGAAACATCGCGAGCGGCGGCGGCGGCCGGAGTCGAAGGAAATGGCGTCTATGCAGAGCTGGCGCAAGGCTTACGGCGCCATCAAGGACACCACCACCGTCAGCCTCGCCAACATCAACTCCGACTTCAAGGTCCGTGCGCCGCCCGGATCCCCGATTTTTTCTGAGGCCCAATCCGCCGGAGCCCGCCCCTAGTCTGTTCTTCGGCCGAGGGCGTGGGTCGGCGGCGCGCCCGGATCTGCGCTGGTTTGATCGGTGGAATTTTTTGTGGTTTTGTAGGATCTGGATGTGGCGATCGTGAAGGCGACTAACCACGTGGAGTGCCCGCCCAAGGAGCGCCACCTCCGCAGTACGTCCTCCGTTTCCTCCCCTCTACTATACCTGCGCTGCACGGTTTCGCTCCGCCTTATTTAGAGTTTCCGGCCGGGGGTTCATCGTGCCTCTGGGTGCGTGAGGCCTGAACGGGAGGGGATAAGTAAGATAAGGCGTGCTATTTTATTTTGGCTGGGTGTTTGATTGGTGGTGTGTTTCTATATGTGGTGGTGGTGGTGCAGAGATTGCTGCGGCGACGTCCATCGCGAGGCCCCGGGCGGACATCGCCTACTGCATCCACGCGCTCTCTCGCCGTCTCTCCAAGACCCGCAACTGGATTGTAAGCTCCGTTCCTTCCCATTTACGGGGTTTGTTGATGTTGCCAGTCTAACTTCCCTTGTAGGTTGTAACCTAAGTTTGTTGCTGTAATTTTTCTTTAGACGTTGGATTATGTTGTGTTGATGTTGTTGGAGATTCTTTCCGATCATCTTATTGATATAGACTGGAAATGGTAGTGCTGTATTCTCATAAAACCTTGTATGATGATTGTGAGTGCTGTTCCTACATAGTTAGGTTTGAACTATTAAGTACAGTTTGCACCTGAAAAACAATAAAATCCAAAATTGAATCTTATTAGCAGCCAATTTATTTACTCCATGTCTTTTTTGAATCATACAGGTAGCACTGAAGGCACTTGTAGTGTTTCATAGACTTCTACGAGAGGGGGATCCTACATTTCGGGAAGAGCTTCTTAATTTTACACAAAGGGGGCGGATTCTGCAGCTCTCAAACTTCAAGGATGACTCCAGCCCAGTTGGTTAGTATCTCGTCGTTTGGTAGGAAATGCTGTTGATCCGCTTTAAATATTTGATTTCCCTATGTACTAAGATTGAGTGCTGTCCAGCTTGGGACTGTTCTGCATGGGTTCGCACGTATGGTCAGTTTTTGGAGGAAAGATTGGAATGCTTCAGGATTCTGAAATATGATGTTGAGGCTGAGCGTTTATCCAAACAAGGTCAAGGTCCTGAAAAGGTCTGAAGAATCATGTTTCTTTTTGGCACCACAGTCACTAGTTTTAAGGATGACACATAATAAATCCGAGTATAAATCATTGCTTACTAATCTGTGCTTTTAACTGATACTATCAGGGGCACAGTAGAACACGTGAACTGGACTCCCAGGATCTCTTAGAGCAGTTGCCAGCTTTGCAGCAGTTACTGTATCGACTTGTTGGATGCCGGGTGATTATCTCTTTACTCTAGGCTAAACAATCTTGGATGCGAAAAAATCTCAATTTTTGTCATTTTTATCTCTATGTAACATAACACAAATTAGCATTTTGGTATTGCAGCCAGAAGGAGCTGCGAATAACAACTACTTGGTGCAGTATGCTCTAGCTTTGGTAAGGTCTAATTGTTTGCGTTCTAGCCCCTACTACATTTTTGTTCTAAGCTTACTACTTCAAAGCAATATATGATTTCGCTGATGGATATCCATCATAAACTATTTGTCAGTCTTTGCTCTTCAACCTAATCTAACTGATATGGTGGAGTGGAAAACCACTCATCTGTTATTTGTTATGGATAAAGTTAGTTTGACCTTGGAGAAGCTGCAACCAACGGAATTATCTCATAATAAGCGCCGGATGGAACTTATGGGAAGTCTAGGGAACATATTTGATAACTCCGTAGTTTGCATTTTGCCCTTGCCACATAATAAGCTGTAGAACATAGTTATCTGCTCATTGTCTCGTAACAAGTCTAGAGAACACATGTTGTTTCTTTCTTCTCTGTGTACAATTCATATCAATTGCCATTGAAAAATATTTCTCCTGTGCTCCATAAGTCCATATTGGCTAATGCTACATATTCTTAATCATAGCTGTGTTGAGCGTAAGACGCTTTGTGTAGAATTATTCAGTTGTACACCTGTTTTATGTATCTGTTGGCTAATGCTACATGTTCTCAACTTGAGCACCACTTCTAATATGTGATGGAGTGAATGACTAATCATGTTTTCCACAGGTGCTAAAAGAGAGTTTCAAAATTTATTGCGCGATAAATGATGGAATTATTAACCTCGTCGATAAGGTAAAGACCTCTTCAAGTGACAATTTACGACTGTAGTGTGATCAACAATCCGTATGAACGATATATTATTTCCTGTCTATGGGTGTAGTTTTTTGAGATGGCAAGACATGAAGCACTTAAGGCCCTCGAAATTTACAGAAGGGCTGGCCAACAGGTAACTTCTGTGCCTAGAAGATAATATGGTGGAGTGTATCTGGATTCTGAAAGATTAAAATTATAGTGTATGTTCCGATTCTTACCTGGTCTGCTTTTGATGCAGGCAGGGAATCTGTCGGACTTCTATGAAAATTGCAGGGGTCTAGAACTTGCGAGGAACTTTCAGTTTCCCACTCTGAGGGAGGTGAGGGTTTGTGCTAGCTGTCTAACTTTAACTATCTATAGCAGTTCTTCTTTTGGCAAAACATCTCATTTAAGTTATTTCTCCAGCCACCACAAACATTTCTTGTGACTATGGAGGAGTACGTGAGGGACGCTCCGCGTATGGTTCCAGTTCGAGAGCCTCTGGTCAGTACTTCGATGATACATTTGAACTTACTGTTTCTGTTTTTTCTGTATTTGCATGTTTTTGTCCAACCGATCATGTTATTTGCATCTTGTAGTTAGAGATATATTGTATATTGTTAGTCACTTGTAAAACTGGCAAGGAGCATTGCATTTGTTATTGTTCGTTTTTAAGAGATCAGCCTGTTTCATTGATATGTTAGATGCATCCAGCATGGTCCGATCAGCAGTTGATATCATATCATAGGTGTGATACGAATGCATGAGGGGAAAAGATGATCCTTAGTTGATCTGCAAAATATTACATAAAATTTAGCCTGCTCTCATGTGTTGATGGAAGAAAGTGCACCATTGGTCCTCAGTTTTATTATACTTTTAGTGGATGTATAGGAAATGACTACTATACTGTCAGCATGCAAATTTCCTTAGGTTCTGTTTGTGGTTGCTGTGATTATTTTTATATGCTTTAAACAAATTGTTGAAATGTCTCGACTCTGTTATTCAATGCTCTTTTTACATATTTTAGTTTATTATGTATGTTCAACGCAATAATATATCCATCAGGGGTGTTAGAATAAGGGTTGGAACAAACCCGTCCAACCTGGCAGCTCAGATGCTAGTACAATAAGTATCTAGTCGACTAGTCCAGCTGATTTGTTTAGCTAGTTCAAAAACTGGAATACGTATCAGCGGCAGGTTTTGCACTGTTTGGGAAAACCATTGTTTAACATCCCTAATATTCGTTAGCTACTATAGTAAAAAGGCCAATCACCCTATTACTTAAAACCGGCTCAAAATGAGCTTATTATAAGCTGCCACAATGCTAGTTGAAGTTTTAGCCTTGACCTCATTATATTTATAGCAGTTTGCATCCTTGAGCCATACCTTTTGTGCTAAAAATAACATGCCTTTTTACCTGGCTAAGCTATTCAATTGGTTACTGGCATGAAGTCATTTGATAAAATTTGCATTGTCCTTCCTTCAGGAATTTCCTGAGAGGCTTCTTCTTACATATAAACCTGACGAATCAGAGGAAGTTTCTGTACCTGATCTTATTGAAGAGGAAAGACCACCAGTTGAAGAACCTGTTCCAGAACAGCCTGTTGCAGAAGTGGTTTCACCTCCTTCGAACACAGTTGTGGCCGATACTGGTGATCTACTGGTAAGTAAAGAACACCTTCATTTAATGCCGCTTTGATTTTGGCAATCTAAATATCCTTTGTCGATAGGGCTTAAATGATCCCAGCCCTGGTGTGTCAGCAATAGAGGAGAACAATGCTCTTGCCTTGGCCATTGTTTCATCAGGTAACGAGTCATGATTGAATTCTTATTGACTTTCAAGGATGTTGTTTAATCAGTTAACTGATGGTAAATATTTTGCACCTTTATGTATTAGATGCGAGTACTTCAACAACTAGCACCGCCGGATGGCAAGACAAAGGATTTGATCCAACAGGATGGGAACTCGCCCTTGTTACTGCTCCAAGTAACACAAATTCGTCTGCTGCAGATAGTCAATTGGTTGGTTTCTCCACTCTTATTATTTTTTTCTGAGGATTTTATCACGTTGATATTGTCAGTCTATTCAGTTTTGCCCCCCCCCCCCCCCCCCCCCCCACCACCACCAGCTTCATTAACGAGACTTAAAGGTAGCTACAAGGTTTAAAGCTATACATCACATACACATCATGATGTATCGAAAAGCAGGAAACATGCCACAGAGATTACAACTAGATTTTAATGTCCAAAACAGCTACTCCTTTCTAATCTAAGCAAGGCCCAAACACAACCGTTATTAGTTTATCCAATGTCTAGCGTTCGACATGTTGGCGCCCAGCCTGTCATAATTGAAGACGTCATGGGCCACCATCTTCAGCAGCTCAAGTCCTTGCCACAGCACCCTTTGCACCTTTGTTTTCGACAATTCACTCCGGTGACATAAATCATATCACACGGATCATTGGACATAATATGATGAAAGCATGCTCTGTTCCTAGTTTTCCATAAAGACCAGAAAATAGATGCCCAAGCAAATTTAACCGCCACCCTTTTTGATCCCTGAAATTTGAGTACCCATTCCCCCAGCTCTGCAATAGAAGTTGGTTGCGCTGCACAAAACATGCATTGTGCAACTCCATTCCAGCCTTTTTTCCTCAAGTTGTCTTTTGTCAAAGATGTACCCCATATAACCAGCCACAGGGAAATTTTAATTTAGCTGGAAGTTCCAGACACCAAAGCCGCCTAAAAACTTTGACATGAGTTTTGGTTTGCAGAGCATTTTACAAGGATTTATTGATTTAACAGTGACTGCTTTGTGCCCTAACCTCCATGACACCCTGTCATCTCTGTCTTAAGATTACCGATATTGTTGGGCTGTTGGCCATCGTTGCTCGTTGCAAGGGTTAAAAGTCCTTGTGGATATCCATAATCCCATATGCTGTTTTGAGGTGATTTTTTATTGGTTTGTGCAGTATTAGTCCATAATTGTGGAGTTCTAAGTTTGTGCAAAATTTGAATCACATTAGAGAACCCACCCAATTGTTCAACCATGCTTGTGGCAGAAGGAATGTACCACTTGTACTGACATGACACCCCTATAATTGATACAGTATTTTGTTTGTTAGTATAACAACCAACTTCTGGTACTTAATGGAAGTATAACAAGTAATATAGTCGTTGCAAGTATATGAGGGCAGCAACATACATTCTGCTTTCCTTAAAAAAACATATATTCTGCTTGATCTTCTCATGTAGTGACGTAGGATTATTATGTTGTGCAGTTGGCCAATACGCACACTATTTTTGCGATGCACAAGACAGAAGCTAGGTTAGGTTAATTAATCGCAGATGGCAAAAGATAGCCTATGAGAATTTCTTTTGGATCAGTTATTTATGTTAATGCTTTTCTCTGTAATTGTTGCCGTTTTGAGTTACCTTAGAAATGCGACCATTTAAATTGAATTAGAGACATGATAACGCATAAGTTTTACAGTGCCTGCGTTGTGCGGATAATTTAGGCCACTGGCTCTTCTCAATCAAGATGTGGACTTAATGTACTTAATTTGATCTTAAGGTAGAAGTTATTTGGTGACTGGATTAAACTCTACTCATTGATCATAGTGTTAAGCGTCTAATTTCTGTAATAGTGTTCTCATCTGGCATCATCAACGTCAAAATGTTGGAGAACTCCAGTAGATTCATAGTCCATATCCACCTGTGCATGGCACATGGCCCTTGAGTGACACTAAGAGTACACATTTGCTGTGTAACCTTCTAGTATACCTTGTCAACAGTATTGGAGCTTGTGCCAAAAAATTTAAGAAAAGGCATGAGCATGGTACTATGATATGTGCACCTGCCCTTGTCTTTCTTTGCTAATGTATAATCCTTCTGATGTGTCTCATGCACCATCAAACGTATAGTCATCTGCACTGTTTGATGGCATCATTTTATTTTTCCACCTTGTAATCTCATAAGGGGGGTCTGAATTAGATTCAGGGCTTACTATGCCTTGTAGTTGAAAGTGTCTACTTTTAGGTTTGTACCTATTTGTGTCAATATGTCTTGACGGTCTTCCACATAATATTCCCAGCAAAGAATTTTAAACCAGATGTTATAGCATCTACTGTTTGTTACGATTCTCTACTTAAAGGTTCTGTCGGTACATTGGGTATTGATTGAGTTCTATGTGATCGGTGTTTTTTCCTGCTCAAATCCTTGTTTTTGGGTGACAAGTTGAGTTATTATGAGTTGCTTTGGACTTACTAGTAAATTGAATCTCTACTTTATTGACGAAGCTCTTTCCAGCTCTCGACAAAATAGTTAAATTTCATCACTTCATATGCAGGGCGGTGGACTTGACAAGCTCATCTTGGACAGCCTTTATGACGAGGGGGCCTACAGGCAGACACAACACCAGCAGTTGTATGGTTCAACAGTTCCCAACCCATTCATGACAAATGATCCTTTCGCCATGTCGAACCATGTCGCTGCCCCGCCTTCAGTTCAAATGGCTGCCATGTCACAACAACAGCATCAGCAGCAGATGCCACCAATGATCCATCAGAATCCCTTCGGACCTGCAATTCAGCCGCAGCAGCATATGGGCGCTACCCCTGCGTTTAACCCTTTCATGGATAACGGCTTCGGGCAGTTCCCAGCGGCAAACAACTCACAACACCAAGCCAACCCATTTGGCGGCAGCCTTCTATAGGCTGCATGCGTAGAACATGAGCTAGTAGTATCCTGAGCAAATGCGATTTTCGCGTGATTGTAATACGAGTTGTGCCATTCCCCTGTATTTCACTCGTGTAACGATATGTGTATTGGTTTCACCACACGGCCACCGAGTGACCCTTGTTGTAAAGAGAGTAGTTAACAACCTGTGTAACATCAGTATATGTCAATAAATAGTAGGACGTGGTTAATATGGAACAGTGAGGAAATGTATTGGATGGTTTAACACAGTTTGCCTTCTGTTCACCTGCCAACTTGCCATCTCACGTTCAGTATTATTTTTCTTAATGCTGTCTTTTCATGCCTATGTTGTGTAGTATTACAGTTTTCTGTGTCTGATCCCTGAGACGTGAAATGTCCAGGTTCATGCACTACTTGAGTCGTGCTAATGGTGGTGCTTAAAATTTAGGGTAGGTAGGATGTCAGAAGAAGGTTAGTAAGACTAACAGAGCCATCACACAGATAATTTTGTGAGGACCACGGACCAGTGTTTGCTTGCTATGCGATCATTGTCCTCCTAATTTTCCCATGGATCGATCGGAGCTAATCGCCTTCTTTCGGCAGAAAAAGAAGACAAGGTGAAGACAGTGACGCTGCCCTGCAAATATCATTACTCGAACTGTACTGAACATAGTTGTCGTCTATTGGGTTAAAGAAGAGCAGCGGACAGAAGAATCTGCATCGGTGATCCCGGCGTTTCGCCTCGGGAGGAGACCCCTAGTCGTGTAGTAGTCACTGCCCCACCCTACGTGGCTACATGCACGAACTGCCCAATGGTTTAGGTTGAAGCAGCTGCTCTACCAACTGCCCTTAAATTTTCTGATCCCTCCTGTACTAGGAAGGTAGATCCATGAGCAGTTCCGCGAGTGAAACTTCTGGCTGCGAAAGCCGGTAATTCCTTCATAGATGTATGAATCCACAAGCGGCATTGCAAAGTCGCCAGATTCTGAAATTATCAGGAACCATACCATGAACTGTCCGATAGTGCAGAGGTTGAAACTGCCCTAAAGTTTTCTGATCCCTATAGTAGGAAGGTAGATCCCATCCCATGAACAGCTCTGCAAGTGAAACTTCTTGCTACACCAGCTGGTAATTCGGAACCACAACCTCTCCCGTCGTCGTCTTCCTGGAAATGAAGCGAGCGGCGGCAATCCCACTACTGATAAGGTCGCTGTACATACTTAAACTGTGGCAACACCATCAACGGTGCTGCTCACTCTCCCTCCACTGAAAGCAATACTACTAATTACGGTAATTATGATATGCTTATCTACTTGAGTAGATGGCAATAATCTAGTATCTGATTGCAGCAAAGATTCGATCTGAATAATTGAACTTGGCGGACTCTCGCTCAGTATTGTGGTAGTACCATGCTAGTACAATCACGAATCAAGCAAAAGGTATCAATCACGCAGGGCCCAGGGGATCCACTACCCCAATTATTTAGCTCCACGCAACATAATATCTCCTTGCCTCTACTTGCTCGAGCTAGACAACGAAGCCTGCCTGCGCAGTATAGCTCTGCCTTGCTTGCATCTGCGGCAACAATGCCATCAACAGTCTTTTTTGTTTGTTTGGTTGTTTTTGAAACGGATCACAGTGCCATCGATGTATAGTGGTAGGCCATGGTGGAATCTCATGCATGAACTCATCAGAAAACCTTCACCAGGTGAGCACTGGAAACTTTAGAGAGGCTTGCAAAGACGATCGATGGATCGAGGTGTTCTAGTACAAGAATCTGTAACAATGTCATTTCTGTTCTACTACTGAGATTTTCACGCCCAAGACAAGATCGAGCTTTCACCCACCCTGTACCGTGACCTTGAGAGATGCAGCGAGAGCGATGCATGCGGTGCGGGAATCGCCTCCGTCGTCCTGGCCCGGCATAGAGCACTATAGCTCACTGTCATGGCGTCACCCGGCAGTGGCCATTGGCCATTGGCGATCCCAAGAGATTCCCGGTCGATCGGCTCCTCCCTGCTCGCCGCGGCCGCCCCCGATTCATCGACGGCGACTGGATGGCGCCAACAAAGAAGAAAAGACGTACGGGGCGACAAGTTGCGCACTCGCACGGTGCCACCCGGCCCCGCGACAGATCCACCCCGGGATTCGTTTCGGCCACCGTGGCACATTTGATATTTGATAATCATACTTTGGCCATCCATAGTAGGTACTACCTCTCTTGTTTTAAAGACGTTTTAGTTTTTTTCCACATTTCCATGTCTAAACTTATATCTAGACATGCTTTAGAGTCTACTATATTCACTTATTTTCATGTGTATCTAGACAATATGTGCAATAACTACTTATCATATTAAAAAAAGAAAGAGTATCAAATAAAAGTCTAGCCAACATAAGCCTGACCACCAATATCACGAGACATTATCGAAAATGCATACAAATCATTTTTGGGCCGGCTCTACGGTGGGTTTGGCCCTTATTACTTCCCTATTCTTCAAGATATGTACTTTCTTTTCTCGGCAAAGTTAGTCTTTTGATTGGAGCTCATGTTTGTGGTGTAGGTGAACATGTTCTGGCGCACCTCGACCTTTATCTTGACCCCTCCCGATGGTTTTGCATCGACACTAATAATGTAAATAGATACATGTGGTGGTAAATCCAAATAACACCAGCCCCTACAATCGAATGAATCTAATATAGTAAGACTCTTAAATGTTGATCAATGTTAGGTCTGAAATTCGAGCCGAGCAAAGTCGGCTCCACTCGACTTGTTCAATTAGCTTGACATGTTTATCAAGAGTCAAGAATAGAACTCGGCTTGACTCACAAAACTCTCTAGTTTGCTCGTTTGGCTCAATAAAACCGTTGACATGTATTATAATTGTTTCTACTCATTTGAACTTGTATGATATAGTTATCACAACAGTCAATGACAAAATGACACTACCAAGTAATATCTTCCTCCTCTGTATCAAAATATAATACATTTTGGTAGTTCAGTTTTAGCTACCAAAATGCCTTCCATTTTGTTACGGAGGGAGTAGCCGTTTATAACTGTAATACTAAGGAAACAAAATGTTTACAAAGATAAGAACGCATGTAACGATTTTTACGGATTTAAACGAGTAGATTGGAATTTGGCTCGTTTAACTCGAAATTGTTTATTGTCAAAAAATGAAAACTCGGCTCGACTCATCCAGCAACGAGGTGAAGCCAAGTCCGAGTTCGGAGATACTTGTTAAACTTATGAGTTTCGAGTTTTAATTCCATACCTTGCGAGTAAAAAACTAGAAACATACCCACGCCTTGCAGCGACAATTTTTAAATATTTTCTTATCACAATAAAGTATAGAAAGTCCACGAAATATGAGTTTGTTTACACAAAATATGTTTTTGTTGGATTACGGTTCGAGGACACCATTGTTAGACAAGGTAAATAATCGTTCCTGCTCCCCGGCCCCAGCCAGATCCACCCCTGGATTCGTTTCGGCCAGCGTGGCAGAGGGATCACGGCCATCTCCTTCCCCGCCGTTCCCGCGCGCGGCTATAAAACCCGCGACCAGTTCGCCGCAGATCCTCCACACCCACACACACTCTTGACACTCCATTGCAGCCTTGGTTCTCGGAGCTTCTTCCGTCTTCGTGCGTGCCTAGTCCGCGACTCCGCGCGCGCCCGCCGGCGTCGGGGGACTCCTTCTTCTCGGGGTCGATATATGCAACAGAGGGGCCTCTCCAACAACCGCCGCTCACGCGGCTTCTCCCGATCCCGCCTCGCCGTCGAGGGAGCCTAAACCACCGCTCCAAAACAAACCACATTCCCCAACAAGAACTCCATCCCCAGTGAACAATCCTCTGCTGCTCCTGCCTGTAAGAACCTCTGAAGGAAGATGGAGACCATAACCGTCGTGGAGAACGGTAAGAAGCCGGCCGATCCATCCATGCATGCCGTTTCTTCTTCATCTTCTTCTTCTTCTTGCTGTTGTTGGCCGGATCCTGATGGCGGTCACTGGCATGGACGTACGTACCATTGCTGTTGTTGTTGCAGGGTTCGTGGAGGTGGAGCGGAAGGTGCAGAGGAGCTACTGGGAGGAGCACTCCAGGGACCTCACCGTCGAGTCCATGATGCTCGACTCACGCGCCAAGGACCTCGACAAGCAAGAACGACCAGAGGTACGTACTCCGTTTTCCACCGTCAAAATATTAATCAACAAATTTCGATCTTTCAGTTTCATGCTAGCTACTGTAGTTGCCCTGTGGCCGGCCTTTTGCGCCACCGTAAAGGCCGAGACCGTGACCTGCCTGACAGAGACGGCACTGATGGCCGTTCGTCTCCGGTGAGCAGACCCTGTCTGCCAAAAAAAAACCGATCAGTGTTTCTCCTGGAGCAGAGCCCCACGAGTGACGGTGACGCTAGATTTTTTCGTACCGTGTTAACAATAAATATTACTCCGTCCGTTTCATAATCCAAGAGGTATGGTACCTGCTAATTAATACACTCACGTACAGTTGCACAAAGCCCCTGGGTTGGTTTGCTTCACATCTCAACTTTCCGTAAGAGATTTAGGATCTTCCACACGCAGTTATCTGTCGGATTTCTGAAAGCACGGCAGAGATCGCCTGTCCCCTGAAGAAATGTTGACAGATAGGAGATAGCCAGTGGCTTGCTGGTATGGAAGGATTGGGATGTGTCTGGGGAGCCGTACGTCCGTGTCAATCTCAAGGCTAATGCATGATTGCAGAGACAAAATCGTGTTTGATGTACTAATGGAAACTTGCTGTTTTTGGTGTCAAGACAAATGGGCAGAAGTTCTATTAAACGTCAACCATATTACATAATAAACCATGGAGCACATACTGGTTATTACATATATGCAGCAGACGTTATAAAATCTGCCAAAAATTCTGACATACGTTTTTTTATTTCAAAACTTACCCAAACTTCTCAAATAAGTTTTTTTTTAAACATTTGGCCAAATAATCTCAAATATTCACTCCGGTCCATATAAATTATCGATGATTTAGTACTCCCTCCGTTTCATTTTATAGGGCGTGCAAGCACCCCTATCGTCAATATGACAACCATAATTTAAATAATATATTACAAAAATATATCATTTAAAAATATAACATCTAAAGTTTGTAATACCCTACCAGTATTGTTTGATTTCATCCTAAACGAACCAATATTTCAGGAGAAAGTAGCATTCAAGCACATCAGATGGTTTATAGTATTCATACATGAGGGAATTAGGGAAGGCAAAAATACCCTGGCAGTACTGTTTGCATTCAGTCCCAAACGGACCACTAGTTTTACAAGTAGCAACCACCACAGAGCAGAAGAGATTCTTGGCCTCATCTGATAGGGGTGTGTATGGGGTACCTCTTGGTTTTGCCGGAGCCGAAGAAGGAGTCGAACGGCGCTCTGTATTTGTTGCACGGGGAGGTACAGAAAGATCTAGATAGGAAAATTATGGCACCTCAGATTCCGGCAGCTTGCCAGCTTGGAGGAGGAGCTCGGTGTCGCCATGGACGAGCGAGGACCCCAGCTTCACTCGCTCACCGGAGTTGGGATGTGGAAGGAGTGGAGGTGCAAAATGGACGTGTCCACTGAGTCACTGACACATGATTAATTAGGAATTTCACAAAAAAATTACATCGGGATGGATGCAACATATAATTATACCGTGGATTATAAACTATGATTACTTAAAAAAAGACAAGCACATAAATGATTCTTCCATAAACTATGTCACTCTGTACCTAATCTTTCTTCACCCATGGGCTATGACTATGAGCAGGCTATGGCTCTCTCCCCCTCCAGTACAGTCTCTCTCCCTACCCACCACGATTCTCTGCTCTTTCAGTCCCCTAATGGCCACTCGTGAGAGCATTCTTTTAATTCTTGGAATCCCATAGCGTCATCTTCATCATTGAGCACGTTGCCATCACTGTCCCCGGATAAAAGGGAGGACATTGCCGTCTCCATTGGTCACACACACAGCACCAATCACCACTACGATCCCGTTGGGAAGAGATAGTCAGAGTGAGTGAGCATGGCCGAGGCAGAGCCGACGAGGGAGGAGATACTGGCAGAGCTCGAGCTCGAAACAGATCATGAAGCGGTGGGTGGGAGTGGGACTGAGCGCAGACACAGTTCCACCGTGATGTTTAACAGTTTTACCAACGACCTGGTGGTGTGACTTACAGTGTGGATCTGCACTGCTGCAGGTGCTTTCCATACTCCCATCCTACGAGGGCAAGTCGGTGCTGGAGCTCGGCGCCGGCATCGGCCGCTTCACCGGCGAGCTGGCCAAGGAGGCCGGCCACGTCGTGGCGCTGGACTTCATCGACAGCGTGATCAAGAAGGTGAGGTGCCTGCTGGCCTGCGTATCTGAAGATTTGCCTTGGTTTCGTGCACTCCTCTAATCTGACGCTTGGCTGCAGAACGAGGAGATCAATGGGCACATCCACAAGAACATCACCTTCATGTGCGCCGACGTCACGTCGCCGGAGCTCGAGATCGAGGACAACTCCATCGACCTCGTCTTCTCCAACTGGCTGCTCATGTACCTCAACGACGAGGAGGTAAGAATAAGATCAGGCCATAATCAGTAGTACAAAACGGATGTAAATTCTTGTTACGTCGTCTTTGTGAATTTGTACAACGGTTTTAACTTTTGTAACAACTGTTGTTAACTTGTACTGTAGGTTGCGAAGCTGATTGGCAGGATAGTGAAGTGGCTCAAGGTT
Organism: Poa annua; assembly: GCA_026929855.1. Taxonomy (NCBI): domain Eukaryota; kingdom Viridiplantae; phylum Streptophyta; class Magnoliopsida; order Poales; family Poaceae; genus Poa; species Poa annua. The sequence goes on along the minus strand of CM049431.1, from coordinate 97,405,512 downwards.
GGGGGGCATATTTTCATCAGGGAATCGTGCTTCCACCAGTCTGGAGATTCCAAGAGGAAAGTGAACCCGACACACTACCGGGAGCCAAGATTTTACACCAAGGTTGGCACTCTAACTCTGAACCTTTTATAATTTACGGCTGCAGTCTTTTCATTTTCATATCCAGGGTAGCTAATTAGTTTTCATTTACGGCATACAGATATTCAAGGAATGCCACTCCTATGACCAAGAAGGGAACTCCTTTGAGCTTTCCCTCGTAACTTCCAAGTGCATTGGAGCTTATGTCAAAAGCAAGAAAAACCAAAACCAGGTATCTTCCCTTTGCTTTGGTCGATGCACTATCGGATCAGTGATATTGAAGGGAATATTACTGAAAAAACCTTGAGTCTGCATCATAGATATGCTGGTTATGGGAGAAGGTCAAGTCAACAGAAGACAAAGGCTTTCAGAGATTCCTGGACAATGTGCAGTACAAATCCAGCGGAATCTTGCGCTACGAGCGCGTGTTTGGAGAGGGCTATGTTAGCACCGGTGGATTCGGTGAGTTGCCTAATTTCCTTGATTTTTTTCTTGGAAAAAACACAGTGGCGGAGCTTGGTAAAAAAAGTTGGGCGGGCCAACAGAAAGAGAGTAAAATGAGTCATTATTGGGCTCTATTTTGTCAATACATAGGCTAAAATTTTCTGGGCTGGGCGGGCCACGGCCCAGTTTAGCTTACACTAAGCTCCGCCAGTGAAAAAAGACACTAAAATTCAGGGATTCACTACACCATGCACTGTTAACCCCAATGCTTGTATCCTAAACAACAGAGACCACAAAGGAATTTGTGGACAAGCTGGACCTGAAACCAGGCCAGAAGGTGCTCGATGTCGGATGCGGCATCGGAGGAGGCGACTTCTACATGGCTGAAACCTATGACGTCCATGTCCTCGGCATCGATCTCTCCATTAACATGGTTTCGTTCGCCATCGAGCGTGCCATCGGGCGCTCGTGCTCGGTTGAGTTTGAGGTTGCTGACTGCACCACGAAGGAATACGCAGAAAACACGTTTGATGTCATCTACAGCCGTGACACCATCCTCCATATTCAGGTATATTTCAGTGTATAGTTCTACTATTGCAGTTCAATACTTGGTGCTTCCAGATAACTGGTAATCATTGCATATATAGCTCAAATAGCCCTGACAAGTGGTGCACTTGGTTTTACAGGACAAACCAGCTCTGTTCAGAAACTTCTTCAAGTGGCTGAAGCCTGGGGGCAAAGTCCTTATCAGTGACTACTGCAGGAACGCTGGGAAGCCATCAGAGGATTTTGGTGCATACATCAAGCAGAGAGGCTATGACCTCCATGATGTGAAGACCTATGGAAAGGTTATTTGCTTCCACTGTAAATTTGCATGTCAGCCAGCCAGTCATTTTGGTTGGTTTTTTAGATAAAATGTCATTTTGGTTGGTCCCAGTGAGAAGTATTCTAACAACTGCTTGCACATCACCGTAGATGCTTGAGGATGCCGGTTTCCACGATGTCGTCGCCGAAGACCGCACCGACCAGGTTGTCATCTCCCCTTGTGTACACACTGCCAATGTCATGAAATTCCTGAATACTTGAATACTGGTCCTTTTTCTCAACAATGTTTAGACAATTGTAAGAATTAATTTCTTCAGAGGCTAACATGATTATCAATGCCCTGCGCTGCATTGTTTTCAGTTCCTGAGGGTCCTGGAGAGGGAACTGGCTGAAACTGAGAAGAACAAAGAGGCTTTCTTGGCAGACTTCACTCAGGTGACTCTCTGATCCTATTCGACTCTCATCTCTGGTTCCATTTCACCTCTGGTTTCTCATGCATCCAACTATGATCTACCACCAGGAGGACTACGACGACATCGTGAACGGCTGGAGCGCGAAGCTGAAGCGGAGCTCCGCCGGCGAGCAGAAGTGGGGGCTGTTCATCGCGACCAAGTGATCTGGCCAGCGAGTCAGCGACGCCACATGACGCGATGATCCGGAAGCAGTGTGGCTTTAGTTCATAATAAATAAGAAAATCGGTGCTCGGTCGATCCTTGTGAGGCCATGCTAAGTTGGTGTGATTGCTGTTGCAGTGGCCGGATTGGGTGCCCGATTTGTAAGAAATGTGTATTGTACTGTTTTAATTGTAATGTGATGTGATGTGTGGAAGGTTTGCTTTGATAGGCCTATCTGGCTCTAGGCTTCTTCTTCCTCCTTCCTTCTTTTTGCCTTTAGCACAATTGTGAGTGTGAATCGAGAATCTCTAGTGAATGGTTAACAATATGGCTATCAAAACTTTTCCACTCTTCTTTCCGTACTTGCACATGCTCGGTATAGGTCATAATAATCTGCAAAAAATGTCAGAGTAAAGGTGAAAATCTCCACTCAACTCATCAACTTTACCGGCCTTACAGACAAATTTACTACAACCATAATCAACTTCTACTACTCCATCTCCTATTTTATCTAATCCCCAAACCTCTTGATTAATATGGATTTTATCTAGAAATTCCCAAACTTGGCAATAGTAAAATCCATAAAAGTTCAATGCAAGGTCTGCCTCTCTCTTGCACCGGTCATCTAGACCTACATAAAAGGATATGCAATACTAGATAAGGTGGAAAATTAAGATGAACTAGACAAGGTGGAAAATTATGATGGGGACAATTATCAAGTAAAGTACGGTACCTTCTATAGCCTTTAATGAGATTTTAACCTAGTTTTTTTGTCTATAGTCTAGCTCCATAAGACTTATTTCTAGATAAAAGTGATTTTAAAATGCAACAAACAATTTTAAAGTTTTTAATCAAGATAGTGCTTTCTCAGTCAAAGACATACCAGAGAGTTTTAATTTCATTTAATCATAAGTAAACACATTCTAACTTATATCCACCCAAGTCTGTGGTAAATGTATTCGGCAACTGGCTACATGTGATAGATAAAAAAGTTAAGAATTGTTATTAGGGTGGGAGCGATAGCCGTTATATGGTCGGTTTGACTGTATAGAAATGATAATGTTTTCAATGATAAAAAAAATCTCGTTTGTAGGTACTCCGTCGGTGCATAAATATTCTCCGTTCGTGGTCCACATTACAACGAGCGGGGTATCGAGGCCTCTTTACGGAGGCATGTGCACAAACTGGAAGAGGTGAGGAGGGGTATTTTAAACCAATGTGGATAGCCGCTTGATCGGCAGATTGGTGCTCCATAAGATTTTTTTTTGAATTTTCATAAGCATTGTCATTTTACTTATACATGATTGTAATTTGCCTAGTGCTATATTTTATTTATTTTTGTATTGTTGGATTGTGATTGCGTGCATCCTTATACAGATGTCGGGCGTAATGGTTAAAGGTTTTAAGTAATAAAAACATTGATTAAACAAATAAGTTAAATTTCAGTTTGGAAGTCCCAAATACTTTATTTCCTCCACACTCACCTATGAATTTTTTGGTACAGAACATATCTTATAAACCTGGATTAATTTCATAGCAATCTTTATTGGGTCTCCGGATTACTGTTATAAAAGCATTCAGTGGTGGCGCACCGAGTAGAGTTGATAGCATAGAACTAACAATATTGAGGGGTCAATGTCGAACAACTACCACTTGCATTTTGAATCGCATAGAACTACCCCATTTTGACAAAGTTTTCTCAGATAGCACAAATTGTCTGAGCCCACCCGTCAGACTGAGTTGGCCAGTTCACACAAATTAACACATAAATTCACAGTGGGACCCACTTGTCAGTCGAATAATATTCTGGAAAAATAAAAATCTGAAAAAAAGAAAAAAATCCCCAATCCCGAGCAGCGCAGAGAAGCGGCGTCCCATCACCACTCGCGCCGAGCTCTCGGCCGCCATCCGCGCCACGGTGGACAACGACGTGGATGCGGCCGCCTCGCTCGCGCTCAAGGAGGCGCCCACCATCCCGCTCCCGGAGCAGTCCGGACGCCTGCTGCCGCCGCGGCGAGCCGCGCGAGATCGGCCAGCTCCTCCCGGTCCTCGCCGACCACGGCGTCCGCGCCGGAGCCCGCGGCGACGTCGAAGAAGTCTGTGTGAAGCGCCGGCGGCTATGAAGACCGTGTGCACGGCGCTCGGGTTCCTGGCGATCGCGGCCGGTGGCTACCTGAGCTCGTTCCTGCTGACGGCCGTGCAGTGGCCGACGAGTACCGGCGGCGGGCCTGGGTGGATCCCCTACGACCTGAAGAACGGGCACCTGGATCGATTCTTCTGAATGATGGCCGGATTGGGCTGCCTGAATCTCATGGCGTTTGTGAGCTTGCCGTCAGGTCGCCGTCAGGTATAAGTACATATTTTTTATATTTTTTTCTCATGGCGTTTGTGGGCTGCCTGAATCTCATGGCGGATTGGGGAATTTTTTATATTTTTCAGATTTTATTTATTTATTTTTTCTTTTCTTTTTTTAATTTTTTCTCAGATTTTTTACAACAAGTGGGTCCCACAGTCTGTTTATGTGTTTATTAGTATGAGCTCGTCATGTCAGCCTGACAGGTGAGCCCGAACGGTTCCCGTTTTCTGTGAAATTTTCAAAAAAATCTTTTAGTTCTGTGGGATTCAAAACAAAAGTGGTAGTTTTTCGACATTACCTCTCAAATACGGTAGTTCTATGCTATTAACTCACCCGAGTACTTCGGTTTGGCCAGTCTGTACAGATGTTCAAACTCAGCCATGTTTTCTTGGAACCTGCAAAACCTTAGCATAATAATAAATAGAAATTTAAAACAAAGAATAAAGGCTGGTTCATGTTTGCTGTGATGAAGATTCAAAAGTTTGATACGACGTGGTGTTGCAATCATTATTTTTTAGCATTTCGAGGTTTTAGTTACCCATCGTCACAATTCAACGGTCTCAAATACGGACCAAGTCTGAGTTTAAGAAAACTCATGTTGTGTATGCCCTTCTCTTGAACAGTTGACTACCAAAATCAATAATAACAACCTGTACTGCAGACGCGTTAAAAATGGTTACAGAAATGGTTAACAATATGAGGAAATAAAATTTATTTCATGCCAAATCAAAGTACAACTATTTATACTTGGGGCCAAATGTATTACTCCGTTTCAAAGGGCAGGTGGAGTAGGAATATGTTAGGTGGTAGAAAAGTTAGAATCGGCACACTGATTGAACTATTTCAAATAACTCTTCACATACTACGCCAAGAATGGGCCGGCTTGCGGATGCAGCACATAATCACTGCTACAATTATTCTCCAAAAAAAAAATCACTGCTACAATACGTAAGAAATTGCAACTGAGAAATAGTTTGAGCTAGCAATCTTTTTTCAAATGAGAGTTGCCTTACAAGAAGTGGAACCGGTGATCAAGTCGCATATATACTACAGATTTTTGACCGATACAGCAGCTGGATATAAACTACAGAGTTAAGTAGTATAATAGAGCACCGTGGCCATTATATCTGCAACTGGATTTGATGGAAATGTCAGCTTTCAATATTCTGCAGTAGTAGTTGCTGTACACGACCTGGTAATGTATTCGGAAGACTCTGTATTGATGATTTGATATACTACCATCTTACAGACGAAAGCAATTTTTCTGGATAACTATTGGTACAAACATTTCTTGGGCAATACAGTCTGCCCGTAAACTTGTTCGTTCTCAACCACTCCCGAAAGGCAGGTCGTTCGTAGTATTACTCAACTGGGCTATCTACTTCTTCTTCTTCTTCTTTTGGTGATCTTCAACTGCAGTGGCATCTTCCTCTCCATCTCAGCGGGTCGTGAGCTCCGGCCGCATCGATTTCACCACAAGTGAAGCCATTTCGATCTATTCCAAACAGATAAGCACACGTTGCAACTTTCAGGTAATTAAATCTCTCCGAGCTCAGGTTTTATTCCCATTACTACGCTAGCTATCTTTGATTTTGCCCTGATTTGACAAGAAGGTGGTACTTTTTTTTCAAGCCGATGAACACTTCACGAATGCAAGCTAGTAGTATATCTATCACTAGGAAGATTGTTTCGCAAAAAAAAAGTAGGAAGATTGAGTAGTTTCTTCATTTCCATAATTCAGTACAAATAACACGCATGCATGCTATCTGTTCATGGGAGTTATAATATATGTAATGTCCAATACTGCAGGAGCGAATATAACAAGGAGCTAGCCAACAAACAGTTGGCCATCAAGAGATGGCCGGAATAGTGGTCAGCGTTTCTACCGGCACAATGAAACCCCTCCTGGCCAAACTGGCTACTCTCATGGGGGAGGAGTTCGCTAAGTTGAAGAACCTGCAAAATGAGGTCAAGCTCATCAAGGATGAGCTTATTGGCATGAAGGATGCTCTTGAGGGGATTTCTTACCTTGACGATCTAGATCCACAAACCAAGAGATGGAGAGACATAGTGAGGGAGATGTCTTATGATATTGAGGACATTGTCGATGAGTTCATGTTCATGCAGAGCACTGGGGCGAGCAATAAAAGTATCGGGTTTGTCAGCAATACTATTGAACGCCTCAAAACTTTGAGGGATCATCACAAGATTGCTGGCCAAATCAAGGATGTCAAGGCACTTGTTCTTGACACAAGTGCAAGACGCCACAGGTACAAGCTTGATATCCCCACACCAAGAGATGTGGCCACCGATCCACGAGCTAGCACACTGTATGAAAATGCAACTAATCTTGTTGGTCTGGAAACGTCAGCGAATGAGCTTGTCAACTTGCTCGCTGACAAGGACAAACGGCTGAAGATGGTATCAATTGTTGGATTTGGAGGTCTAGGGAAAACAACACTTGCCAATGCTGTGTATGATAGGCTCAAGGCAAAATTTAACCAATCTGCGTTTGTGTCGGTGTCTCAAATGCCGGACATACCAAAGCTTCTACATAGTTTACTATATCAACTTGGGAGTATATCGCATCATGGTTGCGAGTTAAATGTTCTTCTCGACCAACTCAAGGAACATCTAAAAAGTAGCAGGTACCTATTTGACTTTGTTTTCCTTCCATGTCTTTGATATGTATCAAACTACATAATGCATCAAGTGAGTGCTCTCATTATTCTTGTACTAATTTTCTGGGCCCTTTTATTCTATGATAATATACTATTCTAGCAAAGTGATTAATGTGTGCTGAACTGCTGATATATGATGTTGCTTTCGTTCCAGCGTTTTACATATATCGCTCTAAGATCAATTGTTGTAATTTACCATAAGAACGTGTGCTTATATCTTTACTGGTATTACTAGAGAGAAGTTTGTTTAAGTTTCACAATTATCCTTTTTTAACCATACATGCATGTTCTTTTATACACATGATGTTTTGCTATCATGCTGTATTTTGCAATAATACTTAGCTAGGATGAAAATAAGGCCCATACTTTAAGAACAACCATCAAATGCATTTGTGAAAGGAACAAATACCGTTCATAATCTTCTGTGATGACCTTATGGTCTAATATAAGCAGAACAAACTTTTTTGGAAAAGGAGTAGATCTCGTGGGCTGCTGCACCGGTTCATATCAATATCAGAATAAAAATAAGAGTGAATTCCATTTTGTACCCCCCTAGTTTCACATTTGTGACAATATTTACCCCATTTAGCAAATATTTCACATTTTTCCCAATTTAACGAAACTTGTGCCATAAATTACCCCATTTAACTATGTTTCCTGTTTTTGTGCTGACTATGCATGCTGACCTAGACATTTTAGTTGGCACCAAGGTGGAAGTAAGATAAATAGGAGAGAATAGAGCCCAGTTGGTAAGTTAACAGACGGTTGATAATCAAAGACTCGGTTGCTACCGACTGCTTTTCCTCATCGAACCAAGGTGAATTGTCGTCTTCCATCGGTGTCGGCCTATGGGGTCGTTGTCAGTCATTGTTTTCATGCAGTTGCTGCTGCACGGTGTGGTAAAGCAGTGGTTGCTGCCAACCCGTCCATGGAGCGTTGGATTTGAAAGCTGGACTTTTCGAGCAACGATTGCATGATGTGGGGAGCTTTGATGTGTGAATTTGATTGATTCGTCGGCTCGCCGTTCGAAGTTGCGCTCAAGCTTGCCATGCACATAAACGAGAATACAACAATGGCTTAACTAAACCACCTACATGGCCTACACGGTTAACATAGAAAAAGGGAATAAATTTAAATAGGGTAATTTGTGACACACATTTTGTTAAATTGGGTAAAAATGTGAAAAATCTGCTAAATAGGGTAAATACCGTCACAAACGTGAAAATAGGGGGTACAAATGGAATTCACTCTAAAAATAAATCTCCGGATAAATCCATACAACTAAATTACATGTCACATATCATGCATACAAATTGTACTGCTAGACCACCATCCATTATTTTTGAACATGTTAGAGTTATATATGTTTGCTATGTATTTTTCTATTGTATAAGGTGCTTCCTAAATATTTATCATAGATGTGCATATTTGCTAACACAAAATATCTTGATCTACCATCTTCAAATAAATGGCTGACCCTAAACTAGAAAATCCCGTGCCTCCATATGTCCTAGTGTGCACCACGTAATCTATGGTTCTAATGTGTAGCCGTATGAATAGCATATAGTATAGATTGGAAACTCTCTTTTCCAAAAGCAATTTGATTGCTGTAGTTCTGCATAGAGCAACATAAACACTCGGTCCCACCTAGATATTGGTCTTAATTTTTCTATTTATCTAGAAAACCGATTTCAAAAAATATTCGAGATACTAGACGGTGTAGGTACGTAGACTATTTCTTGGCTTCAGAGTTGCCTTTTGTTTCACCATTGCATCAGGGCCTCTATATAAGGTTTTTGTTCTTGGCCTCCAAGTAAAGTTCAACCTAATCCAACCTCAAGATCCGTTGAACCAAAGATAGATAGCTCTTAGTATGTTTAAACTTTGGTTTCACGCCATTTATGGATGGGTCCATCCCCATCACAACAAGAGTTGAGCATTCTAGATACGTGAAGCTCGGTAAGTCGCAATGACAATATCATTTTGACGTTTGAGTAATGTTATGGACTATAGTCATTAATTTTCCATTTAAGTTTTTATTCCAATATATGGAATGTTTGGGGTGTACATGCTGTTATAGCATTATTGCTCTAGTACATGGTACTATCCATTTGTGCGTTTTTGCTGTTGTTATACAAAATTGACCTTGTATTTTCTATGCATAGTAAATTTATCATGTTACATAATTAGTTTCTTTAAGACCTTAATAAGACAAAAAAAGGTAACTACTGAGTCGAGCCGAGTTAGGATTTTGAACTCATTAAGTTAACACAGAGCCAAGTATAGTCGGGCTAGCTCGTTCCCACCCCTAACTGCCCGCCATATCTCGCCGAGGAGACATGAGCCATCATGAGAAATGGCGTGAGCAACAAAAGAGTAAAATAGAGAGGCGTTGCATTGCGAGGATGGCCGTACCATACGTTATGAGTCATCGGCCAACTAGATGAGTGGTGCTAGTGCCCCCTCTAACATGAACATCACCTTGCAAAACTTAAAAATATGGTTCACTCAACATCGAACATGGCGAAATGAACAAGTCTAGAAAAAGTGATCAATGGCACACCATTTTAAAAAAAATGGATTAAAATGTCCCTATTAAACTTAAGTTTGGAGTAACGTGGCTATTTTGTTTTTTGATCACTACTGATATTTGACCGACTAAATTTTTTTCCCAGTACCTCCATTTTTATACTATATATATTTTATTGTACTTAACAGAATGATAAAAATATTTGGCAGGTACTTGATTGTAATAGATGATATAAGGGATGCACAATCATGGGGTGTTATTAAATGTGCTTTTCCGGAAAGTCATCTTGGCAGCAGAGTAATAATAACTACCAGAATGCAGGATGTAGCTAAGGCATGCTGCATTCATAGAGTTGATCACATTTTAGAAATGAAGCATCTTAGCAACGAAGACTCAAGAAAACTGTTTCTTGATAGAATATTTGGCTCCGAAGAAGATTGCCCTCGGCAGCTAAGAGATGTATCGGTTGAAATTCTCCAAAGATGTGGCGGTTATCCTCTTGCAATTCTTTGTATATCTAGCATGCTAGCAAGTGATTGTTCCAACCAAAAGGAAAGGTGGAAACATGTAAGGGACTCTCTGGACTTAGCTGCAAACTTCACACCGGAAAGGATGAGGCAAATCATAAACCTCAGCTACAAAGAGCTTCCTTGTCATCTTAAAACATGTTTTTTATACCTTGGTATGTATCCAGAGGGTTACAAGATAGAAAGATCTAATTTGGAACGCCAATGGGTGGCTGAAGGTTTTATCAGTAAAGAAAATGGACAAGATGTGGACAAGGTTGCAAGAAGTTATTTCAATGAGTTGGTGAATAGGAGCCTTATTCAACCAGTAGATTTTGACAATAGAGGATCAGTGATAACATGTACAATACAGAGTATGATGCTTGATCTTATCTTGATCAAGTCTGCAGAAGACAAATTTTTCACTATAGTTAACGACCCACACGCCATTAGAGGACTGGATTACAAGACCCGTCGGCTTTCTGTTCGCTTGGATGGTTCAAGTAATGGTCGAAATATATTACCGAGGAACATTAGTAAGTCACATGTTCGCTCGGTCATGCTCTTTGGGACATTTCAAAATACACCTCCGATGACAGAGTTCAAGATTCTCCGAGTTCTTTTTATTGACCTCAACCATAGTACAATTAACCTCATTGGATTGTGTAAACTTCATCAGCTGAAGTATTTATGTATTACTTCCTCTTCGTGGTACGAGCTACCAACACATATTAGACTGCTCCAACACTTGGAAACAGTTGATGTGCCCATGTGTGACAACATTCCATCAGATATAGTTCATCTACCATACTTGACGCATCTGAATGTTGGATCAGGGCTACTTGATGGGATTGGCAGCATGAAACTCCTACAACATCTTTCTGCATTTGATATAAGAGTGAACACACTAGACACTATCAAGGACCTTGGAGAGCTGACCAGTTTAAGATGTCTCAATGTTGAACGTAGCCGTCCTTCAGATGACTTGGAGATTATCTATATTAATTGTCTGTACTCGGAATGTGGCCTTCTCCCGGACAAAGACAGGGATAGACGCATGGATGCTCTAAGCTCTTCTTTAACAAGCCTCTGTAACCTTGAGGACCTGCATATCAATATGTGGGGCTTCATAGATGGCTTGATACTATTGCCTCCTCCCTCGGCTCCCTGCCGCCTTGAGAGACTCATTGTGTCTCCAAGATGTTGGTTTTCCAAGGTCCCTAGTTGGATGGGAGGCCTCCGTAACCTCGGGGAGTTACAATGCCAAGTTGCTCAGCTACTAAATGATGGTGTCCATATCCTTGCGGACTTGCCCGCCCTCACTGTCCTCGATATACAAATCCGAGAAGCCACAGATGGAATGATTGTGATACATGGGAGAGGAGCGTTTGCTGCATTGAAGTATTTCAAGATCCTATTATGCAGCACGTCATACCTGACCTTCGAGGCTGGTGCAATGCCCAAACTCCAGAAGCTCAAACTGAAGTTCAATGCTAGCGGATTGGAGCAGAATGGGGCCGCACCTGCAGGCATCCAGCATTTGTTAGCACTTGAAGAAGTGTCTGCAGGAATCGGCTACGCTGATGCTCAAGAGTCTGATAAGACAAGCATCGAGTCCGCCCTTAGGAGTGCTATCAACATGCATCCCAGCAATCCTCGTGTTGAAATCAATATCTTGCAGTCCAATTTTACATTCATTGACAGCATATATATTCTTCCGCTCACCAACTAGCACCTGGTATGTGAACATCTCCACCTCTCCATCTAGTCCCCTGGTCTCCCTAGTATCTATCTATTTGTTGATTTGTTTGTTTCGTACAACCACAACGTGTAATGTTCATGTAGCTGGCCATGGTAGATGGTACCATTCTTTGCTTTGCTATCTAATATCTATCCCTTGTTCTTCCAAGGTTTACATAGAAATGCACTGCTTTACCGAAGTGTCATGTGTCACAATTTCAACACTGGAAATGCTCAATTTGTTGCATCAACCAAATTTCTATGAGAATTAGTTCAGCTTGTTAGGATTTTCAAGGCTTGTTCGCATTGTCACAAGGAAGAGTAGTCTATTTCAGCTTTGCAAATGAGACCTAACAATTCATTTGTTTGCCTTCCTTATTTTTTTTGCTAATAATACGTATAATCTCTATATGTGGAGCTACTCGTTGTGGTTTTTTTAATGGCTTATGCGACGTGTAGCTGACTTCTGGCTGTAGCCAAAGTACTGCTAGATTGACGCGTGTAGCTTGTTCTGAACTCCTACGGCTGTCTAAGTCTACATTTTTTCGACCACTCTATATTGGCTTTCAGGAAAGGAGTGGAGACCAGTTTCTGCCATTTGGAACAACGCGGTCAAAACATTACTGTAATACTGAAGAGGCTCTTACATATGTCACAACAAACGCAGATGCACTGTAATACTGAATAGGCTCTTACCTTATTCGTCGAAGTGAGATCATGATAATACATTTCCTTTGGGTTGTTATAAGACTTGGAGATGGGCATGAGTTTGCACTCTTATCGTCTCTCACCCAGCCTCTTTATTTTCTTCTTATTGTTTTGGCGTGCAAGTTTGCTGAAAGTAATGTACTGTTAGGAAAGACCCATGATTCAACTTGTTAAATATTGCAATATTTTTTATTCAAATGTTTGACATTATATGTGCAAGTTGCTCCTTTTCCATGTGTATGTAGAAGTGTTAATTGACGTGCCTACGAGGGAGGCTCCAGAAAATTGGGGCCCCATAGCGCAATGCAAAATGAGGCCCTACATTGTAAAATTTCCATATATTAATCTAAAAGTATAAAAAAACATGAGACATTTATGATGGTGTCCGAGGGAGTAATAAAGAAAACAGACAGACAGGAAGAAGATTTCTTTCACACTAGACAGGGAGTAATAAAGAGCAACCTAGACCCGGATTCCATTTATCCACACTCACTTATAAAACTATAGCTTTTCATTCACATAACAGATTTCTTTTAAAGAGAATTCCGTTACAATGCACAAGATAGGCTAGGCTCGTAAGTAAAGGAAGAAGAAGAAGATAAAAATGGAAACTTGAGGAAAAGCTCCGATGGCAAATCGATTTCACCTCGACGCGGACCGCGTCTACTCCACGCGACACCTCGCCGGCCGGTTTTAAAGCAGCAGCCGCGGCTCCAAATCCAAATCGAAAACCTCCCTGCAGCGTTCGATCGAGAGCAATGGCGCCTGCGCGCCGCAGCGGTACGAAGCGCGCGGCTGCGGAGGCCCACGGCTCGAGCAAGGCGGCGACGGCGACCATGAGGCCGGGGAAGCGCGCCAGGGCACCGGCGGCCAGGTCCGAGGCGGAGTTCTTTCCCGAGAAGCGAAATTTGGTGCGGTACCCTTTCCAAGCTATGATTGATGCGTAATGCGTGCTTCCGTTTGCTAGGCTCTGTAGCTTAATTGGTCTCGATGCTTTCTGATCTTGCCTTGCTGCGAGGCTTGCATTGGCTAGATTAGGATGAAGGGTGATGCTTACCAGCCTAATCGTGAGAGGTTTAAGGGTCATTTTCTAAGCTTGTTTGAGAAATTTGCAGTGTAACACTTGCAAGTCAATGTGGTGATGGTTTTATTAAAGAATCAGTTATCAGAATTTCACAAGATTCCCACCATCTGTCAGTTGTGCTCTCTGCCTGAATGAGCACCTTTTGATGTTGTGTTATGGTCTAACGTGTTTGGCTATTCATGAGCATGCCTTGCCCGTTGTCTTCTACATTGTTTCGGTGCATTGTGTACTACTCTAATAGTGTACATATATATTGTTGTTTGTGTCCAGGAGGACCTTTGGTTGTCGGCCTTTCCTATTGGGACCGAGGTTTGTGAACATCACCATCTACCAATTCACCTTTTTTTCCGACTTGGATAAAGCTATTTATTATGCATTTCATAACGATTGTCTGTTATCTGGTCCTGCAGTGGGAAAATGTCGACAGGATACAGGAGTTCAACTGGAACTTCCAAAATTTAGAGGTATATATCTGACCGCTAGGCTTCTCTTTTAATATTACGCTTCTTCACTGTATCATTTTTTTTAGATAAAGACTTTTGTTCACTGTATCACACATACATACATGGTTTATTGTTGGTGAGCAGAAAGCTCTAGAAGAAGGGGGAGAGCTTTATGGCAAGACGGTTTACTTATTTGGAAGCACTGAACGTAAGTATGCTCCCTCTTGGCATTGAAGTTAACATCCAATGTTTGATGCACATTCTACATATTTAACCTTCCTGACATCTTTCTAACCGGCAGTAAACTGGTGTTGTTTAGGCTTTTGTTTCTTGTTTGAATCATCTGGGGTAAAATTTGCTGTATAGCATTAATATAACAAGAATCAGTTAGTGGTTTACAAAATTGTATTACTGATGCTGTAGAGCTGTTTTTTGCAACGCTTATCGGTGCTGAAATATTCTCTCTACACAGCCAGCAAGTAAATAATCGTTTTACACCTTTTCAACATAAAAATTATCTTGTTCGTTACATGTGATTGAGAAATTTTAATGTCAGAGGCTAGTATGTTTTCCAGTTGATTAGTATTTTTCACCTTGCACATCATGATATATCGAACACTAAAACTGGCTGTGATGCAGAAACAAGATCTTATGTTTCATACTAGCCTGTCGTATGTTTCATTTGTACCAGCATGTTTTATGGTTATTTCGTGTAATTTGTCTGATTGTCTCATTCCTGTGGGTCTGCAGCTCAGCTATTGAATGTTGCTAAAGGCGAACAAACGAATCAAAAGATGGTACTTGTTCCTATTGTAGTTGCGGTGGGTTCTCATCCACTCTCTTGATTTGAACATTTATCACATGGTTATGTTTACTATACTATCTCTCCCGCCGAAGAATGTTTACTCTTATTTTAAGTTCTGTATTGCATTGATAAAAATAATGCAGTAGTTCTAATTAGATAGGCTCCAATTTAAAGTTTCACACAGGGCCTTGGATTTTGCCGGCCTGGCCCTGTGCATTGCATAAATGTTCCTCTATACACTATATCTTGAGTTGCACTTTCTCATGTTTATGCAAACTAATTATGTTTACTCTCGTGTCACAGAAAATGCACACCCATTTTACCATTTATACGTAAAGATAACTCGACATATTATACAAGATAGGAAATACTTGTGTAGATACTTTTGATCAGTTAGAAACTATAAGAACCAATTTTATAAATGCATATCGGTTTTTGCTAGGAACTCACTTGTTCTTGGCGGTGATGTTACCGTCGTGACTATGGCACTGTGAGAGTTGAACCTTTAGTTTTAGTAGTCTTGATTCTGCTAAGAACGTCTACTAGTCTGCACCTTTATTATCATGTAATGACAGACAAAGCTTTCGTTCTTGCTATAGCTTTTACGTTTATCTGGCCTGGGTCCCTTTTTGTCTCCTATAATACCTAATGGAGTGACCCTCATTGACTCTTAACAAAAACTGTCAAATGTTTTTTTCCTTTTCTTCTGAAAGTAAGCTTGCAGAAGGAAATGGTTCTTCGCATATTTATAGCTTACGGTTGTTTCATCCACTGAGACTAGAAAAGTTGCTATTTATTTCTTACGCTGGATCTCATTTAGCTCTTGTAATTATGTTTGTGGTGCAGGTTGACTGTCCTTTCCCACCATCCGATAAAGTTGGTATAAAATCTGTCCAAAGGGAAAATGAAGAAATAGTACCAATGAGGGCAATGAAGATGGCTTGGGTGCCCTATGTTCCACTAGAGGACCGGTATTTCCATGCTATTTATATCGAGTCACATTTCTTATTTATGTTTTTGGTTATATACTTACGTTTATGCTCTCATCATCGCAGTTTTGCATTTTTGTTGACTTTACCCTTGCTTGATCTATAGGCTCAGCAGGATTGAGAGTTTGGAAACAAAAATATTCACTCTTTGTTGCACCCAGCGAAGGTCAGGTTTATGGATGCTATTTTCATTCCTTTCCATTTGTGCTTGAAGGCATACATTTGTGTTGCTATTATATGTTTGTTTATTGGGAATGTTGTCAACCAGGGATATGTGCCGTGTGAGCATCTTGAACCTGTACCTTTTTTGTGACTGGATAAATGACCCTAAGTTTGTATATTTTACAGATCTGCTCTAAAGCACCTGAAAACTGAGCGAGTCAAGAAGTTTGACTACTGCATGCCATGTAAGCTGCATTGCGATTATGTTTAATAGGGCTGACTTGTATTGTTGCATAAACATTCTGCAATAAGTCTTACAGGGTCAAAACATGCCAAAACCCAAGGTCATCGATCACACAAATAACATTAACACATTATATTTACCCAAACAAAAAAAGGCACACATCCCCACAATGTTCTACGAATAGAGTTGATGGTTTGAGTAAGATGTATTTTATCTGAAGTGTTTGATGGCATCAGCTCATGAACCAGCTCTAATAGTAATATTGCAGATTATATGCCACTTTCTCCTGAAGATGACCATGATACAACTGTCCATGTCATATATCCTCTAGAACCCCCGGTAAGCTTCTTTTAGTAAGTCTGCAACTGTTTGGAGAAGTATTGCCGGAATAGCTAACTTCCTTATATTTTTATTGGAGAAAACTGTTCATTGCTACTTGAATAGTCATAATCATGATCAGGACAGACCCAGTGCTAGAAGCTCCCACACCAGGTGGGCTCTAGGGAAGGATTATACGAGTTAAGCCTTACCCCTGCAAAGTGCAATGCAGAGAGGCCGAGTCCAGCCCAGGACCTCTTGGCACAAGTGGAGAGTACTTCACCACTGTGCCAGGCCTGTTCTTTTAGTCATAATTATGATGAGAAATATAAAAATCTCACAAGAGAGCACTCTGTTTTTTTTATCACTGGAATCTGCATCTAAACTTAATCGACATAAGCTGCCTTTTTTGCCTTATATGGGAATAATAGTTAACTGAAAGTTTGGGCAAATCAGCCCTAAAGAATATTTATCCTGTCCTATAGGGATAAATGTGACGTAACGTTATTCCCTGCTATTGCTGCCAAACCTTAATTGAGAGATAATGAATCTCACCAAGTTCCACTTTTAGTAATCTAATTCGTAGGGTTTTAATTTCAAGTAGCTGTTAATTTTGCTATAAACCTTTGTACTTGCCTGTTGCAGATAGTTTGCCCCTTTGACTGGGAAATGGATGATTATGAGGTGTGTGTATTTTTTTTTTGTTCCAACGCTACCCTCTGGAAGAGCATCTGTGTTCAACTATTGTGTTGTGATGCAGGATTTTATCGATGATCTAGTTAAAGTTGAGGAGTTGCCAGAGGATGAGAAAGAAAAGTTTAAGGTGCACATTCCAGCCTGTGATCAGTAGATCTAGATCATTACCTTGATGAGTTTTCTTTCATAACTTTACTGACTCCCTTCATCTACAGGTATTCCTAGTGGAGAAGGTTAGAGAAAGGAAGAGAGAGCTGAGACAGGTTCACAATCAACCAACATATTTGTATATTTTCACCAGAGATTTAGTGTGTTCTAATACTGCAAAACTTATGCAGGCTAAATAGGCCAGAAAGGAATCTATTGACAATATGGACCCAAAGCTAAAAAAGGCATTTGAAAATATCCAATTCTACAAATTTTACCCTGTAAATGCCCTGGATGCTCCTGATTTAAGCATACAGAAGGTATGAAATAATGTTACTCGGTATTTCAGAATGGGCCATAAACTAGCTGTGGGTTTACTTGTATATCTATTGTGTTCTGCAGGTAGATTACATCAATAGATATTATGGGAAGGCGCAGAAACGGATGTGAAGACCGATCCGCACATTTCGTGCGAGCATTGTGGATTCAGCTACATTGAAAATTCATCAAACAAATTGAAAGCTAGGGAAGATCATCTTGATTAACATATTTGAATGTGATCGATCCCTTGTTGAACCATTCATACAACGTGTGTTTGTCCTATAGTTACACCTCAGACTCCTACCAATCCTTTAAGAGTGTTTCTAAATCTGCATTTTTTCATTTTGCAAATTGTAGATTTCTGGGGGATAGATGTAATGATCAGAAAGGCGAAACCTCGTCAGAGTAAACAATAGCTTAGGTAAAACACGGTTCCATTTCTTCATGGTGTAAAGTTTCGATCTGTACCTGATTACCCTCACGTTTATAAGACCGTTGACGAGTAATGCACTACTTGCCAGCCATTTACCAGACCTTTCTGTTCATGCATGAGTTCGGAACAAAGGCAGGTTCGTATATAAGTATATACGAGTCCGATTCGAGCAGGCGTTGGATAGATTCAGTTCTTGGGTACAGTTCGGTAGGTCGAGTCGAGTCGGACACTCATCGATCGGCCTCCCTCAAGCCAACAATATAAGCGTGCACACCTCCCCCGGTAGTAGCCAGCGAAACAAAAGAGCGGCATACATCTTTCGTATTCACCGGACATCATATACGACGAACATGGCGGCGGCTTTACGGCAGCTTCTGAATCGCGGTCTTCTGGCCTGCCGCCGCGCGGCCACGGCGCCACCGCGAGCTCCTCGCTCCTTCTCCACCGCCGGCGGCGGCAGCCACGTTCCTCAGGTTCGCATCTCATCTCATGTCTTGTGTTACTTACTTAATCAGAATTATATGGTATATAGCCCCTTCTTTTCTCACGATCCGTCTTCTTGCATGCTGCAGTATCATCAGCCGCGCGGGGTCAGATCGTCACACCTCGGCATCAAAAACATCCCGCGATCCAAGGAGTTTATTACCACAGATTTCTGGCTCCATTCCAAGTACATCGCTGCCGTCGGCCTGGTTTTCTTCGGATACAAGTGCCTTCCCGGCCACGTTGCACAATACCCACCTCGTTCGACAAAATATTGATGGATCGACGAGACTCCTGGATCAGAGGATGATCAACTTAGTTATGCGAGCAACTTTTCGTTTATAGATCATCAAGATGTATGGCATTTGTTTTCGGCTTAATACAACTTTATCCTTGCCTGCAAATGCAATGCAAGTAAAACTAGTTTGGATAGCGCATGATGAGTTTTTTTTTTGTAACTAGCAAGGTGGTTTGCGAGGGCATCATCTTCAAGTTATTATGTTCTGGTCAAAGTTTGTCTTGGAAAGTGCATGCGCCTTATTTATTAAAACGGAGGTAGTATTCTTTCTATCGTTCGATCTAAATCCTGCGTTTCCGCCAACTCTTCATCATTTATGCACTCAAACGCCCGCATCAAGGATCTTTATTTAGCAAATTAACCTCTGGTCATCTTAAAACATTACAATCTGAATCACACAAGTGTACAATCTTAAAACATTACATGCTCGTGTAGGCCGAGGGCACAATAGGGGATGCAGAGCAGCCGGTCAGCAAGTGCACCCTCATTGGGTCGGCTACAGATTAGACATGCTTGTGTGCGCTGAGAGCACAGAAGTGGATGCCGAGCACAACAATGACCATATCTCTGAATTAACTTGTTTCTGTCCCATTACTTGGAGCTATAGAGATTGTAATGTGAATACACAACGATGGTGAATATTGTTTCTCCTGAGAGAATGGTATAGCTTGTTGTGAATGAAAATACAGGAGGAAACAATTTCTGGTTGCCATGTTTGTACTTGCAATTTGAGGTGTTCTTAATTGACTTAATACTAACTGAATTTAGGGCAATATATGTTCTGATATATTCACAGCAAAATAATTGGTACACCGAGCATTGTGAATTAAGATTCAGAACATATGTTACAAGTGGTCGGATCATTCACTACCAAACTGGTACCTGAACTCCTGAACCTTCTCTTCTGTTACCAATTGGTAATTGAAGCCCTAAACCTTTATCATGCTACCAATTGGTATCTCAAGGGTCTAATATAATTTATCTTCTACAGGAGTTCAAGTGAGTTGATACTATGCAGACACAGTTGTGTTTCTGCCCTGAAGTTCATTCTGAAACGTGTGGTTTCCTCATGATTCCGCAGGAGCCAATGTTGTGATGCACGAGTGCAGTAGTACACAGTCAAACGATCCGAGTCAACCAGCACATATGCATTATTTGTATAGATAGATGCACAGCTATTACCGATTCATAATAGTTGTTCTTTACAGTACTTGTGATGCTGCTACCCTGATAGAGCGCTGCATCCAAACGGAGCAGAAGCGATAATAAAACAGGTTAGATGCAAACAATCCCAAGCATGCAAGCAATCGTAGTACAACCAAGCAATGAATCCTAAAACTAAAACTTAAAGCCAGATGAAAAGATTAAACCAAATGAACGCTGAGACGAATAATCACCAAAATAAAATGATATTAAGGCAGTAAGGTTCAGAGACCACAGCCATGAATAGGTTCAACCAGAGAGATGTTAATCCATCAATTACAGACCATGAAAATATCGTCCACAAGAAATCGACCCCATTGTTATGCATTGAAGCTACTGGCTACTGGCTGTCTCTTTATTCGGCTTCAACGGCTAGCTTCAATGGCTACTCACTTCGTTGCAGGCAGAACTGTAAAAGATCAAAAAAAGTATTAGTTTATGCAGGAAATCTGAGACAAAGAAAATGTGGCACTGTGTATGAAATGAAGATATGGCACAGTCCCTAAATAAATCTAAAGTGTTGTCTATATAACCCCAAAGATTTGTCGACATAAAAATAAAGATAAATAGATTGGTTACAGCAATTCCTACATCCCAATATATTATTGCTATAACCCCAGAAAATCAAATTCAACAGGAACCAGTTTTAAATTAAACTATGTTAAGGACTTGTTGACATAACCACACAGAAAAAGTTGTTTGTTAAAGCAATTCATACATCCCAAATAGATAATTTAATAACCACAAAGTATCAAACTCACCTGGCTTGACAATGGCCGGAGTGGCAGGAGTCTTGTCGTGCTGCTCGTCTGAGGCTCCTGAAACAAAAAAGAAGGTATTAGTGTGACCAACAAAACACTTTCAAATTCAAGAACAAAATTCAACTATGTATAGGACTTGTTGACATAACCACACAGAAAAAGTTGTTTGTTAAAGCAATTTGAACATCCCAAATAGATTATTTAAGAACCACAAAGTATGAAACTCACCTGGCTTGACAATGGCTGGAGGGGCAGGAGTCTTGTCGTGCTGCTCGTTTGAGTCGTCGAGCTGCTCGTCTGAGGCTCCTGAAACAAAAAAGAAGGTATTAGTGTGACCAACGAAACACTTTAAAATTCAAAAACAATCGAGTCTGATTTAAAATATATTTTGCAAAGTTCGACGGTAAGAAAATATGGCAATGTACACAAAATGAAGATATTGCATGGTGCCTATATGAATCAATGAAGATATTGCACGTGTTAGCTCTATAACCCCAATGAATCAAACTGAACCATGCGGAGAGAGCAGAACTTGTTCTCAGGTTCTCCATCTCCTTCCCCAACGATTCCCCTTTCAATTTTGTTCCATCACATTCAGATCCCAATGAACCAAACTAACCTGGCATGAGAAAAAGACAAGCATCAGGAGCTTATCTTTGGGTCCGGGCCTTGTATGCTCGGACCCATCCGTCAGTGTACGTGGGTAGATTTCTGTCTGGTATCTAGACTCAACGCAGACGCTTTCTCCTCACAGATTTTCTTTTTGAATTTTAGGGATTGATCATACAATTTATTTAGATTTTTTTATTGGTAATAAATGGTCAATCAAATATTGCCGCGTTCACATAGTAAAAGATTTTTTTTTAAATAATAACGACGAATTCGTAATGACCAATTATTAGTTTGTAACCCTCAGCCACATGCAACAACAACTTAGTAAACAAACTGAAAACATATAACGTATTTAGTACACATAGGTAGATCAAACCTTCTTTATAAAATCGCCCGCATATGGAGGCATGGGTTGAATGTTTCTCGATTCTTCACGGCAAATCGTTTTGTCGCGTCAGGATGGGTGGAAAGAGTGTTTTCAGTTTCTTTCAAATTTGAGGGGAAGATTTTTTTTTTGATAGATTTGCAGGAAACGGAAACAAGCTAAAGATTGACTAAGGCCCATATGGTGTTGGTAGTCAATGGTACAAAACCGGTTTTCTCTTTGATGTAGACAACAAGTTTATTGAATTCGTGTATTTTTCAATCATCGGTTTTGTACCTAAATTTCTTTCTATTTCTCTTTTCTATTGATATGTTTTCGGAGTATTAAATTGGCACTATATGGTAACATACAGCATACCCCTTAAAACCTCTTGTCCCTTTATATTCTACACATGATCCCTCCTCAATAATGTAAAAATATTGTACTCTCTTGGGTGTTACTACAAATGTTGAGGCTGGCCTGAGGGCAACTTCAACGATGCGACCATTGAGTCAGTGTGTGCCCTTGCGTGGTCATGCTTCCCTTCGCCGGTCTACCGGACCGGTGGTTAGGGTTTTGATCATCAGTGGGGAGCAAGTGTTGGGGGCAAGTGGAAGTGTGAATGGGTATCGATTGGCCTCATTAAAAAGACCGGCGTGGAGAGCTATTGTCATGCTATATCAGTGCATAATAGGCTTGGGGTGGACACGAGGACACTCCATCACTGGCCCATTTAAAATGAACCAGCCATGAGAGAGATAGTCACGCTATGGCGTTGAAACGACCCCAGTTTAGACACTGAGCGGACACACAAACCCCCCTAGGAAAGGGACGCTAGGACACGAGGCTCACTTACCATGGAGGAGACGCACCACCGAACGGCCGCGCGGAGCAGCGGCAGCAAGCCAGCCTCATTTTAGACCATTGTGGTCGTCGACCTAAAAATAGATATATTGAAACCGCGCTTGCGGGTTTCCGTAAAAAAAAAACTAACTCATTTAGTGGTCAACTTATTATTATTTTATGTTTCTACATAAAATGTCTCAGCTTGAAAAAACTTTAAAATTGTTGTTAAAGTTCGTGAGTCCTTATTAAAAAATAATAATAAGGGTGTGTCTTATTGTGATGGAGACAATGGTGCATAAATATCAGGGAAAACGCGTTGGAGATGCTCTACATCTGTTCTTGCGGGTTAAGACTGCTCGTTCTCCTTGTAATTAGTACTACTAACCATGGTTAGAGCAAGTCCAGCAGTTCATTCAAACACTCCCCTATACGTTTTTAGGGGAAAAGGTCAAAAAACAACCGCCCAGCAATTCACTCAACGCTCCCCTGATTTATAGACGCCCCCGGTTCTTCTCGCTCGTCTCCCGGGAGCTGGAAGACTCTCCTATCCCAGCGACGCCAACAACCGCTCACGGATTAAGTTTCCTCCCGCACTCGACAAGTTTATCTGGTCTTCTCACCCCTTCTCGTCCCCAATGAAGCCCATTTGAAAAGATCTAGAATTTCAAATCGAGCATGAAATCGATCTCCAAATCGAGTCTCATCTCAATTTCCGTGGCGTGCGTGGCCGCTGCGGTCATAGCGTACGCTGTGCTGATGAAGGTGATGATCGGTTTGTGGGGGCTTGTAGGCCATGCGCCCTTCGAGGTTTCGCAGCAGTATGCCGTCCCCACTGATGAACTTCTTCCGGAGGCTGCCTTCCAAGGCCGACATGGCGACATCCTGCTTTGATCCTCGGTAGCAGTCTCTGCAGCTGCAAAATGGAACTAACCTTGTGATTGATTCAGTTGGTGGCTATTTTTGGCTGGAAGAGAGTGATCCTCTACCAAGAAACAAACATGTTGTTTGTTTACTGTAGGTGGTACCTTGTGTGATTGTTCCTTACTTAATTGCTGTTAGTGGTTAGGTTATGTGTACGCTGCTACTTTGTGTTGCACCTTGCCTTAGCAGCAACAGCAGAAGTAGAGGAAGACTTGTATTAAGTTTAGCATAGCAGCCCAGTGGTGCTGTTCTTGTAGTCCCAGTTTCAGTTATGCAAAGGCTTCATAGTTAGATGCCTAGATGGTAGTTAATCTATGTGATACTGATGTGTTTGATGCCGAACAACCAGGTCTAATTTATATTAGTACAAGACTGTCTGATTATTGTTAGCCATGTTGGCTTGAACCCTGATGTCAGGATGCAGGATACGACCAGGTTTAATGATTTTACAATGAGTACCTATTGATCTGTACTTCAAAGACTGGGAATGTTGGTGGCGGTGCTTCTCACGTGCACACATGCATGTGTGTGTGTTGTTTTTGTTCTCTGCTACTGATAATAAAACTCTCGTCTTGATAGCTCAGAGACTACAAAGGCGATTTGCCTCTAGGGTCTAAATACACCCATTATATATAAAAAATTCTTCAAAATGTCAAAAAATTCCAGAAAAAATTCCGGATTGTCGTACTCATGGCCATTGATAACATAGTTTCATGGTGGAGTTAGGCCATCAAAAAGTTTCGTGAACACAATTGAGCGATGGAGCACATTGATGTCATTGGCGGCACTGGCAGTACCGAAGTACGCATGCCAGATCCAAATACCATAGTCTTCCACGGCCTCCAGTATAACATTGTGCACTCCGTGATGCCCTGACTTGTACATCCCTTCCCAAGAGAACGTGTAGTTCTTACAGTTCCAATGCATGCAATCGAGCCTTCCAAGCATCCTTGAAAATCCTCTTGCTTCGCCTTGTGCCAAGAGATGAGCCGTGTCTACCGCATCTGGTGTTTTGAGATATTTTTCTCCGAACAACTTCACAACTCCCTTATAGAATCTGTAGGTGGCTTCGACGGTGGACTCAGACATGCATAGATAGTCATTCGACGCATCGGTGGAAAGCCCGTAAGCAAAGCACCGTATGGCCGCCGTGCATTTCTGAAGAGATGAAAACCCAAGGAAGCCGGTAGAGTCTCTCTTCAGCTCAAAGTAGTTGTCGTAATCCCGAACGCCATGCATGTTATTCCTGATGGCATCCCTGCTCATCCTAAAGTGCCGGCAAAATTCATGAGGCAAATTCGTCGAAGTCAGTTGCATTCCTTGTTGGCCCTCCGCCCCTTCGTTGATCCTCCAAACTTCGGCGTCGACGTCTGCCTCGACTGTGGCATCTAGAAGTGTGGCCATGACCATCCCATTCTCCTCATCATCAGCCACAAAGGGAGGCATCCTCCGCCATCATTTAGAAAAAAATGATCTCGTCATCGCTATCCATTTCCTATTTGATGAAACAAAGCAATGAAACAAGGCCAAGAATGGGGGATCAATAAAATCAGCCTATCAAAAAATGGTCGAACAGGTTGCGGATGGGGCGTGAGGAAAGAAGAGGCGTACCCGGGCTGAATTAGTTGCATCAGCGCTAGACAAGGTCGCAGCGGGGAGCGGCGACATGCAGACCCGCGTGAGCGCTATGGCTTGATCCCCGAGGTGTGAATCAAGTAGGCGGCAACGAGGGTGGCGGCAATGGGGCAAATCACCGGCAAGAGGAAAAAGAATGAGGGTGCGGGGAGCGAATGTTCCAGATTACAGGGAAGTGTGTATGACGGGCGGGCTACCCTGTCGGAGGGCATGTCCGCCCCATGTACGGTACCCCGAAAGGGTCTCCATCTCTCGGGGGTGCCGGACACGAAATCACTCCGCTCGACCCTTTGTGGGTGCCATTGGTGGCGATTTTTTTATCCGGACTCCTGTTGGACCTTTGCGGGATCGTATTACGTAGATGTATGCCTTAATGGGCTTGTTGTTGATCAATACTACTCCCTCCGTCCCGAATTAACTGTCGGAAGTGACATTTTGTGAAAAACCCCTCGATTTAATGCAGAGTGAACCCGCAGTCCTCGTCCCGTCCGTTCCTTCTCTTCCCGTTTCCGTCCAGCACGTCACCGTCCCCCGTCTCTACCCCCACCTACGGTAGGAGCTCGACTAACCTTCCGGTGGCATAGGCCGACCGCAGGATCCTGGAGCTTGGGGCCCGGAGCAAGAGCTGGACTGACCGGAGGCGGTCCCCGCGACTGGCGTCGATTGGCCGGAGCAGGACCTGTAGGCCGGGACCTCGACTGACCGGAGCAGGCACTGTAGGCCGGGCAGGAGCTTGATGTCTGAGAAGGAACTTGGTGCCGGCGCCGGAGCAGGGCAACGAGGACCCGTAGCGCAATCAGGGCACGAAGCTATGGCAGTAAGAATCAGGGCTTGCATGATCGGGAACAGGGCCGGAGCTCCGGCGGCATCGTCTAGATCAGAAGCATGAGATCCGGCGGCAGATCGCTGGCGCAGGGCGGAGACCGTGGCTGCCGACTGCGGGCGCAGGGATCTTGCAGATTGCGGGCGGAGGGCATCGCGAGCTCATCAGGATTAGTGGACCCGGACCAGAGTATTGCAAAGTTGGAGGGTACAAAATTTTCCTCCCTCGCGACAGTTATTTCAGGACAGAGGGAGTATGCTGATTTATAGGTCTGATCAGAATTCTCTGCAGACTTTATTATTGCCGAAACTGTTTACAAAAATCTCCGTTTCATGCTCGGCGCTATCCTAACTAGTTTTACTAGCATTGCAAGCAAGGAAAAAATTGTACTAAGCCGAAAACAAATGCCATACACATCCTCATGATATATAAACGAAAAGTTGCTGCTGTAACTCTCATCATCCTCTGATACAAGAGCCATTGCGTTATTACATCTCCTGGCAATGGGACTTTGACGAAGGAGGTAGGTATGGTGCAACGCCGCCGGGAGGGCCCTTGAATCCGAAGTAAACCAGGACGGCGGCGGCGGCATCCGAAAGCCGGCCAAAGTAGCGGAGATCGAGCCAGACTGAATCATGGGGTACATGTGCAGGGTCTACAAACGCCAAGATGCGTTGACGAAGGTTGGCGTCGTTCTTGATGATGCCGGCAAGATGTGACGATCCGAGCCGCGAGTGATGATACTGCAGCATATATGCAAGAAACGAGGTAATTAAGCAAGCGTGGTGAATCTAGGAAAGAAGGGACCAATTAATTCTGATTAAGTAAAGTAGAGTAGCACAAGGCATGCATGAGAACCTGAGGAACGCCGGTGGTGGTGGAGAAGGAGCGAGGAGGTGGTGGTGGCGCCGTGGCCGCGCGGCCCAGAAGCCGTCGGTTCAGAAGGTGCCGTAACGCCGCCATGTCGTAGTAACTTGTCCCTGCTGTGAATTAATACGAGAGAAGTATGCCTGCCCCTCTTCTCTTCTGTTTCGCTGGCTGCTACCGGGGCTAGGTGCACGCTTATATTGTTGGCCGATCAGTGTCACCCCCGAACCCAAGTACTGAATCGGACTCGTATTCCCTCCCGCGCACCCCACTTGGGCCGGCCCAGTTGCTGCCCCCACCGGTTTTGCCTTCCGATCGGTATTTTGCGGGGGTTTACCGACTGTCACACGAACTGGGAAAAGCAACTAAGAAGAAAACTCCAGGCGTGGGATCCGAACCAAAGAAAACTTACGAACGAAAACCCAAACCAAACAAGAAGCAACGCCGGTTGCCCATCTAAGAGAAAGGGCATGAAAGGATCCAAGCTTCAACGCCCACCATCCCCCCCAGCAACTTACCTTGCGGAGGCCGGAACCTCCAGGAATCCCCTCTGCTGGAGGAGGCGCAGGCCTCGGATGGCGGCGCGGCTGCCCATGGCTTCTTTGGTTTCTTGGGTGGTGGGGGAGAATGGTGAAGAACCATGGGGTCTGCCGCTTTACTTAAGGGAGCGGGCGCCCTTGCATCTGCCGTGTAATTTTCATCCAAGGGCCAAAAATGATCTAAGATTTTAACTCAAAAATAAAACATTATAGAAAACTTTGAAAAAATTACAGTAAGTACGTAAACGCGTTTCGGACTCCACTTCCGAGTCCACTTCTAAGCTAGACTCGTTGCGTACTTCTGCCGCAAGTTCGTCGCAGATGCAACGTACTTCTTGTTAGGAATAATCACTTAGTTGTTCGACTCGGTTAAGAAGTACTGGCCTACTATTTATCCCCATGTAATAGCTAGGTTTGTACTCAGATGATCGTGAAGAGCAATGCACAAACAACAAGTGCTAGCTGATTGTTTGGGAGTGCGTCGTCTTGCTGGATCATCGTCATCTACGTCCAACACTTCTAGTCCCGATCGGACTCGGAATTTGACAGACCTATAGAAGCTAACCAATTCCTCAAGGCATGCCTCAGATCCATGAGTGAAGCAGCAAAGCAATGGGCTGGTCTTCCACACCCCGTTGTGCCCCTGCCCTAGACGACGACCTGGCCACCGCCACACCCACACCGGCGGCACTAGCGAACTCTGCCATCGCCAGCCGCTTCCAGAGGCTAGAGGTGCTTGGCGCTGGCACGTTCGGCGTCGTATACCGTGCGCGGGACCGCCGCACCGGCGAGATCGTCGCCATCAAGTGCCTCCGCGCGAGCGCCCACGACTACGACGGCCACTATGTCGCCGCCTTCGCCAGCGAGGTCGCCGCTCTCGAGACATGCAGCGGCCACCCGTCCATCGTGCAGCCGCGCGCCTCCGGCCGCCTCGACAACAACGAGGCCTTCGTCGCCATGGAGTTCGTCGGGCCGACCCTCAGGCACGTCATCAAGCGGCAACGCTTCCGCAGGAGACACACCGAGCTCGAGGTTCGCCTCATCATGAGGCAGCTCCTCGCCGGCGTCAGGAGGATGAACCGTCGCGGTCTCATGCACCGGGACCTCAAGCCGGACAACGTGCTCGTCGACGCCCGGGGAAACATCAAGATATGCGACCTAGGGCTCTCCTGCAGCATCACCGATGATGGGACGCCCTACTGCAACCCCGTCGGGACACGGGGGTACCGCGCGCCGGAGATCATCCTCGGCTCCACGGACTACGACGAGCGTGTCGACTCGTGGTCTCTCGGCGTGATCATGGCCGAGCTCCTCGCCGGCAAGCACCCTTTCCATGGGAGATCGGACACGGAGCACCTCAGCGAGATCTTGGACCTTCTCGGCACATCGGACATCAAGGAGTGGTCTGGCTACGACGGCCGGCGGCTGCCCGGCGGATGCCAACCGGAAAGCTTTCTACGCAACAAGTTCCCCTGTCCATCGTCGGAGGCCAGGATCGTCAGAGGCCCGCCTACACTGTCTGAGGCTGCTTTCGAGGTCCTAAGCGGCCTTCTACGATGCAATCCGGAGAAGAGGCTCACGGCAGCAAGCGCGCTCCAGCATCGGTGGTTCAAGGATGCCAACCCTACGACAACAAGGAGCTGATCGGCTGGTGATTATTGTGCACAATGTAGCTTAGCTTAGCTAGGCCGGCCTGTCGTCTGTTGTAAAATTCATGCATGATTGTAGCTAGCCTACCTCATCTGATTTCAGTAAATCAGAAAATGTAAACTCGTTGTACATGAATCAGTACATGAATGTTGTCAATGAATCAGTATGGTGTGTCTCTCATGATTCATGAATGATCTCATTAACGTGACAGTAAATTTCAAAGGGCTCCACTTGTTTTGTCAAATATTTCAGTGAACCTTGGATGGTATCTTTTGAAAATAATCACGCCGACACTAGAAATAATCCTATCAACGTTTTCACAGAAATTTAACTGTTTTTCTGAAAGTCTGAATTTTGCTGAAAAATATTGCGGCTTTTCGGCTAAAAGGGCAAACACTCTAATGCTATTTAGGCTTTGACAATTCACCTCTTCTATCCTACTCCTTCTCTTCCATAAAAGAAGACATATCAATTTCATCAAAAGTTGACATATACAAAATTTAACCAATCATATAGTTAGAAATATGAATACTCAACGGCTACACAGCTGGAACAGTTCGGGAACCTGTGGAATTGTATTCAGTCGGTGGTGCTCACTGCAGGGAGAGATGAAATCAGATGGACTTTGAACAGTGATGGAATCTATTCGGCTAAGAGCGCTTATGAGGCTCAATTCATTGCCAGGGTCCCTCGCCCTGCCCTTGATGCATGCTGGAGCATCAAGGCTGAGCACAAAGTGAAGTTCTATTTGTGGCTCTTGCTTCAAAACAGAAATTGGACGTCAGACAGATTGGCGGCGAGGGGTTGGCCACACTCCGCGGCTTGTTGCTTCTGCGATCAAGTATTGGAAACAACCCCTCATCTTCTACCCCAATGCACCTTTGCTAAGGAGTTCTGGTTCTTACTTTCTAGAGTTTTTCCTCGGCTTGCTGCGGCTGCTCTTTCGACAGCCTCTATCAGCACTTGGTGGAAGGTCTCAAGGGTGGGAAACTCAAAGAAGGCTAGGGCAAAAGACGCTGGCATTGTTGCGTACGCCGCTTGGCACCTCTGAAACGAGAGGAATAGAAGGACGTTCAAAAATAAGTCTCTTCCGCCCTCTGGAGTTCTTCAACTTTTTAGAGACGACCTTGCCCTCTTTGGAGCGGCGTGTTGGGAGTAGTTGTTATTCTTCGGTGACGTTTGCTTTTTTTAAATCCCTGTAACAGTTTCACAATACCTGTTTTGTTCCCCCTTCTTTAATGAAATGGCAGAGCTCCTGCCAGTTATACGTCATAAAAAAAATATATGAATACTTTGAAATTCGAATACCAAATCAATAGACTCGTCATAAGATATATGTTTATAGTATATTTGTTAACTATTATAAATATTCAAAATGCAGGTTTATTATATTTATTAAAGTTATACTATGTTGACTTTTGAATAAAGTTATGCGGCCTTGTTTTATGGAGTGGAAGTAGTAGTAAAAAAGAAATAAATTTATATTTTAGAGAGGAACTGAAGACTGCAATCTTGGTGTTGCGTGTTGATAGCAGTACATCTAGTTTTGATTGGTTTGGTCCATGGTTCTACACTTCTACTGCTGATTCTGGGACAGTCTCGCCAGACCATATGTGCTTCCTCGAGGCTTGCTATTGTCTCCTTCTAGAGGACTTGAATCCTCCACCTGCGAGAAGAAACAATTCATCTTCTTTTACATGGTAATATCTATCTAAGTTATCAAATAAAGATTAAAAATCAAGTTATAAGACACGTACACACCGACCTCATAATATTGAAAATATAGAACAATTCTATGAAAAAACCTGTGCCTATTCCCTCCTTCGGCACCATCACCACCAAAGCAACTACCAAGTAAAGGAAGACATATCGTTTCTTCACCCCGAGCTCGACGCTGGTCATCGTGTATCAACAGCTTACGGACCTCCTAACTAGTTTGCCATAAGCAAAACCATTGTCTTTGAAAAAATCAGATCCAGGTAAGACAAGCGCACAATTGCTTCTTCCACATATTCAACTAGGTATTGTCCAATTTTACTTGTCTTTACACGATATGATAACTAAAAAATCAATTTTTTGGCCCCTAAATATTTGGGCCCTGTGCACGGACTGCGCTCTGCCATCGTCTCCTTCTTCCAGTTCTACTAGGTTCCACCACATCAGCCTTTCATGTTGATGGTAGCTTCGTATTTAATGACTGATGCCACTTCTGCACTTCATCATTTGGTTGAAGTATCAGGACATCCGATGGAGGACTCATCGTTATGGCCCGTCAGCAACAACTTTGACAACATTTCTGTTTATGTAACTGAGGCATGTTTGTAGAGTTTCTCTTTCGACAATGGACCGCTCCCACTCCACTCTAGCTTCTGAAGTGCATAGGCACATGACCCTTCTTGACACTAAAGTACCAACACCATCTTACAATACTCAATGATCTTATCATATCTGATCCAATTCATTGGGTCCTACCCAAGTTTCAAGGCAAAAGATCTAGAGGACGCAGGTAGAACAAAATTATAAGATATTAACATGGCTTGTGCTGCACCGCAAAATCATAACAATTGATTTCTAGATTTGAGGGGTGGTTGCCCCATGACCTTATCTGCCAGCGTTTACTTTGAGTCAAAAGACGGCCATTCACCAGTGGAAGAAGTGTCTCTTATGCCCTTGTCATATTGGACGTTGTCCTCTCTGTGTCTCTGATAGGGGATCCCATGGTCTGTATTATTCCCCAATTATACGACCCAACCAACTCATGGTAGTGTGAGATGACCTTGAAAGTTATGAAAAACAATGTACGTTAATAGACTATAAATACCTATATGGAGCGTTTATGTCTCGGTCGACTGTGCGTTAAATTATTGGTCAATGTTATATAAATTTGTACAAATCAGACGAGGAGATTCAGACTGAAACAAAATTTGTTTGTGCATGCTTAAAATTTAAAACGATGTACCTTTGTGTGCTTTTACAACGCAACCCCATCATGCGTAACGAAAATACATAGTTTAGAACGCCCCAAACCACCAGAAAGGAAAAACAAAAAGGAGAACACCTATAGGCAAAGGGTCACCACTCTGTCCGCCAATAGGAGGGGCGACAAAGAGGACCAAAGCAGTAGCATGAGGGACACAGCCACACCAGAAAGACAAACAAACCGCCAAAATAGGAAGACTGTGTTAATAACTTTTTTCTACAGAAAACATTACAGATGCACCTTTCTCAAAGGGCACCTTGGTGTGTTACACGTGGTGGCGTGCGAGCGGAAGTCCAAGTCGCGTCTTTGTGGAAAGTACAACCGCGTCCCTGAACTGAACTGAACCGACCTACTGTACGTCCGTCTATAAATTCCAGCCCACCCCCTCCAATCGATCCCCTTTCTTTCCTTTCCTTCCCCACGCCTGCCGCCCGCCGCCGCCGCCGGAAATTCAGACGACCAGCGGCCGCCGCCAGCCATGTTCAACTCCGCGGCCGACGAGCGGCTGCACTGCCCGGACTGCCACCGCGCCACCGAGGTCGTCCTGGACCACTCCACCGGCGACACCATCTGCACCGAGTGCGCGCTCGTCCTCGACGCGCACTACGTCGACGAGGGATCCGAGTGGCGCACCTTCAGCGACGACGCAGGCGGCGGCGAGGACCGCGACCCCAGCCGCGTCGGCTCCACGGGCGACCCCTTCCTCGCCGCCAAGCTCGCCACCGTCATCCAGCCCAACGCCAAGTCCTCCTTCGCCGCCGCCAACGGCAAGAACAACAACGCCCCGCCCAGGGTGTCCGCCGCGCACCTCGACGCCGGCGCCGCCTCCGAGAAGGCCCTCGTCGACGGCTTTCGCGGCATCGCCGACATGGCGGACCGCCTCGGCCTCGTCGCCACCGTCCGGGACCTGGCCAAGGAGACGTTCAAGAAGCTCGACGACGCCAAGGCCTTCCCGCGCGCCCGCGGCAACCGCGACGCCGTCTACGCCGCATGCCTCTACATCGCCTGCCGCAACCTCGGCATGCCGCGCACCTTCAAGGAGCTCGCCTCCGTCACCGCCGCAGGCGCCGCCTCCAGGAAGGACATCGGCAAGATCTCCACGCAGATCAAGAGGCTGCTCGGGGACAAGGAGGGCCAGCTCATGGACATCGGCGTCGTGCGCGCCGCAGACTACCTGCGCCGCTTCTGCTCCCGCCTCAGCCTCGGCAACCAGGACGTGCGCCACGCCGAGGAGGCCGTGCGGAGGCTCGAGGAAGGCCTCGACGTGCGCCGCAACCCGGAGTCCATCGCCGCCGCCATCATCTACATGGTCGTGCAGCGCGCCGGCACAGGCGGGACGGTCAAGGACGTGTCCGCTGCAACTGGCGTCGCCGAGGCAACCATCAAGGAGGCGCACAAGGAACTCGCGCCGCACGCACAGATGCTCTTCGGATGATTCCTCCTACGTACGCCATTGACGATTCAGTTTCTTGATGATTCTTGGCATCAAGGAGGTCCAGTTAATTGGTCTGGTGTCACATACAGTACGTGTGATTGATTGTTCTTGGCAACGAACGGTCGTAATCTTGGACATGTGATTTGTTCTTGGTGTGGGACTCCGTTTCTAAGTACTGTGAATCATTCCTGAATGAATCCGTGCTTGATTCGATTGTGCCAAACTCATGAACTGAAGTCTGAGATCATCTCATGACAGAACGTCAGAGCACTTGCTTTCTAGTGGAAGGGGCGCCACTTGATGTCGAAATCCTGGTTGAATTTCATCGAAATCAAAACCGGAATGGCCCAATCGAAAACTGAAATCGAGGGGGTTTCAGTGTAATTAGACTGAAAGCAAAATGAAGAACCCACAAGATGAATGCTGTTGGCATTCCATGTGCTGTCTATTCTTGCCAGAGATCATCCGACCAAGTACCAACAAGCTAGTCTTGGAAATGTTCTGAGGGATGCGGCAAATTCATAAATTGGTCGAATTCGTCAAAATCGAAACCATAATGGCCGAGTCGAAAACTGAAATAGGGGATTTCGGCGTACTTTGACTGCGAGCAAAATCAAGAACCCACAAGTTGAGTAATTTTGGTATTCCAGTGTGGTGCCTATTCTTGCCAGAAATCATTCAGCTTGTGGAAAGGACGGTCACTTCTCGTCAAAGGAAAATGCTGGGACACTTTGATATTGGCTAGGTTCACACAAATTCAAAAATTAGTTGAATTCATTAAAATAGAAACTAGAATGGCCAACTTAAAAACTTAAATAGGGGATTTGAGTCTAACTTGACCAAAAACAAAATCAAGAACCCACAAGCTGAATGATTTCTAAAAATAAACTGGCATGGCAATGATCATGTGACAAAGTACAAAAAAAACATCTCGGGTTAAGTCGCCAATTGAAAGAACTTGACATGGGTTGCTGGGCTCTTGCTACCCAGTCGTGTTAGTTTCCACAAGTGGGATGGTTTCTAAAAAAACTGGCATGGCAACGATCATGTGACAAAGTGGAGTACCAAAAAATCAGGGTTAAGACACCAATTGAAATAACCTGACATGGGTTGCTGGGCACTTGCTACGTAGTCATGTTAGTATCACCTACCTATAATGACTTGGCTTCATGGTGTGGATCGAGTAGTAACAAGAAGAGTGCACAAAAGACAATGTTTCTGTTCCTAAAATTTATAAATACATTTTGTATCAAAAGTACGGCCTTCTTGTTCCTCCCAAGGATTTTTATGACAAGGTGCAGCCCAACCCTTGGGCTCGATTGGGCCAGGCCAACTTTCACTACTCTACACGTTTTTTCCGGATAACACTCACTCCAGTACTCCCCTGTCCAAACACAAGCAGTCCAGCTTTAACACTGTAATCTTCATTTTCCGCAGGAAAGTGACAAGTTTTCCTAACACGAGGATAAATTTTGAGTTGAACTTTACATATAATCAATCTTGTCAATTCTCACCTAGCATGGAAGAGGACACAATTTCTTTTTTAGCCTTTTCTCAACTAAGAGTTGATGCTCACTTAATACTTCCGACAAGATGTTTTTCTCCATAATGTTAGATGCATCTCTCAGTTACAAGTTTTCTAACGAAAAATTAATCCTGACATACTTATGGATACATACATTACATGTCTAAAAGACTCCTTACTAGCCACTATGCATATCCTTGTCACCACTACTACTAAGGCGTAGGTCCTACATATTACTCCATAAGTAGCATAAGAACAAAAGAGGGCGAGACAGGCCATGCCATTTGATGAGGTTCTCACACACGTCAAACACGTAATAATCCAACATAGTTGATGCTCCAAGCATTGCAAAACACATATCCTGAGCTCCTCCGTTTGGATTTCCTCCGGCAGCTGCAATATTGCAACTCGTGGGCGACTAGTTCCAGATCAGACAGCTGAAATCCTGCCAGGCAAAGACGATGAGAGATAGTAATATTAGAAAAATTCTTTACAAACTCATGTAATTAAATGTTTGAGCAGAAGCAGCCAACTGTCCTAGTCATCTTCTGATGGAAACAGTTTTTTTTAACAGTGATGTAAACAGTTACTTAAACAGCTGGCCATAGTAAAATTAGCAGCCGCCAAGGAATAAGAGTTTCCTAACGGAAGTTGCTTTCCTGACTAAGCAGATCTCAGATTGCAGCTAAGCAACCAAGATCACTTTCAGTCGTCATGACAAAGGGACATTAACAAAAAGGTGCACTCATAAGTCACAAACATCATTAGAGTGGTCTACTACGGATTGGTACAGAAATTGCTCCACCACAGCAAGCGCACTGGAAAGTTTGGTAGTTTTTTTAACCTGTGTAGGTTCAGCCTGTTACTCACACCTTGTGGATACATTAATCCATGTCCATTTTTTGTTACTCAACTGTTAACCAAATCTCACTTTGTGAATGCAATTGCCTGCTAACTAACAAGACAGTGACACTATAAAACCAGAAGCTACTCTCCACATGACAACCAGAGCAATAGACAGACAGCTACTCACACATACCTGGCAGGCGTAGCATGGGAGATACAGCCAGTGCAAGAGATGCTGATGAAGCGAAGGGTCGAGAGGACAAGGAGAAAAACAGCGCGAAGAAGATGGCCAAGGGTGGCAAGGTGTCGTTCCATGACATGTTCAAGAAAGCAGACGCCACAGACGTGACGCTGATGCTAGTCGGCACGGTCGCCGCGCTTGCGAGCGGCATGTTACAGGTAGGCATGACGATCATCTTTGCGCGGATGGTCGATGCCTTTGGGGGTGCCACTCCTGACACCATCCTCTCGCGAGTCAACAAGGTACCCCTTTTGCTTCAGTTTGGATCTGCAAGCCTGCAACGCAACTGAAACTTGTTACAGATCGGCTAATAGCTTACAAGACGGATATGAAATTTGATGCTGGCATTAACCTGCTAAGAGACTGATTTTTCATGGCATCAGTTTATAAATATATACACATCATAATTTTTCTATCGACAATATCAGAAGAATATCGATTGTAATATGGCTGGTATATTTCTTTCAGGTGGTTCTACAGTTTGTCTACTTAGCCATTGGAACATGGCCTGCTTGTTTTCTCCGTAAGTATGACATCCGCACATGATCTTTATGGTATCTTCGTATGGACTTCCCCATTACTTATATACTCCCTCCGTCCCAAAATATAAGGCGCGCTATTTTTGTGTTGGTCGACCTAGACCACAAATATATACTAAATTTTATGGATTGCGAATGTATAAATGGTAAAGTTGGGTTTTACTTGAAAAATTATTTCATTTTATATGTCTTTATACTAATTTTGTGGACCTACTATAAGTAGAAATCTGGATGATAGTTGTACATCATTGACCAGAGGGGCGGCGCTAGGGGTATTCTTGGGTATGCAAGTGAATACTCTTGATTTTTTCAAACTGTGTTGATTATCGAAAAACAGTGACAATTTTGGCAAAAACGGTGATGATTTTGGCAAAATGAATACCCTGTTGCAAATTCCTATCGCCACCACTTGTTGACCAACGAAATTTAAGGACGCCTTATATTTTGGGACGGGGGTACTTCTCAGGCGAAAGTGGATCCTACTGAATACTACTAATCCTAATAAAACCACCCAGCCACCCAAATATTATGGAATTGAGGCGGCATGTGCATGGCATCTACATCAGTCAAAACCGCCTGAGGTTGAAGTGGACTGCTTCAATGCAACTAAACGGTTTTATAGTTCAAGGTTGAAAATTGAACTTCGGCCATAGTTCATGGTTGATAAGACGACTTTTACTTCCAAATATGTATGATATTGTACGTTGTCATACTTGACCGTGTGTAAACACAGCATATGAGTATGTATAGTTATAGTTGAAACCGGTATTTAATTCGAGTTTATTAATGCCTTTGAATATCATATGCTCAAAACCAAGTACTTTGAGCATGCCAAAGGCTCATGCTCAATATCAGATCGTATATTGATGATTTTGCCGCATCATTTGTATTTCATTAATGTCCCTGGAATCATTCTTACCCACAATACATGCGCTTGCCAGAGATATCATGCTGGACGATGACTGGGGAGAGCCAGGCAGCGAGCATTCGATCTTTGTATCTCAATTCGGTTTTGAAACAAGACATGGCATTCTTTGACACAGAAATGAGAAGTGGACAAGTAGTCTCCGGTATATCTACTGAGACAATACTAATTCAAGATGCCATTGGTGAGAAGGTACAAAGCCGGCAGCTTCTTCTTTTGCTTTAGCACTTATGAAAGAAAAATGTGTTCCTTAGTACTATACTACAAGTGATGCTTATGTTAGAGTAGTTTATATTGCGTGTATTTTCTCGTTGTATAAAGTGTTTCTGCATATTCACCACACCCAGCCCTAGGCCTCCATGAAATACAAGTTGCATATTTCCTCACACGGTATTAGTGTTATGGTTGCTAGGGTTTGAGGGGGAAGGGAGAGAGAGCTGTGAGGGCACGCTTGATCGCCGGCCGCGGGGATCCTGTCCCACGGCCGGGCAAGAGGGAGTGTTTTCCTCTGAATTCTTGCTTGATTAGATTGATACATCTCCCCTCCTTATATAGAGGGGTTTCCTTGACTCCCAAGCAAGGCTTACTTGACCCCTAAGTAAACCCTTAAGACTAATGGGCCCAGGCCCATTACTTACTCTAACACTACACCCCACCTGGACACGCAGCTCGTCCTCGAGCTGCAACCTAACAAGACTCCGACTCTTATATTGACCTAAGCCTTTTACATCTCGGCTTAGTGGATGGATCTGAAATAAGCTAACCCGAATGAGACTCCGACTCTTTATTTTTTTGACTCCGAACGATGTGGCATGAATCCTCCGCGCGCCGAAATTGTGCGTGTGCAGCCCCCTGGATCCCAAGGACGCCATCGGGACCAAGGGAGCCCTCGTGGCGGCCGGCGGCGGAATGCCGTGGCACTACGCGGTGTGCTCCCGTCTGTGACACCATGTCTTCTCCCCGCTGGCTGACTGTCGAAGTCGTAGACGTGGAGGTCGCTGCCCGCGGAGAAAACAGCGTGCCCGCCGCCCGTGGGGAAAATCGAGTGCCCAAGATCTCCCACACAGCGGACGAGAACGAGGTCCCGTGCGCCGTGAAGCGCAACTTGGAGGCGCTGCCGCTGGAAATCACGCATCTCCCGCACATGCCGACGCGCTAGGAGGCCGCGCGCAGCAGCCTGCAGTTTTACCGCCGCTGACACGTGGTGGGCAGCAGTCGAGGACGGCGGCGCCGTGGTCGCGGCCAAGCGCGGCAGCGATGGCTGTGCGGGGGTCGGCGCCGGCGGCGACCGCTTGTGTTGCGACGCCCAAGCCGCCATCGCATCGATCTTCTCCCAGACTGGATGTCGAGGTGGGGCAAACGGTGCGGCCGTCGGTGGCGTGGCGAAACCCCCTGGGCCGCCGAAGGTGGGAGCGACCTGCTGGACCGTCGGCTGTGCTGCCGCCTCGGTGTAGATGGGCGGGCCGTCGAGCCAGGCAGGCAGCGGCGAGGGCGATGCTGGCCACTGGACGGTGGAGCGCCCCTTGCTGGCGACTGCTGCCGCCGGTGGCTGATCGGCGGGCGCGGGCGGCCCGATCGGCGGGGGCGGGTGCTGGCCCGCTCTCATCTCGGCGAAGTCGAGGCGGAGGGCGCGGAGGCTGTCGGCGATGTCCATCAGCGCCGCGGGCAGGAGGGCGAGGACCGTGGTAGGGGCAGCGGCGGCGGCCTGGATGGCAGCGGCGATGGCGGCTCCCTGGGCGCCGGTGACGGCGGCGGTTTCCCGCGGCGCGGATGCGCCGAGCATGGCGGTGGTGTCGGCGGCGGAGGTGGTGTCGATGTTGGGTCTGTTGGAACCCATGAGACCTAGGCAATCTGATACCAGATGTTATGGTTGCTAGGGTTTGAGGGGGAAGGGAGAGAGAGCTGTGAGGGCACGCTTGATCGCCGGCCGCGGGGATCCTGTCCCACGGCCGGGCAAGAGGGAGTGTTTTCCTCTGAATTCTTGCTTGATTAGATTGATACATCTCCCCTCCTTATATAGAGGGGTTTCCTTGACTCCCAAGCAAGGCTTACTTGACCCCTAAGTAAACCCTTAAGACTAATGGGCCCAGGCCCATTACTTACTTCCTTGACTCCCAAGCAAGGCTTACTTGACCCCTAAGTAAACCCTTAAGACTAATGGGCCCAGGCCCATTACTTACTCTAACAATTAGAGCCTATGTTTTTTTTAGATTAACCTGAAGAAAAAAAATTGGGACACCACAACTCATCCGTCCTCGATCGGTCTCTCAGTCTCTGCACTTTGTGTTGTTTTCTCAATCTATCCATACCGGATTGGAGAACCACCACTGTTTCTTCAGTTGGGTTGAAGCCTGCTCCTTCAACCCGTTCCTCCCGGCGTTCCCCTGACGCACGATTATGTCGTCCACTTGTGGGATCCTGTTTCCCCTCCTCCCCATTTTCGCTTTGTTTAAAATTATTTTCGCCCCATCACTTGCAAGTGGGTCCACAAGGTTAAGACTCACTCTGATGGTTCTCTTGAGGTCTACAAGGCGCGTCTTGTCGCAAGTGGTTTTCAATAAGGGGTTTGGCTTAAGCCCCAATGAGCCCTACCAAACATTTGGTCTGACTAATCTTTTGGCAAAGGATTTGGCTGCCCAATTTTGCCCACGCATTGCGAAAAAACGGAATGTGCCGTGCATACAATTGTCCGGGTTAGCCAATTTGTTTGCACTGAACCAAACTGCACCCAAAGGTTATGCTTGTGCCAACTTTTTTTGGTAAGGCTGGGTCAAAACCAAACTTCCTAACTTCTATTGTAGCATAGCTCTTACTCTCTTTTCCATTCTCTTCTTGGGGTTTGGTGGTCAATGATTGAAAGCCAATAAACATGACAATAATTTTACTAGTAGTCATACTTTGATATAATTCAGCATTAAGACTTTGCATTATTAATTAATTTATTTATTCATTTCCACATCCTCTAGGTCGAGAAGTTTATACAGCTCCTTACTACTTTCATTGGGGCGTTTATGGTGGCGTTCATCAAAGGCTGGCTCCTAACCCTTGTAATGCTTTCTACTATACCACCAATAATCCTTGCAGCTGGAATCATCTCAAAGATGCTTTCAAAAGTATCTCATGAGGGCCTAGCATCATACCGTCACGAAAAAATTGGATTGGTGATACCGTCATGAAAAAATTGGATTATCAGGTGGTGGTGGATTGGTGATACCGTCACGAAAAAATTGGATCAAGTTTAGTGGGACTATATTGAGGAACATAGTGGGAATGGAGCATTGTAGGGTTGAATCAGTATACCTAGCACGGACGCCGGAGTCGACTGCTGGATCAGCGGTGTCATGGACGGCGGCGCGCCATTCCGCGTGCATCGCCGCCGCGCACCTGATGCACTCCCCCGGCGGGGAGACCCTGCAACAGCGGCGCGCCATCCCGTGCAGCGTGCACGTTCGCGGCGACGGCGAACGCAAACCTGAGGCCCGAGGCCTCCGCTGCTGGGCCGGTAGATACGGTAGAGGTGGGCGAGCGCCGGCGGCACGCGGCCGAGGGGAGGCGGGGCTGGGGATTTTCGGCTTGGCCCACTCTCTGCACTTGACTCCGGAAAAACCATGAGAGAGGCCTCGATTACGCTAACGTACAGCGTTTACGCACTCCACTCCATCACAAGCTTCGCAAGTCGCGCCGCTGGTGGGAGTTCACCGGTGCTTCCGGAACCCCGATGCCCGCCGCCGCCGCGACGCACCGCCGGGACCCGAGCAAGCTCTTCTACAAGCCGCGTCCGCCGCCGGAGCCGCACCCGTTCCTGCTCCACCTCAAGTCGCTCCCGTCGCCGGTGGCCGCGGCCGCCGCGCTCCTCTCCGCGCCGCGCCAGCTCAACGACCACCCCTTCGCCTCCTGCGTCCTCTACCGCCTGACCCGCGCGCGCCTCTTCCCGCTCCTCCTCCCGCTCCTCTCCGCGCTCCGCGCCCGCCACGCCCCGCTCCGCGCCACCGTCTTCGCGGCCCTCATCGACCGCCTAGGCGCCGCCTCCCGCCCGGACGCCGCGCTCCTCGTCTTCTTCCGCGCCGTCCCGGCCTTCTGCTCCCACTCCAACACCACCTTCCACGCGCTGCTCCACTGCCTCGTCTGCAACGGCCGCGTGGACGCCGCCCGCTCCCTCCTCCCCAGGGCCGCAAAGCTCGGGGTCCGCCCCAACGCCGTCTCCTACAACATCATCCTCAAGGGCGTCTGCGCCAAGGACGGG
The DNA here is from genome assembly GCA_026929855.1 of Poa annua. Lineage (NCBI taxonomy): Eukaryota > Viridiplantae > Streptophyta > Magnoliopsida > Poales > Poaceae > Poa > Poa annua. Next base: position 97,363,652 of record CM049431.1, on the reverse strand, counting down.
TCCGCGGGCGCCCGCGTCGTGCTCGACGAAATGCTCGGCCGCGGCGTCCGCCCCACGGTGGTCACCTTCAACACGCTGGTCGGCGCGGCGTGCCAGGAAGGGGACCTGGACGCCGCGGGGCGGCTCAAGGACGAGATGGTGCGCCGGGGCGTGGCGCCCAACGCCGTGACGTACGCCCTGCTGATGCGGGGTCTCTGCGACGCCGGGCGGCTCGACGACGCCAAGAAGATGATGTTCGACATGGAGTACCAAGGGTGCCAGACCGATGTGGCCAACTACGGCGTGCTGATGAACGCCTACGCGGGGCAGGGCGACGTCGACGCCATCAGGGGCTTGCTCTCCGATATGCGCAGGCGCGGGCTCAAGCCCGACGACGCGAGCTACAACGTGCTGATCAAGTGCCTGTGCGACGACGGCGGCAGGGTGGCCGAGGCGCACAAGGCGCTGGTCGAGATGCAGCTGAAAGACGGAGCCGTGCCGAGCGCCGCCACGTACCGCGTCCTGGCCGACGGGTGCTGCAGCGCCGGCGACTTCGGGCTGGGCCTGCGGGTCCTCAACGCCATGCTGGCGAGCGGGCACCGCCCTCTGGCGCACACCTTCAGGCACCTGGCGAGAGGGCTAGGCGACGACGGCAAGGCGGACGAGGCCTGCTTCGTGTTGGAGAAGACTGTGGAGAGTGGGGCGTGGATGGACGCTCAAGGGTGGCAGTCTCTCATTGCGTGCGCCTGCAGCGGCGGCGCAACTGAGCTGAAGCTCCTCGATGAGCTGCTGTTGTCATCCTGAAATTTTCAGTCCCGGTGAGGCTGTGACAGCCTTCAGATGTGGCATTTGTAAGGTCCATTTGTTTTCTTCTTCACGTTGCTACAATGGAAGATAAATGGAGTATATTTCTGTTATTTTTCTTCGATGGCAGATAAAAGATGTGCGTCTTACTTCCGAACTGATAGCTCACTCAGCTTCTAAACTGGAACTCGGTTGATTATATTTCCAGTTAAAATCATGTGCAGTTTCTCAAAACCTACATATTACTTTCAGACATGATAGTTTTGTTGTACACACTAGTAGAGTGAAAATCCTCCCCAGAGGTCATCAGCCGTCTACATTCTACAATCACAAGATATGCTATAACCAGCAAAGAAAAAACTCATGGTGACATGGACAATGGCACGGTGACAATGAATAAACTTTGCACACACAAAAGGAGGTCCCTCGTATAAGTAGTGCTACAATCTGAATATAAGTCAAATGCCAACTACTTTCTATACAGATTGTCCCATTAGGTATGCTACAGTACAACCAACAAGCGCTCCAGCAAAAACCTGCACAGAATAAAAAATAAAAGGTATAAATCACCAGTCACACAACACACATGTATCACTCATAGATATATTACACCTAAAGTAGTTGCAATGGGCCAAGACGGATGGCTAGTTTTTCAAATTAGCATGAAATATTCCAGCGTCTCATGGAATAATCAGAACCTTTGACAAAAGTTGGAAACCATATACATTATCTTCCACTTGAAGGCAACAAAATAATTTAACCTCCACTTATAGTTAGATGATTACTCCAATCTTCTTTTGTGCCGTGACAATAACTTGACGGCATGGACTATATTTACTGTCTCTACACAATAGAAAGAAATATGAGCAGATCTACCTGAAATGGACTGTGTCCGAGAGGTTCCCGGAGCGGCCTAAAGGTGGAGATGATTGGATGTTCAGGTGATAAATCAGAAACTATTAGATTCAACAACTGCAGAAAAAGTTGTAGACTACGTTAGAGGATGGAAAGGAAATGGGAAACATTTGCAAATCGAAATATAAAGGAATAGCACATTGCAAAATATTAGTACAAGACAGCCACTGATGTTCACAAGTGCGCATACAAATCCAAAAGCTTACCGCAGCTTGGCGACCTGTGTGAAACCTAACTCCTGATGCATCATACATCACCTGTAACAAGAACAATAAGCTTAAAAACCCATTCTAAGAAAAGAGCTTATGTGATCTTGTAGTAATAAAATAATATTTGAGAAGAGACTGTGAACTTAAACTGAAAGGAGACTATCTTAGGGTAGTTGCAGACATAACATGGCAACAGTTAAAGCATATACTACTCTCTCTGTAACAAAATGTAAGACATTTTGATAGTTAAGTTTGAGATACCAAAATATCTTATATTTAGATACAGAGAAAGTAATTTACTAGACACCTTGTGAGCTCAAAAATACAATAGCTCCTATCACTTATTTTCTGAAATTAGATCTTGCTACTTTGATATCGAGAGTTTCATACAAGTATTTACATGAATGACTTTGGGATGGACATGTGAACACCTAGCATCAATGTACCAACAATACAAGTTGGCCACAAAGTAGTTAACCACCTCATGAAAGCATGTGCGCATTTATGGTTTATCACAGAATTGAACTACAGGCCAGCTCCATCACTATATATCAAGCTAATAGACAAAACAATTTTTCAGCTAGATGTCTTTTGCGGGAAATCCCTGTCCACACCCACCAAAAGCAAGAAGCAGTCAAATGCCTATGAAAACTGTATGGATAAACATGTAGATTTAAATATCAACAAACAATACCAGAAAGGGAAAACAATACTACTACTATTGTTTATGGAGATGCAAACTAGTCACGGGTATATCAAGTTCTGAGAGAAAATGCACTATCCTGATTGCGACATTCATTAGCTTGAAATAAGGAAATGCAAGAAACCAGATTGGATCAAGGTACATACAACGGCAGCAAAAACCAACGCAAGGGCAAATACAGAGCTATCCCCGCCTTCTTGTTGGCCAACCGCCACAGCCAAACTTCCCACGGCCGCAGAAAGAGATGAAATTACTCCAGATGAAGTAAGAAACTTCCTTGCATCCCATCTCTTCTCCTTTAACCTGCATGTCTAGGACGAAGCAAGTACAACTTAATGGAACAGCAGCGCAAAATATGCAGTCACTTAGCAGTAATACACTCATATGATCAGTCTTCTTCATTCGGAAATCAGTAATGCCAACACATGTCGCTGCAAAAACAACTCGCTCAGCTCTCCGTGTCTCTCACACTCGCAAGAACAGAAGATGAACACACAGGTTTTTTTTGGTGCTGCGTGCAACAACTGCAGATTTTCTGGTTTACTGTATTTAAACTGAACTTACAACTGAAAGAACAGGAAAAACGGATCGTGTGCGAGTCCTGAGGAGCTGCCATCCCAGCTCCACTCGTCCACGTCCGGAGTGCCGTGATGATCGGCTTTGACCGTGCCATCCCACGAAGTGATCATCGCTGCCATTATCTACCTTATCTGTAAGATTAACGGAAACAAACTGGAGACCAAGTCGTGTACAAACACACGCTGCATCGTCTGAACTATCCAGCGAACTGAATTTCTTCAGTTAACTGAATACGATGTCGTCAGGTTTCAGTGCAGGGTTTAGTTCCCAGTTCCCACAACACCTTATGGAACTGGAACTGCCAATCCTAGTACTGTGCTGTATATGAGCCCAACGCGAGTGTCAGGTTTTCGCTAGGAAGTAGCTAACTGATCGGCTGCTAATGATTTTTGGCGTGTAGATTGATCTGGAACTGTAAATGTTAGTCCTGTGCTATATCTGAGCCCAACTCGAGTTTTAGGTTTAGTGTTAGGTTTTTGCTACGAAGCAGTTAACTGATATCAGGTAACAGATGCATATGGGTCTTCGAAGGAATAGAATTCAGGTTATGGATTTGCAACACAGATGGCATATGGCCAATGGAGTGAATCGACCCAATAAAAATCCTTCCCCACATACATCCTCCTATCGACCGAAGTCAAATCCGTGGTTTCTGAAAGGCAGAGCGAAATTCCTTTACTTGCAGGAAACCCTCCCGCTAAGCTTTCTCTCCCTCCAAGCGATTTCCACTTCCGCGATCGCAATAACCCCCTGAAGGGATCACACCGACACCCGACAGCTCGCACCGACAGGGACCAAATCTCCGGGGAGTTGTTAGATCAAGAGGAGGGGGAAGGGGGGGAGGGGAGGGGCGCACCAGATGGAGAGGACGTTGACGAAGTTGGCGAAGGCGAAGGCGAGGAGGGCGGCGCCGAGGGGGAAGTTCCCGCCCGCGCCGGAGCCGGAGCCCGCGCCGGGGACTCCTGCTGCCAGGTCGAGCACTGAAGCGGTGGACGGCGTGGTCGCGGCGGCGGCGGCGCCACCCGCCGCGGTCAGCATCTCGGTGGTTGCCCTCATGCCGCCGGCTGGTAGTTGGGGCGGTTCACTCTGGCAGGCTCCGCGTCTCCGTGCTCCTCCTTCCTCTCCGGCTCGTCTCGCGTATTCTATTCTCGTATCGTGTTCGGGGAAAGTCGTGTGCTTCTTTTGGCTTACCCAGTTGGCCCTCGAACGTTGATGACTTTATGTACACCTAGCATTGCATGTTCGAGCATTTTTTACAAATTTCATTTTTTTTAGAGGATCGATGTATATAGTACAATGAGAGAGGTCACAAAGAAGCAAATTCTAAAATATTTCAAATGATGCGAACCTGAAACTAAAATGAAATATACCCCCTCCATTCATAAACGGATGTCTCAACTTTGCCTAATTTTACATGTAGCTAGACATACTTTAGTGTGTAGATACATGTAAATTTAAATAAACTCGAGACATTCCTTTGTGGACGGAGGAGGTAAGATGTTTCAGTGTTAGAAATTATTACATCATATTGTTTTCTAGAACTAAAATAGAATATAAGATGTTTGAGTGTTAAAAGTTACTCCCTCCGTTTTTTAATACAAGATGTTTTAGGTGTTATCTAGATGCATATCAAATTGAATGAACATACACACTAATATATCTAGATATATTTGTGCATATGAACGTGGGCAAAGTCTAAAACATCTTATATTAAAAAAATGAAGGGAGTACATCGTATTGTTTTCTAGATTTGTGAGCACAAAATCGTTGCAACATACATACACTTTTAACTGACAAATAATGATTTTGTGTTGTTCCGTAGCAAACTCCAGGCATTTAGCTAGTAGAACTAAAAGGCGATGATGGCAGAAAACGCCGGCACGGCCAATAAGTTGGGTTTGGGAGGAACTGAATAACAGGAGATGGATCTACAACCAGAGCGATATTCTTCACAATGCAGTTATTAAGGGAGTTTGCCTTGAACCCATCAGCGGAGACAACCACGTCAGTCTACGCTAGTGTTAAAGAGCAGCGAAATGTAGGCGCGGTACCCCAATCCAGGGGCGTGGCCATGATGGAAGAGAAAATTCCTTATATGACACTCCCTTAAAATCATGTTCTTTATTTCACATGGGTGAAAAATTGCTTCCCTCTATGGCTTCTCTAAAAAAAATCTTTCCTTATATGACACTCTAGTACATTTTGCTCACCAAAGAGGCATGGAAAGACATTTTTACCCCTAGTGCATAATGTGTTAATTTTTTTGTACAAAACAATGGCTCAAATTTTGATATTTGGTGCGAACAGCTACCAAATATGCCTGATGCCTGATTTTTCACCCAGGTCTGGAGCGAACAGGTTGCCATCGCCGTGGTTTGAAACGTGTCGTGGATGAAGAATTTACAACATGTCCAGGCATTTTAGTTCATACCTTTTATGCCTGATTTTTTTGGATCGTTCTTCTGTTCTTGTTCTTCTGCTCTGAATCGTAGAGTGTTTTGTTTGTGATTTTCTGTCTTGAAAAACAACTCGCTCAGATGTGAGTGTGCTGATAACGGGTTAGAAGATATTGTCCAGCGAACTGTGTTCTTTATTAATGGATTTGGGGTATATATACAAGGTGAGGAGGGGCCTCCCAGAAGAACCAACATAGGAAACCGTCATAGGGGAGCCGACATGGGAACGGGCGCGACCATACGGTCGTTGAACAATAAGGAAGGACCCGTTCGGATTCTCTCCGCTCCGTAGGCGTGCTCTCGGAGCATACGGAGTAGCACCGAACACAACGGTTCCACGGGGCCGAAAGAGTGGAGCGAAAGAATCTGCAGGCTGTTTTTGTGGAGTAGCCAAAATTGAGCTCCACGCGCTCCGCAAATTACAATTCTAGAGCGGATCGGAGAGGATCAGAACAGTCCCTAAAACTAGGAGAAAAATTCACGAATGGTCACTGAACTTATTCCGTGCGTGCAAATTTGTCATTAAACTCAGAAAATGGTATTTACGGGTGCTTAAACTTGTTTCGTCGCTGCATGTACGGTCATTAAGCGGTTTGACGTATGTATTTTGGCCACGTGTCAGCATAAAATGGTTGCCTGGTTGCACACGGTGGCCGATCTCGCTGTTACGGCCACCACCAGGGGCAAAGCTAGAGCAAAAGGTTATTGGGTTCAACTCTTGTTATAATAGTGTAATCGTCTACTAACTAAAAATATCACAAAGTAATTTAAGAGTATTCTGATGGATTTTATTGTGTTCATATGAACACAAAGGTTATACAGATCAGATCCGGATTCTTCTCCGCGCGCATCACCATGATTTGCACACCAGACGTGCTTCCACTAGGTTGGGGCGAAATCAAACTGGGCGTCCGCTTCGGAGGATAGGATGGCGGCGAGACGGTTATTCTCTGCGCAATTAGACCGGTGGCGGCACCAGTCCTCGTAGACGTCCTTGACGACGCTGACGGTGAGGGCGAAGGCGAACGGCATGACGGAGGCGCTGCGCCCGAAGACGTCGAGCTAGGGGAGCTGGTTGAGCTCAGCGATGACGGGGACGTAGATGTAGGCGAGATGGTGGAATTGCTCGAACAGTTTGCGGGTCAGGAATGTGAGCGGCGAGTACTTGGCCATGCGCATGGCGTTCCCGGCAAACTCGAGACGCTCGTTGTTGCGTTCCGCGTCGCCGACGCGCACCAAACGCGCGTCCTCGTCACCCAGCTCCTTGTGCGACATGGACATGGCAAATCTCTCGCGCGCGTCAGGGTCAATTTTGACCGGCAGACTGGGTGGCGAATGGACACGGCGAGAACGGGCGGGTTTAAGAAATAGGGGAGAGGCGAAACAGAGTAGAGGAATTGACGACGACGACAGAATTGGCAAAAATACATACGCCAAACCGCATAATGACCGTACTTGCAGCGACGGAACAAGTTTAAGCACCTGAAAATATCATTTCCTAAGTTTAATGATAAATTTGTGTTCTTGAATTTTTCTCTAAAACTAGTCCTAGCACGCTGTTCTAGTCCACCGCGGCTCCCAGCGGTTAGAAGAGAATCGCGCTGATAAATCATCCTCTTTCAGCTCGCGCAGGAGAGAAAGCGAATCGGAGCTCCTCACCGCACGCCGCCGCCGCCAGCTTCCCTGCCGCCCTGCCGCGCCCCTCCTCCATCGTCTCCGGCCTCCTCTCCCTCCACCCTCCAGCCGCCCTTCTTCTCTCCGCCAGATCCCGGGTGGACCACCTCCTCCCCTCCCGCCTCCCGCTCCCGTGCGGTCGCGCCGGGTCAACGAGGCAGAGCATCGTCCCCTGGCTGCCGGAACCCGGGCAAGACCACCCCGTACCGTGAGGTGCCATTTGTGTACACTCACGCCGTCAATTTTCTCAAGTTTAAAGCTTTTTGTGTTGCTGTTCGATTTTTCTGAAACTTGGATGCAAATTTTAAGGAACGACAAGAAATTCAGAAAACGTGGAGATGGTGGATGGAGTAGTCAACTGAAGATGCAAGCAATGGAGGGCTGCAATCCATTCTTTATTTGGAGCATTATACTGTGGAATGGAAACAGAATGTGATGAATTCGGATGGAATAATGTAATGCATTTGACATGAATTGTCTCAGAAAATTCCCGCAGCATTATGCTTAGAATTTTGGCAGCATATTATTGTCCAGTTTTTTACAATGAAATTGGCTGCAATTTGACTGCTAAATAAAGAACACATATTGGCTGCAATTTGACAGTGATGGTTTCTGACAGATTAGGGGGTTAAGTGTTCCAGTTTCAACTTGGGGGTTTTGTACAATTTGACATTCTAGGCTTATGTTTATGCCTGGTAGCAAGTTCACGCGCTGGGAAATGATAGAAATAGCTCACACAAACAAATCATCAGTCAAATTCAACCCCAGGGCCTGCATCTGACTACTGGAGACTCGTCACGTTTAGAACATAATCAGAACATGTTGGGTAAACAACAAATAGCCTGATATTGTCATTCCAGTTTGCTATTGCCATAACAAGAGAGTAGAAAGATATTACATTTATGTATTGCTCTCCCCCTTGTCTAATCTAGTCCACTACTGTCTGCATATCATTCCGCTTAGGGTTTTTTACATTTAGAACATAATACAGTTTGATATTGTCTAACTCTCCTGTACTTTCTTGTACAGATCCAATGCCCGCGCTAATACATTCCGCTGCAGCATCAAACGACACCTAGTCTCACTACTAGGGTGCGCGGCTGCAATACGTTCTAAACATCCTAAATCCCGGGTCATAATGGAGCCGGCCTTCTTCTCTACGTACACAGCCACCCTCGGGTCCACTCCAGCCGCCGCAAGAAGCATCATGCCGATGCGATCAGCCTCTATCTCGCTGCTCCGTCTGACGGCCATGAAGATCGGGGTGAGAACTGGAAACCTGTCGAGCATCTCATCCTCCCAGCACAACACTCCAGAAGAGTGCCGTCCCACCACATGGGCAATCTAGTGATAACAAATTATGAAGAAATGCATCGTTAATAGTACTGTACATGACTTCGTCAATCGTGTTCTGAATTGTGAATTAGTGAATGCTCACCATTGCTAAATAATGACGGAAATAATTGACAGTCCGTACCTCATGGGCCAGTACGGCGGCGATCTCAACATCATTTTTGTACAGGTTCAGTAACCCGGCATGCACCACGATCTTCCCTGCGCCGGGGAAGATCGACGCGTTGGGGCTGTCACAACTGACCAGAACAACCTCCGACCGGAGCCGCTCCATCCACTGCAAGGTGCAGTTTCTGACGAGACGGCGGGGCCAACGCCGTACACCGCCGGTGGCGTGCTGCTCCTGGATTGCCAGCCCATGGTGTGCCGCGCGCACCATGTGTAGCGCAATGCGTCAGAGCCGGATGACGTTCTCGTCTTCGGGGCGGAGAAGTAGGTGGGCATTCGCCAGCTTGAAGCCGCGGAACTTGTCCTCGTCGCGCTCCCGCGCCTCGTCATGGGAGAGGAACGCCAGCCGCGTGCGCCCGGTGAAGGGCTCCACCTCTCCGAACTTCATCCAGGCAGCGGCGTAAGTGGTCGCAGCGCCGATCGCCGTCGCCACGGCGACCTTGCGAGGGCCGTGGTGCCATCGGCCGCGGGAAGGTGCCGGTCGCCGCTTCATCACCAGCGGAGGCGTCTGCAAGCGGCGGTTGCTGCAGAACTCGCGGAGGCGGGCAGCCAGCGGGCGCAGCTTCGGAGGCGTCACCATTCTTTTACCTCGCTGCCGCGCGCGGAGAGTCTGGTTTTGTTTGTCGCTCCGGCGAGTCTCTTGCACGCGGAAGGAAGATTCTTCTTGCTGCGGAGACGGGCAGAAGATCTTGAACTACTCCCGCACGATCCCGGAGATCAGATTGCGGCAGTTCTTGGTGGAGGTTCTGGCTTCTTGCAATTCTTTCCCGGCGAGTCCTGCTCCTGCGCGAGGAAGAGTCTTGTTGGTCGCTCTCTGCGGGGAGACGGCCAGCAACTCCTGAACTAGCCCCGCACGATCCCGGATATCAGATTCCGGCCGGGAGTTCTTGCTGCGCGGTGAGCACTTGAACTTCTCGGTGAAGAAGATGGGGGTTCTTGCTCTGAGGTTCTTGATCGCGGTGACAGAGCAGAGGTGGGCGACGCCAAGGCCAATGCTGCTAGTATTTTATTTCACATTTCAAGCCCGTCTAAGGGTGGACCGTGGAGGCTCGGCCCGCTCAGGAGGCTGGGCCGCTCCCGTTCACGAGAACCTGCTGGCCCAAATAGCACAGTATTGCGCCTGTCGAATGTGTATTGAACTATTGATGCATGCACGGTCTTCCAGGCCATGACCGGTAAGAATGACGTCACTGCTGGAAGCCTTCCGTCAGTTGAAGGATATGCTGGCCGAGTTCAAGGATACGTTGGTCCGTGGCCAGCCGCTGAGTTGCACCGATGACCACTAAGGACCTGACGTATATCCGACGGTCAAAGCGTGGTATCTCCTTGTTTTTTCTAGCCGGCCACAGCCCTAACGCGTCGTGGCCGCTGCAACGTCAATAAGGCATGCCTTTTCAAGACAACGACGTTAATGTCACCACCCTACGGCGATGTTGAATTGGGATCGCCTTCCCGCTAGGAAGCCACCCATTCTCCTCTCACCGTATTCACACAAACCCTAAGCCCTATAGAGAAGGGAGCGGCGGCTGGAAGTTGGAGACATTCGAGCGGCGCAGCAATGAATGGCTTCACAACACGAACCTCCTCGTCGAGCATGCACACACGTTACACGAAAACGGCTACCCGAAGATGCCAGACATGCACTTCGGAGGAATGGTCGTTCTTCGTTTGCGGCATCCCCATACCGGTGAGGGAACTGACGCCGGAGGAGTGCAAAGACCCCAAGTGTGAAAAATTTCACGAGGCCACGTTCTACCGCCTCTACAATGTGAAATCGCTCGCTGGGACTGACCGGGCCAGTGCCGAGGGACAAGAAAGATGTCGGTCACGACGCGTTCTGAGGCGTGTCAAGACGCTCGCTTGAGTTTGTTCTCGACCACATCTGCAATGGCGGCAACCGTATGCACGCCTCGATTGTGCCTCCTCCTCCTCCGGGGACGAGCGGGAAATGGTGGCGCGTGAGAACCGGCAGGTGGACGGTGATGTGATGTGTGGGTTGAATGCATAGGAAGGGGACTTTTGGGTCCCCCGCCGCCCCTCTCACTAGCGCCAAAATTGCCGGACGGGTCGGCAACCCGTAGCGTTTCCTTCCGTGTTTGATTGAGTTGCAACCCGAATCTGATTGATCTGTAACCTGGACCTCCTGTATATATACCTCAACCTCACGCCCGCCGTTACCAAGAAAATAACGGAATACAGGACAGGAGCCACCACATCGATCGATCGATCTCACGCAGGAGCAGGAGCAGGAGCAGGAGCAGGAGGCCGGGCGCGCGATGACGTTACGGGATGGCTTCCTGGTCGGGTGCGAGTGGTACATCGTTGTCACCGTTGGCGGCTCCGTCCTCTACCTCGTCAAGGGTGCTCTGCGAAGCTCCTCCAAGGGGCGCCGCCTCGCCGGCAGTGTCGAGGAGTTGATCACCAACAGGCCCCGCATCCGCCGCTGGGCGGCCTGGTTCGGCGTCCTGACAGCCATCGATTTCAGCGTGGTGCACTTGCCACGCATCCATGGCCCCTTGAGCTTTGCGTTAGCCTGGGGTGGTGCCAACGCCCTCTTCTCCCTCAATCGGGGGACGCGTGCCGCCGTCCGCGAGGGGCTCAAGGGCGCTGGATACAGCGTCCTTTTCGGATCCACCGCCTGCGGACTCAAACTCTTGTACCAATATTCCACCAGGGAAAGCTCCAGCCAATAAATCCCATCGCATTTTCCTTTCCTTTAGATAAACAACTCTTTGTTGAATGCACGAACAGGATTTACTACTTTCCTACTCCCTCTGAGTTTTTCTATATAAGCTATTTGTAACTCTTTGTTGAATGCACGAGCAGGAACTGTTTTTCTATATAAGCTATTTGTGCCATGGTTTTGGCCCTGACATTTATATCTAGTTAAGTGGTTATTCATGTATTGCTTGTTGCACGGGGGTCAAGCCAACACCCGACGCCGGCGAGGTCCTCCGCCTTCGCCATAGATGTGTCGCAATTTCTTTTCTCCTGTGGCTGCCGGCGAGTCAACCCGAGCTCTCTCGACTTCCTCTCTTACCACCTCTCACCTAATGCCACGGCATGCACCTCTGGCGGCAGCGGTGACGGGGCTTACCTTACTATGCATCATCGGTCAGGCATCTGTTACTGGGATTGGATGATGTATGTAATGTATCATCTGCTTCCCCTCTTCCATTGGTCCTGCTTCTGCTGGTACTACTGTTTACACTGATGTTGCTTCTGGTAATTTTGCTGCTATGGATGGATTGGATGGTCGTGGTGTTGGTCCATCGGCGTGAGCTCAAGATGATATATGCAGGCGGCGCGATATTTGGCTTGGCAAGCATCCCATGGGTATTTTCTCACGCTTTTTCTCCTATGCTCTTACTGCATTGTTAGTGGATATTAGTATGACTTAAATATGGGTTATAGGCTATTTAGTGTATGTTTGTCTTAGATTCTATTTAGCTAATGTGCAAGAGGTTAGAAGATGAACTGTAGGTTTTCTCAAACATGTATTTATATAGACTGGGGCTTCATTGTAGAAGCAGATCTCTATTTTAGAATTAATTTCCTTCACTTCTAGATTATACTGATGCTGTGGAGTGCCAACCACTACAGCGTGGTGAATGTCATGGCTCTATGTCTGTTGTTGGATGTGAGCCATGAGAATATTTTCATGGGTTTGCTTCTTCAGGTTAGATTTTTTTATATTTTGACTAATGGTTTGTTACGTACGATGGTTTTCCTTCACTTCTTCATGTGAAAAAGAGAAACTAACCTTCCCTTTTCTTTGTTTAATTGATTTTGTTAGTGCTGATGATTCTGCTGATGGTTGTGCTCGAGCAGATACTAACGTTATGTCCCGTTTGTCAGCTGAAACCTCTTGGGCTCCTTTACCTGGTTTTTGTTCGGCTTCGTTTGTTGACGGTCTTTCTTCCTTTCATGACTCTGTTCCGTCTGATCCTACGAGTTCGCAGCCTCAGAATCATGCTCCTAGCGTTGTTTCCGACCAGTCTGTTCATATACTTGAAAATGAGGATTCTTCTGGTATGTTTTTTTACTGTTTCCCTCTACTTTCTCAAATATGCAAATCTCCTTCTGTTGTTTTGCTGTCTGCCTATGTTTAGATGTACACTCAGTTTGCCAACATTGTTCTCATTGATCGCTTATTTGGTAAGCAAAAAGAAAACGCATGTTCGTATGTGACCCTGTTCCAGGGATGACTGGGGAGAATTTCGTATAAATCTCATGTTTATAGTGCGTAGGTTCAACAATTTAGTGATCAGTTGTCCTGTCGGAAAACGTAGCGTGCTGTGAATTTGTGAGCATCCTTAAGTCAGAGATCAGAGGTGTACCATGTCATCAAGTTGTGATCATCTTTCTTTTCTGCTGCATTTTTTATATTAGGCAAGCACTGAAGTCATTTTCGGTTAAATCTGAATGTAACTCCAGGTTGTTGCTCGCAACAGTTAATCCTTAAGGTCATTCAAATATCTTCCTTAATATTGGTAAAACTGCAGCGGCAGTCAACAATTGAAATATGTAACATGGAACCAGTAAGTAATATTCGGCGTTCTATAAAAAAAGGTTCTCATCGTTGAAGAATTTTGAATCGTCGCCACCTCTAGCCCGCGTCCCCAGTAGCAGAGGCCAATATTTAAGCAAACCTGGGGCATTGTACTGCACACTCTAGCTTTAGTTCCGATCAATGAAGTATTAGTCTACCTTATTAATGGCATGCAATTCTCCTGTACCTCCCATGAAGATTTGTGACTGACATCACCTTTCAGGATCCAGCTGAATATGCTAAAAGTAATTAGTTTGTAGGCGTTGTTCATCAGAGCCGGCTCTTATGCCCTGAGGACTCCAAGCAGCTGTATCTTTTGTGGATGCCATGATATTTAAAGCATGCTGATTCTGGTAAGGATCCCATAATGATTTTCTGTCAATTCCCGTGACATGGATCAAATTTCCCTTGGAGTTTGCTAAATACAGCGTAAGCCCCAAGATCTAATATGGGGCTGACTTTTTTTATCTGCTGTTAGGATTAGCAATCCGCAAGAAAATTCCAATTTTCTAATGTAATCAAATTAGTACGACTAAGTCAGGTATCCTTTATTGGTTCTTAATTTCTTCTTGCAAAAGTAGATTTGTGGTACTTACAACTGTAAAGTACATGTGTGCTTTTCTATATGATGTAGTCCTAAACAATGTGTGTTAAAAAAAGCATGTCATCTTATTTTCAGGTCATTGAAAAAAGCATGTCATCTTATTTTCAGGTCATTGAAAAAAGCATGTCATCTTATTTTCAGATCATCGAAGATATAGCTCTAGATGTAATTCTGATGACACATTTACGATTACAAGCACTTGAGAAGAGGATCTAAACAATATGTTTGTCCACTGTCCACGTATGTGTGTACTAAAATGGAGTATGGAGTTCAAGTTAGATAGTGCCCTTTTCATTTATCTGACTGAGGTTTATTTACAACCATCCATCTTTCATAATTACTGTATTTCCTTGACTATGCTATTGATGTGAACTAATCTCCTGTTTCTCTTTCATTTACCATTGGGCCTGGTAGGTACGTGTGACTTAAAATATCATGCTAAAGAGTTTGGAAGTTTATGCATCTGTTTTAAGGTGAACATTGCAAGGATTCTTCTGGGAGTTTTAAGTGTTTAGCACATGACAAAGATTTGTATGGTTCTACTCTTGCTCACCTTTTCTCCTGATAAATATCATCTAATCCTTATACTGCTTTGTTTTTTATAGATTTTCGTGCTATTAGAGAAGGAATATTTCTCAGTTTACCACTATGAAGTTGTGTTTTATTCTCCTACGTGATAAGATCGTCCTCAGAGCGGTCTCATGTATTTAATTAGAGCTTATTTTGTGTATCCATATGGATATGTACTTTAAACGAAATTTTATGTGATTTTGTTCAGCGGATGAGATATTTTGGAGTTCCCGTGCGAGAAAACAGAAGGGAAAGCCTCTAGCCCAGGTTAGTTGAGGCATACATGGTAGTTTTCATCCCATTGTTGGTGACAATAAACTTCAGGCATTGTCTTCGTTCTAAGCCTGAAATGTGGCAAGCTTCACTTCTTTTCGGGTATTGAACTTCGCTGGCCTTAGATTCCAGTTATGTTAGTGTACTGAAATGTCTAGGTAGTGCTAGGATGTTCTATTCTTTCAATGTTAATTATTTTAACGGTGGCTAATTAATCAAACTCTGCTTAGTACATCCATCCTATTGTATGTTATTTCTGAGTTTTCTCCTCAGATGCAAAGGTTGATGTTCTTTCATTAGATTTCATGTATGATAGATTTATGTAGACAAGGTCAGCCTCTTTTATCTGTCAAATCTTTTGTTTTTTATATGCCTTTTTCGTCGTCGGTGAACTTTAATCGTTCGGAAGAATTATAAGATCATCGTGATGCACTTGAACACAGACATCTATAAGACATTCCCGTGTGTCTTATTGGCTTCAATGACTGCCCTGGTGAATTTGGTATTGTTGCATAACATATATCTGTACATTTGCTTTAATCAGGTTCTTAAAATGGATGTTTCCCGCTGAATTTAGTAATGTCACATGGAGCCTGCGTGAAATGAGTGTCATTCATCACTGTTTAATAACCTGTTGTTGAAGAAAATTCCTAAGGTTTCTTACATGACCTTTTTCCCCCTTTTACTATGTTTATTCACTAATGTATATGCTTATGGATATGTTCTTTACACTGGTTGTCACCTGACTTGGTGGCGTCGTCCTCCTCCCTGGTCTTGGCCAGATGCAGCTTCCGCAGCATCTCGGATGAAGTCAACGCACATGCGTAGTTTCTTCGTCTTCTTTTTCTCCACTAGGACCGGGTTGGCGACCCAGTCCGAGTCCTTGATCTCTCGGATGAACTTGGCGTGCAGTAGTCTGTCGACTTCCATGGTGATCGCGTCTCGCTTGGGTCCTGAGAAGCGTCGCATGGATTGTTTGACTGGTCTTGCGTCCTTGTGGACTTTCAGAGAGTGCTCGGCGAGTTCATTGGGTATCCCTGGCATGTCAGAAGGTTGCCATGCAAAGATCTTCCAGTTCTCACGTAGGAACTCGACGAGCGCGCTTTCCTATGCGGGGGTCAGACTTGACGAGACCTTGACCGTCTTTCTGCTGTCAGTCGGATGGACCTGGTGGGTGACGGTGTCGTCATTCGTGTTGAACGCTGCGTCTTTAGCTGGCTTCTTGCGAGATGGGAAGACGGTCTTGTCGTTGTCGGCTGATATGGCCTTGAAGTGCTCTTCGACTCCAAAGAACTCAGAAATCTTGGCGAACTCGCGGTCACAGCTGTTGGAGAGCCCGAAGTCGCCGCGTACGGTGATTACTCCTTTCGGCCCGGGCAGCTTTATCATCAGGTAGGCGTAGTGGGGTACTGACATGAACCTGGCAAAGGTTGGGCGCCCAAGGATGGCGTGGTATTGTGACTTCCAGCCGACGACCTCAAAGTCTATCGACTCCTTCCTGAAGTGCTCGGGTGTACCGAGGATGACGTCGAGTGTGACTGTTCCCATGGGCGTGATTGCTTGCCCTGGTACTATGCCGTGGAAGGTGGTTTCCGATTCCGGCAATTTCTCTGTCGACATGTTCATTCTTCTTAGGGTGTCGGCGAATATGATGTTGATGCCGCTGCCTCCGTCCATGAACACCTTCTTCAAGCTGTAGTCGCCGATCAAGGCCTCAATCACGAGTGCGGCGTGCCCGGGTCGGGTTACCTCTGATGGGTGATCTGCCCTGGAAAATGTGATGGGTGTCTCCGACCCGCGCAGGTAGTCTGGTACCGCGCGTGGGCTGTTGATGGCCTGAAGTACTTGGCGGGTGATAATTTTTTGGCGCCTGTTCGACGGGGGTCCCCTCTGGATCATGTTCAGCTGTCCCCGTGCGGGTGGGTACGTGTCGGTTGCTGCCGACTGACCTTGTTGCTGTTGTTGCTGCGGCTGGGGGAACGCTCCTGCCGCCTGCACCTGGTTGTTGTTTGCGGGTGCTGCCTGGATGGCTAGCTGCGGTGCAGCCTGTACTGGAGCGATGATTTGCTGCATGGCTTGGTATATCTTTCTTGCTTTGCGACAATCCTTCAACAGGTGGCTGGAACCCCATTTGCTTGTCTCCGGGTTGCGGAACGAGTGGTGCTTACAGGGTTGCATCAGCTCCTCTGCTGGGGTCAACGGTCGCTTCCACTCGCGCTTCGGGCCTCCATCATTGTGGCCAATGCTGCTGCTGCCACGGTTATACTGACTCGAGCTAGACTGCCGACCTTGGTCGTACTGTCGACTGTTGTCGCGTTTGTCCTCACGGGGGGTTTCATAACCCGCCGCTACTAATTCGATTGAATCGTGGGTGTAACGTGGCTTCTTCTTTTGGCGTGCCTCGCGCCAGTTGCTTGTTTCGACCTCTTTCTTGGGGGAAGTTTCGCGGACATAGTCCTCTCCTTCCGCCCATTGGTTGGCTGTCTTCATGAGCTCTATTGTGGTCTTCGGCTGGAGCCTACCGAATTCCTCGCGGAGGTCGCGGCGAGCGACGCCGTGCATGAAGGCGTCCATCACCCGATCTTCTGAGACGGGTTCCATGGTGTTGCGGAGGAGTGTCCATCGCTGGATGTAGGAGCAGAGCGACTCATCCTTTCCTTGCTTGTAGGCATGTAACTCGATGTAGGTCGTTGGCCTTGCGAATATTATCCTGGAATTCTTCCCATGTTCGGAAAGAGTCTTTGGGTTGGCTTGTGAGCCACCCGCGTGCCGAGTCCGTCAGCATAAGCTGGACGTACTGCATCGCCGTGGTCGACGTCCCGCCTTGGCAGGTGCAGGCAATGAGGTAGTCCTCGAGCCACAGTTTTGCGTCTTGCTTCCCGTCGTACTTTGGTGTGCCTGCTGTCAACTTGAAGCCCTTAGGCATGCGGGTGTCGCGGATGTTGAAGCTGAAGCATGCCGCGCCGCACGGCTCGAAGTCGCGGTCAGCGTGGTCGTCTGTGTTTGCCACACCAGCCGAGCGCTCCTTGCGGTTGCGATCCACCGTCTTCTGCGTGAGGACGTCGCGAAGGTCCTTGACTGGCTGTCGCTGTGCCATTGTGATCCCTGAGGTTGTTGGTTCGTGCGCCCGGTTGCTTGGCCCCTTGGCCGCCAACGCTTCTTCGATTGCCCTTATGGAGGCAATTTGCTGCTTGTGGAGAAGGGAGCGCGTGTCCCCCTCCGGTGGCTATGTGAGCCGGAGGTATGTCTCGACTGAGATCAGGGCGGCGTTCGCCGTCTTTGGGACTGGTATCCCGTTCTCATCTTCGGTGACGAAGGACGAGTCGAGGTTGCGGGTGAGCCTGGTTCGATCGGCTTCTGCCATGAGGGGAACGCGGGCTCTGTTTCGCCGTGCTCCTTGGTTAACCTCCGTAGAGGATGTGAAGGAGAGGGCGGCTCGCCTGACACTCGATGCATCTGCGTCCCTTTTGCGCCTGAGCAGGTCGGCTTTTTCGGCGCGGATTCGTTCGCCTTCCTTGCGTAGCAAGTACTGGACCGACAGGTGGTCGTCTCGAGGTGCCTTGGGTGGGGGGAACGTGCCCTCGTCCACATGCTTCATGGCTTGGATCGCCATGTCCCGCGTGATGACAAGTTTAGTCTGGTCCGGCATGTCCACCTCTAGCGGATATGCGGGTTCTTCGTCGTCGTCATGCGGTGCTGTGCCGGCCATGAAGACTTGCTTGGGGTAGACTTGAGTCAGAGAGTTAGTGCTGCCGCTGCTGCTTCTGTCGCCCGCTTCTTGCTCGGGGTCGAAAATTGCTGCAACGTGGCGCGCGGCGCAGTCGCCGTCGCGTCTTCTCGCGATCGTCCATGTGTTCACGCTCGCTGGGACGAGTGCGATTGGCTTGGGGTAGACTTGGGATTTCCACGAAGATGAGGGCGCACGTGACGTGGCCGTCGTGCGCGAGTTCCTGGTTGCCCGTGCGGGTGCGACAGTCGATGTAGATCTTGACTTAGTCGACCGCGCGACCGAGGTTGGCGTAGTAGACCCGATCCGCGCGGCCGTTGCCGAAATTGTCGGTGTAGTCGACGCAAATGCAATCTTCGCGGGTGCAGTGGGCGTGCTCTCCGCGGGTGCAGCAGATGTGATCTTCGCGGGTTCGGTGGGCGCGGGGGTTGCCGATTCGGGTGACGCCGCCGCGCGTAGCGCGGAAGTCGTAGACCTGAGTATACCACGACTATCGATGCATCAGTATATGGAGCCGAAGGTGATGTGTATACCTTTGTCCAGATCGGCGTACACCGGGCGGTGGGCCGGCGGGTGGAGGACGTACTCGAAGGAGCCGAATCGGATCGACTCCCTGGCGGCGGATACGCCGATCTTCATTGCGGATGGAGCCGGAGCGACCATGATCCTAGCACTTGTTTGACGTTCCCACAGACGGCGCCAATTGACGAGGTGTTAACTCGACAAGTCCTAGGGTTGTGCACCCCGGGTTGATTGATGGGGAGAGAGATGAGTGCAGGTGGTCACGACGGCTGACAAGCAAGGATTTACCCAGGTTCAGGCTCCCGGAGGATAACACCCTACTCCTGCTTGTCTGGTTATTGATGCGAGTTGTGGTTACAATGGTGAGATTGCGATCTCGCTAGGGTTTGTGGCGGTAGCTATGAGCGTGTCCTTTGGGACGAGCAACCCTCCTGACTTTATAGGCAGCCAGGTCTCGGGTGGTTGATGCCGATGGCAACTACAGATATGTCAGGTTATGTTTCCTAACCGACTTGGACTAGGTTACATGGTACCCCGCGTGGGCCTTCTGTGGGCCTTCATGTCCTTGGCGCGGCCCAGGTAGGCTTATCGTGGGCTACCCGAAAGGCAGCCCCACGTCAGCTTGACTAAAAAAAATGATTGAAAAGGGTAAAAAGACAATATGAGCATGACGCTGGTTTTGAAATGTATTGCAGACTATAAGGAAAGAAAAAAATGAAACAAATTCATGCATGTATTTGTGTTACGCGCTAATAAGTTATGTATTTCGGCTAGTTCTGTTCGTCCCTTGTCATTGTAGGAGGCGCAAGTAGTTAATGGGTCACTTTGGAGTGAAGAAGACGGAGGGTGTACTTGTTACTCTTTTTTTCTTTTGCCACGTATGAGTTAGGATGTTGAGAGATTTGCGGCTCGCTGCACCACATGTAAAACACCTAAGTCGCGCCTTAATTCATATGGTTTATATATCCTCTTCATGTTCCTAATATATCTTGCGAGGATATTCCTATGGTCTTTTGTTTTAGGATTGTCTTGTACATAGAAGATAAGGGATAATATTTTTCTTGACGTGGAGAGATTTCTAAGATGGCATAATTTATTTCTTGTCACAAGAGCCATGTTGTTGATTTATTGCTCATTCACATGGCGTGGCAAATACAATTATTTCTAATAGTGAAACAATTTTTCAAGCCATTTTTGGAGATATTTATGGGCTAATTTAGGGACTAAATTGTTGTCCACTACTACATGTCACCCCAAACTGATGGAGAAAATGAAGTCGTCGATAGAACTTTGTCTTATGTTACGGGCTGTTTTGAAGAAGAATTTAAAATTGTGGGAACAATGCTTACTGCATTATATTTTCTCATAGTGGAACGCTGCATTATACCGCTAAGATGTACCGCTAAGATGTGCCCTTTTAAGATTATATATGGTTTTCTTCCTCATGCACCTATCGATTGACCCAGATTTACCCAGTTGGCCCTCAAACGTCTTACCCAGTTGGTTCGTGTAAACTAACCAAAATAGTACTATTTGTTTTCCATTTTTAATACTAGAGGAAATGAAATCATGTACTGTAGGTGCTATTGCGTACACTTTTGGCTAAATTTATATGTCTTTTTTTACGGAAGGGAAGAAGTAAGAGAGAAGGGTTGAATTGCCCAAGCCTAACTAGCATCATAGTGTTCGCCTTTTTAGGCCGAAAAGCCGCAATATTTTTCACCAAAGTCTAAAATTTTGGGAAATCAGTTAAATTTCAGTGAAATCATAGATCAGATTATTTGTGGCGTCAGCCCGATTCTTTTCAAAATGTATTATCCAAGATCCACTGAAATATTTGACAAAAAATCATTGATATGATGACCTTATACTTCAACCAGATGATGAAGTGCAGAAGTGATCTCAGTCCTCACATATGAAGCCCACACAGGGCCCAAATTTTTGGGCCCAAAAAATTAATTTTTAGTTATTATATCATATAAAGACAAATAAAATTGTACAATACCTAATCGTATACGTGCAAGAAGCAATTGTGTGATTCTTTCAACGGTAATGGTTTTGTTTCTAGCAAACTATTTAGGAGATCCGTAAAGTTGTTCATCCGCAATGGAGCCGCATCGAGCTCGGGGTGAAGAGGTGATATCTCTTCCTTTACTTTGGAAGTTTCTTCGGTGGTGCAGGTGGAGGGTGAGCGACGGCGAGAGAGGTGAAAAGCCTATTTTCGCCCAAGCCTAACTAGCATTAGAGTGTTCGCCCTTTTAGCCGAAAAGCCTCAATATTTTTCACCAAAATCTAAACTTTCGGGAAATCAGTCAAATTTCTGCGAAAACATTGATATGATTATTTGTAGTGTCAGCGGGATTCTTTTCAAAAGATATTGTCCAAAGTTCACTCAAATGTTTGACAAAAAAATGGAGCCCAGCTTTTGAAATTTATTGTCATGTTAATGAGATCATTCATGAATCATATGAGACACCAGACTGATTCATAGAGAACATTCATGTACAACGACTTTACATTCTCTGATTTACTGAAATCAGATGAGGTAGGCTAGCTACAATCATGCATGAATTTTACTACAGACGACAGGCCGGCCTAGCTAAGCTAAGCTACATTGTGCATAATAATCACCGGCCGATCAGCTCCTTGTTGTCGTAGGGTTGGCATCCTTGAGCCACCGATGCTGGAGCGCGCTTGCCGCCGTGAGCCTCTTCTCCGGGTTGCATCGTAGAAGGCTGCTTAGGACCTCGAAAGCAGCCTCGGACAGTGTAGGCGGGCCTCTGACGATCCTGGCCTCCGACGATGGACAGGGGAACTTGTTGCGTAGAAAGCTTTCTGGTTGGCATCCGCCGGGCAGCCGCCGGCCGTCGTAGCCAGACCACTCCTTGATGTCCGCTGTGCCGAGAAGGTCCAAGATCTCGCTGAGGTGCTCCGTGTCCGATCTCCCATGGAAAGGGTGCTTGCCGGCGAGGAGCTCGGCCATGATCACGCCGAGAGACCACGAGTTGACACGCTCGTCGTAGTCCGTGGAGCCGAGGATGATCTCCGGCGCGCGGTACCCCCGTGTCCCGACGGGGTTGCAGTAGGGCGTCCCATCATCGGTGATGCTGCAGGAGAGCCCTAGGTCGCATATCTTGAGGTTTCCCCGGGCGTCGACGAGCACGTTGTCCGGCTTGAGGTCCCGGTGCATGAGACCGCGACGGTTCATCCTCCTGACACCGGCGAGGAGCTGCCTCATGATGAGGCGAACCTCGAGCTCGGTGTGTCTCCTGCGGAAGCGTTGCCGCTTGATGACGTGCCTGAGGGTCGGCCCGACGAACTCCATGGCGACGAAGGCCTCGTTGTTGTCGAAGCGGCCGGAGGCGCGTGGCTGCACGATGGACGGGTGGCCGCTGCATGTCTCGAGAGCGGCGACCTCGCTGGCGAAGGCGGCGACATAGTGGCCGTCGTAGTCGTGGGCGCTCGCGCGGAGGCAGTTGATGGCGACGATCTCGCCGGTGCGGCGGTCCCGCGCACGGTATACGACGCCGAACGTGCCAGCGCCAAGCACCTCTAGCCTCTGGAAGCGGCTGGCGATGGCAGAGTTCGCTAGTGCCGCCGGTGTGGGTGTGGCGGTGGCCAGGTCGTCGTCTAGGGCAGGGGCACAACGGGGTGTGGAAGACCAGCCCATTGCTTTGCTGCTTCACTCATGGATCTGAGGCATGCCTTGAGGAATTGGTTAGCTTCTATAGGTCTGTCAAATTCCGAGTCCGATCGGGACTAGAAGTGTTGGACGTAGATGACGATGATCCAGCAAGACGACGCACTCCCAAACAATCAGCTAGCACTTGTTGTTTGTGCATTGCTCTTCACGATCATCTGAGTACAAACCTAGCTATTACATGGGGATAAATAGTAGGCCAGTACTTCTTAACCGAGTCGAACAACTAAGTGATTATTCCTAACAAGAAGAGCAATGCCGATTCGCGAGCTTGAGAAAACCGCCCCGCCGCCACCTTCCCCGGGGGCACGTACGGCTTTGCCGGCGCCCCCTCCGGCGGCGGCGAAGCGGGAGTAGACTTGGGGCGGCTCTAGAGGTGGCGGCTAGGGTTTCTCCCCCGGGTCGCCAGAGGAGGGTGACGCGGGGGAGGTGAAGTGATTTTTTCCTTTTGTCAACGGTCTTATAAACGTGAGGGTAATCAGGTACAGATCGAAACTGACAGTAACCTCGGTGATTTCCCTGAATCTAAAGAGACTAGCTAAGTTTATGGCAACAACAAAAAAACAGCCGGCGAAGCTCAAAATTCGAAAAAAACTCACAATGTGTTTGACCTTTTTAAAATTGGAATCAGGGTGGCAAAATTAAAACTCGCACTGTTGAATATTTAGTGGGATTTTGAATTTTGGCCTATGATTAAAACTGGCTAAATCACATAAATAGTTATTTTAGTTTGCTCTTAAGATTATGCTATCATGGAACAATATCCAGTCAAAACTTAAAAGCCAAAACCAAAAGCACCATTTTATTGGCTTATAGGGCAAAGCTTGGGTCCGGTATCGGTGTCAATGTGCCTTGTGTGCTTGGTAGTGTAGTCGGGTATTATTAGCATTCGCACCTCGAGTTGTTCTTTGTTGTTTTATCTTCTGTTGGCTCGTGGTGTCGTTGCTGCAGCTTTGGGTGGTTACACCATCAAGAGTATGAGCATTTCAATGCCAACAACAATTATTTACCGTGTTAATTGCAACAAATGAAAATGAGTTATTATTATTATGGAAAGTCACTATTTGGCATGACTTATATGACTTGAATGCTTGGATGGTGTCTTTTTTGAGGCTTGAAGAAGTTACATGGCTGAAATGCATTATCACTTCACACTATCTAATAGGCTTCTATTGTTTGTCTCAAATATGTAAACCTACTATTATGATTTATCTTTTTAAGTTACAAACATATTGATTTATAAATCTAAGTTGAATATGATATGTGAATATAAATAGTAATTCATACCTTTTTTATTTCGAAATGCTGTCTAAATCTGTGTGAACCCATTTCTCTCGGTGGTAAGGAACAAGAAAACAACACATCTTTTCCGGTGGTAAGTGGCAGAAAAATTATATATTTTCCCATATAGAAAGTGCGTAAACTACTCAATTTTCCTATTAGCAAACATTGTTTTGATAACTAATAATGTTATCATTATAACTCTTTAAAATTATTTTTAAAGTACAAATATTTCTAAGTAAGAGTTGCCGCAGCAACGCACGGGGTATCATCTAGTTTTTGTAGAAAGAACCCGGTCTCAAAACACAAAACCAGGCATACACTCTTGTCAAGTCGTCTTTGTTTTGCTATAATCAACATTGTTTGGAAAAATCAAGGGTATTCACTTACATACCAAAGAATACCCCAATCGCCGCCAAGAAATAGATTGTTTTTCCATAGCAGATGCATACATATGTGGTATTTATATTTACTAGAAATAGATTTAGAAAAAATGAATTTACTAGAAAAAATAAAGTAAAACATAAATTAAAAATTGAACATTGGTCATTGTCGGTGCTGCACACGGTAAAGAGTAAATCTTTGACGTGTGTCGACACGTGGCAAAAATCAAATGTAATTGCGTGTCTAGTGTCTTTGCCATGCGTCGGTCTTTACCGTGTTTTTTTTGTGTTTTTTACATGTGCCGAATATTGTTAATACATTGTACGCTATTCTTTACCGAGTGCCCAATATTTAGCACACGCTAAAAGACTGAGGCTCCGTTTGGGAACAAAGTATTTTTGAAGTCTGCATGATGCACCAAATACTTCAGTTTCTGAAAATATTAAAGTATTTAATACTTCAATGTGTTTGGACCCAATAAATAACGCGATTTTAAAACTGAAGTATGCCTTCAAAACTACAGTAATTTTGAAGTATTTGAGAAACAGGCCCACCCCTCTTTTTTGGAAACTGAGAAAGGAGAGAAAATTGAAATTCGTTTACCTGGCAATGAAATATTTTGGTTTTCCAATACTCTAGTTTTATAAAAAAAAAACTGCGCGGCTAAACTAGGCTTGAGGGCACACGACAAAAATGCCTTCTTTCAAAGTAAGTGATGTTACTACTCAATCCCCACCATCAATATTGGTTGGTAAAATTAAAATTATGTATAGGACGAGCCCAGCAACCCATGTAATGTTGTTTCAGTTGGAGTCTTATGGCTCTTAACCCGAAATGACTTTTGGTACTTGGTCACATGCATGATCTCTGGCACGAATAGATATCACATTGTCGCGCGCCATGTGAGTATTTTTTTTCTAGAAATCATTCGATTTGTGGGTGCTTTATTTTGTTTTCGGTTAAATTGGACTGAAATCCAATATTTCACTTCAGTTTTTGGTTCCGCCATTCGGATTTCAATTTAGACAGAGCTCAAGCAAATTTTGAATTCGCCTAAACCTGCCGATAGCAAAGTGTTTAATGTATTTTCCAGGGTTCACTGAAATTTCTGTGAGAACTATCGAGCCTAGCTCGAAGCCTCGAAATGCTCTCAAGTTCGTCATGAGATCATTCATTGATGGTACGTCCCAGATCTCAGTTCATGAGTTTGGCACAATCGAATCAAGCACGGATTCATTAAAAAAATGATTCAGTACTTTGAAACGGAGTCCAACACAAACTTCACATGTCCAAGACTTGCAAGAACAAAACACGTACGAACGGGATCAATATTTGGACCTGCCAAGAATCATCAGGAAATTGGAGCGTGAATCAATGGCGCGCCGGTGGCCGGGGTTAGGTCATCCGAAGAGCATCTGTGCGTGCGGGGTGAGGTCCTTGTGCGCCTCCTTGATGGTTCCCTCGGCGACGCCGGTCGCAGCGGACACGTCCTTGACCGTCCCGCCCGTGCCGGCGCGCTGCACGACCATGTAGATGATGGCTGCGGCGATGGACTCCGGGTTGCGGCGCACGTCGAGTCCTTCCTCGAGCCTCTTCACGGCCTCCCCGGCCTCGCGCACCTGCTGGTTGCCGAGTCCGCCGACCCGGGAGCAGAAGCGGCGCAGGTAGTCGGAGGCGCGCACGACGGGGATGGGGCCAAGGCCTTGGTCGTCGGCGAGCACCTTCTTGATGAGCAGCGTCATCTTGCCGATCTCCTTCCTGGCGGCGGCGCCCTCGGCGGTGACGGAGGCGAGCTCCTTGTAGGTGCGCGGCATGCCGAGGTTGCGGCAGGCGATGTAGAGGCAGGCGGCGTAGACGGCGTCGCGGTTGCGGCCGCGCGGGCAGGCCCTGGCGTCGTCGAGCTTCTTGAACGTGTCCTTGGCCTGGTCCCGGATGGTGGCGACGAGGCCGAGGCGGTCGGCCAGGTCGGCGATGCCGCGGAAGGCGTCGGCGAGGGCCTTGTCGGAGGCGGAGGCGGCGTCGAAGGGCGCGGCCATCCTGGGCAGCGCGTTGTCGCCCCCCGCGGCGGACTTGGCGCCGGGCTTCTTGGAGTAGTTGATGATGGTGGAGAGCTTGGCGTCGAGGAACGGGTCGCCGGAGGAGCCGACGCGGCTGGGGTCGCGGTCGTCGCCGGCGGCGTCGTCGCTGAAGGTGCGCCACTCGGAGCCCTCGTCGACGTAGTGCGCGTCGAGGACGAGCGCGCACTCGGTGCAGATGGTGTCGCCGGTGGCGTGGTCGAGCACCACGTCCGTCGCGCGGTGGCAGTCCGGGCAGTACACCCGCTCGTCGTACATGGCTGCTGGTGCTGCGATGGGTTCGTACGTACGTTTGATTAGCGATCGGGATTGCGGCGGCTCGATGGAGGGGAAAGGACCCTCGGAGGAGGGGGGTGCCTCTATATTTATGGACGGAAGTAGGTCGGTTGAACACAAACATGACTTCAACTCGGAATCCAATTTTCATCCCGGTCGGAATTAGCCACTTCCGGTCTATTTATGCTTCAGCCTTGAGGTTGGTTTAACGGGAATATCAGTATTTTAGGTGTATAGTTTTGTAAAAAAACCTAAATTATGACGTGTTTTCCTATTTATAAACAGTTTTACTCATCCACAAATGACTATGGATTTGACAAATTATTTTCATTTTGTTGCAATTAGGGCCGTGCACCTGTCATATTACTTTGTTAAATAATATAATTTTACATAATCATGTCACACACATCATCTGCCACATCATAAGAACACCTACGTGCACCTTGATTACTTAGTGTTTCGATAGTCGTTCCATATGAACTTTAATGCAAGCTATATACTCCCTCCGTCCGTTTAGTGAATTGCATAATTCCTTAGTTTTACTATTACTCTATAAATTTGGTTAATTGTTAAATAGTTGTGCTGAGCTAGACCTTTTAATAAAATTTTCCATGGACATGTACACATGTAATCTGAAGTAAGTGTGACTTTCCACACACATACTTGAAATATTTTGCAAGGTAAAATGCAACTTATTTGGTCCTTTAATTCGTGTTGACAGGTTAATCCTTCAATTTTGAAATCTTGTTTTACTGTCAAAACTCAATAAGACTACCGAATTGTGCGACTCCAGCAAAAATGTTAAAATATGGACGTCATCACATTGGTTTCACAGAGCAAATTGATGGTGCATGGCAAAGTGCTATGTCTAGATATTTCTATGTTCTTCCTTATAGAGATATTTGTTATGTTGTATGTTTTGAATCTTAATAAAAAGACCATTCACATAATAATATACATATGCATTATATAACTCATCAACCGTTATTTGTCTATTTACATTTAAGGTGGTTTTGTGTAATGTTAAGGTTAATATTCTCACAGAGGGAAAAACTTTTGTGCAAGTCGGATAATTTTTAATGATATACTGCTACTATATAATTTAAAAAATGAAAAGAGAATGTGTATGGATAACTATGCTAACTAATTACTATATAATTACCATATAACGAATCACGATAATTGTTCCACGGTTGGTTTATTCGGTATTCTCCAAATATATTCGAGAGATTCAAGAATTTCAATTTGCGTTCAAATTAAAATCTGGAAAATGTTCATACCGTTTGAATTCACATTCAAATATGAATTGACATTCATGGTGTCAAGAAATCCAGAAAATGACTCCTATCTATTTACACTAACTTCATGCAGTACTTCCCAAGTTCCAAGTTCATTTAAAAATAGCTAGATAAAACTCTATGATTTGAATTGTACTTCAAACTAGCAATACAAAATGCAGTTGATCATGTTCAAAAATTAGTGAAACAATGCAGGGGAGAAACAAAATCCAAAATGCAATTGATCATGTTCAAAAACTAGTGAAACAACATAGGGGAGAAACAAAATCATCAAAACATATCTAACTAGTATAGAATTTTGTCGTTTCAGTCGGAACAAATACAACATGGTGAAAACGTATTTCGATTAACACGTCCATTTCGAGATCATCGACTTTTAACGTTCTGAAATTGTGTATTTAAAGGACAATATGATCCGTTTTCAAGGCTACCAGCTCTTTCAAAGCCGGCCACGACATGATATTTAAGACGCAAAATCCTGAAAAATAGTAGGTGTGGATGTAGAAAGGACAAAATTATCAACCGTGGAAATCGTTTATGCGTATATTAAAAATTTCACGCAGCGTATCTGTCATAAATCCGGACGAGTTTCTTTCTAATACAGTACCCTGTTCGAGATAGGGCATCCGTGTCATCGTGGGCGGTCTACAATCTTGCACAAATCTCAACGCGGAGACATCGAACGAGATCTCAAAAGATTGTAGACCATGTGGATTTAGCAAACCCCAAGAACTAAAACCCTCCAAAAAGGAAAGAACTATGAAACTGGCCAGGATCCAGGCCGTACAATTGAGATCGGACGACAGGCTGCACCAAAGCGGCGTCACCGAGCTTCCCTACATAAATGGCAAGCCGGCCGGCAACGGCAACAAGCCGCCCTCCACCGTCGCACCATTTTGCGGCGCTCGCTCTCATCCGATGGAAACCATGCGCACATGCGTCTCGACGGCGCATGTCGACGTCACGCTCAGGCTTGGTTCCGAGCCGGGCACGGCCGAGGGGTTGGACGAGGCGGCCATCGCCGGCATGGCGGGCTGGCTCGGGCTCCCGGCCACCGTCGTAGAGCGGGCGAAGGAGATCTTCCGGAAGGTGGATGGGGCGACGGCGTGGCGGGGGATCCGGGGCTGGATGAAGCTCCAGCGCATGGACCGACTGTACGCGGCCTGTCTGTGCATCGCGTGCCGCAAGGAGGGCTCGCCACGGTCGCTCAGGGAGCTCGCCTCAGCGACGGCCGAAGGCGGCGCGGAGGCGAGGTTGGCGATCGCCAGGCTGACCAAACACATCAGGGCACGGCTCGGGGAAGACGCCGCCGGGCGGGCGACGGGCGTCGGCGTGGTCCGCGCGTCCTCCTACGTGCGCCGGTTCTGCCAGCGGCTCGGAGTGGGGGCGGCGGCGGCGATGGATGCGGCGCGGCGGCTGGAGGAAAGGAGCGACCTGGAGGTGCCGCACACCGGCGAATCTATCGCGGCGGGCGTCGTCTGCTTGGCCCTCGAACGCGCGGGCGCCAACAGGCGCCACATCGTGTCGGACGTGGCGGCGGCCACGGGCGTCGCCACCGGGACCATCAGTAATGTGCGCAAGAAGCTGCGCCCGCACGCCGACCTGCTCTTCGGCTGAAGCCTGAAGGACGGGCGTGCCACTGCCATCGTCGTCTCCGACCTGTGCGCCTTCATTGTTGTAACTTGTAAGGTTTCTGTCTCTGGTTGCTTTGTTGTTGTTGTACACCATGTATCCGTCAGTACTTGCTAGCTTGATTAGTTAGTTCAGAGCTCGAGATTTCAAAATTCTTACAGTAGTAAACTTGTTGACGTGAATCTCCTGTACCGTTTCGTGCTGTTTATGGGACGAAATCTTTCAAGTTCTATATTCTGAGTACCATTGAACTTGTGAACGTGAGATATGGTCTCACCCATTTTCTAATCTGATGACAAAAACAGCAGAAGGGAACGTAGAATCATCAGCTGCTGTGATATTTCTTCTATCCTGAGATCCAGGGAACTTTAAGTTGTATGCCTTAAGTTACAAATTTTGAAACTTATATGAATGTGGACATTTTTGTTATTTCTATAGACAGATCGTCATATATAAGTTCAAAAGCATATAACTGCTTCTATTATCTAGAGTGCGTGGTTTTGTTTTTAATAAATTAAAGATTGTGCCAAGATAGTTAGTAGTAGATCTTGGAACCTGCCATTTCTAGCACTAAAGCCATTGAAATTTGATAAATTAAACATAGGTGACATAGGGAAACCTTGAGATTATGGAGTACTCATGTTAGTGTGGCTTAAAAGAAATAGACAAAAACCTATTGCTGAGAATGATTGTTTAATATTCTCTCTGAGAGCCAACCTCTTTCTCACGAAGAACATCAAAAGACATTAGCGTTGAACAAAATAATATTTGGTAAATGGGAGAAATAAAGCTAGAAAAAGGTCTGAGAAATAGATATTTTAGAAGGTGATGAAAAATTCCATATTTTCATGTAGTAAAATATCGAAGAAGAAGAAAAAAGATCAATTTCCCTAAAGAAGTGACGAAATACTAGAAACTTATTTTCTGTTTTACTGCATGAGTTTAGACTTGGAGGATTTTTCAGCTTACACTACGTTGATTACACACTTTTGTGCATGAACAGTGACATTCAGCAAGCCCCAAATTTGAGATGGTTGGTGGCTATTTTTAACAACTTTAAGACACGAGGAATGATTTTACTAAAGTGAGTTGATTCTTATTAATGTTCCAGTACAAAGAGTTTGTAATTTCCAAGGCAATATATGGATGTGACTTTAAAAAATGTAGTAAGCTGAGAAACGAAGATGTGCATCCCATCTTTGACACTATTGTCAGGAGAATAGATGGTTGGGGAGGTAGACTTATATTAATTTCTAGCAAGATTGGTGTTAATCAGGTTCTGCTAAGAAAGTATTCCATATATTTGTTCTTTGTGCTTCGGTGGCCTGAATGGTCCATTAGAGCTATTAGTTCAGAGATGGCTCACTATCCTTTGGACAACCGTAAGAATAGAAAAAAAGTACGACCTTCAACAATAGAATTGCTGATTATGAGACAAAAAGATAGTATGATGGGAGCTCCGAAAATTGGTGATTTGAATGTATCGTTTCTTTGTTCCTATATAAAGAGATCAAAGTTTAGATGACCATAAGATTTGGAAGAAAATTATCCAGTATAAGCACAACACTTAAAGACCAAATATGTTTGTTTCTAGAGAAGTGCATGCCTCTCACTTTTGAAAAGGATAACGATGAAAATTTCTAGATGCCAAATGTGGTTATCAGTGGTTATTTCAAATGACATGAACGTTAAATTTCGGCAAGACCAATGATTTGGATGCAGTAGCCTGAAAATTCATTTTTGCAAGTTGCATGTGACATGTAATGAGAGAAACCGTACATTAGTGACATATGTACATGGGCGGGCGGGGAGGGGATCAAACTCTCCTTTAGGAGGTGTTTTAACAAAAAAAAAAGGAACCTAGTGTTATATCATGAAAATGATGAAATGTTGTGTAAATTGGGAAATGTTGGGGTGTATAGCTCCGATTTATATATGCTGTTATAAACTTCAGAGGTGTTATCCCTATCTTGCTATAAGTGTAAGAACTAGATGTACCTCCAAGAGTTCGATATTTGCTAGGCTAGTTTCTCGAAGAAAAAAAATTCACTAGAGATAATGTCGCTAGAAATGTTCATAGAGGTTTTGAGAGTATCTTAGAACTTTGGTGCTGGTGTTTTGAGAGTATCCTATAATCTAAACTTATGCGATTATACAAATAAATAAATACATAACTCATTGTTTTCTACAGCAATTTTTTTTCTCTCGAAGAGTTAACTTGCACTTACGCTGAATAGTACAGTCCATTGGCAGTTGTCATCAAGCATCCCCATTAAGGCGACGTGTCGTTGCGTCGTACGGTCTTGAACAAACTGCCCAGTAGTAGTTTCCACGCCGGACACTCGTACACACACGACTCGCAGCAAAGCCGGCAACCGCCCGCCGTCGTCCCACTCCCCCGGGCCACCGCCGGCCACCTTCTCGCCGGCACACAATGGAAGCCTTGATAGCAGCGGTGCGCGCGGCGGACCAGGACACGCTGTACAGCTTCTACTACCCTGCCGGCGGGCGCGTCCGGGCGGCGGCGGTGGCCGGCTGCGTCTGCCTCGACGACCTCACGTGCGCCGACTGCGACCGCATCCTGGGCGTCTCCTTCGAGCTCGCCGCCCGCAAGAAGCAGCGCACGGATCCTCCCGTCCCGGTGGCGCGCACGGACTCCGGGCCCTGGCAAGGGCAAGGGCTCGGGCCGGGCTCGCTGGGGGTCGAGGGGCGCTTCTCGGCGATCTCTTCCGACACGACGGGGCTCACACTCACTCTCGGACCAACTCGAGGGGGCCAGAGCGGCAACCTCAAGCATGGAGGACCGGCCTGGGCGCACCCGCCGTCGGAGGGGATCGAGGGGCCTGGTGCTGGTGCGGTAATCTCCAGCACGGCGGACCGGCTCGGGACGGTCTCGAACGGCGGGGTCGAGGTAGCCATCTCCGGCACGGTGGATCCGGCCGCTCCAGGCTCGCACCCACCGTCGCACGGAGTCGATGGGTCGGACGCGGCATTCTCCGGCACGGCGGATTCGCCCGTTCCGGGCTCGGACCCACCGTCCGACGAGATCGAGTGGTCAGGGCCGGCAATCCCCAGCATGGCGGACCGGCTCGGGGCGGTGTCGAGCGGCGTGGCCGAGGGGTTTGAGGCGGGCATCTCCGGCATGGCGACTCGGCTCGGGCTGGCAGCCGCCGTCGGGGAGCGGGCCAAGGAGGTGTTCAGGAAGATGGAGGAGTCCAGGGCGTGGCCTCCCTGCGTGGGCCGGGGAAAGGGCCGGAGAAGTTTCCTGAGCGAACGCCCGCTGGTCTACGCGGCGTGCCTCTCGATCGCCTGCCGCGCCGAGGGCTCGGCGCTCTTGCTGAGGGAGCTGGCCATGGCGGCGTCGGCGGGCGGCGGCGTGGCGAAGAAGGACATCGTTCGGCTGGTCGAGCACATCAGGAGCCGGCTCGGGAAGGAGGAGGCCGGGCACTTGCAGCCGACGGGCATCAGCGCTGTGTCCGTATCTAGCTACGTGCGCCGCTTCGGCGAGCTGGTCGGGCTCAGGGAAGCGGAGGCGGCGGCGGCGCTGGAGGTGGCGCGGCGGCTGGAGGCGGGCGTCGTCGACGTGCGGCATAACGCGGACACCGTGGCGGCCGGCGTCGTCTGCCGGGTCCTCGAGCGCGCTGGCGGCAGGAGGCCCGGCGCCAAGGACGTGGCGGCGGCCTCCGGCCTCTCCGGTGGGACCATCTACACGGTGTGCATGAAGCTGCGCCGCCATGACAGTCTGCTCTTCGGCTGATGGATCAACGTGCCGCCATTGCCTCTTGACTGCAATTGATCCCGTCAGTGTTCTTAGCGACGATTTAATTATGCGAGTTTGATGTCTGATTCCCACTACATGTTTATGCCAACATTCATTCGTCAGTCCAGTCTACGTACTACTGTAATCTAGTACTACTACTTGTATTATTCTTGTGCAAATTCTGGTATCTTTTTTTGTTTGAAACAAATTCTGGTATCTTGAGTGCATATAGCTGTATCTATTCTAAATTATCAGTGAATTCGTTGACGTGAATCATCTGTTTCGATTGATATTGTGCCATTGTCCAGCGTAAAGGAAACGCTGTGAGATAGCGAAGCACTGAATGAACATTGTCTGTTACAGAAGCAAGTGGAAATAAGATAGCATCCTGGGAACCACTCTGGACAATCCATTTGTAATCTACAAGGATTAATGGGCAGATCGTGCAACATCCAGTGTCCATTTTCTCAAGCTGAAACAATCTACAAGGATTGCTTTGGTTCTGTTAATTTCACCAGGCTTTCATTGCATGTCAATGTCATGGAGTTCTACCCGGCTTAGCATTGCACTGATTGTTCGAGTAAGAATGAACAAGACGCCACATATAAGATAACACCCTGGGAACGACTGTGGACAATCCCTGTACAAGCTGGGAGCATCACACTCACACAGCTGTCCAAGTTGAAACAATCTACATGGATTGATCTGTTGCAGTAAAAATTACACCAGGCTCTCTTGGCACCGTATGTATTCTGCTTAGCATGGAGCAGATTGCAGTTCTACCAATTCGCTTTGTGTAGAGAAGAACACCGTACCATACCAGTACCACAAATAAGTAGAGTACCAGACAAACACAATCACCAGCGCACAAGAACACTCTTCTTACCAGAAGAAACGCACAAGGAAATCACTTCCAGCAAGACAAGAACAAGCCGCCTCACACTTAACAAGACATGACGCATGTATTAAGACCTACCACGTTACTAATCCAAGAGTAGCATTGCGTCTATCGTCAATGCACGGCACACGGAAAAGAACACATGTCAGCTACAAGATTCAGGCACCGTCCACATATCAATTGCAGAAGCATTCCAACTTCTCTAGTAAGCATCGTGTAATTTAGTTAAGACTGACAAATTAAATCTTTCAGACAAGCTTACTGTTGCTCAAATAACCCAACCCACATGTACTGGTCGATTCAGGTAACAACAAGTCTATAACTGTCAGAAACAAACAAGAATATAGCTTCTCCAATTAAAGGCGACTCACTCTTTGTCGATTTTGAGTACTTATTATGTCAAGTCGAATACCACTAGTGATGGAAGTAGCCCCCAAACAACATCTAGATACATATTCCAAAATACATAAAAACTTACGATTGCAATATAATCCTGCAAGATATATCATGGCTAATAGTCTTTGCGGTATCAGTGCAGCACTGACCAAAATAATTGAAAAGGCAATTTAAAATCTGCTTATCAGGGGGGAAGAAACAAACGGTTATACTCCCTCCGATGCGATATTAGTTTCACTAGGAATGACCAGTCCACATACAACTTGTACGTACAAGTCACGTCACTTTTCTACGATCAGAGGGATCACAAATAAAATCATCTAGTCATGGAAGTTATAATTCTGCAAACGGCATATGAAAATATATTGAAAAACTATTGATCTTAGTAACAATATAACCCAGTAGTTATAACTACCTAGACTCACAAAGAACAGCC
The DNA here is from genome assembly GCA_026929855.1 of Poa annua. Classification (NCBI taxonomy): domain Eukaryota; kingdom Viridiplantae; phylum Streptophyta; class Magnoliopsida; order Poales; family Poaceae; genus Poa; species Poa annua. Next base: position 97,328,428 of record CM049431.1, on the reverse strand, counting down.
AAGCAACAATGCATCACCAGCACACACTAAGCATTTTGTCCCCGTAATTATAAGACTCAAAGCATGCAAACAATCAATATCTCATTCAGGAATAGAACTGAAAAATATCTGCCAGCATTCACTGTCAAATGTAGTATCTATCATCACATGCCGGTCGAAAAGATCACCCACAAATGTCAAAAATCAGATTGGCGTGAAGCACTGTAGGGATTTGCCCAACTACTGCAGGACAAACATAGGAGATAACAATAACAAGGTAGGGACTGGTCCCTGGAGACAAATAGAACGTTTATCACGTTCAGAATGGACTCCACTATATTTACAGTGGCAGAAATTTGATCACATAAAAAGCTGCCAAGAGCACAATAGAACGTTTATCACGTTCAGAATGGACTCCACTATATTTACAGTGGCAGAAATTTGATCACATAAAAAGCTGCCAAGAGCACAATGGTCACAGAAGCAAAGAATCAGAACAATAACTAGTGAAGCGCTACAAACAGTGAAACAGATTAGATACAGCAGCATGCTAGCTAAACTCAGCTACAAGAGGATGATGTAGTCTTTACATATTATTACCATGGCAAGAGAAATGCATAACCAAACATGGCTGTAGCCTCAACTATCAGCATGAACAGCTGTCATTGCTTCCACTTAAGTACTGCATGAGCAGCTACAATGCTCACAACGGTCAGGTCAAAGATAGGAGAAAACACATGCTAGTGAGTTGTCCTGAGAGACAAATAGACAGCTTCTCATATTCAGAATGCAACCCTCTCAAATATCAATAATAGCAGTTCCACATATAAAAGCTACCAATGCACAACAGGCCCCAGAATGGAAGATACAGAAGAATAACAACTAGTCAAGTGATAAGAGCAGAAATTAGATGCAGCATCATACTTACTAGCCAAACACAGCCACAACTAGATCACATATTATTACCACGATAAGAGAAAGTGCATATATGCTCAACTTCCGCTCAACTATTGCATGAGCAGCTATAATGCTCCAAGCAGTAAGGTCAAACATAGGACGAAACACATGCTACACACAGCATGTCCTCCACAAAATTTCCAATCACAGCAATTTCATTGCATAAGAAACTGCCAATAACTCAATAATCACAGAATGCAAGGAACAGGACAATAATTGATAACAGCAGAAATTAGATGCAGCAGCACAATTGTCAAACACAGCCACAAGTGGATCACGTAGTCTTGACACATTATTACCATGGCAACAGAAAGTGCATAGACGAAACGACGGGCTCACGACGACAAGTACCCAACTCTCACAGATTGATTAACCTACTAACAAGCAAAACGAAAATCCATCCATACCACTACAGAACAGGATTATCCAGTCTCATACAGTAAGCCATAGTACCAGCAGAGCAAAACTTCCGGCGCGCATGCATCGCCGCACCAGATTACCTCTTGCGGCTGAGGACAACCGCCGCGACGGCCGCAGTTGCGGCGGCCCCAGCAGCGGCCGCGGCGGCCACCATCCCGTGAGACGCCAGCGGGCCGGCCTTGGTCGCGGGAGCGTCACTCTCCTCCTCCTCCTCCTCCTCGTCTGCATCAGCGGTGGCGGCGGAGGCCTTGAGGGCCTCGATCTGCTCCTGGAGCGCGAGCTTCTCCTGGTGCGCGGTGGCCAGCACCACGCCGAGTCCCCCCGGCCCGTCGGCGCTGCGTTCGGACGCGTCGGCGGCGGCGAGGAGGTCATGGAGGCGCTTGACCTGGTCGCGGAGCCCGGCCGCCTGCGCCTCGGCGTCAGCAGCGGCGCGGTCGGCGGCGGCGGTGTCCTCGTGGGCCCGGGCCACCTGGGCCTCGAGGCGGGCCGCCTCCTTGGAGAGGAAGCCGTTCTCGTGGCCCGCGGCGGCCAGCTGCTCCTCCAGGTCGCGCTTGGCGTCGCGGAGCGCGTCCATCTCGCCCACGTCGTACTCGGGGGCGGCCTTGGTGGTGTTGCCGTTGGTGAGGCCCTGAGCGAAGTCGTCGAAGTCGGCGGCGGCGGTCGGGGACGCGAAGGTCTCGTCGCCGTTCTCCATCTCGAAACCCTGCTGCTGTCTCGGTCGCGCCGCGTGTGCTGTGCGCTGGATGGGAATGGGGAAAACGGAATTGGCGTTCGAAAACGAGAGGCGCCTCCGAGGGAATATATGCTGGCGATTCCCCAATGCTCCGATCGGACGGCGCAGATGGAGCCGTTTAGATCGGACGGCTGACGTGGTGGCACGGAGGGAGAAGCCAGGGTTACGTTATATCCACGGCCACGGGGGAAAAGCGGAGCGGCGACGGCTCGATTCCATCCCCTCCTCCCGGGACCTCGCCGCGGAGTCCGTCGTGCTCTCCGGCGAAGAAGAGGAGCGAGGCGCGATCTCCGGCGACCGCAGCGGCGGCGAGATGGTAAACTCTGGCGCTTTCGATCCCTGTACTTAGTTTAGTTGACTGTGAGGCGGTTTTTCTTCCTGCGCGCGCGGTTACTACGGTAGATCTTAAGGTTCTTAGTTCCCTCTACTAGTGGAGAAGCTAATCTGTTCGCCGGGATCGGATTGCTGTGCTGCGATCTGTTCCTTCTACAGTAGAAGTAGCGTGTGTGATGCTTGCAGTATAGCCAGAGAGTATTAATGTTTTGGAATTTCTTGTGATCGCTCCTGCTTAGGAAGAGTTTGTGAGCCTAAAGGTTATGGTTTCGAGCCTCACCTGTTCTTATGGTGAGTTTCTCGTCGCAGACTAGCTAGCTGGCCATGCTGATTTGCGTGTGTTGGCATGCATTGGGAAAGCGGTCAATTGATGGTTACAATTCCAGTTGGAACTTGTTTCGTGGAATCCAATCGGCTAGCGTAAAAACATACTGTTATCTTGCGTCCGACAGTTTTATTGTGTTACATAATATGTACATCGGTGGTACTCCTTCATGTGGCACTTAGTTCTTCCAAGAATATAGCTCTTCGCTTTACTCTTTCTGTCCTTCTGGATGGAACGTATGATATTACCAGATTTACATGACACGCGAGCTTAATCCCATGCAAAATCTAAACTACTTAGGTGCATATCTTCGAAATATTACTGTTGGTACAAGAGAAAGCTGGACGTTATAGGCATTATGTGTAACATGAGAATTCGGCCTGAAGACTGAAGAAAATATGGGGTTTACTGTGTAATTCGTGCGCTTAAAATATCCTCTTAATAACTCTATCCATGACCCGGACTAGTATTGTTGTGGTGGTCTACTAGAGTACCATCTGACGGTACCAAGATTTTTCTTGCTAGGCTGACCATGACCCAGAGTTGGAAGCCATCAGGCAGAGGCGGATGCAAGAGCTAATGGGACAGCGTGGTGCCGGTGCGGTAAGTTACTGATGTCCATGGTGAAAGTTGAATCTGTACTGAAAATGTGCACACTTTTATTGATTCACTGACTGGAATGTAAATGATTAACTTTGTAATTAGGCAAATCCACAGAATGCTGGGCAACAGAAGGCTCAGGAAGATGCAAAGCAGTATGGTCCTTTTATCCGCAATCTTCCCATGAATCTGTTATCCTATGTCTTAAGTGATGTCATGTGAGGCTCTAGGAAAGGATGAGCTAACTTTGTATCTGACTCTCAACCAGGGAAGCTGAGGAACGCCGACAGATGATGCTTGCTCAGATACTGTCTTCTGAAGCTAGGGAAAGGCGTAAGTTCTCTGTTCATTTATATTGTGTTCATATAAGTGTTGGTTTTATCCTATCAAATAATAATTAACATATCACTAAACAGTCTAAACGTTATGGATTCCTGTAAGAGTTTCTCAAAAATTTGTGTAGTTCTGTAAGTAGTTTCCTTATTGGTTGTAAATTTCGACATAAAGATGATGCTAGGATGGAAAATAATCAAGTCTGCACTGTAAAGTGTCAGAATTGAAGGAGAAACTGTAATTTAATACATATGTACCTTGTAAAATTGGCAGTCTCCCGCATCGCTTTGGTCAAGCCTGATAAAGCAAGAGGGGTGGAGGATGTTGTGCTCAGAGCTGCACAAACTGGTGGAATATCTGAAAAGGTAATAATTACGTGGTACATTCGATGTTTTGTGCCCGTAGATTAGGCTGAACTTGCTTGTAACACTCCCATTTTCTGGTCTGTACTCTGTAGGTGTCTGAGGAGAGGCTGATCTCACTTCTGGAGCAAATCAACACCCACACAAGCAAACAAACGAAAGTGACGGTATGTAAACGCAGAGGCTTCTGCCATGCAACATACTTGCATTAAAACAGTCACCTCTCTGCTTCCAATAGATGATTTGAGTCAAGTTCATTAAAATCTAATCGATTTTGAGGCAGATAGTTCCAGACATTTGTGATTCTTACAGTGCAACAGAAGACTTGTCCAAACAATCCTGTTTTATCCTATCTAATATGCAGCATCAAAGACTACCTTAAAATAGTCACTCCACCACTCATTAAGCTGAAAGAAAGTAGCAGCATTGATTTTCATGCTAATTCTTGTACATGGTTAAACAGATGCATGAACAATCCACAAACTTGCACTCCCTTTGATCGCTCTCTTTATTGGATGTCTTTCATGGTAACTCTAAAATTAACAGATTCAGAGGCGGCGCAGCGTTCTCGACGACGATTATTAGTTGGAAAGCTGCACGGAAGATTGTACAATGGAGGGATAATAGGGCTGCATCGCTTGATTTGACAACCGCCAAAACCTACCGAACTGTATTGACTGAGCTTTGGCTGGCTGCATGTGTATGATCCATATTGGGGTTTCTGTTGATAACTTTCAAAGTGTTGCATCAGTAGCTTCTACACTTGAATGAAACTCTCCTTGTGGTAATTGTAATCCAGTATTGTTATTTTTTGTTGTACGGGTTATATTCCTGTATGATGGTTGGTTTATTTATAAAGCGGGATGAAAGCCTATTTCGAGGAGGTTATATTCCTGTGTAAACATGATGCCAGCCTCGCTGCTACACCTGGTGGATTGAGATCCCCTTGCTTTCCAGCAATCTACATCTCGTTGGGTGTTTGTGCATGGTGCTAAATACTCCCTCCGTTTTTTAATTTAAGATGTTTTAGCTATTGCACATGTTGTTTAGATACACACAAAAATGAGTGAATATGGACACTAGAACATGTCTAGATACAAGTTTGGACATGTGAATGTGGAAAAAGACTAAAACGTCTTATATTAAAAATACAAAGGTAGTACTGTAGGTGTCAAGCTTGTATTGGAGTAAAGAGAATAAGTAGACACATAACTTTGGCAAGTGCAAAGGTTTACGAACAAGGACCGCAACGGTAGCCTTGCAATGGACTCGTGGCATTCCATGTTTAACTCACATAGCCTCACAAGCTGGTCACAAGTTGGTCTATTACATCCACATTTGGACAAACATGAGTCATCTAATTCGAAATGGAAGGAGTACATCCATAAGTTTTCAACAGTATTTTCTTAAATTTTGAAAGTTGCTCAAAACAATATACAATGATAATATGCGCTACTTAGAGTAACTGGCAGTTAAGAAATTCAAGCTACGCGGTCAGATGAAGATGGCTTGAGCTGAAACCTTCAGATCTGCATGCCACACGCATCAACAAACGCGCGAAGCACATCCATCATCTTCCCCAGCCGGCTCGGCGGGTGTACGGCGGATTCAGCTTGTTGGCGACCATAGTAATCACGCGGTGGTGCAGGTCCTGTGGACGATGACGCCGGTGGAGACGTCTGCTGCAGCACCTGCAACACATCTCCGCCGTGTGGCGGCCGGCAACCAAGCACCGGGTGCGGCGACGGGCGCGGCTTCGGTGAGGGCGGCGTATACCTGGGAGTGGGAGGCCTGTCCAGTGAACGGTCTGCCAAGTTCAGGTGTGACGAGGACAGCACTGCATCCTCATCAACGACATATCCGACGTCTGCGAGCAGGCGCTTGCAGTCGTAGGCATCACCTGCAAAAATCAAGAGAGAAATAATCTTCCGTTAGAAACGAACGAAATCGAGTACAAAACGCAAGAAAATACATCCATGAATCATGAAACATATTGCGTATACATATATGCACTTCATACCCACCTAGTAGTATCCTTGCTTCCAGAAGTTCAGAGAGCAGCAGAAAGTGGACGAAGAAGAGTAGAAGCTTTGGAAGAGATGATGGTTTCTCCATGGACGAACGAACAGTAGCTGCTAGATGCTTGCTGTTGATCAGTATTCAGTAAGCTGTACAGTGAGGTTCTAAGCAACGAGCACATATATATACCGCGCAGAGGGTATGCACTCACTCAATCACTCGTGTGGACATCCATGTCCACGGGTAGTCAAAAGTGTCAGTCGGCAAGTCAACGCAGGGGCCTTTCTCCATCTCTTGCTGTCAAAAGTGTCAAGGGAATTTTCATTAAGACCGAAGACCTCTGAAGAAGCTCCCAAGAAGAGTCATCTCATCTGGTATGTATGAACATGTTGCCCACTTGCCCTAGCTAAACCTGCCCTGTTTGTTGTTGCGATGCATGTGATGTGCAGTGTAACCGTAGAATATGTAGTACATGCTACTTTAGGCTGGAGTTTTGTATTCTGCATAATGGAAACTATGAGTCTATGAGATGGCTAATGCATGCATCCTTCCACCTATTTTTATTTTTTGGGCCACTTGGTTGTCTAGGTTACAACTTTGCATAACCTAAGTGTATGCTCAGTGGCTCACCAACCATGCCACGCGGTCCACCTGGCAGTATATGTGGGGAGCATGCATCCATCCACATCTTTTCGCCAGAATATAGTAGAGAAATTTGTAGACATATTCCAAGAAATTATAAAGAGTAGGTATTACAATGGGTAGGAAAAAAATATATTCCACATCCAATTCATTCAAATATAAGTCTCTCTAACTTTTGAAAGATGGGGGTTTGTTTCTGAAGATTTCAGTGAAAAAAATATTTTCCAGATATTACAATGGGTAGGAAAAATACATTTTTTTCATCTAACCAATCAAATTCATGCAAAATTATGAGCTATGATCTAGGCGATTATCCCTACGTATTATGGTCTGCACGAAACTGCATACTAACCACGGATAAGAAAACACAAGTACTGATCAAACACACAAAATTCGTTTCCATTTCCGTATTTCTACGGAAAAGTTGGAAAGATTTCGTTCCGTTTTCACCCTATCAGTGTGATTGGGGAGATCGTCTGATGGAATGGAAATGCAGTGGAGACGTGCCCTTTTTGGCCGACGTCAGTCGAGAGAAAAGTCAAAATCTAAACTCTTAAGATGATTCCTAACATGGTGATTCTCATAGGCCGTTTGCAGGTTTGGATATTGGATATGGCAGTTGGCTTGCTAAATCAGTTCTCGGATATTGGATATGGCAGTTGGTTTGCTAAATCAGTTCGGATATTGGATATGGCAGTTGGCTTGCTAAATCAGTCCTCGTTGTCTTAACCACAGTCTTGAGAATAAGTAATCAAGGAATTGGCTTGCTAAATCAGTTCTGCAGTACTTTTGGGGAAATATCTTTTTAGTTGCTGTAAATTTTGTAGCAACCATGAACAAACTATGCTGCAAGAAATGTACGGTTAACCATATCTTTCTTTGAAAACAAAAAAACTTAGGTCTCATTGCAATGATAAATAGTATAATCTGGGACCGCCAAGAGCACTGTAGTCTGCAAATTCGTGTAATCGCAACCAATTTTTAAAAGCATAATTGCCGAAAGAGAAGGTAAAATTGAATAGAAAAATGCAATCTAGACAAAACTGCAGCAGACACAACAAAAAGAAACACCACCTTTTAGTCAATATATAACATTGGATTTCAAGTTTTCGTAAATATGTACAAAACTGCTTCCTATGGATAAATGCAGTATGTCAGTCACCTGCTGTTTTCTTTCAGAAAATATAACCTGATGGTTTCTGGAAAAAAAAGAATAACATAATTGCAAAAGGAGGAGGTAAATTGCAAAAAAAAAGTGCCGTCTGGAGGACACTGGAAAAGGAAATGCCGCCTTTTAGTGAGGACACAATGAAGGATTTCAAGCTTCTTGTAAATATTTTGTACAAAACTCCTTTTTACAGATATATGCGGTAGGTCAATTACCTGCTGTTTTCTTTAAAAAAAAATAAGATTGTAGTTTCTGGAAAGATATACTAACACTGTAGTTTCTGGAAAATTGTAACACTGGGAAACATAAGAGACTGCTCTGGCAATACCCATGCTCTTCTGATATTCTTGAGGTGTTCAACTCAAACAAGCCATGAAAATAAATTATTGTCCACTATTAATCCAAACCAAGATAATTCAACTTACAGAACTTTGACAGATGTGAAATCACTCATCGTAGTAAACTGTATCAGAAAACCTAAGCAGTAGAGTGCTAAGTCGAATCCAACAGGCCAAAATTTAGCATGAAACTTCTAATGATTCTGCATCAGCATCAACATCAGTATCAACTAGCTTGGCACGTTTGTGTTCCCGTGTTACTTATCCACCCTTTTTTGTCGCATAACGCTCATAAGCTTCATCGAGCATCTTGTCGAGTTGGTCTTCATCTCCAGAACCATCTTCTGTAGTATCGATATGCATCGCCTTGCGTGCTTTACCCTTGACACGACGTCTTGATTGCCGCTTCTTCTCTCCTGTTTTCTTTCTGTCAATGACACTCACCAATTGCTCCATTTCATGTAACAGCTGATCGTCGTCTTTGACCTTGGTGTCCGCCGCCGCGGAAGTATCAGTCTTTGGCTTAATAACTTGTGAAGACACCGACAGCGCTTTTCTCACACGTGCGCGCCACTTCAAGATATGCTTGTAGCTATTTTTATCCAGCACCTGTAAATCCTCACAAAGGCATTTTACCTCGTCCGTTGTAAGCTCATGATCCTTGATCGGCAGGGACGCAGGATCATCAAATGAGATCCTAGTAACAGAACCAAGGTATTCCTGTGGTGTCAGGGCCTCAGACCATATGAAATCTGACGCCATACCGACCTTCTCCAGAACCGTGATCCCAGACTCATACCCACCGCGATGTCTTTTCTTGGAATTCTTAGCACTAAGCACGTCCGTAGTAGTGTTGTCTTTCTCCTCTGATGAGTCCACACTGAACAAGTGCTTTATGTCAAGAAGTTCTGGCTGAATCTTTGCAGGCGCTCTGTAGCTAAGACAAACGATGTAGATTTCAGCAGACGAGCCGCGGCTGGCAGCAGGTTTAGTGGCCTCGACCTTGTCGAAGGCAGAACATGACGGCGCTGTAATCCTGAGACCTGAAGACCTTGGTGACGAAGGTGCCCCCGGGCGCGAGGAACACGGTGGCGAGGCGGACGGCGTCGACGACGAGCGCGGACTGCGCGGTGGCCTCCTGCGCCCACGCGCCGCCGACGTTGGGCGACCCGTCGTGGAGGACGACGTCGAAGGCTGGGACCCCCTTGGTGTCCATGAGCCTCCTGACGGCGGAGCGGCAGCTGGTGGCGGTGATGTCCTCCGTGAGGGCGTGCGCGCCGCGGACCGGACGCATGGGCACGAGGTCGACGCCGACGACGAAGGCGCCGGCGGGTGCGCGGCTGACGGCCACCTGGACCCACCCGCCCGGCGCCGCGCAGAGGAGGAACCGGAAGCGGGCGTCGAGCTGCTGCAGCTTGAAGGCCGCGCGGCTGCGGTACCCCTGCTCCTTGGCGAGGTGGTAGTACTTGTCCTGCCGCTGCTTCCCCATCGCCGACGCGGATGTTTCTGATGATGAGAATTAACAAAAGAAAATGGAACCCTACGTCTGTATGGGCCTGGCTTCTCTAGTCAGCCCAAGCCCAGTAAGTGATGCGAATTGGAGACCAGTCGGGACGACGTTTGGTGCTCCAGCTGGCTGGGAAGCGAGCCAACAACGCCGGAGATATCAAACGAAACCCTAAACCCTGCCTGCGGAAATTGGACTGGCGAATCCGACACCAGTTTCCATTTGTTATCACTATCCCCATCCACCCATCTCGGCCGGGTTTGCTGCAGCAGCAGTTCCAGGAAGCAATGACATCCACATTAGAGCTGTCAGAGGAAGAGGAGAAGATCTACCCGGCTGCTTCTCGATGTCGTCCGTCGCTTCCGCCTCGACACCAAGCTTCGGGTCGCCGGTGGCTGGGTCCGGGACAAGGTAATCTTTTTTTTGGCGACATTATCCATTAGGGAATTCGTATTATTGAAATCAATAATAATCCGTGTGACTTTTTTTTGTTTGAGCAACGCAAGCGCTCATATAAACGCGCAAACACTCACCCCTATGAACGCACGCACGCACACACTACCCCTATGAGCACTTCCGAGAGACTGAGCCGGCGGGTTTTGAGATTGACGAAGTCACCACGGGCGCCTCGCTGTCGACGGGAACGTCGCCTCCCACTGAAAGAATATTCCGCCTAAATGAGAACACCAGCGTCAAACCCGGGGTTTGAACTCTGGTGGGCTGGGGATACAACCATCCACCTAACCAACTTGCCACAGGCAAGTTCTCATAACCGGTGTGACTTGACTGTTGTTACCTTAATTGGCAGCTATTACGCAAAAAACCTACTCACATTGACATTGCCCTTGATAATATTACGGGCCTGAAATTCTCTGAGAGAGTAGACGAGTACCTAACTTTGATAGGGGAGAAGGACCAGATATGAGAAACCCATGTTATACAGTGGTATACATGCTATTCCCTTTATTTAACTTGTTTTTTTTTTGAGATACCATGGCTATTATTTAACTTGAATCATCACCTTTTTGGTGCAGCAATCCGGATAAATCCAAACACTTGGAAACTGCCAAGAAGTATATCTTTGGCAGAGAAATTGATTTTGTTAACTTGAGGTCTGAAGAATATGCAGAAAGCAGCCGCATTCCTACCACGGTGTGTACTTATCTAGCGTCCCTTTGGCCTCACAATACATGTATATCTATGTATTTTTTATATTATTATTGTTGAGAGATATCATATTTTACAGCCTGCTTATGACCATATCATGTTTTCAACTTGCAGGAGCATGGCACCCCCAGAGAAGATGCCTTCCGTAGGGACCTAACAATTAATAGGTAAATATTCCATTTTAGATGGCTTTATGTAATGTATGAAGCTTTTCTTCGATCATTGCAATCTTGAAACTTCAAGACAGCTTATACCATGTATTTATCCTTTTCTACTTTTTTGACAGTTTATTCTTCAACATCAATGATAACAGTGTGGAAGTTTTCACTGAAAGAGGTCAGTTTGTACTACTCTTCTTCTATGGAACGAGGTACTTAATCCACGAGTGAAATGTATGCGCCGTCCTATAACCTGTAACTCATGTCCATCAACTTTCGAAGCATACTTTCAATTCTCAACTTGTTAACTTGGTTCACTGCTAGTCTAAAACACAACCTAGACATCATCTCGGTGCCTTGTGGCATGTTGACTCACCTACATTCTTTAAAGGTCCCAAGAAGCCAATTTCACCTATCTGTTCTCTCTTAAAATTGGATGTGTGTTTTGAACCTCACCTTGCTTTGTTGTTGTTCCCCTGACACGAATGGCCGTGTCGTGGCCGTTATTATTCCCAGTGGCAAGCCACTTTGCAAGAGTTGCCTGAGCACCTGCACCCCGTCTACCTAACAGACCACACATGTGACGTCGCCTCAATATGTAACATGGGTAACAAGATGCTAATTTGGAGGATTAAGACCTGCAATGAACAACTTCACAAGTTTCAGGACCCAAAACCACACTTTCATTGTTCACGGACATGGATGATCCACCCTGACAAGTTAGAGGACTGCCTATGCATTTTACTCTAAATTCATGGGACCATCTTACCATATTATTGCTGCTTTCTCATTGTGAAGGTATTGACGACCTCAAGAAGGGCCTTATTGACACTCCTTTACCTGCCAAAGCTACCGTCTTGGATGACCCACTTAGAGTTCTTCGAGCAATTCGATTTGGTAAGATTAAACATCTCCTCGGTGATCCTAACATTTCTATATGCCATTTTTTTGTATTGCAGAACTATTCGTGAAACTTAGTTCCTAACATGTGCATAATGGATGCATGTGACCAGGGTAATTACTGTTGAGAACTTGAGAGGTTGCTTCTGTTCCAGAGTTTATGTTTTGAGATACTATTAGCATTCTCTGGTTCATGAGTACATCTTACGAGCTTTAAAAATCCTTATAAGAAAGTCTTTGCACTTAAAAATTCTGTCTTCAGAATATAGGGAAAAATTAATAAGGATGCACTTTTGCACTATTATTAGTGCCAAAGATATCACTTTCTTCCGGTTAGTTCTATTGTGGGTGTGTTCCCTCTCTATTCACACTATAGCCTGCACACAACCTATGTGTGTAGTTTACACCATGACAAGATTACAGCAGGCCAACAAGTTCATGAGTACACACCTATGCTTTTGCAGGTTCTTACAATATACTCCAAGCCTATCAACTTTTTATCGTTTTGCAGGAGTAGTACGTAGCATTGCTTCGCCAAGTCTATCAACTTTTCGATCAATTCAATAATCTGTGTTACTTTATCGATTAGACCTGGGGGTCAGAAATCTAGTAGTGTTTTGGGTATTAGACACATAAGATCGCTTGATTAATTGGAATATGAGCATTTTTATTTTGTTATTTATATGTTTACATAGAAAAAATCACATGTATATGTTGGTCAGATTCTTCTAATGCAGACATGTATAGATCAGATCTAAGCATGCCTAATCCTAGCGTATTAAACCCAACTCATATATATCTTGTTGAGTGGCTTGGAATTTTCTTTGCACAGGCGCATCGCCTTAGGTCTTTTTTTGAATTATTAAGAAATTTTTTACTCATATGGAGAAGGCGAATAAAATCCAAATTAGGGGCACAAGTGTAACAATGAACATTGAACCGAACGTGATATTTCTTTGCACAAGCTCACTTTTAATTATCTTTCGCAGCTGCTAGATTTAACTTTACATTATCCGATGAGTTGAAGGAAGCTGCTTCAGATGAAGAGGTGAAGTTGGAACTTGGTTGCAAGATTAGCAAAGAAGATGTCTATGTGCACTTGTCTCTTTATTTCCATTTGCACCCATGGTTCACTTCAGTCCCTTATGTTATCCGCAGGTGTTGTGTTTCACACATTGAATCAGCTTGGAACTTTGCAATTAGGATGCAGAGTAGCATTTCTCGTCCCATGCTACTGGTATGTTTTATTTTTACTCAGACTAGTAGCCATGCACGTGCAATGCACGATTTTAGACCTGATGTTGACCAATCAAAAGTCAGACCAATACAAAATAAAATAAATTTCCAAAAAAACATAGAAATTTAAAGTGAGACATCTGTGTGTGATGTTATTGCAAAGAGAATATAATGTTGTTTCATCCATGTCATGAGATTATGTGTGATTACGATTCAAAACAACCTTGTGATGTGTTCAATGTGTGGAGATGTAACTTTATATTTAACCATGATATCACAGTGTAAACTAAGGACAAAGCCGAGAAACAAAAGATAAAGAATATATATCATGGTTTCGTTTTTTTTCACAAAATTAGCCTTTAGTCATGTTATACAAGGTGGCACAAGAAAAAATTTCAAAAGTGGCTACGCTAAATGTTTAGTACTGTCATGCACAATTCTATTTACAAGCGCGCACAAATTTTTATTTGGAAGCATTGACTGATTTTCTCAAATAACTAATTATGAAGAAGGCATGTCCATCAAGGGAAAAACTCACAAGCATATCGACTTGTCTCAAACATATATAGTTTGAAGCATTACAAACAAAATAACATGACAAATAGAGGTTTGTCACAATTTCAAAAAAAAAGAGGTTTGTCACTCTCCCAACTTGAATATATAGTTATACCTTATGCAAACGGTAACGGAGTATATATGATGGACTTCGATAAAATAAAAATCCTAACAAAAATATGGAGACATTAGAATAAATTATCAATCATCCATACTCTGTGATTGAGAAATTTCCATGCACCCTATCGATATAAGTTTCACTATGGTCCACTTTTCAAGATATCTTCCGATATTTTGAAAAAAATCGGTTGATTTATCGCTTATCGGTGTCTGACCGATAAGATAATTTGGCCGATTTATCGGCAAATCAACCGATATGCCGATACATCAGCCGATTTACCCCTTATCTTGGGTCGACCGATAAGTTCTCGATAAGCGATATCCCCAACATTGCTATGGTCTATAAATATGACTAAAATTCATAACTAATTAAACTAAAATATGAGAACTGAAGCACATGTAGTTTATAGTTGTCATAATTCAAAACTTAATAGTTCATTAACCAAATCATTTGTTTTGCACAAATATGTGCAGCAACGCTGCTGATTTTCTTTAAGAAGAGAGGATACAGTGTTACAGAGTCATACTTTGTCTACCCAAAAAAAGAAAAGAAACCACCACTTAACAACTGTTGTCATGGACAGTCCTTTGAAAGGCTAATTTCCTAGCGGTGACCAGTGGTGGCCGAGAACTTGTTCTCGAACAAGCTGGCGTTGCACTCCAGCCAAATGCGCCCCAAACCATCAGACCTTCTCTTGTCTGATAGCTTAACCGCCTCCCTACAATGGTGCCACCAGTCCGCAAACGCCAGCTGATCTGCTGCCGGGATTGATCGGTGTCACTTGAACTCCGAATTGACCAAAGTAATCCATCAGATCAGCTTTTTGCCGAGATTATATGCAGATACAATGTTTATCAACAACAACAGAATTGCAGTATAAAATATGGTCCGCTATTACAAGTATTGCCCCTTGTCTTCTCTTGGGTACTTGTAGCTTCACTCGCTCTACCAACCTACAAGAAAAAATTAAATCCAATTTGGTCCCGGTCAAAGCAGCGACCAAATCCACATAATATGCAAGTGATAGTTGTCAAACTCACTTTATAGAAACGACAACTTCATACTTGAATGACTGTATATAACCTTTTAGTGCAGCATCAGTGTGCACCAACGCAATACCAAGTAAAGAAATTAAAGAGAGAAATGATAGAAATGAATGCAAATCAAGAAATTTTTGGTATATAAAAAGGTACTGCACGGCAAAGGCTCCACAGTACCTGCCGGAACAATGTGATAGAACACAATATTGAAGTTCTGCACAGTTGGTGGCGGAGAATTTTCCATCATCGATTCAACCTAAAATCTGCCACATTGTAAGATATAAAAAGCTTTGTATGATGCTGTTATGTAAAACATAAGCATGATAATTCATGAGTCCAAACAACTATTAGAGCAGAAATTTATACAACTGACAAGTGGCATGAAAATTTGCAGTTCTGAAAGAATGCTGATACGTTAAAATTTGAAGAGTAGCAGCACATTGCAACATTTAAATTGTGTTTAATCACTTTGCTGAAATGCTGACACAGTTTCTTACCGAAGATGTGCGATTGAACGCTTCATTTTGCATAAAACCATGCACAATTTTTGATGGTACCTCGTGATTTGGTTCTTCAACTTCTGTATATTTTCCTTTGAATCCTAAGAGTAGTATACCAACCTATTTGAAAAACCAAAGAACGGTACACGCAAGATTCGGTGTTATACTTATAAAAGTTATGTTGCCCTGTGTAGACCAAGGACACATTTGTGAAGCTGAATTGTATAAAGATAGCAGCTACTGTCCTTGTTTTTTCTCTACAAACGTTTCTGTTCTGTAACTACTACATGGGTGTGTTTGGCTATTATGCATGAAAAATGATTTTCTGCATCTGCATGTGCTACATTGTCTACAGAATTTGTAAACTGATGGAGTGTCACATCCAGGACCTCTGTTTTCCAATGATAATATGCTAGCGCGTTCATTTTTAACTGAAGCTCTTGTTTATGAAATTCAGGTGTGGAAGTTGGTCATACACATTTTATCTCTTGGGAATCAGTTGTCTCCTTCAAATGCTATTATTGCAGTTTACAACTGTGTGATAGCCACTAACCTTCTGTTCTTCACATGGAGTGTATGGTTGCACAGTGAGACTGACCCCGACTGATGAAGTGCAAACGAAGTAACTGAAATCAAGTGCAAAATTAGAGAGCAGTTGAGTTGAACGCCGTACCTGCAAGACGCCTGGACGACTGCAGGCTGTAGCCAGCTGAGAAGCGCTAAACGAATAGAGGTACTTTAAAATATATAAAACGAAGTTGTATTCAAGGGCTGATCCTATATACTTGGTCCAGGTTAAATCAAACCGGAAACAAGAGCACCCCAAGATTGAATAGGAAAATAATGTTGACACCAAAGTATCCTACCTATTTTCCTCGATCATACAAACGTGACGCGGATTGAGTGAAGCTTTGAGATCAGCAATTTCCCTGGGCACGCATCGTGTGATGTTGTTCATGTTCCTAGGACCACCCATTTCTGGAACACCCTCTTCTGGAATGTCCTCTTCAGGAATGCCCCCTTCTGGAATGCCTAAATCTGCAATCCCCTCATTTGCCTGAGAGAGTCCAGAGGACGTAGATGTTGACTGACTTAACCTTCCAGCTTGCAAAGCACGCTGTCTGTTTCCTTGCCCTTCATGTACTAGTGGAGATGATTGTCCATTGGAGGCAGACGTCAGTACCGAGTTGGTTGACCTCTCCAAACTTGCCTTTCTGGCTCTTGGCTTGCCCTTCTAACCATGGTCTGCAAAAATTCCAAGACCACATAAATAACGATAAGTTCAAAAAGAATCTATTATGTTTGCAGCTGACATGATGTTAAAAATACTCGTCGATCATATCCTGAAATTTACCTTCTCCAAGACCTAGTAGACCATATGTTAATTTAATTTGTTGAATATGATAGACTATGATATTAAATAAAGAAATATGAAAATGTTTGATTAACATGAATTACTTGGGGATGGAAGAGATCTGATTAGACAATGGAAAGGGTGAAGATTGGTAAAGACCAAACTCGCGCATCACTCGATGAGGACAATATTCCTCAATGATGACATCGCAAACAAGTGACGTTTTGGTCAACCAAAGTTCACTATCCCTTGTACACAACGAGGAGAAGGTCTCAGGCCGCCCAAGATCAAGAACCCATGTGACTTCGGAATCATGGATGGCGTCCCATGCACGCACAAATTCAGGATATGATCCACGAGTATTTTAACCCATGTCAGCTGCAAAAAATATAGCCCTTAGTATGATAGGATATAGAGCCTAATGCTCCTATATACAGACAACCAAGTACTGAGGATTATAAACTATCAGATGGCAGGACCAATAAAAGGGTTTGAACAATAGTAAATGCCTAGTTGGAGAATATGTACCTTGCTGAGCCACTTTGAGCCCAAAGTTGGACCATCGTTTCATCATCCTCGTTCCGATGGTACCGTACATCATTAACCAAATCATTTGTTTTGCACAAATATGTGCAGCAACGCTGCTGATTTTCTTTAAGAAGAGAGGATACAGTGTTACAGAGTCATACTTTGTCTACCCAAAAAAAGAAAAGAAACCACCACTTAACAACTGTTGTCATGGACAGTCCTTTGAAAGGCTAATTTCCTAGCGGTGACCAGTGGTGGCCGAGAACTTGTTCTCGAACAAGCTGGCGTTGCACTCCAGCCAAATGCGCCCCAAACCATCAGACCTTCTCTTGTCTGATAGCTTAACCGCCTCCCTACAATGGTGCCACCAGTCCGCAAACGCCAGCTGATCTGCTGCCGGGATTGATCGGTGTCACTTGAACTCCGAATTGACCAAAGTAATCCATCAGATCAGCTTTTTGCCGAGATTATATGCAGATACAATGTTTATCAACAACAACAGAATTGCAGTATAAAATATGGTCCGCTATTACAAGTATTGCCCCTTGTCTTCTCTTGGGTACTTGTAGCTTCACTCGCTCTACCAACCTACAAGAAAAAATTAAATCCAATTTGGTCCCGGTCAAAGCAGCGACCAAATCCACATAATATGCAAGTGATAGTTGTCAAACTCACTTTATAGAAACGACAACTTCATACTTGAATGACTGTATATAACCTTTTAGTGCAGCATCAGTGTGCACCAACGCAATACCAAGTAAAGAAATTAAAGAGAGAAATGATAGAAATGAATGCAAATCAAGAAATTTTTGGTATATAAAAAGGTACTGCACGGCAAAGGCTCCACAGTACCTGCCGGAACAATGTGATAGAACACAATATTGAAGTTCTGCACAGTTGGTGGCGGAGAATTTTCCATCATCGATTCAACCTAAAATCTTCCACATTGTAAGATATAAAAAGCTTTGTATGATGCTGTTATGTAAAACATAAGCATGATAATTCATGAGTCCAAACAACTATTAGAGCAGAAATTTATACAACTGACAAGTGGCATGAAAATTTGCAGTTCTGAAAGAATGCTGATACGTTAAAATTTGAAGAGTAGCAGCACATTGCAACATTTAAATTGTGTTTAATCACTTTGCTGAAATGCTGACACAGTTTCTTACCGAAGATGTGCGATTGAACGCTTCATTTTGCATAAAACCATGCACAATTTTTGATGGTACCTCGTGATTTGGTTCTTCAACTTCTGTATATTTTCCTTTGAATCCTAAGAGTAGTATACCAACCTATTTGAAAAACCAAAGAACGGTACACGCAAGATTCGGTGTTATACTTATAAAAGTTATGTTGCCCTGTGTAGACCAAGGACACATTTGTGAAGCTGAATTGTATAAAGATAGCAGCTACTGTCCTTGTTTTTTCTCTACAAACGTTTCTGTTCTGTAACTACTACATGGGTGTGTTTGGCTATTATGCATGAAAAATGATTTTCTGCATCTGCATGTGCTACATTGTCTACAGAATTTGTAAACTGATGGAGTGTCACATCCAGGACCTTTGTTTTCCAATGATAATATGCTAGCGCGTTCATTTTTAACTGAAGCTCTTGTTTATGAAATTCAGGTGTGGAAGTTGGTCATACACATTTTATCTCTTGGGAATCAGTTGTCTCCTTCAAATGCTATTATTGCAGTTTACAACTGTGTGATAGCCACTAACCTTCTGTTCTTCACATGGAGTGTATGGTTGCACAGTGAGACTGACCCCGACTGATGAAGTGCAAACGAAGTAACTGAAATCAAGTGCAAAATTAGAGAGCAGTTGAGTTGAACGCCGTACCTGCAAGACGCCTGGACGACTGCAGGCTGTAGCCAGCTGAGAAGCGCTAAACGAATAGAGGTACTTTAAAATATATAAAACGAAGTTGTATTCAAGGGCTGATCCTATATACTTGGTCCAGGTTAAATCAAACCGGAAACAAGAGCACCCCAAGATTGAATAGGAAAATAATGTTGACACCAAAGTATCCTACCTATTTTCCTCGATCATACAAACGTGACGCGGATTGAGTGAAGCTTTGAGATCAGCAATTTCCCTGGGCACGCATCGTGTGATGTTGTTCATGTTCCTAGGACCACCCATTTCTGGAACACCCTCTTCTGGAATGTCCTCTTCAGGAATGCCCCCTTCTGGAATGCCTAAATCTGCAATCCCCTCATTTGCCTGAGAGAGTCCAGAGGACGTAGATGTTGACTGACTTAACCTTCCAGCTTGCAAAGCACGCTGTCTGTTTCCTTGCCCTTCATGTACTAGTGGAGATGATTGTCCATTGGAGGCAGACGTCAGTACCGAGTTGGTTGACCTCTCCAAACTTGCCTTTCTGGCTCTTGGCTTGCCCTTCTAACCATGGTCTGCAAAAATTCCAAGACCACATAAATAACGATAAGTTCAAAAAGAATCTATTATGTTTGCAGCTGACATGATGTTAAAAATACTCGTCGATCATATCCTGAAATTTACCTTCTCCAAGACCTAGTAGACCATATGTTAATTTAATTTGTTGAATATGATAGACTATGATATTAAATAAAGAAATATGAAAATGTTTGATTAACATGAATTACTTGGGGATGGAAGAGATCTGATTAGACAATGGAAAGGGTGAAGATTGGTAAAGACCAAACTCGCGCATCACTCGATGAGGACAATATTCCTCAATGATGACATCGCAAACAAGTGACGTTTTGGTCAACCAAAGTTCACTATCCCTTGTACACAACGAGGAGAAGGTCTCAGGCCGCCCAAGATCAAGAACCCATGTGACTTCGGAATCATGGATGGCGTCCCATGCACGCACAAATTCAGGATATGATCCACGAGTATTTTAACCCATGTCAGCTGCAAAAAATATAGCCCTTAGTATGATAGGATATAGAGCCTAATGCTCCTATATACAGACAACCAAGTACTGAGGATTATAAACTATCAGATGGCAGGACCAATAAAAGGGTTTGAACAATAGTAAATGCCTAGTTGGAGAATATGTACCTTGCTGAGCCACTTTGAGCCCAAAGTTGGACCATCGTTTCATCATCCTCGTTCCGATGGTACCGTACATCTTCTTTGGGACGAGGGCATCCAACCTTCAATCGCTCGTACGACCATAACTGGACCAGCATTGGGCATCCAGTTAGTACAGGGCTCTTGGCTTTAGAAGTGCAGACATTGGACAACCCATGATATGTTGCTGCCAACACCGCGGACCCAGGCTAAACTTTGGAATGCTCCCAATAGGAGAATTAGCCAACAAGAAGGCATATGAAAATATCCAAGTCTAGACTTTGCTGCAATGATTGGCGAACATTACGCTTCCAAAAGGCCACAAAAGGTAGGCCTCCAAATAAATATTCACAGTCTCCTCCTTTGCATCATTGGGCATGAATTCAAGCTGCGCCTAACACATATAAAAAGAACTAGTGGAAAAAATATTTATGTACCTAAAGGTAAATAAAGCCAACCATACCGAGAAGCACTCCACCAGCCACCTTAGCGGTATGCACTTCTTATCCTTGAAACTGACGAAAGGTGGCGCGCCCTCTTTCCGCTTTGCTGTGGAAAAACGGTCCAGCAAACTGTCCTTCAAGTTATTAACTTCATTATCTGCCACCGCATCACCATCCAAAGGCAGGCCAAAGATTTTCTCCACATCCTAAAGGGTGATAGTCATCTCACCAACAGGTAAATGAAAGGTGTTCGTACGCTGTCACCTATCAGCTAAAGAACTAAGGAGTGGATGGTCAAAAGGGAAGCGGCACTAATACAAATTCATCATTCGGGCTATTGGTATAAGACCAGCCGCACTTAACCTACATTAGCAATAGGTTTGAAACGAACTGTTTAAAGGAATTTCATTTACAAATAAGTTTGTTTCAAACTTATTGCTAATGTAGGTTAAGTGAGTTCGGTCTAAATAAGTTCGTTTCAAACCTATTGCTAATGTAGGTTAAGTGCGGCTGGTCTTCTATCAATAGCCCGAATGATGGATTTGTATGGGTGCCGCTTCCCGTTTGACCATCCACTCCTTAGTTCTTTAGTTGATAGGTGGCAGCATACGAACACCTTTCATTTACCTGTTGGTGAGATGACTATCACCCTTGAGGATGTGGAGAAAATCTTTGGCCTCCCTTTGGATGGTGATGTGGTGGCGGATAATGAAGTTAATAACTGGAAGGACAATTTGCTGGACCGTTTTTCCAAAGCCGAGCGAAAAGAGGGCGCGCCACCTTTCGTCAGTTTCAAGAATAAGAATTGCATAGCGCTAAGCTGGCTGGTGGAGTGCTTCTCGGTATGGTTGGCTTTATTTACCTTTAGGTACATAAATATTTTTTTCCACTAGTTTTTTTTATAATTGTTCGGCGTAGGTTGAATTCATGCCCGATGATGAAAAGGAGGAGACCGTGAATATTTACTTAGAGGCGTACCTTTTGTGGCTTTTTGGAAGTGTAATGTTCGTCAATCATTGCAGCAAAGTCTAGACTTGGATATTGTCATATGCCTTCTTGTTGACTAATTCTCCTATTGGGAGCATTCCAAAGTTTAGCCTGAGGTCTGCGGTGTTGGCAGCAACATATGGTGGGTTGTCCAATGTCTGCACTTCTAAAGCCAAGGATCATGTTCTAACTGGATGCCCAATGCTGGTCCAGTTATAGTCATACGAGCGATTCAAGGTTGGATGCCCTCGTCCCAAAGAAGATGTACGGTACCATCGGAACGAGGATGATTAAACCGATGGTCCAACTAGGCATTTACTACTGTTAAAACCCCTTTATTGCTCCTGCCATCTGATAGTTTATAATCCTTAGTACTTGTTGTCTGTATATAAGAGCATTAGACTCCATATCCTATTGTACTAAGGGCTATATTTTTTTGCAGCTGACATGGGTTAAAAATACTCGTCGATCATATCCTGATCTTGGAGAAGGTAGTAGACCAAACGTTAATTTAATTTACCTAAAGTACTTCCATCCACAAGAGCTAATTTACCTACTATCATATTGACATCAATGCAGATGAACACATGGAGGTAGGGGTGTAAACGGATAGGATAATTTCCGCACCGGCCACACGGCTGCTTCTACGCCAGTTGTTTCCCTGATAAAAAAGCGATCTTCTTTGTCAAATCTGCATACAGAGCACACGAAATATCCGCATACAATCGAGTTGGATCATGATCCGTGAATTCTAATTGATGAAGCTGTGGGAACATTCCCCAATCAAAATAAGAAGAAAAAAGAGAAACAAACATGTGCTTGTCACTATGTTTATGCTGCCTCATGGATGGTAGTTAAGCCAGACAAACAGCTATCGAAAGCTGACATTCTTCACAGTTTTTCACACGAATATAGATTCACTCATGCTAACTTTTATGACCAAAGCGATCGAGTCTTGACTTCATTCATCCATTCATGCATACCTTCATCGTTGGAGGCGGCGGACGGCGGACAACTTCTTTTATTTAGCGGCTCGTCGGAGGAGGAAGATTTGACATTCTTCATAAGGACGCGCTTCGTCGGAGTATTATTAACCTCTCCCAACGTTGCGATGCGGGCCGCCTTCGCAACATACTGGGCAGGGCGGCGCTCGGTGGGCTGAGGAGGTCGGGCGAGAGGTGGCCGTCGGGATGCGGGTGAAATACCCAGATCCCCTTTTGGTTGGGGGGAGAGGCGGTCATCGAGATGCGGGTGAAATACCCAGATCCCCTTTTGGTAATCAAATGAAATAGATGAACAAAGAAGTCTCCACTGGCAGTGATGTAGCCATGGCAACCGTCGTATGTACACTGGGTGCGGTAGCTGCACTGTTGTTGCATCTGTAAAACATCTTGGGTATCAAATGGAAGGAGCCGCTCGCCGGTGAGAGCGCAGCGGGGTGAATGAGGGCGTCGCCGTCAGCGAGGACAGTCTTGGAGTAGAGACACGCCTTGAGGATCTCTAAACCCACATAGATGCCCAACCGTGACTAAGCCGATCTCCACGGTCTTCTCCCGAAGCACGGCGAGGTGCTTGTCTAAGACATTTGATGCAAAATCCGCTCTGACCCACGAGTTCTGCGATATCTACCATCGGGCTCCCCCACCCCCCGATGCTTCCGCCGCAGTCGCTGCCTCAGGGCATACAATCAGCATATCCATCCAGCGCCCGCGCACGGATGCCCGCCGTGGATGGATTACGGAAGCCACAAATTCCAGGATCTCCGGAATCGTTGGGAACAACACGCATACCGCGGCGCCCCCATGTTCACCGCCAGCCACCATGGCCTCGAGAGAGGAAATACTTCTCTCTCTCTCTCTCTCTCTCTCTCTCTCTCTCTCTCTCTCTTCTGCTTGCCCATGTGCATGACCCTACTGAGCATGGGGGAGCCGCGGTATGTCGTGTCGGTCCCAACGATTCTGGAGGCTTTCTTCGATTTGGCATCGGGTATTACCATGGTGGTGAAATACCGACCTTCTTTCACGACGTCCTTGGCCCATCTTACACGGAACATTGGCACCAACTCTCCACAGTAGTTGAGCTCCCATATCTCCTTGATCCTTCCGAAAAATCTTTCCTTGACAGAAGCCTCGTCATCACCGTAGGATAGCATAGTTACTCCTGAGTTTTGATATTAACTATTCTTGTCCTTTTTCTCGGTGTAGAATGTGTAACCGTTGATGTCGTACACTTGATAGGTCCTTACGTTCTGTCCGGGGCCTGTAATAATGAGAATATGAGTTTTTCATCTTCCGTAGAGCGTTTGGCTCGCTGCTTGAAACAGTTGCATGTTCTTGAACCAACGTGTGAAGCTAGAGTTGTGCTCTTTGGATACGTCTCCGTTCTTTCTCTGCCGCCCTCGGTCCATGTAATTCTGCTCGATTAAGCTCATGTGCTACTCCACCCAAGGTTCGATCAATTGTAAGTGTTGTAGCGCGACACGGTGAGCCCTGTCGAGGTCTTCTCTTCGACCATGAACGCCCACAAAGAGTGAGCGGGAGCCGTAGCGGTGACCAACTCCACCTAGCCTGCCGAGGTGCTTCCTGGTGGGCAGACCAACATCCTCGTTCTCGGTGCTTAGATAATTCTGACAGAAAGAGATGCACTCGTACGTTAGAAAGTCCTTCGCCATGCTTGCGTCCGGACAGACCCTGTTGCGAACGTATCCTTTCATGACACTTTTTTGCCTTTCGAACCACATCATGTAGTGTAGGAACGCCATACTTAATGAAATAAAGGACTTATGGCGGGTGACACTTGCTATATCCATTATATTTTATCCAGAAGCTGAAAATGCTGGCGGCACCCTCAGCCAGCAGCAGGATGATCTGCATCAGAGGAAAGAGCAGTACATGAGAGTTGAGAGTTCCATAACTGATCTAGGTAAAATAAATGATGTTTGTTGAATTTAGGCATTTCCTATCACCGCAATTGTGGAGATCATTCGTATCACATTTTAACACTTCAGGTCTCAATGAGGTGTGGAAGTTGCAGCCGTTGGTCAATGGCCAGATCATAATGCGAATGTTGCAGAAGTCAGGAGGCCCACTGATCGAAGAATGGGTATGCTCCCTTTTAAGTGGTCATCTCAATTGTAACATTAAAAGATGTTAACGCAAGCACTATTCTTGTCACAGAAAAAACAGGTGTTCAAGTGGCAGCTTGCGCATCCGGAAGGTAGCATGGATGATTGCATCAATTGGCTGACGTGTTCGCAATCGAAAAGCCAGAAAGTAGAATCCAGCATCTGATGGTGAGCTGCCCGCTGCAACAGTCCGCGCCAAGTGTGTCGTTAACTCGCTGCAACGCAGGTTTCATTGAGTGGTACACATCCAAGAATCCAGGAGTAAGCGTTCATTTCTTTAACTGCAATTACAGTCGATAGTACATTCACATCATCTTAGTATTTACAAGCATGATCCCCTTTTGATGCATGTCAAAGGGCTCCCCTTTCGCTGTTCTATTTTACAACTCAAAGCTAAGTGTTAATTTTGCAACGTGTTGCCACTGCCAGCAGCTTACCTGGCGGAGAGGCAGACGGCCGGCATGAACGCGTCTTCTGCCCCAATTCGTCGAGATCTCCCCTCCTTTCGTGCCTCATCACGCCAACAACACCACAGGCTTCTTCCGGTGACAAAGATTGAAAACAAGTACTAGTTTATATGCAGGAGCAGAAATAAGATTCGACAGCATGATTCAACTTTCTAGTGGCAAACGTGATGTGAGGGTGTTGAGATCACTTCATCAGAGGGTACATCCATTCCATGGTGCATATGTACATCAAACTTGGATATTACCACGTACTTGAGAGTTGAGACCTCAATTACTTGACTTCACGACGTTGAGTGGTTAGCTGAAAGAGCTGATTGTAGAGCAGTGGTTCAACCAGGATGTGTTCAAATAAGCAGAAACTGGCCTAGCTAAACAGAATGACAGTAAAGATGAAAGAGATAAGTTGGATTTCCAAAAGAAGGTGAAGCCGGTTGAACCTCAGCGCTAGTCGAGTCAAGTTATTTTAACTGGGCATGGATGAGTAACTGGGCATGTCTCATGCTTAATTTTTGCCTGTGTCTGTTCAGCAAGTTGGTGTAAGCAATTGCACAGATGTCGGATAGACTAATATTTTTGTTGGACAACAATTCACAGCAATTAAAAAGTGCTTACAAACGAGGAAGTACTTTGATTCCCTCAGAAAGTATTACAGTGAAAGTCTGGCAAACCAGTTCGTTGAATTCTTGACATGAAAATCGTTGCTGAGTGGCTAGCCAACTGCCTTATCCTGCATCCCAACTTGCAAACGGCCTATGCCAAGTTCAGATTTGGACTTCGTCTCGGTTGACGTCGACCAAAAAGACCATATCTCCACTGCATTTCCATCCCATCAGACGAATTCGATCTCTCCCGATCACACAGATGCCAACACAATTATCTATCCTATAAAAGAAGTTGGGTATAGGAAAAGCTTAAAGGTCCCGTCTCCTCAGTTGGTCAACTTCTTCCTCCACTAAACTACTCGCCGCGCTCGCTAGATGTCAACGACTTACGCTGCCTCAAGATCAAAGTTCAGGTCCTCTTTCTCTGTACCTGCTCTTTTCTGAGACGTTGACTCTCTCCGGCCTTTCATTGTAGTATATGAAAATCTTCCACTAATGCAATGAATATAGCAGTTGTCAAATAAAAACTAACTTGGATCGGCGTTGACGTTGCTACCTGGAACACAAAGTATGCTTCATCGCTTCATCTAACTCAAACTTCTAGACCCCTTTTCACTACAGACGGCTCATACCGGGTCTATGCCAGTCGCTTTCTTATCTGCCCAATGATCATCCCGATCTTGCAGATCATACGGTGGTCGCTCGTCAACTGTACCAATTCATGCAATGCAACTTTGCCTGAATGAACCCGGTCGGCGTCAGGTAGTCAGGTCAACAGAGTTATGGCCTGTTCCAACGAACAAGCCAAGTCTCCTCACCTTTTAGCTTGACTGCAACAGGCGCCACAGGCTAGCTAGAAAGAAGATTAGCTCGAAACAGAAAGAGCCAAAAACACACCTTAATTCTGAGGTTCAGTTCAGTTCATGTGCACCAGCCTTCAGAAGAACGCTGCTGTTCGTTTTCGCGTCTGTCGGTGAGATGATCGGATTTGACGCGTCTACCAGCACACCAGCACCACAGCCTGTGGTTACATAATTTCGAGTTTCAAGTGAACCATCGGTGTCTACTACTCCTAGCTGCTTTCTTCAGCAGTTGGGAAATTTTGGACGTCCAATCGCATGTACTGTTACTTCGCTGGGTGGTGAAGTGGAGTGAAATGGAATCGAGAGCGATCCAGTGGCGGCACGCATCAGGGGGCCGAATGTAGCTGCGAGAGTGCTCACGCGACGGCAAGCAACACATCCTTTCACGCATGCCTGGCCTGGCTTTCGGTCGCCGCGGGGCGGCATCGGCATGGCATGGGCCAGCAGCTGTCGAAAGAGCCACTTGTCCAGTAGCAGGACGTGGCCGGACACCGTGGCGGATGCAATTTCACAATGTGCGGTACAACAACCGCCATCGAGGACGTCGCATACGTGTGCGGCGGCGAGTGCAGAAATTTCGACGCATCTCAGTTCGAAATTTCTAACAAGAATCAAAGTTATTAAAAACTAAATTTAAACTTGGTTCACTTATGTAAAAAATTTAACCGATTTTGGTGGATTGCAAACTGAAAACAATATTCTCAAATCCCCGGAATCTCAAAAGCTTCCTTCCTTTTGTTAATAGAGTGTCGTCTGTCACTTACGGAGTGTTTGTATCCCTCTACTTCTTTTCCCTTAATTCATCAACGTCGAGAATCACAATGTATCAAATCAAATAAAAATTATTCCAGAAATTTTATCTTATTCAGTACAAATTATCTATGAAAAATTACTATGTGATGTAAAATAGAGATAGACACAAAACAAATCCGGCGGGTGCTTATTTAACAAGACCTGGGGCAGGGGACGACATATTTTCGCACGGCTAGCTCCTTTCGGTCAAGCTCACCGCCCAGCTCGGAAGCTTTCAATCATGTTTGATACGCCGCCGCGAGGGAGCGCGTGCTCCAGAAGAGAACGCCTTCCATGTTCTAAACTCGCCAACTTTTCTTCTCCACAAAACCTTCCCTTTTATTCCCTGCTCTTCTTCCTCAATCCTATATATACGCTCACCCGCCACAGAAAAGGAACTCATCAACACACCAAGTAGAGCATGCTCGTTCGTCATCAACAGAAACCACCACCACCATCACAATTCGCAATTCAGAACAGAGCAAAGAAGATGGCAACGATGAGTCAGCCATGGACGCGGGTTCGAACACTTGGCCGCGGCGCCTCGGGCGCGGAGGTGTTCTTGGCTGCCGACACCACATCGGGGGAGCTGTTCGCGATCAAGTCGGCGCGCGCGTCGGGCGCCGCGGCGCTGAGGAGGGAGCACGCGATCATGTCCGCGCTGCGCTCCCCGTCCCCGCGCGTCGTCTGCTGCATCGGCGGCCGCGCCGGGCGCGACGGCTCCTACCAGCTCCTCCTCGAGTTCGCCCCCGGCGGCTCGCTCGCCGACGAGGCGGCGAGGCGCGGCGGCAGCCTCGACGAGCGGTCCGTCGGGGGTTACGCGGCGGACGTCGCCAGCGGCCTCGCGTACCTCCACGCGGAGTCCGTCGTGCACGGGGACGTCAAGCAGCGGAACGTCGTGGTCGGCGCCGACGGCCGCGCCAAGCTCGCGGACTTCGGGTGCGCGAGGGGCTCCACCTGCACGGCCGGCGGGAAGACGAACATCGTCGGCGGCACGCCCGCGTTCATGGCGCCCGAGGTGGCGCGCGGGGAGGCGCAGGGCCCGGCGGCCGACGTGTGGGCGCTGGGGTGCACGGTCCTCGAGATGGCCACCGGCCGCGCCCCGTGGAGCGGCGTGGTGGACGGTGGTGACGCGTTCGCGGCGATGCACCGGATCGCGTACACGGATGCCGTGCCGGAGGTGCCCGAGTGGCTGTCCGCGGAGGCCAAGGATTTCTTGGGCCGCTGCTTGTGCAGACGCCCGGCTGACCGGTGCACGGCGGCGCAGCTGTTGGAGCACCCGTTCTTGGCTTCCGCCGTCTTCGACGCGAAGGTGGAAGCTGTTAAGAACAAATGGGTGTCGCCGAAGAGCACGCTGGACGCGGCATTCTGGGAGTCGGAGTCCGACAGCGAGGAGGCCGACGACGACGAGCTGTCGCATAGCTCGATCGAGAGGATCAAGGCATTGGCCTGCCATGCCTCGGCGCTTCCGGACTGGGACTCCGACGAGGGCTGGATCGACGTGCTCTCTGCACCAACCGAAGCTTCCGAGGCAGTCGCAGTGCCGGCCGAGGAGACGACGGACCTGGAAGGCGCGATCACGAGTGAAGCAGAGTCCGACGGTCTCGCCATTGCCGTGAAGTCCATCGTCGTCCTCAATGAGGGAGAAGTCGAAGCTGATTCCATCGGGCACAGGTGTAGGCATCCGTGTTTGAGATGTTTAGCTTGTCATGATAAATCACCACCATGTACATTGAAGTTATGCGACAGATTCAACAATGATATTGATTCCGTTCTTGCTCAAACTAATCTCTGCTTTGCGCGCCCTCCTCCTCTGTATTTCCGCTCGTGCTTCGATTAGCAAATTGGGTCAGGATAGAGAGCCGGGCGGACCACACGAGCACCGGCCAGAGCATCTGGTAGCCAGCCGATGCCGATGCCGATGCCGATGCCAGGCCGAGCAGCTCTGTCCAGTCGCTTCAGTCTTTTCTTTCTGCTGCCTTTCTAAGCAACGGATCGAGTGCAGATGCGGCGACGACCAAGAAATCCTGCACGACGTACGCTTCCATTTCTGAAGGCGATCATGAGGCGCGGAGGAGATATCTTGATCCCTTCCTCGATCACTTTTCTTCTTCTATTTCTAAATTTCTTGATTCGTTCCTCTTTGGCCGATAAATTATGCTGGTAGTTGGGCAACAATGTTTGCCTAATTAAAAAACAGAAATGCTGTGCTGTTTTACGTAAGACGTGTGATCTCAGCTCAACCAAGGAGCGCTTGACTTTTATTTTATTTTTTGCGGAAAAGACCTAAGGCCATATGTATATGAGACCAACCCTTTTAAAATCACTTTAAACAAAAAAAACACAAATTATCCTTTAAAAAACCACAAGTTGTTGAAAAGTTCAACTTCTTCTTCCTTCTGCATCTCTCGACGGCACGCCGTGAGCAAACCAAGCGCTTGTAAAAGCAGCAGTGGGAAGTCGTCGACATAGAACAGAGGATCAGATGGCGGTGTCCACGGTCTCGAGAGACAAGTCGGTTGCCCGGCTAACAACGAAGTTTATCCCAACTATATAACTAACCTTTCCGTTGAATTAATATGCACATTAACATTTGTTGTGTGTTTTTGAAAATGAAAAAAAAATGAGAATGTTTAAGTTTAAGCGACGTGAGTTGGATGTTAGACGTTCTGTGTCCATAGACAAAATTATGTTTTGAACGGCGACACGGCGGTTTGCAGATCTGAATTTTGTGTCATTTCGACAACCAATCATCGGGGCCAAGATTCAATGGTAGCAATTCTATGTACTCCGTATAAACCACATAAGAATCTACTTCCATACAGCAACCAATCATTGGGGCCACGATCCATAATGAACAACCAATGATCACATATGATCCATGGAAGAGCGTCACGTCCCGAGAGGTCAGCATGATGAGCTCCACGGCGTCACACACACACACACACACGGCTAGCTGCCGATCGGGTCGCACCACGTGTTTCCAGCAAACAGAGTAATGCGGATTTGTTCTAGACGCAAAAGCGCGACGACACTACAAGTCTACAATACGTTATGACTTCGTCGTCTCCTCGTATTTTACCTGTCTATTGCCACATGGCTGCGTGTTGAGGTTGTTGGTGGCTGACCAGCAGAGGATAAAAAAACCAAGTACATATCATATGCCGATTGCGTTCAGCTCATCTCCAGCTATGAGCTCGCTGTGCCGATTCGTTATTCGAATCAAGCAAGGGGCAACCCCGTTCGGGAGCACACCGACAAATATATTGCCAGCACACTTGATGAATCATAGCATGTGTTGCGTGCGTGTGTGCTGGTTTCTTCTTCGCTCGGAGGAAACTGGGCGGCAACCGCGCGCATACTTGGCTGGTTGGTGAAAGTGTGGAGAGTGGAGGAGTGAAGTGAAAATGTAATCAATGGTTACAATGGCACGTACCAGGGGAGGATCTGACTGCACGCGCGCGACGGCCCGTGCGGCGTATGCTTACGATTTCGGCTGCCCGGCGGTGAAATCACATACGCTTTCGGTCGCCGCCCGCAAGGCAGCATCGGCATCGGGCATCAGTACGGCCGAGTATTCCGGCGACGCCACTTGTCCCCAGCTCGACGTGGCCGGGCCGGATACACCGCGGCGACATGGGCGGTTGCTGAGCGGAACCGCAGCCGGCGTGGAGGGCGTACTATGTCCGGCGGCGACCGGTGACCGTGCCTGCATATGGATGTGATCATGGGGGTGCATTCTTGTATTCCTTGTCATCCTATTGCCTTACCTGGTAAAAACTTGAAAACAAATTTTGACGCTGGTGGTTATCAAAATACTCTTTGCAATAAAATTAAAAGAAATTTTCGGACTAGATCCAACAAACTATTTTCAAATTTTGGCCCCCTTTGATGGATTGCATTTCAGAATATTTTTTAAACCTCTGAAAATTTCCTTCTTTTCACTCTGAAATATCTATCTGTTAAACTTAGATGGACTGATCTTCTATGTTGTATTTAACAGGCTCTAAAGAGTCGGCTCAATCAAATTATGGCCATATATATTCGCTAATTTTTAGTAAATTACGTCATTTATAAACAAACAACTGGTGGCTATTGAATTGTTTTCACCTCAATTTTTTGATACGCTAAAGTCTATGTTTTATATTGCTTAAATCACCACAAAATTTGTGAAGATTCAAGCAAATTTGATATAATTTTTTAATTCAACATATTATTTATAAATTTTTGTTACAAATATTCTTAACCTTGAGTAACGCCATATGTAATACCCGGGTTACAGGCACCATCGAGCAATCTCGCTCGTCATGTGTGGCCCATACACTACAACAACATTGTATACACCATGTGATATGGATGAACATATAAATAATTTAATTTGATGTGTCAAATTTATTAGAACCCATAATATTTTATGCTCATTGGTGATTATGATAAACAATGTCATCACTAACAATTATTGTTCATCAACTATTTATCAAATTATTACTTAATCCACTGTAAGATATATTCGACTGTAGAAATAATTAATATGTCAACTCTTTAATTTAAACTTCATAAGGTTTTATATATTTTTCCTATGTAACCATATAATACTACACACTTCTATTGAGATATTTGTTATGTTGTATGTTTTGGAATTTGCACCAATATGTATATAAGATTAAAATAGTGAATTAGAGACGAACCTTCACATAAGGTTTTTTTTTGCATTTAAGATGGTTTAGTATGTTGTTAATGTTAATATTCTTTTGCAAAGGAAATCTATTTGTGCAATTCAGATAAATTTTCAATGATATGCATTGCAACTATATAATAGGACACAATTAGGAAAAAATATTCTAAGTTTAACGATGCTAACAAGTTACTATATAAAATTTATTGTTAAGACAACAATGTGATTAAAAAAGATACTCCCTCCGATCCATAAAAAGTGTCACTCATCTAATATAAATTTTATACTAGCTTAGTATAAAATGGGCGACACTTTTTATGGATTGGAGGTCGTATTAAAGTACAAAATTTTAGTACAATTATATTTAATTCAAGAGAAAATGGCTTCTATAACATTGACAAACTCGTCAATGCCTTATTTGCCATCAAACAAAGCTGCAATGCTCATATACCATATACAAACGATTTTTAGTGGTTATATGCCATCGGCCATTACAACCAGGTTAACTCAAGCGTACAATGATCATTTCTGCTTTGTTCGATGGCAAATAAGCCATTGACTCGTTTGTACATGGTATAGGAGCAATTTTCTCTTAATTCAATGATCTCAGATTCAAAATTTAGTAAAGATGATCATGCCACTAAAACAACTTATCGACAATTAAATAAGAGATAAAACTAGAGTTTCATTGGGTCCATGAGGTCGTAGAAGGAACATAGCGTTGCGACACATGCATCAATGTCAAAGCATGTTTGGGTCAAATATTGGTTGACACCCCAAATATGGTTGATGTTCAACGGCATGCCGTAAGTTTCAGCATAAATGTTGTCGAAATGTTGTTAATGCACGCCAACATGGCACCGCGAGCACCGGCACCGAAGGTCCCTTCCACATTGTAAGTGACATGGATGTTGACATCGAAGTTAGATCGTTGTGATTAAAGAGCTGAGCCGAGCAAGTTCGTTGTCGACGCCGAAGGAAATTTGGACATAAATTTCTGAAATTTAGTGGCTATGGAAATTTTGTCACCTAATTTTTTATCAACTTAATCCAAACTTAAAGTAGTAAATATTTGTTGAAAATCAACGAATATTTTGAACCTAAAAAAAATTATAGGTACACGATTTTGACGAGCAAATTTTGTAAGCCCCACACAAGAAGAAGAAGCTCGGTGCCCTGCCGTCCATCCACCGCCGCGACTGCGTGGAATAAAAATCATCTTGCTTCTCACGCCTTCCATACTTCATCATGTTCTAATCTCTTCCTCCTCCCAAGTCCCAACCTATATATACGCTCACCCGCCACAGAAAAGAATCAGCACAAGACAAGCGAGCTCCAAACCAACCAACAGAATCCACAATTCTGCAAGAAAACAAGACGTCCATGGCTGTGATCAAGCAATACACGCGTGTCCGCACGCTGGGCCGCGGCGCGTCGGGGGCCGAGGTGTTCCTGGCGGCGCACGACGACGCGTCCGGGGAGCTGTTCGCGGTCAAGTCGGCGCCCGCGTCCGGCGCCGCGGCGCTGAAGAGAGAGCAGGCGATCATGTTCTCGCTGCGCTCCCCGCGCGTCGTCTCCTGCATGGGCGGCCGTGGCGGCCCGGACGGGTCGTACCAGCTCTTCCTCGAATTTGCCCCCGGCGGCTCGCTCGCCGACGAGGTGGCGAGGACCGGCGGCAGCCTAGAAGAACGCGCCATCCGTGCGTACGCGGCCGATGTCGCGGCCGGGCTCGCGTACCTCCACGATGCCGGGACCGTGCACGGGGACGTGAAGGCTAGGAACGTCGTGATCGGCGCCGATGGTCGAGCCAAGCTGGCGGACTTCGGGTGCGCGCGCAAGGCGTGCTCTGGTGGGAAGATCATCGGTGGCACGCCGGCGTTCATGGCGCCCGAGGTGGCGCGCGGAGAGCAGCAGGGCCCGGCTGCCGACGTCTGGGCGCTTGGGTGCATGGTCGTGGAGATGGCCACCGGCCGCGCCCCGTGGAGCGGCATGGACGGCGACGCGCTAGCGGCTATGCACCGGATTGGCTACACGGACGCCGTTCCTGAGGTGCCACAATGGGTGTCAGCGGACGCGAAGGATTTCCTGTCCAGGTGTTTGATCAGACGACCGGCTGAACGGTGCAGGGCCGCGCAGCTGCTGGAGCACCCGTTCTTGGCCGGCGCCGGCGTTGACGCGAAGCTGGAAGCAGTGGAGAAGAAATGGGTTTCGCCGAAGAGCACGCTGGACGCGGCGGCATTCTGGGAGTCGGAGTCGGAAACCGGGGAGGCCGACGACGACGAGCCGTCGAACAGGACGGCCGAGAGGATCCAGGCATTGTCCTGCCATGGCTCGGCGCTCCCTGACGACTGGGAGTCCGACGAGGGCTGGATCGACGTGCTCTCCGACGCGGCTGCCGAGCCGGCCGAGGAGACGAATGACCAGGACGACGCGATCGCAAGTGAAGCAGAGCCCGGCGTTGTCGACATTACCGTGAAGTGCAGCATCGTCGTCCTCGGTGCGGGAGAAGCCGAAGCTGATTCCATCGGGGGAAATAGGCATCATCCGTGTCTTGAATGTTTAGCACGTCATGGATTGGCATCATGTAGTACTACATTGAAGTTTTGCAACCGAAGAATCGTTAATGATACCACTGATTTCGTTCTTGCCCAAACTATGCTTCGCGCCACCGCTAGCTCCTCTGTATTTCCGCTCAAAACTTCCCTCAAGCGCGACATGTTTGATCTGCGTTTGATTAGCAGATTCCGTCATACTAATAAGAACATCAGGTCGCGTGGCGGTGACTCTGGATCGAGTCGACACGGAACATCAGGTCGCGTCGCGTCGCGGGCATGCAAGTGGACGCCGTCGAGAGAGCCGGCCGGACCAGAGCGCGCTGTCGTGCTCCTCTGGTAGCCAGGCGATGCCGATGCCGATGCCGTCCCGAGCGGACAGCGCTGCTGGAGCCGCCGTGCGAATAGCCTTTTCTCTGCCTTTTGTGTCGCTCTCCCGCGCCCGTCTTTCTTTCTGCTGGATTTCTAAGCAACGGATTCAGTGCTGCGGCGGCGACCAAGGATTCGTCGACGTCGCGGCTCGCGTGAGTCGCCGCTCCTGATCGCGAACCAAATTCGTCGTGATCATTGGGCGCGGAGGCGCAAGCCTATTTCGAGATTGGGCGCGGAGGAGATATCTTGATCCGTTCGTCGATCACTTTCCTTCTTCTTTTTGAGAAAATCTTGATTCTTTCCTCTTTGGCCGCTGGTACAGTATGCTACTCTTGTGTTGCCTAACTAAAATAATGCTCCTCATGTACTGCTTCACCGCTAGCTTAGACATGTTTAATAGGTTTTGTTTGACGCAAGGATGATTGCAACAGGTGGACACAAAGCGGACGTCCGTTTTGCCCACAATTTGTCCGTTTGAATCGTTAAACAAACAGACGTCCGACCCATGTCCGCTTCTCCTGACCACTACACCCACGCATATGTCCACACTGGCATGGATTTCATCATTTTCTTTTTTCTGGCTGTTCTATATACCAACATAAATTCAAGCACATAATACATTGACAAGAGTCGGGCCGTATCCTCATAATTGGGTCCCTTAAATACTCAGGGATGAAAATATATGAACCACAACTTTACAAAACTTGACATGTGGACTCACTCATCCGCATATATTCGTCCACAACATCTCTATATGCAAGTATATAGATCTTGAGAGGATACGTGGTTTTCACCCGACAAAAGTAGTCTATGTAGACATGGGTGTGGCCAACTGATATGTTCCGGTCTAAGTCAGGAGCACCTCCTGATTACGCCCCTCCCGTGGTGGGGAGGAAGCAAAAGTACTCATCGGAGCTATCCATTGTCGAGTTTGTTGCCAGAATGGTTCACAACAGATAGAAAAACAACCAACGGTCCTTTTACCCGTTGGATCTTAATTTTGTCTTATTTCAAAAAAGCTGAAGGCTTATTACAATACTGAAAACTACCACAAGCTGGTCCAAGCATTAACCATGACACATATACAACTGATCCATACAGTTCAATTTGCATCGCATTATCTCTCTCTTGCGCAGGAATCAACGGTAAGAAAGCTGCACTTTCACTCCACCATGGTCAGCACTGCACATTGTTTTCTCATACTGGTGGTCACGGTTAAATCTGATAACAGTTTTCTTTTAACCGGCCGTAACGGTTCAGTTTCGCTATGTGGGCTTCGTTGGTTGAGGTGTAAATGGGCTTGACACTTAACGGCTTGGGTCAAGTTTGGTGTGACCTAAAAACAGTTCGGGTATGGTCGGGTATGGGTTCGTCAATTTCAGTTTTAGGAACAGGTTTCACCCGTGGTTCCTTCCGTCGCCGTCGCCGCCTCTCTTCCGTCGCCGCCGCCTCCCGGCTCGCCGTCCGTCCGTCCCCAGGACTCGGCGACTTGAGTCGCCGCCTCCTCTCGCGGCTCGTCGTCCGCCCCCGCAACCCTACCCTCGCCCCCAACAAGCTCGTCGCGGCAACATCGCCCACCACTGCCGCCGCCACTCCAAGAACGCTGCAGTCGCGCCGTCACCAGTCGAGCCGGCGGCGTCGCAAGTGGCGCTATCAGCCGTCGTGCTACGATCTCCCAGGTTAGCTCCGATTATTGCTTGCAATCAGACTGAACATGATAACCTCATGGTTTTTTCATCTTGAACTGAATGTTACATTGGGTAGCAGCTGAAGCTAGTATTTTTTTCTAATTATGTTCAGTTTAATTGAGTGTTTCCTGTATTAGTTTTTCAGTTTCGAAACACAACTACTATAATGATGGTTCCCTATATTGTTCAGTCCAGGTAATCTGAATGATGGTTCCCTATATCGAAACACAACCATTATCTCCCGATAGTCTGAATGTCCATACATATATATGTACGCATGAACATTTTTAAAACAAGCTGTTCTTTTGTTTCAGTAGTGTGCCATGTAAGTATAAATTCATGATCTGATCTAGTGCTAATGCTCTATTTTACAGTTCTATAGCCATGTTATTTGTTATTATAATCTTCTTGTTGTTACAGCTAGAAGTAGACTCTTGCCTCCAGTAACTTTTTAATGCTCTTTCTCATTATGCATATTACTCTTGCCTCCTGTAACTTATTCATTTATATTCCTTCACAGCATTATCAAGTCATGTCAACTTCAGAGGGTTCAGCGAGTGTTGATTCAATGAATGAGGGTACGAGTCAAGTACCACGTGCTAGAAGATCGAAGGTCTGGGAGCATTATGAACAAAATCTAAAAACTGTAGGTAGTGATCTCATGGCGGTGTGCAAATACTGTAAAGGGGAACTGCACACCAAATTTGGGACCACAAGTTTGGGAACTCATATTGGACAGTCTTGTCGATCAATTGGGGATGATTGCAGGAAGAGGTTTCTGTCAGCCAGGAAGAAGAAACCATCCGAAGGCGTGTTTGTGTTTGATCAAAAAATCTGCCGTGAGCTTATGGTCAAATTTTGCATCCATGCTGAGATCCCCTTCCTCAAGTTCGAAGATCCGTACCTTCAGCCTTGGATTGACTCAATGCAGCCAGCATTTCAAATCAAGGGTCGGCACACGATCCGTGATGATGCGATGAAGATGTATCAAGGAATGAAGAAAGAGCTCCAAGATGAAGATGTATCTGCATGTGAGGAGTTGATAAAGTATCACAAACATGAGCTCCTCCTTGAAGGTCAACACTTGCATGTCAGATGTTGCGCACATATTCTTAATATATTGGTTCAAGATGGAATGAAAATCATTCATGGAGCTATTGACAAGATACGAGAGCTGTTGAAGCACATTGACTCTTCCACATCAAGACTTCAAGATTTCAACACAATTGCAACCGGGATGGGTCTACCTATAAAGCAAGGTATCTCTGTTGACACACCAACA
Organism: Poa annua; assembly: GCA_026929855.1. NCBI lineage: Eukaryota > Viridiplantae > Streptophyta > Magnoliopsida > Poales > Poaceae > Poa > Poa annua. The sequence goes on along the minus strand of CM049431.1, from coordinate 97,290,237 downwards.
AGATGGAACTCGACATGGAAAATGCTTGTAGAAGCGTTGAGGTACAAATTGGTTCTCGCTAGTTATGCCCATCGAAAGTTTGAACCCTCTCCAAGTTTGGAAGAATGGGAGAAGGCAGAAGAGATTTGTGAATTTCTTAGAGCTTTTGAAGAGCTTACCTTGACTGTTTCAGCTCACAGGAAGCCAACTGCACATAAGTTTCTTCCCATGGTGCTTTGCATTCGCCATGCATTGAAAGATCCCGGTTGGCAAACCTCTGATGTGTTGAAGGAATTGGCGGCAGCGATGCAAGCAAAGCTTGATAAGTATTGGGATCCCAAGGAGAAGGAGAATGCAGAGCCTAACCCTCGTAGAAAAAGCAAGGACATTGAGTTGAACTTTGCACTTGTCGTTGCTACATTCTTGGATCCAAGAAGAAAAGGAGATTACTTGGATTTCTTTTATGCCAAGGTGTGTACCAATGAGGAGCAGATTTCGAAACAAGTAAAGGTTGCTTTAGAATGGGTGAGAAAATATGTGAAAGAATACGAGTTACTCGCAGCGACAAGCACCGCACAGTCCACACCTTCTAGTCAAGGCAATACCACAATTGGATCACCTATTGCAGGGAAAAGAAGGTTAGAAGAAGAGTTTGCCCAATACAAGTCTCGTCGAAGGTCACGTGTTTACAAGTCCGAGCTTGACGCATACTTGGAAGAAGCATGTGAGGAGGACGGTGCTGACTTTGATGTCTTGGCCTGGTGGAAGAGGCATGCTGAAAAGTTCCCTGTATTGGCATCTATGGCTCGAGATTTTCTCGCAATTCCTTTGAGCACAGTGGCATCTGAATCAGCCTTCAGTTGTGGTGGAAGGATACTTGGTGATACGAGAAGCTCTTTGAACCCTGATATGCTACAGGCGCTTGTTTGTGCGAAAGATTGGTTGTTCATACCAAAGGAGAAGGGTAAGTAAGCTTCTGCTTGTACATGTAGTTATGTAGAATCTGTAAATACTTGATGTTGTTTCAATTAATTAGTTTTTACCTTGATGTTTTCTATTATTACCTCTCTAACACTTGTTTCATTTGCAGGTCATGGACAGGAAGGAGACAATTAGAGTTTCCAAGAAGGAAGTCAGGAATGCAGTTCGTGATAGCAGTTATATATATTTTTGTATCAGCAATTTGATCAAAATGAGTTTTGCTGTATTATTAAATTTGTCATATCAGATCTTATTAGGCTTGTTGTTTCTGAATTTTGTATTACTCTGAACGAAATGTACCATGGTGTTATTTGCTCTGTTACTGTGCACTACGTTGTGCTGGTCAGCTGCTCCAGGATCAGCATAGAGTATTTGATTCTGTTACTGTGTACGTATACATGCTCGCAGGAGGCAGCACAGCTCGGTTTCTCACGTAGCTAGCTTTCGCGTGTGCGGGCTTTCGCGTAGCTAGCTCGAACAGTTTCTAACCCATTTCAGTGAATGGTTTCAACCCACAGTTTAGTTCAGTTTGGGTGGAAAAGTAAGGCAGTTTGGTTCTGGTTTGGCTAACGTTACTATTTGAATGGGTTTAGTTGAGGTTTGGTTGCTAAGTGTGCCCGTGCGGGTTCAGTTGAGGTTTGGTCCAGTTTTCAAACTATTCTCAGCTTTAGTCACGGTAAAAGGTTAAATCACCTCGGAAATATATTGTGTGATCCTCGGCATCATGACCATGCTTACTTCGGACGCGCAGCTTCAACTTGACTATCAGGAGCGGCTCCAGGGTGATTGGAACAGCTGCCCAGTTTCTCGACAGTGGGATAAGTTTGCCATCGACAACCTCTGCTCTGTTCTCCTCACTACGAGAGAAAAGCACAACTCTCTCTCTACTGTAGAATCGGTGGTGCGCAGAGATTTCACCATCCACATAGTAGATTGCTCCACCGCCACCTAGGTTAGTGGAAGAACTTCCCGATATCAGATCAAGGGACACTTCCACATTAGCCTGTATAGCGGTGTGCATCCGAATAAAAACCAAATCCATCGTCCGTCTGCCTGCGGTTGACATGGTTTGTGTTATCACATGGTTGCACGCATGATGGTCTACCGTGAAGCAGATCAATCCAAAATCTTCATCCTCTGGGATTTTGATGTTGACGTAGAAGTCGTCCTGAAGGGCCACTCCTTCTGCGTGGAGTATCAGATTACCCTTTGAATCAATGTTGTCGTACTCTTCCCCTCTCTGTGAGGAGCAGTAGTATAGCGAACGACGGTTAGAATCACAGACATATAAGTCCCCCGCGAAGTCGAAGTTGGGACGGACGGCCAGAATCTCCACGAGGTTCCTAGAACAGTTGTAAGCTAGCTGTATCTCGATGCTATCTCCATGATAGTCAATTATTTGATCCCGTAAACTATCATCTACGCTATCATCAGTCAAGTACATAGCATAGTCGATGTCCCTGGTGTCGTCGTCGTCGTCGTCATTATACTCAGCAGCATAGTCGATACTACTGTCGTCGTCGTCGTCGTCGCCATGTTGCAGGTTGTAGCCTTCATGATCATCAACTCCAGGAGATTGTTTCTCTGCCGTTCCCGTTCCCTTGACGGCAACAGTACTGCTGGTTTCTTTTCCTGTAGCCCTTGCAATTGCAATTTCCCTGCTAGTTTCTCTACGAAAGTTTAGTCGTCGGACAACATGTCGAGCGCAGAAACAAATGATTTAGCGGGCTCGGTGATGCAGGCCTGCAGATCCCACAAGATGGCCCTCAAACTCAAAGTTGCTCTTCCGAGCTGGACTCCGGCGGCATCGCTCGACGCCATACCTCTAAACGCGGTCACTTCCTTCGCCTAGGTCGCCGACGGCGGCAGCCCTTGCAAACAATGAAACCCTAGATCGACCAGCCGATTCCTCGTTATTTAAATCAAGCAAACGGAACCGTACCGGCCAAGTACAATGTACGACAGACATATTGCCAGCAGGTTTCACAAAAAAAAACATATTGCTAGCAGTTTTCGCAAAAAAAGAAGAAAAAAATCGCATTGCCAGCAAGACATGCTTGACTAATGAACTACACGACCCATTGCGACTTCATCTGTCTATAGATTCTTTTGTTGTTGTTCAAATAGCCCATTGCGATTTCCGACGCGCTACTTCTGTCCTGATTTCGAGGCTTGGAACGTGCATCCGTTAGCCGTGGTTATTCTTGGACAAACTCGATCGTGTAACAAAAGATCTTTGTACATACTACCTCCGTTTCACAATATAAGATGTCGTAGATGATGTACATGTTGTCTGAATTCATAATTAAATAAGTGTACGCATACACTAAAATGTGTCTAGATATAATTTTTGGACATGTTCATGTGAAAAAAGGCTAAAACATTTTATACTATGAAACGAAGGGAGTATCATCTAAAGAGAGTTTGAAATCCATCTCTATTTCGAATCAAAGGCGGTGTTTTCTTGTTGCAGTGTTTGGTGCTGGAGATGTATTTTTTCTTGGACGAAATTTCTGGTAACCAATCCATAACCGGAAATTTTGTTTCCATTCGTGAAAAGTTGCTATATCTGTAAGAAATCGGATAGATTTGAACCAAAACTTTAAACGTGAATCAAATAGAGGAAGTGTGTTCTCTCGAACAGGCTTCAGGCTTTGACATTGCGGAAATTCTTTTCTCTAGCTTGCAGAGGTCGCGATTGAAATTTTCTCCATCGCTATTTTAGTACCTTTTAAGGTTTTTTTAGGTGCGATCTCTCAGCCAAAAATAAGAAAAATAACTACAATGATGTGGTGCGAGCCGCCAACATGGTAACAAACACAACACTTTGTGGTGCAGTCAGCATAAAAATTATATATTTTTACAGCTTTAAAATTCATTTGAATTAACTCGTGCGTAAAATACATAATATCTGGTGTTTATCGGTTAGTAGATTTTCTAGTGCTCTTTGGTGAAAACATATGGATTAGGGAATGTCGATCATGCCAATCTAATGGCATCCGTCGCTCTCTTCATCTTTTTTCTTGAAAAGAGACTGGACTGCTGGCTGCTGCCCGCTGGTGCAACCTTGCCTGAACGAACATTAATTAGCATAAACAAATAGTGTTGGTAAATGTAATCGGCACTTGAAACAGTCGAAGGTAAGCTAGGTAGCACTAATTTATGTATGGAATGATTGATTGACTGACCAGGGGACTATGCTTGCTTGGATTGGATGTCTGACTTGAAGACAGGATAACACATTGGACGGCCAATGCATACTTGGCTGGGTGGTGAAGTGGAGTCGACTGAAGTGAAATGGAATCAACGAATGCAGCGGCGGCACGCACCACACCAGGGGAGGGGCTCCCGGCGTTGCAGGGACGATGAATGGAGTGGGCGGCGACGTGCTAAGCTAGCGACGCATCTGGCTGAACACGACGGCCTGTGCAGTGTAGTATGCTTTCGGTTTCCGGCCGCCCGCCGCCGTGAAAAGTAGACGCTTTCGGTCGCCGCGTCAGTATAGCGGAGTAATCCGGCGACGCCGCTTGCTCCCTGCTCGACGTGGCCGGATATACACCGTGGCGACATGGCCACGTTATGCGGGCGCCGCTGAGCGGTACCGCAGCCGGCGTCGAGGACGTGGTGTGCGCGCGCGGCGGCAGCCGATGACCGTGCTGAGGTGAATTCCTGTATTCCTTCTCCTTGCCATCCTATTGCCTTGCGTGGTAAGAATTTCCGGGAGAGATCCAACAAACTAATTTAAATTTTGGTCATTTTTTGTTAAAATTTGATGGACTGCAATTCAGAATATTTTTTGAAATCTCTGAAATTTCCTTCTTTTCACTCTGAAATATCGTTTTGTTAGAATTTGATGGACCGAACCCTCTATGTTGTATTTAACGGGCTCTAAACAGCCGGCTCGGTCAAATCATAGCCATATTTGTGTCGCTAAATTTTAGTAAGTTTGGACATTTGTAAAGAAAAGAATCGTGGCTATTGACTTAATCACCTTAATTTTTTGATATGCTTAAGTATTACCTAAATCACCTTACATTTGTGAAAATTCAATCAAATTTAATCTAATTTTTTAATTCATCATATTATTTATATATTTTTTACACTGTTCAAGATATCGGCCGATATCCCGATTTATCACTTATCATGGTCTAACCGATAAGATAAATTGGCCGATAAATCGGTCGATATACCGATAAATCGGCCGATATGCCGATAAACCGGCAAATTTATCCCTTATCATAAGTCGACCAATAAATTTTCGATAAGCGATATCCCCAACATTGATTTTTTTAGCAAAATTCTAAACCTGGACTAACGCCATATGTAATACCGAGGATACATGCACTATCGAGCAAACTCGCTTGTCACGTGTGGCGCATACACCATCGGGCCAGCACAATCAAAACATGAAAGGACATAAATAAAGGTTTGGGTATGAACAAATGCAGAATAAAAACTAACATTAAATTTATCGAACACAAAACCTAAAACCACTATGCTCAACAATTTGTGTCATCAATTCACGCTAACAATGTAAGCAACTATGTAACATCAAGATAGATAACTTGAAATTTGAGTGCTATCTCAAAGATAAATGTATAAGTTAAAAAATCGGTATAGAAATAAAGGACACGACAATTTAAAGTTCTTACAAAATGAAAATATGTATTACCAAGTCACTTTAACTCATAGTGTTGTGTTCTCCTTATTCTGCTTGAGCCTATTCCATGGAGAACTCAACACTACGAGGTAAAAGTTTAGATTGGCTGATGGTCCCACTTATAGATGCCTTACACATGTTATATAATTAATTTTCCCAGATACATATCAACATTGAATTAAATGCACAACTTATTATTTGAGAACATAAGAAGAGCATTGTATAGTCCATGTGATATAGACGACCATAAAAATAATTTAATTTGGCGTGTAATTTTTTTTAGAACCCATAGTACTTTATGCGCATTGGTGATTATGATAATCAATATCATCACTAACAATTATAGTTCATCAATTATGGTCTAGCCACTGTAAGATATATTTGACGCAGAAATAATATTATGTTCGCTCTTCAATTTATACTTTAGAATTTTCTATATATTTTCTTACATAACCATATGGTACTACACACTTCTATTGATATATTTTTCATGTTGTATGTTTTGGAATTTGCACAATTAAACCAAAAATCTATTTGTGCAACTCAGATAAATTTTCGACGATATATGTCCCACTTATATAATAGGAAACTAATAGGAGAAAATAATGTAAGATTAACGATGCTAACTAAGTATTATATAACATTTATTGTAAAGACAACAATGTGATTACAAATGTAACAAAGTATAGAACTTTAGTATAATTTTTATTGATCCTAGATCCAAAAATTAGTAAATATGATAATTTGATTAGTAATATTTTTCGACAATTAAATAAGGTACGAAACTAGAGTTCCATGTGGTCAATGTGGTCGTAGAACGGTCATAACATTGTGACACATGCATCAAGGTCAAACTAAAGGATTCTTTAGAACGCTCATAAAATGAGTTCTTTAGAATTCTTGACATCGTGTAAGAGGATGTCGATGCACCTAGAATGTCAGCGCGAGCGACACTGAAGGTCCTTTTAATGTTGACATTGGTTGAAAGCTAGCCTCATATGTGAGGTAAAATTTTAAAGAAAATTTCAGCAATAACTGAAGGTCTTCTTAATCTTGAAATTGGTTTATTTAAATTTCAGAAAAAATAATCAAATTTGTAGATTTCATATCTTTTTGTTCGGTTATTCATAAAAATGCAATTAATACGTCAGAATGTTCAGGAAAACAAATCCTATCTATTTTATGTCAAAATCCATGCATGTTTAAACTACTTTTTGCCATGAATTATTAAATTGTTTCGTCGGCCCGTCTCGTAGTACGGGCAGGCATTTTGCTTGTCTAAACTTAAATTAGTAAAAAAATTGTTAAAAATTCAATAGATTTTGACATATCACACATGGACACAATAATCGTTTCAAAAAAGAAAAGTAGGGGCACGACTTTGACGAGGAAATTTAGTGAGACCCTAGCATCGGCAGGTTCCTCGTTTCGAACACGCGGGTTAAGAAGGAGGTCAACCCCGGGCGTTCTCACCAGGGAAGAAGAAGAAGAAGAAGCAGCAGCAGCTCGATGGGTGCCCTGGCCCTGCCGTCCATCCACCGCCGCGTGCTCGAGAATAAAAAAGAGATGTTTGCTTCTCACGCCTTTCCCCTTCCCTACTTGCTAATCCGCACACCACAATCCATGGCGCACGCCAAACACCTTCTCAACTTGCTTCTTCCTCCCAAGCATTCCAAAGCCTCCCAACCTATATATACGCTCACCCGCCACAGAAAAGGAGCTCATCCTGAGACAAGCAAGCTCCAAACCAACCAACAGAATCGCACAATTGGCAATTGTCCAAGAAGAGAAGATGTCAATGGCTGTGAGCAAGCAATGGACGCGCGTGCGGACGCTCGGCCGCGGCGCGTCGGGGGCCGAGGTGTTCCTGGCGACGGACGACGCGTCAGGCGACCTATTCGCCGTCAAGTCGGCGCCCTCGTCCGGCGCCGCAGCGCTCAGGCGGGAGGAAAGGGCCATGGCTGGCCTGCGCTCGCCGCACCTCGTCTCCTGCATCGGTGGACGCACTGGTCGCGACGGGTCCTCATACCACCTATTCCTCGAATTCGCCCCCGGCGGCTCACTCGCCGAAGAGGTGGCGAAGAGCGGCGGTGGCCTCGATGAACCCACCGTCCGGGCGTACGCGGCCGATGTCGCGGCCGGGCTCGCGTACCTCCACGGTGAAGGGACCGTGCACGGGGACGTCAAGGCGAGGAACGTCGTGATCGGCGCCGACGGCCGCGCCAAGCTGGCGGACTTCGGGTGCGCGCGGAAGGAGTGCGACGGCGGGAAGATAATCGGCGGCACGCCGGCGTTCATGGCGCCCGAGGTGGCGCGCGGGGAGGAGCAGGGTCCCGCTGCCGACGTCTGGGCGCTGGGGTGCACGGTCGTGGAGATGGCCACCGGCCGCGCGCCTTGGAGCGGCATGGACGGCGACGCACTCGCGGCTATGCACCGGATCGGCTACAGTGACGCGGTGCCCGAGGTGCCACAATGGCTCTCCGCAGAGGCGAAGGATTTCCTGTCCAGGTGTTTGATCAGACAACCAACTGAGCGGTGCACGGCGGCGCAGCTGCTGGAGCACCCGTTCTTGGTCTCAGTTGTCAACTGCGTCGCGAAGAGGAAATGGGTGTCGCCGAAGAGCACGCTGGACGCGGCATTCTGGGAGTCGGAGTCGGAGGCCGACGACGATCTGTGGCACAGCTCGGCCGACAGGATCAAGGCACTGTCCTGCCATGCCTCGGCGCTCCCAGACTGGGACTCCGACGAGGGCTGGATCGACGTCCTCTCTGCACCAACCGAAGCACCCGACGCAGTTTCGGTGCCGGCTGAGGAGACGACGGATCTGGAGGAAGCGTTGACGAGCGAAGAAGAACCATGCGGCAGAGAGGCCGTCGTAGAGTGCAGCAGCGTCCTCAATGCGGTTCAAGCCATTGGTGATTCAGTGCTGTGGCAGAAATGGCATCAGCGTTTAGGAATTTTAGTTCAGCGAGAATTATTACCATGTAAATTAGTACTACAACTTTGCAACGAAAGGATTAATGCAAGGATTGATTTCGTTCTGCTTCGCAGTGCTCGTCTGTTTCTCTGCTTCGCACTTGTCCTCTGTCTAATTTCAGTTAGCGTCCTCGATTGATTTCGATTAGCCGTGACCCCGACAGTAACACCTCGTCGCTTAGCCGTGACTTGACCTATCTGATGGAGGGGAAATCCATGGTACATTCAGAGCTTGGCCGCACGCCGAAGCTTCCACGGCGGAAAGGGATGGAGTCGACGCGGCGAACGCACTGTCACGGCCGACGTAGAAAGGATCCGCGAGAAAGTAGCAGTACCCGCGCAGTCAAAATCCTCTTGCTTGGCAACGTGGCTCCAGGAGAGAGGCGACGCGCCGGCCATCCCGAAAAGCCAGAGCTTTTGAACAAGTAAGCTTAGCGTCGCGTCGTCCAGTGATCCAGAAGAGGTTGCTTCCCCAGGTGGAGATCCATCCAGCACTCATCTTCTGGGGCCGTTTATCCCGATAATAAGCGAGCGAGCGTTAAACTTGTCTGAACAATGCCGTTTTAGGTCGGCCGCGATTCTGTTTTGTGCATCGGTTATCTGGCTCTGGCGTGGCCACAGCCGCTACAGGCCACGACATGGGCGACGTCGAGAGCGCCTAACTGTATGCTTAGCTAGCTTGCAAGAAAAAGTATCTTCCCGGACGTCGAGAGCTAGCGCGTTCAGCGTACGCACAAGTGGACGGCGTCGAGACGCTGGGCCACGCACGCACCCCGCCGGCGCTCTGCTCATCGGCTGCGTAGGTCGCCGTCGTGCTCATCTGCTCGCCAAGAGCTCATCCGTTGGAGCGCGCTACCGTCGCTGCCTGGCTTTCTTCCTCGACGCTTTTCTGCCTCTGGGTTGCCATGCATCCATCCATCGGATCAAAGTTTTGACGAATTTTGACGAACCCAAAACGGTGAGCTATAGCCCAAGAAACACGAGTTTTTACGATTTCGGGTTACACAGTCACATGCAATTAAAATCCATACAGTACACCAAAACCGTGAGCTATAACTCATGAAAACGACCAGAAATTCACGAAATCACGAGTTTTAAATATTTCGGGTCACGGGGTCACGGACCATTAAAATCCACCTCGGATGCCAAAACGCGAGCTATAACCCATGTAAACGACTAGAAATTGCCGAAAACACGAGTTTTGACGATTTCGGGTCACGGGGTCAGAGACCATTAAAAATCCAGCCGGATCCCAAAATAGTGTGATATAGCCCATAAAAACGGTCAGAAGTTACTGAAATCACGAGTTTTGCCGATTTTCAGGTCTCAGGGTCACAGGCCACTAAAATTCATCCCAGAACCCAAAAAAAGTGAGCTATAACGGACATAAATGTCCAAAATTATATTACCTAAATACACTGAGTGTTAACCAACTGCCTTATCGAACATCCCCAACAACTTTCAAACGGCTCATGTCAACTGAAAGAGTCATCTCAGAGTTCAGGTTTGGACGAGTCTCAGTGGAGTCGGCCAAAGAGGACACTTCTCCACTACATTTGCATCCCATCAGGAAATCTCCCCAATCACACTGAATGCGAACACAACAGTCCATCCCAAAAAAGGTTCAGTACTCAATCCAGTAAAAAAGTACTGTAGCAGTTCAAGTCGCTTCAACTGGTCAACTTCCTACTCTGACTAAACAACTAACCGAGGTCGTTAACATGTCAACGGTGTACGCGTCCTGGAGATCAAAGTTTCGAGGCCTCCTTTTTTTTCTGTACCTTCGACGTTAACTCCCCTTTCCTACAGAAAAATAACAATCTGGACGCTGACTCTGTTACTGCCTGGAACAGGAAGCAAAGCACGCAGCCACTTTCTTTAGATTACCCATAATCTGCAAGCAAGCAAGCAAGCAACAGGATCAACATCGATCCTTGAAAACGTTACTGCTCAGATCGGTGCCGGGTATAGCCTCTCCACTGACTAGTGCTTTCGTCTACCTCGAACTAACTCAAGTCATGGCTATCTAACCAAGATCGGTAATTGGTGTCCGTCGCTTTCTTATCTACTCGAAGATCGTCCCGATCATACCGGGCACACAAGTCATACATTCGCTTTGGTCGTCTCCCGTCGGCCGGCGTCAGTTGATGCAACCGCACCTGCTCACCGTCGCGAGGTCAACCCTGCGTTGCCACAGAGTCGCCTCCGGACCATTTCCAACAGAGAAGCAAGTCTCCTCGCCTTTTGGCCTGACCCCAACAGGCACCAAGAAGATTGACAAACGGGACGACGTTCGGTTTGATTTGAATAAAAAGTGTTAGCACTCGATCTGCAGTCGGCACTGCAAACAGTGCAGGGTAAGCTAATCAGTGCTAATTTACTTACTCATGCAATGATTGGTTGACGAGGGAACTACGTTAGTTAGTTAAACTAAGTGCGGTGAAGGCTGACTTCTTCTGTGATTGTCTTGCTTGGAGTGCAACCAATCTTGGACGTTGAGTTAAGTTGGGCAAAGCAGTTCCTTTTTCAGTTCATGTGCACCAGCCATCTAAATAAGCGATTTGTTCCTTTTCCCATCTCGTCGGTCGGTCAGATTATCAGATTTGACGCGCCTAGGTTATCTTGAGCAAAAGACTGACACGCACCAGCACGACCGGTGGTGAAATGATTTTGAGTTTCAACTGTACCATCATCATAATTCATAAACTGTTTGGATGTTGTCTTCCCTCTCGTTGCAGAAAACTGGAAGGCCAAGGCAATACTGTAGTGTGTCACTTGGCCGAGTGCTGGAATGCGGTGGAGTAATGTGAAATGGAATCAAACAATCCAGCAGCGGTGAACTTTTGGTTCATGTTCAAACGGATATTAAACTAAATCAAAATTTATTTCCATTTTATTTAGATTTTGATAGATCGTAATTTTGACGGATTTCAAAATGTTCAGAATCTATGAAAACAATTTTTGTTTCATTCAGCAGAGGGTTGGTTACTTTGCAAATCAGATATCGAGGAGTGGAAGTCATAAAGAAGCGCGATGCTTCTCGGAAAAACACATAGTATGTGTTTCATGCAAAGCTATGTCGATGACAATGTGTACTACGTGCATACCAGATACGTATAGCCTTTTTTTCAAGAATTCTCCTAGTTTAACTAGTGAACTTAAAAACGGTTAAAAAAAACTCGATTTTGCTCTTGCGTTTAAAGCTATGTCCATGAAAATCAGTAGGTAAATATTAGACTTGTACATGGAAATCTTGGAGCACAAATCAAGGGTTAAAGATGTCGTACTACTTGGTCACGGTTCTGGAAGAACTTCATGGTTGACTTTAGGTCTCGGTTCTGGAAGAACTTCATGGCTGACTTTGGTTAAATACGGTTTCTAGATGTTGTCAAGTTGGGTGCAGATGTTGAAGCCGTGGACTTGGCATACAACATTATTTTCAGAGCACCAAACTCTGGCCAACTCAGTCGAAAATGACTTACCACAACTAAGAGGACCCCCTTCCATCTACATAGCCATTGATTTTTCAGATCCGACGGTCCGGTGTAAATTTTGCAAAATAAACCCTGCACTTCAACAAAAACATGATCCGATCCCAGCTACATAAGCAACATAACAGCCCCAGATTCTCTAATCATTTCCCCTCCCTCCCGACCCCCACCTCTCTCTCTACTCCCACCTCCTAGCCATGGAGCCGCCACCCCTCCCTCCTCGCGTGGCGCCGCCCCTCACCTTGCCGCTCCCCGACGGCAGCCTTCGCTGCCTACCCGAGCTGGAGGCCGGATCCGTCGTACTCCCGGCGGCGCAAGAGCTGGACCGGCCTCAGATCCAGAGGAGGCGGCTCCATTCCTGGGAAGGAGGCGGCTTGGTGGAGCCGGATCCGGCGCCACCATGGACGGCTTCAGACCTCCCCGCCTCCTTGTCGGAGATCTTTTCTTGTTTAGATCCGAATTTTTTTCCTCGTTGTGTTCGTGTTTAGATCCAAAAATTTTGCAGCCATTTTTTCATGCGTGATTGATGTAGCAATATTTTCTTTGATTTTGTGATCCGAAAATCTCCTATTAATGCATGAATCCGGAAAAGATTTCCTTCCATTTTCTGATTGGTGGAGCATTGATTTTCCTTCCATTTTGTGATCCGAAAATCTCATAGTAATGCATGATTCCGAAATGGATTCCTTCCATTTTTGTTCCGTTCGGTGGAGCATTGATTTCCTTCCATTTTGTGTACACATATATGATTTCATTCGTTCGTGGTGATAAAAAAGTGTTTTGTTCATGAACATCATATGGCAAGAATTTCCTGTTCATGTCTATACATGTTCTTCAGAATTTTATTTTGTTCATGTATATATATGTTCGTCGGAATTTTATTTTGTTCATACACATTTTCTTCCGAATTTTATTTTGTTCATGTGAAAAAATCCAGGTAAATTTCAGAAAGCAATAAACATGCTTCCTACTGTGTAGCAATTTGTTTCGTAAATTGTATGGATATCCGGAAATCATGGATCCTGATGTTTGTGAAGAAAAATATTTATTTTGTTAAATTTCGGATCTGTCAAAAATATTCATATCTGGGGAAATCATGAATTTGAACTTACATTAAATGTAAGATCCGAATTTGTGCATTAAAAAACAAGATCCAGATCTATTGTTAATGCAAGATCCGATTTTTTTTGTGTTCATGTATTGGAGTATCTGAAAAAATGTAATGAATGTTCATGTATGTTCATCAAGTTCCTGTTTTTCTTCATCAAGAAAAATCCGAAAATCCAAAAATTATTAATGAGTTTGTGTTTTTTTGGGAAATTATGTTAATACATGTTAATTAGAAAATTATGTTAACGTGTAAACGAAAAATTACTCTTTGATGCTAGTTGAAAACAAATGATGATTTGGCATGAGCGTTTCATGAAGAAAAATTATTAAAATGAGGGTGTTGACTGCAAAATGTTTTGCACGCATCTTGAGATAAATCGTCGGTTCTGGTCGTTGGAGCAAGTCCTCTTAGTTGTGTAAAAACCGGGCCGCAACTCAGTTCAGCTTCAACAGCAGGCGACTTCCACCATTGTTCCTTCCTACCTTCTAGTTCTACACACACGCGGATGTCATTGTTCGCAAGACTTTGACTCTGCCATGGTTCTTTCGTTCTACACACACTGTTTTTGTTTTTCTAAGATGGAAGCACGCGGGTTAAGGTTAAGGAGGAGGAGGAGCGCGATGGTTGGTCAAGCTCTCGCGTTCCCACTCGACCACCGGCTCACCGTCACCGTCCATGGATGGAATGGAAGAAGACCTCGCCGCCGCCGAAAAGAACTTGCTTCCCACGCGTTTCCGCTTCCGTATCCGCACATGCCCATCGCCTTCTTCCCATGTCCTAAAATTGTCAACCTTTCTTCTCCACAAGTCCCTCACCGGTTCTATATATGCCTCACCCGCCACCGGCCGGAAAGGAACTCATCATCAGCACAAGACAGGTCAGCTCGAAACCAACAGAAGCCACCGCATCCCAATTCGCAAAATCAGAGGGAAGAATATACGTACGGTGGAGCTAGAGGATGGCGATGGCTGCGAGCAAGCAATGGACGCGGGTGCGCACGCTGGGCCGCGGCGCATCCGGCGCCGAGGTGTTCTTGGCTGCGGACAACGCGTCGGGGGAGCTGTTCGCCGTCAAGTCGGCGTGCGCGTCCGGCGCGGCGGCGCTCAGGAGGGAGCAGGGGATCATGTCCGGCCTGAAATCCCCGCTCGTCGTCTCCTGCATCGGCGGCCGTGCAGGCAGAGACGGGTCGTACGACCTCTTCCTCGAGTTCGCCCCTGGCGGCTCGCTCGCCGACGAGGTCGCTCGCGTCGGCGGCCTCGATGAGCGCGCCATCCGCGCGTACGCGGCCGACGTGGCGGCTGGGCTTGCCTACCTCCACGGGCTCGGGACGGTGCACGGGGACGTCAAAGCCCGGAACGTCGTGCTCGGCGCCGACGGCCGCGCCAAGCTCGCTGACTTCGGGTGCGCGAGGAAGTCCACCGATGGTGGCGGCCCGATCATCGGTGGCACGCCGGCGTTCATGGCGCCGGAGGTCGCCCGCGGGGAGGAGCAGGGCCCGGCGGCCGACGTGTGGGCGCTCGGCTGCGCTATCATCGAGATGGCCACCGGCCGCGCGCCCTGGAGCGGCATGGGCGGCGGCGACGCGCTCGCGGCGATGCACAGGATCGGGTACACGGACAACGCGGTGCCCGAGGTGCCCCAGTGGCTGTCCGACGAGGCGAAGAATTTCTTAAACATGTGCCTGGTCAGGCGGGCCAGCGGCCGGTGCACGGCGGCGCAGCTGCTGGAGCACCCGTTCTTGGGCAATGCGAAGCTGGCGGATGCCAAGAGGAAGTGGGTGTCGCCCAAGAGCACGCTGGACGCGGCGTTCTGGGAGTCGGAGTCTGATACCGAGGAGGACGAGCTGCCGGTGTCGTCGCACAGCTCGAGCTCGGCCGAGAGGATCATGGCATTGGCCTGCCCTGTCTCGGCGGTCCCGGAGTGGGACTCCGACGAGGGCTGGATCGACGTGCTCTCGGCTGCACCAAAGGAAGAAGCATCGGACTCAATGTCCGTTCCCATTGAGGAGACGACTGAACTGGAGGAGGAGATCACCAGCGGCGGCGAAGACGAAGACTCCGGCCTCGTCGACATTGCCGCGGACTGCAACGGCGGTGAAGCCGGCGTTCTCTGCGTAGGAGACGCCTGCGTCGATTCAGATTGCCAGCACAACTGGCATCTTCAGTCTATGGAAAATTCAGTTTGCCACGAATTGTTACGGTGTAAACTAGTACAGTTGTGTAACAGAAGCATGAATACAACCGATTTCGTTCTTGCACAAACAAACACTCTGCTTTTTCATTCACGCTGCTCCACTGTTTCTCGGGTCACGTCCTTGCTCTCTTCCCGCTACGACACGTTCCATAAGCAAACGATCTAGGCTAGCTTGACGTACTCTCTCCTGCTACTAGAAAGAATCGCAGAAGAAGCGACGCCGGCGGCGGTTAAAGTAGGCGAACAGGCAGAGCTTTTCATCAACAAGTAAGCGTCGCGTCGCGTCGTCCAGTAGAGATTGCTTCGCCATGTGGAGAACAGGAGATGGATCACTCCTCAGACGATCGGAATCATCGGATCCTCTCGCTGGTTGTTACTTGTAGAATCTGGATAGCGTGCCGGCCGGCGCGGGCATAAGCAGGATCGGGGAGCGGCTGCGTGCCGGCGCATTCGACACGCCGATATATGTTTCTATCGACTGATAAAACCCGATAGGAATAGGATCGATGTTTTACAACGATACTGGAGCATTATCTATCTCCTGTTGCGTACCGGCTGATCACACAACCAAATTGATAAGCTCTAAACCCTTTTTTACTTATTTGATAAAGCGATTGTGTGATACCATATTTTTACTTCTTTAAAATGGGAACGAGGCGTATGTGTGTGTCTGTGAACGTCTGCGTCTGTACTGTGTTTCTAAAAAAAATCCTATTGAAATAACAACCGGCTTACCTACGATTAGCACAATTAAGTATTAGGACACTTGTTACACCATTCGTTTGTTATTAATTACATTTTACGCAAAAGCACCTTTCATATTACACAACTTATAAACTGTGTTGGAATATTTACATGAAACATTCGTGAAACCAATCCAAAAAAAAAACATGTCAAGGGATAATAATATTACCTATGTTCTAAAATGTAAGCCTACTTAGCAAGCGAAGCACTAAAAAGGCTCACATTATGGAACAAAGGGAGTATGAAGTACACATTAGTTTACCAACAATAACTCACATGATACATTTGACATTAAAAAACAGGATTAAATAATCATGTGGACATTATGTTTGTACTTTACAAGTTTGTCTAATCCTACATGGAAAAACATATGTTAAGATATTTGTTATACCATGTGGTTTATATATCTCTAGCATAAACATGTATACACTATATAGTATATGTAATCAGTGAAGATTAATTGAAGAAGAAGCATAAATTACAAAATATAATTACAATCTAGCGTATAATGCAGATGTATTTATAACTATATGCATTACGAACTATATAAAGAAAATGCTACAACTAACATATAACAATTTTATACGGTTAACACTGCCAAATAATTAAATTAAACATATACTCATTTATGCATTAGCATGACAAAAATAAGTAGAAAAGTTAAATATAAATATACGCCCCGGTTATAAATTTTGTTGAAACCAGATCTGCTGAACATGCACTACTTTTATTAATACTTGGAATTGCACCAGCCATTTAAAGAAGATCGTTGCACTATTTTTCTCAGCACTGGTCATATAATGAAATTTGACGCGTCTATATTTGTTTCTGTGAAAGACACATCAAATCAGCGCAACCATATCATAGCTTGTGGTGAAATGATTTCAAGTTTGAAATTTACCATATACAAAGATTGGTCAATCTCTTTGGTATCTAGATAGAAAAGAAAAATGAACATACAAGACATGTTGCATCGTTTGGCTATCTACAGAGTGGATTAGAGTGAACTAGAATTAAACAATCTATTAACGGGCAGAGGGCAGACACATGAGTTTTCTATATGTGAACATGCTTGTTCATGCACGGTCAATATTTCTGACCTCTTATTTCTACTTGTGCTACAATTTCAATGAAAAAGACGTTTTAAAGGAAATTTTGTAGGTTATAAAATACTCCTGGTGACCTGAATTTTTGGTCCATATTTATACTAATTTTTAGGCTAAATTATAACTTCTTCGGTTTTCTTTAACAATCAATCAATTTTGATAGACCACATTTACAAGAATTTTCAAAATATTAAAATGTTTTGAAATTTTATTTCTGGCGTTTAGAAAGAGGTCGGTTACTTTTCCAGGTCCAGTTCGAGGTGTGGAATTCATAAACATGAGAGGTTTCTCTTCGCACCTCAGGTCAATTTTTTTTGACATAAGGTCAATTTTTTTTGTGTTGCTCAAACTTTAAACCGAAAATAACGCCATATGTGATGTTGATGAGACACACACGAGATAGAGTTAAGAGTTTTTCCCAACCGTCAGCACCACCCATGTGCATGTTTGATTCTTCATATGAGAAAATAGTTCTTCGTAACTGCCAGTGGCTCTAAATTTGAGGGTTCAGAGAGTATGTGTTTGTACTCCCAAGCATCGATGCCTCCTCAATGATAAGCTCCTGAACATACTGCCGTTACGACTGAATCTAAAATTTCAGTAAACCGATTTTGTTGTAAAAAAAGTAATTTTATTTTTTTGAGATTTAAGACTGTCGTATCCGTCATTAGATAGAATAGAGATTTATGTACAGAAAAAAGTATATGTTTTACTTACATGAAAAACATAGATAGTACATGCTCTACATCCCGGTGGCGGTAGGTCACGGTACCAGATTTCAGGGTAAGCGTCGCGTCGCGTCGTCCAGTAGAGATTGCTTCGCCATGTGGAGAACAGGCAGAGCTTTTCATCAACAAGTAAGCGTCGCGTCGCGTCGTCCAGTAGAGATTGCTTCGCCATGTGGAGAACAGGAGATGGATCACTCCTCAGACGATCGGAATCATCGGATCCTCTCGCTGGTTGTTACTTGTAGAATCTGGATAGCGTGCCGGCCGGCGCGGGCATAAGCAGGATCGGGGAGCGGCTGCGTGCCGGCGCATTCGACACGCCGATATATGTTTCTATCGACTGATAAAACCCGATAGGAATAGGATCGATGTTTTACAACGATACTGGAGCATTATCTATCTCCTGTTGCGTACCGGCTGATCACACAACCAAATTGATAAGCTCTAAACCCTTTTTTACTTATTTGATAAAGCGATTGTGTGATACCATATTTTTACTTCTTTAAAATGGGAACGAGGCGTATGTGTGTGTCTGTGAACGTCTGCGTCTGTACTGTGTTTCTAAAAAAAATCCTATTGAAATAACAACCGGCTTACCTACGATTAGCACAATTAAGTATTAGGACACTTGTTACACCATTCGTTTGTTATTAATTACATTTTACGCAAAAGCACCTTTCATATTACACAACTTATAAACTGTGTTGGAATATTTACATGAAACATTCGTGAAACCAATCCAAAAAAAAAACATGTCAAGGGATAATAATATTACCTATGTTCTAAAATGTAAGCCTACTTAGCAAGCGAAGCACTAAAAAGGCTCACATTATGGAACAAAGGGAGTATGAAGTACACATTAGTTTACCAACAATAACTCACATGATACATTTGACATTAAAAAACAGGATTAAATAATCATGTGGACATTATGTTTGTACTTTACAAGTTTGTCTAATCCTACATGGAAAAACATATGTTAAGATATTTGTTATACCATGTGGTTTATATATCTCTAGCATAAACATGTATACACTATATAGTATATGTAATCAGTGAAGATTAATTGAAGAAGAAGCATAAATTACAAAATATAATTACAATCTAGCGTATAATGCAGATGTATTTATAACTATATGCATTACGAACTATATAAAGAAAATGCTACAACTAACATATAACAATTTTATACGGTTAACACTGCCAAATAATTAAATTAAACATATACTCATTTATGCATTAGCATGACAAAAATAAGTAGAAAAGTTAAATATAAATATACGCCCCGGTTATAAATTTTGTTGAAACCAGATCTGCTGAACATGCACTACTTTTATTAATACTTGGAATTGCACCAGCCATTTAAAGAAGATCGTTGCACTATTTTTCTCAGCACTGGTCATATAATGAAATTTGACGCGTCTATATTTGTTTCTGTGAAAGACACATCAAATCAGCGCAACCATATCATAGCTTGTGGTGAAATGATTTCAAGTTTGAAATTTACCATATACAAAGATTGGTCAATCTCTTTGGTATCTAGATAGAAAAGAAAAATGAACATACAAGACATGTTGCATCGTTTGGCTATCTACAGAGTGGATTAGAGTGAACTAGAATTAAACAATCTATTAACGGGCAGAGGGCAGACACATGAGTTTTCTATATGTGAACATGCTTGTTCATGCACGGTCAATATTTCTGACCTCTTATTTCTACTTGTGCTACAATTTCAATGAAAAAGACGTTTTAAAGGAAATTTTGTAGGTTATAAAATACTCCTGGTGACCTGAATTTTTGGTCCATATTTATACTAATTTTTAGGCTAAATTATAACTTCTTCGGTTTTCTTTAACAATCAATCAATTTTGATAGACCACATTTACAAGAATTTTCAAAATATTAAAATGTTTTGAAATTTTATTTCTGGCGTTTAGAAAGAGGTCGGTTACTTTTCCAGGTCCAGTTCGAGGTGTGGAATTCATAAACATGAGAGGTTTCTCTTCGCACCTCAGGTCAATTTTTTTTGACATAAGGTCAATTTTTTTTGTGTTGCTCAAACTTTAAACCGAAAATAACGCCATATGTGATGTTGATGAGACACACACGAGATAGAGTTAAGAGTTTTTCCCAACCGTCAGCACCACCCATGTGCATGTTTGATTCTTCATATGAGAAAATAGTTCTTCGTAACTGCCAGTGGCTCTAAATTTGAGGGTTCAGAGAGTATGTGTTTGTACTCCCAAGCATCGATGCCTCCTCAATGATAAGCTCCTGAACATACTGCCGTTACGACTGAATCTAAAATTTCAGTAAACCGATTTTGTTGTAAAAAAAGTAATTTTATTTTTTTGAGATTTAAGACTGTCGTATCCGTCATTAGATAGAATAGAGATTTATGTACAGAAAAAAGTATATGTTTTACTTACATGAAAAACATAGATAGTACATGCTCTACATCCCGGTGGCGGTAGGTCACGGTACCAGATTTCAGGGTTGATTCTGGTCCGTCAGACTGGTTAAAGAGGTTTTTTAGATGTTGGCAAGTTGGGTACAGATGCACACGAAATAGTCCGGTGAAGCAGCACAGCACCAGAATACAGAATACAGGTGAAGCCGTGGACTTGGGAAGCAACAATATCAAAGTACGAGCTTGGCGACCAAACTCTGGCCAACTCAGTGCAGCTGCAGGTGCACACGCTGACCTGTACCACAGTTCCTTCTAGTCGTCTACACTCTACACACACACGCGGATGACCACGTTTACCATCCAAATCACCAGCCCAGCAAGAGCAATTCCCATAGAGGTTTGACATGGTTCTAAACACGCAGTCTTTTGTTTTTGTAAGAGAGAATCTCGCGGGTTAAGGAGGACGAGCGGCAAGATTGGTCAAGCTCTTGTGCGTGTTCCCACTCGATCACCTTCTAATCCGCACATGCTAATCATCTCCCCATGTTCTAAACTTGCAAACCTTTTCTCCAAAAGTCTTTCCTTTCTTCTCCTTCCCGCCGGACGCCGGTGGTGCTATATATATACGCTCACCCGCCACAGAGATGGTACTCATCCATCCGCACAACACAAGCTACACAACAGAAATCACCACATCCCAATTCGCGACGCAGAGGGAAGAAAAGAAGCTGGGCAAGATTGTCAATGGCTGCGAGCAAGCAATGGACGCGGGTGCGCACGCTGGGCCGCGGCGCGTCGGGCGCGGAGGTGTTCCTGGCGGCGGACCACGCGTCGGGGGAGCTGTTCGCTGTCAAGTCGGCGTGCGCGTCCGGCGCGGCGGCGCTCAGGCGGGAGCAGGCGATCATGGCCGGCCTCCAATCCGAACGCGTCGTCGCCTGCATCGGCGGCAGCAGTACAGGCCGCGACGGGTCGTACCAGCTCTTCCTCGAGTTCGCCCCCGGCGGCTCGCTCGCCGACGAGGTCGCTCGCGTCGGCGGGCTCAAGGAGTGCGCCGTCCGGGCATACGCGGCCGACGTGGCGGCCGGGCTCGCGTACCTCCATGGGGCTGAATTGGTGCACGGCGACGTGAAGGCGCGGAACGTGGTGATCGGCGCCGACGGCCGCGCGAAGCTGGCGGATTTCGGGTGCGCAAGAAAGTCCTCCGCCGGCGATACAATCCTCGGCGGAACGCCGGCGTTCATGGCGCCCGAAGTTGCTCGCGGCGAGGAGCAGGGTCCGGCGGCCGACGTCTGGGCGCTCGGGTGCACTGTCATCGAGATGGCCACGGGCTGCGCGCCCTGGACCGGCATGGGCGGCGGTGACGCGCTCGCGGCGATGCGCAGGATCGGGTACACGGACAACGCGGTGCCCGAGGTGCCGCAATGGCTGTCCGACGAGGGGAAGGATTTCCTGGGTATGTGCCTGGTCAGGCATGCCGGCGACCGGTGCACGGCGGCGCGGCTGCTGGAGCACCCGTTCTTGGCTTTCACCGGCGCGAAGCTGGCGGATGCCAAGAGCAAGTGGGTGACGCCGAAGAGCACGCTGGACGCGGCGTTCTGGGAGTCGGAGTCCGAGGACGAGCTGTCGGTGTCGTCGCACAGCTCGGCCGAGAGGGTCAAGGCATTGGCGTGCCATGCCTGGACGGTTCCGGACTGGGGATCATCCGAGGGCTGGATCGATCTGCTCGCCGCCGCACCAACGGAACAAGCATCGGGCTCCGACGTAGCGTCCGCGCCGGTCGAGGAAACCATTGAACTTGAGGAGGAGGAGATGAAGAGCCAAGAACTCAACCTCGACCAAGACTCCGGCCTTGTCGACATTGCCGTGGATTACAACAGCGTCTTCGATGTAGGAGCTGAAGCCAACCATGATTCCATCGCATTGCCGCACAAACACTCTGCCTCCTCTGTTTCTTGGGAAGCTTCAGTTTGCCACGAATTAGTACGATGTAAATTGCGTTTGTGTAACAGAAGAAGTATGAATGCGATCGATTTGGTTCTTGCGAAAACACTCTGCTTCCTCTGTTTCTCGGCTCGCGCTTACTCTCCTCCCCATTTCGACACGCTCGATTAGCAAATTCCTTGACCACGTAGCGTACATCCGATGGAGGGTACAATTCTGAGCTTGCTCGCCACGCCAGCCCGGAGTTCAGAGATCCATCCTCCGATCGACCTACGGTATCCTCTGATCGGCGGCTGCGTGCTGGCGCATTCGACACGCGCCAATGACTGATAAGAAACGATAGGATCGATGGTTCCTTACAGCTATCCAGTATGAGCTCAGTTAGTTCGCACAGCCGGGTTGCCGAGCTGATACGTAAGAAGAAGATTGCCCAAAAGGCGGGTTGCCATGGTGAGCTGAGACGACGTCAGAGAGGCGGTGCACGTCGTTGGGATCCAAGCCCAGGCCGCTGCCTAACCAAGCATTTAGAATTGATTTTCGCCTTGTTGGATTAGTGATGATCTTCCCAGAACACGTGACGTACGCTCTGACCAAGCCATCGCGCGAACGCGCACGCACGAGTGGACGGCGTCGAGCCGCCGGACCAGACGCGCACCACGGCGCTCTGCACGTCGGCACCGCTCAGCGGCCGGCCGGGTACGCCGCCGTGCTCATCTGCTCGCCAAGCACCATCCCGCGTGTTGATTCGTTCAATCAGTGCGCTTGTGTCGCTGCCGAGCTTTCTGCTAAAAGAAACCACAACCTTTCTCATTTGTGGACGCTTTTGTGCCATGGTGTTGCGATCGAGTCTTTCTCTCTGCTCGATCGCTTCTAAGCAACGGGCCGCGTGAACCGTGGACGAATCTGTCTTGGCCGGCCAGCAGGCCCGAGATCCATCTGGCGTCTCGTCGATAGTCATGTGCTTAGTGAAGCGATCAGGGTGATAAACAAAGAGAGCATGCCAGGTTAAGGTTTAGATGAGAGGGTAGGTTTGGCACTTTAGAAAACCTAACAAAAATCACATAGTTAGACCATCGGGAATATTTTGACATCTCACAATAATGATATTTTGGGATAAAAAACCTAAACGGTAGTGCTATTTTAGATGTATTAATTTTATGAGTGGTATTTTGGAACTTTTTTGTTTCCGCTAGTGGTACGGTGACAATTCTCTAGATAGCTGATGTGGAGAAGTGTTCCAGTTATGACTGACTATCATTAGTCTACGTTGACCGGGCAACCGAGTGTCGGCCTCTCCACATTTCTATGATAGGCGGGGCTTCCTATTGGAAGGCATGTCTGGGTGTGTCAGGCGCCTTGAGAGTTCGACCCCAAAATTAGAAAGGGGGTGGGTTAGCCTTTAGCTTCCTTTTCTCGGTTTCAAGATATACCAACTTACATGTGAATATGAAATCTATAATTTCATATGCCAACCAACCAATCATTACTTGCTGCACAAAAGGAACAAGGAACAATCACCCGGCCCCCATGCATGATGTAAAGGAAGCGTCATGTCCGTGGAGAGGCAAGATGAGCACGATGATTGGTGATCCCGTACGTGGCGTCAATGGATGCAGCAAGCAAAGGCATCGTGTGTGTTGCCAATGATGAGGCGGCAATGGGCATGGAGCCGGGCCGCACCACGTGTGCAAATGCAGATGGTGTCGTCGCGCACCTGATACGTACTCTATCGTGCCAACTGGAGCTAGATTGCAGCACGCGACCGGGAAACGTTCGACGACACGGCGACGCTTTTCAAATTCTTACGTAGGTGTATCGCGTCGTCATCACGACTCCTGATCACGTTAGCTGTCCACACAAGGCCAGATGGCTGTCCATGGAGCAGCCCACATGTTTCGAGTTGTTTGCTTAAGGTAGGTTGTTGGTGCACGGAATAAACAAGGACCGCCCAAGCTCACCTATCTAGCTAGTTGAGTACGTAGTTGTTTTTAAAGATAGCTTCCGTTGTTGATTTGCAACTTCATCTGGAGTAGCAAAAGTTTTTACGTCAGCCACAACCGACTGGGTCATCTTTGAGGGTGCGCGCAGTTTCTAGTGACGTCCCCCAAACGGCTGTAGCAAAAACAATTATCATTTTTTTTCTTTACAATAACTTGCCTACATTTCGTGACAATTTAATCGTTTAATTAGGGAAGCTTTAAAAAAATCTTACATCTTAAAAACGTAATCGAAATTTAGCAAACTAAAGTTAACCTATGGGGAGAGACAGTGGCCTATTATGTGCCGCCGTCATCACAACAGCGAGAGGGGAGGCATATCCTGTGCGTGGGACCCTATAACATCCCGCCGACCAATACACGACCGCATTCAGGAAGATGTCTATCCCAACATCGGCATCATCAAGAAACTTGCATGGCTCAGTGATCTATCACATGAAGTGTCATCTATTATTACCGGTTGTGTCCGTGAAGAATCTTTATAGGCTCGACTCAGGCTTCTGGTTTTGTCGCTGGTGCATGGTGACGTTTGATCTAGCCTCGATAGTTCTGAAGAACATGCATGCCTCGATAGGGAATCCTCGATGGCCCGCATGCATGTCCTCTCCGGCTTCATCCAGCGCCCCTTCTCTAGCAGATGGTGTTGCGGCAGATTCTGTGCTGGTGGAAAGGGAAGCTCCTTGACCTCATCGTCAGGGTACGCTAGCTGGTCGTCAAAATTGAACCACTCGTTAGGTGATGAGCACATGCTGGCTGAGAGGAAGAAGGTGTCGCGACACGCCTCGTACTCCGTGTCCAGCAGGGCGTGCTAGTACGGCGCCGAGATGTAGTACTTTGGGTCGACCCATTGCTCTCGTTGCGTGCACATCTGACGGGGAACTAGTCGCGGCGAAGGCGAAGCTCGCGTTCCTTCGACTCCTTGCGGCTACCCACGACCTGAGGAGTGAGGTTGGGTGGCGTGTATTAACGCCTGGCACGCATCGACGCCAACTTCGCGTGTTCAGCCGCATACGGAGGAGGTGCTACGACGTGTACGTCTCGACGTGTCGCTTTGTTTTGGAACGGGCTCGACGTTATTGTGAAGCGTGCTGGAAGACGTGCCGCCGTCTTGTCGGCTGGTCATTACTCGGACGGAACGGCCTTCTGCACAACAGAATTAGCACGGATATCCCGTTATATGTGTATGACAAGTGGACCAAGGCCCCGATTTTTGTTTTGGGCTCGCCTAGGACTCTTGAACACAGCTACTGTAGCAATTTTTACATCCAAACCTTGTTATGCTTCAGTGGGATCAATTAGGGGTGATTCTGTGGAGATGCCTTCTTTGTTCTGCGAAAAAACCCAGCCTGAAATGCCGTACGTCAAACGTATGCAAGCCGCGACAGCCGGTGCGCGCCGATCGGGTGGAGGTGCCCAGGCAGCCAAGGCGTCTAAACCTACTCATTTAGAATCGATAGCTGGATTAGAGATGCCTGCCTATCATCCCAGAACACGCTCTGACCAGCCATCGGGCACGCACAAGTGGAAATATGGCATCACGCGCTCTCATATCACCTCGGCACCAGATCACGAGAGCGCGCGCTCAGCGGCCGGCCGAGTCCGTGGAGGCGCTCATCTGCTCGCCGAGCGCCACGCCGCGTGTTGATCCATTTCTACTAGTGCCGCCTGCTAGCTTTCTCATTCCATCTTCTACAAAAAAGCTTCCTGATTTGTGGTTGCATTCCATCATCGATCATCGCCGTCTTTCTCTGCTCGCTTCTAAGCAACAAGCCGATTGAACTGTTGACGAATCTTGCCTTGCGTCGCCGGCCAGCGATTGAACTGCTGTCAGCCGCGTGCGACGCCAATCCTCTCTGATCGTTCGTTCGTAGGCCAATAAGACGTACTGTAGTAGGGCACTTGACACGCTCGTAGACATGTGATAGTGTGATGTCAATTGTCAACTCAAAACAAAGATATCTAGTTGGTTCTTTCGAACTAGCCTCGGACTTTTCAGAGCCAATTCTAACGGTGCTCACTGCTCACTCGGTTTCTCATAATATTAACATAACTGTCGGGTCTAGCCATTTGCCCTTTTCCAACACGCCAAATCTCTATCACCGTATACTAATAAATTCATATAACAATTCTATATGATGTAGATAATTATTAGTACATAACATCACGCATATGATTTTCAATTGTCAGTGTATTTTGTAAGTGGTGGTGTAAATTTCTAAACATTTGTGTTTTTTTTACAAAATAATATTTTTTTTCTAGATAAAAGGGATTAACTTACATATTAATGAAAAATCAATTACATATGCCCACTAATCACTAGTGCCACGAAAACAAAACCATTAAATTATCCCATCATCACTTAAGTTGAGAGCTCATCAACAAGTACCAACGTATACATGTTCATAAATATTTTCTTTAGTATATGGGCGACGGCGACGACTAGCTATGACGGCTGCGAAAGGCCGGACGACGTTGGACGGGCAACTATGACTCACGGCAGTGCGTGCATATTTGTGGGAAAGGAGGCAGGAATAAAAAAGACTCACAAACAAATATAATTCACTTCCACACAAAAAAAATGGAAAGGTCTAGCAAGGTGAAATTGGAGAGAAGACTCTCTTTCAAAGAAAAAAAACTATACAACATACTAGGATGGACAGGGAGAATAAGCAGGGGCAAGGGCAGCAACAAGTATAGGGACAATGGAAGTGGCTACGACTGGGGCATGGGTAGTCCCTATTCGAGCCCCGACAGGGCATTGACTGCTTCAATTTTCTTCTATAAGGCCAGGGTAATGGGAACATGGCGCCTTGCCCCCGCCTCCACCTTCCCACCCTCCCATTCTATTTCCTGCAAAACTCTACCCTAACATTTTAAGGGTTTCATATAATTAGGATAGATATGACTGTGACGCCCCGTTACGTTTAACAAAAGTCAAACGTAACGGAAACCGTCACTTCAGAGTTGCGCCAAGACCAGCCAAGGAGAACAGTAGCATGTACAAAGTGGAAACTTCCATCATTTAAAGATGGTGTCCTTTATTACAGCGACACACGAAGTGTGTATTTTCAACTTACGACTCATGACAAGATGTCGTCGACCACTTAGACTACGAGATTTCTAATTTTCTGTCGAGAAATCTACTCCTCATAGCCTTGGATATCAGCTTCCCCATAGTCATATTCCACTTCAGCAAAGTCTTAGCCTCGCGGTTTAAATCAGCACAAGCACCACATTCATCATACGTACCGACCTCTACCTCCTCAAAGTTGTTATACGTACATTACCGGTTCTGAAAAACCACAGATAAAGCAAGACTGAGTAAGTATAAACGCAAGTCACCGAGGATAGAGGTTTAGACCAAGGTTTTAAGAAAAGGTCGACGACTACCAAGCCGTCCGACCAAAAATATTTATATGAGAAATACTTTCCTAAACCTGAGCTCCACACGGAGCTGTGTAGTCTTGTGACAATAACTACACAGCTTTTTGGTTAACATAGGCAAAAAAAATATGCAAAAGATAATTAAAAATAATGTAAATATGTGTATTTGACTACACAAGATTGCATTGACTACACAGAGATATGTTCTGCCGCCCGCTGATCCTACGACCACGGAATGCATCCACGCCATGAAAAAGGCTGGTCCATGGTAGCTTGCTAGTGCTTCCTGCCGATTCTTAAGATGTCAGCCGGGCAATGGAGCGCCAGGTATGCTATTCTAGCCTGCCTCCTCGCTTTCCTTTTCCTCTGTACTGATGCATCTGTCTAGTACTGCTAATAGACATGTACAATATATGCATTCATAAGCCTCTTACGATCTACATGACCCCTACACTAGATGTAGTAGTAATCAAATTTGGTTTACGACTGATAAATAATTTAGACCTATTTATGACTATGGGTAACATAATTCGAATTTTTCAATAATGTAAATATAATTTTTTATTTTCCGTCTTACAAATATTTTTCTTAAATTTTGGCAATTGGAAAATTTTATCTTGCACAAAATTATCGCTATTGCATTTAAAATCTTCTCTGTGACAAGTGACAAATGATTGTTGTTAATGGCGTCTTAAAAAAGACGCTCAATTTTGAGGGTCGTCACAATGATCATGAGCTTAATAATGTTGTTATTTTTTATATTGAAATTTTATACTCCAAACTCATTTGTACCGAGCTATCTTCTTATCTAGTTTAGTTTTCTATAATTTATTTGACATGGTTAACAGTTTGTTACGCATTTCCAATGTATAATTATGAAAAGTACATTGTATTGCGCTATATTTAAAGATTTATTTTACAAAATTATTTCCTTTATAAATTGCATAAACTATATAAATTATACGATATGGTCTAAAAAAATACTATCATGTGTTTATTATATGAATATCTAAGCATATATATTTGTTATAAACTTCTAGAGTATAAATTGATTTGTTATCAAGATATTTATTGGTTTGTTCATGGTTAGCACATGACATACTAGGTGTTCGTATCGGTCAACTTTTGGCTCCTTGTCGAAGAGGAGGTTGTGGCTCTGGTAGCCATCATCATAGTCGTCAGACTCGCCATTGTGCACTATTTGGGGTGTCGCGTTTGAGAATGTAAGCCGGAATTGGAGGGGGGAGAGCAATTGCCAGGGCATATGTCGTGGCTTGGCATATAAAGGGTTTGGGGCAGACAAAGAGGGTGAGAGACCAACATCGATGTCGGCCGACAGATAGGAAGACGTCATGTGAGAAGCAGATTGACCATATGGGGATCCGACAAGGCGTCATTAATCCAACCGTAAGAGTCTCCATATGTGTCTATGTCACGTCGGGCCCAAAAAATTGAGATCATACAAAATGTGTATGCACCAGAGCGATAAGTCTGCGGCACTGGGTGGTTGGCAGTACTTGTGTAGATGCGCTTTGCTCGGCTGTACGTGCTGAGCATAGGCCAACATTATACTCCCGGCAACACTCGGAAATTTATCTTGTTCACCTTACGTACTCCAAAGATATACAACTTACACGTGCATAAAAATCTCCTGTTCCACATGCCGGCCAATGATTAGTCCCACACATGATACGAAGCGATGACCCATGATATATGCCAAGTTAAGTAGTCAGCATGATGAGGTCGTGTCGTCGATTATTGCATGCAGCAAAGCAAAGTCAGCGGCTTGCCAATGATCAGGCGGCCATTGTGCCTGGCAAATGCAAATACACATGCAAATGTTGGCATGCTGCAGCCCACAAGACCGTAGCTGATGATATGCGGTTAACCTAAGCCAACTGGATTCGAGAAGCACGGCAACGGCAGCACGTACCACGTATGCAGGCTATGTACGGCGACACCGCGACGCTTTTCGAATGAATATATATGTGGGCGTCGCCGTCGGCATCTCACGAGTCACGACTCCTCACGTTACGTTACCTGCTGTCCACGGGCCAGATGGCGCTGCCCACATGTCGAGTTGTTTGTTTAAGGTAGGTTGTTGGTGCAGGGCCGGCGGCACGGGATAAACAAGGACCGGCGCCGATCGAAGCTGACCGAGCATGTACGTACGTACACCTGCGATATCTCATCTCATCTTCAGCTTGCTCCCGTTGTTAATTATTTTGAAGTGGTCAGCACGCTAGCACGAACAGTAGTACAGAGGAGACGGAGCATATTATACGCCGGCAGACCGTTCGTTACTTGCCAGACCGTTAGTGCTGTGGGTGGGAATAGTCCACATGCCAATTAGTAGTCGCGTAATTCTCTTCTCATCAACTAATTGACGAGGTCTATATATCCTTTTCATAACTTTTGGTTGATATTTGAATGTACTATTGTTTAGTATTGTTATTTGCCGTATTTTAAACCTCACCAATGACGATCGTATTACTCCTTTGTGATTTCTTCAACTGAGCCCTACTCTCTCGTGAAGAGAAATTATGTATGTCATTGCAGTTTCCCATACAAACAAGACAAGAAAGTAACATATGATTCCGATTTCACGCATGAATCATAAATACAAAAGAAGAGTGAAAAATGCGAAGGTTTCCTTTAAGACAACATTAAGAAAAAAAGTGGTTTGTATCCCTCGAGCAAAAATACTACATATAAATTCCAAAGAATATAATCCTCCATTTTGTGTACGGATTTCGAAATCAAAGCTGCATCACATGTCGTCCAGCCATAGTTTTGGATCGTTTCGCATCCTAATTATAATTTATTTTTTATTCACATTTCCTATCGGTGTATTGAACATAAAGATTTGAGTTTTCAAAATTTTCACCTTAAAATTTCAACTCAGCCTAACCTCAACTCGAAAGTTCATCAAATAACTCATAAAGCCTTGATTTCAAATCGATTTTAGTTTGTTTTCCTTAACGTCTCTATCAACATATTATGTGAATATGCCTCTATTTTAACTACTTGTACTCTTCCAGGATATAACAGAAGAATTAGGAGACCGGTGAAATGTGGGAAGACAAGGTGGAGTTGGAGCTTCATCATGTTTTAGGATTGTCGCTCATGCATGCGAGGGTCCAAAAAATAGGAAACCCACACTACTCATTCCACAATCTCCCTATTTTAGCTACTCCTACTCTTTTAGGCTCACCTAAGAATGCATGTAGCTTTTCTTTGCCAATCGGCACGATTAGTCCCTTCCCATTTGCCCCTTTGACGGTGTTGGACTCTTTGCCCCCGTTTTTTCCCACTCTTCTGTTCAAATCTCGGGCTGCTCCACGTGTCCGAATTCCTCAGCCGGTCAGCCCGAGGGCCCTCGCGTCAGTCTCACGCCAAACACGAGGGAAAAAAAATCTCGGCCTCGCGCGCCATCGCAAATCCTCACGTGCTTTCCCGCCAACAACGACAGAGCTCCGCACGCAAGATCTCGCGCCCAACTCGGCACTCCACCTTCCCGCCATAAATACCCCGCTCCACCGCGACCAAACCCAAATCCGACCATCATTCATCCGATTTCAAAACACGGAAAGAAACACAAGCCGGACCATCGATCGGCGCGCGGACATCATCAGAGAAAAACAGAGCCCTCGTCTTCCATTCCATCGATCCTCCCAACCCAAGAAACCAGATCGATCGATCGACAAAGTTTTTCACCAATGGCGGGGTTCAGCGGCCAGCGGCGCCGCCTGACGCGGCTCCGCACGCTGGGCCGCGGCGCGTCGGGCGCCGTGGTGGCGCTCTTCGCGGCCGGCGACGACGGGCTGCTGGCGGTGAAGTCGGCGGGCGCCGCCTCCGCGCAGGCGCAGCTGCGGCGGGAGGGGGGCATCCTCGCCTCGCTCTGCTCCCCCTACGTGCTCCCTTACCTCGGCTCCCGCGCGTCCGCGGGTGGGGCCGAGTACCAGCTCTTCCTCGAGTTCGCGCCCGGCGGCTCGCTCGCCGACGAGGTGGAGCGCAACGGGGGCCGCCTCGAGGAGGGCGCCGTCCGCGCCTACGCGGCCGACGTCGCCAGGGGGCTCGTGTACCTCCACGGCGAGTCCCTGGTGCACGGCGACGTCAAGGGGCAGAACGTGGTCATCGGGGCCGACGGCTGGGCCAAGCTCGCCGACTTCGGGTGCGCCAGGAGCGTCGGTTCCGACGGCCCGATCGGGGGCACGCCGGCGTTCATGGCGCCCGAGGTGGCGCGCGGGGAGGAGCAGGGCCCGGCCGCCGACGTGTGGGCGCTGGGTTGTACCGTCATCGAGATGGCCACCGGCCGCGCCCCGTGGAGCGGCGTGGACGACGTGTTCGCCGCGGTGCACCTGATCGGGTACACGGACGCCGTGCCGGAGTCGCCCGAGCGGCTGTCGTCGGAGGCCAAGGATTTTCTTGACAAGTGCCTCAGGCGGCGCGCCGGCGAGCGGTGGACGGCGGCGCAGCTGCTGGAGCACCCGTTCCTAGCGTTCGCCGGCTGTAGCGGCGATGTGGAGGCCAAGTGGGTCTCCCCCAAGAGCACATTGGACGCCGCAATGTGGGAATCGGACGCCGACGAGGACGACATGGCGCCGGAAGATTGCGCGGCCCATAGGATGAAGGCACTGGCGGTATCCTGCTCGGTAATGCCGGACTGGGACTCCGACGACGGCTGGATCGATGTATTGAGCCGCCAATCTGAGCAGTCCAGCATTGAAGATTCGCCGGCGGCCTCTCTTGTCGAGGAGACGACGTTCGACGCATGCTTTTGGGATGATGATGAAGCATTAGAAGCAGAGATAGAATTCGGTGCTACCGTGCCGGTGGCCGCGACGCCGTCAGAAGAGACGGCGTACGATTACGACACGGGATTCTGGGAGGAAGGATTGTTGTTGTTAGAAGCAGAAGTGGAAGCCGGCACCCGTGTCGGCGATGAGCTCTTCGTGCACATCAATGTAGGAGTAGCTGAAGAAGCTTTAGTGAATCAGCAGCAGGAAGATGTGTATTCAGATTTGATCAATAGCGATCCGATTGTAGTTACTGTGCATAGTTGTGACGATGATGAAGAAATAGTAAACTCCTTGGCAATAATGCCAGGTTTCATCTATCTCTCTGTTTTTCCTCTGTTCCTCCACCCTTCTTTTGCGCTTTTACACCCTCCCAGATGGCAACTGGTAATACCACAAACTGCAGCAACAACAAGAACAAGAAATCGAACATTTCATCTGAAAACCTCATGAGCTCGAGACGACCTTAACAGAGCAGAACTTTTTGTCGTGGTTGTTTTTGAGATAATTCAACAGAGCAGAACGACAAGCTTAACATGTTCATGCACCGTTTTCAGAAGAAACCGCTGGAGCGAAACTTGCTCGCCGGTTTCAACAGAGCAGAACAGACATGAAAACGACGACGGCGTCTCGCCGTCTCTTCTCAGCCGTTTCCGTTGCGATCGATCACGTTTCGACAGCTCGCAAATCCAGTTCAACCACAAGCCATCTACCCGTCTACACGTTTCTGAAACTCAAAGCAACGGCATGGAAAGGGCTCCTCTGGAAATGGCTGACAAATGTGGCAAGCAGCTACGTGTGCTCTGCATCTTTCAGCTCGATCCGATCAATCCATCCTTCCAGCTTTCGCTCATCTTTTCATCTTCCAAGTGGCAGGCAACGCAGTCTGGTAGCAGCAGCAGCAGCTCGGACACGTCGCCCAGCTGGCTGCTGGCAAAGGTTGTTGTTGGCCGGAAAGAAAGCACCTGGGACTGGGACTGGGAGGGAGATGGGTTCGCCGGTGCAGTTACCCGGTGACGCTAGCTCGTCCAGATAGCATGGACTGCATCATCAATAGAGCTCACTAGATAGATATTATCATAATCATGGTGCCCCTACATATATCCAGCTAATTTGGGTAGATGGTTCAGCTGCATCCAGGGATGATGTGACGCTCGTCCCGATCCCCTGGACTGCATCAGCAACAAAACTCACACAGTGGCGGAGCCAGCATATAGTAATTGGGTTCAGATGAACCCAATGAATTTGCTCTAATCCAGCCTAAATAGCTACTCAGCCCCATGTATCACTTAGTTTGATCCTACGTGCTAAGGTAGATGAACCCAATGCTTAATTTTGTGTGCTTCGCCACTGAACTCACATACTCTCCTACTAGATATTATTATTGCTGTTGTTATGGTGCTCCTCTATATATCCAGCCAATTTGGGGATTATCTGCGGGCACCCAGGTCTGGGTAGATGGTTCAGCTGCATCCTGGAATGATGTGGGCGAATCGTGCTTTCACACAGCTTAATCTGGGGAGAGTGAAGGCGTGCATATGTAGGCAGGAACGGCGCCTAACGAACTGCATATTATCCCTGGCGACGGCAATGGCAACGTGCTACGTAGCCAGAGCCAGAGGTCAACATGCCACTACAGAAAACGCCTTTTCGTCTGATCGTCTGTTGGATAACAAGATATATAAATAGAATCTAGAAAGTTTCTATGCGTCTAATGACATCCCGATGGGATCGATACTCGGCAGTGCTCATGCGACGTGCGTGGCCGTTGCATCCATCGCCCTCATCAGGAAGTTCAGATCAGCTCACATCGATGGACAGTTATGCAAGCTGCTGAGTCACTTAGTTTGGGGGTGGAAAAAAAAAGGAATGATATGGGATTCGTGTGGCCGCAGAGGAAATATCTAGTGCTATAGCCCTTCACAGCACTTTGGCGCGCCTAGCCAGCTCCGAAGAAGTGCTAATGTCTATGTGGTCTACTCCCATAGGAACACATTTGTTTTGGGCAACATTGTGGTAAAATCATTGAGCCTATTTGCTTGGTTTCAAACGGTTTCAGTTCAGAGTTTCAGATTCGCGGTTTGAAAGTTGCTTGGGATTTTGGAGGGAAGGAAACCAGGAAGGAGGTAGTCCGGGGAACTTCAACGTGGCATGACAATGAGGTGGGAGGGTGGTAATCATGTACATTTCGTTTCGCAACCATATGTCCAACGAACCAACGCGTTTTCAGTGATCCGAAATCAATTCTGTACGGGGCAAGTACTAAATGAAGCACGATTAAATGCTGCACCTCAACACCCACAGTCGTCATTTCAAAATTCAAATGTCTCGTACCAAAACAGTGACCAACTTCATGATCATGTACTTCCTCTGAAACAGATTATAAGACGTTGTGGTACCTGCACTTGTGCATGGCCAACGTCTTATAATTCGATACGAAGAGAGTAAATGAGTAAACGTTTACATGATTAAACGAGGTGCCAGGACATGAATCTCGTAAACGGGGTGTTGCTGCTGCTGCAGATTCCTCATGCTGGAGAGAGCCTTGCCTCCTGCCTGCTGAATGTCGATGCTTATTGTCTGGTTCTCAATTTTTAGCACACTTGTTGTTAGCTTTAGTACACATTAAGCCCTCGCAAGGCAAAGTGGGAGCACCGACAATAGCAAAATTGAGGAAGAGACCTCGCCCGGAGGGAACTAGATCAAGAAAAGCAACTCAGGGAGAAGATATGTAGTGTTTTCTGGAATCCTCTCTCTGTTCCTTTTTTTCATTCGGGATGGTACACAGGATGTAGTACATATAGGATAGTACTTGGGCTACTTGGGCCAATACACACACTATACAGGCCATAGCCCAACACCCCCCCTCAAGATGGGTGATAGATATCGATCATTCTCATCTTGTTACAAGCTGAAATACACTCTTTACTTCCTAATCCTTTAGTTAGACAATCTGCAATTTGCTCACTAGAGGTTACATGACTTATGTTAATTATACCGGTATCCAGCTTCTCCTTTATAAAGAAGCGATCAATCTCCACATGCTTGGTTCTATCATGTTGATCGCTGACTTGTTGTCACACCACAAATTTGAAGGACCTTTCCTCAACACCTTCAATTCTAAAAGAAGATTTCTCACCCATAGCATCTCACTCAATCATTGCGACATAGCTCTATATTCAGCTTCATCGGTTGACTTTGACACCACCAACTGCTTCTTACTTCGCCATGACACCAAATTTCCCCTGACAAATACACAATAACCAGATGTTGATCTCCTAACGTCGAGACAACTTGCCCAATCAGAATCGCAGTACCCATCCACATTTAGATGACCATTCCTATTGAACCATAGTCCCTTTCCTGGACTACCCTTCAAGTATCGGAGGATTCGATTGACTGCATCCAAGTGACCGCTCCTGGGATCATGATGTACCTGCTCACTACACTCACCGCATATGAGATATCAGACCTTGTATGACATAGATATATGAGCCTTCCAACAAGCTTTTGGTACTTCTCTTTATTCATTGGTTCTCCATATTCAACACATAATTTGTGGTTTTGGTCAATAGGTGTTGATGCAACTCGACAGCCAAGCATGCCTGTGTCACTAAGCAGGTCCAATACATACTTTCGCTGGGATAGAACAATACCTTTGGGAGATCTAGCAACTTCTATGCCAAGGAAGTACTTGAGTTGACCTAGATCCTTTACCTCAAATTCCTTGCATAGGCTTTCTTTGAGGTGTGATATCTCCAACTCATCGTCTCCTGTGATTATGATATCATCAACATATACTGTAAGTATTGTTATATCGCCCTCTGAATGCCGATAAAACATTGTATGATCCTCATTACACTGCTTATATCCCATGCCAACTACAACACGTCTAAATCTATCAAACCATGCTCGTGGTGATTGCTTGAGGCCGTATAAAGAGATTTCTGGAATCCTCTCTTTGTTCCTTCTTTTTCATTCGGGATGGTACACAGGATGTAGTACATATAGGATAGTACATGGGCTACTTGGGCCAATACACACACACACACTATACAAGCCATAACCCAACAAGATCTCATCGGGGCTGTGGGTGCCCTCAGTGAAGCATGGGGCAATAAATTGATGCTGAAATTGCCACTGAAAATGCAGGGCCGTCTCGGCGGGGAAATGGTGGTAAAAAAAAGGCCCTGATGAGTAAATTGTGATTATCAAGAGGACATAACACTGCTCCTCAGACAGTCTTATATTGCACAGTAGAAAAAAGCACAAAAAATCACACGAATAACAATTCAAACCCCAATAAGGGTGTTGCACCAATTCGTTCGCACAAAATTATGATCCAGATTCAAATGATCTGTAAAATTTTGCATCAACACGAAGAATTTTTTACTCCAAAAAAATTGTGACTCAGCAACTAACCGCGGTGAAAAAAAGTCAAGCATCACTAGTATACCACAACACCACACTCGCTTCATCCATATATGCATATTGTATGTGAATATACACGAACTGGCCATGTTACAAAATATCATCGTGCGTCCTAGGCCAGGAACAGGAAGCACGAGACCTCAACAACTGATCCGTATACCATTGTGCTTTCAGAATTCTCACCCTCGGCCCAGTATACCATACAGATATATATACAACAACCTTTTCCCCCATATACTACATTGGTACATAATTACATTTACACCGACGACATGTAGATACACATTTGTTGCGATCGGTTCCAATATATATACCAGTATACATCGATAGCTCTGCACCTCAAGAGTGTCTCCTCCTCCACCTTCAGCTCCTCAGAAGCAGAATTTCTTCTTCTGCAAAGCCATATACAGGAAGGACATGCATTAGATAGGACCCAAGTACCAAAATATCTTCATGGGAACATCAAGCAGTGTATAACAAAATAAAGCATGGGGCAACTGCAACATACGCGGAACTTGAGCATGTCTTGTCTGTCGATGCACGCGAGCAGCTCATCCTGCCGCATCAGCGCCTCATGGAGGGCCTGTAAGTGAAAATTGGAGCAGACAATGGTTTGAGTTAAAATTCAGAACCACTGTAAAGTTACCAAGGTTTGAGCAGCAGTTCAAAAAAAAAGTATGAGCAGCCTACCTTCTTTGTAGAAATTAAGTCGGCTTCCAAAGCATCCACACGGCGGGCGGACGCGTTGAGCAGCTCCTCTTTGTCGAACGGCATCACAGAGGGCTTTGTTTCGAGCACCTGCACCTTCTCTTCCAGCTCAACTAGCCGTCTTACCACAGCCGAAAGTAAATCCTTTTCGGTGTAAGACGGGACAGGAGATGGAGGCCGGAATTCCTCCTTGTGCTCTGGCTCTTGAGGACAGTCCACGTAATAGTGGTCGTGATTATCGGGTTGGTTTGACAGCCTTCTAGCCATTCTGCTCGGGATGGTTCGAAGCATGGCGAAAAAGGTCACAATGAAGACTGTCAGCCATGCGATAGTCAAAGTCTGAATTCCCTTGAACGTGGTCGGTATATTACTCAAGGATAAAGAACCTGGGTAAAGCATGTTAAGAAACGGTTCAGAAACAAAAAAATCATACAGTGCACTTGCATATCGGTGAAGTGTTGGGGTAGTTTTGAGTGTTACATTTCCTGTAATACCAAAAACTAGACTATACTAATTAAACAGAGTATATTCCTTAAATTAGCTCACATGGTATGATGGAGAAAGTATTTGTGGATCAAAAGTATATCTATAGCTACTTTTGGCAAATTCATTAACTGTATATGAATAAATAGAAGTGTTACAAAATGGGAGTAGATATGGACTAATCTCAGACTCAATAATAATTCTGACCTAAAACTAAGAAGATAGTTATTTTCGTCAGCTGGGCATAAAGCTTCCAGGAAGGGTAAAAAGCAATGTGAGAACATAAAAGACCTGAGGAAGAAGCTGTTGGACTAGCTCTGGGGCTGCCCCATCCATCATCCACAACCTTGTCAACAACAGGGATGCTTTCTTCAACAGTGGGACGAGTGGCAGATGTGGATGCATGTGCTGCAAATTTTGACTGAAACAACAAAAGTAGTTGCCTATTAGCAACATGTGTGCGTTAAATAAGAATCAAGTATTAGCCATAAGACAACTTCCATGGTTGTTTGGAACTCGTACTAATCAAAATTCCAAATTTCATGTTACCCAGCATTGAGAGTTTTGGTGCAATGGTATTCGCAGTTCAAATAAACGTTCATAAAATAATCATACTTTGGTTGATTACTGTTCAGCCATTTTCTTGTTCTTGTGATGCTATTTACCACTAGTCAATATTTAGTTGGCAATATTAATAATGACGATTACACCCAATTGTTGATTTTACCAGGTTTATTGATTGCATGGCCAGGAGGTAAATAGGGAGTAGCTACTTGCCTCCTCGTGGACAGGGGTCAGCAGAGGGTTCGTTATGATGTTCTTTGGTGCAATAGGAGATGCAACATCTTCCACTTCAGAGCCAGACTCAGCAGACGCGTCACTACTTTTTCTCTGCTTTGATAAGACAAGAAAGTAAGTATATTCATTAAAAGTCGAACAGGATGTTTCTACAAATCTTCATGTTCAAGCATGCTCATAAAAGTTACATTTGGACGCTGTGGCCTAGCATAACCAATAATCTTTCCGTCAGAGCTTGATATGGTCACGATTTGCCTGCCGTAGTTTGCCTCGCCATTCAGGACTCTCTGGAAAATTGAAGATGCGTCACATTAGCAACTACAAGATGTCCTGTGAATAACAGCGTGCATGCAACATCCTCTCTGGGGAGGAGGATGAGGAGCTCCCAACCTTTATTGTGCTGGGATCCTTCCAAGGGCCTTTATCAGATCTTTGACAGCCTCCGTGTTCGTCGCACTTGCATTTGCCACCAAAAAATTCTGGCAATTCACTGCATGCATGGGAACCAGAGAGAAATTAGTATGGAAGCCAACAAACACAGGCATGGATGGCGATGATTAAAGATTCTGACCTCTCATCAATTAGTTCCAGAAGCTTATTTTGGTACTTGGTTCCAAGAACCTTCAAGTGAAAAGATTGAAATATAATCAGAATCTACGCACAAAAATGATCACACTATGGGTCTGCTATATAATGAAAGTATTTACATGAATCTTTGAAGCAGTTTTTGGATCAAGAAAAGATTTTATTGTGCTCCATAACATCTTGAAGCCTTGGCCAGCATTAATTACGTACATCCGGCATAACGTCTGCAACAACATTCCGAACAAGTTACATACTCTACTATTTGGTTAAGAGACAAAATTTTATTGCCCAATATCAAACACGAGATTACCTACCTCTGGGTAATTGTCACTGTCAATCTTCTGCAATCGTGTGATTAGTTCCCTTGCATATTTTGAGAAATTCTTCAATCCCTTGAATTATAGAAAACTAATCAAGTTCAAAGTCTTAAAAATGTAATTTTTAATGTTGAGAGCAATGTTCTGTCACATTGAGACATACCACGCCTTGCACATCCAGAATAGTAGTGCACGAATCCAAGTGTCGTTTTGCAGCAATTGAGCAAGCTGGAAATCTCATCTTGAAACATTTCTCAAACTCCTTGACATGATATTTCACATATCGGTCTATAGTTGTTACTTGCACTAGCTTGTTGGCATCAACTTTTCCTATTAACTCTATGTAGATAGGTCTTCCGTCTTTATCCACACCATGGTAAAACTGTGGATAGTACTTCATAACTTCATCTAACTCGGAGTAATTAAATTCCTGAGGAAGAAAAAAAGAGTTGTCATCATTATTAAGGAACTCTAACAAGAAAAATAATATCCCATGTTATGATATATTTGTATAACTTTCTGATTTACCTCTATATCATCGGTCCCAAATTCTTTTCTCCACTTTAGCATTTCTGACCACATATGCTTTGCTTTTTCAGCATCAAGCTTGCGTGCCTTCAGGAACCTAAGGTGATAAACATGAATAAATCACAGATAACTAAAACGATTATCAACCCTCGTGTAGTGACAGCCTTTTGAGATCACAAAAGCAACTGCTAGAGCATGCAGGGTTTATGTGGTAGGACTATTGGGCAGAACATGAAAATAAATTCACATAATAAGTTCAGGTTAAGACTATTAAAAACAGAATATTTGGTACCTCAACATCATGTGGTAATCATCATGTTGTGGTGGCAACAAGTCCTCATCAAGCAAGCACTGTCGAAACGCCTCAACTGCTTGAAGTTCTTGAACATCTCTTATGTCCTCGATGGAATTCTCATTCTTCTTTTTGCTTTTCCGCCTTAAGGAATGTCTGAATTTATTCCCGGCATTAATAGCCTTTTTCTTGAAAGAGTTTATTTTAGTCTTCTTCTCTCCCTCTGAGTTATCCGCGTCGGATCTGCTCTCTTTCTTTCCGTCATTGTGTACAAACCCTTCGAAAGCTGTATCCAGTAGTAATATCTTAATATTAGATATCTTAGGTCAAAGCAAAAAGCAGCTACAGTAAATCTTAAACGGAGCATGGACTGGCCACATAGTGGTGCTCTACAAGGAACTAAAACAAGAGCACACGGCACATATAAAATTACCCGTATGCGAGGCAAGGTTGTGAGGCAAGGTTGTATGGCCGTTCGTTTGGTTTCGTTCTGAGTAATGGAACCGGGGAGGGGTCCTGTTTATCTAAAAAAAACATATAAAATTACCCGTATGCTAGTATGAAGATTCAGAACAGAGGGGATTCACTAAAGGGATAGTGATTGTGTGTTCAACTTAGTCCGGCGCGTTTCGAATGCAAGACAACAAGAAAAATACATAGATTAGTTCAATTATTTTTATGCTGGTTTGTGACATAAAATCCACTATATTATTGTTTCTCTGCATTTTTTTATACTCCATTTTTGTCCTTTTTGGTGTTGTTGTCCTCGATGATTATTACCTTCATGCATCAGCTATAATATCCTCAGTCATGCCAAGTACAAACAATTGAAACCAGAATAGACTTCTTGGAGGAGATATTTTATAAACGTTACTTGGAAAAAAATTACAGGTGAATTTTACTGCTAAATATTTCAAACGAAGAACATGGTTCTAGTAGCACTGTAGCACCAACTCCAATTATCCACGCACGGTGGCCGGAGGGGGAAGTAGCCCCAAATCATGTAAACAGTGTTTTAACTGACTCGAGGGGCGCCGGAGATAAATATATACACCTAATCAAATCCGAGAGCAATACGCACGCCTATCTAAATTCGAGAAGGTTCAGACTGAACCCTAGGAAATCGATTCCGCCGAGTTCAAACGCAAACACCCTATTGGTAATTATAAAACGGTATATACTCACATGGCCTGGCCAATCGATCGAGGGGTCCTGACATCCCCTCCCGTCACCGGCCCTCCGGAATCGAATCCTCCGAGCAAGCAAGCAAGCTCCAGGCTGAAAATAATCCCGCGAAAGAAATTTCAGCAACAAGAAACAGTAAAAGCGCCACGCTTTGAGCGCCAAATTGACGAATTGCATGCACGAAAAGGAAAAAAAGAAATAATTTTTGGATAGGTTAGGGGAGAATCTATCGAGGATTCTTTGGGGCCGAGATTTTTACCTCTGGATTTTTCGAATTCCGGTGCGGAATTTAGGAGCAGGAGGAGGGAGGAGAAGCTTCTCCCGATTTTAATGGGGGGAGGGAGAAGGAGAAGAGAGAGGACACGGGGGTTTCCGTGACGGCTCGGGTGGAACCGGTCCATAGGCCACGCACGGTTTGACCTGCGCGACGTGGACGTGCCGGCGCACGGACCCGGTGCACGGAGGCACCAGCCACGTCGGACATATCTGAGGACTGGACGGTGGCGATGCGCTCGGGTCCATAGACCGCGTCCAGGATGGTGTGCACGTGATGTGACGCGTGGAGGTTTTGGCCGAGTCAGATTTGGTTGCGTTGGGTTGGCCAACCCCGTCCTGTCCACTCCTTTTTTATTCTTCGACAAATACTAATTTTTCTACAAATAACAATAATGGACAATTCAGTTCTTATTATAATAATGCATCTTGTACAATGCTCTTGTAAAATATGGAAAATAGTTTTGTTTGGAACAGCAGCATTGCAGTTTAAATATGGAATTAGTTGGAGCAGTAAGTAAACTGGTTCTGTTGGCTAACAGCTGACTAGTTAGTGGTTACCTCTCCTTGAACGCAACGAGTAATGCCAACATTAGCCGGCCAGGATAGATGCTTGTTGGGTGCGGGCTGTTCATAGGTGGCTTCACGTGGTAATTTATCTAGGTATCAATCTTGAACTGTAACCGTACTAGCATTGCATGGTACAGCAAGAACTGAGCCTAATTAGCTCAACCGATTGATAGGTGGACGTATCACAAAATTGACCACCCTTGTTAGTTTCTTCGGCTTGTTCTTCGTCTTAGTAAATACTAGAACACTGGCTGCCACAATAGCACCATTGTTCTGTCTTGGGCAAAAGAACAAGCAGCTAAGCTACAAGAACCCGTTCAATTAGTGCTCAGGAAGTGTCTGATTCCGTTTCAATCAATCCAGCGGAGGAAAACAAACAGGTGCATGGTGGCATCAATGAAGTCGGCACCATGGAAACTTTTGTCCCATTGACAGTGTTGCCCACCTGTGCCTGCCTGCTAATCTCTTTTAATCAGTCCTCATTTTGTGGAAAAAATATCTTTATCAGTTGGTTGGGCTGTTGCACTCGCTCGTAGTCATCCAATCATCGCCATCCCGTGCGCTGCATCAAAGCTTTCCGGCGTTCATCACATTCACAGGGAGCACGGGGTCGTTGGCTAAACATAAACAAGTGCCTAGCTAGTGCAACCTGAACAGATCCTAGAGCACATATGAAAATAAGAAAAGGGGTATTATTCTGAGTAGGAGAGAACAAAAAGAACCATATGTTCAGCCTAGTTGTTGCCAAAGATGGATGCTATAATAGGACCAGGCAAGAACCATATGTTCAGCCTAGTTGTTGCCATATGACCAAACGTGCTTGACTTTTACCAACCATAGATTTGTTTTTGTATAAAGTGTGTTACTTTTCCTTATTCAATAAAATATATAGTACCATGAATTGCCAAAGAGAGGGGTAAATATATAGAAAAACGCGATGCTGAAAACGCATGTTGTATGCAGTTAAATCTTGAT
Source organism: Poa annua (assembly GCA_026929855.1). Lineage (NCBI taxonomy): Eukaryota > Viridiplantae > Streptophyta > Magnoliopsida > Poales > Poaceae > Poa > Poa annua. Next base: position 97,246,592 of record CM049431.1, on the reverse strand, counting down.
TCGTTCATTATGATGTTGATTTGGAAAAATCACTACTGTAGGATTATTATCCGCCAATTGGCTGCAATATAAGAAGTCCAATGACACGCCACAGTACAATAATACTGCCATTAACTATTAGACATCCAAATGGAAAAGACTCTGCTATTCTAACAACCAGTTGGAGAAATCTATTGCTTACTGCTTCCTAGTTCCTACCCTATACCTGCACCTGTAATCCAGAAAGGGACTTGCAAGCACGACCAGTTCTTTCAAATGGACAAGGACAACAACTCGACTTGCATATGTGGATGCACAAGGTGGGAAACCAAGGTCAATGATCTATCATCAAGGATCTGCCGGTAGGTACGAACCGATCGACTGATCCTTGCAGGGTTTTGCTCGTTATTCGTAGTGGGAGTGCATACATATTCCACTGAGGAAATGGCATGAGGTTTGTATAAATCATGACGACCTTGCGTGATATGTCATGATTTGTGTATATCGTTGAGCAGCTTTTGTTTATCCATGGTGCAGTTAGGCAGTCCCTGTTTGTGTTTGGGAAGCTGTTCGTGAAATTTGATTTTTTTATCTAAATTGAAAACTTAACACAAAATCAACCGATTTTCAAATAAATTCAATCTAAACTTTTTTCACAACACCCGCACCTAGGCGCCATGTTAAACAACACAACACCCCGGTCAAAAGCGACATGGTTTCGCTACTGACCCGCACGGTGTAAATATAGTGTTGTGGGTCAGGGCATCATACTTACCACCATGGTATCACGGTCCAATGCCAATGCCACATGCGACTTTAGTGAAAATACATGTGTGGCGTCCTCCTCCCCGACCAAGCTGTTTTCTCTATGTTGCTGGAATAAAGAGCAGCCGCCTCCGTCGCTTCTTTCTCCCCCATCCCCAAAGATTGCAGGTCTGAGCAATTATTCAGTGCATTTTATACCCTTCAATGTATTCTCCTTTATGTCCCCTCTTTTTATTGGTTGAAATCCGCATCTAATTGACTTAGCGAAATCCTAGTTTGTTCACTATGTTGGACATACGAATTATTCCAAACAGCATGCGATGAATTTCTGGCGCACTTCCAATTAACAAATGGCACATGGATGACAAACATGATAAATGCACGCGATTTAACACTTTAACGGTTCTTTGATCGAGTGTTGCTGACACATAAGAGAGAGGATGTTATCATCACTCCGGCAAGAGATATCATCACCGACATGCATGATTCCTCTCGCCATCGCCAATCCTCTACACCTTCTCGCCTACCTCATTCCATGTCTCCACCGAAACCTCGAGGACCCCTCTAACTGTCGTTGTCATAAAAGAGTTGGCGATACACAACCTAAGAAGTAGGATATGTATATTTTATACGATACAAATGCACACAAGTACATAACAAGGATTATAGGGCTTTGTGCCTAATAACTATGCAGAAGCTAGTCGTGAGCCCTGAGCTCTTATATGGTATGCTGATTTATGAGTTTACTAAAGCACTTAATAAAAAAACATAACGAACATTACAAAGTTTCACACTTTCACTTGATATGGGCCGACGCACCCAAAGAAAACGCACTGGCGCCGCACTTGACATGGGCCGAAGTGTTCGGTTCAGCCCAGCATCGTTCTCTGACTCTGTTCTTTCTCCGGCATGGCATCGGCCGGCGGCCGCCACATCTTCTCCACCAGCCGGTATCGCGGGGACCGCATCTTGCTGTCGACTCGCTCCTCTCCTCCTCGTTCATGGTGCCTAGATCAAGCGCTGCGTAGTTCTTGTTCACTTCCGGCCTCGCCGGATGTGTGGCGGCGGGTCCGAAGGAAAGAGCTGGTGGCAGCAGCTCGGGGAGGGGAACTGGCGGCGGCGCGAGCGCTGGCGCAGTGGGGGAGGAAACTTCAGCTTCCTCCTCAGCAACCGCCTGGTCAGTCCGATGTTCTACTTTTACTCAAGTTAACAGTACCTATCTTCATACGCAGTAGCCCAGTACCTTTTTCCTTGCAAATTAATTGCATGTCTAAAACAGAACTGTATGCTAAGACGGTTTATGAGCACAATGGATGGTATATGTGGCTACTTTCCACTGTAATTCAAGAAAAGAGGCACTAATTTTCAGTTGCAAAATTATTAAGGGTTAGTAGTTTTGCGGTGAGAAAGGCACAACCGACTTGTGAACCTAAGAAGAATCACAAGCGTGAACCTCTAGGATTCTATATGGACTGAAGAATAGGATCCTCAATCCACCTACTAGAGCTACTACTCTTATGACTTAGTGCTCAGCAGCACAACACCATACACTTCGGTTCTACAAACTAAACACCCCAAAAACTATCCCCTTACATATGACTATACGAGAGCATCTCCAACCGAGGTGGCCAAATCCTCCCCAAACGTCCGGGCTGACAGCCTTGACAGTGCCCGGACAGAAAATGGAGTAAAATTGCTACCCAACCGGTTCCCCCGTTTCGTTCCTATATGTACCGCAAGCCCCAAACTCAACCCATATGTGGGGAGAGTTTGATGTGCCCGGGCAGTCCACCACGTTGGAAACGGACAATTTTATCTCTATCTTTATTATTATTATTTTAATCCCTCTCTCTCCATCCCCACCAATCACATGCAATTGACGGGACATTTTTCTGAAAATTAGAGGCTTCCCGTTGGAGGGCAAAAATAACTGAAAGCAGTAAAAGTTTGCTAAACTTTGGACATGCTGAATGGGCATTTACCTGTACTTGTTGACAATTTCATATTGTGTAACATGTAACTACGTAAGCCGTATCTACAGTGTCGTTTCTTTGTTTCATTGATTTGCAGAATAGTGCTGACTGCTGAGCTTTCTTTCAGAACTTAATTGGACATATAGTTCCGGTAATTACTAGTTTTCTCTTAATCAGTATGCCGTATATAGATTAAGTTCAGTTAGAGAACATAAACATGTTGAACTCCAAAGCATGGAGTAGTAGTTCCTTCGACTTAAGGACAATATCAACTGTCCCATCAAACACAGATATTATTACTGGGTGTATCATATTTAGCCATAATGCTTTCACAACATAATTGGCCAAGTGTAAATTACTGATAATTTAGCAATTGCAAATTTGCCTTTCTTTATTCGTTCAAACAAAGATTACAGACATCGAACGGTGAAGTACTTGTGAATTACTACATTCAAATAAAGCTTAAACCCTGGCTGCCCAGCGCACCACCTCATGGTGCTAGTCAGTAAAGCCTGGTTCTTCTGTGTGTGAAATTATTACATCGAAGTTGCATCGGCGTGTTCTGTTATAGCTGCAAGTAGTCTTGGCATTGGGGGCATATCAATCTCTTGTGGACTCTCCAGAACTCGGACCACTTCACCCATCGTGGGCCGATCAAATTCATTATCTTGGATGCACCAATATGCAACTTTGCATGCCCTTTCAGCCTGTTCCAAATTGAGGTCTCCATGTAATTGTGGATCCACCAAACTCAGCACATCTCCCGCGTGAAGCTTGCTGATGGCTAGCACTGGGAAATATTCAACATTAAAATTGCTGCTACTGTATGATTCGCAGGAGTTCCTTCTTCCTGATATGATTTCCAACAGTACCATGCCAAAGCTATAAACATCAATTTTTGGAGTAATAGGAACTCCACTAAGCCACTCTGGGGCAAGATAACCTGCAGTTCCTCTAAATGTAGTCAGGACACGGCTAAAATTCCTTCCCACAAATGCTGCCAACCCAAAGTCTGCAACTTTAGGAACAAATGATGCATCGAGAAGTATGTTTTCTGGCTTAATATCACAGTGTATGATACAGCTGTGGCAACTCTGATGTAAGTAGGACAATCCTCTAGCTACTCCTAGGGCTATTTCAAACCTGGTGCTCCAATTCAGGATAGCAGCATTGCTCTTAAATAGATGAGCATCAAGAGATCCATTTAACATGTTTTCGTACACAAGCAACCTTTTATCACCTTCGCAGCAGAAACCAATCAATTTGACTAGGTTGATATGTTGGATGAGTCCAATTGAGCTAACCTCTGCCCTGAATTGCTTCTCTCCCTGACCGGCACCATCAAGCCTTTTCACTGCTATAGTAGTTGAGTCACTTAACACTCCCTTGTATACAGAACCAAAACCACCTGCTCCCAACTTTTCAGAGAAATTTTTAGTAGCATGAACTAAATCAGTGTATCTAAAGACTATGATCCCACCACTTCCTTGCTTTACATATGATGGTGAACCACAACACTTGAATTTGTTCCTCCAAATGACTAACAGCATGAGCATCATTATTAACCCAAAACTAATAGTGCTTGCAGCAATGACAAATCCAATGTTTGGTTTTTTTGTGTTTTTTCTCAGACTTGGCAAATCTGTGGCGGCAAGGCGAATGTAAAGAGCATCTTCAGAAGTAACGCCAACGCCATCATTCAGATTTACACTAAATAATTCTCCATGCCAGACAGAGCATCTGCTGTTGTTGTAGGAGTAAGCAGTGCAGGAGCAGGAGTTGAGACAAGCTTCTTCACATTTGCTCTGAGTGGTGGCAACGTCAATGCTTTGCTGGCTGTTGGGCAATTGAACCTTAGCAATGGGTCGGAACATGTCTGTTGAACTTGTGGTGCTTCCATTGCCAGTGCAATGTAACGGGGTATCTCTGAGGCATCCTCCCGCTCGGTCATCAAACTCCCAATCATGCGGTGACTTCTGAGAAAAACTCTCCATGCAGTCACAATATTGAGTTGCTTTGTTATTGCAGACCGTGAAAGGTCCGCAGGAACCAGGCGCACTGCAGGGATTAACGGGTTGAGTATATAAGTTTTGCCAGGACTGTTTGGGTTGTGACCACATATTCAGCTTGACCTGACCAGAGACGTCTAGTGCAAGAAATACAGAGTATGTATCATCCGTTAAAGTGTACATGTAGTACTCCTCTACATTGTTATCAACATATGCCAGCTTAAACAAGCCTTTGGTCAGAGGATTCATTTCCAAGATTGAGTCAAGTATCGGTATAAGCTTGGATGTGGATGCTCCGGATGCCCAAGACCAGTACATCACGGAGGGGTTGTTGCGCTGGAGGACCATCCCATTAGTGCCTAGTCGAATGCTGTACGGGCCGAGGCCCGGATCGATGAGGCTCTTCCTAGAGATGAGCTGACGATTCAGACCAGTGAGCTTGTCCCGGCCAAACTTGGAACCAGAAAGGGAAACATCTGCTGGGTAATCGAAGCTCTGCCACAAGAGCACCTTGGACGACGGACTTTCGATGAGGGCAAGGTTCCCGGTGTTCAAGAGATGGGCCAGATTTGTGGTGGTGTTTATGCTGGTTTGTGTCCTATTGGTAATGTGAGTGGAGGACCAGATTAACAAGGATTCAGAACCGGCATGCTGGTCTAGGATGACAAGATTGCCATCACTTGAGATTATGAGCTTGGGATCAGTGGTTGGCTTGTCTCTATTGGCGACCCACACGGTGGTGAAAACTGGGATCTTGTTGAACCATATGCCGAGGTACCAGCTAGAGTTGAGGGAGGCAGACTTACTGGTGATGCCTGTAGCTGTAGCCGGCTGGAAGAAGCCGAGCGCAAACTTGCCGTTTCTCGAGACGAGCTTGTCGTCCACGGCGAGCGCTTGGCCTGCGGTGAGAGTATCATTTACAATTGCAGAGGAACATGAAGGAGTGTGCAGGAGGAGAAGGCCGAGCAGCATGTAGAGGAGAGGCATGGTCATGGAGAAGAGTGTTGATGTTTATGCTCTGCTGTGCTAGGCTATGCTATTCGGAGAAGGAAGAAGAGGATGCATGTATTGATGGATGGATGTACATACATTGATACATATGTGGGCTCTGTTTTGCTATGCTATTCGGAGAGGGAAGAAGAGGATGTATGTATAGAATGGAACAGATCGGCAGGAAGACGCGCATTTTTCAATCGTCCGACGACTTGATTAGTACTATTGATTGGCTCGCGATCAGTTGAATTCAGGCGACCACTTGAGATGCCCACTTGAGCTAGGTGGCTCTACACCCATGCCATGTGCTTAGTATCTCTCTGTGTCTGTACAAGGCTTTAACTTGGGCTGCCACTTGAATTTGTAGTTACACGCACTGCACATTGCTCTAGTCCCCTTCTTTTTTAGCAGGTCGGCAGGTGCGTGAGGAGCCTTGTTGTGGTTGTGGTGCTGGGTCCGAAAAAAATGATTCGTACTCCAAATTATGAGAAATGAATTGCTACAAATTTTGAGGAATAAGCGGATTATTATTCGCCAGTTGGCTGCAATATAAGAAGTCCAATGGGACGGAGCTGTTGTATAGCTAGTGGGGTCAGCTGACCCCAATGGATTTAGCAATTCCTTCACTATCTTAGTGCTAATTAGTAATTACTATTTGTTTGTAGAAGGTGACCCCAGTGAGCTGACCCAGTTAGCTAGTTTTTTTTGTTTCGTCGCAATAGCACGGCACATGACAATAATACTGACACTATTAAACATCCGAATGTAAAATACTCTGCGATTCTAACTACCAGTTGGAGAAATCTAATGCTTACTGGTTCCTACCCGTACCTACCTACACGGAATCACCTTCAATCAAGAAAGGGACTTGCAAGCACGGCTAGTTCTTTCAAATGGACAAGGACAACACTCAACAGCTCGCCTTGCATATTCAACAAGGTCGACAGACCCTGCAAGGCTTTGCTTGTTACTCGTAGTGGGAGTGCATACATGTATTCCACTGAAGAAACGGCATGGGGTTATTATAAAAGACAATGACATACGACGTTACATGAAACGCCATGATTTGTGTATATTGGTGAGCAGCTTGCTTATCCCTGGTGCAGTTAGGCAGTCCAAGTTTGTGTTTGGGCAGTTATTACTGCTCGAGCTCGTTGGTCTCGTTCAGAAACCATGTGGTTATGCCTGCCAAAATAATACTCATAGAAAACTAGAGTGGCGTTTTGGAAGCCGAGCTCAGACAGCTCTTGTATGGGAAGTTCAAAAATCTGAGTTTTGAAGTTTAAAGAATCGGTCAAGAAAACATAGACATAGATATTGATATGATCTACAAGTGTGTAAAAACTAATCCAAAACTTGTTATATTTAAAACTGGACAAAAATGATAAATGTGTAGATCTGGGTCAGTGAACCGTCCAATATCTGAGTACTACTCTTCTTGTAGATGGTAAGCATAGAGGATGTTCAAATCTAGTAGCATGCTCCTCTCCGAAAATTTATTTTGGAACATGGGAGTATATGCTCCTATCAGAAATATTTTAAAATGTCAAAGAAATCCTTTTTTTTCGGGTGTGCATATATAGACATTCTTTGTGAAAACGACACCTTTGTGTTCTATGTAAAAAAAAGCATACAAATGGCACCGCATTTTCACTTTTTGACACGCGACACAGAAAATGTCAGTTTTCCATGAATCAACTTTGTGAGCAGGTAGATGTACAAATGATTTTTTGTCCAAATAATACATTTAAAAAACCGAGAACGTATGCTCCGACTTGCTAAGACGTGACCCTGGCTCATCTGTCCCTATTTAGCTGACGTACACTTTTTTTGAGATTAGAGTTTAAGTATCGATTTGACTAATGAAACATGTATTATAGATCACGAAAGTTCTATTATCGAATTCATATTAAAATAAAGTTTTTAATGACATAAATTTATAATAAAGGACACACTTTTTTTGGTAAAATTAGTGTTCAAAATTAAAACACGGAAAACAAAGATGTCACATGCATCGGGACGATGATAGTACCAACTAGGAAAGACCGGAACATAAAACAACATACTCCAGTTGGTCACCTCTGAACCATTTGTTTTCTAAAGCTCTCGGTGCTACTCCCCTAGTCACAGAACCTGTACAATCAAAACTCGTACTGACGGGGAAAGAAGGGTGCTATTTTACTGTAACAACCCCACCCTGTCGTGTGGTCCCTTAGACATACTCCCTCCGTTTTTAAATATAAGGGTTCTATTTAACCACCGCTGAAAGGGATCTTGATTGACAGAATTTATTAGTATCAATAGTGATATGAAGGTAGTAAAAAAATGATGACAACGGTTTGTATTAACGAGAGTAATAGTGAATAAAAACAATGGTAACAATAGTAAAAAATGGACCGGGTTCATAGATTTATCAAAGGTAGCTCTTCAAACAAAAGAAAAAATGTTGGATGAATAAATTATAGTTGGAAAATTGATAGAATTGAATTACTTTTCAAATAGTTTTAAAAATATTATTTAAAAAAATTCAGAGCTTCACTGTGTTCCGGAAAAATAAATAAAACAAATCACTTGACATGGGCTGATTCAAGTTTTCGGCTCAGCCCAACATCGTTTTCTCTGACTCTGTTCTTTCTCATTCTCCGGCATGGCATCTTTCCCACCGGGCAGCCGATATCTCCTGGTCGCTCTCGCTGTAGATTCGCTCCTCTCCTCCTCGTTCACGATGCCTAGATCCGACGCTGCAGAGTTCTTGGTCACTTCCGGCGGCCCTCGCCGGATGTGTAGCTGCGGATCCGAAGGGAGGAGACGGTGGCCAAATCTCGGAGAGGGGGATAGGCGCGGTGCGAGTGCTGCGCTGGCGCGGTGGGGGAGGAAACATAGTGGAACAGATTAACAGTACACGGCCAACTTTAGCTTCCTCCTCAGCAACCGCCTGGTCAGTTCGCTGCCTATCTTTACTAAGTTATTATCAGCTTTAACAGTAGTACCTATTTGTATACTCAGAAGTAGTACATTTTCTTGCAAAATAATTGCATGTCTAAAACTGAAGTGTGAGCCTAAGACAATTTAGAAGCACAGAAGTACATGGTTGCGTTGATCAAATACTTGCAAAATGCAAATAAGGTTTTACAGCGAGATGCTGAAAGGCATTTACCTGTACCTGTTGAAGATTTCATAATCTGTGTAACATGTAAGCCGCATCTACAGTAACATTTGTTTGCAGATAAGTGTTGAGCTTTCATTCAGATCAGCAACTTAATTGTACTTCGGGTAATTACTAGTTTGTTCTTAATCAATATGCCATAGCTAGTTTTGATTCAATTAGAGAACATAAGCGTGTTGAGCTCCAAAGCATGCAGTAGTAGTGGCATATATATCAAAAAATTTCCTTCGATTTAAGGACACATATCAACTGCCCCATCGAACACAAATATTTCTACTTCTATCATATTTGGCTATAATGCTTGCATACCTAATTGGCCAAGCGTAAATAAGAGAAAATTTAGGAATTGCAAGCTTGCTTTCCTTTGATCAATCTGATCGACATTACAACTTTTTAATTTGCTGAAACAAAGATGACATCGAACTGCGAAATAGTTGTGAATTATCACACTGAAATAAAGCCCGAACCCTGAACCACCTCATGGCGCTGGTCAGTAAAACGCAGTGCCTTTCTGTGTGAATTATTGCATCAAAGGTGCATCAGAGCGTTCTGTTATAGCCGCAAGTAGTCTTGGCATCGGGGGCATATCAATCTTCTGTGGACTCTCAAGAACCCGGACCACTTCACCCATTGTCGGCCGATCAAACTCATTATCTTGGATGCACCAATAGGCAACTTTGCAAGCCCTTTCAGCCTGTTCCAAATTTAGGTCAACATGTAATTGTGGATCCACCAAACTAAGCACATCTCCCCCGTGAAGCTTGCTGATGGCTAATGCTGGGAAATATTCAACATTATTATTGCTGCTACTGTATGATACACGAGAGTTCCTTCTTCCTGATATGATTTCCAACAGTACCATGCCAAAGCTGTAAACATCAATTTTTGGAGTAATAGGAACTCCACTAAGCCACTCCGGTGCAAGATAACCTGCAGTTCCTCTGAATGTAGTCAAGACACGGCTAAAATCCCTTCCCACAAATGCTGCTAACCCAAAGTCTGCAACTTTAGGAACAAACGATGCATCGAGAAGTATGTTTTCTGGCTTAACATCACAATGTATGATACAGTTGTGGCAACTCTGATGCAAGTAGGACAATCCTCTAGCTACTCCTAGAGCTATTTGATACCTGGTGTTCCAGTTCAGGACAGCAGCATTGTTTTGAAATAGATGAGCATCAAGAGATCCATTTAACATGTTTTCATACACAAGCAACCTTTTATCACCTTCGCAGCAGAAACCAATCAATTTGACTAGGTTGATATGTTGGATGAGTCCAATTGAGCTCACCTCTGCCCTGAATTGCTTCTCTCCCTGACGGGCACCATCAAGCCTTTTCACTGCTATAGTAGTCGAGTCACTCAATGCTCCCTTGTATACAGATCCAAAACCACCTGCTCCCAGCTTTTCTGAGAAGTTCTTAGTAGCATGAACTAAATCAGTGTATCTAAAGACTATGATCCCACCACTTCCTTGCTTTCCATATGTTGGTGAACCACAACACTTGAATTTGTTCCTCCAAATCACTAACAGCATGAGGATTATTATTAACCCAAAACTAATAGTGCTTGCAGCAATAACAAATTTAGTGTTTGGTTTTTTTCTATTTTTAATCAGACTTGGCAAATCTTCAGCGGCAAGGCGAAGGTAAAGAGCATCTTCTGAAGTAACGCTGACACCATCATACAGATTCACACTAAACAATTCCCCATGCCAGACAGAGCATCTGCTGTTGTTGTAGGAATAGGCAGTGCAGGTGCAGGAGTTGAGACAAGCTTCTTCACATTTGGTCTGAGAGGTGGCAACGGTTATGATTTGGGGGCTGTCGGGCAACTGAACCTTAGCAATGGGGTGGAACATGTCCGTTGAACTTGTGATGCTTCCATTACCAGTGCAATGTAATTGAGTACCTCTGATGCATCCCCCTGTTCGGTCATCAAAATCCCAATCATGCGGCGACTTCTGAGAAAAACTCTCCATGCAGTCACAAGACGGAGATGCTTTGTTGTTGCAGACTGTGAAAGGTCCGCATGCAGCAGGCGGACTGCAGGGATCAACAGGTTCAGTGTATAAGTTGTGCCAGGACTGTTCGGCTTGCAACCACATATTCAGCTTGACCTGACCAGAGAGGTCTAGTGTAATAAACACGGAATATGTATCATCCGTTAAAGTGTACATGTAGTACTCCTCTACACTGTTATCAACATATGCTAGGTCAAACAAGCCTTTGGTCAGTGGATTCATATCCAGAATGGAGTTGAGTATTGGTATAAGCTTGGATGTAGATGTTCCGGATGCCCAAGACCAGTATATCATCGAGGGGTTGCTGCGCTGGAGGACCATCCCACCAATGCCTAGTTCAATGGTGTATGAGCCGTGGCCTGGATCAATGAGGCTCTTCTTTGAGATGAGAGGACGATTCAGACCGGTGATCTTGTTTCGGCCAAACTTGGCACCAGAAAGGGCAACATCTGCTGGGTAATCAAAGCTCTGCCACAAGAGTACCTTGGATGACGGGCTTTCTACGAGGACAAGGTTTCCAGTGTTCAAGAGAATGGCCTGATTTGTGGTGGTGTTTATGCTTGTTTGTGTCCTGTTGGCTATGTGAGTGGACCAGATTAAGGAGGATCCAGAACCGGTATGGTCTAGTATGACAAGATTGCCATCGCTTGAGATATTGAGCTTGGGATCAGTGAGCGGCTTATCTCTGTTAGCGACCCACACGGTGGTGAAAACCGAGATGTTGTTGAACCATATGCCAAGGTACCAGCTGGAGTTGGGGAGGACGGACTTACTGGTGATGCTTGCAGTTGCAGCTGGCTGGAAGAAGCCGAGCGCAAACTTGCCGTTTGTTGAGATGATCTTGTCGCCCACAGCGAGCCCTTGGCCTGCCGTGAGAGTATCCTGTGCAGTTGCAGAGTAGCATGAAGGAGTATGCAAGAGGAGAAGCACGAGTAGCATGTAGAGGAGAGTCATGGTCATGAAGAAGAGTGAATGAATTGGAGATTACTGACGCTGGCATATATGTGCTCTGCTCTGGTATTCAGAGAAGGAAGAAGAGGATGTATGTATAGAGTGAAACAGATTAGGGACGACGCGCAGGAATGTTCGGTGGACCGACGACTTGAGTATTATTGATTGGCGACCGACCGACCGACCACTTGGGCATGTGATGTAGTATCTCTCTGTATCTCTGTACAAAAAGGTAGCTCTCAAGGACCAGAGGGACTTCAACTTGGGTTGTCACTTGAATTTCTAGTCACACGCACTGCACATTGGTCTAGACCCAATAATTCGATGCTTTGTTTGGCTGTAGCAATTTTATCCCCTTCCTTGTGGGCAGCTAAGGAGCCTTGTGTCGTTGGTCAGAAGGAAATGAATACCTGCTAGTCACAGTACTCCAGTTTCTGAGAAGTTACTACAAATTCAGAGAAATAAGCTTGGCCTTCTTTTACCAAGAATTGTAGCTGTCGTTGCCCTTAGCCCCGCGACAAAATTGCCTTCTCACGCTGCAACTGCATAACATTTTCTTTTAAATGGGACAAGGACCCTTCAGTGCTTTCGTTGGAGTGTAGCTCTGCTGATGGCGATTGAATTATGGAACTCCAGTGCTGTCCTGCTCTCGAATGGACAGTGAAGAAAGAAGAGTAGTACCACTTGCAGCAGAGCAGGAACCCCTTGACCTACCTTGCGCGTTCTATTCTAGAGGTATAGGAGGAACCAGACAACCTAATGATCTGCTACGCAAACAACGCGCTATACGGACTGGCGACCGCATCTACTCTCCGTGTGTGTATATACAAGACCTTTTGGCAGCACAAAATATCTTATATTCACATTATATATCCTACCGTAACTTGAGTCCAGTAGTGTTAGATGACGAGAAATGCTCCGGTGCTTTCCCAAAAAACATGTTGCACGAATTTTAAAGCAAATCGATGGTTGTGATTAGGGGTGGGGATTAAAGGTATTAATCTCACATGATTAGTACTCTCTTTGATTACTTTGTGAACCTAATCATAGCCGTCGATGCGCTTTAAAATTCGTGCAACTTATTTTTTAGGAAAGCACCGGAGCACTTCTCTTAGATGACTGCAACTCTGCTATGGCAATAGCCAACTAACGCGAGGCCTATTTAAAACCTTGTAGGAGTAATGCGATATCCGAAAATATTGCTTTGGGCTGTCTTCTTGCCAGCAAACCAAGGTCTGTTTGCATAGATTACTGGAGTATTGCTTAAGCACAGTTTGACGGCCGTATATGCTTTGTTTGTACCCATACGATTTTACAAGTATATGATGTTTGTTCTTGCATAGATTACTGGATGTCACCACCCGATTTGAGAAGGGGATTGGGAGAGGGAGATCAGAGAGAAGGAAGAAGGAGATGGCCGAGAGAGATGGGATTCAGATTGAATTCAGTTCAGTTGTTTAAAACCCTTGCGCGCGCACAGGCCGGACTCACACTGGGCTGGCGTATGGCCCGGTCCACAAGGCTTGTCACGTTGTTCGTGACTGTTGCATACCATGGCGATGCTCAGGAAAAGAAATTGCATACCATGACGAGATGTTTCAAGTTTCCAAGTTCAGTGTGTTTCTCAAAAAGTTTCCAACTTCAGCCGTCGGTTGTAAACTGAAACTTGGAGAAATAAATAGAGCAGGAGGTCGCGATCCCCCACGGCCGATCGCACTTGAATTGCCATGGAGCCTGTAGATGCCTCCGACGGGAAGCCGCCGGACAGGCTCAGCGACCTGCCGGACTGCCTGCTCCACGGCATCCTCTCGCTCTCCTCCATGGGCGCCAGGGAGCTGGTGCAGACCAGCACCCTGTCCCGGCGGTGGCGCCATCTCTGGCGCGACGCGCCGTGCCTTGACGTCGGCCCATTACATGATGAGTTCCAGGGCGACGACGACGACCACCTAGACAAGTGGGTCAGGTTCAACCGCTTCGTCGACAGCTTCGTCCTGCACCACGGCGCCGTCCATCTCGACGAGCTCCGCATGCAGGTCGTCGAGCCTCCAAAGGACCGAAGCAGCGGACGGTGGAGCAGGCCCGATGGCAACAGCTGGGTCCGCCGCTGCCTCGCGCGTTACAGCCCCGCCGCGCTCGACATCCGCAACCGCTCCACCTCCGGCGCGCACGTCCAGATGCGCCGCATGAGCCGCGGCACCGTCCTCCACGGCCTCACCACGCTGCGGCTCACCGGCGTCACGCTGCACGCTGGCTTTGAGGACGTCGTCGGCGCCGGAGGATGCCCTCGGCTGGAGCACCTCGAGCTCAGGGACTGCCTCATTGGCTTCAGGGAGGTGGTCGCCTCCCGCACGCTCAAGACCCTCGTCGTCGACTCCTCCAACATGAGCATGCACGAAAGCTCTCTCCACCTGTGCTACACCCCGCGCATCGTGGCTCCTGGCCTCACCTCCCTCGACCTCGTGCTTCTCAGCTGGCATGCTCCCCTGTGGGAGTTTGAGATGCCTTCCCTCGTCGACGCCACCGTTCGTATGGACCGAGGCTGCATCAACAAAGAATTCCAGCTTCTTCAGTGTCTTAATAACGTCAAAAAACTAGAGATATCCACCTTCCCCTCGCTAGACTTGGTTCGTCTTCTTATCTCACGTACGCCTAATCAGTATGTGCTAGCTAGCTAGCCGCTATAACTTCTAGTAATTCCTGTTTTACATGCCGCCCGCAAGATCATACAAACAAACCACGAGCCCGACAAATGTATCTTACATCCTACGTACGCATTAATTTGCTCCTCTTCGTTTCCCAGGTGATGAAGAAATGTAGATCTACTGCCAGAGATTTGCCACAGTTCAGTAACCTGACAACATTGGTCCTAGACCAGTGTAGGTTCACCCGTGATGAGCCCACGCTCTTGGAGGTTTTTCTCCTCCTTGCTCCCAACTTGGAGAAACTCACTCTGCAGAACTGCAAGGTACGTACACAACTAGCTACATTATATCTAAACCTAAAACCTGCACGCATGCATGTTACTTTCAGTTTCCATCAATTATGTATCGTCTTCTCTTTCGTTTACTTCGAATATATAGAACTTAATTATCATGAGTACGACAATACTCATTACTATTTCGCAAACTGAAGCTTCCGTCGTGCTCCGAAAGTATGTCTATGGAAATGTTCGACTACCATTTAAACCTCAAGTTCGTGGAGATCAAACACCGTAAGAAGGATGGCGTTTCCGAGATCATGGAGTATCTGTTGCGTGTTTCGAAGAATCTCCAAAGGACTGACATTGTGCTATCTGAAGGCCCAGAAAATTCATGGTCTCATGCGAGACTAGCAGCTCAAGGTTGGTGGGATTAGTTTTGGACGCCTTATATCTCGTTAATAGGCCTTCTTGGATCTTGGTGGACCCTTGCATGTATTCATTTTTACTTACGAGAGTTACACCATGTGATATGAAGAAGAAGAATAATATGGTTCTGACAATCTGACATGAGGAAGCAAATAAAGTAAGAAATACCAACAACAACTCTATTTCTGCTCACTTGAGTTGGTGAGTAAATCCATTTTTCCAAGAGTATTTTTTTTATAAATTTGGTCCGGTGCCTCGGCAGAGAGCGCGCGGGGTCCAATTCAACCATGATCGGTCAATCCTTTTATTTATTTCTCTTTTGGAACGAGTAGCACAAACTGAAGCGCATCGCTCGGGATATATATAGCACGCGCATGGTCAATCCTAAACCAGTATGGCCGTTTAGTATGCAGCTTATTAAGCGACAAATGTGCAACTGATTCCAGCACGGATGGCGGCGGCGAAAGGCTATACTACTACCCCGTGATCCATCGTCCCAATGGGCGCTCGATCAGTTGATTCGTTCTTGATCCACCTCCATCAACCGACCTCTCCATTTGTTCATACCAATCTAGATCCATATTCGTCCACGCTCGCCGGCGGCCTCAAGACCTGGGCGTGCAGCCGGACACATGGACCTCGACGGCGTGGAGAAGCAGACGATAGTCCATGTAGACACCGAGATGATGAGGAGGAACACCAGGAGAAAGAGAGCCTGCCTGTCCTGGTGCATCTGCGTGCCCGTCAGCTGCGTGCTCACAGCGTGCATCCTCGTCCCGCGCTATTACTACATGGTCGACGCCCAATACTCCGTCGCGACGGGCTCCGTCTCCGGCCTCCTCCTCGACCACCCCAAGGAATCGGCAGGCCTCTCCTTCAACCTCACCCTCCACGTCGCCTCCCGGAGCCCGGGGGCCAGGCCTGCATCAACCCAGGCATGTTCGTGGAGGTGTTCTACCATGGCGTCCGGGTCGCCGCCAGCGACGGCGAGAATCAGGTGCTGCGGCGGACGTGCGCCGGCCCAAAGAACGTGGCCGAGCTACCCGTCGTGGCGACGGCGACTGCGATGCCCGTGGGGCAGGACTGGATACCCTCGCGTCGGAGATGAGGCAAGGGACGGCCGTGTTTGACTTCATATTGCATGTTCCGGCTAGGTCGTACGGGGGCGAGAGCGCGCTGAGTCCTTGGATGACGCGCTGCAAGGGCAGTCTGGTCGGCGCCGCCGCCGTGCCATGTGATTCCCCTAACCAAAATAGCTAATGTATCTTCTAGATGATCCTCCATTGCACTTGTTGAGTGCCATTTTTTTTGAGACACTTGTTGAGTGCCATTTGTTTAGCTAGTACTAGTTTTTAATATCGCTCTTGGTCACGTCTTTGGATTGATGACATATGTTAAATTTTATTTGCATCCATCTTATTTCATCCATATATGTTGGCAATGCCGGCTGCGGTTGTTCGTCCATTTCGGCGGATACTAAGTTACTAACTGGCTAAGATCAAATAATTCCCCAAAACAATTCATTGGATGCCTACGGATAAAATTGTTATAAATCAGGGTTATGTGGAAATTCTTAGAAAAAAGGTTCCCTTCGTAAAGGTCCACGCGTGTGCGCTCCGGTGCTAACAAGTGTCGTAATTTCATTCGTTTTTGCTCTCACCTTTTCTCCATGCGCTGACAAGTGGTAGGTCCTGGTGGTGGGCAGAGGGTTGTACATGTATTTATTTTGAGATTCGTTTTTTAAAAACGAAATATCTTGAGAACCGTTTATTCAATTTACGAACCGTTTTCACTTTAGAACTCCTCGCGTCGAGATCTTCAAAACTAGATCCCATATTGATAGGTTTCGACAAACTTTTTTTTTGTACTTCGGATTGTGTATGTTTTGTACACCCTAAATGTAGTCGTACGTACAAACTGAATTTTGTAGTTGTACGTACAACTTGCTACGTGATGTTGTTTGTACAACCCAAATGTATTTCTACATAAAACATGTCCTGTGTTGCTGTACGACCCGGTGTATGTTGCTGTACAACCCGGTCTGTGTGTTGATGTACAACCCGGTTTTTGTTGCTGTACAATGCGGTGTCCGTTGTTGTACAACGCGGTCTCCGTTGCTGTACAACGCGGTCTCCGTTGCTGTACAACCCGGTCGGGGTTGCTGTACGTACAAACTGATTTGTGTTGCTGTACCCGATATGTGTTGTTGTACAACCCGGTATGCGTTGCTGTACATCCCGTTCTACGTTGATGTACTATCATAGTTTGTGTTTTGTACAAATTTAATAATAGATCCAGATCCAGATCTGGATTTGAATCTGGATCTGTCCATGCGCGGAACCGGCTCAATTTACGTGTCCACGTGACGGCAGCAGACCTTCGCGAAGGTCACCCTTTCACTAGTCCAACCCGGGTTCTGTATACTGAAGGGGCAGCGTGGACGTGGCCCAACTTGCTTACAGTCAGAAGGCCGAATGCATGAAGGGGCTCCACGTTTATGGGCCACAACAAAGAACTGCTCCAAGACATGCGTGTGGGTTGGGATTTCAACTTTCAAGGGTCATGAGAGCCTTACACGTTCTTGTACCTCACCATCAGGCTATCCACAAAAGTCAACTGGTTGCGTTTATCCGAATTTTTTTACAAGAGAAAGCAACGAGCACTGACCAGCTCGCGACCAAACGCACTGCAACCATTCCGGCGTCCTAGCCACTGCCCACTAAGCTCATCGATCAATCAACCACGCACACAGCCGATCATGGATAGTAAGATAAGTCGATCGACAGGTAAACACGGTATATCCGCCGATCATGATCATGGTCAGTAAGCTACTCATGAGCAGCGCGCCACCCGTCCAAGCCCCACTATCGTTCCACTTACTTGGGGTCCTATAAATACCGCTGCGGCGTCCCGTCATCTTTGCATCGATCGACCCGAGAGTGTTGGAGGGCAACAACGATCAAATCGAGAGATTCACTGGCTATATCGAGCTTTAGAGAGTAGTGCGTGTTCGCTTGTTCGGTAATAAGTACTGCATGCGCGCGATGGCCTGCTTCATGAAGGCCGCTGTGTTTGGCGCCGCCGTGCTGGCCGCATTTGTTCTCGCGGTTGACGGCCGCCCTGCCCGGAAGGACCTGGGACTAGGCCTCGACCTTGGCGGAGGCGGAGGCCTCGGAGCTGGCACCGGCGGCGGCTTGGGGGTCGGCACGGGTGGCGCCGTGGGAATCGGCTCAGGGATCGGTGTTGGCGTTGGAGGTGGCGGCTCTGGCTCCGGATCAGGATCCGGGTCCTACTCAGGCTCCGGCTCCGGGTCGGGCTCCGGCTCATCGTCGGCAGGGTCAGGGGCAGGATCCTACGCAGGGTCAGGTGCCGGCTCGAACGCAGGTGGCGCAGGGTCCTATGCCGGTTCCAGAGCTGGCTCCTACGCAGGCTCCAACGCTGGGAATGGAGGCTCCGGCGCGGGCTCCTACGCCGGCTCCGAAGCTGGCTCCTACGCTGGTAGTGGGCACGGCAAGTGAACTTGCTGCAAGTAATTCCTCCATTCCGAATATAAGATTTTTTTAACTGTTCGTTGAATTCAAATGTATCTAGATGTATTTTGTTGTATATAATCACTCAGTTAATTATGTATGTTTTCTAGATATTCAAATCATTTTATAATTTAGAACAGAGGGGGTAGCTCATGATCCAATTAATCTTAGAAATGCTGCACTTTTCATAAGAATATGTTGCGAGTCTAAGGAGAGTCACAAACACACGACAGCGAGGCGTCTGTGGTGACTTCGTCAATCTCAAGACCCGCCGGCTCAGTCTCTCGGAGGTACTCATAGAAATAGGGTGTGCGTGCGTGCGTTCATAGGGGTGGGTGTGTGCACGTGTATATGAGCGGTTGCGTTGCACTGTGTTTCTCAAAAAAAAGTCACAAACACACGCGGTTAAGCAACTAGAGATTTCTTAGCCCTGTCACCGACGTATTCTCATACGCGACGTTGTCGCTGTCACCCGCGTCAGATTAGATTAGCCGATCCGGAATTAGATTCACTATATAAAGTCCAAGATGCATCGCCGCAGTTTTGCAACAAGAGAAGAACTAGCACGAATTTGCCTACACAAACAAATACCTGTCCATTGCCCATTGCCCATTGCCGAGCACGTCAGCGTCTCACGGACACGCCAGCCTGCCAGCGCATCACGAATCCGTGACGTGGCACCACCGACCGGTGGGCCCATCCACGTTGACCCCACCGCATCATCAACCAACCACCCGACTCCCAGGTATTCCGGATCCATCCAACTGCAGAAACTTCCCCCAAATCTTCTCATCTTCTTCCCCTGCGAATCTTCCAGAAGCTTCTCGAACTGCCCCCCTGGTACTCATCTCTCTCCCTCTCGGCCTCGGGTTCTTCTCCTTTCGCTGCTAACCGCCGTCGGTTTCTCCTCAGTCAGTCTTGACAGCGTTCGCTGTTCTTGTTTCTGTTCGCAGTCGCCGCGGGCGAGATCCGCATCTGCCATGGTGAAGGAGACCGCCTACTACGACACCCTCGGGGTCAGCGTCGAGGCCTCCCCCGCCGAGATCAAGAAGGCATACTATGTCCAGGTGATTCACGATTCCCCCTAATGCGCCACCGTCGTATGGTAATACCGAGCTCTATCACCGTGAGCTGAATCTGAATCTGTGGGTCTGTCTACGTTTCAGGCGAAGCTGGTGCACCCGGACAAGAACCCCAACAACCCCGATGCGGCGCGTAAGTTTCAGGTGGGTTCTCGACCGGTGACCTTCTGCTCATGGCTGTAATATGTTCAGTTCACTCTGTACGGAGCGAAGTTGCTGGTCAGATAAATATAATGTTCTAGATGCATGTCTGTGTAGTTAACCCGTAGTTTAGCCAAAGTTATGGGGGTATACTTTGGTCGATTAGCTGCTGGTCAGATGTTCACTGCGGGCTTCGTTTCATAATATGGGTGCTTCTTATTGAGTAACGGTTTTATGCTCATCAATTTTTAATCTTGAGTAAGTTTCTCTATGACGTCAAGTTCCTCTTCAAATGATAATCTCCACTTGCATAAATCATTGAGTACTAAATAGTTTGCTCTTAACAGGAACTCGGAGAGGCCTACCAAGTCCTAAGCGATCCGGGGAAGAAGGAGGCTTATGATAAGAATGGAAAAGAGGGTCTTTCCCCGTAAGTCATTAATTTTATGAGTCATGGACGTTTACTAGACAATAGGTATTTTTATAAAAGATAAAAACATAGCTGCCACAAAAGAATAATTCAGATTAACTACCTTGGCTGGGAATATAGACTGGGGATGCTTTAGGTTATTGGTGGCAGTTGGAGAACAAGAAAAGAGCACCATTCAGAGTTGAGTTAAGGCAGTCTCTCGAATTTATGGATGGATAGATAATACAACAACTAGTAACTATATTAGAACAAAGGGCCCTCTGTTGAAAAAAAATATACAACTACTCTCGAGACTCTACTTATAGCTTATGTGGTATTAAAATGCTTATTGGCTCTATTAAAATGCTAATTGGCTTCATTATGCTGTGATTTCTCTTCTTACTCGGTTAATTCATGTGACATTCAAATTTATGGATGGATAGATAATACTCCCTCCGTTCCGTAATCCAAGAGCTATAGTTTTTCTGCACGGTAATTAACGCACGTTTGTTTTCTGTTGAGATGTTGCATGTGGTAGTTAGATTAGATGGAAATAGCGATTAGTTTTTCTCGAAAGTTAGCTGAGCGATCAAACAAACTCCATATTTTCATGGATTCCGTCAATTTGTGCACGCGGGGAGTCAGCAAAAACAGCCGAAGCCCATTCATTTTGAAACAGTTGTCAAAAAACTATAGCTCTTGGATTACGGAACGGAGGGAGTATAACAACTACTAACTACCCTCTGTTCCTAAATGTAAGCCTTTCTAGTTTTCTTGACCCACATGTATCTATACATGTTTTAGAACCGTGCACTAAACATGCCTAGATACATGTGCACCAAAAAAAGCTAAAAAGGTTTACATTTAGGAATCAGAGGTAGTATATCAGAACAAAAGGCCTGCTTTAGAAAAAAATATACAACAACTCTCGAGACTGTACCTATAGCTTTAGGCGGTATTACAATGCTAATTGGCTTCATTATGCTGTGATTTTTCTTCTTACTCAATTAATTCATCTGACATTCAGGGATAACATGGTAGATCCCGCTGCTGTCTTTGGCATGCTTTTTGGAAGTGACTATTTCGAAGATTATGTTGGTCAGCTTGCTCTGGCATCCGTAGCTTCAGTGGAGGTTGATGAAGGTGCAAACAGCCAAGAGACACGATTAAAGGTTCGGGAGAAGATAAAAGTAAGCGGAAATCACTTCTTTATTTATTGTGCTGAGATTGTCATTCAGTTTGGGTTCTGTCATGCAGATGCATAAATTAAACTTAAATAACTTTCTTGTGACACAGGAGATGCAAAAAGAAAGAGAGCAAAAGCTTACTCAGAGCCTAAAGGACCGACTTCAACCATATGTGGATGGTAGAAAGGATGATTTTGTAGCCTGGGCAAATGCAGAAGCTAAGCGTTTATCAGAAGCAGGTATAAAATGTGAATGTGCACTAGTGTGCCTTTTCATGTGCCTCCTATTTGCTTCCTGCAGATGCTTCATTTGCATTTTTCCCTAAAAAAATCAATTCAGCTTTATCAACTTCGAAAATGTTATCTGCACAGTTAAGGGCTGTAATAGGACCTCCTGTTACATCAGAGTTGTAATGACTGTCTCCCGATAATTTGTACTACCTCTCTTACAGTATTTTACATTAGCTTTCTCAAATCTTTGACTTCCTTGAACCTAATTTTCAGCTTTTGGTGAGGCTATGCTTCACACTGTTGGGTATATTTATGTACGGCAAGCGGCAAGAGAACTTGGAAAGAGTAAATTATATATGGGTGTACCTTTCATAGCTGAGTGGGTAAGAGACAAGGGTCACACAATTAAATCACAAGTTAGTGCCGCTGCAGGTAAATCCTAAGCCATTCTTTAATTCTTTGTTGGTAATAAGTTCCTCCTTAGTAACGAGTTCTTTTTACAGGCGCTATCGCTCTAATACAGCTACAAGAAGGAATGAAAAAGATGGAGGACGGTGCTGATAAGGAAGAGCAGCTTATGAAGAGTTTTGAGGAGAAAAAAGAAGCCATGCTTAATTCTCTATGGAAAATCAATGTGGTTGACATTGAGTCAACACTTTCCCGAGTATGCCAAACAGTAAGTTTACCTTTTTTCTCTCAAAATTCTTTCTTTTTCCCTCAAAATTCTTTGGTGAAAGTTTGTCATTTATGCATATCTATGAGAAAGAAATATATGGATTGCTTTATTTATCTATTTGGTCTTCAGGTTCTAAAAGATAACACTGTCCCAAAAGATGTTCTGAAGTTGCGAGCAAAAGCGTTGAAAAAGCTTGGAACGATATTCCAAGTAAGTTTATTTTAGCATACAGTGTGTTAAATATTTAATGAGGACAGATACAAGGTTTAAAAACCTTCGGTTCCTATATTACTAGCAAATTGGTTTTACTTCATCTAGTATGCCGAACAGTTAGTGAGGACCGATGCAAGACCTGCACACTTTTAGTTACACGTATAGTAGCAAATTACCGAAGTACCTGGTTTTAGGGTCATTGCGTATCATAGTAATGAAACCACGTGACTGGGTTCAGTATATTGGTCCTACGTTCGTACATGCACTATAGTGGGTTCCATCAAGATTTATGTTTGATTCATGACACTTGAATTTTAGAATGGAAGTACAACATTGTATACTACATACATTATGTGGAAGCCTATGGTTTTGTGCTTTTGTACCTTCTCCAGTCTCAAGGAATGTGGTTACTGGTGATCTCATGATTCATGGGATAGGCATGTTTTGCTTTACTTGCTATCGAAGTATTTTCTTTTAGATTTAGGAGATCAAAGTCAGTCGCCAGTTTTGCCTTGGCATGATTTTGGCTGTTTCCAGTTCAAAGTAACATGAAATCTGGATGCCCCACCTGTTTTGTTCCTTGGTAACCAGACTCCAGACAACAACAGTATGAATCACAATAAAAAACTTGGAACACAATCTGGCACAATATTGTCCATCTCATAATTCATTACGAAACTTGACACAAGTATCCTCCGTAGGAAATACCTGTACTCTTCATTCGTTGCATAGAAGCATGTCTCCAGTGGGTTCCGTTCTTAATTAGCAGATAACATGATGAATAACTTCATACCATAACCTTGCAACATCAGGGCTCAAAATCTCTCTACTACCGCGAGAACAGCCTGCGGGTCGAAACTCCGACGAAGCAGGAGGGAACAGCTTCACAAAAAGACTGAGAACTGAACACGACAAACACTTTTGACAATTTGTGAATTATTCGGATCTTTGTGAATTATTATTTGCTTGTAATGTTTTTACAGCAGGATGCTCTGGTTGCACCTGCGGTTTCTTTGTTTTTCTGTAAGAAGTTGGATGCTGAACATGAAGCATTTCTTGTACTGAATATGCGTCGTAGTTATTGACAATTCGGCAATTGCTTAGCCAGTACACCTCCATTCCTGGCTTTGTTGTGGAGGAAGAGTTCTCATAGTAGCCTCCACTCACAACAACGTTTTATAAGGGCACCTCGACTCTAACAAACCTCGTCATAGACGCACACAGCTCAAACGGAAGCTATAGGCATAGGTTCCTAACATGCCACACAAAGAATAAGCACAAAGATGTTCCATTCTGCTTAATGTTAATTTTCTTTTGTTGGTCACTTTGACAACAAAACCTAGAGCAATAATAGATGCTATACCCTTTGTAAGACACAGCAGCCCTTGATCACTGGAGGAGAAAAATTAAACCAATACTAAAAGTTCTTGTGCTACTCATTCTATTACAAAGTGGTAGTCTACTGTTTTTAATCTTTTGTAATCCTAGAAGATGATCAAATCGATCACGCACTAAGTGTGATGCTGAAGTCAAATGGGACGCACAATACGGCCCCTGACCAGTGACCACGATATCCAAACCGATGTGCCATCGATGGCACGAACCTCACCGGCCTTTTCCTCGCTGTCCATCAAGATGGAACTGATTGATTGATCGGAGCAGTGAATGATCAACGAGTCGTTCTGTTGAAACAGTTGTCCACCAAGAACTTATGAAGGGATAAGTACGGACGAACAATCCAGACTTCCAGAGCCAACCAAATAGATAATTCAGTCAGTTTGCTGTTCCCAGATTCCTTCAGGACACACGCGGAAGCTAGATTATTCCATCAGAAACTGTTCGTGATGAACTTATCTGACTTCTCGATCTATCGGGCTGTGTCCATGAGACGACACAGCAAAAGCAAGGCAAGGCCAGGCCATAATTTGAAATGATACATTTCCATGCTTCTTTCCGTCATCACCTTTCAGTGGAAAGTTTGATCCCTTTTTTCCCAAGGGGGACATGCATATCTCCATCCCCTCACATTTTCAATCCTGTTTGACAAGAGAAATGCTCCGGTGCTTTCCCAAAAAACATGTTGCACGAATTTTAAAGCAAATCGATGGTTGTGATTAGGGGTGGGAATTAAAGGTGTTAATCCTACATGATTAGTACTCTCTTTGATCACTTTATGAATCTAATCATAGCCGTCGATGCGTTTTAAAATTCGTGCAACTTATTTTTTGGTAAAGCACCGGAGCACTTCTCGTTTGACAAACTCCTACCGTGGCAAGCTGTACGCAACAATGACTGCCCGACTCGTGCCGACACTTCGCCGGTCAACCATCTTCTGAATGCGCTACCGTGGGCCCTTATCGCACCACGAGTATACTCTATCTGATTTGTCGGACGAGCTACAGTATCCTAAAGTCCAATACCATATGTAGCTGATTCTTTGGCACTTGTTTTTTCTGCATCACAGAGTTACCTGGTAGTACACTTGTGGTGACACTAAACAAGGATGACAAGTGCTTTGATAAAAAAGGGGTTAATGGGCCTCACAGTGGTCTATTCACAAGGGGTTGGCGACCGAGCGGGAGAAGAACTTCATGGCAAGCAACCGTCGCCATGCATATTCATGCACCATGCAAGAATATACTTGGTTTTCTTCTCGTGTGTGTCGAGCAGTCGAGCTGACTACATACATAGGGTTATTTTTTTAAGGTGGTTACGATGGGTGTCGGCCTTTTTATAGACCGATAATGGCTCCGACTGAGTGATACATGGATGATGGGAACTTGGATTTGAGGTGGCACCATTTGCATCACAGGGCAATAAATTAATTAATCAGTTGACATTTAATGGACAATATTCCATATATTCAGTGCACATATGACATCATGAAATACTGATCAAGGTTAGGTTCTGAGAACAGAAGCTTGAAACATTGGATAGTAATCACTGAATTATCAGTCGGTAAGCTCGCTCACCACCGAAAAATTGATTCCCCTTCAAAGTAAATACACCTTCTAGCTAGGTAAAACGAAACAATATGTCCATATCTTTCCATGCCGAGCATGTGATCTAGGTATTGAGTTCAGAGGCACAAGAAAACAAATCAACAGTTCTCGTGAGAGACATTTCAGTGTTCTTCAGCTTTTTGTCCACCAAATGTCCCATTTTCCTAACTTGACATCAGAGCCTAATCACTGCTAGTACGGAATGCTATCATTACCTACCTTAATCAACCACTACAATTCCCTCCTAAATCCTAATCAATCAACAGTGCTCTCCTCGACCATTATACACTTAATCATGGAGCTTACCATGCAAGGCAAGTGCACGTCACGCTATCTCTTGCGACGGCAACGGCGCCCCTGAGCATTCAGTACCACTGCACATGAACCAACCTATCTCCATAAACAAAGGAGTAACATGTGGCCACTCGAATTCATACCTAGTTCTATATGATTAGATGTAAATTATTTATTTGATACGCATTGCGACTGTGATCTATGATAGGATTTCTATATATCTTTTGTGATTAGTTTAGCTTGTGGTTGCATAACTTCAAAGAGGGGCCATAGCTAGCATGATGCATATGCTACCTAGCTGCACTTGTTTTCTGTTTTCCTTTTAGCTTTCCTTTCTGGAGGAGGCAGACAAGATCAGAGCTTATATAAGGGTCCTGGCGTGATCTTTTGGTCCACAACAGGGACGTGCACTACATGTAGAGAAGCTAATCAATTACAGTAATTTGGTATATTAGGACGAAACTGGGACTGCATGACTATCGATCCCCATGCCTTTTTGCTTGGTTTAAAAATGGCACTATGTTGTCTGAATGTGTGTAACCGCTAGGTTGTAGTTCGCGACTCGATTGGAAAAGGAGAGCCTGCCTACCTTCGGTGAAGTAGCTTCAAATTTCGCCAAAGGAATAAGGACAATCCCACAATTGCAAGCATTCGTCGCGCCAAAGAAGATTGGGTAACGGCCGGATCGGTCCAACTCTGAAAATGCATGCTGTCTCTTACCAACTGCAATTGTGATGAAAATTGCACGGTTAAACTAGTGGCTGATCCGTCTGAGACATGCATGCATGATGCATCCAAAGGCATGTGCATTATTTTGGAAAAAATGTTAACAAAAAAGGATGTATATATCTCCATTGTCCGTAGGAGAAGAACGGGGCAGTGGCCCAGCGGCTAGGGGTTCAGTCCCGAGTCTAGCAACCCCAGTTTGAGTTCCACTGGGGCAGAATTATCTTAGAAGGGTAGTCCTCCTACTATGAAAAATTTACCACAAAGTGCTTTTTCTCAGGAATGCCCGGTGGCGTTTATTTATAAGATAACAGTGTTACATCGTTTAATACAAACGGCATGATAAACCCAAGAGGGTTTTGCATCCCAAGAAAATATAAGCTTAGTTTCAAAGCATTCCTTGTGCTAATTGATGAGCCACCACATTTGCATCCCTAGAACAGTGTTGGAAGGGAATACCCATAATCGTACTTGCTCTGAGAAAAACTCTGTCAAGATTGCTGTATTCAGACTCCAACCATCCCACTGCAAGCTTGGACCAATTCCAAACAGTCTGACTCAATAATCGCTTGCAAACATCCAATTTCTTCAATGAATTTCAGCCTCATTAGTAGTGCTGACGCCTCAGCAGTTTCAGCACTCAGAATAATTTTCATAGGGCACATCATCCCGCAGTTGCCTCTCCTTTATGATTTCTTCGAACGACACCCGTTGCACCAGACCCATCCACATGGAAGGATGCATCAATATTAAGCTTGTATGTGCTTGGCCTTGGTTTAGACCATAAAACTTGCTTCACTTTGCCGTCTTCTTCTTTGTTGAATCATAGTTCGCAGTCAGTGAGTTCATGGCAACGTCGAGGAATCTGGGTTAGAAACAGGGGCACCTTTAACTAGTTCTCTCCTTTAAATTTTTCTTATTTATACCTGTTCTAATGTTTTATTTTTTTTCTGGCCACCAAATGTACCAACAAAACCCACCAAACGCTAGTCCTCATAGGTCTTGTTTTTATTAACTGTAGGGAGAATCAGAAATCAACAAACGCCATGCGTGTATGCACGAACGTGCGGCCGGCAACACACCAGCCATGCCGAGTGCAACAACAGCTATCAGTTATAGTAAGTACAACCTAGCTAAAAATCCGTTAGAGCCATGCTTGCACCACGCTCGAAGCGACCTGCCGAACTTGGCATAGCTCCGCCTCTGGTTAGGATCTATTTATATGTCTTGTGATTAGTTTTACTTGGGTTGCATAACTTCAAAGAGGGGCCATAGCCAGCATGATGTAAATGCTACCTATCATTAGGAAACTCAACTTGGCATTAGGGTGCATCATCTTCGGTCAACACAGTGATTAAATTATGAACATCTGCAATATTTAGTAAACATACTATAGAGATACATTATGTGTTGACCATATTGATTTTAATATTGTATTCTAAATGTATATTTGTTTCATATAATTAATCAAACTTACTATGTGTTGATTTTTAAAATAAAATTTACACGCCTATGAAACGGAGAGAGTAGTTTAGAATCGTACACGGAGGAATTGGTCATTTGCATATGCATTTCTCATTACGCGTAGAAGTACATACACATCGCCGATTAGTAGCCGATGACAACTTCGCACATGATCAGGACAACATGTGGAAGCACGAAACTGACAGTGGAGGCCTATTGCCCTTTTGTTAGGTCTGAAAAATGTCGCTGTGTTTTCTTTTCTGTAACCGCGCGCTACCCCTATCTCGAGATATAGCAACTTGATTGGAAAATGAGATGGTGACTGCCTACCTTGGGTGAAGTAGCTTCAAAAATCGCCAACAGGAACTGCAGGGACAAGCTGGCGACGACGACAAGCCCACAACTGCGAGCACGGATGGGTAACGGCCAGCCGAATCGCTCCAAAATCTGTTAGTCACATGCTAACGGTCTCTCCCTAACTCCAAACTGTGATGAAAACTGCGTGTCCAAATTAATGATCCCTTCCTGATCGGTCCGAACGAGACTCGGAGACGGTGATTTCGCATGAAACAAGCAAACGATTGATCCACTCTACTGAGAGCATGTACTATTTCTCTTTGAAAACCTGAGCTAGCGGCGCCCCTACGTACCGTACCGGTACCACACCAGCCATGCAGAGTGCAGCAACGGTTGTCAGCTACGTATACTGCCTAGCTAGCTACGATTCCGTTAGAGCTAACTAGCTTGCCCCAAGCTCGAAGCCAGCCGGTACGCGCGTCGCGAGCGCATGCAGCGGGGCCGTGCGACCATGACCAGCCACCAGACCCGCCGTATGGTCGCCGGGGGCCGGGCGGCGCTTTCTCCACTTCACGCAAGCTCTCCTCCGTCCCCTTCCCTTAATGGTTACTTGTGGCGTTTGCAAGCAGGGGAGGAGTCAGGATGAAAACTTCGGAACTAGCCGATGTCTCCGGAAGACTGTGGACCACGATTAGCTATAGCCATTAGTACGTATATGTATGATCTATTCAATTAAATGAAATAGAGCAAAAATGAATAAGTACTCAACACGTTTCATATTTATTATTTAGGTGAATTACTAAAGTACAGCTAAAGAACAAGATGCAAGATGTAAACATGATCATGGATGGCAAATTAATATTAATTATATTTTTCTGATAAACATTCATATATATAATATATTTGATATTAAGATATAGAATAAAAGATACGAATATAATTACACAAAAATAGGGGATTGAACTTGGGTCTTTGGGGCAAAGTAACAGTAGCACAACCACTAGGACCCGAATAGAATTGTGTAAATTTATGCGTCCGAGGGAACATGAGGAGTAGAAGCGATCAAATCTGAACAAACATACACTAGTCACCGCTAAAATGTTTTGAGGGGGCGAAAGGTTGGGGAGGTGGGGGTTGACCGCTAGCCCCCCCCCACCCCATCCGCCCCTCTTTGCAAGTCACCTCCCGGTGCTACCGGTCAATTTGAGCAGCATTATTGGCATTTGGCCATAAATAAGTACTTTGCATGGTACGTATATACAGTTGTACAACATAGTAGTACACTCGCCTTGGCCCATGACACTAGCTGCACCAAGCTGACAAAATACGATGATCCCCTCACTAATTAAGTCGTACTACTATACTGTACACCGATCAACGTCGTGCTACTTATTGACATGCGTTCTTCACATCTCATCCACACTCTGATCAAGTAGGGCCATGGACCCGTTATATTGACCAGCAATCATCCGATATAATCAGAACGAACTAGTTGCTGAACATCAACGAAAGGATAGAAAGAAAAAAACAATAGATGCCGATTGACTATACGACGGTGACCCGTAACCGGTGCACCCTACGAAGAATAGCACATGAGCCTCGTAAGACAAAAGTCTCGATACCAAGGACGGAGGCAGGAAAAAAGATTAAGGGGGGCCATACATGGTAAATCCTCCATGTGTGTGTGTGTGTGGGGGGGGGGGCAACCATGCTAATTTCCTCTAAAAAATGTTTTAAACATGGATTTAGCATACAATTTTGAAGGGGTTACGGTGCAGAAAACAATAATTTTTCTAGCGATCGAAACCCTAACTAGACATGATCTATCTATCTAGTACATGAGATAACGGTGGCGGAACGGGTTACATTACCTCCATGTAGACCGATAGCGGGGATTACGCTCCCGCAGAAGCGTTGACGATGAAGTCGTACGTAGCCGACCTCGAGGTCGCGGAGAACTTGCCGCGATGTCGGAGTTGATGACGCCGGGGTGTCGATGATGATCTGCGTCGACGGGCGTCAGGCGGAAGAAGGCAGAGCGCCAGCACCATGGCTGGTGCGCCGACAGCAGAGGGGGGAGGCGCGGCGGCTGCAGGGGGCGAGACGACGTCGCCCAAGCTCCTCAAAAGAGATGCCTCCGAGCAGTCACAAACATACGGAGCTTAGCGACAACTCCCGGTCATTCAGATCCAGCTGAAATCACAGGAGTAGATCTTATCTGGAATCCCGCAGAGCAACGACGCTCTGCGGTATGGCTTAGGTGGAGAGAGACCCCCTTCCTCGGCTCGGCGAGGCTCCAACTTGGGAACCACGAGATCGAGAGAGAAATTGGGAATTAATTGGATTTTCCTATGAATTAAATCAATTAATATGCCTTGGTATATAAAGGGGGAAGGGGGTGTGCCAACCCCCTTGGCTCCCCCATGTGGGACTAAAGGAGGAGAGGGGAGGGGGGGTTCGGCCGAACCCCCCTTGGGCTTTCCCACTCCTAGTCCAACTCGGACTAGGAGGCCCAAGCCTCCCTTTCCTTGTGGGGTGCGGTTTCCCCCTCTTGGGGCCTCTTAGGGCTCATGTAGGTGGGAGCCCCTTTTTTCCTTTATTTAATTAATATTAAATTAATATAAAAATCCCATTATTCATAATTAATATATTTATATATAATTCAATATCCCGTGACTCCGAAACTATTTCGGAACCACCCGAACAACTTTCGAACATTCCCGGAACCATTCCATACCTCCCCGGAACTCCTTCCGGACCACCGGAACTCTTTCCGGATCATTTCTCTCTCTCCAACAAACTCCTATAAAATTCCAGAACCTATCTCCTAGCGTCGCTAAGAACCTTAAGTTTGTTACGCTACGGTTCGGGAACACTCCATACATGGTCGAGACACTCCGCTCAATCGTCAGGGATACCTGGAAATATATGACGACCCCTGTGCATTCCACGAATATCGTCGTTGAACCATAAATATGACATTCATTCCCTTTGTCTCTGCGATACTACCTTGTCCGAGATATGATCGTAGACACACCGATGCCTTTGTTGTATCTCGTTACCGACGAAGGTTATTAACTCGTCTGCGATATTACATTTCCATGACCTAGTCATAAGCTGCGCAGCTATATAGATGCAATATCACCGAGTGGGCCCAGGGTATCTTTCCATTACAAGAATGAACAAAATCCCGCTCTTGATCCTTACGTCTTGATGCTCTTTCGGAATACCCAAGATGGACACCGTTATTGTCATGCTATATAAGACACAACGTTTGATGCTCTCAAAGCATCCCTACGAAGCATTAATAAGTACGGTCTCACGGTCTAAGGAATAAGCTATCATACTCTTATCTATTGCAAATGACAAACATCGTAATACGATCTTATTGCAATACTTTGCGTATGTCCACCACCTTATTCAACTAACAAGATGGCCCCATTGTCAATCGACGTCATTGTCCTTGATCGGGAATCTCGATCAACTGTTGCCCAATGGACTAGCTCATATAGAGGCTTGCTAGGGACCTGGTTGTCTATGTATCACACGTGTATTAATAATTCCGATTAATACAGTTATAGCATAATACACAAACCTATTATAAACTTATGAGATAATGCAATAAATACTACTTATTTATTTGCCTCTAGGGCATATCTTCTTCAGTCTCCCACTTGCACTAGAGTATAAATAAACCAGCTGTATTTTACTTTATCAAAATCCCTTATCAAATAAGAATCATTCGATGATGCTTGCTTGTGGAAGAGTGTTACTCTGACAATCTGCACAACACACGATTTGTGCAAACTTTTGCGATTCACTGATATCAACTAGCTTGATATCACCATGTTGTCCAACAACATATATGCAAATACCGTAACTAAGTGAGATTTTTGTTTCCCTGCGCTTACTCTGATTATACTAACCAAATAACTGCCCTGAAAAACACACTCAGCCATGCAGAGCCCCTTGTAACAATTACAAACTCGCGATATCTACATACTTTCACACCAATGTAGAAAACTTGACATTCAAAGGTCAATCCCTTAACTAACGCACTTCTACTTCCAGTAAATTCCAAATTTACTTTCATAACTTCTCTTATTCCAAGAACATCGGTTATATTTCATCGAGCAGATAATATGGTTTCTGTATGATGTCTAATATTACATAATAGACCCACATGTCATACAACCATTACTTTCATGCATCATTACTCTTAATGATCAATTGGATTTCAAAGGATCATCCTTTTGATTCTAATCTGACTCCTCAGATATAATCCAAAACAACTCGACTAACTATTTTAAAATTCCCGTTCTATTTCAAAATAGACACTGACTTTCAAATAGTTTCACAACTTCATCCTTCTAATCTATTCTACTAGTACAATTTCACAATGTGTCATTTACTCAAGATGAATTCGGCTCCCACTCAAATTATGTCTCCACATATTTGAGAACACACGCTCCCACTCAAAAATGTGTCATCCACATATTTGAGTTCCTGAGCTCCCACTCAAGAATATGTTCTTCACATATTTCACCTGAGTGAACCAACTATGACTCCCACTTAAATCGACATTTTGGTCAAACCAAAATCATTGATCTACTATCAATTCGAATTTAATACAAACTCCAGTATTACATTAATACAAATCCCTCAGACTTCAAGCATGTCTACATAAATGCAGTCAACAAATTTGATCTTGTGCAAGACACATTTCTTGACAAGACATGCTCCCGCGTCTTTCTTATAGTCACATTTCCATATAACACTTTATATGACGATTAAAAAATCTTATTCCTCTAATAAGAATTGCAACAACAATTACTCTCTTAATCCTTTTAAATGTAACTTTGGATTTCCAGGCTCAAAAGCCTTTGTTCGTATTCCGATATTTTCTCAACTTTCTTTGTATTCATAAAGTGCACCTTGATCTGTCAACAAGATCTGTAATTCTTAATACAGTGCTGTGACCCGACAACAATATTAAATATAACAGCACTTTATTTAGAAGTTTCTTTTCATGAAAATATTATGATCTTTATGAAGAGGATTGCAAGCAGAAAACAATTTTCTAGTCTCCCTCACTCTTAATCACTAAACTTTCATTAGCAGACATATACTCTTTGGAACACTTTCCAACATAGGTCTGACACTTTATTCCAAACTTTCTAATTCCAATCCATAAACCATAATTTGAAAAATCATATTTTCCTCGGAATTATATAGACAACAAACTAAGTTTTGTTTCCATTTGGTTTGGGAATACACTCTCATCCAATGCGAGCAATCTACAAAGAACCACTCATGTATATTCCGAATTATCGCATAATCATATACATATCGACACTACTGTCGATCCTACGAATTCTCGTTGAGAAAAATATCTATTTTCTAAAGTGGACATCGACTATAATGTTTCGAACATATTAGGAGATTCTAAGACTGATTCTGACAGACCACACTTTATTTAAAATAGAGCATGATTATAATTCCCCACATATCACCATATATGACATTATAATTTTGTGAAGCAAATTTCCACAAGTCTCTTGCGCTGAAATCATAATTCAAAAATACTGTCCTTTGATCGAATTTTGTGAACAAAATATTCACTAATCTTTCTTCTGAAAAACCCCATTTGATCTATTATCAAATTAATCTCAGACTCCATAATTTATCGGGAAAATACTCCTATTTACCAAAATCATGAAAGAATTCGGATCATGCAATAACACCATTGATTAATCATTAAAAATGACTCTCAATCAATTTCCTCTAGTATTGCAACTTCAATACTGCATTTCAAACTTTAATCAATTTTGGCACTCGAAATACTTAAATGGACCAAAATTATCCATTACTTCTTTCATTGCCTTTATGACTAAATTCGATGGTGTTTGTTCTTTGGACACATAATTTTATCATTCCTGCTATTATAAATGTATATCATACGCATAATGTAATTGAGATGTGATGCAAATTACTCATAACATGAAACAACTGCTTTGTTCCATAACATAAAACAACTGATGTGTTCTATATGAATAATTATGTCTTGTAACATTCAAGACACCAAACTAGATCACATTCTCACTATTACAAAATGTCTTATCAAAAACTATTGATGATAACTAATATGATATTTCGAGGGCGTGAGCACTACTGGCCATTAACTTGCCATCACTTGTACACTGTCACGTCACCCTTCGCCACATACCTGTGATAATCAGGGACTGTTTCACAAACAGAACAATTATCAAACACTTTTCATCAAGTATGAGAAGAATACATTTATATCTTCGTATATCAAATATACCCATAGCTGAAAGTGCATGGTTGCCCCCATGCGTGGTTTTGGTAATTAATGACAATCCTTATGGACTAATGTTTACATTGAGATATTCTTATAGATCTTGTCCATGGGAAATTATAGGAGTTCATGTGTTGGACTCTTCAAGATGACTTAATGACCAATGCTCTATTCAAAGGGTTTATATGAAGAATGTGAAGGAGATATGCCCTAGAGGCAATTAATAAAGTGTATTCTTTATCATATCTCGTTTGTTCATAATAGGTTTTTGTGTCATGCTAGAACCGTATTAAGCGGAAACATTAATGCGGGTGTGATACGTAAACAACCAGGTCCCTAGTAGCCTCTACTAAGACTAGTTTCGTTGCGCGATTGATGATCGAGGTTTCCCGGTCATGGGGCATGGCGCCGGTCGGCAATGAGAGTCATATCGCTAGAGAGCGATGTGATGGACATACCCAGATTTGGAGAACATAGTCATTACACCTTTGACCGTGAGATCAACTCTTATTGATATTCCCCGAAGATACTTTGATTGCACCAAACGTCGTATCTTATTTAGTATGACAATAACGGTGATACTTTTGGGTATTGGAAAGGAGTATTGAGACGAGGGGTCAAGAGCGGGATTTGCCAGTCCGCGTAGCAGGATAGAGACTCTCGGGCCCACTCGGTGAGATCTTGTCTAATGAGCTTGCAAGCATGTGACTAGGTCACGGAGACATGAGATCATGAACGAGTAGAAGATAGCATCGTCGGTAACGAGGTCGAGATTAGGTATGGAGATATCTATGGAACGACACTCGGACGTGCTAAGTATCGCTATGGCAAAAGGTCTAAGACTTCACGTTCAGGTTTGATAGATGAAAGTCATTCGTTATATCTCAGGGATTAATTCAGGGGGTCCAGGCCTACGAGTTAGTCGTTGATCATTGAGGAGTCTTGATATACCTGATATTATATCGAACCGCTAGGGTAACACACTTAAGGGGTTTCGACAAGACAACCGGAAAGGAAGGAGATCACCGGGAACGTCCCGGGAGAGGTCCGATGGAGATCGGGCAGCGCCGAAAGAGTTTTCGGAGCTAGGAAATATTATATATATTATGTTTGATATTAATTAGTGTTATTAATATGCAAATATGATTTTATATATTTATTTTCGAATTTATTAAGGCAGATTTCCCTAAATGGACCTTCCGGACGAAAGAAGGCCCAAGAGGGGAAAATTCCCTAGGGGAATTCGGTGGGGGCCAAGAGGGCCGGCCTAAGTGGGCCACAAGGGGCCCACCAGGGGGCCGGCGCACCTCTCTAGCCGAACCAGGCTGTGGGGGGGTTAGTCCCACATTGCCTGGCTGGCAAGGTTGGCTCCCCTTGGGAGCCTATATAAGAAGGGGCACCCCCAGCCTTTTAATTCACCAATTAATTCCTGATTTCTCTCTCGATCTCGTGGTTCCCAAGTTGGATCCGCGCCGAGCAAGAGGAGTCGGGGATCTCCTCCACCATAGCCCGCTGCCGCGCTGCTGGTGTTCCGGTCCAAGTCTTCCGCTGCTCGTCCTGGACTGGAGCTTCGGAGGCGTCGTCTCCACCGTACGTGTGCGACTCCCTGCGAGGTGCTGCGCTAGCGGTACTCGGAGGCCTGCTTCCTCTACACGACCTTGAGGTCGGCTTCGTCGGTCTTCATCGACAACGTTTGTGCGGGAACGTAATCCCCGCTTTCGGTCTACAAGGGTATGTATTCCGATCTCCGTTCGTACTACTATATCTGCATAGAATAGATCTTGGCTAGTTTAAGGATATCGTTGCTAGGAAAATTATTGTTTTCTGCCCACGATCCCCTTTAGTGGTATCAGAGCCGATCTATCGTAAGATATAGCTGTACGCTGTTAGAACCCGTGCTCTGCACGGGGGCACCGTTCCTGTTATTTGCTACCCTCTAGCGTGCACTTGTGTATTCCAGCGGCATTGAGTTGATGAAGCGGCCCGGACCGACTTTACGCGTACGCTTACGCGAGACTGGTTCCACTACTGACATACGGCTTGTACCGTATCTGTGGCTGGCGGGTGACAGTTTCTCTCTCTTTAGTTGGTCTTCGCATTTTCAATGGAGGGCCCGAAAGGGATGCTTAAACATGCAATTATTGGATCGTTGTTGTGGTCATAAGATTCGTAGGTATGAAGCGGTTCTATTTACGAAAGCCCCAAGCCATGTAAAATATGCAAAAGATAAAGTAGAAGCGTCTAACTTTATTTTGCAGGGGCTATGTGATATGGTCAAGGTAGGTTTATTAAATTGTTTATAAACTGCGGGCGCCAAGAAGACCATGGCGCGATGGACTATATCACATTGCATTACATTTGATGTTTTGTGTGCATCTTATTTTGTGTGTGATTGTGTGTTACACGGCGGTAGTTGAATAAGATGATCCCTTCAAAATACCACTAGTGTTCTCCCTCCAACGCGCACCACCAATAAAGTTCTACGTTATGAGGCAGGCCGTGATAATCGGGTGTCAGACATATCTTCGTTCGCATACGGTGGGTGTAAGCCATGTTGCACAAGCGTCAACGTGGAGGTTTTTGGTGGCGAGCCTAGCATACTCAGAGGTATGGCCTCGGAACAGGAAGGCCGAAAGGCCGAGCACGAGTCACAAAATTGGTGTGACGGACGATTTTGTCTACTCTTGAAGTTGTGCCGCCGGCTTTGATGATGAGGGGTGGTGCAATGGATGGGGGTCGTGTAATCGCTTAAACGACCAGGAGGGATGTTCGTTTGAGTGGGAGTTATGTTAGTTATTTTCTAAAATACTATAACTCAAAATTATTATGAACAAAGTCTTATGTTGTTGCAAATTCCATTGTAGATGTCTCGCCCCTCGTTTAACCTAGGTCTGTTCCTTGAGAAAGAAAAGCTTAAGACCAATGGGTCAAACTTCATGGCCTGGTTCCGCAACCTGAGGATCCTCCTCACTCCCCATAGGGTGGCCTACGTCATTGAGGCCGCCATAGGTGACCCTCCTGCAGATGATGCCTCTGAGGATGAGAAGAAGGTCTTCCAGACCCGATCGGAGGATTCTGCCTTTGTCCAGAGTGGCATGCTCTAGGCCATGGAAGCCGACCTGCAGAAGCGCTTTGAGAAGATGAGCGCCTTTGAGATCATCTCGGATCTTAAGGCTGTCTTTGCGCCGCAGGCTAAGGCTGAGAGATATGAGGCTTCTGAGCTTTTCTTCTCAGCCAAGATGGAAGAGCATAGCAGTGTGAGCGAGCATGTAGTCAAGATGTCTGGCTACGTTCAACGCCTGAATGCTCTGGAGTGCAAGATTCCCGATGAGCTGGCGATTGACAGGGTGTTGCAATCGTTGCCACCAAGCTACAAAGGCTTCGTCATGAACTACAACATGCAGGGCATGGCTAAGTCCCTGGGTGAAGTGTTCGTGATGCTCAAGACTGCTGAGGTAGAGATTAAGAAGGAGCACACGCTGTTGATGGTCAACAAGACCGTTGATTTCAAGAAGTCCGGTGGCAAGGGAAAGCAGAGCTGGAAGTCCCGGAGGGAGGCAAAGTTGGCTGCCAAGCCCAGGACTAACAAATCTGGTCCCAGAGCTAGCGCGGAGTGTTTCTACTGCAAGGGGAAGGGTCACTGGAAGCGCAACTGCCCCAAGTATCTGGAGGATAGGAAGTCTGGCAAGACGGTCGACAAAGAGAAAGGTATATTTGATATACATGTTATAGATGTGTACCTTACATCCACCCGGAGCAATACGTGGGTATTTGATACTGGTTCTGTTGCTCATATATGTAACTCTCAGGAGGAGTTACGGAATAGAAGGCGGCTGGCGAAGGATGAGGTGACGATGCGCGTCGGCAACGGATCGAGAGTCGACGTGGTGGCTGTCGGCACGCTCCCTCTGCATCTACCATCGGGATTAGTTTTGGTTTTAAATAAATGTTATTTTGTGCCATCCTTGAGTGTAAACATTATAAGTGGGTCTTGCCTGTTACAAGACGGTTATTCATTTAAATCAGTGTCAAGCAATTGTGCTATTTATATGAATGATATCTTTTATGTTGATGCTCCCGAGAGTAATGGTTTATTCTTGTTGAATCTCGATCGTAGTACTCACATCCATAACATAGAAGCCAAACGAATTAAGTGTAGTGACGATACCGCCATGTTTTTGTGGCATTGCCGTCTTGGTCATATTGGTATAAAGCACATGAAGCGACTCCACTCCGATGGACTCTTGGACTCGTTGGATTTCGGATCCCTCGATACATGTGAACCATGCCTCATGGGCAAAATGACCAGGACACCGTTCAAAGGTTTCGTTGAACGGGCGTCGGATTTGTTGGGGATCATACACACAGACGTATGTGGACCAATGAGCGTTTCGACACGCAATGGTTATCGTTACTTCGTCACCTTCACTGATGACTTGAGTAGATACGGTTATATCTATTTGATGAAACACAAGTCTGAAACGTTTGAAAAGTTCAAAGAATTCCAGAGTGAAGTTGAGAATCAGCTTAATAGGAAAATCAAGCATCTCCGGTCCGATCGCGGTGGAGAGTACTTGAGTTTTGAGTTTGGCACACATCTGAAGAGTTGTGGCATAGTGCCCCAACTTACGCCCGCCGGAACGCCGCAGCGAAACGGTGCGTCCGAGCGACGTAATCGTACTCTACTGGATAGTGTCCGATCTATGATGTCTCTTACCGATCTGCCAGTGTCCTTCTGGGGTTATGCATTAGAAACAGCCGCATTCATTTTAAATAGGGCTCCGTCCAAGTCCGTTGAAACGACGCCGTATGAATTATGGTATGGCCATAAGCCTAAGTTATCGTTTCTGAAGGTTTGGGGTTGTGAGGCGTACGTTAAGAAACTACAGCCCGACAAACTCGAACCAAAGTCGGAGAAAGTCGTCTTTTGAGGATATCCGCGGGAAACCGTTGGGTACACCTTCTACAACCAAGCTGAGGGCAAAACTTTTGTCGCGAAGACCGGTGCCTTTCTAGAGAAGGAGTTTCTCGCGAAAGGAGTAAGTGGAAGGAAGGTAGACCTCGATGAAATCGTTGATCCTGAACTCAAGATTCCGAGTGGCGCAACGGAAGCAATTCCGGAAACGTCCTCCGTGGAAGGAGTGGGAGAAACTGTCGAGGAAGATGTTCTACCTCGTAGGTCTGGTAGATCTCGGATCCCACCAGAATGGTATGGCAACATGGTTTGCACCGTCATGCTAGTCGAGCAAGACGAACCTACGAACTACAAGGAGGCGATGGAGAGTCTAGAGTCCGAGAAATGGCTTGAAGCCATGAAATCCGAAATAGGATCCATGTATGATAACCAAGTGTGGACCTTGGTGGATATTCCCGAAGGGCGCAAGGCCGTCGAGAATAAGTGGATCTTTAAGAAGAAGACTGATGCTGATGGTAATGTGACCGTCTATAAAGCTCGGCTTGTCGCAAAGGGTTTCCGACAAGTTCATGGAATTGACTACGATGAAACTTTTTCACCGGTAGCGATGCTTAAGTCTATTCGGATTTTGTTAGCAGTAGCTGCCTACTATGATTATGAAATCTGGCAGATGGACGTCAAAACGGCCTTCCTGAATGGAAACATTGAGGAAGAGTTGTACATGGTACAGCCGGAAGGTTTTGTCGATCCAGGAAGTGCTAACAAGGTGTGCAAGCTTCAGCGATCCATCTATGGATTGAAGCAGGCATCTCGGAGCTGGAATCTTCGCTTTGATGAGGTAATCAAAGGTTTTGGATTTATCCAAAATGTGGAAGAGACCTGTATTTATAAGAAAATGAGTGGGAGCTCGGTTGTGTTCTTAGCACTGTATGTTGACGACATATTGCTAATAGGGAATGATGTGGAACTTCTGAATAGCGTGAAGGAATATTTAAACAGTAAGTTTTCCATGAAGGACTTAGGAGAAGCTGCGTATGTTTTAGGCATAAAGATCTACCGTGATAGATCAAGGCGCCTATTAGCACTAAGTCAGAGTACTTATCTTGATAAAATATTGAAGCGTTTTCATATGGAAAAGGCAAAGAAGGGTTCTCTGCCGGTTATCAAGAATAAGGTATTGCGTAAGGCGCAGTGTCCGGTAACGGAACTGGGTAAGGCCGAAATGACGAAACATCCTTATGCTTCAGCCATAGGATCGATCATGTATGCAATGTTGAGTACTAGACCGGATGTGGCATTAGCACTAAGTTTGACAAGCCGGTTCCAGAGTAATCCTGGAATGCCGCATTGGATAGATGTTAAGAGCATTCTTAAGTATCTCAATAAGACAAAGGAAATGTTCCTTGTGTATGGTGGCTGCGATGAGGAACTTGGCGTAACGGGTTACGTAGATGCAAGTTTCTGCTCAGACCCCGATGACTGTAAGTCACAGACAGGTTACGTGTTCAAGGTGAATGGAGGCGCCGTGTGCTGGAGAAGTGGGAAGCAACCCATAGTCGCACAATCTACAATGGAGTCGGAGTACATTGCTGCCTGCGAGGCCGCGAATGAAGCTGTGTGGCTGAGGAAGTTCGTCATCGAACTTGGAGTGTTCCCGAGCGTGCAAGACCCCGTGGTCCTCTTCTGCGACAATACGGGTGCCATTGCGAACGCCAAGGAGCCAAGGACTCACTCCACCGCCAAACACATTCTCCGACGCTTCCACGTGATACGTCAGTACGTACAAGAAGGCGATGTGAAGATTTGCAAAGTGCATACGGATCTGAATGTGGCAGATCCGCTGACGAAGCCTCTCCCGCTTGATAAGCATGAACAACACCAGTTAGCTATGGGTGTTAGGCTTTTA
Source organism: Poa annua (assembly GCA_026929855.1). Taxonomy (NCBI): domain Eukaryota; kingdom Viridiplantae; phylum Streptophyta; class Magnoliopsida; order Poales; family Poaceae; genus Poa; species Poa annua. The sequence continues at coordinate 97,204,996 of CM049431.1, read as the reverse complement.
CCAAGTTGTAATCTAGATTAAATTGTACTCTAGTGCAAGTGGGAGACTGAAGGAGATATGCCCTAGAGGCAATTAATAAAGTGTATTCTTTATCATATCTCGTTTGTTCATAATAGGTTTTTGTGTCATGCTAGAACCGTATTAAGCGGAAACATTAATGCGGGTGTGATACGTAAACAACCAGGTCCCTAGTAGCCTCTACTAAGACTAGTTTCGTTGCGCGATTGATGATCGAGGTTTCCCGGTCATGGGGCATGGCGCCGGTCGGCAATGAGAGTCATATCGCTAGAGAGCGATGTGATGGACATACCCAGATTTGGAGAACATAGTCATTACACCTTTGACCGTGAGATCAACTCTTATTGATATTCCCCGAAGATACTTTGATTGCACCAAACGTCGTATCTTATTTAGTATGACAATAACGGTGATACTTTTGGGTATTGGAAAGGAGTATTGAGACGAGGGGTCAAGAGCGGGATTTGCCAGTCCGCGTAGCAGGATAGATACTCTCGGGCCCACTCGGTGAGATCTTGTCTAATGAGCTTGCAAGCATGTGACTAGGTCACGGAGACATGAGATCATGAACGAGTAGAAGATAGCATCGTCGGTAACGAGGTCGAGATTAGGTATGGAGATATCTATGGAACGACACTCGGACGTGCTAAGTATCGCTATGGCAAAAGGTCTAAGACTTCACGTTCAGGTTTGATAGATGAAAGTCATTCGTTATATCTCAGGGATTAATTCAGGGGGTCCAGGCCTACGAGTTAGTCGTTGATCATTGAGGAGTCTTGATCATACCTGATATTATATCGAACCGCTAGGGTAACACACTTAAGGGGTTTCGACAAGACAACCGGAAAGGAAGGAGATCACCGGGAACGTCCCGGGAGAGGTCCGATGGAGATCGGGCAGCGCCGAAAGAGTTTTTGGAGCTAGGAAATATTATATATATTATGTTTGATATTAATTAGTGTTATTAATATGCAAATATGATTTTATATATTTATTTTCGAATTTATTAAGGCAGATTTCCCTAAATGGGCCTTCCGGACGAAAGAAGGCCCAAGAGGGGAAAATTCCCTAGGGGAATTCGGTGGGGGCCAAGAGGGCCGGCCTAGGTGGGCCACAAGGGGCCCACCAGGGGGCCGGCGCACCTCTCTAGCCGAACCAGGCTGTGGGGGGGTTAGTCCCACATTGCCTGGCTGGCAAGGTTGGCTCCCCTTGGGAGCCTATATAAGAAGGGGCACCCCCAGCCTTTTAATTCACCAATTAATTCCTGATTTCTCTCTCGATCTCGTGGTTCCCAAGTTGGAGCCGCGCCGAGCAAGAGGAGTCGGGGATCTCCTCCACCATAGCCCGCTGCCGCGCTGCTGGTGTTCCGGTCCAAGTCTTCCGATGCTCGTCCTGGACTGGAGCTTCGGAGGCGTCGTCTCCACCGTACGTGTGCGACTCCCTGCGAGGTGCTGCGCTAGCGGTACTCGGAGGCCTGCTTCCTCTACACGACCTTGAGGTCGGCTTCGTCGGTCTTCATCGACAACGTTTGTGCGGGAACGTAATCCCCGCTTTCGGTCTACAAGGGTATGTATTCCGATCTCCGTTCGTACTACTATATCTGCATAGAATAGATCTTGGCTAGTTTAAGGATATCGTTGCTAGGAAAATTATTGTTTTCTGCCCACGATCCCCTTCAGAATGGTCATGTGTAGAGTTGAGCTCATTGCAAGTATGGCTTGGAATAGAAGATTGAGTGAACAATCATGTTTAACCTTTGGTGGGATTTGAGAGTGAAGGATTTGACTCCTTTGTGGATTCCTTGTTCTTCCTCTCTTCTCCCCCATAAGCATTAGTTGCTTTTGGTGGGATTTGAGAGTGAAGGATTTGAGCACTTGTGCTCTTGCCTTTTGCATTTGGTGCATCGGTGTGCTCTCCACGAGGATTCGTGGAAGTTGAAAGTTTGTGATCTTGTTACTCTTGGGTCCTTGGACCCTAGACGCCTTTGTGGTGGTTGGACCCTTGTGTGGTCACTTGAAGCCGTTCGGGAGCCCCCAATCCCATTGTGGGTTGTGCCCCGGATTGTTGTTGAAAGGCTCCGGATTCCGCCTCGAAGGAATTCCGATAGTGGAAGGTGAACCAAGCCTTTGTGGTGCGGTTCACCGGAGAAGAAGGTGAAACCTTTATGGTTGTTGAACCGTTGTGTCGGTTCACACCTCTCCAACGAGACGTACTCCCTTAACAAGGAGGAACTCGGGAATACATCCTCGTCTCCGCGTGCCTCGGTTATTTCTATACCCGAGCTTTTACTTATGCACTTTACATTGTGATAGCCTTCGTGCTTGAAGTATTCTATTACTATCACCTTGTTATTTATCTTGCTTAGCATAAGTTGTTGGTGCACATAGGTGAGCCAAGTTTATTTAGGTTGTCGGCTTGTTAATTTAAACATCTAGTTTTATTCCGCAATTATCAAGCCTAAACCGGAAAAGTTTTAAACCGCCTATTCACCCCCCCCCCATCTAGGCGACATCATTGTCCTTTCAATTGGTATCAGAGCCTGGGCTCTCTTGTTGGGCTTTACCGCCTAGAGAGTAAAAGATGTCGTTTAGAGAATTAGTGCATGATCCCACTTTCATATTCGATGGCACAAATTATGATGTTTGGAAAATTCGCATGCTTAATCTATTTAGGGCCATGGGTCCAAATTATGTTAAGAGGATTGTAGATGTGTGTTTATCTCCTCCAAAGGATTCTCATGAATTATCTATAGAGGATGAGATAAACTCTCATCTCGAGACTCAAGTTACTAATGGTCTTATGTGTGCTTTGACCGACGTAGTTCTTGCTTCAATCATGCCTTTTCAAAATGCACATGAGCTTTGGACCAAGCTTCAAGATATATATGAAGTGTCCAAAATTATTGAGGGTGATTGTTCTCCCTCCACCTCCGGCCGTGATGAGTTTACAACTTCTTTCACTTCACCAACATGTGATTTGTCACAAGGTAATGATATGGTGAGTGGTGATAGAAATTGCATTGGTGATGTTAAACTTACTATTGATTATACTTCTTCTCTATCACATTGCAATGTTCTATCTTTGGACTTAAACTCTTCTAGCGCTCCAAATGTCATACATGCTAGAGTTGATGGTCCTCGCATATCAAGTAATAGTTGTTTAACTAAATATAATGATGATATGCTCTCCATGTCTTGTTGTCATGAAAATAATGCTTCCATATCCTCTAGTATTTGCATGACTAACAATATAGAGGAATCCCAACATTTGTTGGAACAAGACATGGACCTCAATGGTGCTTCAAGTAATTCTTCATCCTCCTCACCCATTAATCATGTTTGCCTCATGGCTAAGGATTCCAAGGTAACTACTACCTCGAATCCCGAGATATGTGATGACGTGGTTGAGGACCCTCATGAAGAAGATTTTGACATTGAAACCTTAACCAAGAAGGGTGAGATTGTTCTTGGTGCTCTTCCCAAAGGTAATGAAGCTATCTCTTCTCTATGTGAAATTGTTTCTCATGGTATTAAATGTATAGAAATCATTGAGGATTTGGATACTCAATTTGAGCAAAAATGTAAAATTGAGAGAGAAGATGCTATTGAAAAAGCATCCTTAGAGAATGCCCTTGACGAAGAGCAAGAGCTTCGAGTGTCTCTTGAGGAGAGACTTGAATCTCTTGATGAATCAAATAATCTTATCACTAGTAAAATCATTAAGGAAAGAGATCATGCTATTGCAAAATATAAAGTGCTTAAAAAGGAAAAAGTTTAATTTGGTGTTGGCAATGCTAGACTAAGTGAGGACATAGAGAAACTTGACAAAGCTCACAAGGCTTTAGAAAGTGAACACTCTCTCCTCATCAAGTCTCATGATCAACTCCGAACTCAACTATCTAATAATGATAAACTTGCAAAAGTGTCTTTTTCCATTTCTAATGATAATGATGCTTTTGCTACTAACTCCACTTCTTTTGAAGCATCTATTTTGAAGGAGAATGTTGAGCTAAGGGCCCAACTTGAGTTGCTAACTAGCAAGTATGGCAAATTGGAAGAAAGTCATGAAAGGCTATCTAGCTCTAATGACGATCTTCTAGCATCCCATGCTATGCTAAAGTTAACCCATGAGGCTATTATGTCAAAGGTAACATCTTGTAAGCCTCATGTGGACAATGGCACAACGTCTTCTCTTAATGCTATATCATCTTGTGCTAGTCCTTGTGATTCATCCACTCATAATGTTGTTACATCTTGTGATGAATCACTTTCCATACCGTGTTGCTCTAACAATGAAGTTTCTACTTCCTCTAGCATTTGTGTTGATACTAACCATGTAGAGGAATTAAAAGAGCTCAAGGCCCAAGTCACTTCTTTGAATAAAGACTTGGAAAAGCGTCATGTTGGTAAGTCCACACTTGACAATATGTTGAGTGTTCAAAGACGCCCCAATGACAAGAGTGGGCTTGGATTCAACTCCAATAACAAGAACAAGTCCAAGATCATCAAGAAGAAAAAGGGCCAAGAACAAGTCAAAGATTCGGCCAAAATTGTTTGCTTCAAATGCAAAGTTGAAGGGCACCATGTTAGATCTTGCCCTTTGAACAAGAAGGCTCTTAGTGAGAAGCAACAAGGGAAGAAACCTCAAGTTCAAACTCAAGCTCCTCAAGTTGAAGAACGGTCTCTTCCCAAGAAGAATCAAGCTACCCCTCCTCAAGTCAAGACTCAAACTAAGAAGAGAGGAGGAAGTAGATGTTGCTACCTATGTCATGAGAAGGGTCACCTTGCTTCTTCATGCACAAATGGTACCTTATCCAACCCCATTATAATTAATGATGATTATTCTCTTCGGAAGGATAAGGTTGGCAATGTGTTTGCCAAATATGTTGGTACTCAAAGTGGTGTCAAGAAAAGAACCATTTGGGTTGTCAAACCTATTGTGACTAACCTCTTAGGACCCAACTTGGTTGGGGACCAACAAGTTAAAACTTGATCAATAGGTGTTGATGGAGGCATTGGAGACTTGGCTACATTATGAAGAATTAAGGGATCTTCATCAATTATATTCTCTCAAGTCAAGTCATATGAATCATATTGTTCTATCTCATATCCAATGTTCCTCCTTGCGGTAACTTTTATTTAAAACATATATACATTGAAAGTTGCTTGCACCCTTGCATGTGTTTGGTTTTGTACCTTGCTAGTGTTTGTATGTGTTGTGCTCTCTACTTACTTATCTTGAGAAATCAAGTACGTGTATGTTGGTTTGCACACCATTTACTAGTTTTGAGCCTTATTGTTTTTATTTGATATCTTATCTTGTTGGCTCTCTTTGAGAGATTAATGGACTATCATATTTTGGGGGAGTGATATGCTTCGTGCACTTCACAATCCTAAAATTGTGTATTCATGAGAAATACAACTTAGTGTTGATATATTTATATTATCTACTATCTATGTGGTATGTCATTCTCATGAGAAATTCAAGTTCTATAATTTCCATTAATTTTTCAAGTTGGTTTTGTTTGCCTCTTGCTTTAAATAAACGGATTATCACATTATGGGGAAGTAATAAGCTAAGTGCATATTACAAGCCTAGAAAATGTGAACATATGAGGTTTTGCCACCTAGAATTGATATTGCTAGTTATCTTGTTCCTATGTGGCATGTTGCTCAAACAAGTTTCCATTTACTTAAATGCTTTTTGTCTCTCACTCTTTTGGATCTTGTTTGTGGAGGATGTTCTTGGTATGGCTTTCCCAAATATGTTCTCATGTATCTTTTGGGAAGCCAACTGTTTCAAGCTACTCCTTGGAGTTGCTTTGCACCTTCGCATGATTTGTGAAGCTATCAAGAATATCTATCTATCTAAGCATGGCTTTTAATTCCTAACATTTGCCATATGCTTATGTTTTGTGAATATGATCTTGAATATATCTTTGCAATCCACCCCCGAGAAATATCTCCATACATTACTTGTCTTGACAAGTGATAATCTTTTTGTGGTAAATATATTGATCATATTCGCTTTGGCTCTTGCTTTGAATTGCTTTATTTGATTGCCAAGGATTTGTTTTGATCTAACTCTCATTTGTCTTCATTGTATCTTTTGGATCCTTTATTGCTCTACTTAAAATTTATTTAGTGTTTTCTTGAGTTGGGAAAAGCAATGAACCAATTCTTATGCATTGACATTCAAAAGTCATACTTCTTGATAATGCACTATTCTTTGGGAAGCTATCCTACTTTGAGTAAAACACCGTTCTTTAATTTGGTATTGCAATTTCTTGCCTTTCTTGAACATGACTAGTGTTTGAATAATATATATGGAGAGTGATGATCTCATTTGTGTGCATTGTGTATTCAAATGCAAAATCATAAATAATGCACACACCGTGGGGGAGCAATCATATATGCTTTTTGAACATTAGTTGTCTTCGTTTGATATTTGATCCCGATGACGTGTCTCCTTGGAAGACAAACATTCTTCGTCTTGGTACCTTGTGCCATCATGAAAAGTGTAGAGGGTTTGGTTTATTCCTTGATGATATTTTTCATCAATTGGTCTCTTGTTTTCATTGGTATCTTTTCAAAGTGGTATCTTCAATCATGTGTTGTTTTGGGTATTTGATATAATTTGGACAATTTGTTTTCTTGTCACACTTGTGTGTGCTTTGTTGGTTTACTTGGTGTTCTGTCTAAATTATATCTCGCTTGGTTCTTGAAAGTCTTGTGCATGCATATTTATTATATGTATATCTTATGGCATGCTTACTTTCGTTGATCCAATATATAGGATAAACTCCATCAAATCCTAAATGTCTAAGATGTGAATGAAATTCAATTTCATATCAATATGCACATATTTATGTGGAGTTTGTCCTATGTGTTGTAGTTGCTCTAACTACTTTGGACCCAATTAGTTTGGGCACCATGTTGTACTTAAATTTGTTTTAGGTACACTTGAGATGCATTGGAAGCTTGTCTCATCTAAAAGGAAGGTGTTGTCACCATGTGCTTATTGGAGCCAAGCTTGGATGATCATGAGCTCCTATCTTCTACATCACCAATGCTATCTCGGTTACAAGTATCTACCTCATGCATTCATTTCTAGCTTTCAACCTTGTGTAGGTTGTATCTCGGCATGAATCTTTTGTTGCAATTAATTTGGTTCTTACAAAACATCTTTATTGCAAATGTGGGCAAGCCAGGATGATTACATATGAAGGGAAATATATATATAATCATTTTCATGATTCACCAATCCCAAATATGTTAATCTAGCACTTTCTACTCTATGTCTCGCATATGCAATATTGATTGTTTCTTCAAATCATTTGCTTTTTGTGATACTTGTTATCTTTCTCGGAGCATCCCTTTTATCACCTTATCCCTTGTGGATATTTTGATGCTATGATGAGTGTGTGTTGGAAGTTCATCTATATCCCTTTAAGATAAAATTGAGCTTTGTGCTATGCTTTTAAGCAAAGATCTTTTGGTGTATTTATGACTTCGTCTTGGATATCATGACCTTTTCCCTTGTACCTATCTTGTGTGTACATGTTTATTGGTAGACCCATATCTTAGTGATTCGTGTCTACTTAGTAACTTATACACATGAGATTAGTTACATCTTTTATTGATATTCCAATTCTTTAGTGACCACCTCCTTTTGCTTTTGGTTATTTGGTGGTTTCTAAAAGGAACAAGCTTTATTTTTCTTGTGTTATGCTTTTTGCATTTCACTAAGCTTGTGGAGCTATTTGCTATATCTCTTTTGGTATGTGGGTATGGGAAAGACATGATATGCACTATGTGCAACTCTTCTTGAAAGACTATGTTGATGCTATCATCCTTGTATTAGTCTCCTATAATGTCTTTTTATCTCACACCCATTATTTGATTTACCGCTCCTTGCTCTAGTTGCAAAACATTTTATTAGGTGAAAGTTGTTTTGCCTCCTTTATCATTTACATTCTCTTGCATGAGCTTGTGTTCGAATTTATCTAGGAGGGAGTGAGGATTCCATGTTGTGCACACTATATTGAAATACAAATCCTAATTGTGCACGTACCTTGGGGAGTTCCTTCATGATATTTAGAACACTTTTCGGATCCTTCTGATTGCTTGCTTATTTCGTTGAACTATCTTCCCATTTGATATTCTTTTGCAATCTTTGGATCCTCTATATAGTTTGATCTCCCTCCATCTATTCGTCATTGGATATGTGCATTTGATTTCACTCATATTATGAGAAATGCACATATTATGGGGGAGCTCTCACTATATTTGCCCTCTAAGTTTTTCTTCCCATTTCGGCAATCGATGCCAATGGGGGAGAAATTTAGAGGGTTTAAGGGAATATGGGTTTGTTCTCTTGCATCCTTGCTCTTTGTGTTGCATGGTTGCTTAAATTCATTATATAAACCCTCGTAAAAGGGATTGTCATCAATTACCAAAATGGGGGAGATTGAAAGTGCATGGTTGCCCCCATGCGTGGTTTTGGTAATTAATGACAATCCTTATGGACTAATGTTTACATTGAGATATTCTTATAGATCTTGTCCATGGGAAATTATAGGAGTTCATGTGTTGGACTCTTCAAGATGACTTAATGACCAATGCTCTATTCAAAGGGTTTATATGAAGAATGGTCATGTGTAGAGTTGAGCTCATTGCAAGTATGGCTTGGAATAGAAGATTGAGTGAACAATCATGTTTAACCCCAAGCCATCATACATATCAAGAGAAGAAGATGAAGTGCAAGCTCAATAAGATGTATCTCGGAAGATATCTTTTGGTTGAAGCTTGCAAAGGAGACATGAAGACGAAGCTTAGCGAGGCCCTCCCATAATGGAGTATGGGGGAGAATTTGGAGAAGTCTTCATCAAGCATGTGCTAGCAAGCACAAACAAGAAAGGTGTTTCAACCTGAGAGAGTCAAGATCGTCATCATCTAGCTCAAGTGGAATGCTCATGGCAAAGGTATGATCTTGATAGGGCTATAGGTTAGATAGGCGTACTATCAAGAGGGGCTCTCGAGTGAGTAACTTGATCGCATCTTTGTGGAGAGCTCAAACCTTTGCATGCTTGGCATATCATCTTTCTTGGTTCTTATTTGGTTTTTCTCCGTGTTGAGTTTTGGTGCTTGTCGTGATCTTCATGACAAGACCAAGTCCTTCGAAAATGGTTTTACTTTGGAAAACTTGTTGCCTTTTATCCATGTGAGGATTTAGAGCTTGGTTTATCTCCATACTAAGCTCTAGTTCATCAAAAACAGATTTCGTATGAATATCTTGTTGCGTTTTTTATGAAGGAGTTTCTACTGGTTTGCATTGCTTAGGAAAGTTCGACCTTTCCCCATTTGGTTTTATCCTCACATGATGGACTGTGATGTTTCTATGCACATTCAAGTAGAGCTCGTTGTAACGATTCCAACGAGCCAAAAATCATCGAAAACGGTGTCCGGATGGAAAAAATATTGACGTTTTCGTTTATCAGTTTCTGCTGTTTTTTGTTGTAGCGGTAGTACCGCCGCGGTACCGCCCGAGGTACCGCCGGAGCTAACAGAGAGCTGTTTTCGGCGGTACCGGGAGCGGTAGTTCCGCCGGGGCGGTAGTACCGCTGCCCGGGACGGTAGTACCGCTACGGGAGCCTGTTTTCAGCCCGTTTTGATGCCCTAACTCCCTAGGGGGGGCGGTAGTACCGCTAGGGCTAGCGGTAGTACCGCTACGGCGCGAATCTGCACCCAACGGTTGGAATTTGGGTTGACCTATTTAAGGGGCCTTCTTCCCCAATGGTTCCCTAACCTTTCTAGCAAGTTTTGACCTCCATTGTTGACCTTCTTGAGCTTGCTATCTCTCCATCCCTCCAATGATTCTTGCTAATTCTTGAGGGAAAAGAGAGAGGAGATCTAGATCCACCTTTCCACCAATCAATCTCTCCTCTAAGTGAGGGGAACCTAGTGGATTTAGATCTTGGAGTTACTTTGTGGTTCTTCTCCTTTGTTCTTCCTCTCTTCTCCCCCCATAAGCATTAGTTGCCTTTGGTGGGATTTGAGAGTGAAGGATTTGACTCCTTTGTGGATTCCTTGTTCTTCCTCTCTTCTCCCCCATAAGCATTAGTTGCTTTTGGTGGGATTTGAGAGTGAAGGATTTGAGCACTTGTGCTCTTGCCTTTTGCATTTGGTGCATCGGTGTGCTCTCCACGAGGATTCGTGGAAGTTGAAAGTTTGTGATCTTGTTACTCTTGGGTCCTTGGACCCTAGACGCCTTTGTGGTGGTTGGACCCTTGTGTGGTCACTTGAAGCCGTTCGGGAGCCCCCAATCCCATTGTGGGTTGTGCCCCGGATTGTTGTTGGAGGCCGTTCGGGAGCCCCCAATCCCATTGTGGGTTGTGCCCCGGATTGTTGTTGAAAGGCTCCGGATTCCGCCTCGAAGGAATTCCGATAGTGGAAGGTGAACCAAGCCTTTGTGGTGCGGTTCACCGGAGAAGAAGGTGAAACCTTTGTGGTTGTTGAACCGTTGTGTCGGTTCACACCTCTCCAACGAGACGTACTCCCTTAACAAGGAGGAACTCGGGAATACATCCTCGTCTCCGCGTGCCTCGGTTATTTCTATACCCGAGCTTTTACTTATGCACTTTACATTGTGATAGCCTTCGTGCTTGAAGTATTCTATTACTATCACCTTGTTATTTATCTTGCTTAGCATAAGTTGTTGGTGCACATAGGTGAGCCAAGTTTATTTAGCTTGTCGGCTTGTTAATTTAAACATCTAGTTTTGTTCCGCAATTATCAAGCCTAAACCGGAAAAGTTTTAAACCGCCTATTCACCCCCCCCCCCCCCCCTCTAGGCGACATCATTGTCCTTTCAATAGCGTCGAAGAACTCTTCTTCGATGAATCAACTTTTAGAGATTTGAACTTGTTCACGAACGTGAAGAAGCTCACCGTGTCTCTATAGCATATTCACGCACATGCTATTCACAGCTAGGAGGTAAAGCGCAATCTCTATTGCACTGGAGTTTGCTATCTAGAAATCGTAGATATTCGTAAGCCTGAAGTAGATGTCACACAACTTCTTCAACTGAGTCTCCAGACAGGTATGCTCCCCATGTGAATGGTCCGGAACTTTCTAAGCTGTCTGAACTTCTCAAGACTCAATTCATCTTTGAAGTGACCTTTGATCGCATCAATCACAACATATGGCTCCAGGTGTTGAATACAACTTTCAACTCTGGTGCTAGGCATACGCTCATGACGACCTTCACTTCCATGAAAATATCATGATGCTTACGGAACTCATCATCTTTCTCCTTGCTGTCAGAATCATCTGGTCTAATTCCTAACTAATGTTCTAGCACATATAGGATGTTTGTTGTGTTTGGAGAATGTTTCTAAAACCAATGTACCAACTGATGAAGTTGGACCCGTCGGCTTCTAAGGTAGAATCCGAGCTCTTGAAGAAGTAACCGAAGCGTAGTTCCGTAGTCGCCAGATGTGATCGCAAAAGAGGTAAGATAAGTTTATAATATATAGGTGAGTTTTAGTTCTATAATCTCATTATCAAAAACACACCACACCAAGATTATTATCACTAAAATAATAATGGCGATGACACGACCCCCATCCACTACACCACCCCCGATCATCACGGCCGGCAGCACAGCTCCAAATTGGGTAGAAGTAGTACTTTTATTACTTTTCGTGTGTGCGTGGATCATCGTCGAGATTCGAGAGCCGGAGAATTAATCGACGACATTTGAAGCTATGGCCAAAGTAAACCATAATGTATCCTCACTTTTCAGCAGCAACTTTCAGGCTTCTGAATTTTTTCCCTCATCTTCACTTTCTCTCGATTCTCAAACTAGCAGGGGGTGTGGCCGCGCTGTTTAAGAATATAATAAATCAAGGGTGTGGTAGCAAATTACATATGCTAACTTTTCTGCTCAACAGTAGCACACTGTAGTTTTCTGCAACAAGGTGTACAACTTAAGCTGCACCCTGTAGGCCAGAACCCACTTAACCATAGCATGTGAAAAGGATTTAAAGGAATTGAACACGTTTATGAACATCACTATTGTCGACGCCGGTGGTTTTCGATCTCACCCCGAAATGATTGTGCCGTAGAACATTTTCTTACCAGCAGACACCTAGCTACGACGTACTACCTTTTCCATCCATTTTCCTCATGCATGTAATCTCGACGACTGCAGCGTTCTCGCGAGACGTCGATCGATGCCGACGACGAACTCTGAATTCACCACCAGCTTAATTTGGCCCTTTCACCGACACATGCGTGCGTGTGAAAAGTGAAAACCAAGAGGAACTCGTTGGAGAGTTCCACGAAGCGAGGATCCTCTGAATTTCTCCTGGCCGTACGTACACTGGTTCTCGTCCGTCGGGTCTGCTAGCGACTGAGAGCAGCCAGCCAGCACGGCGTGAATTAATCCCGAGACACCGTTGTCACTGCCTCCACGAAGCAAACACGAAAACGATCCATCGAGACCGCAGTTTAGTGATGGAGCGTGAAGCTTCTGGATTGACAGTGCAAATCCACACGTATGAAGCTGAGTTCATCTCTGTATTTGGAGGCAGCCACTACTGGATACAGATTGATGGATGGATGGAACGTGAAGGTCGGCAGAGAAATTAAGCCAGGCCGTTGATTCGGTCCCTGAATTAAGAACGGCTGATAGCGCCGACGAGCAGTGATCAGCTCAAAACGCACGAGCCTTCCGGCGTTCGCTCGTTGGAGTTGGACAGCCAATCGCATTATGCACCATGACGCGATTCTTAATCGCGTCCGTACCGTGATGGGATCCGCATGTCCCCTCAGGCGCATTATTGGCTTACTACGGTTGCGGTTTCATTAGCGCTGTCGTGTTAAGTCGCTCTTGATCAACAGTGGAGCCGGGCAGAAAAGGGAGGAGAGCTTCCTTCTTTTTCTTGTGAGGGAGGTGTCTTCAGCTCCAATCCAATAGCTCCCTTTGCTTGCTTCAGACCTACTTGACCGCTGCCTCGCCTCACTCGCCGAGTGAGCTTGCCGTTCTTGCCAAGCACGCTTCCCTTCCCCCATACCATATGTAGCCACCGAGCACGATCGGGAGGAAGCAAACCAACCGTTACCGTCGGTCAGCCGGTCACCATCCACCGACGTACGCCTAGCTAGCTAGCCCGAAAGAATCAGCCAATGGGGCGACTGTCGACCACCGGCGGCGCGCAGCCGGGGAAGCTCCGCAAGGGGCTGTGGTCGCCGGAGGAGGACGAGAAGCTGTACAACCACATCATCCGGCGCGGCGTCGGCTGCTGGAGCTCCGTGCCCAAGCTGGCCGGGCTGAACCGGTGCGGCAAGAGCTGCCGCCTGCGCTGGCTCAACTACCTCCGGCCCGACGTCAGGCGCGGCAGCTTCTCCGCGCAGGAGGAGGGCCTCATCGTCGCCCTGCACGAGGTCCTCGGCAACCGCTGGTCGCAGATCGCGTCGCACATGCCCGGCCGGACCGACAACGAGATCAAGAACTTCTGGAACAGCTGCGTCAAGAAGAAGCTCCGGCAGCTGGGCGTCGACCCCGCCACGCACAAGCCCGTCGCCGACGGCACGGCGGCATTGCCGGGCAGCGGAGAGGAGGGCCAGAAACCGCTTGTTGCCGCGGCCGACGGCGCAGTCGCGAAGCCGTCGGCGGTGTTCGACCCGTTCCCGGCGTACGGCGGCGGGTTCGAGGCCGACCTTGCCGCGGAGAACGAGGCGGCATCGTTCGGGCACGTCTTCATAGGCGGCAACGGCAAGAACGCCGCGTTCGGCGCCGCCGACTACAGCAGCGTCCTGGACGTATCGGAGAACCTGGGCTACGGGGAGAGCTCCAGCTCCAGCAGCAACTGGAACGAGGCGGGCAGCGTCGTCGACGCTGGCGAGCTGCTGCACTGGGCCGCGAAGGCGGAGCCGGCCTTCGCAGACATGGAGCGGCAGCACGATGTGTACCGCGGGGAGGTGGACGACGCGTTGCTGGAGCACAAGTTCTCGCTGCCCAGCTGCCAAGAACAGAGCTTCCTCGCTAATTTCGATTTCAACTTGGAATTCTTCTGAACTTCTTCTTCTTGTTTTTCTCCCTTCATTTTTACGTCTTGAATTTTCAAATATATATATATTTACAGGCCATAACAGTACAGTACAGTACGGTTTCCATTTTCCATTCAAAAATGGAGGCAATATTTTTGCATAATCTCATTAATTAAAAAGAAGTCTCTGGTAAAAAAACAAAACTTGCCACCCTTGCAACGGTCTCCAACACATACTTGGGAAGTTGACAACTACCACAATTCGACCATTCCCTCGTTCTAAGTCTATTGTCGACACCGAATTTCGGATGATAATCCACGCAAAAAAATTGTACTTGGGTTGGCCGAGTAATCTCTCGAGGTCGCAAGCCTGGAAGATATGTTATCCTCAACCATGTCAACGAGGGCCGGCGAGGTCCCGAAGACGGATGCAAATCATGATGATGGACTTGAGGTGTTGAACCTAGAGACAGTACTGGTTCAAGTCACTACAATATATGTACGCCGGATTATGTCCGAAACGCGTACGTACGACACACCAGACGACTCGTCAGATATATCTATTTAAAACACGTAAGCATGTCGGACATTGCCGCTTCTAGAAAGACAGGGCTGTACATTCATGTAGTAAGAGTGAAGTAAAGTGTATGCAAATCTTTCACTCCCGAGCCCGACCCTTACCAACGTGGAAACGCTTCTTCAATCCTCTGACAAAAACCTCTCACGCTAACGACGAAGTGACGCCAACGCAGAAACCCAACTGCTAAATAATAGTACACGTCACCGATGTGTGTCCCACGTGGAGAAAAAGTGAAAAGGAGATGACATGGCCTGTCCTTGTCCTGCGACGTCGACCTGAAAATGAACGTACGTGTACTCGTGCAAATGCATGTTTTTTCTAGCCGAGATCCGTGTGAATGCGATGATTTTGTTGTTTAATTTTAGGCTACATATCCTGGCATGGCATCGATATAGCACAAGATCATCGTTGATGTGTACACTTGGTACGTGCACTTGGGCACTGTCGGTAGTTTGCCGAGTTCAGATTTTCCAACCTCCTGATCTTATTTCCCTGATTAGGTTTTTCGTAATGCAGACCCTAGTAGCAGCTTTGTCTGAACTAGCACAGAGGCCCTCGCAAATGCGAGGGCATCAACCTGGTGTTTTTTGAATTAAGTATATAGTTGTAAATATATTTACAGTACATCAATATTTCAGTACAATTATATAGTTGTAGGCCTGCACACGTAAGTTGAATTCGTTGATATGCCCTTCAGTTCTTTGATACAACAAAAGAGGGTGTGTTTGCGGTTCTTGTTAGGAAATGTTGCTTTGGTGAACCATTATGTTACTTGGACATTGTCAATGGAGATGCTCTCTACCAATGGACATGCTTGTCATTTTTTTCTTCTTTAAATAATTGGCTGTGTGCATACTTGAATTTCCTTTTGCTTATGAATAATAAATATTGGGTGAACTTATTCTCTCATATGGCATATGTCATCGAAATCACAAAAAACATTATTGATAGGAGAAACAAATATTTGAATTTTTATTTTAGTTAAACTTTCGGTACGGGGTTTGAATATTTCTCCTAGCATGGATCTAGTTTCCACTATCTACATTTTTAGGTGTTAACATTATGGTCCGAGATGCGAAAAAGGAATCTTTTATGCAATTTGACTACCATGTAATATTTAAATTATGGATAGTGTTGGTCGAGAACGTGTAGCTCTATAGCAGTGTCAACCAACTTTGTGAGCTATTATCATATTTGATAGAAATATGTCAATGATCGTATAGATTTAAAAACAACATACGTGCATTTGATTTTGAAAACCACATACATTTGATTTGGAAATCATGAGCTGATAACTATGACCTCATTAATTCTTGTGGTACAGACTTTTTGAATATTATCCAGATCAATATGGAAATTTAAAGCTATTTTGTAAGGAAAATAATATTGTTTCCTAACTTGTAGGACTTAACTGCTCGTCTTTAATTTTGTAACTTATTTCAAGGAGTCTAGGATGCAGAAGATTTTCTTATCATACAGACAACGTGTAAGACAAAAATATAAGAATTAAATTCAATTTCTTATCTCTCTTCTGTCCCTCTCTCTCGCAAAATAAAAGCATGTGCAAATATGAGAAAAATAAATTAGATACACCATTTTTCATGTATTTGCATGTACATATTTTCTGTTTTGCGCACGAAGGAGTATTGAACCTCTTCGCGTGTATTCGTTATCCTTATCTGTTCACATCAAACCTTTATTTTTAAAAGTACTACATGATTTTATATCCATCTTCATATTTCACATTGATTTTTTTATTGAAATGGAACATAGATTTTTTTTGCGGACGACAAGAACACCCGAACTCTACCCATACGGATCTTTCTTTGCACAACTGCAAAGTCTTTAACTAATGCCAAATCATATTCGTAAATTGAAAATTGTAGACTATACAATTGAACATGTCGACCAATTAAATGGTAGCCTTCTATTATAGATCCAAGGATTTACATAATTTTTGGTGATGTGGATCAAAGTGGTGCACTGGTGTCTCAGTAAGATGTTTGTGTTTGTGCTACGATTTCTAGCACATCTATAATGTTCTAATGAACGTAAGTACAATGGCATATAAGTTTTGATACTTATATATATATAATCTTGAATAAAAAGTTGATGGATTAGGTGGTTTTGATGATTTTTTGTTTCATGGAAACAATAATTCTTATATATTACATCTCTTTTCTTGTCTTATTGTGATCGTAATATATTAGAGATCAAGTTGATACTTTACAATACTTAAGGTGCCGATGTAAACATAATATATAATCAAATATTCATGAATTGTTGAACTAATATTAAAGTTTGGAAGATTTTATATGTCTAGTGTCCCAAGAGATACCCCATAGAATTTTTTCTCATACTTCACGATTTTCTAGGTTCTTTTAAAAAGGAGTATCATATAAAAAATGATGAATTAGATCGGTGGTTGCTTGATTTATCTAGGGAAACAAAAATTCTTATATATACATCTCTTTTCTTGTCTTATTGTGATTCTAGTATATTATAGATCAAGTTGATAATTTCTAGACTATAATAATTAAAGTGCCGAATCTAACCATATGTAAATGACATTTGAAGTACAAATTATAGATAATCAAATATTCATGATTGTTGAACAAATATGAAAATTTGTGAAGCTTTTACATGTAGTGTCCCTTGAAATATCCCATAATTTTTTTCTACTACTTCAAGATTGTTTAAAATGATACTACACGATTTCATATCCATCTTCGTATTTCCACAATTACCTTTTTAACAATTGCCAAATCATATCCATCAATTACAAATAATTGTGGACTAAGCGATTGAATATACCGGTCAATTAAATATAACCTTCAGTTATAGGTCTAATGGTTAATTGTGGGATACTATAAGGACTCTAGGCTATCTGGTAGAGCTTTCCGTGGAGCATTCTAGTATATTGAGTTTTCTATAATATATGCACCTCTGTTTTTTATTTGTACTTAAATTAAAAATCTGGTTTGTGTTGTGATTTTAGTATGCTCAACCAAGTATATTTTTCAAAAAGGGAAAAACAAACTTCATACATGTCGCTTAATTTATACTGTATCAGATCATTCCCACATCAGGTTCTAACTTTCTAGACAGCTAGCAAACAATCAGGTTTTATCTTGCTAGCCAGTCAGCCAGTCAACTCACGTACTCGAGGAGTACTATTTTTATTTCTTTCTTTAAACTCATTCGGCTATTAGATAGTCTATTTATCTAATGTTGTCTAACGCCGATTAATTACAGAAGATCTAAGAAAATAAATAGTAGGCCATGCGATGTACCGGAACCTACACAAAAGATCTGGAAAAAAATAGTAGGCCATGTACCGGAACCTACAGCATGTGCCTTGCACGTGAGGGGCTGAGTCATCTACCTAAAAGGCAAAAAAAAACGTTTGGACGTGGTAATCTAAACCGTTAATTTTAGATCTAACAGTCAATATAATTAAGATGATGTGGCTTAACCTGATGTCTCTAAAAACTCTCTTATATTGCTTTTAGTATATAATAGATAGATAGATGAATGGCCAATGTGTCGTTCTGTTGGAACATGAAAGTTAAGCAACGTGCTGCAATTAAGCACACAATCCAGAGCCAACCAAACAGACAAATTCAGTCAGTTTGCTGTTCCCAGATTCCTCTCCGGGACAGGGCACACACGTACGTACGGCCGGCGGCTAAGATTGCTTTCCCAGAAAACTATTGATCGTCACATGTCGTTTCATTCGTTCGTGCAAAGTTCCTGACCTTTTTCGTAGCAAAGGGGACAAGCGTATCTCCATCCTCAATCTCGTTTGACAAACTCCCACCGCTGCAAGTTGTACGCACTAAAAAAACAACTGCCGACGTTTCCCAGCCAACGTCGAAAAGCTTGTGAGATTCTGTTCTATCTAATTTGCCGGAAGAGCTGAGCTACAGTCTCCCCTGCTTGTCAGGAAGCTCCATGTACGTAATAGACAACTCCTGCTCCTGCGTAGCCGGTCGATGCTTCGGTAACAGACAGCTTCTGTTGACCCGCTGAGTCATCTCCAGTATAATTTGTCGTGATTAATTATCCTTTCATGGGTCTACTCACTCACACGGACATTCACACATGATGAAACTAAACATATTCGAGGGCTCGGGCGTCACAGTCGAAAAAGAATTTCATGGCAAGCAACTGGCATGCATATGATTTTCATGCACCTCGCAACGCCACAACATTATTGTTTTCCCTGCCGTGTGTGTGGGCTGAAAGATACTCATATAGGCTTATTTAGGGTTAGATTTTCAAGGTGGTTGCGACGGGTGTGACCTTTTTGCTGGAGAAATAATGTCTCCGAGTGATATAGGTGATGTGATCCTTCGATTTGAGGTGGCACCATTTGGATCACCGGGAAAGGAAATTAGTTATCTAATCGCTTGATTCGAAGAAAACTGGTGATTCGCAATTACTGGTTTTTGATTAGGTTCTGAGAACGGCCGGGAGCTTGAACCGTTGCATGCCAATCACTGAGTTATTTGTCGGTAAGCTCGCTCACCACTGAATATTGATTCCCTTTCTAGATTGCATGGTTGTTGAGTAAAACGCATTCAATCAATCACTGGAATGCTATCATTACCTACCTTAATCAACCAGTACAACCCCACTAATCAATTTGCTGTGGACAAGCAAGAAACAATATGAAGAAAACAGTACTAGCCCTACCATTAAAATGGACAACTCAACTAGTAGGTGAACTAGGGTGCCAGCATGATTAATTAGTACGCTAAAAGTTTGGTTGCAATGGCTTGAAATACAACTATAGCTAGCTCTCCTCCGGCAACTGTTCCGAACAACTTAATCATAGAGGTTACTCATGCAAGGTTTCGATTAGCGGACACCAAGATTTCCATGAGCCGAACGGCGGTGGGGGCGAGGGTTAATTAGAATTGATTTATATATGTTTTGTGTGATGAGGTTAGCTTTGGGGTTGCATAGCTTCAAAGAGGAGCCAGAGTTAGCATGAACAGCCACCATGATGCATATGCTAGCTGCTATTGTTTTCTCCTTTGTCTCTTGCTTTTCTTTTTGGTTGAGGCAAGTCAAGATCAGGGCTCACGTAAAGTTTCTGGCCGGATCTTTTGGTCCATAACAGGGACATGCACTACTTGTACAGAACTAATCAATTAATTTGGTAGGTCTACGTGTTACACGGAATCTTCATATAATAAGTATGTATCTTGTCACTCTCGAGTAACAACTAATAAGCCGATAATGAGCCTTTCGGTAAGAATGTCGTTGGTATACCGTGTAATATTGAATAATAACAAATGTATTAGCATGCCGGAACTACTACCTACTACCTAAAAGGTGCATTACACTAGCGTTTGCTCAACACGACTTGCTAATTAATATATGGCCCCGTCCATGTCTAAGTCGATCGAGAAAATCTTATTTCTAAGACTTCTTCAGAATTTTATTAATATTGACCGAAAAGTGTTCACGGTGTTGTAATGATTCAGAAACCGTGACAACAAAATCATGTTCATATACATTTCTGTAAGAAATTCATGTTATAATTATTACAAGTTTTAGAGTGGTTGGCATTTTTAAGAACCGTTAATCCACCTGATCTAACGATTTTACAATAGACGGTACCAGATTTAACGGTACCGTGGAACCAAAATTTGTGTGGGACCGGTGCCAAAATTACGTGGGGCTGATACCAAAACTATGTGGGACCGGTACAAGAAATTTTGTATGTAATTATTTTTAAAGGCAAATTTCTCCGCCGCTGTCATATCCTCCACTCCAACGCATCTCTCTCGGCGAGTGAGCGATGGCGAAGTTGACGCTCGTGCTGCTACGGCTGCTGCTGCAGGCGATGCACACGAATGAGCGGGTGACCGCCGTTGTGCCCGCGCTCACGGCCTCCAGCGCCGACTCCCTGTGCTGCCCCTCCAACGGCTTCCTCCTCTAGCTCTCCGACAGCCTCCACTCCACCTGCGCCGAAGCCGACGTGCTCCTCTCCGCGCGACCCCACATCGTCGGCCATCTCCCACCTCGACCGCCTCCGCTTCGCCCGCCCGGTACCCGCGCAGTCGGCCTCCGGGTTGTCCCATCCTCCTGCTCCCTCCCCTGCACCGGGAACCCCGAGCCACTCATCGCCAAGACGCCAAGTCCTCCAACTGCCTCCGAGGCTACATCATCCAGCCCTGTCCGTTCACTCATGCCGTCAGGCTCCAACGGCGTGACGCCGTCCGAGGCAACGAATGCTTCTGCCAGAAGAACAGGTTTTGCTCCCAGGAACATCTCCGAGGGCACGGCGATGCCTGCCACAGTTTGGCCATGAAGCGGCGCTTCTCGTCTCCGGCGCCGTCCAAGTAGCGAGATCTGTCGCTTGCAGCGAAGGGCCCGTCACGGGCGCAGTCTCCCTCGGCCAAGGGCGCATCCATAGCGTCCTCACATGCGGAGATTGCAGTGCTATACGAGACTGAAAAATGTTGGGATCCGGCTGCAGCTATTTTTTGCTTCTTGTCTTGATGCATGCAAAGCCAAGACGCCTGGGGAAGCGTCGCTGTGTTGTGCAGACTTGGTATGATCGTATCTGAATATTCTACGGCACGGTGTCTGTTCCATTAGAACAGGAATCGATCGGTTATTAGTTTCCAAAAAAGAGAGGAATTGATCAAGATTTAATCAATGGTTAAAATAAATCATATGGTAATGAACGGTTTAGATAAATACTTGTCAATGGTACCGACGGTACCACCCGGTACCGTGCCAATCACCCTAAAAGAGCTCTATAATTATTTGTTCATCTCCATGGATTAATTTTTGGAAGAAATATCGCAAGATTGGATCGACAGTTTCACATGTCCACTTAGAATTGAGATTTTTTTCAAGAGATAGAGAATTTGAAAAAAGAACGTTATAGGGTTTTGTTGGTTTCATTTATGTCCACATATGAAAGAAGCAATAAGGTACCCCATGCTTAGTCAACATCCCAAATTCTATATATCGAGTTTGGAGTATACTAGTAGCTAGCAAGGAGGTGTCGTTTTTTGCATGTATTTCTCGTAGACGTACTCGTCGATCGATCAGTAACCGACAACTCTCGCGCGCTCTGGACGACATGCATGATGGCTGCACGATCGACAGTGAGATCGACTGCATGACATGACAATCAGAATCAATCCCCATGCCCATTTGTTTGGTTTGAAAATGGCGCCGTACGTGTGTTGTCTATAACCGCTAGCCCTAGAGCGAGCTCGATCGATAGCAACTTGATTAGAAAATGAGAGCCTGCCTACCTTGGGGGTGAAGTGGATTCAAATTTTTCCAAAGGGAACAGGACAAGCCCACACTGCAAGCATGCATGGCGCCAAAGAATGTGCACGTACGCATGGAGATGGATAACGGCCGGATCGCCCCCAGCCATGCAGAGTGCCGCCACAGTTGTTAGCTAGCTAGCTACGATTCCGTTAGAGCTAGCTTCCCTTGCTTTGCTTGCAGCACGCTCGAAGCGATCGACATGCATGGCCGCCGGCCGTCCGGTGCGTGTATGTACGCGTGTTCTCGCTCCGGCCAGCCGGCCGTCCGGCATGCAGCGCGCGACGACGATGACCGGCCACCAAACCCGCCGTGTGGTCGCCGGGCTTTTCCCAACTCACGCAAGCTCTCCTCCCGCCGTGGCCATTGCGGAGTTTCTGTGGTGGTTAATTGTGGCGTTTGCAAGTCACCTCCCACCCGGCCGGCCGGCCGGCGGACATCATTGGCCGTTATTCTGCAAGCTACGTATATGTACCTTCCATGGCGCTATCACCCGGCCGGCCCGTACGTTGATCAAATACGATGATTCATTTACTATACCATATACGGTCGACGTCCGTGTGCACCTTCATCATCAGAGATGGCGTGTGTCGTCGTTTCTAATCTCACCAACTGGCCGGGCAAGAACAGAAGATCATATTAAAACCGCCGACACGTACGACCCAAAATCTCCAATGCAAGCATGCCTGTAATTAACTCGTGCAGCCAAAATTCAGAATTGAGCTCCCTACCGTAGTCCATGCATGCTTGGATTTTTTCCTGGTTTGGTTAATTGCACCGTTGAAATTAACACAAGCCCGTGCATGCATGCGTGCTATATATGGGCTACGGTCACTGAAAGAAAAATTAATCCATGCAAAACATGTGCGATCGAGGTGATAATGCTGCTGGATCGATCTAAGGCTTTCAGAGTGATGTTTAATCTGGGGCCGACCTGCAGCAGGCAGACTTTGGTCTTAATACTTTTGGTGTCGTGCCTAGATTATCGTCGAGATCCGGTAGCTCCATGCATGATTGGAGAATCAACCACAATCGAAGCTATATATTCTCTCGATACCCCGCTATATTAATATAGCAACCAACCGATACAACCAACAAGAGTTTTCACCCACACGAATTATGGTGGCAACAACAACCACAAACACCGAAAGAAAAGAAAAGAAGAAATAAAAGGAGACATAGACGGAAAAGACTAAACGATGGAGATCCGAAGCCACTGCGCCCTCCGAAAAATTACCACCACACTCCTAACATCGAATCGCCGTCGAGTACCAGGTAGCACCTTCAAGAAGGAAAGCATGCGCTGCCACCCGTGCTAGCGAACTGGTCCTAGGGTTTCCCCCGGCACATAAACAAGAGCGGATGGAGGGTAGCCACGACGCCCTTCAAGAAGGGATGATTCCACCAGGAGGCGGCACACTGCGTCGGTGTCGGCCGAGCCGACAAGGATTTCTCCCGAACAAACCCTATCCACAACCCTCGGACGATTCAACGCATAGAGCCCTGCAAGGACGAAGCCTCGACACCACCAAACAAGCCACCCACCAACAAGAGCCACCATGGTCACGAAGTCGCCGTCGTCGTCGTCTCACCAAGGTAGCCTCCATGAGGTCCGCAAGACAGTGTCAAGGAGTAGATACTAGGGTCAGTAGTACCGCGACCGTGTAGGAGGGACCTTCCTCCACCGCCACTGGCGGTAGTCGACCGGACGTGTCGACGCAGCACACCAGTCCTCATTTGGTATGGTCGGGCCCAACCTGAGCCCGTAAAGCCTCCACAGAGGCACACCATTCCGAGCAAGGTCCGGCCGGGCCCAACCTAGGCCCGTAAAACTCGTCACCACGCTGCAACAAGCCGGTCACCGTCGCTGCTCTCCCCTGCATCCCCTACCTCGCCAGCCCGCCCCGACCCGGATGGGCCCAGTGGACCCAGATCTGGGCCACCAGGCGCTACCGACGATGACACCGGCACGCCGCCACCCGTCAGCCCTGCGTCGCCCCGCAGCTCGCCGCCAGAGCCGCCGTAGAGCCACCCCCAGCCAGAGCTGCGCCGCCGCCACCCTTGGAAGCACCGCCGCTGCAACAGGGCCGCCCCGTGAGGCCTGCTACAGCGCGGGTATAGAACATCCGCGGCCGCCGGCCCCTGCCCGAGCAGAGCTCGGTGGGCGCCCCGACGGCGGAGGGAGGGGAGAACCGGGGCGGGGTTCGGGAGCGGGAAGCGGAGCCGCGCCGGCCGCCGTGGGGGCGGCGCGGACGCGGAGGAGAGGGGGGGGGAGGGGCGCTGGCGGCGGGGAGGGAAGAGAGCCGACGGCGGGGTGGAAGGAGAGGAACCTAGAGGAGAGAGAGGGAGTGATTTCGGGAGTCCGAAGCTATATATATACATGGCCACATACGCAGTGTCGTACAGGCGACTCAAACGGAGCCTTTTGGCACTGTATCTGTCGGTCTAGCTAGAGAGCAAGCACTCGTGCAACATCTGCATATAAAAAACTCATGCATGCTCCCTTCATGCACAAGGATCAGCAGGTGCTTTGTGCTTTTCTTCGCCCCGCACTGATATGTCGTACACGTACTTAATCTCGGGACGTAATTTTCACTTTCTCAGACCTAACCTGTTCCTATGGAGTAAGAAATACTGTTGTCGACGTCGGTGATTTCCTCACCTCCAGAGTGATTCTGCGAATTTGCCCCTGGGTATGGGTTTCTCCTCTCTGTCGGCTGTCGCTTCACTAATGAAGATACAGACGTTAACCGAAGACTAGGCGCCGTTGTCAGTGCCTACACGAAGCAAACACGAAAATTATCCAGCCATTGATAGCTCAGCATCCTGCAGGTTGCTTCTGCAGTGACCGAGAGAGGCTGCAGCTCCACCTGTCGCCGGCCGCTGTCAACGGAGAGAGACTGGGACGCACATCAACGATTCGCACCTTTTTTTTTTTACCGCATTGGCATCGCTTTTGATTCGCTTCGATGTGATTAGTTGATATATATTCACACGACACCCAGCAAAAGGTCCGGGGTTGATGTGATTAGTTGTCAAAGATTAGTGAGACGTGTGGCTAGTTGATACTCCCTCCTGTCCATAAAATGGGCAGACACTTTATATGGATCGGAGGGAGTATATATTTGCACGGCCTATTTATTGTCTCCTTAGTGTTGGTTTCACAAAAATCATGAAACACCACAATATAAGGCTTAATTCGGTGTGGGCCATGTTGTGCGGCCCACAAACATCATCTATGCAAAGACGAATTCATGAGTTGCACCAAAAAAATAAAAGGGATGGTACTAAAACTGTATCCTCACACAGGTCCCGGAAGCATTCATGGCTTTACGGTTGCGGTTTAATTAGCCACAAGTGTATCCTCTCGTTAAGTCGCTCTTAATAAACATTAAACAGCATCATCGTCGTCGAGCTAGCTAGGCCCTGCTGTGGGAGAAAGTTATATAGAAGAGCTTCATTTTTCTTGTGGGACAAGGTCACGTCTCCAACTAACACCGTAAGAGATCGAGTGAGAAAGTGATCGTCGCCGGCCCCTCTCATCTCTGTCTCAGTCTCAGCTCCTCCGTGGAGTTGGAGATCGATGGAGGAGACTATTTTATCCCGCCGCGTGCCGCAGACCGGCCGGAGGTGTCTTGAGCTTCAATCCCCACCACAGCGCGCGCGCCATTGCTTGCTTCAAACCTACTTGATCGGGCCTCACCTCACTAGCTCTCTCTCCTCCCTCCCTCTCGCCGAGTGATCGATCTTGCCGTTCTTGCCACGCACGCTTCCCGCCGTATATATAGCCACCGGGCAACGATCGGCAGGAAGCAACCGTCGGTCAGTTGATCGCCATTACAACCATCCATCCATCCACGTCTCGCCTCGCCTCGTCGGTCAGTTCCTAGCAAGCTAGGTAGCCTAGCCTCCTCGCCTCGTCCGAGGAAACCCAATGGGGCGGCTGTCGACCGGCGACGGCGTGCAGCCGGGGAAGCTCCGCAAGGGGCTGTGGTCACCGGAGGAGGACGAGAAGCTGTACAACCACATCATCCGGCACGGCGTCGGCTGCTGGAGCTCCGTGCCCAGGCTGGCCGGGCTGCACCGCTGCGGCAAGAGCTGCCGCCTGCGCTGGATCAACTACCTGCGCCCGGACCTCAAGCGCGGCAGCTTCTCCCAGCAGGAGGAGGACCTCATCGTCGCCCTCCACGAGGTCCTCGGCAACCGCTGGTCGCAGATCGCGTCGCACCTGCCCGGCCGGACCGACAACGAGATCAAGAACTTCTGGAACAGCTGCGTCAAGAAGAAGCTACGGATGCAGGGCATCGACCCCGCCACGCACAGGCCTATCTCCGACGGCACGACATTGCTGCCGGCCGACGCCGAAGAGGAGGAAGAACCGAAGCCGCTTGTTGCCGCGGCAACCGCGGCGGACGGCGTGGCGATGAGGCCGTCGGCGGTGTTCGACCCGTTCCCGGCGTGCGCCTCCGACTTCGGCGCCGGGTACTACGGAGCTGACCTCGGCGCTACAAGCGAGGCTGCATTGTACGCGCAGTTTGAGTTTGTTGGCGGTGCCAAGCAGGATGGCGCGGACGACGACGAGGACGCCGTGTTCGGCGCCGCGGACTACAGCAGCGTGCTGGACGTGTCGGACAACCTGGGCTACGGGGAGAGCTCCAGCAACAGCAGCGGCAACTGGAACAGTGACGGCGGCGAGGTGCTCCGCTGGGCGGCCAAGGCAACGGACCAGCTGCCCCTCGCGGAGATGGATCAGGACGAGGCGTCGCTGGAGCACAAGTTCTCGCTGCCCGGCTGCCAAGAACAGAGCCTCCTCGCGAATTTCGATTTCAACTTGGAATACTTCTGATTCCATCTTATTTTTTCTCCGTTTTCGCCTTGTTGTATTCCAAACGATTCCCGCCCGCATACTCCTACATATTTACAGTTTTACACGGCTAGTACAGACCGATTGAAACGGTAATTATAGAGACTACTGTAAGTCTGTAACACGTAATACACTTACATACTATGTTGTTTTTTCTCAGAGACGGTGCAGTCTCATTGTGTACTAGTAGTAAGACTAAGAACACTTGCAGTAAGAAATAAAAGAAATTATACTTTGCACACTACTGATCTCTGCACTATATATATCAGTGATTATGAGCGACAACCCTGTACCGTACTTCTCTGAATCGATCATCCGATCTTCTCTGAAACTGAAGGAAAGTGGTGTTGCTTGCGTTACACATGTTGCTGCAACGCTGCATCACAGTCACACTTTATTTAGCCTTTCTCCAAAATTGTGCTTCACGAAAGCAAGCGGGGAGAGAAGAGAGGAAACTAATCGCATGCAGTACAACGCTGTTGACAAACAATCAGTACTCCGGCCGTGCCATTGCCATCCATCCGTGCTGGCTAATAATCATCAATCATATGGGCACCACTCACTTAGTACTGATTCTAACGACAGTTGCCTAGCTACAAGTTTTCGGCCGTGGAAAATTTCCTCCGCGGAAATCCTCCCGGCCGGCAAGGTCTCTTTCGACCAGGTCAGCACGTACATATAGCGGAGTAGCACGTTGTATGGAGGGGTGAGAGCTAGGGTCGTGGAGACAGTGCCGGGATCGGAGAGGGACAAGCAAGAGAGTCCACTGCTCTAGCACTGATGAGAGTAGTTCTGAAGGAAAAGATTGTCGCTTATTAGCAGCAGGCAGCCGTAGGTAGGTTATAGTGACGTGATATGGCGATGGGATTGATCGATCCATTCATTCATGCAGATGCACGTCGGTTCTGTCGGGGCCGAGGATGATGATCTATCTCACATGCATTCTCGCTGCGGCAATGGTGGCTGCTCGACACCGCGCGCGGAGGGGGGGGGAGTGTTTGAAGGGGCACGCCCGCCCAGATCGACAGAGGGAGCGCCTATTTGACGACCTGGTCGTGCGCTAATACCACACGACCACCTCCCCGCAAAATGGGCCGACCCAATAACACTTCTCCTTTTCTTTTCAGTTTTTACAGAAAAAAAATGATTTGAAAAGATATTTGTATATGATTTTTTTCAAAGTTGAATTTTTTTAATTTGAACAGTTTTTTAATTTGAACAATTTTTCAAAATCTAAAACTTTTAATTTGAATAATTTTTAAATGTGAACAATTTTCGTGTTTGAACAATTTTTCAAATCTAAAACCTTTCTAAATTTGAATAATTTTTATATTTGAACAATTTTCGTGTTTGAACAATTTTACAAGTCTAAAACCTTTCTAAATTTGAATATTTTTTATATGTGAACAATTTTCGTGTTTGAACAATTTTAACCTTTAAAATTTTGAATAATTTTTATATGTGAACAATTTTCGAATTTGAACAATTTTTGTATTTAAACAATTTCAAATTTATATTTTTTACGTCAACACAAAAATTCCCCATGAACGGAAAAAATCTATGAACATAAAAATAATAGAGGAAAAAAACATAAAAATAATTATAGTTGATTTTCTAAAATAGGAAATATTTAAAACCAAAACATAGAAAAGAAAACGAAAAAAGAAACTTCCTAAAAATAATAAAACGAAAAAAGAAAATATAAACAGTAAAAAGAAAAAGAAACAGAAAAAAAGAAGAAAAAAAACAGGCCGTGCGCTATTGGGCCGGCCCACTCGTCCCGAAGGGGGTGGTCGTGCGCTATTAGCGCACGACCTGGTCGTCAAATAGGTACGGTGATCGACATACTACCCAGCGTTTGCGAGAACAAACCGTGATGGGCCAGCAGCCAGCCTACCTCACCTAGCAGTTAGCACCCCATCGAGCCCTCCAAGTTTCGGCTCGGCCCAGCAAATCCTCTTTGCCGCGTAATTCGCTCGCCCATCCATGGATCGGCCCAGTAGGTGGATGACGTTTTATTCTATGTTTTTCTGTTTGCTTTTTACCTCCTTTTTTTTCTTATCTTCTTTTTCCTACTTAAATTCTATTTTATGATCCTTTTTGTTTTTTATATGTTCAAATGAGATAAATGTGAATTTTCTGTTCAAACAATATAAATGTTCTGTCATAGGGTAGAGTGTGCGTTTGTGTTCAAAGGTTTCGTATGTTTTCTGTCTCTGTCTGTACCGTGTTTCGCAAAACAAGAAAGCAATTTATATTTCAATCTATCCAAATGTTAGAGCATTCAGCTATTTTCTGAAAAAAAAAAACAACCAAGCAACTCTTTGCCCATTTGCTACGGTTAGGTAAGCTCCTTGATATGTAAAGGGTGCCTCTATATCATTGTAAATGTAGGAAAATGGAATTATAACTTGTAATTGACAAGGTGATTCAAAAGACAACGGGTGGAGAGGTTTACTTCTCTCATACAAATGGATGTTGGTCCTTATTAAGACCTAACTAGCTATTTTGAATATCTATATACTTAGTTATTAAACTTTCCAAGTAGATCATTAATCTTATTAACTGCAAGTGGCTAATTACTTCTGGGATAACTATGAAGAGCATAGCAAATATCATATAACTAGACGGGGGATGTTAACTCAAAAGGTTTAGTCCGATGAACTTGATATCCCCTTGGGGATTTTTTTTTACCTCCTAGCGTCTTGGGTTAAAATTTATCACTTAGATCTGACAAACTCTAGAAACATATCATTGACAATGAATATATAACCTATAGTCCCAACCTTTTTTATCTCCCTCATGGTGGGTGCCTCTCCTTATTTGG
The DNA here is from genome assembly GCA_026929855.1 of Poa annua. Classification (NCBI taxonomy): domain Eukaryota; kingdom Viridiplantae; phylum Streptophyta; class Magnoliopsida; order Poales; family Poaceae; genus Poa; species Poa annua. Next base: position 97,175,349 of record CM049431.1, on the reverse strand, counting down.
AAGGGGTTTATGTGAGATCCTAAAACTGGTCAATTAGGGTATTAGGAAGATTGTCTATGGCAAAAAAAAAGTTACGAGATGACCACTAGTTTGGTTCTTCTAGTTTAGCGATCCAGTTCAGGGATTGTGCATTAGAGATTCATAGCCAATAATCATCATGTTCCCAATTGCTAATGTGTGGGGTGGAATCCAGCTCAAAAAAACCTTTAGGAGACACCTAGACCAAAATCGTTACTAATATGGTTTGACTTAATTTAGATTTCTAGCTGATTTGTTAAAATAATATTTATTTATCGATATTTTTTCTTACCGTTTTTGTAGGATTCCTCCTTTGTCTTGTTTTTGGTGCAGCAATAGTAATTTACTAATAAAAGAAAATACCATGAAAAGTTCGGGACAGGGCTACACACCACTGTGATTGTGCCGCGGCCAAGTGGCGCATGAGCCCCAACAATCTCTGGCCCTAAAGCCCTTCGACCCATGTACAAAACCTACCTGAAAGCCCTTCAATCGAAGTCGGATTGGTTCCTCTAGTCTCCGCTTTGTAGAGGAGGAATTTCGCCACCTTCATCGTCATGAACCATGTCGTCATCTTCCTAAGAAATTGTTATTGTACTCTTATTTTTAAAAGCATCTTCTAGGGAAAAATATTTACATGCAACCATCAGTAGATTACCGAAAGCAACGTCAGAACAGATTCAGATAAGCTAATGTGACTACCTAGTAACAATCGATGCATGGCGATATCTGAAGATGGGTACAGGGTCAAGCCCAAACCTGAAGCCGGCCAACAACAACTAACCTGATTAGGCATAGCAGAAACGAAATGGACACACAAGAAATGACGCCAGGAAATGAACCAAATGGAAGAGATGATCGGTTGCTAGCTGCTGGGTGCTTGGAATAGCGCATACTCATACTGCTCCTGCATCGATGGATCGTAGATTCATAGCTTCAGGGACAGGTCAAGCATCGATGGATCCTCGTTGCTTCGCCCAGCACCGGACGAGGCTGCACCTCCGGTACCCGGAGCACTCGAGACGACAACCTTCTGACGATGACGGTACATCCAAGCATCGGGCGGGCCGGCATCTGTATCCGCGGAGCGCGGCGGAACGCTATCGCCGCCTTCGTGGTCATCGTCGACGACGGCGCCCTTACCTTGCTGGTCTCCGGGCGGCGCCGCTAGCGACAGCGCCGTGGTGGCGTGTCGTCCGCGCCTGGCCAGGTCGCGCTGCTGCTTGTGCGCGTTCTGGTGACCGCCGAGCGCCTGGGAGCTCCTGAACTTCCTGGGGCAGTAGCAGCAGGCGAACACCGCCTGGAACCTCGGCCGCAACGACGGCGGCGACTGCTGCTGCAGCGACAGGCTGAGGTTGAGCCCCTCCTGATCGCTCTCGGCCGGCCCGGCCATCCCCCTTCCCATCCCCATGTCCATGTCACAACACAACCAAAACCCTCAGGTACAAAATGACAGTGGAACTGGAAATGGAAAATGTGGCAATAATCAATCACGCAGGCGCAGCTCCATCGCACGGGGGAGAGGGTGGCCATGATATTATGGAGTGGACGTACGACCAAACAGTGCACACTGCCACACGTACTCCACCCACAAGAAACAATTTGCAGTAAAAACCAGCTGTGGAACTGACGGAACTGGAACGAAACGAGCGGCCGGCGTCTGCCTGACTGCCCGATCTAGACGCTGCATGCATTCATGCTTGCAGCTTGCCGAGGATGGTTAAGCTGTGGCTGTCTTTCCTGGCTAGTGCTCTCGCGATCAGTGACCACCCTATACTGATCTACATCTACATGCATGTCGCCGCGCTAGCTTTCACATCGGAACTGTTGGATGAATATGTGCATGCCACTGTGCTGGCTGCGCTCTCGCATGCAGTCCGAGGTAGGCCTGGTCCGAGGGCCAGCTCGCTTAGGGTAGCCGTTTCATAGGCACACAGTGCCCTGCAATCCCCTTCCCCTTGTAGAGAAGAGAGAGACATGTATCTATCATTGCATGTATGTCTTTTCCATGTTTCTCTAGGTTGCGTACCACTGTGGTTACTTCAGTCCTGTCACACCGTTCACAGTGCGTCTCACATCGATCGATGCCATGGCATTGCTTGCATGATCAGAAGTTCAGAACAGCATTGTCACAAGACACGATGTCGGATCGGCCCAGCGCGCGAACGAATCCTTTGCCAATAAAGGGCAGCATCCAGGTTTTGAACGCAGGCGCTTGGCGAAAGTCGATTGGGCCGTCTCCGCTGCTCGATCGGCCCCCGGACACGGTCGATCGACACTGTTGATGTGAGTCGTATCTACAGGTAATGTTAGGAAAATGATTATTAACTTGAGCTGAATAAGCAATGATAAGTGAATTCTCATTCTCCTATGTGGAAAAATATCACGGAGGTAGGTTTGTATATTTGTTTGAGTCACATGAGAGGCTAGTTCTCAATTCTGAAACTATGTCTGACGGAGCAACAGTACAGGTTCAGTTAAGTCCAGAGTTCAGAATTTGTTCAATCTTCTCTTGATGAAATGTGACACGAGTCAAAGGAGGTTTTACAAGAGATTCTGTACATATTCTGGAGGACGTATCTGGACTAATACAGTTGAATGATTCAAATGAATAACAACCTGCCTCACGTTCATCTTGTTGGATAAGTATACACGTACAAACGTGCTACAACAGACTGAACGTTAGAAGGAGAAATTCTAGGGGGCGGATCCTAGAATTTAGGCAATCGTGTGCACTGAGTTTGTTGAGGGCTGAGCCTCCATATAAGGGAGACGTCCCTGTGGAGAAAAGCACAGAATAGAAAAACTCATCTCATAGCTCGTACTTGGCTCGCCATCAAGAAACCTTGCCGTTCCTTCTCTGCCGTGCAGCAGCGGAGGAAGAGCAGTGGTCTCCGATCTCCACCTGGTTGCTGGCTTGCACGAAGTGCCGGGTGATAAAGATTCTGGGAAGTGTTCGCACGCCTGCTCACGCTTCAATCTGCATTGTCTCTGCTTCCAATCTACATCAACTACAGTGTGTTAACAGCTTCATCGACTCTCCTCTTCAGTCAAGGTAATTCAGTTTCAGTTAACTGAATTTTGTTGTCCACTGGACAGGTTGATCTTTACTGCCTTATGATCTTATTTATCTGTGAGCCGTGTTGGCTCCTAGTATGGCTAGGTGTCTTGTTTTACATCTTTGCTGCACTAGCTTATACATTGTTTAAATCTGGTAATCAAATTGTGTATACATTGCATAGTGTCAAACTGTCATCATTGTGGGAATTCAGAGTTAGGCTAATGTATACCTGCATTGCTTTATTTCCAACAATCCAGAATCTTTACTTAAGTACAATGGCTGGACCAACCGATCTGTTGAAACCGGAACGTTTTGGGGGTGAAAACTTTAAGAGATGGCAAACCAGGGTCAAGTTCTGGCTGATGAGTATGAATCTGTGGTGGGTGATTTCCCCACAGCATCCACTCACGCAAACTCAGCAGCGTGACCTGGAAGTTTCCAGTGACACGGCCCTGGGTTGCCTTCTATCCCTCTTGACCGACCAGCTGTGTGACATTTACATGAGCTACACTAGTCCTTCTGAACTCTGGGATGCCCTGGAGCGAAAGTATGGAGAGGCTGATGCAGGACGTGAGCTGTATGTTAATGAGTTGTACCATGACTTCCGAATGGTAGACAGCCGTTCGGTGGTGGAACAAGCTCATGAACTGCAGCTGCTGGTTGGAGAACTGGCTCATTTTGGTGCTGTTTTGCCTGACAAATTTGTAGTTGGTGGCATTATTGCCAAACTCCCTCCAACATGGAGGAGTTTTGCTACAAGTCTCAAGCATCGAAGGGAGGCAATGACAGTTGAAGGTCTGATTGCCTCTCTAGATGTTGAGGAAAAGGCCAGGGCTAAAGATGTGCCACGATCCTCCAACCAGGAGACCCCAAATGCTAATGTGGTTCATGGTGGGGCTGGTAACTCAAGGAACTTCAAGAACAAAGGAAAAGGAACCAAACAAACCACTGACTTTAAGAAGAAGAAGAAAAACAAGGGTGACTTCAACTGCTTTGTGTGTGGTGAACCTGGTCACCTGGCTAGGAAGTGTCATCAGCGCAAAGGCAAGAAGAATAATCAGCAAGCTGCTCATGTTACTGTTAGTGAACCAGGAGAAGGATCTGGGTATGAACCTAGTGTTCTTATTGCTTGTAAATCCACTGACTGGTGGTTGGATACTGGCGCTAATGTTCATGTTTGTGCTGATTACAATTTGTTTACTTCTTACCAGGCTGGCAGCAGTTCCAGCGTCATGATGGGCAATGGAACAAGGGCTGCTGTACAAGGAACTGGTAGAGTGGAACTCAAACTCACATCTGGGAAGACTCTATCACTGAAGAATGTACAGCACGTTCCTTCAATAAATAGGAACCTCATTAGTGGTTCGCTGCTATGCCGTGATGGTCATAAGTTAGTGTTTGAGTCAAACAAATTTATTGTTTCTAGGTTTGGTCAATTCATAGGGAAAGGATATGACAGTGGAGGCCTGTTCCGCTTGTCTGTTCTTGATGATTTAAATCTCCTAAACTTTGTGTCTAGTTCTCCAGTTAGTACAAACCCTGCGAGAGATGCTGATGTGTGGCACTCTCGTTTATGTCATATCAATTATGATCGTTTAATTCGTCTTTGCAAACTTGATCTGATTCCAAACCTTTCCATAGTTAGAGGATCAAAGTGCCAGGTGTGTGCTCAAGCAAAACAACCACGTAAGCCTTTTAAGGCTGTGGGGGAAAAGGGCCTAGCACCTCTTGATTTAATCCATTCTGATTTATGTGAAATGAATGGTGTTCTAACTAGAGCAGGGAAACGGTATATGATGACCCTAATTGATGATGCAACAAGATGGTGCTACATTTACTTGGTGAAAACGAAAGATGAAGCTTTAGATTGTTTCAAAATTTATAAGGCAGAAGTAGAAACACAACTTAGTAAGAAAATCAAACGTTTACGGTCAGATAGAGGAGGAGAATATATTTCTCATGAGTTTTCTGAATTTTGTGCTGAACATGGAATTATACATGAAACAACAGCTCCATATTCTCCACAATCCAATGGAGTGGCTGAGAGGAAAAATCGAACGCTTACAGACCTGGTGAATGCCATGCTGGACAGCGCCGGTTTACCTAGGTCATGGTGGGGTGAAGCTGTTCTGGCAGCATGTTATATTCTAAACAGGGTTCCTACATCAAAAGGAGAAATTACTCCATATGAAGGATGGAAGGGAAGGAAACCTACTCTAAGGTTTCTACGTGCTTGGGGATGCCTAGCTAAGGTGAATGTACCAGCAATTAAAAAGAGAAAACTAGGACCTAAAACGATTGACTGTGTGTTCTTGGGTTATGCGAAAAACTCGATTGCCTATAGATTCTTGGTGATAAAATCTGAAGTTGCAGATATTCATATTAATACGGTGATTGAATCTTCTGATGCAACTTTCTTTGAAACCATTTTCCCTTTAAAGAAAAATGAAGCACCCTACAGTAACTCAAATACTATTCCTGAACATGTACTTGAACCCATAGTCTCTACTGAATGTCCAAATGAAGAAACTAACAGTGAGGAAATAGTTCCGAGAAGGAGCAAAAGACAGAGGATTGAAAAATCCTTTGGAGATGACTTCACTGTTTATTTAGTGGATGATGAACCTAGGTCCATATCTGAAGCCTACGCATCTCCAGATGCAGATTACTGGAAAGAGGCTGTGCAGAGTGAAATGGACTCCATTTTGTCAAATGGGACATGGGAGGTTTGTCCTTGTCCTGTGGGTTGTAAGCCTGTTGGATGCAAATGGATTTTCAAAAGGAAACTAAGACCAGATGGTACAATAGACAAATATAAAGCTAGGCTTGTGGCCAAAGGGTTTACCCAAAAAGAGGGAGAAGATTTCTTTGACACATATGCTCCTGTTGCAAGATTAACAACAATTCGTGTGCTCATTGCATTAGCTACTTCATATAATCTCTTGATACATCAAATAGATGTAAAAACAGCCTTCTTAAATGGAGAGCTTGAAGAAGAGATTTATATGCAGCAACCTGATGGTTTTGTTGCTAAAGGTAATGAGAATATGGTTTGTAAATTAAAGAAATCTCTCTACGGTCTTAAGCAGGCACCAAAACAGTGGCATGAAAAGTTTGATAAAACTTTGACGACTGCTGGCTATTTGGTGAACGATGCTGATAAATGTGTGTACCATAAATTTGATAAGGGTGAGGGTGTAGTTCTGTGTTTATACGTAGACGACATCCTAATTTTTGGGACTAATATAAAAGTGATAAATGACACTAAGTCATACTTGTCTCATAATTTTGACATGAAGGACTTAGGGGAGGCAGATGTTATACTTAACATTAAATTGCTAAAAGGTGAGAATGGGATTACCTTGAGTCAATCTCATTATGTGGAGAAAATCCTGAACCGGTTTGGTTTCAGTGACACTAAAATGTCTCCAACACCATATGACCCTAGCCTCAAGCTGCGTAAAAACAGAGGACAAGCTGTAGATCAATTGAGATATTCCCAAATAACCGGTTCTCTAATGTATCTAGCTAGTGCAACAAGACCCGACATTTCCTATGCAGTAAGCAAATTGAGCAGATTTAACTCTAATCCTGGAAATGATCACTGGGTTGCACTTGAACGTGTGTTGAGATACTTGAAGGGAACCTCTATGTATGGACTTCACTATATTGGGTATCCTGCAGTATTAGAAGGATATAGTGACTCAAATTGGATCTCAGATGCCGATGAGATCAAAGCAACAAGTGGCTATGTATTTACTTTGGGAGGTGCTGCAGTTTCATGGAGGTCTCGTAAGCAAACTATTCTTACAAGATCAACCATGGAGGCTGAACTGGTAGCACTAGATACTGCCACCGTAGAGGCAGAGTGGTTACGTGAGCTTTTGATGGATATGCCTATGGTGGAAAATCCTATTCCTGCTATCCTAATGAATTGTGATAACCAGACTGTCATCACTAAAGTCAAAAGCTCAAAAGATAATCTAAAGTCCTCAAGGCATGTGAAACGGCGGATTAAGTCTGTGAGATCCCTGAGAAATACAGGGGTCATAGCCGTAGATTATATTAATACATCTAAAAACTTGGCAGACCCTTTCACAAAAGGCTTATCACGAGCGGTGATAGATGGTGCATCAAGGGAAATGGGTGTGAGACCCACATGAGTCTCTCAATACCAGTAACCTTACTCTTGTAATCGGAGATCCCGTGAAGAGAGTACAGGAAAAACAAAGTATTGATTGACAAGAGAGTACAATTTTAGTGCCCATTTCCTGTTGTAAGATGAGTACTCTAATGTACTGCTTGGAAGGCTGACATTCCGTCTTAATATATCCTAAAGACCAGTTTAACTGGTGAGATACCATCTAGCAGGGTACTCTTGGAAGGATATACCTATATGAGCTTGATTATGGTCGAAATCAGTGAAGTTTGGGTGAACTTCAATAAGCTCATGAAAATACTAGGAAGCAAGACCGTAATGCTTCAACCGAGGCCTGGTTTCAGGTGGCCTAGTATCAGCAATGCATTAAGGAGAGACCTTGTTACACAAGACTGACAATTCAAGGTTATATCCATTGTCTAGTTGTAATAAAGTGGATCCTGTTTGCAAGATATAGCTCAACCCTTCAGGGGTCTATATCACACAGCTGGTATATTAAAAGCCAAATCAAGAGCTGCAAAAGACCGTGACATTTTGGTGGGGATTGTTAGGAAAATGATTATTAACTTGAGCTGAATAAGCAATGATAAGTGAATTCTCATTCTCCTATGTGGAAAAATATCACGGAGGTAGGTTTGTATATTTGTTTGAGTCACATGAGAGGCTAGTTCTCAATTCTGAAACTATGTCTGACGGAGCAACAGTACAGGTTCAGTTAAGTCCAGAGTTCAGAATTTGTTCAATCTTCTCTTGATGAAATGTGACACGAGTCAAAGGAGGTTTTACAAGAGATTCTGTACATATTCTGGAGGACGTATCTGGACTAATACAGTTGAATGATTCAAATGAATAACAACCTCCTACGACTGCCTCACGTTCATCTTGTTGGATAAGTATACACGTACAAACGTGCTACAACAGACTGAACGTTAGAAGGAGAAATTCTAGGGGGCGGATCCTAGAATTTAGGCAATCGTGTGCACTGAGTTTGTTGAGGGCTGAGCCTCCATATAAGGGAGACGTCCCTGTGGAGAAAAGCACAGAATAGAAAAACTCATCTCATAGCTCGTACTTGGCTCGCCATCAAGAAACCTTGCCGTTCCTTCTCTGTCGTGCAGCAGCGGAGGAAGAGCAGTGGTCTCCGATCTCCACCTGGTTGCTGGCTTGCACGAAGTGCCGGGTGATAAAGATTCTGGGAAGTGTTCGCACGCCTGCTCACGCTTCAATCTGCATTGTCTCTGCTTCCAATCTACATCAACTACAGTGTGTTAACAGCTTCATCGACTCTCCTCTTCAGTCAAGGTAATTCAGTTTCAGTTAACTGAATTTTGTTGTCCACTGGACAGGTTGATCTTTACTGCCTTATGATCTTATTTATCTGTGAGCCGTGTTGGCTCCTAGTATGGCTAGGTGTCTTGTTTTACATCTTTGCTGCACTAGCTTATACATTGTTTAAATCTGGTAATCAAATTATGTATACATTGCATAGTGTCAAACTGTCATCATTGTGGGAATTCAGAGTTAGGCTAATGTATACCTGCATTGCTTTATTTCCAACAGGTAATGCATGCACGTCGTATATATGCAGTGTTCCATCACGCCGGCCCGCCCCCGCCGGTCAGCAACTGGAGTACTGGGAGTTAACACTGGCTGTCCGGAGAACCGGCCGCAGATCGATGAATGAATTAATCGTTGATCTTTTCTTTTCAACAGTCGAGGAATCACTACCCTGAAGAAGATTCATCGCCCCGGGAGTAGAAAGCATTTAACCTATATATATGATTTAACCTATATATATGGCGACTGTTTTTTTATCGGGGCTACTTTCTGCATCCAGTTCGTATACCGGGTGTTTTTTCTTAAGAAAACACATGGGAAAATTTAGACATTCGACATATATAGCGAAATGGGTTTATTCCAACCGGCTGATGAAAAATTGTCAGACCAATCTCCCTAGACAAGAAAACACACTGACCCGACTGATAAAAAATTGTCTATTCGAACCGAGCAGGTTTCTGGGCTAAAATGGGTTTTTTTAGATAAAAGGGAGCTTTATTACTTAAAATTCAAGCATTACACCCAGTCTCTGCATAACCAAGATGCACACAGCTGAAGCTGAAATGGGTAGAGAGATCTCGACGGATGATAACACACTCATCCGATATGCATGCTTTAAGTTGATGAGTGACCGCAGCAGCTATTCATGAGAGGCCATGGTGGAGGATGATCGGAGTAAGGAGATCGAAGAGGACTTCCCTATAGATATCTTCGACGGGACGTGTCGCCCCACCCATGTCGGGGAGGAGCTCCATACGGCTTTGTTTGGTACAAGTGTATTTTACGGTATTGCTAGGGATTATTCAGTCAACCCCCTAAATCCCCGCATATCGTAAATAATGTTAGATTTAGTGTATTTGACATGTTTTATTCCCATATTTCCTCACAAATCCCAAACTCCAGTGCATTTTTTTCAATAGTCAATCCAATACTCCTATCTAGTGGATTGGGAGGATTTAAAGGGATTGAGTGAAAATGGGGTTCCACCCAATCCATGTGAGAATTATTTCAACTAATCCTCACAAAAATAATAGTACCCGTCAACAGCGAGGCGCCCGTGGTGACTTCGTCAACCTCAAGATATGTCGGACCAGTCTCTCAGAGGTGCTCATAGGGGTAGGGTTTACGTGTGTACGGTCATATTGGTGTCTGTACGTGCATATTTGTGACCGTCTACATTTGTACAGTGTATCTCAAAAAAAAGTATCAAACAAAGGCTACCTGAGAAAGCCGCAAAGGTACGATGTGTTTGTTGGTGTTGAGTTTGGGGTTGTGCATCTTCTCTGGGCGGCTGTACAAATATAAAGCGCGGGCTTAGTGGTATGGGAATTTAGCCCATGCATGCTTCCGGGACTTATTGACAGACCACTCTCGATGGCCCAACTCAAGTAGAGGGCTCATAAAAGGATGTAGGCCTTTTGTCTCGAATTGGAAAGAAAGCTCGCCCAAATAAGCATACTGGGTATTTAAAAAACAAATACTGGGAAGACAAATGACGAAGCTCGTATAAGATGTTGGCAAGCCATTGTCTCGACAAAAAAAAAGATGTCTTGTCCAAAAAAAAAAGGTTGGCAAGCCTACGTGCTCACCTAATAATAACAAAAGCATCAAGTCTTCCGTGTTTGCTGTAACACTAAAATTGACATCAGTTATCAAAAGTTACCCATCTATACCACCATCAAGTCAAAGAAAATACGGTTCGACAGAAAACAACTCACGACTAAGGGCTTTGCCCACGAAGTGAGCTGGTGCAAGGGGGACGCAGCAGGCGTGAGGCGGGGCCCTCCTTGCTAAGTTTCGCGATGTAGTGCTTGCAAACTCACTGAAGGAGGCGTGGGCACGGATTCTTGCATCGGCGCGAGGCCGCCACAGCGGATGGTGTGAGGCACGCGACGCTGGCGACCCCCGGCGTCGCCATGTGGGATGCCGCGAGAGGAGGCGGAGAGGGAGACGCCGCAGAGGGTCACCCGCTCAGGGCTAGGGGGCTCGATCTCGGCTCTCCTGCTCCTTCGGTGGTGCAAGGGAGTGTTTCCCGAGGGTCGGGGTAGCAAAAGCGGATCGATGCGGTGGGGTTTGCGATTTCCCTGCTCTCTCGTCGAGCTGCTGAGTTGGTACTTGGTACCAGGTTACGGGCACGAACGAACGAACATGAAGGAGGGTGTTGCGTGTCACCCACACCTGACATGTGCGATGCCGAACGGAGCGAATATTGCTTTCCTTTCATCTTTGGCAATCCAATATATCACTGTCATTCATTCAGACAAATTAATAAGGTATACATCGTCCACCTACCGTTGCTACGAATATTGAAGAACCAAGTCGCCAAACCCCGAGCGTCATGTGTTTTTGGCAGTGTACGACCGGCCGCCGCCGGCACCATATATAACGTTCGTCCAAGCACGTGTACCCCCAGTCTCCCACGAGCATTTTGATTTGACGCACGAATGACGAATCACGTTTTGTGGACTGCGTCTGTTTTTCTACCACGCCCAGGAGAATGCGTAGCGAAAACAAAGAGCACGAGTTTGAATTTCAGACTCTCGAGTACGAAACACGTACGACCGACGAGTCAGCAGCCATGCCCGTCCAGTCAAGGCACGGTCAGGCAAGAGACCATAGGTCGGGCGACAATGACGATAGAAAAGCAATATTGAGTACTCCCTCCGAATCATAATAATTATATCGTTGAATGGAATACGTGTAGCACTAAAACATGTCAAAATACATCCATGCTAACCACGTCAATTGCATCCATTATCGCAGATGTTCCATTCACGGATGCAAGTGACGATGGCAAACAAATCTACTATTAAACTTTTTGCGGGGAATAAAACAAATCATGTGTTGATAGTAGAATCATAGAAGGGTCGACGTATACTCACATTCTTTAGACTATGAAAAACACATAGTTCCTACGAGTAATGACATTTTACTTTGGGGCAGTCAAACGTGACCGCTTCAGGGTAATAATAACGACGACTGCGCGATTTTAGGTACTTCGAAGAAGTATGATTAAAACTTAATAGTATGAAATTGGGATTTACTATGGAGTACCGTGCTTTGTAATTCCGTAGCCTCGTGCGCACAGTCCCATTCACGACGCAACTGACGTGGCAAATAAATCTATTCAATTTTTTTATGGGGGGAGAAAAACAAATATATTCATAATTGCAAAAGAATATAGCTGTTGGTCTAGTTTGTACTCTAAGAGTTTATAAAATATGCTTACTTAATCATTCACTGGAAACTACTATTGAGATATTTGTTAGATAATATTATATGTACATCTTTATCATAAATATGTATATATTTTGCATTGAATAGAATATAGTTCTATAAGAGACTTTTCTTATGAAACAATTTACTATATTTCATTGATATTTGGTACAAAGAGAAAATATGTTAACTAAAGTTTGTAATTATTTCTTCCTCCCTCGGATCCGAATTAATTGCGGAAAGAAAGCAACGGTAGCAAAGATTTGTGAAGAGCCGGCGACAATAATTTCGGACCGGAGGGAGTACAAGTTATGTGGTTAAACTATGCTAACAAGTAGAAAAAAATATTTATAATACTGTAACATGCTAAAAATAATATTAGACGAGTACAAAAATTTAGTAAAAATACGAAGATGAAAAAAGAGAGAACTAACAGGTAACAAAGGACATCAAGGTAGCATGTCCGGAACAAAATGCTCATCCAAAAATATGTTTCACGGAAAACAATAAACCTTGTCATCCGATAATGGATGTGTATGTTGATTTTCTTTTGAGATTTTTTCTGTAATGAATGTAAATTTGTATTTGTGCAACGAATTGATATTTTCAAATATTGCGATGATATCAATGTACTACTTCGTACACACACAAAATGCTGCATGAGTGGGGAATATGCTACAAGGATCAAACAACCTGGATTTTAATTTTATGACGATCTGAGGGTGGGCGAGAGAGGCCCGTCTTCTTCTGGTCTGACGATGCAAGTGATGTGGCAAACAAATCTATCCAAACCTTTTTCGTGAGAAAAAACAAATCTATTCATAATTGCAATTATTTTTTTGAATAGACAATTACAATTAAAGTTAGTCGTTGGTAGATGGCAGACAAGCAAGCCAGCCGCCCACGCCCATCCAAAGCAACAGTCGGACGGACGGACGGACGGACGCAGCCAAGGCCAGCGACGAACCTTGCTGGCGAAACTATAAATCAGCGCGGATTCGAACACGCAAAGTCCAACAAACAGCCAGCTGCAGATCTGGATCCACTTCGTCTTCTTCATCCTCCCGAATCCTCATCCCAATTTTTTTGATATCTTCCCGGACTCTACCAGTATACCAGTCGTATAAAATACTCGCTGCTGCGTGCTGCGTGCTGCGAGTGCGCGCGGCGGGGGTCCCCACGAGCTGGATGCCATCGCGATCTCTCTCTCTAAATTAAGGCCTCCTCCCACGTAGCCGCCGTCCCCCAAATTCCACCACCCCCTCCTTCTGGTCGCTCTCTGCTCTGCCGATTTCGATCTCTGCTTCAGTAGAGCCGGCGGGCGCAATGGCGGCGGCGGCGGCGAACGGCGCGGCGGCTGCGAACGGCGGGGACGGGGGCGCCAAGGAGGCGTTCGCGCGGATCTACGCCACGCTCAAGGACGAGCTGCTCAAGGACCCCGCCTTCGACTTCACCAAGGAGTCGCACCAGTGGGTCGACCGCGTAATGCTCCTGACCTCTTCCTCCTTCCTCCTCCTTACCACCTCCTCTGCTTTCGCTTAGTTCCTTGTCTCACGATCCCTGCTGCTGCTGCTGCTGCTGGAATCGCTTCGTTCGGATTTTTTTTCCTTCTCTTTTTGCTGTTGGGGGATCATTAATGCTAGATTTGGTGCTGGATCAGCGGCCGCGTGCGAGATCGGGGGTGCTTGATTGCCGGAAGCGCACTTAATTCGGGTTTATTGCAGTACTAGTATACGTTGGTCTGGGATAATCATCGTGCACGCAGTACTGAGGTCTCTTAACACGGGCTAGTTACGTGTTTTAGAATGTGATTCAGCAAGTACAGAAACGAAAACCTGAAGCTCATGTAGTACCATCTAAGTCTAATTAAACGCTTTCCAGTTTTTCCTTCTGTCTATGTTGACCGAGTTTATAAACTTTAAAAGGATGTTGACTGACTGCTGAGAAATTAGTGGTCGAAATTTGAAGGGAAAAAAGAGGATAAAGTATGTGATCGTTGAAGCTGAGTTGAAAATTCTCCAAAAGTGGAGCTCAGTTCAAACTGAGCAGAGCCTAGTCATTATTGAACTTCTCTAGATGGAAATCCATCCGCCTGCTGTTAATGTTGATGTGTTTGTTGAATTGGATCTAAGATCGTCGGCATAGCTACATATTTTGTTTTTGGTCTTTTTTGTATGTTACCAACTCTTTAGTAAAATATTAAATGCATAATAATAATATTTTATTCAGATCAGCTTTTCTAACCTGCTTACCTTTTTTTGTTCCTTTTTGTGGAGCAGATGCTGGACTACAATGTTCTGGGAGGTGAGGAGATAAATTTGAATTGGATGTTTTCTTTTAAAATTATACGAGAGGCTAGTGAGATCTGATTCAGTGTTGTTGCTAATGATAGGAAAATGCAACCGTGGGCTCTCTGTCGTCGACAGCTATAAGTTGCTGAAGGGTGCCGATGATCTGAGTGAAGAGGAGATGTTTCTTGCCAGCACTCTCGGTTGGTGCATCGAATGGGTAATTATTTCCTTCTTCTCGGTGTTTCTCTGATTAACTTGAAGCAACCAAGATTGCTCCCTTAAGCTTGCTTCTATCTGTGCAGCTTCAAGCCTTCTTTCTTGTGCTTGACGATATCATGGATGATTCTCACACTCGACGTGGTCAACCTTGTTGGTATAGAGTGCCCCAGGTTAGTGAAAACGAGATTGTCGTCTCCAGCTACAGTGTTTGAATAACTCATTTTGTGGAGGAACTATTGTGTGATCTTTAGTACCTTATTTCCATTTGTTACTAGTACGCCCTATCTCTAACACTGCCCTTTTATAACAAAATAGGTTGGCTTCATTGCTGTCAATGATGGGATCATCCTTCGCAACCATGTTTCGAGAATGCTTCGGCTTCACTTTAAGACTAAACCTTATTACGCCGACCTCCTCGATTTATTCAACGAGGTAATTAGATATGTTATGTTTAATAAAACTGTTAGGACTGGACTTGTGGATCATTACAGGGTTTGATTACCTTTTCATATTTTTGTAGGTTGAGTTCAAGACAGCTTCTGGTCAAATGCTGGACCTTATCACAACTCATGAGGGAGAAAAAGATCTAGCAAAATATAACATAGGAGTGTAAGTTAGCATTGTCATAACTTTTGAGATATCCTTAGCATGCTTATCATGTTTACTTTAAGGAGCATAAGTCTTCTTTTTGTGTCTAATATTTCTTGGTAGTTATCTATTTGTGATGTACTCCTTGTTTATTGTTGATTAAGAAACCCAATATTTTTGCAGTCACCGTCGGATTGTTCAATTCAAGACAGCCTACTATTCATTTTATCTGCCGGTAAAGCTACATTCTATCTTTTTTTTAATCTTCTCTGTATATGATTCCTGTTCTGGCAATTGTACTTGATTCAAGTGGTGCTGATATCCCGCTCTCTGAAGGTTGCATGTGCACTGCTGCTCTCTGGTGAGAATTTGGACAACTACGGTGCTGTAGAGAACATCCTTGTTGAGATGGGAACGTACTTTCAAGTCCAGGTAACTTTTTTTCTCTCTACATATAACATATTACAATAGAGTCTATTTGGCATTAATATGTTTTTTTATCACAGGATGATTATCTAGATTGTTATGGTGAACCTGAATTTATTGGCAAGGTTAGTGCATTACTGCATTGACCTGTTGTAGCAGCTTGCGACAATAACAATTTTTTTATGCATTGGTAGGTTTTTCTTTAGCTCTTGTGATTTGATTATGTTAACTCTTATCATAGATTGGGACTGATATTGAGGATTACAAGTGCTCCTGGTTAGTTGTCCAAGCTCTTGAGCGTGCTGATGAGGGCCAAAAGAGCATTCTATTTGTAAGTCTCCTTGTGCTACTTTGCCCTTTCCAATCATATGGAGGTTGTTATCTAAACAGTTTACCCCCCCCCCCCCCCCCCCCTACAGGAAAATTATGGAAAGAAAGATGCAGCAAGTGTGGCAAAAGTGAAGAATCTGTACAAAGAACTTGACCTAGAGGTTTGTCTTTACTCTTAATGATGTTACTGCATTTTATCTGTGTGACAAAAGGTTCTAGTAGGACTACCATGAATATAATTTTCAGCATATACAGATTAATATTGCATCAAACCCTTCCATTCACTTATCCCCGCATATCTATTGTTGACCAAACCTTAACTTGATGCCTGCGCACTCCCTATGAACAATTTACTTATTCTAGAGAATTTCTTGTTTGGCCTGTCAAAATAATCGACTTGCCTCTGTTATAATAAGAACTACTGAATTCTCGTAGCCTGCAAAATATGACATGTCAGTCAAATTCACCATCATGAATATTGTTGATCGCAGGCGGTATTCCATGAGTATGAGAGCGAGAGTTACAAGAAGCTGATCGCGGAGATCGAAGCTCAGCCGAGCATTGCTGTTCAGAAGGTTCTTAAGTCCTTCTTGCACAAGATCTACAAGAGGCAGAAGTAGTGTGTGCCTCTTGGACCAGGGAGCTGTTCCACTGTCTGCATGCTTGATAGATGCCTAGAGTGGTGTTGATTCATGATTTAGTGGTTCATGTTGTATGTCGCGCCTTGCTTGCTCCCGATAATAATGATGCAAGGCGCTATTTCGGGTTTAAGAAACCGCTTGGTGTAGAGACACATCGATAGTTCTGTAATTTGCATCCTACCCTATTCTTTGGTGTTTTTCCCAAGTTGTAGTAGAGAAATGCAATGCAGGTGTATTTCCGTTGTAATTTGCAATGTTATTGTGAAGGGAAATTAGTGCTGAAATAGACTTGATCAACTAGTTTATTTCAGGGATTATTTTGAAAGAAAAGTACTGCTTGAAACATTGAATGGACTTGATCAACTAATAATATTTTGGATTCATGATGAATTTGTACAGTTTATTTTTTCATAGAACCTAACTGCACACATTACACAAAAGCATTTTCATGTCTCATGGGTGTACATAAAAAAGTTCATATAAGGGCATGTCTATTGCAAAGCGCTTCCACGGGCTCTTTAAAAAGTCAATTCCCGACCATGTGGAAGTGTTTATTTTTTCATAGAACCTAACTGCACACATTACACAAAAGCATTTCCAAGCGGAAGTGTCTGACGCTAGGGGCGGTGATATTCTCCATGTTTTTCTGAAGCGTCCAACTCTTGTTTATGCATTGACGCTAGAAAAACGACTGTTCCTCAGCGTCCACGTTGTAGCTTCTCGAATAAATCTCTAGGATGCTTAGTTTATAAAGAATACACAAGTTCTGTAAATGTTTCCACAACAATAACAGAGTTATCCGTAGGCTTTTCTGAGAAAAATAAGTTAATAAGCAGCAGCAGAATCTCGCAAAATCATTGGAAAATACGGTGGTGGTAAGGCACCCCACATATCATAAAGAACATCAGGTCTGAGAGCTTTAACAATATAAGTACAACTGATAGTGTAGACCAAAGAACCTGGAACACTTGCCCATTTAATGTAATGGAGAAGAGCCCGCAGGATAATTTTCTGGCCATAGCATAAGGGCAAGTGCGCAACGTTGGAAATTAAAGGGGGGCACTACAAGGGAATCCCAACACTATTTCGGTATTTCCACAGTTGGTAATAAAGCAAGTGATACTTCATACATGATACCCGTTCTGGAGAGGGGAGGACAGGGTACAAGTCTTTTGTTAAGTTAGCATATTCTGTGTTCCATGTTTCTCTCTCAGGGGGGACTAATTTGAACTGGATTCGTTGGGAATCCAGAAAGTTAGTGCGGATGACGCGGTTGCAAACATGGCTCGACGAGGGGCCCATTTCAAAGCGGTGATTGGCCCGATATGACTGTTCCAACAAGCAATCTGGAACACAAAAGTAAAGCTAAGACAGATAACACCACATCAATGTTATAAGCAAAGTTTAAGAAAGAGATACCTCTTGTACTGTGTTGATGTTCCAAGCATGCAAGGTACCATCAGCAGATCCTGCAACATCAACGGACATGCATTTTTCAGCATCAGCTTTCACCATGAAACCTGGGTCATTTTTTTACAGAAAAAAATGTCCTAGCAAATTTGAAATATCAAAGTTTTGGTCTATTTTTACATGAGCTGATGCGCATGCATATATAAGAGCTCCAATTGTGATTGAAAAGCATACCAGCATATCAGACGCATTATCATCCACTACAGTTTTAATTGGATGTAAAAGTAGTACTCCTGTCATGCTGTCATGCTGATAGAAATAGCTACACGCAAGTTTAAGGTAAAGAACATATTGATGAATTCGTGCAAGTTCTGTTCTCATAGTAGATGTGAAGAATACAATAAGGCAAAGTTTGGAGATGATGTAAAATGCTAAGATTTAATTACATGGAAGCATGTGGGTAATACTTTAAGAGCTAGTACGCATCCGAATATCCTTACAAAGTTGCATGAAGAAAACCTCAATATTACCTGAAATTACATATTGACCATCTGGAGTGAAAGCAGCTTCAGTTGCTATGTTGCGAGATGGTTCCAAACTGAAGCCACACTTCTGCAAAATAACAGATAAGAATGAGTTAGTAAAGATCAAGAAAAGAGTGTGATGCTGTTAATGATAAGATAAACAAAAATATGCACTTCAAAGCTAGACATCTTAAGGAAAAAATCTGAAATCATAGCGCGAACTGACCTTCTCCCCTCCATATGCATCCAGAACATATATATGGTTGTTAGTCGTCGTCAAAAGCACAGACTTGCCATCGTTGCTGAATTTAATGTCAGACACTTCAGCTGTATCTCCACCAACCAAGAAAGTGTCAAATGGACCCTGAAAGTTGTGTTGTTTTCCAAGATAAGAATTTTCCACGCTTTACTGAAATATGATTTCCAGACTCAAGTTCAATACATACCTTGTCATATGACCGAGAATCAAATAGCTTAATAGCTCCTCCCTCCATTGCCACGGCAAAAACAAGTCCCTGTTGATCATATGCAACAGAAGGCCTACCACGCAAACGCAGTATACCCTGAATGCTAAACGTGTAAGAATAGGAAGCCTCGGAGGATAAACTTGAGCTTTTATCAGCTAAATATAAACTGAGCATATTTAATTGCTTTACGATTGAATAAACGGACTTTTGCGTGGCCCAACCTGACAAGCATTTACACGAAGATCCCATATTCTGACGCTGTGATCAAGTGAACCAGACATAAAGCTATCATTGACAGGCGACATACATAGTGAAACAACCCTGAAATGAGGTAAAAAGAATGCAATACTCAGCACCTGTCCCTTCACATTGTTGCTATAAACAAAGAGGCAATGAAAATACATTGAACCTGTCTTTGTGTCCTTTGAAATATCTCAAGCAACGGTTGTCATATAATGATAGATAACGAAGTGATTCTTCTGGCTCTAGATTGAATTTTGATGAACATAATATGGAGCTTGGATGGTGAGTAAAACAGAGACGGTCAGCACCATGTTTCTTATGATATGTTGTCTTCAGCAACCTAAAAAATAGTAACAGTTCTAACATTTGTTACTAACAGAGCACAAAAAGGTACATAAAGGGTAATTTAATGATCAAAACCTAAATTACATGAAACAAAGCAAAATATCGGCATCGGGGAAGGGCTTTACTTAAAATGGGTGAAAAGATGAATGTCTGGAGTAGGGGGAAAATACAATAGCATACTAACCAGAGAGAAAATACTGCCAGTGCAAGCAACTTTAATGCGTCTAATGGTTAATTGGGTTAAGAAAATAATATATCATCTAAAAGGATCCAAAAAATAGACAGTGCCAACCAACGTGCACAATCAGGTTACTGGGGGTGGCTATCACCAACAGCTAATGGGATTGCAGCTGTCAAGTATGTTTGGACTGTCACCACTGTACCCTACGAAAAAATTTGGGCATGACCAGATGATTGATCTTTGTTTGGATGGTTGCCGACGTTTTGGGCATGCTAATTTTTTCTTTGACAACTCTAGCTCAATTTTTGCTGATGTTGGCCAGCTATGGGCAAGCAAAACCTCAGACCAAAATTTTGGCTACCCAACTTTTTGGTAGAGCAAACTTGAACAAAACACACAAGACAGCAAAAATTATTGACAGAGCCATAGAAGCATCACTGCAAGATTTGATTACCATTAAGGACCAAAATCTAAACTCTAGTAGCAACTATCAGCATCTCCCAACACCATAATCCACAAACAATAACATACCCGACACTGATTACAAAACTATCACTCATATCTATACCCCAACAATCAAATGCAGTAGACTCCATACATTTTCCATCCAGAAGCTTGCAATGTCTCTAAGAGCCTGTCTAACAACAACGAGGTCTACCGAATAGTAGAATACAGAAGTACAGTAATACGGAACAGATGTAAGACCAGGCGGGCTCGGCGCACTCACGAGGCGGTGGTGGTGTTGTAGAGGCGAATGGAGTCGTCGTCGCTGGAGGTGACGAGGAGATCGTCCTTGCGGTGGAAATCGAGGCAGTTGACCTTCCCGTTCTGCGACCGCGATTGGAGTGAGAGACAGACAGACAGACAGTCACAGCAAAAATTGGCAAGGGTGGGTTTACGCGACGGTGGGACTCACGTAGTCGTTGAATACGGCGCCGATGGCCATGCCGCGGACGACGCCGTCGTCCAGCTGCGGCAGCGTGGCCGCCATCCTCTGCTCGACCGCGCCGCCGCCGCCGCTCGGATCTCCTGCTCCGGGCGATGGAGCGGTTGGTGGAGCTCCCGCCTGCGCAGGTGACCGGTGGAGGTGGTGGGGATCGGCACGGCGGCTAGGACAGGGGAGATGGAGCCGCGCGTCGTCGGAGCTCGACGGCGTGAACCAAGAGCCGAGTCCAGAGCAGCTCTATCGACCCTGGTGGAGAAGAAGGGCCTGATGGGCTGGCCGCGCTGGTCTGGCCCATCACGTCCTAGCACGGTCGGCCCAAGATTGGTAGTGGGACCGGCATGTCAGTGACAGGCAGAAGTCCTCTTCAGTCGTCCGCCCTCGTCGCCGGATCTTATCCCGGAGAAGGCTTAATGGCGGACTCGTCGCACCTAGCCGTCGAGACACCGGATCCAGGTTCGACTCGTGGTCTCCCCTCCCTCACCCTAGCTAAACTCTCTCCTGGTTCCGCATGTTGCTGATGGTGTTACTGCTACTGCTAGGGTTACGGAAGAGCAAGCAGACCGATCGGACATTCCTCACTGGTTGCTTAATTAGCTAGCTTGTTAAGTTTTTCAAATTCTCTAGTGAACTTTAGTTTTTTTTTTTTGCTTTGGTGGTAGAGAAGCTGTGCTGTGATAAGTTCATTGGCATCTAGTTATTCTCCTACTTGTTCTGGTCTTGGTGCTGATACATTGACCTGATTGATGTAATTTTTCCGAACTTTGAGTATGGCTTGGAATAATTCATACATCCCCGTTTGAACTATCACACATATCAGACTAATTTAGGTTAGCATTTTGTGCGTAGATAGATACCTCGCCGCACTAATACACCAGATGACCATGGAACTGCACTGTCTAATTATCATCATATATTTTGCTTCGGCCGGTGTGTGAGCTAATGCCTGTTTCACGATGATTGATGGAAGTCAGACTGGGTGCTGAAACATAATTTTTACCTTCGCTTTAGGTAGCTCCGAAGCCGTCCATGGTGCTTCGCGAGACGCTTCGACGTTTGAGCAGGAAGACACGAAAGGAGAACCGGCCGCTGTGATATCTGAACCGATGAGGGAGGAGCTGGTTCAGAGTGCTGTCAGCTTTCTGAGGCACCCGAAAGTCGTAGCCTCTTCTGATGTGCAGAGGCGTTCGTTCCTGGAAAATAAAGGGCTCACTGTGGGCGAAATCGAAGAAGCATTTCAACGTTTACTAGTGAGTTCTGTTTTTTCACTATCTACTTGACTTCTGTTTTGGGGGTAGGTCACTGGTTATTCTCAACTTGTATGTTTTATTGATTTGCAGAGCCCACCTTCAAACTCTACAAGTTCAGAGACGTGCAAATCTCAAGGTTTGTGAGGAGATGCCGCTTTCTAATGATTTTAAAAAGGGCTCTGAGTTTACTTTAATTTGATGTTATCGTGCATCCTGACAACATATCTAATTTGCATTGCGTTGTCTTTTCATGTATATTTATCAGGGGCATCTGACCATTCTTGCGAATTTGCTCAGGTCAGCCAAAACTCACAAATATTTTCTATAAATTCCCAGAAAAGTTTTGAGCTGGTGTTGATGTTCAGAAATTAAATGTTATTTTCCTTTCACTGCAGCAGGAAGCTAAAAGCAGCAAAGAATGTGTTGATGGTTCAGGTTTTCCTTCACAGCCCTTCTGAAATTGTAACATTGAGCGTTCTTATGTGCTTCTTTTGTTGACATCTCTACTTTACTTTTATAGGGACTCCTGACCTTGAATCTGTGACCCCTGTGGTGCCCCGGCACCCAAAATCATATCTGGAGGTTCGCTATCTTGAGCATCACTGGCACACACTCATGTGGGCACTTAGTTCAGTCTGAATATTTAGTTTGCTATGCACGAGAAATATGTTTGGCTGTAAACGTTCATGTTGGACTTTAACACTTGACAGGTCATGGAAATGATACAAAGGGGGGAGAGGCCAGATGATATACAGGTAGTCTTAATTTTTATTAGCCTCATATTATTGCTGCAAGAAGAGGACTCTATAAACCTACTGTTTTGTGATATATTGTAGGATATTAATGATGAGCCTCCAAACCCTGACCAGCCAATCTCGGAACCCAGTATGGCACCTAAGCCCAAGGTTTGCACATGAAATTACTTACTGGCAAACAACCGTTTCATGTCATGGATTTGCCTTTCTTTTAGTCTCGCCGTCTTGGAGAGAACATGTGTATGTACATAGTAACAAGTTTAAGAGCTTTTCCATGATGTCCATCAGGCTTGCTTGATAACTATGGTTGGCTCACATCTATGTTGCTGTTGAACAGCCATGGGAAAAGAAAGGCCAAGAAAGCTCCGGCTTGGATCCGAAAGCTCACCCGAGCGACTCCAGCGAACCAACATCAGAAGTTCAAACTAATAGCACCAACCAGGCCACGGAATCAATCAACAGCTCCAACAACGGTGACTTGCTGCTGACGGCAGAGCTGGCTACTGGCTCTGAAGCTCTGGCGGATGATGATGCGGCCTCAGTGGAGCAGTAAATTCCCAAAACACATACATGGTGATGGGATTAAAATTTAAAAGACATGATTCCAATCAGTTTCAAAAGCCTGTTGCTGGCCAGGATCAGGCTTCAGATTCCAGTGCCATGGCGGCGTATTTTGCTAGTGGTCTCTCGGGATCATGTGAAACTTGTTGAGTTAGGGATCTATCGGCATACTTGGGATTATATCATTTCTGTAATGAGGACCTACACTCTGTACTTGTTATTTGATAATGTATACGAAATAAAAAAGAAGAAAGTGTACCGGTGTTGGCCTGGTCCAATGTCTGAACCCTTGCAATGTCATTATTTTTCTTCAGTCGTAATATAACGAGGTTCGCATGACATTCTTTTATTTTTGGCATGTGATCCGGGAGCAATGTACACTCTAAATTTAGAGCTCAGACTCCACTCCCCTTCCACATAAATTTCCCTCCTCTACCTTCTTGGGAGGCCTAACCCACCAACTTGATGTATCCTTTCGAAGGCGCCAGCTCATCCCCATCTCGGTTCTACTGTCGCCGCTATACTAGGCGTCGCCGACACCCCCGGCATGCTCAATGCCCCAAACCAATTCCATATCTCCATTTGGCCATGATCAAATAATTTTCTTGGTAGGAGAAGACGGTTAGTGAGAAACAAGAGTAATCCAATGAAGTGCCAAAGACAACCTAATATGGTGTTGTGAAGTTTTTTAAGAGAATGTGCTAAAAGTTATTGGTTTAAGATAAAGAGTAAATATTGAGGACCGAGCACTCGTCACAAGAAGCCCCAATTTTTAGAGATTTTGCAATCTAACCATAGTTTTGGAAGATGTATGACACAATCCAGATTTTTCTTTTCATTAAAGTAATTGCAAAAATTGTAGGCATTTCTCACAGGATTGCTCCCACACGGGTCCTCAACAAACAAAACCTACTACCTGCCAAATTGAGATATTTCAAGATTAATAGTGCAATCTATATATCTTCCCATGTCGTGTGGAACCAAAATTACACTTGTGCGTGGGACCCTACATCGGCTCTCCTACCCACCATGTCCCCATGTTGGCTTGCCCCGCCAACTTCCCCCACGAGCGACAACTCGTCACTTACTCTCCTTGTGTCCCAACCACATGATACCATATGAACCATGACTAACCTTTTGGTAATGATATACCAATATTGGGGGGTGGGGGATTAGATTGCTGAAAGATAGAACTTAGGTCGCGTGGTACACATTGTTATAAAACATAGGGTTTAGGGCTAAAATGAACATAAATTAAAAAAATGTAGAACTAATTCCATGGAGTTTTGTGCTTTGTTTGTCCTTTCACAAGAGGAAATTTAATCGAAATCCAAACTCCTCTCTTCTTTATCGTACCTTATTATCCATTATTTGATATGGAGACCTACCAAATAAATCCTTTGTCTGAATCAGAATTACCTTATTGTATAGCCACCATCGTCGTTCCACACCCATTACCGTTCATGTATTTCAGCTTCACCACCGAGACCCCCACCGCCACCCCCTACCCTCTGGGCACATATCTCACAAACACCCAAACTCCTGGAGATACTCCACACAGTTTTCGTGTGCGGGCAGGGCCAGACCTTCTTGAGTGATGCAATTTTTTCATGAAGACCCCCTCTGTAATATGTGGATTGATCCCTAAATTTATGAAAATTTGACTATATGCCCCCTCCAAATAACCTAGTGTATAATTGCCCCCCTCCTTCGACCATTCATGGCTCTGTCCCTCGGCAAGAAGTACGTAACAATTCGAATTATCCATATCATCAAACTAATCACGCAAACTAGTAGGCATGGCCCACATGACTGCTCCCACATAGGTAATCCTTCACAAAATCCGCTTCCTGCCAAATTGAACTACTCAACACCGTCTATACCCCTCCCTCTCGAGTGGAACCAAATATATACCTGCATGCATAACCCTACGTCGGTTGGCATCCGCGTCGTCGACCATATTTTTTTAAGAAAAGGGTCACCCCAGCCTCGGCATCAAAATGATGCATACGGCCACTTTATTAAGCGTCGTCGACCATATATGTACCCGTCATGTACCTCCCGCCAATTTTCCCATGGTCGTCGGCTCACCACTTCCTCTCCTTGTAGTCCCAACCCAAAGCACGATGCACCGCCATATGTGCCATATACCTGTCTATTATTTGTGATAACATACATAGAGGAAAGAAACTTTCAAGATTAGATTGATGAAGAGATAAATTAGTTCATGTAGCACATCTTCTAAAAACCATTAGGGTTATGTGATAAATTTTCACAAACTAAAAAGGTTGTATAACTAGGGCTCTACACCAAAGTATGAGGTTTCTAGGTCTTTGCTTGAGAGAGGAAAATTATCCGGAGCCCAAAACTCCACTCCTCTTCCTCCCTTTCCTCTCTCGCCCTGACCTACCAACGCAATCCCTCATTCCCGAAGATCGGAGCCGCCTCGTCGCCGTCGCCGCCGTTCCACAGCCGCCGCCCTGCCCCTACCTTGGTTTCACCGCCGACGCCTCAACCCCGCCCCCACGCCCACCCCCACCCCACGCCCCAGCCCCCCACCCACCTCCGGCCTTCCACGCGTGTCGCTGCCGTCGCCGTTCCCGCTCTCCCCTCCTCGACGGGACATCGGGTTCACGCCGACGTATCCGCCCGGTCCCGTTCTTCTTCCTTTGGGTTTCGAGGTATGAGCTAGGTTGTTTTTTCGTCCAGCGAGCGATTTCTCCTAGTTAAATGACTTAAATCCCACTGGGAAGGGGGCCTTCGCAATTTCTCGGCGTGCCGGTGCACACCCGTCACGCCGTTAGATCCACCCCTGCCTAAGGCTGTTAGCTGTTTGCTGAAA
The DNA here is from genome assembly GCA_026929855.1 of Poa annua. NCBI lineage: Eukaryota > Viridiplantae > Streptophyta > Magnoliopsida > Poales > Poaceae > Poa > Poa annua. The sequence continues at coordinate 97,149,322 of CM049431.1, read as the reverse complement.
TACGTGCTGCGTATTTCCCATTTCTTCGCGGTCCTGCCCTGCCCTGAGGTTTGTTCATGACTGCGTGCCCACCGTGAGCGTAGTATGGGATTATGGACTGTTAGTTATCCTGCTTGATCAAGAAATGTGACGTTTCTGTTCCATTTGGGTGTGCGTGTTCATGTTTTAGGCTCGCCTAGGTCTGTTTGTTCGTTGCCGTCTCGTGAAGATGTCCAGTGTGCTGTAGGCTGTTGTCACTGTATGTTTTAATGGTGTGCAATCATAGTTGAAACCGAAATGAGCAACCCACATTACCTGCTTCATTGTATGCCTGGTATCTGTTGTTGGTAATATGGTATTGTTCTTTGTCCGGATGGTATTCGGTATCGGTTGGATTGCATTGAGCTGAGATTCTGAGGAGGACATAATCAAGTTGGAAGAACATCAAAGCAATGATGTGTCTTGCCAAATACATGCCTCATGTGTTGTGATTTTGCAACTGTTCCTACCCTACTCTTATTTGCAATATGTGTCCTACCATCACATTTCTATGTTGCAAGTGTGTGAAGTCATTTCTTGGCTAAATGTACGCTTGTCATTTTGATAGTGCTAATCTAGATACTTACAAATATATTGATGAACAAAATTAGGAAAGTTTGATTCGGCTGCTCCATTGTTTTCTGCTAGATGTGTACGGCACGGAAAAAAGTAGGGATGGTAATCTAAAATATGTTTCACATTCCATAAGTATGTCCCTGTGCTGCATGGACTAGGCATTGTTAGTCCTGAAGCTTTATTTAGTATATTAATATTTGAAAGGGGAGCAAGGCAATGTGTTGCCACTCTTCCTGTTTTTGAGCACTATATTTTATTGTCCACCATGCAATATTCGGAACACTTTTTTTATTACATTCATGTGATATCGTTCATCTTTGTTTTATGTTCTTGTATTTACAGTAGGAATGTTCTAAACTTTGTGTTTCTTGAAGATGATCAGGGCAATGGATAGAATCTAGATGCAAAGTTGCCTTTCTACGGATTTGCTAATCTTGAAGATGCACAAAGAATCAACAGCTCCAGAACTGGATGCTGACAAAATAGAAGTTCCTTCACCAAAGGAAGAAAGTAATTCCACGGATTCGGAAGCTGCTACAGATACTGAAAACTTTGAAATAAGCGATGACGACGATGATGATCGTAATCACAAGCACCGAAGAAGAGATGCTATACCTCAGTCTTTTGATGAGAGTCTCGAGGAGCAAGCTGCAGGGAGGCCTCTCAAAAGAAGGGCCAAGATATCTGGTAATGGACAGCCTTTTGGTGGAGCTGATTCACGTGGGGAAGCACAGAAGGACTTCATACCCAAATTTAGAAGGCGTCCTGGACCAGGAGCTCACAGTCGGGGAGGTAGAATGAACCAATCTTTCCATTCAGCTTCTGCTGCCACTCGCGCTCCTATGACACGGGGAAGAGGACGGAATGGTGCACCCTGGGCTCAGCATGACCCAAGATTTAACACACTTGACATGATGGATTTTGCATCACACATGGCCTCACAAGGACCGCCTACACATCCTGGCTTATTTATGGGCGCTCCAATGCCGAGTAGTAGTGCTCAAAATGGTTCATGGGGTCCATATGGATTTATGCCTGGAATGCCTAATGGAATGCTGGATCCAATCCACCCACATGGAATGCAGGGCCCTATTCAGCCTGGAATGTCTCCTTTAATTGATCTTGGCATGCCTCGTCAACGTTGTAGAGACTTCGAGGAGCGTGGATTTTGCTTGAGAGGGGATATGTGCCCCATGGAGCATGGAGTAAATAGAATTGTTGTTGAAGATATGCAGGTCAGTCTGTTTCTTGATCTTCAAATAATATTCTTCATTTTCCTGCACTTTAGTGCTATCCTTTTACATTGCTCAATCACGGCATTCAAATAAGATGATCTGTTACTTCACATTTTTTTGTCATGTGGACGACTGCCATGTTGTGCCAATTTACAAGTAGCCTTCAAAGGTGTTCTCTTAGTGCTGTCATCATCGATAATCTGAATTGCAATTTACGTTCTTCACAATACTCTGTCCGGCATCCTCATTGAGTAATGTCATCTAGCGCAGGATTTAGATCCCACTATGATGTAACTCTTGCCTGGTCGATTTATTTTCTGTACTGCAGCATTTTATGCTCTGGCTGTTATTTAACTTTATCTAGCTTAAGCATTTTCTCTAAATTATGTACTTCGGCTGTACTGTTCTTATGCAATACGAGGCAAGGTTCCTGTGCACAAGTATGAGTACTGTAATCTCTTGGAGTATTTTAGGCCTCACTATGATGTAACTGTAGCATTACTTGGGGTGTTTTATTTTCCGGTTGTATTTAACTTTGTTAACTTGTGTTGTTATTTCTAAAAAGAACTTCGTTATACAGTGCTGTGCAATATGAGGCAATGTTTTTGTGGTTAAGTACTACTCCCTCCGTTTCAAAATGTAAGATGATTTAGCTTTTTTTCGTCCACATGTATCAGCACAGGTTTTAGTGCAAGGTTCACATGAATTTTGCACTTAAACATGTCTAGATACATGTGGACCAAAAAAGTCTAAAACATCTTACATTTTGATAAGGAGGGAGTACTAGTCAGTTATTTGTGATTAGGTCCAAAGTCAAAACGATGATGTTTAATAAATAGAGAACTTTCTTGAATACTTTGCAGAGTCTATCACAGTTCAATCTTCCAGGCTCAGTTCCAAATGCTCCAGGACTAGGAATCCAAAGTGAGGCAGGAACTACTCATGTTAACTTGACAAACCTAGGAGGCAATAAAGGTGTTTCTGGAAAAGATACCAAATCTGGTGTGGCAGATGATACATTAAAGCTAAATGGAAGCACTGCTTCAGCTGTCGCTAACGCTGATGTTTATGACCCTGATCAGCCTCTGTGGAACAATGAACAGCCTGTAGCATCTTCTACTGGTTTTGCACATAGTAATGATGGAGTATGGAATGCTGAAACCTCAAGCTATGAAGCAGGGTGGGAGCATGCAAACCAGGGTTTTGCAGCTGACGGTTCACAGAATTCGAAGTCTTCTGTTTGGGGGAGAATAGCATCAAAGAGAAAATCAGGACCTGGTAAAACAGCTAATACTTCTTCGACAAGTGCTGCTGGAAACCAAAGAAGTGAATATGAGGATATGGCTCCTAGCACCGTCCAGTTAAAGCTTGTTTCTTCTAAGGATACTAATGGTCAATCCAATTCAAGAATGCTTGGAGATGTGGGCCGGCAAACCAATAGAGCTCCGCACAAAGCATCTCGCACACTTTATGTAAATGGCATTCCACAGGAAAGCAATAGATGGGAGGCCCTTCTTTCGCACTTCCAAAAATTTGGTCAAGTAATAGATATCTATGTTCCAGTCAACAGTGAGAAAGCTTTTGTCCAGTTCTCTAAAAGGGAAGAAGCAGAAGCTGCCCTAAAAGCTCCAGACGCTGTGATGGGCAACCGTTTTATAAAGCTATGGTGGGCCAACAGAGACAGGATTACTGAGGAGGGAGAGGGTAGAGTCTCTTCAAAACCCGTGCTGACAAATTCTGCCCTACCTCAACCATCTTCATCCAACAGAGGCAAGGATCTTCAATCGACAACTCCAAGGGCCAGTTCTGGATCTTCTGCATCAGGCCCTGGTACAGTTCCTAAAACGTTGCCTGCAAATAGTATAACATCGATATCTCCTGCTCCCAAAAGGCAAGAAAGTCTGGAACTCCTGGAAGAGCTCCGTAAAAAACAAGATATGCTAGCTCAGAAGCGTGCTGACTTACGCCAGCAGTTGGAGAAATATGTGAAACAAGTACTTACTATTTCCCCTTGATAATACGCTGAAATTATTTATTTGTTAATCATATTAATCATATAACTTATGTTGTTAGCTGAACCAGTTTTTCATTAAGTATTTGTTGTTGCTGCTGCAGAAAAGTTCAGGCAATCCAGTAAAACAGATAGAGGCTAGTGGAAAAGAATTTGGGCCAAATGATGCTGGGAAAGTGGGAGATATAAGGTCTTTGAACACTGGGACAGAAGGGCTGCAAGAGGTTGCTAGTACGCTGGAAAAGAAAATTTCTGCGGAATTAGCTTCATCTTCCCCAAAATATGCTCCAACATCCACACAGAAACCAGCTGTAGCTGTGAAACAGACAGCTCCTCTGTTAGCACCACCACAGAATAGGTTTAAGCTTGACAATCGCACCACAACATTTAGAATCCTTCCTCCTTTGCCACCTGAAATTGCAAATGTAAGTCTACTACCAAACCTCCTGCCCTTTTGTTGTTAATATGTTTAACGCACCAAAATGGGTTATCATGCTTACAAGCACAGTCCATGTTTTCCTTTCAAAATAGAGACCAAACACTGAAAGTTTATGTATACGCGGGATACCTGTTATTCCTTTTAACATTTAATGGAAGCTACTCTTGCACTGTTTTGATGTTATCCTTTGCTTATCTACCCATGTGGGATACATGGCATATTATCTGCATTGACATTTCTTTTCCTTCTGAAGGGTTTCAGCAAGATCCTATGATTTCAGCTCACATAATTTTAACCATTATATATGTGCTCGAGATTGTTATTATTTATTATTCTGTGGCTAGACCTCATACACATCCGCTTTACAAAGATGCTTAATACAAGTAGCTATTTTGGTGTGGTAATACATTCGACTTCTTGGATCCAGTTTACTTTTCATCATGAGAATCTTTGGTAATATTGACAGGGTATTGTTTGGATGGTTGGCTTTTGCATCATGAGAACCATGTTTCTGTTGTAAATTTGTAATTGTCTAATGTTTTCGTAATGACAATGGTTTCTTTCCTGGTTGGTTTTTGCATGCATTTCTGTATGTAACTGTTAAACTGTATTTCGTATGTATTGTTGTTAACTGAGAAGTTAAAATCTTGAGAGTAGAAACAAAACATGTTGAGTTGCAAATACTTACTCAGCTTTGCATCTGTAAAACCAATCCTGAAACAGTGCATAATGTAACTTGTCTTTTCATTTTCAAACAAAAAAATTCATAGTTTAGCACAACAGAGGATTTAGACATTGAAGAAATTAAAGACCATTGTATCCTTATGCTTACGTCGGTTGATAGTTTATGTTTCCTTTTCTATTGATGTGCTTGATTGTGAGTTGTTTTTCAACGCCTGATGTCATCGACTACTTTGTTTGCAGGAATCTGTCTTGAAAGATCATTTTGCAGCATTCGGGGAGCTTTCATCTGTTGTTCTGGAAGAGGCTGAAGCCCACAACCATGATACAACCTTGCCTTCTCTCAGTTGCTCAGCTTGTGTGACGTACACAACGAGGCAATCTGCTGAGAAAGCATTTATTACTGGCAAATCTTGTAAAGGGCATGTGCTACGGTTTATGTGGTTGACGGCTTCTCCTGGCTCAAATAACCAACTGAGACCTCAGAAAACTTCAATTCCTGTCAGGGCAGCGGAGTCCCCAAGTCCTGTTGGGAAAATCTCATCAACTGTCACATATGGTACGTCAGCCATTCCAACTGCAGAAAGTTCAAAGACGTTTCCAATTGGGATTTCCAAGGCACCATCTTCTGGTTCTTCTCTATCATCAAATGTTGAGTGCCCTCCTGAAAATGATTCTACAAGGAAAGCTGTCTCTGCAGATTCCTATGTTCCACAGTGAGGTATGCTGCACTTTTTTTTTGGAAAAGAGTTATGGTTCATGGCAACGTTTAAATTTTGTATATATTGAGATTGCTTGTTATATGAAGGAAGTTATTGAGTCACTCAAATAGTTGATTGTCTGAGGGAAATCATTGATGCCAGCTATACTGCTAGTCATCTCAGCAAATAGCTGGCAAGATTTAAGTACGGCATAAGCTCATGATTAGTGTAGCACTGCCCAGTCAGGTTATATGCAAGGTCTTAAACATTGGTAGGAACCAACCGGTTCCCATAATTTACAGTTTCATTTGGAGGTATTGTAGCAGAAGAACCAATTTTAGAAGCTGAATTTATACTTTGAAGTCCAATTTAATGAACAGTTGTTATGCTGCATGGAGTCTATTTCAGATTGTGTGTATTAATAATTCGATAAGAAAATCGAAACCCTCACCAAGGGAAAATTTGCCCTGCCAATAATTGATTGCCGGCTGCCTTCATTCATTTATTTAGTACGGTAATATGTTTTCTCTAATGCCTGTAAGCGGTTCCTATGTGTCCATTGTGTGGAAACAAAAACGGAATTCCACTATATAGGACATTTATCACAAAGTAGTTTCAAGCAAAATGTTTACTACGTAACAACTAACAACTATCAAGTAGTGGTACGGAAATACTGTGTAAATTGAGCTTATCGATGATATGATATCTTACATCTTTGGGTGTAGATTTTTTGTAGCAGATTAGTTCACACTTGCCTATTATCGAAGTTCCTAATTTCTTGTACTGGTTAAGTACGGGTTATTAAGCTTACACACTGACGACTAGTTTATTACAAGTTTACAACAGTTCTTGGCAGTAGCCAACAATTATTAACTTAAATGGTCGATAAAGAGCATATACTAGTTTGTATGATAATCTTTTCACAGTAGATGTGCTGGGCTTGTTAAGTTATTGTTTAGCCTGTCCATTATCTTTATCCTGTACGTAAGTATTTTATATATATACGAGTCTAGATGATTTTCACATCATATGATATGTATTCTTCGAATTCTTCTTATGGGTTATATTCTAAGGCTTAGGCATACTGATGGCTAGTATGTAGTTGGGTGATGTGGTCACTTGTGTGAGCTGTGGCAAATAGACCTCAGTCAAGCTCCTGGTGGACTTAACTCAATCAGACTAGACATGGATGCTAGTACTGATTAGCCTTGCTAGTTCCCTTCTTGACCTTGTAATTTTGACAGTTGTGTATCATCTTTATTCCAGATCTTCCTTACTAGGCAGATTATTTTGTAAACTACTTCCTGGTAGCGTTGGCTCTTACAGGTTCACATTGTAATACCTTACAAATAAGTCTAATCTGATATGCATGATATTGGTTATGTGAAGAGTCTGGGATGCAAAGCGACGTGTGTCTTTTTTTTTTGTTGCTTATGTTCAGTTGCCATCACTATTATTGTTTGTGTTCTTAGATGAAAGCCCGGCTTTAGATTGTTGTTTGTGTTTAGCCCTGCAACTGCGATATTAATTAATACTACAATGGATGGAGAATTTACTCAGCCACTGCAAATTGTTTTGGCTGTTCAGAAACCTATATTGACAATAATATTGTTTCTCTCACAGGTGATGGAGCGACAAGCTGGTGGTATTCTGACGCCGTGGCTTGTGTCTTTTACAAGAATCTCGATGAAAACAACTCCCCTGCATATCTCAAGAGCCATACGGGGAAGCTCTGAAAAATTGAGAAAACTTGTATTTAAGGAGAAAGGCTAGAAAGTGAATGTATACCGGGCATTTTACCAACGGTTCATGTTGCCCATTTCTTAATTTATGAGGAGTCGTAGCTTGTGTTTGAATGTTGTGGTTCCTAGCTTATACCTTGTGAGTAGCAGCAACCTGCCGAAAGCGGTTGGCACAATGCTAGCTAGGCATGCATATGCATTTTCTTGCTGAAATCAGCTCCATGTGGACCGCCATTGGCATCTCTCTCTAGGTTTCCTGTCCTGAACATGTGCATATTGAACCAAAACTGGAGGATCGTGGATCCCTTGTTGAAAGCAATTTTTGTAACCTGTCTAGCATGTTTGCAATCCTGTCCAGTCTTGGTTTTCTTTTAGAAGCAAAAGCTGTACATATTGGCCGAACTTTTTTTGTTTGTGCTGCACTTGCATTTGCGAATAGTTGTCGGGCCATCAAACCTTTGAAAAATTGGCTGTCATGTTTTGTGCATGTTTATTTATGGTAGGAAGCTACTGTGTGAATTGTGATTGGCCATAAACTCGTTTGGGTAATCTTTTGTGTCCCCGGTTCCGTGTAATCAGCCAATATACTGAATATGCTATGCTCCTCTTCCTGTTTCGCACGAGCTGTTCTGTAGACTAGTAACATAGACTAATATGTATGATAATCCCCATTACAACTAGTCTAAAGTTTTTGAGCTAACAATATATTTGAATTGCACTATTTTCGTCATGTTGCCACTACCACTAGAGTAGACCAGCCGATCCTCTTGATCGCCAAGCCGAGTAGGCACTTTCCACGTCGGAGTAGCTCGAACCTGAGAACGACGAGCCCACTGGGACAGCACAGCACAGCACGGCAGAGAACATCCCGCGAGCGATCCGATCCAACACAACACTGCCCCCGCCGTCCTCAGCTCCGGCTCCGATCTCCCCGCCCACCACCATCAAACACCTCGGCAGTTCCCAAAGCCTCGGATCCGGCGGCCCCCAGCGGCCAAGGCCAGGCCGCGCCGCTCGCCGCCCACCCCGCCACGGGTAGGTAGGTGCGTCCGACAGATAAGATCCAGATCCGCAGCCGCAGCGTGCGCGCGCGCGCATGGCGGGGGCGGTGTCGGCGCTGTTCCTGCTCGACATCAAGGGCCGGGTCCTCGTCTGGCGCGACTACCGCGGCGACGTCACCGCGCTCCAGGCCGAGCGCTTCTTCACCAAGCTCCTCGACAAGGAGGTCAGTCCCCTCTCAGATCCGCGCAACGTCGAAATATCGTCTGAGCTTTTGCCCCTTGTTTGTTTGATCGTCAGGGCGACGCGGAGGTCCACTCGCCCGTCGTCCACGACGGCGCCGGCGTCTCCTACACCTTCATCCAGCACAACAACGTCTTCCTCCTCACCGCCTCCCGCCAGAACTGCAATGCCGCCAGCATCCTCCTCTTCCTCCACCGTCTCGTCGATGTAAGCAGCCGCTGCCCTTTTCACTGAACATCACACTGCCTTCAGCAGAGCAAGTAAAGTACCAAGCGGAATTTGGCTCATGTGGTTTGTGCGTGCGTGGGCGCAGGTGTTCAAGCACTACTTCGAGGAGCTGGAGGAGGAGTCGCTGAGGGACAACTTCGTCGTCGTGGTACGTGGTGCGTTTCTGTGTTATATATGTTTATTAGAACTAGTCGGGTTTTGTTCAGCGGGAACTACTGCTGGCGCTGATGTCGGGAGGACCTGATGCCGAGCTCTTTGTCGCGTGCGTGCAGTACGAGTTGCTCGATGAGATGATGGACTTCGGGTATCCGCAGTACACGGAGGCGACGATCCTCAGCGAGTTCATCAAGACGGACGCCTACAGGATGGAGGTCACGCAGAGGCCGCCCATGGCGGTGACCAATGCCGTGTCGTGGCGGAGCGAGGGGATTCGGTACAAGAAGAATGAGGTGCGACACGTTACACCTCTGCTCTTGTTTACCGTGGTTCATGTGGATGGTTATGTGATGGGGTAACTATCGACTTGGTGTGTGTGTCGCAGGTGTTCTTGGACGTGGTTGAGAGCGTCAACATTCTTGTCAACAGCAATGGGCAGATTGTGAGATCTGACATCATTGGCGCGCTCAAGATGCGGACATTCCTAAGGTAACTCCATGATACTGACTCATACTGTCATATTAGAAATTCACACTACGAACAACTGCTCATACTGATAAACCGACGGAGTTACATTCATGTCTCTGTTTGAATATGTAGATAATTAGGTATCGAACACATCCCTGTAACCTGTAAAAGTTAAGAGTCTGTATGACAGTCGAAACAGATTAACACTGATGAGTAAAGAGTAATAAAGTATGTATGCATACTCTGCCAAGTGCTAACTACAACATATGTATTGCAAGTGTGTCTTACGATTACGAGCACAGTTCACTTAGTTCTCTTACAGATAATAGCATCAAGTAGTACCTGATAAATGAACTGGATTAAGTATGTTACAAATGCTCGTCAAACTTTGTCTCAAACCAACTCATTTCAACTTCTAGTCTTTCGGGTCAGCAGTCTAAATGTTATCTGAGTATGTTTATCCAGTATACCCTTTGGATATATTAATCATACTAACATGCATGCATTTGTAACAGTGGAATGCCTGAGTGTAAACTTGGGTTGAATGATAGAGTTCTTTTGGAGGCTCAAGGCCGAGCAACTAAAGGAAAAGCAATAGACCTCGATGATATCAAATTTCATCAGTAAGATAACAGAATTGCTGTAATTTTTTCATAGTAGCCACAATATGGTTTTATTTGACCAAATCTTCTATAGGTGTGTACGGTTGACCAGATTTGAAAATGATAGAACTATATCATTCGTCCCTCCAGATGGAGCTTTTGATCTAATGACCTACAGACTTACCACACAGGTTTGTCCTTTGTGCGTTATAACGAAATTACTTGATGACATTCAAATACCAAGTCCTGGCACACATTTGACTTTAGTGCATGACCCATCTTCCTTTGTCCCTACCTGCAGGTGAAGCCTCTTATCTGGGTAGAAGCACAAGTTGAGAAGCACTCAAGAAGCCGGATAGAGATCACGGTGAAGGCAAGGAGCCAGTACAAGGAAAGAAGGTGCCTTTTCGATCAATAATGTGCCTCTGGTGGCATTGATGGCCAACTTTCATGGTGTTTGTTTTTCTCATTTCCAGCACCGGAACAAATATAGAAATTGAAGTACCTGTGCCCTATGATGCCACAAACCCCAATATAAGAACTTCAATGGGTTCTGCGGCATATGCACCTGAGAGAGACGCAATGGTCTGGAAAATTAAATCATTTCCTGGAGGCAAGGTAAGCCCTTATTCAGTTTCATATGAATATGTTGGCCTCCTTGTTGTGCTAGGGTTGGATTGTTCTAATTCCTTTGAATTATTACTCCATCAGGAGTATATGTGTAGAGCAGAATTTAGTCTTCCCAGCATAACCTCAGAGGAAGCCACCCCTGAAAAGAAGGCTCCAATACGTGTGAAGTTTGAGATACCATATTTCACTGTTTCGGGTATTCAGGTACTCATATTGTTGTGTAGATCTGTTACCAGTTATCTTTTTGGGGACTTTCTTGGCATCCTGCTCAAATACCATATCACACTTTTCAGGTACGCTACCTGAAAGTCATCGAGAAGAGTGGATACCAGGCCCTTCCTTGGGTTAGATACATCACAATGGCTGGTGAATATGAGCTGAGGCTTATTTGATCTCTGCATTAAGAATCGAGCAGTTTACTAGGGTTGTTTACAGCGGCTGTCCCAAAGCTGGTTGGGGGTTCTTTTCCCTGAAGCTCAAACCTTCCATCATGCAGAGTTCTGTCAGTATTTTTTTACCCATGTATGCTGTAAGCTGTACATGAGTACAGTTCCCTAATTGGATTATTATTTTCCGATGTTTTGCTGGTTGATATCACTTGTATCATATGATCAGTTTACTCCATTGATGTCACAAGCCTGGACTGTTTCTTCTGCTGCTGTTTTCCTTCCAACCTAATTTTAGTTGGAGGTGTATGAACGTCTCCTGTCTTACTGGATCCCCGCCCCTATGTTCTGTATGTAAACTGAGTCTGGCACCTCATCATGCATGTCTCTATGATGAATAAATTCTAGCACAAAATGATGTAAACTGAATCTCGACACCAAGTTGGGTGTGATATCATGAACTGAACATCATATATAAATGCTTGGAGGCAGGGTGGCACATGCGGGTTGTACATTGCCTACAATCCAGAGCATTTCCTTGCCGGCCACAAATCAAAACTGAGAGCGACATATCATCATCACCGATCCAAAACCGAGAGAAGGAGAGTAAGAAGAACCGAAAGTGCAGTAATGGTAATTCTTTGTAACTTCTTTCTTCCAATTTTGCTCAAAGAAAACATTACCGAAACACATTATCTGATGAATAATGTGGCGCTTTATGTATGAAAGAACATCTAAATAGAAAACAGGACATCAAGAAACATGGCATGGACTTGGATGGGACTTGCCATGGTGCACAGTACAGTACACACCCACACTGGCATTGACAATAAACAGAAGACGAAATCACTCGCCCATATTTGATTTGAGAATTGAAATATTAACGAGGTCAACCTGCTTGCCGTGTTAGCACTTGCAGATACTAGCACTACAAACTTGCTCAAGCCTTAATTGTTGACATATACAGTCTCATCAAGTGCGGCATACACAGCGCGCCACCCATTACAATCACAAGAGTTCATCATTAATCAATGTACAGCGTTCAGAGGTTCGTGTTCTTGGCGGCGACGCCGAGAGCGACGGAGACGGCCTGGGCGGCGTGGCGCTGGACGCTCTCGTACGGCGAGGTGAGGCTCCGCTCGCTGAACCAGTTGTCGCAGTCGGTGGCGTAGGTGCTGGCGGCGGAGATCTTGGTGACGAGGGTGAAGCTGCTGCCGCCCTTGTGCAGCGCCCGGGTGGACTCCTCCAGCGCGTCCACCAGGTCGTCGTAGTTCTTGTCGCAGGACCCCAGGATGGACGCCATCGGGTTGCCGGTCTTGGCCGCCGCCTTGGCCGCGTCGAACGTCGCCTTCAGCGCCCTCGCCCGCCCCAGCGCCACCCGCAGCGACGCCTCCAGCAGCTCCCGCGGCGTGCTCACGCCGGGGAGCTTCGTCATCGTGTAGCACACCTTCTTGTTCCCCTCCAGCTCGTCGCACGCCTGCGTCGCGCTCAAGGTGCCGGTGAGCTTGCGGGCGAAGATGTACTCGTTGGTGTTGGTGCCGTTGAGGCGCGGGACGCTGAGGGTGGTGCCGGCGGCGACCTTGCGGCCTTGCGACAATAAGATGTACTCGGCGGGGTGGCTTGGGACGCTGTCCTCGGCCGTGCCGGCGGCGACCAGGAAGAAGGCGACGACGAAGAAGCAGGCGGCCTGGGTGGTGGTGGTGGTGGAGAGCCGTGCCATGGTTCGTGCTCTGCTCCGATCTCTTCTCGACCGCCCTCTCGGTGAGGTGTTGTTAATGGTGGGTGAGGAGTGTGCGCGGAGGGCAGGCCAGGTTAAGAACGAGAGAGAGCAGGAGGGAGGCGACGGCTCGGAGGCTCTTGCTGCAGGTTGATGGCTCTTCTTGCATCCGAGGCCGGATCGGTTAAATAGGACAGCTCAAGCCTCAAGAGGAGGAGGCAATTTAACCTCAGAGCTCGGCCGGCGCGCATGGCCATGGCTTTTCTTAGGTCGATCTAGTGCTGGCTTCTTGGTTGCGCGCCATGGGCTCGCCTTTATTTTAGGAGCTCGACCATACTTAGCTTATTACCGTTGTTTATTTTACAGCGTCTTTGATTTGCTGAACGCAGGAACAGAAAAAAAACCCAGAGTATTTCAATGGCATGAATTACAGAAGAAATTCACTTATACTATACTACAAGTGTACATTAGATTGATGTCTCCTTAACGAAGCAAGCAAAAGTACATTCCATGTATCAGGTAGCCCTGGTAGGCACCAGTGGCTGCAGTCAGCATATACGATTGGCTGTTGCCGTTGCTCCATAGATAGAGGCTTCCCATCCCTGTTAGTGGTGTACACCGATGGATGTGCATCAATTCGGAGCTCTGACAGATGTGTGATGTTTAGATATGTAGCAGGTGCCCTCATGCTGTGTATGTTCCTCTCGGTGATAGATATCATGCTCTTTGGAAACCATGGAATGATCGTTTCATTTGTAACGGGACTTGTCTGATTGTAGCACCAGTTCACACTGTAATGAGGGCACAACTGTATGTTAGGTTTGCTCAGCCCAAATGCCTACTGGTTATTACTGTGCTGCAAGAAATGTACCTCTTGTGTTCAGGTGATATGCTTCTGAAGAAGACCCTGGTTCTGGTTGGGTCTATGTTGTGATCTACCCATCTGGCCCATGTCCTCAGTGCCCTGTTGAATGCCTCCTCTCCTTCCATGTCGACGAGCGCACCATTCCTCTCTAGGTGATCCCAACTGCAGCCAAATACTCAGTTAGCAGCTAATTAAAAGGAAGAACACATGATGGAATATGTGTGGAGACTTACGCCCGGAGCTTGCCGGTGTGTGTCCACCAGTGGCCAGTATTGAAGACGATGACATCTGCACCGATCACTTGCTTAAGCATGGTTGGGACTTGATCAAGCTTGAGCGCCTTGGTCTGATCTTGTTTTGTTTCAAGCTTCACGAGGAACGGGCTCCAAAAGAATTCCACTGAGCAATTGTAATCCTGTATTTTGTTTTGTTTCAAGAATGTATTATCAGTTTAAAGAGTTTGTAGCAAAGATGCATATTGATTGAGTTCAAATAGTTTGGTTTAAACTAACATTGAAGAAACTTGTCAGCATAGTGGCGAATTCCAACTGTCCTGATTAGTGTTGTATCGAATCCATGTATGTGTGTTTGTGCAAGTAAAAGTAGAGCCAGTGTACGAGACTGTCTACGCACGTGCAATTTGAATTAAAAAAAAACGTAATCACTCACGAGGACCTAAATAACCCGTTCTTATTTTCAAATTATAAACTGTTTTTGGATATTTCAATGATTATTATGTACAGACTGAAATGAGTGAACAAACACACTAAAAAAACATGTTTATATATATGTGATTCAGAAAAAGATCTATGAACATTCTTATACTCTCTCTATTGCTAAATGTAAGATGTTTATCATTTTTGTGTCCCTATATATCTAGACATGTTTAAGTGTTAGATTTATGTGAACATGTCAGAAATGTGAGTCAAAAGATATTTTACCACCCCTGTTTTAAAATATAAGTTTTTTTGAGTTTTTTTAGCCAATATGTATCTAAACACGTTTTAGTGCAAGATTTATATGAACCTTACACTAAAATATTTCTAAATGCATGTGGGTCAGAAGAAACTAAAAAGACATACATTCTTTTCTTTTTTTGCGGGGAAAAAGACATACATTCAGTAGCAACGAAGAGAGTAATTCGGAGTTGGGTTATGTTCTAAGGAATCCAGATCGAGACAATTAATCATGAACCTACACGCACTAACTGGCATGATCTCTAAATTTGATCGACGGCCGGACAAATGAGAAGACCTACCATGGCGCGGAAAATCCTGTAGTCGGAGCTGACGTCCTGGATGCGCGTCCGCGACCGGTCGGGCAGCGCGGAGTAGAGGATGCAGGCGAGCGACTCCCACATGTTGCGGTTCAGCGAGTCGCCGACGAAGACGATCCGCCTGTTCCGGCACTGCTCCAGCGCCTCCGCGCCATGGACCCTCGCGCTGCTTCTGCACCCCCTCCCCCTGGGCTGCCACCGCCATTGCTCGTAGCCGGCGTCCGGGCGGCCGTTCCTCCGGCACGTCACCTGGTCGCTGAGGAACGGGCACTCGGCCGCCTCGTACAGCGGGTACCCCGCCGGGTCGTGCACCCAGCTCCCATCGAACAGGTCGCACTCCTCGCCGTCCCCGTCCTGCCATGCCGGTGCGGGCGCGGGCGCCGGCGCGCTGTCAAGCGCCAGCTCCTCCTCCTCCCCCTCCTCGTCTTGTCCAGTGTAACCGGAGCTGCTCACGGTGGGCGCCGGCGCTGCCACGTCGTGATCATGGTAAGCTGCAGCAGCAAGAGGAGGAGCAGGCGGCGGCGCGGATGGCGCCAGCCGCTGCGGTCTGGAGAAGTGCTCCCATGGCCGCGGCGTCGGGAAGAAGGGGCGGGAGCCGAGGAGGAGGCCCGCCGAGAAGAGGCAGAGGCAGAGGAGGCAGCAGAGCGCCCATCTCTGCGCGACCGCGACGGAGTCCATGGCACTGCTGCGGTGCACGGCGAGCTGTCGAGCTGGGTGTGGCGAGAGAGTCTGCAGTGCAGGGTCCTAGCTATAGGAGTGAGGCGAGGTCGCCATGGTGAGAGCAAGGGACGGAGTGAGGAGGGCGTGCGTGGTGGTCACTGGTCGGGTCAGCGCTGTCTTGGTGAGAAGGGGTTGGGGTTTTGGTCCGGTGCCGGTGATGCTCGCTGGTGCTGCTCTTCAGTTCGTCGTATCCCTATTTCTTGGTGATCTATCTGATCGAGATCGAGGCTCTTGGTTCGTGCTTCGCAAATGTACTCATGGGAGTGACTAGTGAGTGATCCATTGCTTCAAGGATCGGTAATGTTTGATTACCAGTACCAATGCCAAGGCAGGCAGTGAATTCCAGGGGGCAGCATCATGCTGTCATGCCGCCTTTGCAGTCTAGCCCAGTGCATACAATGAGCACTTGGATCGGAAACCACTTTTAAGACTCCTTTGATTCATAGGATTGACAAAGGAATCGTGTAGGATTGAAATTCTACAGGATAAACCTCAAAAAAAATTCTATAGGATTTTTTCCTTCGAATTCGTTTGATTGATCCCATAGGAATTTTGTAGTGCAAACCTTGTAGGAAAATAACATGAGCTCCAACTCCATAGAAAAATTCTTCATCACAATCAAATAAAGTTGCTATTCCCATAGGATCCAACAAGACATGTAATCTCAATTTCTATCAATTTCCTATTCCTACACTTTTCCTATCATACAAATCAAAGAAGCCGGATGTGCTCCAGGACAGAGCATTGGATGATCACACCCCACCTAGCTGCTATTAGAGCGAGTCTTTTTTTCTTCATGAATCCAGGATCTCGCACGTTCAGAGAAGTCCCAATGTTAAAGCAGATCATCATGCTTGATTAGCTATGAAAAGAGAACTTGCGTGCCGCAAAATGGTTAGGGGGTGGTTGTACTCTTATCCCATCAGAGTTCAGACCTCAGGTTAGGTTTGGCGCTGGTGTTTTTCATTTAGACAGAATATTCTTTAGTGGGAGGCGACGTTCCCGTTGACAGCGAGGCGCCTGTGGTAACTTCGTCAATCTCAAGACCTGACCTGCCGGCTCAGTCTCTCGGAGGTGCTCTAGTGGTAGGGTGTGCGTGCGTTCATAGTGCCAAGTGTGTGCACATGTATATAAGCGCTTGCATTGTACAATGTTTATAAAAAAAATTAGCTATGAAAATACGACCGAGTCTCTACTGTTTCGATACAGATGGTGGATAATGTCTAGGAAGAGTGCGTGCATTGGCCCATCAGCCAATACTAGGCAATTTGGCGCGGCGACACGCCGCACCCTTCGGGGAAACTCATCTACTTAAGATCAATTTTCGTGTAAGTTGGGAAATAACTAAAATTACCATTTGTAGTTTGCAATACGAAATCATATCCGGACAACAAATAATATAAGTGACAGAAAATGATAGTTTTACATCATAGAAACATGATAGCTTCGTAAAAATGTTCTAAATTAAGCCAATGGCGGGAAAAAGGTTATTAGTAATGACAATAAACAAACTACGTTCATCCTTTGCAGTCTTACAACAATGATTGGTTGTATTGTCCATTTGACCACTCAAAAGACAAATAGAGGAAGGGAAGAAGTTCAAATTGTCTACATATAAGATGCATGGGTGTAATCAGATCACCCAAGCAACAGCTTGAATATTGGACATGCAACTAACTCAATATGTTTTTTACTTATCTGGGTTATGTTCGGCAGCCTTCATCCTTGAAGCATACTGGAATAGGGAAACTGCAGAAAAAGAAATAATAATAAAGTTTATAAAATGACCAGAAACAAATGAAGAATACACTTTGCATAGTTAAGCTTAAACTTTGGTTACAGATTTTTCATGAAGATCACATATCAATAAAAGGAGGCTGCTAGATCTTCTGCCAAAGTCAGGGTGGTGCACAGATTTTTCATCAGGATCAAATATCGGAGGAGCCTGTCAGATCTTCTGACAAAGTCTGGGATAGGGTGCTGAGGCTATAAATGTTTTTTTAGATCAAAGGTGTGATGACCCGCCATGCTACCGCATGATTGCAGCACGCAGGACATCGATGTAAAACTCACGGAACACCGTTCCGCAAATTTCACACCATCAGAGTGGCACAACAGAAACATTGCATGGGTCCAACGGTCATACACATATTATTACAAGCCAAAAGTGTACAAATTCGGAAAGATCCTCTTCGGTCCACCGAGGATCCGCACTACTAGGTTCCATTTGTAAACTCAAAGGTTTCCAAACAAGGGGTAATAACAAACTTCAAACCAGGGAGCTCAGCAACTTATTTAGTAAGTTCTATGTTGCTCGGCTCACTAGCTACGCTAGGGATTTGCTCTAGTAATCTTCCGTCTCTTCCTCTTGGCCGCCGTAGGTGATGAGGTAGTCGACGCCTTCGACTCCACCTGATAGGTCTGGCTCGTCGTAGACCAGATTGTCTTGGTTGTAGATGTCGTAACCCCCTTCGTCTCCTGTGGCCTCAAAGTCTAGAAAGGGGTTTAAGGCAAGGGTGAGTAACAGCGTTACCCCGCAAGTTCATTATGGTAAGGTGGGAAGTTTGATGCACTGGCTACAGCCGCAGACAATGGATTGTCGTAGGCTAATGCAATTTTTATAAACATTTCTTCAAAGGTTGCTTTTATTCTGAAGAGCTATGTCCGTCAGGAGTCACAGGGCTAGGGCTTTGAGGAGCCTCCTTTCCTGCTGCGTTCGTCGTTCCGTCCTGGAACGTGGAGTAACATGTCACATTCATACACTCTGCAGAGGTGCGCTGCTTTACCCATAAGAGATCAAGACCTTGTTGCACAACCGGGCGAATCTTTCCCGTCCACACTTCCTTGGTGTGGGGCCCAGTCAGTAATCCAAGCCAATCACTGCGCCTTTCCACCATCCCCGCACACCCCCCATTACTCCGGTGCGTGTTAGTGGGAGACACCCCAGCTTAATAGCTGCCAACTAGTGGGAGACACTGAAGGGGTTATGGTGCAGAAAACAATAATTTTCTAGCGAGCGAAACCCTAACTAGCCAGGATCTATCTATCTAGTACATGCGATAACGGTGGCGGAACGGGTTACATTACCTCCATGTAGACCGATAGCGGGGATTACGCTCCCGCACAAGCGTTGACGATGAAGTCGTACGTAGCCGACCTCGAGGTCGCGGAGAACTTGCCGCGATGTCGGTGTCGATGACGCCGGGGTGTCGACGATGATCTGCGTCGACGGGCGTCGGGCGGAAGAAGGCAGAGCGCCAGCACCGGGGCTGGTGCGCCGGCACCAGAGGGGGGAGGCGCGGCGGCTGCAGGGGGCGAGACAACGTCGCCCAAGCTCCTCAATAGAGTAGCCTCCGAGCACTCGCAAACATACGGAGCCTAGCGACAACTCCCGGTCATTCAGATCCAGCTGAAATCGCAGGAGTAGATCTTATCTGGAATCCCGCAGAGCAACGGCGCTCTGCGGTATGGCTTAGGTGGAGAGAGACCCCCTTCCTCAGCTCGGCGCGGCTCCAACTTGGGAACCACGAGATCGAGAGAGAAATTGGGAATTAATTGAATTTCCTGTGTATTAAATCAATTAATATGCCTTGCTATATAAAGGGGGAATGGGGTGTGCAAACCCCTTGGCTCCCCCATGTGGGACTAAACAAAGGAGGAGGGGAGGGGGGTTCGGCCCCCACATGGGCTGGCCGAACCAGCCTATGGGGCCCACCCCCTTTGGTGGTGCGGTTCCCCCTCTTGGGCCCTCTTAGGGCCCATATAGGTGGGAGCCCCCTTTTTCCTTTATTTAATTAATATTAAATTAATATAAAAATCCCATTAATTCATAATTAATATATTTATATATAATTCAATATCCCGTGACTCCGAAAACTCTTTCGGACCACCCGAACAACTTTCGGACATTCCTGGAACCATTCCAGACCTCTCCGGAACTCCTTCCGGACCACCGGAACTCTTTCCGGATCATTTCTCTCTCTCCAATAAAAACCTATAAAATTTCAGAACCTATCTCCTAGCGTCGCTAAGACCTTAAGTTTGTTACGCTACGGTTCGGGAACACTCCAGACATGGTCGAGACACTCCGCTCACCAATGATCGTCAGGGATACCTGGAAATATATGACGACCCCTGTGCATTCCACGAATATCGTCGTTGAACCATAAGTATGATATTCATTCCCTTTGTCTCTGCGATACTACCTTGTCCGAGATATGATCGTAGACACACCGATGCCTTTGCTGTATCTCGTTACCGACGAAGGTTATTAACTCGTCTGCGATATTACATCTCCATGACCTAGTCATAAGCTGCAGCTATATAGATGCAATATCACCGAGTGGGCCCAGAGTATCTTTCCATTACAAGAATGAACAAATCCCGCTCTTGATCCTTACGTCTCGATGCTCTTTCGGAATACCCAAGATGGACACCGTTATTGTCATGCTATATAAGACACAACGTTTGATGCTCTCAAAGCACTCATACGAAGCAACAATAAGTACGGTCTCACGGTCTAAGGAATAAGCTATCATACTCTTATCTATTGCAAATGACAAACATCGTAATACGATCTTATTACAATACTTTGCGTATGTCCACCACCTTATTCTACTAACAAGATGACCCCATTGTCAACCGACGTCATTGTCCTTGATCGGGAATCTCGATCAACTGTTGCCCAATGGACTAGCTCATATAGAGGCTTGCTAGGGACCTGGTTGTCTATGTATCACACGTGTATTAATAATTCCGATTAATACAGTTATAGCATAATACACAAACCTATTATAAACTTATGAGATAACGCAATAAATACTACTTATTTATTTGCCTCTAGGGCATATCTCCTTCAGTCTCCCACTTGCACTAGAGTACAAATAAACTAGCTGCATTTTACTTTATCAGAATCCCTTATCAAATAAGAATCATTTGATAATGCTTGCTCGTGGAAAAGTGTTACTGCACAATCCATGATTGTACATGCTTTTGCGATTCACTGGCATCAACTTGTTTGATATCACCATGTTGTCTAACAACATATATGAAAATACCGTAACTAAGTGAGACTTCTGCTTCCCAGCGCTTACTCTGATTATACTAACCAGATAACTGCCCTGAAAAACACACTCAGCCATGCAGAGCCCCTTGTAACAATTACAAACTCGCGATATCTACATACTTTCACACCAATGTAGAAAACTTGACATTCAAATGTCAATCCCTTAACTAACGCACTTCTACTTCCAGTAAATTCCAAATTTACTTTCATAACTGTTCTTTACTCCAAGAACATCGGTTATATTTTATCGAGCAGATAATATGGTTTCTGTATGATGTCTAATATATACATAATAGACCCACATGTCATACAACCATTACCTTCATGCATCATTACTCTTAATGACCAATTGGATTCCAAAGGACCATCCTTTTTTATTCTATTCTGACTCCTCAGATATAATCCAACACAACTCGACTAACTATTTAAAATTCCCGTTCTATTTCAAAATAGACACTAACTTTTAAATAGTTTTACAACTTCATCCTATTCTATTGGTACAGTTTCACAATGTGTTAACTACACAAGATGAATTCGACTCCCACTCGAATTATGTCTCCACATATTTGATAACACGAGCTCCCACTCAAAAACATGTTATCCACATATTTGAGTTCCCAAGCTCCCACTCAAAAAATATGTTCTTCACATATTTCTCCTGAGTGAACTAACTATGACTCCCACTTAAATCGACATCTTGGTTAAACCAAAATCATTAATCTACTATCAATTCGAATTTAATACAAACTACAGTATTACATTAATACAAATCCCTCAGACTTCAAGCATGTCTACATAAATGTAGTCAACAAATTTGATCTTGTCCAAGAAACATTTCTCGACAAGACATGCTACCGCGTCTTTCTTATAGTCACATTTCTCATATAACACCTTATATGACGATTAAACAATCTTATTCCTCTAATAAGAATTGCAGCAACAATTACTCTCTTAATCCTTTCAAATGCAACTTTGGATTTCCAGGCTCAAAAAGCCTTTGTTCGTATTCCGATATTTTCTCAACTTTCTTTGTATTCATAAAGTGCACCTTGATCTGTCAACAAGATCTGAAATACTTAATACAGTGCTGTGACCTGACAGCAATATTAAATATAACAACACTTTATTTAGAAGTTTCTTTCATGAAAATATTATGATCTTTATGAAGAGGATTGCAAGCAGAAAACAATTTTCTAGTCTCCCTCACTCTTAATCATTAAACTTTCATTAGCAGACATATACTCTTTGGAACATCTTCCAACATAAGTCTGACACTTTATTCCAAACTTCTAATTTCAATCCATAAACCATAATTCGAAAAGTCATCTTTTCTCGGAATTACATAGACAACAAACTGAACTTTGTTTCTAATTGATTCTGGAATACACTCTCGTCCAATGCGAGCAATCTACAAAGAACTACTCATGTATATTCCGAATTATCGCATAATCATATACACGTCGACATTACTGTCGATCCTATGAATTCTTGTTGAGAAAAATATCTATTTTCTAAAGTGGACATCGACTATAATGTTTCGAACATATTAGGAGATTCTAAGACTGATTCTGACAGACCACACTTTATTTATTTAAAATAGAGCATAATTATAATTCCCCACATATCACCATATATGACATTATAATATTGTGAAAACAAATTTCCACAAGTCTTTTGTGTTGAAACCATGATTCAAAAATATTGTCCTTTGATCGAATCTTGTGAATACAATATTCACTAATCTTTCTTCTGAAAAACCCCATTTGATCTATTATCAAATTAATTTCAGACTCCATAATTTATCGGGCAAATACTCCCATTTACCAAAATCATAGAAGAATTCGGATCAAGCAAAAACACCATTGATTAATCATTAAAAATGACTCACAATCAATTTCCTCTAGTATTGCAACTTCAATACTGCATTTCAAACTTAATCAATTTTGGCACTCGAAATACTTAAATGGACCAAAAATATCCATTACTTCTTTCATTGCCTTTATGACTAAATTCGATGGTGTTTGTTCTTTGGACACACAATTTTATCATTCCTGCTATTATAAATGTATATCATACGCATAATGTAATTGAGATGTGATGCAAATTACTCATAACATGAAACAACTGCTTTGTTTCATAACATAAAACAACTGATGTGTTCTATATGAATAATTATGTCTTGTAACATTCAAGACACCAAACTAGATCACATTCTCACTATTACAAAATGTCTTATCAAAAACTATTGATGATAACTAATATGATATCTCGAGGGCGTGAGCACCACTGGCCATGAACTTGCCATCACTCGTGCACTGTCACGTCACCCTTCGCCACATACTTGTGATAATCAGGGACTGTTTCACAAACAGAACAATTATCAAACACTTTTCATCAAGTATGAGAAGAATACATTTATATCTTCGTATATCAAATATACCCATAGCGTCGAAGAACTCTTCTTCGATGAATCAACTTTTAGAGATTTGAACTTGTTCACGAACGTGAAGAAGCTCACCGTGTCTCTATAGCATATTCACGCACATGCTATTCACAGCTAGGAGGTAAAGCGCAATCTCTATTGCACTGGAGTTCGCTATCTAGAAATTGTAGATATTCGTAAGCCTGAAGTAGATGTCACACAACTTCTTCAACTGAGTTTCCAGACAGGTATGCTCCCCATGTGAATGGTCCGGAACTTTCTAAGCTGTCTGAACTGCTCAAGACTCAATTCATCTTTGAAGTGACCTCTGATCGCATCAATCACGACATATGGCTCCATGTGTTGAAACAACTTTCAACTCGGGTGCTAGGCATACGCTCATGACGATCGTCACTTCCATGAACATGTCATGATGCTTACGGAACTCATCATCTTGCTCCTTGCTATCAGAATCATCTGGTCTAACTCGTAACTAATGTTCTAGCACATATAGGATGTTTGTTGTGTTTGGAGAATGTTTCTAAAACCAATGCACCAGCTGACGAAGTTGGACCCGTCGGCTTCCAAGGTAGAATCCGAGCTCTTGAAGAAGTAACCGAAGCGTAGTTCCGTAGTCTCCAGATGTGATCGCAAAAGAGGTAAGATAAGTTTATAATATATAGGTGAGTTTTAGTTCTATAATCTCATTATCAAAAACACACCACACCAAGATTATTATCCCTAAAAATAATAATGGCGATTACACGATCCTCATCCACCACACTACCCCCGATCATCACGGCCGGCAGCACAGCTTCAAAGGTGGACATAACATGTCGATCACAACAACTCTGTGACTCGTGCTCGATCTTTCGATCTTCCCGTGTTCCGAGGCCATACCTCTGAGTATGCTAGGCTCGCCAATCAAACCTCGAAGACCTGCGCGTGCAACATGGCTTACACCCACTGTATGCGAACGACGAGATGTGTGACACCCGATCATCACGGCCTGCCTCATAACGTAGAACTTTCTTGGTGGTGCGCAACGAGGGAGAACACAATTTTGGTATTTGTTAGGGATCATCCTATTTATGATGCTACCGTTGTATATCTAGCATATAAGCAATCAATAGGATGCACACACAACAGCACACAATAATGATGCAATGAAGTGCGATGTGACATGGTCGATGCGCCTGGACCTTCATGGCGCCATGTGCCTGGCCCCCGGCGCCCCGGCATGGCTCTGAGTCTACAGAGCCCTCCATTGCCTCCGACAGTACGAGTAATATCAAAACTTACCGTAACCATGTCACATAAAATAACGCCTCTGCAAAACAAAGTTAGACGCCTCTAGCTTTATCTAGTTTTGCAAGTTTTACGTGGCATATAGGCTTATTCGTAGGAGAACCGCTTCCCTACCTACGAACTTTGTACCACAACGTCGATCGTATAATTGCATGTTTAAGCATCCCTTTCGGTCCCTCCATTGAAAATGCTTTGCCGACTAGAGAGAGAGAAACAGACACCCGCCAGCCACAGATACGGTGCAAGCCGTATGTCAGTAGTGGAACCAGTCTCGCGTAAGCGTACGCGTAAAGTCGGTCCGGGCCGCTTCATCAACTCAATACCGAAGGCATCGCAAGTGCACGCTAGAGGGTAGCAAATATAAGAAAGACGCCCTCATTCAACATGAGTTCTAACCGTACCAGCAGTACTACGCATAGATCGGCTCTGATACCACTGAAGGGGTTACGGTGCAGAAAACAATAATTTTCTAGCGAGCGAAACCCTAACTAGCCAGGATCTATCTATCTAGTACATGCGATAATGGTGGCGAAACGGGTTACATTACCTCCATGTAGACCGATAGCGGGGATTACGCTCCCGCACAAGCGTTGACGATGAAGTCGTACGTAGCCGACCTCGAGGTCGCGGAGAACTTGCCGCGATGTCGGTGTCGATGACGCCGGGGTGTCGACGATGATCTGCGTCGACGGGCGTCGGGCGGAAGAAGGCAGAGCGCCAGCACCGGGGCTGGTGCGCCGGCACCAGAGGGGGGAAGCGCGGCGGCTGCAGGGGGCGAGACGACGTCGCCCAAGCTCCTCAATAGAGTAGCCTCCGAGCACTCGCAGACATACGGAGCCTAGCGACAACTCCCGGTCATTCAGATCCAGCTGAAATCGCAGGAGTAGATCTTATCTGGAATCCCGCAGAGCAACGGCGCTCTGCGGTATGGCTTAGGTGGAGAGAGACCCCCTTCCTCAGCTCGGCGCGGCTCCAACTTGGGAACCACGAGATCGAGAGAGAAATTGGGAATTAATTGAATTTCCTGTGTATTAAATCAATTAATATGCCTTGCTATATAAAGGGGGAAGGGGGTGTGCAAACCCCTTGGCTCCCCCATGTGGGACTAAACAAAGGAGGAGGGGAGGGGGGTTTGGCCCCCACATGGGCTGGCCGAACCAGCCTATGGGGCCCACCCCCTTTGGTGGTGCGGTTCCCCCTCTTGGGCCCTCTTAGGGCCCATATAGGTGGGAGCCCCCTTTTCCTTTATTTAATTAATATTAAATTAATATAAAAATCCCATTAATTCATAATTAATATATTTATATATAATTCAATATCCCGTGACTCCGAAAACTCTTTCGGACCACCCGAACAACTTTCGCACATTCCTGGAACCATTCCAGACCTCTCCGGAACTCCTTCCGGACCACCGGAACTCTTTCCGGATCATTTCTCTCTCTCCAATAAAAACCTATAAAATTCCAGAACCTATCTCCTAGCGTCTCTAAGACCTTAAGTTTGTTACGCTACGGTTCGGGAACACTCCAGACATGGTCGAGACACTCCGCTCACCAATGATCGTCAGGGATACCTGGAAATATATGACGACCCCTGTGCATTCCACGAATATCGTCGTTGAACCATAAGTATGATATTCATTCCCTTTGTCTCTGCGATACTACCTTGTCCGAGATATGATCGTAGACACACCGATGCCTTTGCTGTATCTCGTTACCGACGAAGGTTATTAACTCGTCTGCGATATTACATCTCCATGACCTAGTCATAAGCTGCAGCTATATAGATGCAATATCACCGAGTGGGCCCAGAGTATCTTTCCATTACAAGAATGAACAAATCCCGCTCTTGATCCTTACGTCTCGATGCTCTTTCGGAATACCCAAGATGGACACCGTTATTGTCATGCTATATAAGACACAACGTTTGATGCTCTCAAAGCACTCCTACGAAGCAACAATAAGTACGGTCTCACGGTCTAAGGAATAAGCTATCATACTCTTATCTATTGCAAATGACAAACATCGTAATACGATCTTATTGCAATACTTTGCGTATGTCCACCACCTTATTCTACTAACAAGATGACCCCATTGTCAACCGACGTCAATGTCCTTGATCGGGAATCTCGATCAACTGTTGCCCAATGGACTAGCTCATATAGAGGCTTGCTAGGGACCTGGTTGTCTATGTATCACACGTGTATTAATAATTCCGATTAATACAGTTATAGCATAATACACAAACCTATTATAAACTTATGAGATAACGCAATAAATACTACTTATTTATTTGCCTCTAGGGCATATCTCCTTCAGACACCCCAACTTAGTTGCAAACTAGTGGGAGACACCCCAACTTAGTTCCCGAAGCCAACCTTCATAGATGTTAGAAGCCACAACCCGAAGGTGAGATTATTATCCGAGCCATCTCAAGCTCATGAGCGGATTTACCACCGCCTGGCTTGTACTATGCATCCGTTGGTGTACGAGAGGAAAAGGGTACAGCTGACTTCTCCGTCCCATTCCAAATCTTATGGTTGCGCGTAATATTCGGCGCAAGAATCACTGGCGACATTTGTTGTTAAGTCCTAGGTGATACTTTCCCGTGCAAATGGAACCTCCACCACAACATTCTTACCGTGGTCCCATCTGCCAGCCATATGAGATTACCACCTCACTGGTGGATAACCGTACTCATATTATTATGAAATAAGTTTTGCCCTTTTTGTGTGATATGCAATACTAACATTTTGAAAATAGTTCCTTAACAAATACATCAAGAGGACATGAATAAAAGGGATGAACTTGCCTGCTGGCTGAGTGGTGGTGTAACGTGAAGGTTCAGACTGACCCGGGACCTCGGGTTCTGAAATAAGGCATCATTGTCTCATAAGACAATGTTTAAAGAGGCAAATGATGCTATTATGAATAATAATGCTAAGCATTGAATTTATTTTGCTAAATTCTTATTGAGGTGAAATTCTATTTTGAAGTGTTAATAGAATGTGTGTTATTTTCTTTCTTTTTAATTCTTCAGGAGTAATTAATAATTATCTCTGGAGGATAAACAAATATTTGGAATTCAAGTTTTTAAATGGTTTTATATTTAAAACAGAAATAATTTCAAAAACTTAATTGATATGATTTAGTAAAGGAAATGCAATTTCTTTTCTTGATTTTAATTTGTATGAATGAATAATATTTTTATTTTATTTATTTGCAATATTTATCACAATTAAATTCCTTATAGAAATATTTTAAAATAAAATTTAGTTTGTAACTTATTTTTTCATGATGAAATAAGATGAGTTTATTTTCTTGACTTTTACATTACATATATTCTTTCTTTTTAAATAGTCTAGGATTTATAAATAAACTTATTTTACAAGATATTATTTAAAATCAGGAATAAACAATTTTGAATACTTTACATTTTCTAGATTCAAAACTAATCTTTATTTAAATTTGGAGTTTATATTTATTTCTTTGGTAGATGGTTTTATTTTATGTCTTTGTTTTATTTGGAGGAATTTTCATTGGGCTTTTATTTTAAATGGCCCACTGACCAGTGGGCCAGGGTGACTTGGTCGGGTTAGACCAGCTCGGGCTGGCCGAACCGGTCCAGTGGACCAGACCCGCACCTCTCCCCGATCCCCTTTCTCTCTCCTCTCTGGCGATCGAAATCGCCGGCGCCTCCGCCGCTCGATTCCGGCCGACTCCGGCGTCCTCCGCCGCCGCCACCGCACGCAATCGATGCACCGCACCGAGCTCCACCCCTCTGTCCGCGATTTCTCGCCGGGTTTGTCCTTGCGCGGCCGTGCCCTCTTTGGTCCTAAGCTAGGGTTTCCGCCGTCGGCTTTTTGCTGGTTCCGGCGATGCTCCTGTGGTTCTGGTGCACGAGGAAGACTTCCCGGTGTTGCGCTGCGGCGGCCGTGTGGGCACTGCCCCACCACGCCGTCGTGGTTGCACACCGGCGCTGGTAAGCACCATCCTTCCCTCCACTCTCTCTCACTCTATTTGGGCCCGAGGCCGTGCTGTGTGATATTCCTCTCTGTTGGTAGTGATTAGAGGCTATTTGTGGTGCTTAGGGTTGACCAGCTTGTGTGTTGTTATGCTAATCTTATGGATTGGCGACTGGTGTTGCTACTGGCAGTTCCTCTGGATTGATTCAATCATCTGGTTTGGTTGGTTTGATGTTCAATTTATTATCTGCTCTGATGTATCCGTGGGTGCTCCTCTGAACCCTTGGTTCAGAGATGTGCCACGGATGTTTAACTGAAGCAAATGCTCAGTTTGCTGCCGGAAGCTTTGTTGCTTTACTTATAAATGATTCCTGGGATTTTGATTACAGGAAGATGATATGATAAATAATTAGATGATTCCTTGATTAAGTTGGTAAGATCTTATTTAGGTTTGTGCTTGTGGTGCTATTTCCACCGAGAATTAGTGCCCAGCAAACCATGTGCTAGATCATGTTGATTTGTATAAGATCTTTAGCTAATTGCTATTAGCAAGGAATTGGGTTGTGTTGCCTCAGCCGATGATGCATAAGCTGAGGCTTAGTTAAATCAGAACATATGTAATTCAATTGCCTCGAACTTATGTCATAATGGCCAGTGATGGTGGTCTGAGGCCTCTCTGAGATAAGCTATCCTGCATTACTTGCATGAGTAATTTATTTCTAGTAGCCTGTGATGCACAGACTGAGGCTTGTATTGCTTGGAAAATATATTTGGGCTTGCTGTGTAATTATTTGTTACCCCATGCCTATGATGCAAAGGCTGAGGCTAAATTAAGATAAGAACATATACTGGTTGGATTTAGGTGTTTATTATTTCCAATGATGAGCTGTGCACAACACTTCTGTGCAAAGCTGAGGAAAATCCTACCACACATCTACCATGCTTGCATAACTTGCTTTAAGGGGTTGAACTCAACCTTAGTAGATGTGGTGTGGTAGTAGGTTGTTGTGGAGGTCCTGGATCAGCTGTGGTTGTGCAGATCCTGATCAGTTGTTGTTCACCTCCTCCTCCTGGGCTCCGGTCTGCTCCCTGTGGCTGCTGCCCTTCTCCTCCTGGTTTGTACTCAGCCCTTCTCCTCCTAGGTATTGCTGGCCTGCTTCTTGCTTTGCTTTTAGCAAAGGTGAGATCTGGTCTAGTGGTGCTGGGTGGATGATTTGGGTAGAGATGAACTGGTGTGGATGAATTGGTTGGGTGATGAACAGAGGAGGGTGATGTGTGTTGTGTTTGAGCTGAAGTGACCAAAGGGTTTTTGCTTCCCTTGCTTGCTACGGCAGTGAGTCCTTATCCTACTGATTTCAGCTGTGCTGGTGACAGCAGTGAGGTTTTGCATGTGTGAGAGAGCTGCCTGCATACCAGCTTGCCCAGGTCCTGTGCTTGGAGCTGATCCCTTCGGCTCTCTTTGAGATTATCCTGGTTGTGGGAGTTATTTTGTGATGCCAAATGGCTTTTCCTTAATCCAGACCTTGATGTGGTGCTGAGACTAAAATATTTGATAAGAACAGATGCTAACCTTGGTTAAGGTCCTAAACTCGATGATGAGACTAACAGTGCATTTCACTGTTAATCTGAGAGTATTATTTTACCAATACTTCCCCTTTATGAAATGCTTTTATTTTGTCTCCTATTGTTTTTGTGTTGCTTCCTTTTGTCTTCCAGGAAAGATAAATGGTGTGAAGATGGAGCAGATGAATATTGAGATGGAGAAGATTAAGATGCAAGAATTAGTTTTTCTTAGGATTTTGTTTCTATATGTAATCTCTTATTTATTTCATTTTTATTTAAATGTTTGTAAATACAATGTAACATTATTGTTTATTAATAAAGAAAGTATTTTTGTACTTCATTATTTATAACTTGTATTTGTAATTATTTAATTTGTGCGTTGCACATTTATTAAATAACTACTTATCATTTGTTTGTGTATTTTCAAATTCAAATTATTTGAATATTTGAATTTGCTCAATTTTCCTCAAACAAATAAAGTACCTAAAGGTCATGTCAAAATTTATAACAATCACCTCCATTGAGCTAAGCCCTAACACAACGAGATGAAAGAAACTTTGATCTCTTCAGGGTTTAAGTTGCGAAAAATTTATTCGGACTTTCAGATGCATGAATGCAAATGCACAAATTCTATTTCTACCCTCCGTGGTTTCCTAAACGCTGGGACGTTACAGTCTTTCCCCCTTAACCAGAACTTTGTCCCGAAGTTATCTGCTTTGGTATACTATCCGGCCTTCCTCTGTGTTCCAAATGGGTATGGTCTTATCCTCACAGTTGATTTCTGCACCATTCGGTCTGCCAAGCAATCATCCTTGATATGCTTTGTTGGTATCCATATAGGTTGACATACTATGCCTGCCACAGTTCATAATGACCTGCTCTTCTTTCATCTGGGTGGCTGTAAGTATCCTTCCAGCTGACCTTAAAATGGTTGGTGTTCCTAAAGTCCTATGTCTAAGCCCATATCTATCTATAAGTTAGGATGTCGTAAAAGAAATAGCGGCTCCAGTACCAAATAATTACTTGTCGGGATGAATTAGAATTTTAAGCGTACCTATGACAGCCTTGTCAGAACGAATCGCCTCCTCCAAAGTGGTACAATTGAGTTTTCCATAAGGCTTGCCTCCGTTCACATTGTCGTTCTTGCCAGAGTTTCCACCCCTTGGTGGTCCACTTCCTTCCGGACGGCTTCCTCCCATTCCGGGTCTGCCACCTGTGTTCCGGTTCGGGCATTCTCTCTGATAGTACCGATACCACAATTATGACAAATGATACTATGCTTGGGATCCCGTATCCTGGTGGTGGGTGCTTTGTTTGCCATGACAGGGCGAGGTTTGAAAACCAACTTAGGTGTCAGTTTGCTGGGTTGCTCTCTCCTGGGTTCCACCTTCATCCTCTTGTTCCTCTCCTCCTGAACTTGTTTGAAGTCGTCTTCCCAGGTGATTGCCGCATCCACCAGCTCTTCAAAACTGGCCGCCTTGGTTAGTCTGATCTGCATCTTCATGTAAGGGTGCAGTCCTCGAAGGAACCTCTTCTTCCTTTTCTCAGGTGTATTAACATCATCCTCAGCATATCGAGAAAGAATATTAAACTCTCGGATGTACTTCTGAACCGGCAGATTGTTCTGTCTGAGGTTCTCAAACTCACGTCGCTTCAACTCCATCACACTCTCGGGGATGTGTGCTTCACGAAATTTCCGCTGGAACTCCTCCCAGGTGAATATCTTATCCACTGGGTATACATTCACCACATTCTCCCACCATGCGGCCGCTGGTCCCGCTAATAGATGTACAGCATAACGTACCTTTTCTAGGTCAGAACACCCCACCGTTGTCAACTTCCTTGCGGTATCACGGATCCAATCCTCCGCATCCATTGGCTCTGTTGCCATTGCAAACGGTAGTGGTTTTGCCTCTTGGAAATTCTTTGAAGTAACACCCCGAACTCCCTCGGGATACCTCTCTCCTCCTGCCTTTTGTAGCAGGGCCTCCATAAACTTATTCTGGTTCTCCTGATCTTTCCTACGGTTTTCCTCCATCATCAGTAGATATTGTGCAAACTGTTGCGATGTCATCAAGGGTGGTGGTTGTGGTAGCCCTTCTTGTCCGAGTTCAGCTTCCTCCTTCTGCTTCGTCTCTCTCTCCATCCGGACCCTCTCCTCTTCCGTGATTTCTAACGCCATGTTCCCCCACGTCCTGTACAAAAAGCGAAACTCATAATTACACCATGCAATGCTTTCTGAGCTCAACTCAATGCACAGTGCGTGTCACAGGAAGAACCAAATCCAAATAAAACCAGCGGTATATTACACATACAACAAACACACATAATCTAGGGTTCGTACAGTACCACACTAAGGACATATTACAAGCTCACCCGGTATACTACACAGTTTGCCCCGGGTTCTGGGAGAACTCGCTCCCCATTATTATAACATAAACATATACCCTCTAAAGGACTAGATAATACTACTATCTCTTCTCATCGCACCGTCATGCGTCTGGTCCGTCACTCTTCGCGATACCTCCCCGAAGTTCACCCCTGGTGACATGAAGTCCGACGCACTAAGTCTGGAGTGAAGAGCCTCCCTGGTGGAACATAGTTGGTATCGGAGGTGTCAGGAAACAGTCCTCCCATGCCAGCATAGCTCGCGGCATCCTGCCCAGCCTGGTATGCGTTCACATTCTCATCCTCGTCGGAAGAGATATTTATCACTATGTGATCTGCCCCGCACCTGCAGCCTGCCCTGGTGGTGCGATATCCACCACACTGTCGTCGGTGTCGTAGACGGGCACTGGATCCTGGTTCATGCCAGCGTACCAGTTGTACCTCCAGCCATCCGAGTTCTCCATAGGAGTCTCGGCATCATAATCTCCCACTGGTGTAAGTGGATCGCTATGTGCTATCTCTGGATAAAAGATAGGTTCTGGCGTGGGCGAATAACAGAATGGCACATACTGTGATGGCCTCCTGGGTGTACCTTCTTCCTGAACCCTACTAGGCTCTCCTATCTCCAAAACTACCTTCTTCTCCTGTCTCTTCCTTCTCCGAGGATCCTCTCGGTCCTCGATCATCACGTCCTTGTCTTCCACCATGACACAATGGGTGTTGTACAAGGATCCCACCACCTGTCTATACCTGTCTAGCAACCTAGTCGCTAGGCGAGGCTTGGTCTTAACCAAGACTGAGTGGTCTACCATTTCCTCCGTGGAATGAGTACTATGGGGCAAGGCTATGAAACTTGTACCCTCCAACTCTACTGCCCTATTCTCACGAATAGTAGCGATCGCCTCCAATACAGCCTCATTATAAGCTGCGGTGACACTCAATCCTTCCCCTCTAGGTGGAAATGGACACGGTGTAAACTCTCTAGGTATTATTACTAATACCTGATACTTCACTAACTCCTCTCCCTCCGTAAAGGTATAGGTCTTGACAGGAATATATGTGGGATATCCAAAGACTCTAAGCAGTGACCGTAACTGCTCGGTAAATGTCCCCTGGAACTGATCCAACGTATCATGTTGAACCCATGTCGACTTCTCGGAAGCCATCGTCTTTGGAGTACTGTATAAGAATTTATAATTAGTACTAATGCATCATAATAAAGAATTATCACACTAAAAATATGACAACGTTATTCTCAAGTGAATATTCATCATATTCCTAGAGAACTCTTTATCGTTGCTAATTATCCCTACAGGTTCTATCCCATTACTAGGTTTCCAACCTAAGGTCAAAGCAATGGCTCTGATACCAGCTGTGATGATCCGCCATGCTACCGCATGATTGCAGCACGCAGGACATCGATGTAAAACTCACGGAACACCGTTCCGCAAATTTCACACCATCAGAGTGGCACAACAGAAACATTGCATGGGTCCAACGGTCATACACATATTATTACAAGCCAAAAGTGTACAAATTCGGAAAGATCCTCTTCGGTCCACCGAGGATCCGCACTACTAGGTTCCATTTGTAAACTCAAAGGTTTCCAAACAAGGGGTAATAACAAACTTCAAACCAGGGAGCTCAGCAACTTATTTAGTAAGTTCTATGTTGCTCGGCTCACTAGCTACGCTAGGGATTTGCTCTAGTAATCTTCCGTCTCTTCCTCTTGGCCGCCGTAGGTGATGAGGTAGTCGACGCCTTCGACTCCACCTGATAGGTCTGGCTCGTCGTAGACCAGATTGTCTTGGTTGTAGATGTCGTAACCCCCTTCGTCTCCTGTGGCCTCAAAGTCTAGAAAGGGGTTTAAGGCAAGGGTGAGTAACAGCGTTACCCCGCAAGTTCATTATGGTAAGGTGGGAAGTTTGATGCACTGGCTACAGCCGCAGACAATGGATTGTCGTAGGCTAATGCAATTTTTATAAACATTTCTTCAAAGGTTGCTTTTATTCTGAAGAGCTATGTCCGTCAGGAGTCACAGGGCTAGGGCTTTGAGGAGCCTCCTTTCCTGCTGCGTTCGTCGTTCCGTCCTGGAACGTGGAGTAACATGTCACATTCATACACTTTGCAGAGGTGCGCTGCTTTACCCATAAGAGATCAAGACCTTGTTGCACAACTGGGCGAATCTTTCCCGTCCACACTTCCTTGGTGTGGGGCCCAGTCAGTAATCCAAGCCAATCACTGCGCCTTTCCACCATCCCCGCACACCCCCCATTACTCCGGTGCGTGTTAGTGGGAGACACCCCAGCTTAACAGCTGCCAACTAGTGGGAGACACCCCAACTTAGTTGCAAACTAGTGGGAGACACCCCAACTTAGTTCCCGAAGCCAACCTTCATAGATGCTAGAAGCCACAACCCGAAGGTGAGATTATTATCCGAGCCATCTCAAGCTCATGAGCGGATTTACCACCGCCTGGCTTGTACTATGCATCCGTTGGTGTACGAGAGGAAAAGGGTACAGCTGACTTCTCCGTCCCATTCCAAATCTTATGGTTGCGCGTAATATTCGGCGCAAGAATCACTGGCGACATTTGTTGTTAAGTCCTAGGTGATACTTTCCCGTGCAAATGGAACCTCCACCACAACATTCTTACCGTGGTCCCATCTGCCAGCCATATGAGATTACCACCTCACTGGTGGATAACCGTACTCATATTATTATGAAATAAGTTTTGCCCTTTTTGTGTGATATGCAATACTAACATTTTGAAAATAGTTCCTTAACAAATACATCAAGAGGACATGAATAAAAGGGATGAACTTGCCTGCTGGCTGAGTGGTGGTGTAACGTGAAGGTTCAGACTGACCCGGGACCTCGGGTTCTGAAATAAGGCATCATTGTCTCATAAGACAATGTTTAAAGAGGCAAATGATGCTATTATGTATAATAATGCTATGCATTGAATTTATTTTGCTAAATTCTTATTGAGGTGAAATTCTATTTTGAAGTGTTAATAGAATGTGTGTTATTTTCTTTCTTTTTAATTCTTCAGGAGTAATTAATAATTATCTCTGGAGGATAAACAAATATTTGGAATTCAAGTTTTTAAATGGTTTTATATTTAAAACAGAAATAATTTCAAAAACTTAATTGATATGATTTAGTAAAGGAAATGGAATTTCTTTTCTTGATTTTAATTTGTATGAATGAATAATATTTTTATTTTATTTATTTGCAATATTTCTCACAATTAAATTCCTTATAGAAATATTTTAAAATAAAATTTAGTTTGTAACTTATTTTTTCATGATGAAATAAGATGAGTTTATTTTCTTGACTTTTACATTACATATATTCTTTCTTTTTAAATAGTCTAGGATTTATAAATAAACTTATTTTACAAGATATTATTTAAAATCAGGAATAAACAATTTTGAATACTTTACATTTTCTAGATTCAAAACTAATCTTTATTTAAATTTGGAGTTTATATTTATTTCTTTGGTAGATGGTTTTATTTTATGTCTTTGTTTTATTTGGAGGAATTTTCATTGGGCTTTTATTTTAAATGGCCCACTGACCAGTGGGCCAGGGTGACTTGGTCGGGTTAGACCAGCTCGGGCTGGCCGAACCGGTCCAGTGGACCAGACCCGCACCTCTCCCCGATCCCCTTTCTCTCTCCTCTCTGGCGATCGAAATCGCCGGCGCCTCCGCCGCTCGATTCCGGCCGACTCCGGCGTCCTCCGCCGCCGCCACCGCACGCAATCGATGCACCGCACCGAGCTCCACCCCTCTGTCCGCGATTTCTCGCCGGGTTTTTCCTTGCGCGGCCGTGCCCTCTTTGGTCCTAAGCTAGGGTTTCCGCCGTCGGCTTTTTGCTGGTTCCGGCGATGCTCCGGTGGTTCTGGTGCACGAGGAAGACTTCCCGGTGTTGCGCTGCGGCGGCCGTGTGGGCACTGCCCCACCACGCCGTCGTGGTTGCACACCGGCGCTGGTAAGCACCATCCTTCCCTCCACTCTCTCTCACTCTATTTGGGCCCGAGGCCGTGCTGTGTGATATTCCTCTCTGTTGGTAGTGATTAGAGGCTATTTGTGGTGCTTAGTGTTGACCAGCTTGTGTGTTGTTATGCTAATCTTATGGATTGGCGACTGGTGTTGCTACTGGCAGTTCCTCTGGATTGATTCAATCATCTGGTTTGGTTGGTTTGATTTTCAATTTATTATCTGCTCTGATGTATCCGTGGGTGCTCCTCTGAACCCTTGGTTCAGAGATGTGCCACAGATGTTTAACTGAAGCAAATGCTCAGTTTGCTGCCGGAAGCTTTGTTGCTTTACTTATAAATGATTCCTGGGATTTTGATTACAGGAAGATGATATGATAAATAATTAGATGATTCCTTGATTAAGTTGGTAAGATCTTATTTAGGTTTGTGCTTGTGGTGCTATTTCCACCGAGAATTAGTGCCCAGCAAACCATGTGCTAGATCAGGTTGATTTGTATAAGATCTTTAGCTAATTGCTATTAGCAAGGAATTGGGTTGTGTTGCCTCAGCCGATGATGCATAAGCTGAGGCTTAGTTAAACCAGAACATATGTAATTCAATTGCCTCGAACTTATCTCATAATGGCCAGTGATGGTAGTCTGAGGCCTCTCTGAGATAAGCTATCCTGCATTACTTGCATGAGTAATTTATTTCTAGTAGCCTGTGATGCACAGACTGAGGCTTGTATTGCTTGGAAAATATATTTGGGCTTGCTGTGTAATTATTTGTTACCCCATGCCTATGATGCAAAGGCTGAGGCTAAATTAAGATAAGAACATATACTGGTTGGATTTAGGTGTTTAATATTTCCAATGATGAGCTGTGCACAACACTTCTGTGCAAAGCTGAGGAAAATCCTACCACACATCTACCATGCTTGCATAACTTGCTTTAAGGGGTTGAACTCAACCTTAGTAGATGTGGTGTGGTAGTAGGTTGTTGTGGAGGTCCTGGATCAGCTGTGGTTGTGCAGATCCTGATCAGTTGTTGTTCACCTCCTCCTCCTGGGCTTCGGTCTGCTCCCTGTGGCTGCTGCCCTTCTCCTCCTGGTTTGTACTCAGCCCTTCTCCTCCTAGGTATTGCTGGCCTGCTTCTTGCTTTGCTTTTAGCAAAGGTGAGATCTGGTCTAGTGGTGCTGGGTGGATGATTTGGGTAGAGATGAACTGGTGTGGATGAATTGGTTGGGTGATGAACAGAGGAGGGTGATGTGTGTTGTGTTTGAGCTGAAGTGACCAAAGGGTTTTTGCTTCCCTTGCTTGCTACGGCAGTGAGTCCTTATCCTACTGATTTCAGCTGTGCTGGTGACAGCAGTGAGGTTTTGCATGTGTGAGAGAGCTGCCTGCATACCAGCTTGCCCAGGTCCTGTGCTTGGAGCTGATCCCTTCGGCTCTCTTTGAGATTATCCTGGTTGTGGGAGTTATTTTGTGATGCCAAATGGCTTTTCCTTAATCCAGACCTTGATGTGGTGCTGAGACTAAAATATTTGATAAGAACAGATGCTAACCTTGGTTAAGGTCCTAAACTCGATGATGAGACTAACAGTGCATTTCACTGTTAATCTGAGAGTATTATTTTACCAATACTTCCCCTTTATGAAATGCTTTTATTTTGTCTCCTATTGTTTTTGTGTTGCTTCCTTTTGTCTTCCAGGAAAGATAAATGGTGTGAAGATGGAGCAGATGAATATTGAGATGGAGAAGATTAAGATGCAAGAATTAGTTTTTCTTAGGATTTTGTTTCTATATGTAATCTCTTATTTATTTCAGTTTTTATTTAAATGTTTGTAAATACAATGTAACATTATTGTTTATTAATAAAGAAAGTATTTTTGTACTTCATTATTTATAACTTGTATTTGTAATTATTTAATTTGTGCGTTGCACATTTATTAAATAACTACTTATCATTTGTTTGCGTATTTTCAAATTCAAATTATTTGAATATTTGAATTTGCTCAATTTTCCTCAAACAAATAAAGTACCTAAAGGTCATGTCAAAATTTATAACAATCACCTCCATTGAGCTAAGCCCTAACACAACGAGATGAAAGAAACTTTGATCTCTTCAGGGTTTTAAGTTGCGAAAATTTTATTCGGACTTTCAGATGCATGAATGCAAATGCACAAATTCTATTTCTACCCTCCGTGGTTTCCTAAACGCTGGGACGTTACAAAAGGCAAGGCAGTAGATGTTTTGGAAGGACGGTTTTAAAGATGAGCTATTAACGCTGTATTATAGAGCTAGGAAAAATGGGTTGTAGGCAGTTCTAGAATGGCTTGACAATCATATGTAATACTCATTTTCCTTGCTCTGAACTGTGTGTTCCTTTTCAATAATTATTTTATTTGCAAGAGCTTCTGGCTTTGAGCTTCTGGAATCCTGGTTACAAATTTAAGAAAACATATCATGTCTTGTTGCTGCTTCTCAGATTCAGAATCATTCGATCTAGGGAAATGAACACTGAGTTCACGGTTTAAAACAGAGTGAAATTATCAATTGCTACTAAGTTTCCATAGAACTATAGATAAAGAGGCAATCGATCTGGAGGTCCTTACTTGATGGCTACAGGTACTTCTGTATGGAGTCGGCCGATGTAAGCGCCAACTTGATCTAAGGAGCAATAAATATCATAGTTTAAACTTGATAATTGATATGCAGAAGTTGTTTCCCTTGTCAATTTCTTACCATGATGTTCATATGGCAGAAAATGGAGTTTCTTCCTTTCAACAGGAGAAGTGGTATATGTACTGTAAATATATAACCAAATAATCATTAGCAAAGAATAGCTTAATTTTGATCTGGAGGTCCTTACTTGATGGCTACAGGTACTTCTGTACGGAGTCGGCCGCTATAAGCGCCAACTTGATCTAAGGAGCAATAAATATCATAGTTTAAACTTATAGTCGACATGCAGAAGTTGTTTCCCTTGTCAATTTCTTACCATGATGTTCATGGCAGAAAATGGAGTTTCTTCCTTCCAACAGGAGAAGTGGTATATGTACTGTAAATATATAACCAAATAACCATTAGTAAAGAATAGCTTAATTTTTATAGGTGTGATACCAAAATTGCAGGGCAAGAAGCATCTACCGAAGGAAGATCAACTTCGTAGTTTACAGCGCTTTTCTCGGAAGGGTAAAATCTAGAGACATGAAGCATTAGCTTTGGAAAATGGGTAAATCTTATCTACTATATAACTTAAAAATAAACAGTTCGGCGGCCAATATGATAAAAAAACATAACACACTTTCTACTAACATATGTATAGAAGGAACAGACTAATAGGATAAATGTAATCTAATGTAGTAGAAAAAAAGAAACATGTACGATATTTACTAACTATGAAACCATCTTTTTGTTACCTTGTAGGATATCTATATAGCATCACATATGTTCAAAAATTAGATGCAGATGCCGCCAAGCACTTGAGAACTGAGAAAGAAGACAGTAGGCTACAGGTGACCTGAAGAAGAACGACAATGATAAAAGCAGAACGACATACAGAAGCAACTTTATAATTTTA
Organism: Poa annua; assembly: GCA_026929855.1. Lineage (NCBI taxonomy): Eukaryota > Viridiplantae > Streptophyta > Magnoliopsida > Poales > Poaceae > Poa > Poa annua. Next base: position 97,109,351 of record CM049431.1, on the reverse strand, counting down.
AGATTTGACTGTATACAATATGCAAACAACATACAACATCATATCTTTGCAAGAAAAACTATAAATTGCAGTCTAAGATTTAACAGGCATTTTCATAAAGTGGGACGGGTCAAAGAGATTGAAGAAACAGATTGCACATGATCTCACCTCACTTTGCAGAAAATGGAACGATGGGGCTGGTGATGGTCTTCTTGTCTTCCTTTGATGTTCGTTCGTGTCATCGCTACTGGTCGCTGCTAGCCCGCCGTTGCCGCCAGGTCCTTGTGACCGTCGCCTCCCCTTTCCTTGCTAGTCCTTCCGCCGCCACCGCCTGCTAGCCCCGCTCCACCGCAACCACCTGGAATCCCCTCGTCGGCGCTTGCTTATTCCGCGCCACCGCCGCCCAATTTGTTACCCGCGCCGCCAGGAACAGGTGTGGGGAGAAGAGGATCTCCCGCGCTGGCAAGAACTGGAGCGTGGGGGAGAAGATGAGGTGATTATACTCGCAGAAGAGCACATGGCGGTCGACCGTCAGGGAGAGCAGCAGGGGCGCCGCCACGGCCTAGGGCTGATGGGGAGAGGAAAAGGGGAAGAAAGGAGGCGCTACCGGGTGACCGGACGCGAGAGGAAAGGCGGAGAGGCCCATGAAGACCAGCAGGTCGCCGGACTTCCCCGTGCCCGTCGATCTGACCGGGGAGAAGCGGAGTGACGGCAGCGTGCGTGGGCGGCGGCGGCGACATCGGCGCCGCACTGGAGGGAGAAAGGGAGGAGGGGTGATTGCGTTGGTCATTTTGCAAAAACATTTATGAACTTTGACATATTTACAAACTGGTCCTTCACAGTGTTAACATTTGGACTGCGGGTTAATGGTTCGATTTCTGAGTGGCTCTTGTGTGAAATAGGCACGGTGACCGGTGGAACCGGATGCGACCGGGCGACGTGGCGCGGTGTGATTGGTGGAGATGCCCGAGCTACAGTAACTCGTGTTTTGCCCCCTAGAAACTTGCGATCTGAGCCGTCCAACGGCATGATCGGACGGCCAGCGTTCAAAAGGCGACCTGGACGCTGAATCTGGGCATGAATCGAACGCACTTTCATATATAGTGTATATATGGCCTTTTAGGCCACCAGAGCACTACGACAGAGCCTTTTATAATACCAAGCACCCTTTGAAAGAAGCCCATTCAGAATTTCTCTCATTCCTGGCATCGGATAAACCATTACTGGGTGAGCTTAGCTCCTTACTGCGCATGCACTGAACAAGGTTTTTCACTCCCTGATGCCAGCAATGCAGAAACCGTGAAGCACGCTGTACCGACAGTGCTCAGGTTTTTACCACCAGAACTGAAGGTTTCAGCAGATTTTGCTGGGATCGCATCAATGTACTTGAATGTAGATAGCTTAGCAGATAGTACTAGTTCTTTTTTGAAAATTACATAGTACTAGTTCGAGGATACAACAAATTTGTGCTGTTAAAAGCTAAACACGACACAAACCAGAATTGCCACTTTGGCGGGTTGATTCATTGAGCACAGACCAACGCTACAACTAGGAAACAAGAGAAGCACCTACCTCCAAAAAATGAGAGCTCTCAAGAAAAAACTACTGTTTCGCATTGCATTAAAACGATGACTTGTTTCATGCTTAGCTGAATCGCGGTTCACTTCACATGATCCGATGACAAGTTTGGCAACGACCGGATCTTTTGAGCAACTTCACTAATGGTCATCATCGTGGTCGTCATCATCATCGTCCTCATCGTCGTCGTCCTCCTCCTCCTCCTCATCGTCGTCGTCGTCATCATCAGCAGCAGCAGAATGAAGAGCAGGTGCAGCAGCCTCCTCGCCGAGGCACGACTCCGGGACGACATCCCCAACGATCTTCCCGAACGCCTGATAGCAGTACGCTGACGTCCTCCCGCCGCCGATCTTGGTCAGGTTCACCCCCGACAGCGAAAGATCACTGCACGGCATGGCGTCGCTGCACGCGAAGGTCACCGCCTGCTCCGTCGCGGACGTCCCCGTGATGTCGATGTAATTGATCTTCTCCACGGCCACTGCACTCGCGTTCTGCAAACAAAAATTAACACAAGTTCAGAGATGCGGTGTTATGCTGCTGCTGCTGGTGGTGCTGAAATGCATCCCCGGATGATGGATTGGTAGCAGAGCCGGCCGGGGAGTTTACCGGGGTTCCGCAAGGAGTTCCCCGGTTGGAGGCGGAGTAGTGCTGGTCGATGATGATGGGATTGGACACGTTCTTCATCAAGATCTGCGCAAACTTCACCTTGCGCGCGCTACCACAACCTCCCTGAACAGTGATCTCTCAATAAGTAATGTAACAACTTAAAACAGGTTACGTTCAGTGTGTGTGGTGGCCGTGTCTTTAGATGCAGAGTAACAATTGGGCATTGCTTGTTTACCTCATAGGTCTTGATGCGCACACCGTATTTGGTGTTGGAGATGAACATGCTGTCCGTCTTGATCTTCTCTATCCTGTGAAGACTTCCGTTCTCGCCCAAGCCTCCAATACTGACGATGAAGAAGAAGGCGCACATTCAGTTTAATATTTCATGAAAAATTCTACTACCACAATGATATATGTACCTGTATGCTTACCTGATACCGTGGCCAGATCCGCACGAGATGGCTCTCAGCCGCACATCCGTGCAATTGCCCACAATCGACACGCAGTCGCCGCCTGAAAATGACAGAAGAACAGAGCACAGCTAACAACAGTAGCAAAAACGCAGGAAATTCAGTTCAGAAATGGATACATACAACGCACCGCACGCACTACTGACATACCTACGGAGAACAAGTCGTCCATGATGTGGACATTGACTGAGCTGACGAGCAGGACGCCGACGGTGCCGGGGCTGTGCGCCGGCGAGGTCACCCGCAGGTAGTTGGCCTCGACGTCGGAGCAGCGGGTGAAGACCAGGTGCTCGCGCTGGCCGTTCTGCACCGTGACGCCTTTCACGGTGACGTCCTGGCAGTCCTCGAAGTGCAGCATCTTGGGAGCGTCCTGTCGATCGCTGGAGGTGCCGTTCTCCCAGCCCCAGGACCGCGCCCACCACTGCCGGCCCCTGCCGTCGATGATGCCGCCGCCGCTCAGCGCCAGGCCCCTCACGCCGGAGAAATGCAGCCACCTGCCACCGTCGCCGTCGCGCCACTCGTCCGGGTTCTCCGGCGCGATGATGTTGCCCGAAACCTGATGAAGTTCACGCGAGGCTCGAGACTGAACTGAACTTGGGCGCGACGCGACGTGGCAGAGGGACGGAAAGAGAAATGAGTGGTGTGGTAGGGTGTACGTACCAGGAGCTTGATCTCGTCGCGGCAGGGGCCGGCGAGCGTGACGGGCCAGATCTGGTAGGACTTGCCGGCGGGCACGTTGAGGTAGGTCTTGTCGCCGGTGGCGCACGCCGCCGTCCACGCGTCCAGGAGCGCCTGGAGAAACAAAGAGGGAAACAGAATGACAACTGAATGCCTGCCTGTAGCGTAGAGCGCACCCGGCCTTGATCCGAGCATGGAATCCCGTGACGACGGCCGCCGGCCGGCTCAATGTGCAGCGGGCCACATTGTCATGGCATGCGTACCTGGGTGTCGTTGGCAATGCCGTCGCCGACGGCGCCGAAGTCGTCGAGGGTGAGCAGGACGCGGGCCTTAACGGGGCAGGACAGGAGTAGGAGCGCGATATGGACGGCGGCGGCGAGAGCCGCCACCAGGAGCGGCGTCCTTGCTCGAAGCGCCATGCACGCAGACGCACTGTGACCACTGTCCAGCTTAGCCTAGGCCGGTGTTGGTGTCTTGTACACACACTGCCGCGCGCTGCACTGTCTCAGTTTAAGTAAGCGAGGGGCAGCTCGATCGGGTGGAGCACGAGCGCCCGGAGTGCTGGTATAGGCACGGCGTTGCACGATCGCGCGGCCGGATTGCTGCTCCGGATCTGGGGAGCTAGCACGATCAGGCGCCGCCTGGCAACCCTACCAGGATCCATGCAATGGTTTATTTGGCAGCGTCCACTACCTGACACGATCATACGACTATATCGATCTGCAAACACGCCAGCGCGCAAAATTTTACACTATTTTCTTAGTATGTTTTTATTTTTTGACAAAGTTATATATATATATATATATATATATATATGAAAAAGATACTCATTACATCCAGACTCTGGACTAACACGATAAGAAATGCTCCGGTGCTTTCCGGGAAAATATGTTGTACGATTTTTAACGCAAATCGATGGATACGATTAGGAGTGGGGGTTGAGGGTGCTAATGTCATATGGTTAGTACTCCTTGTAGATCACTTATAAATCCTATGTGAATCTAATCATAGCCGTCGATTGACTTTAAAATTCGTGCAAGATATTTTCCCGAAAAACACCGGAACACTTCTCGTCAAGATATCAAGAATACACATAAGCAAATTGCTATCGAAAAGAAACAAACCAACAAAACTGGTGTACGAAACTTTAACGTCAACTATCAATTATCTTTAAAAAACTATTTTAATTATAGAAACTCGAGCATAGCAAGAGAGGTGCTTCAGCATCGTCACCTTTAAAAAAAGGGGAAGGACACATGACGTCAACATTTTTTTTCAAACTATCAGGAATTACTTTCAAATCACGTATTCAAAGTGCTCTAGTTGATACCATTGGTCTCTAGGATGCATGGTGTTGGTGTGGGCGAGAGAGAGTGGTGAGTGTAGGTGGGGATGAGCAAGGTTGTGTTTTTTTTTACTACGCAAAAACTTTGCCTATTATATTGACACTAGTTGGCACGCACGTGCAACACACGTCTACACAATCGTTCAGAATATTTCGTGTCGGCCGATATAAAACCAATGAAAAGAACTTTCGTACCAGAAATAGTAAATTTGTTAAATATATATTTTTTCAAATCACTTTGTTAAGTTCTAAGACACGGTGCCAGGCAAAGAAGTGGCACTTTGAAGGAGCCCAGAACTTCCTTACAGCTGTCTTGAATTAGGTGTGCATCTCATAGAGCCAAGGAATTGAGCTTTGTAGGCTGAACTCGACGTGTATAGGCCATCAGACGCCTGATGGTGTCGGGGGTGCCAACTGCCAGGGGTGAGAGCATAATACTTAAAACATTGGTGATGACTCATTGTCATAGCTTCGCTGCCTTCGCACAGCTCGTCGAATGTGATATGATAATCGTGTTGAGTTCTATTCTGCTTATATGTTATATTTTGGTTCTTCTATTTTTTTGCACGAATTATTTAGGTTCTTCTTGATTACTATATTGTATGCAGATAAATTAACAAATCTGTATTCAATACGCCGGTACACTATACAAACAGTCTCCACACCATTCATAGGCTATCAAGAGTCGTGCTTCGCGAGGCAGGAAGCCGGGACAACGGTGCCGACGGCCTTGCCGAACGCCTTGTAGCACGACGCCGACGCCGCGCCGCCCCCGCCTTCCAGCGTCAGGTTGACGTTCTTCAGCTCCAGCTCCCGGCACGGCACGGTGTCGCTGCACGCGATCTTGATCGCCTGCGCCGTCGCCGACGTGCCCCTCACGTCGACGAACTCCACCTTGCGCACCTCCACCGCCGATGTCTGGTTGGCGCATGGCGTTGGCTGGTCGCAGTAGTACTGGTCGATGATGATGGGGTTGGAGACGTTCTTCATCACGATGCTCTCGAACCTCAGGTCGTGAGCGAACCCCATGCCTCCCTGAAACAACAAACACAAACTTCCTGATCGTTACTTCTCGTCGGAGAGCTGGGATCAGATTAGAGGCGTGCAGTGTGTGTCCCTTCAGACCTGCCAGCTCTTGATCCTGACGCCGTTGGTTGTGTTGGTAAGCAAGCAGGTGTCCACCCTCACGTTCTCGACCCTGTCAGTGGTCCGGTTCTTGCCCAGGCTTCCGATGCTGACCAACACGAACGTGATGCGTGTTAGTGCATCATCCTTAATTCCTGGTAGCTGGGTTATTCAGTGAAGAGTAATGAAGTGGTACTGTACTAGTACCTGATGCCGTGGCCCGGCCCACACGAGATGTCTCTTACGCGGATGTCAGAGCAGTTGCCGACCATTGACACGCAATCGTCACCTGGTAATCATAAGGCAACTAGTATACAATGTGAATAGATGGTGTGCAGGTCAGCCGTCAGCTTGTGTTCTTCGTGGAAGCATACGAATTTGACTACTAGCATAGTTCTTTTTCAGCCACAACAAGTCTAACAATCGGCAGCAATGTATGACTAAACTACATGCAACGCGTGCTAAATCACTGTCAAGCGTTCGTTCATGTCTCTGTCAGGACATCTTCCATGCCCAAACAAGCCCGGCCGGCTGCTATATCTTTGGTCAGATTCTATATCTGGTCAAACCATTTGACGGATTTGATCTTATCTGACAGAAGAAAATCTGAACCTGATCGATTCAGTGGTAGCATGCATGAATGCATGCTGTTAAGACGTCACCGTCCGACTCTGACTGACGCACCTGTCGAGATGAGGTTGTCCATGATCTGGACGTGGGAGGTGTCGTTGAGGTGGATGCCGTCGGTGTTGGGGCTGTCCGCCGGCGCCACCACCCGGAGGAAGTTGGCCTTCACGCCGGTGCACCGCGTGAAGGACAGGTGGAACTGCTGCCCGTTCTGCAGCGTAACCCCCTGCACGCTCACCCCTCTGCACTCCTCGAAATGCACCGCCTGAAAACTCCCACGAGAACGCCGGCCGTCACACCTCGCCGCCGGTTTAACAATGGAGATGATCGAGTGGACTCACCCTAGGGGGAGACCGCGTGTTGCAGGGCTGCAAGAACGCGAAAGACATGCGTCATGGTTCGGATTTGAGAGCTCAGAGCTGAGACAGACAGGTGAGCTGTTGGTTGACTGGTACAGTATAGTGTGTGTGCTCACCTGTGTCTTCTTGCGCTTGCAGGAGCGCGCCCACCACTCCTGCCCGGCGCCGTCGATGGTGCCGCCGCCGCTCACGGACAGGCCATCCACGCCGTAGATGTACAGCCACTTCATCGGGTCCCTGCCCGCCCACTCGTCGGGGCTCGCCGGCGCCACGATCGTCCCGGCAATCTACCAAGCGCCACCGTACCGTCAGACAAACACACCAACAAAGAGGACGGCGAAGTGTGACACCGATCGAAACGCACGCACGTACCAGCAGCTTGAGCTTCTTCTTGCAGGGGCCGGTGAGCTGCAGCGGCCAGATCCGGTAGGCCTTGGCGGCGGGCACGGCGAGGACGGCCTGCTCCTCGGAGCCGCACGCCGCGGTCCACGCCGCCAAGAACGCCTAAAACAACAATACCAAAACAGAGCAGGCAGCTAAATCACGGCGATCATTACGGGATCGCGGATCAACCAGGGGTACACAGTGCCATGCGTACCTGGGTGTCGTTGGCAATGCCGTCGCCGACGGCGCCGAAGTCGTCGAGGGTGAGCAGGACGCGGGCCTCCGCGGCGCCGGAGAAAAACATTGCGGCAGCCGCGGCGAGCGCCACGAGCCCGCGCAACACGGACAGAGGACTCTGCGCCATTGCAGAGCCTACTGAATTGCGACTTACCTAGCTAGCTCGATCGGGGCGAGCGCCGGGCGGCGGCGTGAAGAAGAGCTCAGGGGAGGCGGCGAGAGGGGCAAGCCGATTGCTTGCACGACACCTAGCATCCATGTGCCGCTCTTGTACCTGGCATGCTTTTTTCCCGGGAGGAAGGGCACCAAGCAACTCAATGTTTTCCGTGATTTTGTCGGGCGACGACGCGATATTTCTGCATGTGGCAAACCTGTAATTAACTGCCATATATGTGTGGATTACTGGGGTTTTTTTTTTTAGATTGGGCAACACATGGTTGTGCTTTTGATTGATTGATATACATGTCCCGATTAAAATGTGTATGATGATTTGTTTGGGTTGGCAGGTTATAAATCGGTTGGAAAGGTACTTTAGCATGTGCGGTTATAGGGTAATCTCCTAGAATTTGTCTCCTAAAAAGCGATTTCCGGAGGTGAGAAAAGATCTTACGAATCACAAATTGTGCATCTCCAGCAAGTGCTTTAAACCAGCTCCATACATTTTCTCTACAAATATCTTTTTTTTTAGAAAAGGAGGGTGCGATTCCCCGGCCTCTGCATTGAGTGATGCACACAGCCATACGCACTTATTAATTCCAAACAGATTTACAAAGTACAGTGATGAAAACAAACTGAAAACAACCTCTCCACAACAAGGGTCGCTACCACTATGATGGGGGTGACTAACACCAACGCACATCATCTACAACTGGAGTACCAGTTCAGCTAAACACTCAACGCACACCGACATGTACGCTTTAGTTGCTGCCGCCGTCTTCCACAAACCCATCTCCAGAAAGAATCAACACCATGACCTGGCAAAACCGGTCTGCCGTCGGTATCGCCACGATGCCAGACAACGCCACCAAGCGTAAGTCCATCGACCCGAAATCAAGACCCCGCAGCGCCACGCCGCCGAGACACACCGACATCGACGTGGTAGATGAAACACCGCTCCGCCAGCTGATCCCTTCAGGTAGTTCGTGTTCCAGAACGATGCCCCCAAGAGGGTGAACGACACCGTAGGTGACGCCAATCGTCCGATCTAGAAACCAGATCTAGGGTTTCCCCCGGAACAAAACGGATGAGGGCGGAGCAACAACGATGCCTTCAACAAGGTGACGGGGACGCAAAAACAGAGCCCGGTTCTCACCGGCCACCCCGCCCCACACGCCATTGATCTACCCGAAGAAGAGTCCATGTCGTCTGCAGCCCCGTCGTCGAGAAGTCGAGGACGTCACGCCGTGGTACCCGACAGTACCACGTCCTGGCCCTCGTAGCCAATCCGTCGTCACCATCGCCGGCCTTGGATCTACGTGGGAGGAAGCGAGGAGACGAGTAGAGTCCCCGCCGCCGCCGGCACCGGCCAGACCTTGCCCAGCCGCACCCTTTGGCGGCGGCGGAGGGAGAGAAGGTGGATGGAGGGGGTGGTGGGTGGCGGCGGCTAGGGTTTCCCCTCCGTCGCCCGCGAGGGGGCGAGAGGAGGAGAGGAATTCCAGTAACAGAGATAGATCTCCCTTCTCTACAAATATCTATCACCCTTCTCAAAATAATTGAAATTCTAGATTTGTGTTAGTCAAACTAGTTCAAGTTTAACTAAGTTTGCAAAGATATGTCAATATACAGACCACCAGTTTAGTTTGACTGGATTCATCGTACACTATATTTTCATACTATATAGACTACTAGAAGGTATAGATACACATAAGTTCAGTCAAACGTAAAGAAGTTTGACATGGTGGAATCAGGGGAAATAATTTCGTTGAAATTTCAGATGAATTCACGAAATTAACGATTCTCGGTTAGGGGACGAGAAAAGCTGACAACAATCAAAATTTTCGCTTAATTTGAAAATATGAAATACACAATGCTTATAAAATATTAGTAATCAAGTATCTTCCACAATTAGTGCCCTGGATGTTGGTTGATGGTCATGTCGTTGTTGTGTATGGTTATGAGTTCCAAACAACAATTCCACAAATATTTTGCTTAATATTTTTAAGCGCTAGAATTACATCCAGTAAAAATATTTTATAAAATTCTTAGAAAATTTGTTAATTTTGCGAAAATGTGAATATCTGTTATAGGTGAAAGAAAATTTGAAAATCAAAATAATGAACACTGGGTTGAATCTTGCCTTCATGGCGTTCTCTAATCCGCTTAAAAAAGTAGACTGATAGAGTCCTAGTTGGACACAAAGTAATTCGGGTATGTACTTTGCTTGTCTTGAAATCAAAGTTTGTAATCCACCATCATAATACAACAAACTTTGTAGGAAGGGTCGGCATCTACTTGTGTCAGTGGGTTGTTCTTCGTCCACCAAATGGTACTTGTTGTTGCATGTACTTTTGTCAATGGCCGAGAACCCTCTAGGCAGATTTCTCTCTTTGTACATATTATATATGACTGTTTGTAGGAACTATTGGTCATTTTGATTTGGTGATGGAAATCGATACACTAATTTGGATAGGTTAGATAAATAATCACATAAAAGTTATAATAAAAAGCAAACTAAGTATCTTTTTATACATCAACATCTCAATAAACTAGGATCATTACAATATTGTTTTCACTTCTTGTTGCGGTGTTATGTCCAATTGGCAATACTCTTTATCGGCAGGAAATGTCACAACTACCGAGAAATTACATGATGAAATATTAAGGCACACAATAAGAAGCATACATAGTACATACACAAATACTCCATAGATTGGATGGGTATATCTAGGTTCAGTGTGACCTTGTTTTACGTAGAAATTAAAGTACATAGTTCTAGAGTACAACAAATCACGTATGTGTATGATATCTTGAAAAAATACCTTCGGGGTTAATTGGTGAGGTAGGATTATAAAAACGTTGGTCTAGGTCTTTCTGCACCTTTCTAGTCTAGTCAAACGAAAAACTGTTATGGCTAAACTTATGCGTGCAGGTTCACAAAATTTTGTGGGAGACATTTTGAAGGCGCTGGTGACAATATTCTTATCACGAACATGGTTCTCGTCTAGACTGGCCGTCAAACGAAGCCCTCAGGATTGCTCATTCTCCTTAATCTGTTTTTGCAACCGGACAACAAGATTGAGCCTGAGAGTTCAGGATTCAGTTAGTACTCAGTTAGCAGAGGCTGAACGACATAGTTCAGGTGTCAAAAAAGGGCAATTGACCATCATAGTTCGCAAGTGCCTGCCGGGCTGTAGAAGAAAGTGTGAGTTGATTCGGTGTTTTCGCCATGGGTATCAAAAGGGGAACATGCCCATGATTCAGTTTCCAAAACGGGCAAACGAACATCGGTGATCGCCCTATATGGTGGTGAGCTAGCTAGCAACTTGGGTACATAGCTTCAGGTTTGGGTACTTCATTGCAGCCAGCCAGCCACATAGTTGCAACTTCTGAAGCCTTCAGGTAGGAGGAAGGAAAACTAGGAAGTTTATACATGGCGCAGGGTAGGAGGAGCAGTTGCAGACGAATCAGCCGCTAGCTCGTCGCACCTTCGGCGAACCAGTGGCGCCGCGGCCGGCCCTGGGAGCGACCTTGGGTGGTTTCGCCTTGCCGCCGTTGTTCTTCTTGGTCTTGCCGCGGAAGAAGGCGCAGAAGCCGCATACGCCGACGCGGGGGGACGGCGGGTCGAGCGCGGGGGAGACGCGTCCGGCCGACGACGCCCTGTAGCCGCCGTGGCCGGTGGAGCGGCTCCGCTGCACCCGCGGCGCGGACGGCCTGGCGGTCTCCCCGGACGCGGAGAGGTGCCTGTCGTCGTCCCACACCATCCCCGACGAGCCCGAGCGGCGGAAGGTGCCGCTGGACCGCTGCAGCCCCGCCATCGACCGGTCAAGCTTCAAGGGCCGGTGAGTAAACCGAAGCTGTAGCCTGTAGCTATGGCTTATGTGGTGGTAGAGCTTGGCGTGCACAGGCAGGGGCGGGGCGGGCCGATCGACGCGCTTCAACGTACGCGAGGACGAATGAAATGGGCGGGGGGGCGATCGAGAGAGCATTAAACTGGACCCGTTTCTTTGGAGCAGGGAGCGATGTGGACGTACTTTTGACTCCGGGAGGAGAGAAACGGCCGCCGGTTCCTTCATGGAGATGAGATAATCTACTCTACTGTGGTCGTCCATCGCTGTCTGCCTACGCCTCCGACCATCAACTCGCCCCCGGCCATTTGCCCTCGGCGACCGGATCAATTCAACGATGAAGGCTCGATCGATCCTTGCGTCGCAGCGCCTCGTCCGCGGCTTCGTTCGTTGCCGATGAATCCTTCGCCTTTTACCTTCGCAAGTACGGCACGCCTTCCAACTTCCATCGGACTGACTCAGCCGGTACAGCGACGCGATGATCCTCCGTAGCTTTGATGCGAAACATCCATCGTCGGCTTGCGCGTGGCGCCCTGGTCGATCGCTGATAGAGGACTGCTCATGACACCTACATCGACCGACAGTGGGAGCTCACTCACGAGTGTGAGTTCCCAACGGACGGCACATCGTCGCTTCCTACTCGACATTTCGTGCAGGAGAACTCCAAAACAATGGATTGGGAGTATCCGGAGCTGGGACCAGTAGGTAGATGTTGCCGATGCTGGACGGCGGCAGAGGCTCCGGAGCTCACCGGATTATACCGTCCAAAGTGCGGCCAACACCTGTTCTGTTAACATAGAGATCACAATAGGACGTTATAAAGAATGTACACATACAGTACTCTCTAGACTCCAGTGTCCCACTCAACTTTGGGTGGGAGCACTTGGGCAGCGAAGCTTTACTGAACATTTCAACAATAGTATCACTACTACAAGAGTTTTTCCCACCTATAAAGCAAAGGCAGGTCCGTCTTCGCCTGCATCCCCGGCCAAGAAACGTTGCTCCTTGGCAACAGCCAACAACTGGCCAAGTACAGATTACAAGCACAGAGCAACCATGCAAAAGGATTTGGCGCACTAGATACAGTGCGATAACATCCACAAGAGGACAGGTGCTGATAGGAGATGGGTATCTACAGTGGCACCGTACGCGCCTTCATTCATCCATGAACAAGCAGCAGCGACGGGTCGGGGTTCCACAAAGCATCAGGCGGTGGGGGCGCAGCTCAAAGGTTGAAATTAACCAGCCTTCCACCGGCTGCTACCGCTAGGGCTTTTGGGCCCCACTTGGTTGCCGGAAGCAGCTCCTGAGCTGGTGCTGCTACTAGGCCCTCGATGCATCAGGGGGCGAGGCGACTCGACTCTTGATCTCTGGTTCTCAGCCTCAAGTTCTTTAGCCTCCTCCACTAGCATGGCTAACTGTTTTATACGAGCAAATAGCTGTTAGTCCCTGAATGGAAAAACTGTGGCATAAGAAACAAACTAGTCTACTCACCCGAAGCTCATTTTCTTTCACACGGTCCTGGAGTACCGTTATAGCTGGGCTCAAGCTAAGATAGAAAAAGTGCGATATGTTAACGGAACGCTAATATACCATATTTATTACGCAAAAGGGGGTGATTTTTTTCTCACCAATATTCCATTAGTTTGCAGAGGGAAGAATTGTATGTAGATGTATGGTGTATCGATGTAAGTGGGTGCATCTTCCCATCACTGCTAAAAAAGAGGTTGCAGTTTTTAAAGTCAGACCGAGCATGAAATATTACATTGTCATAGAGGAACTTGAATTACCAAATATTTTGAAGCATAGCTTGATTATATGCTGATTGTTCCTCTTCAAAAAGAACACGTTGCATATCACAATAAGAAGTCATCGTAGTATCCAGCTTTAGCAGATGCCTTGTTGGGAATACATACAGTGGCACCTCCCTTCTTCTATACTCTGCACCACTATTAGAAACAAACTGTAAATTAGAAACTAATAATATAGTAGTGTATTTGACAGATCCGCCAGTTATCATATGATGTTCATACCATGTGATACATCATGGCAACGGACTCTACTAAAGAAGTGATGACTATAAATTACAACGAAGTTGTATTGAAAAACATGCTTAGAAGTTAGAGCAAAAGCATGTTGTATCGAAAAATATGCTTAGAACAATAGCAAGGCACTCTTTCAACATGACCAATTTGGATTCAAGCCCATAATTTCAAAGTCCTAGGAAAAATCACAATCAAATGTGATCATCCTAAAGACAACAAAAACTACTCGGTGGTAGTTCAGATGTTGACTATTCTTTGCTCACACAAAGAGCACTTCCTAAGTGATAAGACAGACACTGGGAAACTTGAAAGACAACCCACATAGTTTTCTTTGACAACTAAGCCATATAACCATTAGTTTGTTCTAACATGGAACCCGTGAGTCAACATAATGGCTTTCTGCTCAATACAGTTTTAGCTGATAGACGAACATTCCAGGAAGACCTCCTAGGTTAAATAATATCCCTTGTTTCAAGATACTTGAACTGCTGAAAGAGCCGCATAAGAACAGAACCCTCACAGACTAAAGCAAAGCTTTCACTTAATCATGGAACTGAGACACAAAAGAAATACTGAATCTCAAGAGTAAAGGCTGTTATACATTGCTTATTATTTCTCGTATATACCATTCGCCTCATACATAAAAGGTTTTGGGCAAGCAATTTCTATACCTCATGTCCATAGTTGACCGGTGCAATGCCTCCTGTATGCTTGGGGATAGATCTGAACCATCATGATCAACAGAGGCTCCAGGAGTGTTATCCGGTTCATAAAGAACAATTGCGTTTTCTCTGGGTTGACTTTTTGCTGAATGATTTGCGTCCAAATGAGAATATAGATCTGCATCCGGAGATCTTCCCCAAACCTAAAAAAATAACTAATGCATAAACAATCTGCAAATGTACTAATAGTACAAACAAACAGAAGATGACTGCTAATTAATTAGGAGAGCTCAGAAGTGAGACCAAGTTGTTATATCACTACTGAAATGAGAAGTTAAAATATAGTACTCCCTCCGTTCCTTGATATAAGGTGTATAGTTTTTTGAAGAAAAATCCATAATATAAGGTGTATTTGCTATTTATGGACAATCTGACCCATAAAAAAAATGAGATCTAGTCCCGAAAGAGGGGATTTAATGGATTGTATTCATTTTATGTCTATTAAGAACTCATCTCTCGCCATTTTTTCGAGAAATAAAATAAGTCCACTGTGTACCAAATATGATGTCTTAATACTCGTGCAGAAAACTATACACCTTATATTCAGAACCGGAGGGAGTACTAAACAATGATGTCCAATGCAATAAAACTTCAATGGCAGAACAGACATTTAGTAAGAAGCTAATGATAAACCTTCTAAATGTAGCACTAATCTAAAGTGCATGTACATCCAAAATGTTAACCGAGTTGTGGACGAAGTATATGTAAAACTGCAAAATCAAGTTGGAAAGCATCTATCTGAAACTTCTGGGCAGAAACATGAGGAACTTATGGGGGCTTTGCTGATCAACAGGTGTCCGTTCATAACACTTTAACATCAGAAACCACATACCCTAGCTATAGAAATTCAATGATTTTATCGAGTCAAAAGTCCACTAGTAAATTATTTCATATTCGACTCCAAAACCATCTACATATATACATATTAATTAACTACTACAACTTCAATGACAAATTATGAACTTAGCCTGAGCTTTATTACAAAAAAAATGCCCTATATGGCACGCTAACTACTTCAGTTTAGTACAGTTTTCACAGCTCATTTCCTCGCAGCTGCTCAGCATCAGCTATATATATATACATATAATGAAACAGTGAAGTCATGATTTACCATTTCTATCTTTTATTGCCAAAATATATTGTTAAATAGACAGTCATCAAACAGGGAGCTTGGATGCGGGAACAAAAGAGAAAACAAAGAGAATAAAAGGAAAAAAGAAATGGTCTACGAAGGCCTAGGGCACATCATCTGAGACGGATGCAAGAGCCGCAAGCTCTCCCTGAACAGCCTTTGCACAAAAGGCTGACTCATAGTTAAAAGATTATTAAACAGATAGATAGTGTGCATCATATTTGTGTTTAAAAAATGTTCAAGATATCTCCGCGACTCGAAATCCAGCAGCATGTGGAACCATCCTAATAAAATACTGTGAGCAACTTCTACAATACTCATGCCGCACAACATTTTTAGCCCATATTAAATTGCTACTGAATATATTACAGAATAAAAAGGGAAAAGGAGAGGATTGTATCGAATTTCTCCTGCACTTTCTGGAACACTTCATTTGCCCGTCTACTTATTAACCGATTTATTTGGGATGGAGGGTGGTATGTAGCTATTCGAAAGCAAAGATACTCTTATATAACTGATTCGCCGAATGCCGATAGAAATAATTTTGTCAAATATGTGACATGTTTACTTTTTAGGTTAATATTTGTAAAGTTGAAATCCCAGTTTAAACGTGCATGCCTACTTTTATTTCTAGAATAGCGTTAGCCCATTACTTGCGATGGGAGATGACGTGTAGCTTGATTTTTCATGTTATTCACAATGGACTCTTCATGTGAGACATGAAGATACTTACAGGACAGACCCAGTGATAGAAGCTCCCACACTCGGTGGAGTCTGGGGAAGGATTATACGAGGCAAGCCTTACCCCTGCACAGTGCAATGCAGAGAGACTGCATCGAACCCAGGACCTCTTGGCACAAGTGGGGAGTACTTCACCACTGCGCCAGGCCTGTCCTTCTGAAACATAAAAATACTATAATATAATTGGTTCACTGGATGCCGAGGAAAATAAGTTTGTCACGTTGTGTACACGCCTATCTTTTCAGGTTAATATTCAGCTAACATACGAAGTCAAAATTTCCAGTCTAAAAGGGCAACTAGGCTGTTACTACAAATATCAAATGGATTTGTTTTCCTGCATATTTCTAATGACCCAACTATTTATTCTGTTGTGGGTCTTCTTAAATCCAAAAACTGTCAGTAAACAGTTCAAACGCTCTTTTTTTCATTGACATGTGCAAAGTAGGCTACCCATCTTCTCAAACCCAAAAACTGTAACCAGCTACGCACAAGTTACTAGTGTGGTTTAAGTGATACATAGCTGTACTGCCACACAAGAAAGGGCTATCTTGCATATTAAACACCACCTAAAACAGAAGGATTTCATGGAAATAAATTTGGCAGCACTACAACAAAAGGTATCGAAATAAACCTTGCTTCCGTTCAAAGCTTTAGAATCCCCTGTGTCCTGTTCAATGCCATCTAACACATATCTTGCTGTTACTGAGTTCTCTGATGAACTCCAAGATGATGACTCGAGGTCGATGACTGGATTGCTAATAACAGGAACAATAGCACCTTGTGTGACCTGTGTCCCACCAAGTGACTGGAAGGCAATCACTTGGATTTTCCCAACCTGTGACCAGATCAAAATGCGATTCAGCAAGAGTAAACCATCCAGTTGTGTCCCAAATAGTAAGTAGCATTAGCGTCTACGGAGTATGGGCTTTCTCACCTTCTGAGCATCTTCACTAAAACAAGAAAATATCAGGCCGACAAAGCCTGGATCAAGCAACTGAAACATAGCCTGGGTACGCACATCTGGACAAAAAATAGCAAAGCTTAGTGTCAACTGCAGGTGGGAACCATCTCATAAGTGAGAGAAAGAATAAAAACAGATGCACTAGCAAATTGTCTATATTTCGATTGTCGCCTTCAATTGGTCCAGAACTAGTAACGGACCCCTGTTCTTGGGCAATATAGATTGGTGTTATCACTTACCACAGCAATTAAGGAGCAAAGATACATGGCTAAATATAGAAATCCCAGTCCCAAATGGCCAAAATCATAGGTGATTAGCTACCACAGCCACGAGCATAACGGCATCCATTTCCAAGATGGCAAGTGAACAATGATGGGGATAATAAGAAGGGTTACATATTTAAAAATGGCATGGCCAGAGCAACAAACTTGCTAATAAATAAATTCACAAAATGCATAGACAAAACCAATGTATCATGGCACAGCTTTACGACAAGCCAACAATGGAGTGCTCATCGTCAGAGCAGAAGTCACTCCAGCTTAGTGAAACGCAGCACCGGGCACACAGTAGCGGGGGGAATTCGTGTCGCTCACCTACATGGGACGGCAGGACGGTGATATGCGGGTGCGAATGGTACCAGCCGATGACCCGGGTAGTCCTCCCAATGGTGGCCGTCATTACGTGCAGGGCAGAGTGGTTAAGGAGACCAACAACAGGGAGGCGGCAACAGCCCCCAGAACCCTACCACTCTCCATCGATCCACACAAGGGGAACCAAATTCTCGAAAACTAAGCAAGGGGAACCAGGGAAAAAAAAGGATATCTCGGCCTGCGCGGAGGCGGCGGCGAGCAGCTCGGGGTTGACCTCGACGCGGTCCTTCTTCCGCTCGCACCTCATCTGCGGCGACGCGCCCCATACCAGCGCGGTGGAGCCGCCCCTGCTCGAGGACTGCGAGAAAACAGCGCGATCTCAGGATGTGAGGGAAGGAAGCGAGACATTCGCGAGGAGGGCTGAGTTTGCGGGTAGGGTAGGGGAAGGACCTCGACGTCGCCGAGGAGGAGGCCCATGACCTCCTCGGTCTCGGTGGTGAGGGCGTGGGAGAGGCAGGTGAGCCACACCTCCTCGCCGATCCTCACCTCCTTCAGCGACATCTCCGCCGGCCGCCACCGCCGATCGGCTGGAGTGGGTTCAGTCGCCGACGGCTGCGCCGCTGGCCTGGGCTTGTGGCGTGTGTCTCGCTGGGAAGTGGGCCCCGGGACACGTTGTCCGGCAGTAGAGGACTCCGGCGTGGGGTCGGATCTGAGTGCGTGGGCTCGGATGTCGCATTTGGGATTGGGCCGGGCCGTCTGATGGCATCTTATGTGCAGTGAGTGAAGATTTTATTATTCCCCAGCACTAGTGCTCTCCCTCTCACAGTTTGAAAAAAATCAAAAGCAATATTAATAGTTCAAAAATCAGGAAAAAAAGTATCCATGTTCTCAATGATATAATCTACGTACGTGCAAAACACACATGCTAAATCTGTTTTTATGAGCTACACGAAATCAAAATGTTAAGATTTGAGTATAGTTGTTTCAAAATTTAAAATGTGTTACTATTTGTACCTCGTTATATTAAGAATCATGCATTGTAGTATTAAGAACATGCCTAATTTTTTTTTTCTTTAAAACTATTTTAGAAAATGTACTTTTTCAAACAGAGAAAGCACTTGTGCTCAGGAGCCAAAGTGATTTTTTGATGTGCAGTAAGAGAGTGTTCACCAAATCTAACAGACTGAGTGTCCACACGGCAATTCCATATATTTTCATTCATAAACTTATATTTTAGCTATTTCTTGTATGACCTGATTCTCTCTCTGAACTTTTAGATAGCATCCCACACCTTCACGGGTCGTTCCCCCAGATGGTCGTAGCAGTTGGGTGTCATGGTTGTCGACTTGTGCGGTGCAGCTCGACTCGAAGCAACATCTGCACCATTATGGTCGAGGGCTAGTCACAAACATTGTTGAGTCTTCCTCATTTGATGCAACCTCTTGGAGTTCTCCCTCAATGGTCTGAATATGCATCTTCTTCAGAGAATCCACTCTCTTAATCGTGATGTAACCAACTCGAAGAGATGGCAGTAGCTCTAAGCCTTGCCTCACAACTTTGATCTGAATTCATGGTTTTCTTTCACAAAGGCTACCCTCTTGGAGAAGACCCCCAGCCGACATGTTGATGTGCCATTTCTCTCTCTCGTTCTATATAGGCATCACATTCTAATTTGTGTAGTTGCTTTGCAGATATCAACTTTTCTAGTTTCTAGTCCCTAATTTTGACTTGTAGTCTTTTGTACACCATCCAATGGTGGAGCTACAACAAAGCCGAGGGGGCCACTGCCCCCACCCCACCCCACCCCACTGACCCGTCCCCTGGGATTTCATCGATAACTAGGCCTAAATATTATATATTTAAAAGTTTTAAACAATATTTTAAAATCTTGCAAGTTCTTAATGATGTATAGAAAAATCTCAATACAAAATTATTTATATTAGTCTACATAAAAATGACAAAATGTGGCTACGCATGGTTAACTATGATAATAAACTCTATACATTTGTCATGGTAAAAAAATAAAGTATTACGCAATCTGATATCGTACGTTTATAGGATATTATCAATAACCTGCCTAATTTATTCATATTTTTTAGAATTTTTAAGAATATTTATCGTTTTTTTTTAAACGAGGCAATAGTTTTGCCTTTTATATTGATATAGGAGAAGTAAACATGACACGACCTAGGCCAAAAAGAAAAAAATCATACATGGCGGGGCGTACTAGACGAAATATTTTATCCTACACTGTCTAATCTCTCAGAAAGATATATCGTCTTATGATCAGAACTCTACAGCGCTGCGACGTCCAACGTCGATGGTGGCGGAAACTCGCTTCCCCCTGGGCAAGCAAGGCCAATCGGAGCTTCATCCGATGCGGTCATGGACGACAGGTTCAGCAAGACCAATCAGAGCTTTGTCGAAAAAAATTAAACTAGCATGAGCAGCGGAATTCGGGCGTAGTGGAGCTCAGGTTCAAGAAATTTGTACTCGTTTGGTTAGTTGGAGCTGTATTTTGCATAGACTGGTACAACATATCTTCTCTATGCAATGCTTTGTTAGACAAAATATGGTTATGTTCTGGAGAAAGTCTTAAGCGCGGTCTATTTATCAGAACACACAAACGGAACTATTAACACATACTGTAAGCTAAATTAACAACTTTATTATCATAGCAAATTAACAACTTATTATTAATAGTAATGGATATAAAATGAGAAGCCTGGCGAACGCGAAGATACATGTGTCGTCAGACATTCTCACCCGACTCAAGACACAAGTAAGCAAAATTTACAACCAAATGTTTGTTCAGAAATCGTGAAACTGAAAACGATGTACTGAGAGAAGGAAACGGAAGCAAATTGAGGCTTTTCAGACTTTCAGTGATCCTCGGTGATCTTCTCGATGACGCTGTTGGTGTCCTTGCAAATGGGCGATTGCCATAGATCCGAGAAAATGGTTTAAAAGCAATTGGTGCAATCTTCTCTATCTAAATAGGAGCAACCCACTACTTTATTTCTCTCAAAATGCAAGCATGTCACATCACCAAGTATCTTATATATTGGTTCAACTCATTAAGTCATTTATATTTACCTTTAACATATGAGTTAATATTTAAACAAAGGAATTGAACAACTCAACCCATATTCATTACATTAAAATATTTTCTAATATGGCACTATAAATTTTCGCAACAACGCGAGATGTTATCTAGTTTATAGTTTATAGAGAAGGTGGACCTGAGACGCCATAGTTTATAGTTTCAGCAGACAAGGTGGTAGCCAGAAGCACATGCGCCTTGAACGGCCGGATTAATTGAACCGAGATCTGAGTGCGCGTTCTTCCATCACGGATTCACAGTATACCTACAACTACAAGGCAGGAATCGCACGTACGTATGCAAGAAGCTAGAGCAAGCTAGCTATGGCAGAAACCAGTGAAGCCGCGTCAGCACTGCACGTCGTGGTGTTCCCATGGCTCGCCTTCGGCCACATGATCCCCTACCTTGAGCTCTCTGAGCAGCTGGCCAAGCGTGGGCACGCCGTCACCTTCGTGTCCCCGCCGAGGAACATTGCCAGGTTGAGGCCCGTCCGCGAGGAGCTGAGCCCTCGCGTCCGCCTCCTCCCCCTGCCCCTGCCGAGCGTCCACGGCCTGCCGGACGGCGCGGAGTCGACCGCCGACGTCCCTCCCGAGAAAGTCGAGCTCCTCAAGGTAGCATTCGACGGCCTCGCGGCCCCTTTCGCCGGCTTTCTCGCCGAGGCCTGCGCCGGCGGCGAGGGCGAGGGCGGTGAACTAGGGTTATTGTTCAGCAAGAAGCCTGACTGGGTGTTAGTCGACTTCGCACACTGCTGGTTCCCTCCCATCGCTGAGCAGCACAAGGTACCGTGCGCACTGTTCTCCATCTTCCCGGCGCCGTTCATCGCTTTCGCCGGACCCAAGTCGGTGAACGACGCACACCCGCGGACGACGCCGGAGGACTTGACGGGGCAGCCGCCATGGATCCCGTTCCCCACCGCCATCGCCCATCGTCTCCACGAAGCCAAGGTCCTCATTCAGGCGTTCCATCCCAACGCCTCCGGGACATCCGACATCAGCCGCTTCTGGCGGACCGAGGAGCGCTGCTCGCTCTTCATCCTGCGCAGCTGCCGCCAGGTTGACGGCCCGCTCTGCCCCCTCCTCACCGACCTCTTCGGCAAGACCGTCGCGCCGTGCGGCCTCCTCGCTCCATACGACGCCGCGCTGCAGGCTGCCGCCACCGACACTGCCGTGGTCGAGGAGAGCGCCACCGCCAGTCTCATCATGCGCTGGCTGGACGAGCAGCCCGAGAGGTCAGTGATCTACGTCGCGTTCGGGAGCGAGGCGCCGCTGACCCCCGACCACATCCGCGAGCTCGCCCTCGGCCTTGAGCTCGCGGGCGCGCGGTTCCTCTGGGCGCTGCGGGAGCCGAGCGCCGCCCTGCTCCCCGACGGATTCCTGGAGCGTGTGGGCGGGCGCGGCCTGGTGCGCGTCGAGTGGGTGCCGCAGGTGCGCGTGCTCGCGCACGCCGCGGTGGGTGCGTTCCTGACGCACGCCGGGTGCAGCTCCCTCATGGAGAGCTTCCTCTTCGGCCACCCGCTCGTCATGCTGCCGCTGTACGCGGACCAGAGCCTCACGGCGCGCGTCATGGCGTCCAGGGCGGTCGGGCTGGAGGTGCCCAGGGACGAGGACGACGGCTCCTTCGGCAGGGACGATGTCGCCACCACGGTGCGGCGGGTAATGGCGGATGACGAGGAAGGCAGGGCCTTCTCTCACAACGCCAGGGAGTTTCAGAAGATCCTCTGGGACAGGGAGAAGCAGGAGCTGTATGTCGACGAGCTGGTACAGCATCTACTCCGACTAGGCCACAACCACAGCCACAGCCAGAAAGAGGACTCCTAGACAGATTTACTTCACGCTTCTCTTCAACTATTTCAGTACTGTATTTTTGTTGAGTGTACCATGTATTTCAGAACTACTCCCTTGGTTTCAATTTAGTTTGCGTTCTGTGTTTAGTTAAAGTCTAACTTTGTTAAGTTTGATAAAATACTATGGAAAAATACTAACATTTACAATAAAAAAATTCATAGTATTAAAATCATTATAACGTATATTTTCATATTGTATGCATTTGATTTTATGAATGTTGATATTTTTTCCTATATTTTTGGTCAAACTTAATAAGTTTGACTTTGACTAAACCTAAAACGCAAACTAAATTGAAATGGAGGGAGTAGTATATATGTGATGTAATAAAGATTTCCATGTTTCCTACATGTTGAGATTAATTACATATAGTATTACTTTGCAATTGAGATTCTTAATTTCTTGCAATAAGAATTAATTAATCGTCTTAATTGAGCATGTTAGTTTAATACGGGCACGGATTGACTAATGTAAAATTTAAAGTGATTTCTTCAAATTAATGTTTTCAGATTATAAGGTGTTGACATTTTAATATAAGCTACATGCCCCCTTCTAGCCATCCAAGCAGACATTTGTTATGTACCCATTTACGTTTGGAGTTCTTATTGAAAAACATAAAAGAGTGCACAAATGATGAATCTTGAGTACTACATTATGTTTGTATACCCCCAAAGATTTTTCTTAACAACTATATATACAAAATCAACCAAACAGTAGTCACACTAAGATATAACTATCATAATTGATAGATATTAATTAATTACCGCACCCGAGGAAAATAAATTGGATAAAAGATCACGAAAACATTGTTATTTTGGCCGTAGCAGAAAGACTTCCATAACTCTCAATATAATATAATTAACCTCACCTATTGATAAATATTTAATTATGTTTACTAATTTAATATGAAGCACAAATGATAAGTAATTATGTTTATTAAAATTAATGAGACAATAATATGTGGTTAGGAATTAAACATATTGTTGGCATACGTGATATATTATTTACCATATAGTTTATGTTGGCATTAGAACCGTGTTATTTCCTCTGACATAATGTGATATCCATATAAACAATTTATTTCTCATAAACTTTCAACATACTAAAGTCGATGAAATCACATCTCTTATTTTTATTTGAAAATATGAAGATTATGTAACTACATATATGATACTTCATGTGTTCCTGTATGTAAGTGTTAATGTATGTAAGGCCTATAGTTTTCTACACAAATATTAATAATTAAGTATCTGAGATATGGTGGACTCTTTGTTTTTTATTTTTTTTGAAAGAGAGGAGTCGCTCATCCACTAAGTGAAAACAATCTGTAAAATCCCTCAGTAAGAACACAGGTAATACCAAGATCATTTTTATTACAACGTAATAAAACATGAAATTGAGATGGCTGACGAACACAAAGATACACATCTGCCGTCAGACATCAACATCCAGACACAGACTCTAGACAGGTAAATACATCAAAACCAAAGTCGCAACCAAATATGTGTTTGGAAATCATGAAAGTGAAAACGATGTGTATGAAGAGAATGAAGTGAAAGCAGATTAAACACGACGGCGCAATCTAGTGATCGCCGGTGATCTTCTCGGTGACGCTGCCGGTGTCCTTGGTGGTGTTGTTGTCTCCGCCCATGCCCAGCGTGTTCACCACCGCGTCCTTAGCGCCCACAACCGCGCCCACCACCGTCTCGCCGGCCTGCTGGAGCACGCTGCCGGTCTTGTCCTTGCCGGCGACGGCTGAGTCCTTGGCCAACTGCGCCGCGTCGTAGGTCCTGTCCTGCGTGTACTGCGCCGTCTCCGCGGCCTTCTGCCTCGCCGCCTCAGCGGTCTCGGCGGCCTTCTGCTTCGCCAACTCCGTCTTCTCGCCGAGGAAGCTGCCGGTGTTGTCCTTGCTCTCGGCGGTCTTATCCTTCGCCGCCTCCGCAGTCCCGGCCGTCTTGTCCTTGGCCGCCTGCGCCGTCTCGGCGGCGCGGTCCTTGGCGGACTGCAGCGTCTGGGAGGTCGTGTCCTTGGCCTCGCCGGCCTTCTGCTTGGCGGCCTCGGTGGCGCCCTGGCCCTGCTCAGACGCGTGCCCCGCCAGGCCCGCCGCCCGGTCTTTGGCCGCCTGCGCCGTCTCGAAAGTTGTGTCCTTTGCCTCACCGGCCTTCTGCTTGGCGGCCTCCGAGCCGCCTTGCCCCTGGCCGGACGCGTGCTCCGCCAGGCCCGCCGCCTTGTCCTTGGCCTCGTACGCCTTGTCCTTGGCGGCGCCCATCACCTGCCCGGTCTTCTCCTGCGAACACAACACCACGATCATGACAATTCAGACTCGGAAACTCAACCTAGCTAGCTCAAGACGATCGACGGCGATGGTGATGTATATTACCTGGGTGTGGCCCTTGGCCTCGCCGGCGCGGAAGCTCGCCTGGTCCTGGTTGGATGCCATCTCCGACAACAACTGGCTGTGATTCTCTCCAAGAAGCAAGATCACTCTGCGAACAGGAAGTGCAGTGTAGATTTCTCTCTGGGAAATAAGGTCAGTGGCTCACAACTCAGCTCTGATCGATATGCGTGACAAGAAGCGGACGAAGTTTATATAGGCTGCGGCGGCCGCTACAGGACATGGCCGGCGGTGGGACACGTCGCGCGGCGGAGGGACACGTAGAGAGGACACGCGTGGTGGCGCCTCCGTACCTTCGCGAAGCTTTGCCATATCACGAGAGCTGATTGGATCGAACGCATGAGGAATCTGATTAAGAACTCACGGAGAAGACGGCCAAGTACAGTTAAACAAGTGTAATTAATGACAGGTTGGAGAGATGGAGTGGATAGCATATGACGATGCATGGAGTACACTGTCTGTCACCTTTTTTAAAACTGAATCCATAATTCGTGGCAGGACATGGACTGGTTAAGGATCAGACTAATCTAATCGGTTGATATTGCACATAATCATATCTGGGTACTTAAAATATTTTTGCTTATTTTTAGATAAAACACGCTTGTAGTTTTGCTTTGTGAAATCAGCGGAAATTCAGTTAAAAGTAGCTGAAATTGAGAAATTCCAAATATTCGTAAATAGAACTTACAATGTAGCATACTTTATGCGAAAATTGAAACGATGTCATGTAATTATTTCACCAAGAAAAAAACATTTTTTACACAAAAAAATGTAATAAGTTTTTTTTCCTAAAAGTTAGAAACTCTTAAAAAAATACTTGGCATCTCAAGGTACACATTTTGGCCAATATTGTTATTATAATTATGCTATGTACATGGCCACATTGTGCTTGAAAATGAAGGTATAAATGCTAATTCATTTAACAATACAAAATATGGCAAATTCATGTTACTTTGTTTTCCTATAAATTAATATACATACCAAAATATTGTATGTTCATATTTCATTTTTATTTTAAGTCAACGATTAAATTATCAGTGAAATTATTCATAAGTAGTGTGTGAATCTCTACTCATAAGTAGCATCTGAATCACCTAGACTACTGCTTAAAATTACACTTTTTTCGATGATTCTTTTCTATCTTACTGTCAAAGTAGAACAAACATTTTAGTTCAAAATTTAAATTATCCCTGAGTAGTAAGGCACAATCATTTAAATGAGTGTAAGTCGTGGGATGGAGAAAATTAATTTTGTATGCATATTAGAACGTTGCTAATTCCGCCATATTTTTAATATTTTAAAAATAAGGTAAGAGTTTTATCTTTTATACTGATAAACTAGGAGAAGGCATCATCGACCCTTCAGCTAAAGAAAAATCACATAGGTAAAGAAAATCACAATACACGGGAAGTATCGTACACAAGCAATTCCACCATATATCATGCCTACTTGTAAACTTAATGCCAACCTGATCTTTTTTATTACAGCGTAACAAGACATGAAGTTGAGATGACTGACGAACAAAAAGATATATCCGTCATCAGACATCACAACATAAATACATCAAGAGAAAAGTTGCAAAACCAAATGTGTGTTTGGAAATCATGAACGTGGAAGTGAACGAAACGGAAGCAAATTATACTGGATCAATGCACGCAAGCATCTAATGATCCCCGGTGATCTTCTCGGTGACGCTAGTGTTGTCTTTCGTGGCGGCGCCGTTGCCGGTGTTGTCCCCGCCCATCCCCAGCGTGTTCACCACCGCGTCCTTGGCGCCCACCACGGCGCCCACCACCGTCTCACCGGCCTGCTGAAGCACGCTGCCGGTCTTATCCTTGCCGGCGACGGCGGAGTCCTTGGCGTACTGCGCCGCGTCGTAGGTCCTGTCCTGCGTGTACTGCGCGGTCTCCGCCGCCTTCTGCTTGGCCAACTCCGTCTTCTCGCCGAGGAAGCTGCCGGTGTTGTCCTTGCTCTCGACGGTCTTGTCCTTGGCCGCCTGCGCAGTCCCGGCAGCCCTGTCCTTGGCCGCCTGCGCCGTGTCGGCCGTCCTCTCCTTGCCGGCCTGCGCCGTCTGGAAAGTTGTGTCCTTGGCCTCCGTGGCCTTCTGCTCGCCCATCCCCAGCGTGCTCGCCACGGCGTCCCTGGCGCCCGCCACCGCGCCCGTCACCGTCTCGGTGGCCTGCTGGAGGACGCCGCCGGCCTTGTCCTTGGCCTCGCCGGCCTTCTGCTTGGCGGCGTCCGTGGCGCCCTGGCCCTGGCCGGAGGTGTTCCCCGCCAGGCCCGCCGCCTTGTCCTTGGCCTCGTACGCCGTATCCTTGGCCGCGCCCATCACCTGCCCCGCCTTCTCCTGCAAACACAACCACAACGATCACGAACAACTCAATGCGGCTCCGAACAACTGATCGATATGGAGATCTTGGACATGTATAGTTACCTGGGTGTGGCCCTTGGCCTCGCCGACGCGGTAGCTCGCCTGGTCCTGGTTGGAGGCCATCTTCGGTCTCACGAACTAGCTTTGAGAAACAACACGAACTGATGAAACAGTAGGGATTTCACTCTGAAAAGATGATCGATTTGAGTCGAATGATCTGTCTTGGCTTAGAGCAGGCGACGTTTATATAGGCTGCGGGTCCGGCAGTATGAGGACACGTAGCGCGGCGGGGACGGACACGTAGAGAGGCCACGCGTTGCGGCGCCTCCGAGCCTTCGGGAAGCCTACCTGGCCATATCGATCATGAGAGCTGTTTCGATAGAACACTTGTCGACGAAGCTAATTTTAAACTCAAGGAGAAGACGGATAAGTACACTGTCCCTCATTTCTTAAACTGAATCCATGAATCGTGGCAGCACCACTGATCGACTGGCTGGGTATCAGGCTTTCTCTGATCCCGAACAAATGTGCAAGTGAGATATGCCTTTCTTCGTGTATACCAAAGCTCGCCGTTGACGAATGACCAAGCAATGATGGACGCGGTGGCCGGTGGTGGCGTGGAGTGTGTATTCTGTTCCATCTACGTGTTCCAACAATTAGCGAAATCACGTCATCAGCCGACTTTGAGCCATAGAGGGCCATTTGACAAAAAGGGGAGGGAATAGGAATACTGCGTAAATACACATGAATTTTATATGAACCAAATACGCACCAAACAGGTGTTAGAGTACTATCTCTGTCAGATACTTAAAGTCATGAATGTTTATAAATTATAGTCCATTCTAAATAGTTGTTCTACCAAATATGGCAATCCATGTTTATCTATTCTCTACCAACTAGTAATACACAAGAAAAGTTTTCATTCCAAATTTATTTCGTTTAAACAATCATCTGTAACTATTCATATCTAGTGCCTGAATATTTTGACTATTGCATAAAATTATAGTTGATACTTTCAAATGTGTTTTCCAATATTAAGGCCAAAGTAGAACCCAGTTATATTTTAAATCTATTTTTTCTGGAAAAAAAATGTGCAAATTCATTGAATTGCACGAAAGTAGCTGGAAGTTGGAAAATTTCTAAATAGTTGGAAATTCGTCATAAGATACAGTCTAATTTATATGAATACTAGTGTGATCTCATTTTGCACCTAATTTTGTTCAACATTGTATTTGTTTTTGACATCGTGATTGTTTCTAGTAGTGATAAACCGTTGATTAGGTGGCAAATCTTAATTAAAATTCTTTAGTTTGCTAATTTTAACTCAACCGAAGATTAGGTTAAGATACACTGATTACTGATTAGACCGTTGTATCTATATAAATTTAGAGATTTAAAAGTATGCATACTCAGATCATAAGTTTATCCTTTTGTGCGGAATAATTAAAATCTGTTTCAAGTTGATATTTTGTATGTTCATATGAGAGGTATCATTGGCTACCTCACACTCATAAGTATGATATTGTAATTTTTTAATTGGAGGGACACCTGTTGTATTTTAGGCTACAAATATGAAAAATATGCATTGCACACCGGAAACAGCTTCATTTGAGAAAATACAACGAATTTTGGATTACAGGTAAGTTCTTTGTATACTAGTTGAGCTCATCGTTATCTATCGGAATTTTGAATTTTCGACTGGTATTTTCTTAGTTCGACTTTTCAAAGTATGCCAAGAATTTTCAGAGGGTTACATCACCATGATCGACAATGAATTCGTATGTTTGTTTCTCAATTCTACGTGGACACCGTTTTATAGTAGGAAAAAATTTCATTCTACCAGAATTGTACATTGTGCATTGCAGCACAGGAGAATCTGCAAATACAACAACATTGCAGCACAACACGTGCGGCTCACGCGAAGTATATCGTGCACAACCATTCCAGTATTCTCTCGAATCAGGCTTTCGCCCCGCTTTATAAATAAAGCCACACCGTTTAAGACCGCTGTTGGGTCAGATAGCACAACGCCCAAGAAAGAAAAAAAAGAGAAAAAAAAGAGAGAAAAGAAAACCGACATCGACGGATCAACGGAAACAAAAACGGCTCGACAGCGCTGCGTCCTCTCCGACGAATTCCCACCACAATCCTGACACTCTGAATCGCCGCGTACCAAGCAACACCTCAAAGAAGTAAAGCGACCATAACGACGCTGCTGCCCGGACAAGTCCTAGGGTTTCCCCCGGTACGCTCTAAGGAGTGGGAAGGAGGTACATCCAACGCCCTTCAGGAAGGAAGGGTGACACTCTCAAGCGTCACCGCGTCGGTGTCAAATGACAGGGATTTCTCCCGACCCCACAAAATCCACCACTAAAACAATTGCGCTCCACCAAGCCCGACGCCCGACGCCCACCAACACACGTCACCACGGTCTTGAAGCCATTATCATCGTCTCACCATGGCAAACGTAGCCAGGCCGGCCAACCCGAAACAAAGGAGCCGTAGACAAGATCATGCAGCATCACAACAACACGGGAGGGAACAACCTCCCCCGTCGTAGATGGTAGCCAACCGAACGTAACTCCAAGAGCACACCGTGCCATTGGAGCCGGAGGGTGGCAACAATACAACCACCTGGAGGACGTCCTCCACCGCATCAGCGGGTGCCGACCGGACACGGAAGTCGGGACATACCAGGCCAACCCGGCCCAGCCGAGCCCCGAGAGGCTCGTGAAGTCCCCACCCCCACGTTGTTGCACGTAGGCCGCCAGCGCCACCCTCTTGGTCGGTCCATAGGCTCGGCCATACCTAGACATGCCCGCGATGCTCTCATCGTCACGCTGTAGACAGACGCGGCGGCGACAACACTGCCCTCTCCGTCACGCGCCGCTCGTCAGGCCAACCGCAGGAAGCCGGGCCAAACTCACGCACAAACCCATCCAAATCCATATCAGGCCCAGACTTTCGGGCCAGATCTGGGCTTGCAAGGCACTGCAAAGCTCCACCACCGGCACACACAGGCCACCAACGGCAGCGCCAAAACCACCTCCACCACCCACGGGAAACCCCGCCACCCCGCCGGACCAATGCCGCCGAAGAGCACCACCGCTAAGCAAGGGAGCCCCACCTCCACCTTCCACAGCGCGGGGAAGAACGCACCGCCGCCGCCGGAGACACCCGGGCCACGCCCGAAGGCCCCTGCCGGCGGCGGCGACGAGGGAGAAAAGGAACGGGGGGCGAGGGGAGAGGCGTGCGGCGGCGGCCGCGCGCGAGAGGGGAAGGGAGAGGCCGGCCGCGCCGGCGGCGGGGCGGAGGCGGCGGCGGCGGAACCCTAGGGGCGGAACCATTCCAGTATTCTACCATTGCATACGAGTAAACTTATATAATACCAACTCGATCTCTTTCATTACAGTAATAAACTATGAAATTAAGATAAGCATCTGTCGTCAGAGATCATTATACGACTCAAACATACAACATCCTCAGACTCTTAAGACATGTAAATACATCAAAAGCAAAGTTGTAACCAAATGTGTGTTAGGAAATCATAAAAGTGTAAGAAATGTATCAAGAGAAATGAAACGAAAGCAAATTAAGCTTGAAAACGTGAATCTAGTGATCCCCCGTGATCTTCTCGGTGACGCTTCCATTGTCCTTGGTGGTGGTGTTGTCCCCGCCCATACCCACCGTGTTCACCACCGCATCCTTGGCGCCCACCACCGCGCCCACCACCGTCTCGCCGGCCTGCTGGAGCACGCTGCCGGTCTTGTCCTTCCCGGCGACGGCGGAGTCCTTGGCGTACTGCGCCGTCTCGCCGGCCTTCTGCTTCGCGAACTCCGTCTTCTCGCCGAGGAAGCTGCCGGTGTTGTCCTTGCTCTCGACGGTCTTGTCCTTGGCCGCCTGCGCGGCCTCGGCCGTCTTGTCCTTGGCGGCCTGCGCCGTCTGGAAAGTTGTGTCCTTGGCCTCGCCGGCCTTCTGCTTGGCGGCGTCCGTGGCGCCCTGGCCCTGGCCGGAGGCGTGCCCCGCCATGCCCGCCGCCTTGTCCTTGGCCTCGTACGCCGTGTCCTTGGCAGCGCCCATCACCTGCCCCGCCTTCTCCTGCAAACACAGCACCACGATCACGACATTTCAGACGGCAGGCAGGCGTCAAGATCGATCGAGCAAGTTCGTCGAGATGCCCACGTACCTGGGTGTGGCCCTTGGCCTCGCCGACGCGGTAGCTCGCCTGGTCCTGGTTGGAGGCCATCTCTATTCTCACGAACTAAACTGGCTCAAACAAACTACTCTGCTTGAAGCAAAGATCACTCACGAACTGACAACACAACAGTAGATTTCACTCTGAAAACAAGATTGGATTGTATATTGCTCGACTTGGCTTCGAATGATCTGTCTGGCTTACAACGACGACGGTTATATAGGCTGCGGCTCCGGAAGCATGAGACGGCACCCGAGGACACGTAGAGCGGCGGAGATGGACACGTAGAGCGGACACGTGTAGCGGCGCCTTCGGGAAGCTCGGCCATATCATGGGGCCGGTACGGTCGAACACATGTGGAAGCTAATTTAGAAATGGCAAGAAAGAAAGAGGCGAAGAAGCAAAGCTACTCCAGTTAACAAGTGTAAAGAGAAGTTCAGTTAGGAAGGAGATCGAGTGGATAGCAGATGACGATCAGAAGTGCAGTTGATCGATGCGGTGGACGGTGGAAGCATGGAGCGTGTATATTTGTCATGGTGCCATGTGCCTAAGCTTCTGTTCCGTGAACGTGTTACAGCCTCTCGTGTGCAAGATTTCATATTTTATTGGATTCAATTTGGAGGTGGTAAGTCAATTCAGAACTTAGAAGAAATGGGCCAAGTTTTAAAGTTAATTGTACTACACATTTGTATCAAAATATAAGATATTAGATAATATGTTAGATATGTCTATACTCTATACACATGTGTACATGTCTTGCACTGACACTCTTATATTTTGATACAAGATCTATATTTAATAATAAAATATTTAGACTATTTAATGGAGAAAACATACATAAATCAAACCCTAACTAACCCTAACTGTAACTAATGTTTGTCTATCTTAACATGTAAATTATTCATATTAGTTTCTTATTTTACCGACCCATTAAGCACATTATCCCAATAATATTCACTACTTATTGCAGATATGTAAGCATCCAAATCATCTTCCAGCCATCAATATTATCAGCTTTATTTTTTTTCTTTTAAAAGATAAGATCATACTATCACCCCACCATGTAATTACACGATTAAATCACGTGCAAGTTGAACACCCGATTTACTTTCACTAATCAAGTAACTTATTGCTATTTTTATCAATAATAACTATTGTTTAAACATTGAACATTACGCGGCACTGTGATGGCATTGTCACGCAAGCCATCCACATCATATGTTCCTTTGAGCCCCCTCTGCCCGCTCGCAGGAATGTTGTCGCGGCATGCCTTCAGACCCCCACCATCCGGCCCCTTTGGCGAACCAGGCCGGTATCGTTGTCCTCCGCGCTCCCGCCTTTGGCAAGCCGGGCGAGGGTATCCATTCCTTCAAGGCCCCTCTGTTTTGCTCGTACGAATATCGTCGTGTCTCGCCTTCACAACTATCTCCCATGGAACTCCAGTAGTGGAATCTTGGAAATTATTTATTTCTTATACTCACTTCATCTTATAATTTGTCTAAAATATGTATGTATGTTTCATGTTTAGATAGTAACGTATCTATTTTGGGACGGATGGGTACGTTATGGTGGGTGTGAAAATTATATTCCATAGAACTAATTTTCATGCAAATCATATTGCTGCATTTTCATTTCATTTTTTCCCGAAAAATCGCATTTTCATTTCTATGTGTTAGTTGCAATTTCTCCATAGAATTTTAGTGGCCCAAATTCATTTTCTGTAGAAATGTAATTATGAATGTCTTTGTAATTTATAATTGCAGTAGCATCGACATAAGTCATGAAATAACATCAACATTTATTTCCACGTTTTGATAGTCCTCGTTGTCCATTTACAAATACTCATTACAGACCCGGCCACGAGTGCATCAAAGGCATACAAATAACTTAAAAACTAAACGAGCGGGGCGTGCAGACATCACAGAACTGGAAAGATAAAACACATTGGTAAGGGGGAGCAGACGCACTAAACGCGAACGATCACATCTAGTCCTTGCCGGTGTTGGTGGTGGTCTTGTCGCCGCCCATCCCCAGCGTGTTCGCCACCGCGTCCTTGGCGCCCGCCACCGCGCCCTTCACCGTCTCGGTGGCCTGCTGGAGGACGCCACCGGTCTTGTCCTTGCCGGCGACAGCGGACTCCTTGGTGTACTCCGCCGTCTCCGACGCCTTCTGCTTGGCAGCGTCCATGGCGCCCTGGCCCTGGCCGGACGCGTGGCCCGTCATGCCCGCTGCCTTGTCCTTGGCCTCGCACGCCGCGTCCTTGGCCGCGCCCACCATCTGCCCCGTCTTCTCCTGCAAATTAAACACAACACCACGAGTTCGACATTTTCAGACACGGCAGCTCAATGTAGCTCGAAACCTAAGAGAATCCATTGAGATGGTGGTACCTGGGTGTGGCCCTTGGCCTCGCCGACGCGGTAGCTCGCCTGGTCCTGGTTGGAGGCCATCTTGCTGACTGAGCTTAGCTCAAACAAACTGCTCAAAGAAGAATGGATTTCAATCTGAAAACAAGATGATCACTTGTATGTTGCTTGACTTGGCTTCGAATGATCTGTCTGGCTTAGAGCAAGGCGATCGACGGTTATATAGGCTGCGGCTGATGGACAAAGCCCGTGGGACACGTCGCAAGGCGGAGCACGTACATGCCACTAAGGTAGACACGTAGTCGTAGAGAGGACACGCGTCCGTAACTTACATATATCATGGGCTAGAAGCCTAGAACACATGCGCAAGCTTGAAAAATGCAAGAAGTACAGTTAAACAAGTGTAGAGACAGGTTCGGATCGAGTGGATAGCAGATGACGAGCAGGGAGTCCAGTGTCTCTCTCTCCGACTACGTGGTCGATTTGATTTTCGCCATGGAGCGGGATACGTAGCAACGACGATGCGTTGGCCGGTGGAGCGTGTATATGTAATCGCGCTATGCGCCATGGTTGATAGCTTCTGTTCCGTCGACGTGTTCCAGCCTCTCATTGCATGAATTTCATATTTTGTCTATTCGATCTGCACACCTCGTGGAGCTGATGCTGACAACGATGACATTATATTACAGGTTTATATACAGCCCATGACCTGGAAGAGTGTCTGAATTTTTGCAAGGACATGTCTGTTTTATTCATATTGGAAAGGGGTCTGTGTGCAATTTAAATCCCTTGTGAAATTCTACATGCGGCTGTTTCTCAAAGAAATAGTACAGAAGAGGGGAAAGAAGTAATGTTCTATTGAACTTGTCAAATGAACTACAATAAAATATTTGAGCACATTTCTCGAATTCCCCAAAATGGATGAAAATATAGGAGTTACTTGCTGCCTGCCCATGAGGAAAGAAGAGCGACAATTGTGTATTTCAAAGCCTTCTAGGCAAAGCAGCTTCTGGTGTGCTGAGTAGGTAAAACAATACTTGTCAGTAACATTGCTAAAACTCCTGTACCACACGGACGAGCAGGGTTCAGAGTAAGTATTGTCTTAAAAGAGTTTTAGCAATGTTACTGAACATTTTATTTTGAATACACCACTAATTCCATGTTAAAATATGGATACACCACTTATCGGTAACATAACATTTTACTATGAAACAGTTAAAATCATATTTTAGTGTTTCAACGATATTAGAAAAAATGTTGAATGTACATAATGTGATCCTCTACCAACTTGTAAAATATGAAATAGACATATGTTATATTTTGGACTATGTAATTTCAATATGAAATTGGTGAACTGCAATATTTAATATCTCCAAAATGACAAAACTATCAGATTATGTTATTTTCAGCATTTGGAAATTTTAGTTACTCTGAGTTGCGTTTTTGCACCGTTTAAGTTATAGATTACACTATTGTTTGTATCAGTGATTTTCAGTTTTAAAATTAATATCATTTTTAATTATGCAAAATAGAGGGCTATGCGCATTTCACGGCGTCGATTCCACCCACTACGACATCCACAACTCGCCAAGATCGACATCCACAACTTTTACGGGTCAACCTCGACGTACTCCGCCGTGTCAACTACTTCCGCTGCGTCGACTCCGGTCCGCCGCGTCGACTGCCTCTACGGCACCACTCCGCTGCGTCGACTCCGGTCCGCCGCGTCGACTGCCTCTACGGCACCACTCCGCTGCGTCGACTCCGGTCCGCCGCGTCGACTGCCTCTACGGCACCACTCCGCTGCGTCGACTCCGGTCCGTCGCGTCGACTGCCTCTACTGCACCACTCCGCTGCGTCGACTCCGGTCCGCCGCGTCGACTGCCTCTACTGCACCACTCCGCTGCGTCGACTCCGGTCCGCCGCGTCGACTGCCTCTACGGCACCACTCCGCCGCGTCGACTCCGGTCCGCCGCGTCGACTGTCTCTACGGCACCACTCCGCTGCGTCGACTCCGGTCCGCCGCGTCGACTGCCTCTACGGCACCACTCCGCCGCGTCGACTCCGGTCCGCCGCGTCGACTGCCTCTACGGCACCACTCCGCCGCGTCGACTCCGGTCCGCCGCGTCGACTGCCTCTACGGCACCACTCCGCCGCGTCGACTCCGGTCCGCCGCGTCGACTGCCTCTACGGCACCACTCCGATGCGTCGACACCGGTCCGCCGCGTCGACTGCCTCTACGGCACCACTCCGCCGCGTCGACACCGGTCCGCCGCGTCGACTGCCTCTACGGCACCACTCCGCCGCGTCGACTCCGGTCCGCCGCGCACAAACAAATTCGCCTCGGCCACACCTGATGCTCTCCCGGGTGTTGCGCCGCACAGGTCACAAACAAATTCGCCTTGGCCGCCACCCGAAGCACTCGGGGGCTGCGCCGCGCAGGTCTAAGTCAAACCTAGGCCGTCACCCGACGCACTCGGGGGCTGCGCCATACAGGTATAACTCGAAAAATCCTTGGCCGCCACCCGAAGCACTCAGGGGCTAAGCCGCGCAGGTCTAAGTCAAACCTAGGCCGTCACTCGAACACTCGGGGGCTGCGCCATACAGGTCCAACAAGATAACCTAGGCCGCACTCGAACACTCGGGGGCTACGTCATATAGGTC
The DNA here is from genome assembly GCA_026929855.1 of Poa annua. Classification (NCBI taxonomy): domain Eukaryota; kingdom Viridiplantae; phylum Streptophyta; class Magnoliopsida; order Poales; family Poaceae; genus Poa; species Poa annua. The sequence continues at coordinate 97,072,836 of CM049431.1, read as the reverse complement.
CAACAATGCAGTAGGCCGTTTGGCTGAGCAAATACTCGATATGTTTGTCGAATCCACCAAGTAGGCCGTCGGGCTGAATAAGCACTCGAATCTCATTCGAGTTCCATAAAGTAGTCCCATCAGCGAGTTCCTGAACGTCACTCCCATCGGGAGGGTGTCAGAGATCTCTTTTCGACTGACAAGTTTTTGAGATTAACCTCAATTACAAGCAATTCAGCTTAATCTCGGGGGCTACTCCTATCGGGAGCACTGTTCGCGCTCCCAATAGATTCAGTCGAAGCATTAACGACTAAAGCATCCTCTGTAAGCCCTCGACGGCCGAAGTCGAATTTCTTTAACTATCGTTTTCAGGAACAAGACGGCGTGCAACAGAGCGATTCGAGTAGTAAGCTTCTCAGCTGAAACCAACAAAGTAGGACAGACTGATGATCCGAGAACCCGAAGAAATCATTCGGGTGGTAAAGAAAATTGAGTAAGCTCAGTCAGCTGAATCCATCTGCAAGTAAGCCAGCAGGCTGAACAGAAGAACGCTACACAAGAAGAAGACAAAGTAATTCGACTGCAAAGGTTACTCCCATCGGGAGAGGCCTGTTCGACTGAAGAAATCGAGTTCAAGCTCAAGATCAAGCAATCCAATGGCGCGTCCAGGAGGAGGAAGTCCTTTGCCCGACGCTGCGCTTCGACCAAGCACTCGGGGGCTACTGACGTGGGGCTACCTTTCGACTAGCCCACCGTAAGGCTACCTGGGCCGCGCCAAGCATGGAAAGGCCCACAGAAGGCCCACTCGGGGTACCACGTATCCTAGTCCAACTCGGTTAGGTCTTTTAACCTGCCATATCTGTACCAACCACCCGAGACCTGGCTACCTATAAAGCCAGGAGGGTGGCTCGTCCCCAGGGAAGGAACCAACGAAGGGACACGCTCATAACCACCACGACAAACCCTAGCGAGATCGCAATCTCGCCATTGTAATCGCTACTCGCATCAATAATCAGACAAACAGGAGTAGGGTGTTATCCTCCGGGAGCATGAACCTGGGTAAAACCTTGCTTGTCAGCCGTCGTGATCACCTTGCACTCATCTCTCTCCCCATCAATCAACCCGGGGTGCACAACCCGTGGACTTGTCGAGTTAACACCTCGTCACTGACCTTTCCGCACCACAAACATTTTCTATTTCTAAATAATTAGTCCAGTTTTCATTTGAACCAAGCAAACAGTGCCAGATCATCAGATATGTAGATCTCACGATGATTTTTCTTCTGTATATCGTACCTTCAATGTAATCGTCCTTGTTCATTTTTTGATGTTACATGTTACGATGTTAAGGTGGTTTGGAAATTAGATATTAGCTCACACATTTGAGGTTAGAAATGGCTAAAATTTTGCACAACCACTTTTCGTGCGTATCTTGTGTTGTTTTAATGTGTAGTTACATTTTTATAATCCCTCAAATTGAAATTTAGTTTGTTGTCAACTACTTCTATTATGAATGCTCTATAATTTATATTTATAAATGGTTTAGTTGTAATGTTTTTCTTGTGTGGTTATAGTTACAATTTTTTGTCGAGAATAACGTGGTTATAGTTACAATGTCCGTAGGTTATAGTTACAATGTCCGTACTCCGCATGTAGAGTACTTTGTACAAAGCCCAGTACACCTTTTTTTGTCGAAAACTGAAATATTGTTTTCGGGAAGAAAAGAAGTACACTCACTTTTTCCCACGCAGCTTCTTCCCACGACGATTGAAGTGCACGGAGTAGTATTATGCCTCGTTTGGATGTATATATTTAGGCTATATATTAGATATTCGGGAGTCTCAGGGCCGGAATATCCGAAAGTTGATTGTTTGGTGGTGCTGGATATTGGGCCTGTGTATTCGATCTCGATATCAAGCCATCCCTCCCAACGGCAAAAAAAGGAGCAGCGAATGTCCAAGGGTTCCCCTCGACATTGTCAGATATTCGCGACGCGAAGCGGTACGCGAGCGTCTTTTCTGGCTCGTCTTCTCCCCACGCGCGGTAGGTCGCGACCTAGGCGACCGGCGGTGCTGCAGGTATCCTCCCGGACCCTTCCTCCTTCCCGTCGACCAGCGGTGCGGCGCGCTGATCCATCCATGCTCCCGCCCGTACTGCAGCTTCCTAGTGCTGCCTCTCCTTCTCGTCTGATCCCCTCTTGTTCATTACTTGTAGGGTTAGGTTTCTGGTTCAGGTACAGAGCACCGGCGACCGGGGCAGGTGAATCTCGAGTTGCACCTTTGGCCACCGGTGCAGGAGAATCGAGCTGGTACGGAGCACCCCCTCCCCTGCTTCTTGTACGATTTGTGCTTTTTCCTGGTTCTGGCTGGTCGGCCGGCCGCTACTTCCCTACTGTATTGCTCATGAGATGCTCCGCCCTACCGAATTGCTAGTTTGCTAGCTTCCCTGCCATATTGCTCCGTATTGCTCATGAGATGCTCCGAATTGCTAGCTTCCCTACCTGTTTTGGTTGACATGCTTGTAGTTTAGTTTTGCGATGTGTGTTGTAGTTTGATTAACATGCTTTGGTAAAAAAATTGTGTAAATTGTAGATAAATGTCAGAAGAGTTAGACTTGGTTAATTATGTATCCGAGGAAAATAAAAGAAGGAAGAGGAGAAGGATCGTGTTCATGAAATTATACTTTGAATCCACATGGAGGACAGGAAAGAATAGCTGCTGATGCTGGTTTGATTCATTTCACGCTTTGCTTGCTTGAGACTTATGAGACTATATAGTTTGTTTGCTTGAGACTTGTTAAAAATGGTCTGGCAGATTATGCTTTCATGTTGATATAATATATTCGTCTTATTTTTTACATTATTATATAAGTTATTCTATACATTTTGACATGAATAGAACTGTATAATTATCAAAGTCTCAAAATAATCATCAAAGTCTCAAAATAATCTAATATCATCACTTTTGTGCATCCAAACGACATTTGACATACAACCTCAATATCTAGTTTCTTATCCGAATATCTATACATCCAAACAGAAATATTGATATTCAATCTCAATATCAAGAGATCTCAATATCAAGATATATTGGACATTCATCCCAATATAATATCTAGTCTCTCAATATATACATCCAAACGAAGCATAATGCTTTAATCATAGTGTTTTATTACTGTAGGCGAAAATACGAGATTTAATCACATCTGACTTTTATTGCCACCTTCTAACTGTCCTCGTTATCCATTTACAGTACTCTCATTACAGACCCTGATACGAGTGCAGCTAAAGGCATAACTTAACTTACAAACTAAAATAAGCGGGCGTGTGGAGAAATCCCGAAACTGGAAAGATTGGAACATGGTAATTAAAGCCCCACTAAAAGGAAATTAGCAAACTAAGCGCCGAACGACCACATGCATCTAGCGATCCCTGGTGATGTTTCCGGTGGTGGAGTCCTTGGCGCCGGTGGTGTTGGTGGTGGTGTTGTCACCGCCCATCCCCAACGTGTTCACCACGGCGTCCTTGGCGCCCACCACGGCGCCCTTCACCGTCTCAGTGGCCTGCTGGAGGACGCCGCCGGTCTTGTCCTTGCCGGCGACGGCGGTCTCCTTGGTGTACTCGGCCGTCTCGGACGCCTTCTGCTTGGCGGCCTCGGTGGCCTCCGCGGCCTTCTGCTTGGCCATCTCCGTCTTCTCGCCGAGGAAGCTGCCGGTGTTGTCCTTGCCCTCGACGGTCCTGTCCTTGGCGGCCTGCGCCGTCTGCGCCGTCTTGTCCTTGGCCGCCTGCGCGGTCTGCGCCGTCTTGTCCTTGGCCGACTGCGCCGTCTGCTTGGTGGCCTCCGTCGCCTGCCCCGCCTTGTCCTTGGTGGCGCCCATCATCTGGCCGGTCTTCTCCTGCGACACACACGACAGTTGAGTATACTGACGAACTGCTAGGGACGCGGCGGCAAACTGCCGGAAAATAAATCATCTTGCAGATTACCTCGGTGCGGCCCTTGGTCTCGCCGGCGGTGTAGCTCGCCTGGTTCTGGTTGGAGGCCATCTTCTTCTCCCCTCACGAACTGGAACTGAAATCTCACTTGGAACTTCGGAAGTGCTAAATCTCACTACTTTTTTGCTGGTGCTCCACTGGGCTTGAGATGGATCGACTTTGTTGCTGAAAGCAGCTTGGAAAGTGCCTCGTTTTATAGGCGGCGGCCGCGGGACACGTCGCGAGGCGGTGCTCGTACATGGCCGCCACGTAGGGAGGACACGCGTCGCCGCTCGTTCAGCACCTTCGCGAAGCTCTGCCATGTAGATGGAGCTGATTCGACCCCCATGCCGCGCGAAGACAAGGGAGCCTCTCTCTCGAAGAGGGAGTGAAGAAGCTGGAATAAACAACTCCTGCTAAGAGATCCATCGACGTGTTGCTCGATCTCTCCTGTGATCGATCGGGCTAATCTGCATGTGATGGTTTGCTTGTCTTCACGCACAGTTGCTGACAGAGCTGCGGCTACACATGGCGAACGGCTTAGTTAGCTTACCGTAAAAGGAAACTTTCCCAGCCACACGAATACTTTAACGCCGCCGATCAAGAAATTTCTGGAAGCCGTAGCAGTGACACATCGAACAAGGTAAAATACAGTCTTAATCGAAGGTACCAAGAAGAGACAGTTGCAATACATTCGGTGGGCCGCGGTGGGACTAGCTCTTGTGGCGGGCGCGGGCCGGCCCAACTCTATTGGGCCGTCTCGCACCTCACACGCGCGATAAATAGAGCGTCCACAACTTTCTTTCTTTTACCTTTGCCTCGAGTCCTTGATCGTATCAAACAGACTTGACGCCGAAACTGTACGTGAAGTATGAATCAACCCTAGCTCGCGCCGGCGCATCCCTCCGTGCAAAATGGATAACCAACCCTCCGACGACGATGCACCGGCGCCGACCGCCGCCGCGTATCCTAGCTGGATTATGCTCGAGGACCCTGGGGGCTGCGACGTGAGGACCGTGGCGCACGCTCGCACCTCTAAAGGCAGTCCCATCAGCGTCTCCTTCCTCCTCGCCGCGCCGCCGGCGATGTCGCGCGTCCGCGTCGACGGGCGCCCCGCCATGTAGGACTAGAGAAACAGCTCCTCTTCCGTTATTGCGGCCGACGGAGACTCCGACCTCATCATAGTCGGCACAAGTATCGGTGGACGGTGGTCGACCGACTACTTCATCTACTGCGCGGGCGACCCTTCCCGGCCGCCGTCGCTCTCCCTGCTGCCTCCCGTCCACATCATCACCGTCACTCTCTCAACGCTCTATTTGGATACGCGTGGCACCGCGCTCCTGCGCCGCGGCAACGACGAGGTGCTGGTGGCGGCCCTAAATTCCTACTCTATTAACTCAGGACCGGCGGCGGAGGCTGAGCTGCTCGTGCTCCGATTCGGCCACTGGCAGTGGGAGCTCAAGCGGGTGCCCCTGCCCGACATCCCCGACGAGGGCAAGAAGAGACTGGAAGCTCCCTCGTGGACGACCGACAGGGTCATACCCGTGGGCGATCGGTTCTTGCTATGGGTAGACAGCCTTCGCGGCATTCTCTACTCCGATCCATGGCAGGAGACGCCCGAGATGCGTCATGTGCCTCTTCCGCCGCAGCCTGGCCGCAGCAGCACGAACGGGGACGACATAGGCGATATATTGGTGGTCCAGCCGGAGCGTCTGCGCCACCCACGACCACGACGGCGCTGCTGTGAGGCTCGTGGATGTCTTCCCCCGCTGCTGCTGCGGCGGCCCTGGCACCTCCTATTGTGCCGTCTCCCGCTGCGCGTTCACCATCACCACGTGGGCGCTGAGGATGGACGACGACATGGCGACCTGGGACAAGGTCGGCCTCGTCGACTGCGACGAGATATGGTCCCTCGCCGGCTACCACGGCGTCGTCCCGCGCGTCATGCCCTGCTACCCGACCGTGAGCTTCGATGACCCAGACGTCGACGGTGACCTCGCGGTGCGGTTGATAGAGTTGGACACTAGGCGCATGGAGCTGCGTTCCGTCTGCAACCACGACCGCGCGTATCTCTTCGTCCGCTTCCTTGTCTCCGCGGTTTCCCGCTACTTCTCCGCCGGCGGCGACCGGTCCCAGGCAAGACGGGAAGAAGACGTACTATATTATCTGGAAGCACCAACCTGCAGCAGGCCACTGAAACTGTCCCAGCTGCCAAGAGTGGCTTCCCCCGAAGAGATGTTTGCAACTCTGCGAGAGATACCCGACCTGGCGCGTGATGACATGCTCAAAGTGTATGGAGTTCTTGAGTGGGATGAGAGCCGATCCAAGTTCAGGTCGCTCTTAGCGCTTCCCATGGACATGAGGAGAGATTACTGCCTTGTGATAGCAAAATTGGCTTGCTTTGATGTATAGCTAACATTGTATTCTGATCCCAAGATTTGTTATGAAATGCTTCACCCCTACCAAAACTTAAATGTTCATGACTCCCAAACCTCTTTTTCCCCCTTTGGGATACAAATTGTAGACCATGTGCAACGAGAGCATGCCCATCTATCTTGTAATTCAGGAACTCGATAACCAATGTCTCACACAAACGAGAGCATGGCCATCTATCTTGTAAAGACAATTGGCTTTGTCAATCCAAGTGGCAGGCCAAGGTATGCAGAAGGAGAAGGAACATTTCTCACTATTCAATTGCAAAAAAAATGTCTAAAAAATATGCATGTTCGATAAGAACTGGAGAAGGCGTCCCAAACGGTGTGCGGTAGTTGCTTGCTACTATTCCTACCATCGGAGTGTGAGAGGCCATCAGTGATCGCACACATGCATCCAACTTGGGTCATGGTGGCACTAGTCGTTTCTTATCACGGATAGATGCACGCAGCACTGTAGCAGGACCATGCACCATATCCATATCCGGGTACGTACAACTCCACTAGGTTAGGATCGAAACACCTCCCCTCGATGCATGGTGCAACTCCACTAGTACTGCACTAGCTCACACTGATGACCCATGCTCGTTGCGCCTGTTCCACTGCTCCATTTCAACAACTCTAGACGAGCTGGATATATAGCGTGCTAGCTGACGCGACTTGATCATCAGTGCATGCAGTGCTTGCTTTCGCAACATGTAGAGGGACTTGTACTTGTGAAGCTGTAAGTTTCGATCAGTTTCACCGCTGTCGCGCGCGTGGAACGAATTATTGGTGCTCCGCACCATATCTTTCAGAAAAGTTGCCACCACTTGACCATGAACCGCTGCACATTCTTCCCCATCATCGACCCGGCCGGCAGTATATAAGAAGGCCAATGCACACGACATCGCTCATAGATCATCTCTCGTCAGCAGTAACTACTAGCTATAGGAAGGCTCCTACCACAAATTGGATAAGATAGCTAACCTCATTGCACGGCAGTTCAGAAATCACCATGCCTGAACTCAAGCCCGTCTTCACTACCATGATTCTGATGGCTCTATTGGTCACTGCGTCTTCAGGTACTACAACTGAAGCCATTTCTTCCCTTTTAGTGTCTCTATCCGTTTTAGTGTTTCTTATCAGTTTACCCTGTGCAGATGAAGCCTTGGTTGATTCATTTGGTCGCAACGCAGAGGAAACTTCAACGTCTGAAACCATCCATGATAAGGATACTTCAAGAGTGACAAAGGTATGTACTGTATCTTAATCCGAAAAGCACGGGTTGGCCGTGTTAACATTTCCTCTACGAAATTGTATTTTGTTCTGATAGAGAAAGGGAAATTAATGACCGAAGCACTGATGCTTTCTCCACACCCTGTTGCATTATTTTCACACATTGCTGGTAACCAAGTGGTAGCACTAAGTAGGTGATTGACTTGACATTGTAGTACTATTACATTGCAGTTTCTATATATAATAAACCGTAGGCAAAAGCTTTGCTTGGGTCGTTTATAAAGAACAAGATTGCAGTTGTTGCAGCTTCAGATAATTCAGTCAGCCAAAAGCGCATTCGACTGTCTGCTAATCTCTGTCTGTTTAATTCAGACTCGCACTTCTCTTTGGACATGGAGTTTTACAGGACCTTAGGGCGCCCTCACCTTATCAAGAGCCGTCCAGTGCTACGAAACTGCATCAAGATTGGTGCGATTATTTTGTAAAAAAGCACCTTACTTTTTTAAGATTTATATTTAGAAGTCCCTCGTTATCGCACCAGATTCGTATCCTTTTTATTTCCATTTTGGATTTTTTTGAATTCATATCCTTTTGAATAGTTTTCGGATTCTTTTTGCTTTAAAATTTGTATCCAAAGAAACTCGGTTCAGATCTGTTCATTACGAAAATCGAATCCAAACACCACCGATTTGGATCTGTTCAGAAAATTATGTGGTTTCTTTTGCTAACACAAACAAATCACAAAGATCCATTTGAGAACAAATTTGTATCTGAATATTTTATGTGTGGATCTTTTCAGAAGATTTTGTGGATCCATTCAAGTCTGATTCAAATCCTTGTAATCCATTAGAAAGATCCAGCGTGGATCTGTTCAAATACAGTGTGGATATTTCTACAAACGAAAAAGATCCATTTAATCTAGCACAAAAAGATCCTCAAACAAAAAGATCCAGTACAAGGATCCAAAGGAACAAGAACATAGGAGGGGAAATAAGGCAAAAAAGTCGGCGGCGCGACGGAGTGAAGGAGGGCGCGGAGGAGGGCACCGCCGTTGCGGCGAGAACGCCGCAGGCGCGCGCGTGCGGGAGGGCGCCGGCGTCGCGGGCGAGGACGCCGTAGGCGTGCGCGTGCGGGAGGGCGCCGCCGTCGCGGACGAGGACGGAGATGGCGCGGAGGCGGAGATGGCGCCGCCGTCGCGGGCGCAGGCGCGGATCTCTTCCCGCGAGGGCGCCGCCTCGGATTTGGGGTGAGAGGATAGGGTTAGGGTTTGCTTACCGGTTTTGGGGTTATATACACTTCTCCCTGGCAGGGGGGCTTTTTTGCAATACTGGATAAGTATGGGGTTGTTTGTGTAAAAACGGCACGCACGAATCTGGAAGCAGAACCGGACGGGGAGGATAGGGTGAGGGCGCCGTAAGGTCCGGTAATGTGAATATTCCCTTCTCTTTACCCTCTCCAGATGCAGAGTCACAGCAGGAGAACGATTCTGACAGAGGTTCTTGACTACGACTACGGAGCGGCCAACTCCAAGCACGACCCACACAGGAAGCCCGGGAATGGTCAAACGAGTTTCCCGGGCTGCCGGTGCTCACCTGCATATTCAGCCGTCTGCTTCTTGAGGTCATTTTGTAATCTGAAAGACGGTTAGCTCGCTGATCTCTGGTAAATGTACCATTTTCTACTTCTTTTTAGCCGCGCCGTGATGTACCTCAGAGTTCAAATAAACAATGCAACGATCCAATTCGGGAAGGAACGATCTCAGAAGCAACCCAACTCCGGCGATTGTCTGAACTTCTGAATACTAAAATCTCAGAACGAACCAGCTGGCTGGCACGGCACGATTAGATCGTTCTCTGAGGCAGCGGCGTACTAAGCGTGTCTGGCTCAACTCTCCTGTTACCATGACGCAAGTTGCAAGTTTTGCACGGCCGTTACAACGGCCTGTGCAACGGCGGCAACCACCTGCTTGATATGTCTGAATTCGATCGAGAGACACAGAGAGAATGCAGACGCGCGTGTGATTCCTCTGTACTGTGTCAAATTCTTGCATCATCCTGTCGTCCTACCGTTGGGTCATTTTCCTGGGTTTTCTAGAAGCGTTGCGCGGTCACATCATAGCTTCGTGATTTAATTAGTTTCTAACGGTCTGTCTGTTGTGGTAGCTTCCATTTAGGTGGAACGAATGCCCGCGAAATGGGACTTTTCTTCAGCCAAAGATAGGAACAACAGGTCGGGGTCAAACGAGATGGCTTGGCAAGGCAAGCTTCGATCGAGTGCATGGGCTATACCTACCTTGATAACAACTTCAGGATTAACGCCGACTACTGATTAAGTACTGTCACTAGCCACGGTTGATCTGGTTAACTGGTGGTTAGCGATGAACACAGCCGACAAGGCGCTACGCTACAAGAGGCTTTCCACCGTCCACGTACGTTCCTTCCTGCCGGGCTCTATGGGAAACCTATAAGTAATTTATTGGGAGTATTTGTTGGGGAAGAATTGGATGGTGTATGGAGGATGAGGGAACAAAGCTGAAGTCTCAGTGTGTGCTTGTGCGGCGACCATTTCCCTCGTTCAGACGTTTCTGGATTGGATATCGTATCCCATCACTGTTTTCTGTCACCGTTTATGATTAATCTGCAGTTGCGTTTGACACCCTGAGGCAGCAACTGGTGGATCACAAGCTTCCCCTTTTCCGTGGCCGGGGTACAGGATCATATTGTCATATCAAAAAAGCAACATGTTCTGAATATTCTTTTGTAGACAAGCAATCACTTTTTAATTAAGAAGAAGATAGTGCTACATGAAAAGTACTCGTGGTGGCAAGCCAGACATATTGTACAGTTAGCGTATCCTTTTCTCACCTACAAATCAATCGATTAATCAATCAAACATAGCCGAGTTCTTCTTAAACATTGAATAAATGAACGAGGGGGGTACTGTCACTCGCTAACTTCTGTTCCCCAATCTGCAGTTCTTGCGCTGTTGCATACTGTTGAATATTCGGTTGTGGAAAAGCAATACCTTTTTAATTAAGGTAGTGCTATAGTCATTTGTTGTTCATGAGAAGTGCTCCTGGAGTGACTTTTCTCCTAGAAACAAAGTGCAGCGTGATGTTTATGAATGAAGAGTCGAGATCTCTTACTCTCATGTCACATTGCTCACTTAAAAGAAAGATTTTAAAATTCTAGAAAAAAAGTATACTTGTAAATATACTTTTGAATAGGATCACTAGAACTTGTAAATATACTTTTGAATTCTTAAAAGTATAGGATCACTAGAACTCGGGAATCAAAGTGAATTTTTGATGGACGATCAATTTTTCTGTAATGAAAAATATAAGAGGAGTTGATTCGACCCAACACAACCTAACGATACATCCAATACCGATGATCTGTGTCTACGGATACTATACTACATTAATTTGACCATGTAAAGAGATAGTGTATATAGAAAGTCTTGATTTATCATACACAGCCGGAAAATCCATTTTGACTCGTAGTACTAGTTGATCCTATCATGAAAAAAACTTATTTCACAATGTAAAAATAAAAACAAGTCGGATGTGCATCTAGACATTTATGTAGGCACACTTTTTTGTCAAAAAAGAAAGCATTTTGTATGCCCTATGAAAAAAACACAAATAAAATGTCTAGTAAAATCTTATTTTCGAGCACTGGACAACAATGTTATTTTTTCCGTGAAACTTTGTGTGTCAACATAAACTATTCGAAGGTACACCCGATTTTTTTTTCAGAACTTTTTACTTTTTAAAATATTCTCTAATATGCACTTTTCATCATGAGGTTAGATACTCATGCGAGCCAATACACCGTTTCCATACATGAATACATAGTTGTATGTATTCCTAGAAAACTGAATAAACGAAATGCGGGGTTACTGTCTAACTTGGGCGCGTTTGGTAGGCAGTGAAGATTTTTTGCATGGGGTGTACGGAAAATGGGTTGTTTGGTTACCTGGGCTCATCTATATCGTTGCACAAACCGGATACTAAAGCACGTTCAGGCCAGACCCGGAAGGAACGGCCAAATAGGTTGTTGGTGTGGAGCCCGACCCGTTGTCTTCCGCCGTTTACACGCGTGGGGATGGGAGGGCGAAACAAGGGATAAACACCAACTAATTAAGAGACATGAGACAATCCAGAAAGCCTCGGTAATGGCGGTAAGTTTCATCTTCCACTAATCTTCGTCGTAGTTAATGTATACCATACACTTCTTTGTCATTTCTTAGGATATGCAGATATGATCAGCTCCAGTTTTCAGTAGGATAGGATTATGACCGAGAGAGTTTTCAGTAGGATTGGAGTAGGAATGGATTTGCTAGATGTTCGACCGTGCTAGACGATTGCGTTCTTCGCTCTTTGTATTTTATTCGATCATGGAGGAGGGGAACCAGGGAGTCAGGTATCATCAGACTCAAAGAGAGCAACCCATGCGCACAGTTCATACGCATGATGCCTTCCGCCTGCCGCTTTGACGATGGGAATCCACCGTCGTCCTTCTAACTCAGTTTAGCCGACGGAAGATTCGGTTGAGGAGATGATCGAACATATGTTTCTGTTGTTGGACGTGGGAGCGGGGAGCAATGCTGCATTGACGCGAGCCAGGGTGCTAAATGGGCCAAATAGCAGTTAGGCCTCACGGAGAAGGATAGAAAGATGGGTAGGGTATTACCATCTCTACTCTCCTAAGTTCCGCTCCTTCCTCACCGGGACATCTTTTACACTTAACTTTTATACTTCAAACTCATTTTTAAGCGTGATAGGGTATTATAATGTATAATTTTTACAACTTATTTGACATGGCTAATCACTGGAAAAGTTTTTAGATATTAGTTAAGTGTTGATTTTTATACAAATGTAATGTAAATGTTAAAAATACACTTCAATGCACTATGTTTGAGAAATATATTTTCTTTTGCAATTGCATAAACTATACATAATTACGGTGGAGATTCCTCAATCATATACGGTCGAAGAATTTTCTTATAATATGTTTTGTTATATGTATAATTAAGCATATATACATGAAGAAATTTCTTGAGCATATATTTAAATATTTAATATATTAGTAAGTTCTCGTGGCCAGATATGTCTTCCGAGTTATTATGAATTTAGTATAAGTTAGAATCTTGTTTATGCTCTATACTTGGCATCACCAGTTTTACATAAGGGCTCCTTGCAATTTTTTTAAAATAAACATATATGTGGACAATTAACTATGTAAATCTAGTAAATATTTATACTCTTAGTAAAACTTGTGACAAGTATCAGTCTAAATAACCCTGCCGGCGTCCATTAAAAAAGATCTTCTACATATGTGGTAAACGTAGTATCTACGATGACTTGCTCCTACAAATTGAGTCTTTTATTCTTTAAATACTTAAGATACCTTGAATGTAATTAATAATTAGCACATGTCTCTTTTTTGACGAATGTGGTTTCACATGCTAGATCGCTTGCTACAACCTTGTCAATTCGGATTTACTCCAAACCATCAATCACTTTATACCAGACATTTGGTTACCGGAGTCATATTTACCGGCACCTTACAAAAAAAAATAAGGCTAAAATTCTCATATTTGATCGAATGGTAAGTGAATGCTCCTTCCATTGAGCCGAGGTAGGTATTATGATATAAATATGGTTTGCTTTCCGTGGATCTCTAAGTTTAGTTTGTTCGAAAATTGGGCGCTGCTTTTGGTAACCACATATATTGTTCGATGTGCTTATATGGTGAATGTGATTCATGGGTCTTTCTTTCTTCTTCCTTATCGAAGTTACCCTTCTTTTCTTCGTCTACTCCTAAGACCACTACCGATAATCGAGATCTCATCAAGGCGAGGCATAGACACCCAGATAAGACATCTTCCAACCCATGACGAGATTTGATTTAACTCCCATCCTTCAAATATTGAGATCTCATCATACCTCTCTAATCCTTCATTCATTTCTACCCTCCTTCTGTCTTTCTAAACCAAAGTCTGGCCAAACAAAACAACCACCCGATAGAGTTCATCATCTTACCTTTCTTTGAGACCACACACCATAACCTGACAAGATGCACCGCCCTTTCAAATCTTCAATCATCAACACTCTACTCTATCCACTACTCCTACCTCACAAAGAACAATTCCTACACTTCCATCCATCCAAAAAAGCGACAATAAAAATGGACAACAAATACCACACCACATAGTCATAGCCTCCCTCAGCATGTGCAGCACGATCACAAAAAAACGCGCCAAAAATTGTGGACCTCCCTCAGCCCCCATTGATTTATGATCCATCCGCGCGCGAGCGCATCCGCTTTGACTCAGCCGACGGCGACCGGAGGCGGACGTGTCCCCGCCGCCCGTATCCATCCATCCACGTGTGTCCCCGCCGCCGGGCAATCCTCCTCCTCCTCACCTTCCATCCTCCCGCCCGCCCGTACGACTCCGACTCCGAGTCTCGTCAGCCTCTATATATTACCAGCCCATCCCTCCGAAGCTCCGCTGCAAAGCCCGATTTTTTTCATTCCCCCGTGCTCAATTCGCTCGCGTCGCCCCAATTCTTCGGAAGCTTGTTGGAATCCAGCTCAGAATCGTTAACGAGATTGAGAAGGCCAAATCCGGTGAGGTATAGAGCCGATCGCGGCGGTGACCAGGCGAGGCGAGGCGACCGGAGCGGCAATGCCTTACTGCGAGGTGGACCGGTACCAGAGCGGCGACAAGTGGGAGGGCGTGCGCCTCTTCTACCGCCGCTACGGCCGCGGCGCCACCAAGGTGCTCCTCGTCGTCGGTACGCACGCCCCGCCGGAATCTTTTTCTTCTTCTTCGCTGATTGGGTGTTGAGGATTTCTTCTCTGAGAAATGGTCGTCGTTGTGGTCCGGCAGGATTGGCGGGGACGCACGACTCGTGGGGCCTGCAGATAAAGGGGCTGACCGGGTCCGTCGAGCCCACGGACGAGGATGAGGACACCCCGCGGACGGACGAGGAGGCCGCCGCCGCCGCCGCCGGCGGCGCGGCGGACGACGACGGCGAGGGCGGGGGCATCGAGGTCTGCAGCTTCGACAACCGCGGCGTCGGCCGCAGCTCCATCCTCCCGCACAAGTCCCACTACTCGTGAGCTCTCCGCCCCCCCAAATCAAATCTCCCCATCTCCCCCCGTCGTCCTGTAGATCCGAACTCCCGTCGGCGTTGGTAATCGGAAGTGGGACGGGTTAGGTAGACGCCATTGTTTTCATTGGATGTGCTACAGCTCAACCGCGTCGACGGAGATCTGGAAGGAAGATTGTAGCTTTCGGTCAGATTTAATGCACGTTTTCCTCCGCTCCTCTGCCTGCCGCGATAGCTTTCATCAGAGATTATTAGCTATTGTTTGACGCCGTCTTCCATGGAGCGCTGCCGACGCGTTGGAAAGTCAAACGGCCGGTGGTTCTGCGTACTGACCGTGTGAACGATTTTCTCTGGTGGCAGGACGGCGATCATGGCGAGGGACGCGCTGGCCCTGATGGACCATCTGGGGTGGAAGAAAGCCCATGTCTTTGGCCACTCCATGGGTGAGTTACCTTGATTCTGAACAATCAGATTCTAAACATTGAAGGAGATGGTATGTGATTCGTTTTCCATGGACAAACGTTGACGCTGTCGCTCTCTGCAAACAGGGGCGATGATTTCCTGCAAACTGGCGGCGATCGCGCCTCACAGGCTGTGCTCCCTGGGACTGCTTAATGTCACCGGGGGTGGGCTCGAGTGTTTACCAAAGGTATTAACTGGGATGCTGAATTTTAATTTCGTCAGAGTATATTTGGATAAAAGAATCATTTTTTCAGTTTTCCTCTGTAGTTCTCATCAGTGAACTTTGTCCATTTCTCAGGTAGACGGGCAGATGCTCTCTCTTGCGTTCCGTTTCTTAAGGGCAAAAACTCCAGAGGAAAGAGCTCATGTAGACTTGGAAACCCACTATACTAAGGTGAGGAACTGTGCCTGCACCTGCTGCCAATTCATGAACAATAATAGTAAAAGCTGCATCTTTTCCCTTATTCATCCGTAATCCATTCTTCAGTGTTCTCACATGTGCTAGTTAAATGCAGGAATACCTTGATGAGAAATTTGAGTCCTGCACAAGGAGAGCAATCCTCTATAAAGTGAGTGACATTCCTATGCCCTGAAACCTTTTTTGTAAACATTTGGAGTATTATCTTCATACATTTGGTTCTTTCTGTTAGATGAATTCATTTGTTCTGTACATTGTACTTTCAGCAATACGTGAGGAATATATCATCTTCAGGGATGCAATCTAGTTGTGGCTTTGAAGGTCAAATTAATGCATGTTGGACCCACAAAATGACAACTAAAGAACTAGATACCATACGCGGTGCTGGTTTTCTAGTTTCGGTTATTCACGGAAGGTCAGTTGTTGATATCCACAATAATATC
The DNA here is from genome assembly GCA_026929855.1 of Poa annua. Lineage (NCBI taxonomy): Eukaryota > Viridiplantae > Streptophyta > Magnoliopsida > Poales > Poaceae > Poa > Poa annua. Next base: position 97,056,795 of record CM049431.1, on the reverse strand, counting down.
TCTCATGGTTTGCGGGCATAATGTGCATCCTCTTTAATGCTTTGTTTTACAAAATATGCAGGTCTGATATTATTGCACAAATGTGCCACGCAAAACGTCTTGCAGATAGGCTTCTTCCTGCTGCTAGGATGGTAGACCTTCAGGGTGCACATCTAGTAAGCCATGAAAGACCAGATGAGGTAGGCACGAGCTTTGGTAAAATGTTGCACCATTGATCAAATTTGCAAAATATTCAGAACTATTGCAAATCCAGGCAAATAATTACTAGTGAGCTGGCAGTAATGCCCAAATCAATGTTTTTTATGAAGTTTTTAGGATATCGATCCTGTAGGTTGACTCGTAGTTTACAACTCCATGTAACTAGAAATGCCAAAAAACATAACCAAGAAACAAAAAGACCAAGAAATCAGCCTCAGGAGCAGAACTGTACAGTCCTGCTGCTGCTCAAGCAACTAATATATGAGTCTAAATTAACTATGTGAAGTAGCCAGCTACATATGGTTACAGTAGAACATGTATGATGTTTGGACGAGTTGAACTTGTGGATATGAACTGTTCATAAGGCCGAGTAAACTGACCAGACTACTTCGAAATCGAGATTTCTTCTCTTCTCAAAGCTTATTTCACCTCTAAGATCACCTGCTTTGCTGTTCCAGTGAAAACAAGAACCACAATTAAGAACATGAACATTGATTTGATTTCTCTTTGTTGTTCTATCTTCTTCAAGTGTTACAGTAAAGCATAAGAAAACTGATATAATATACTGATCTACCACAGGTCAACAACTCACTAATGGATCTGATAAAGGCCACCAAGTATGCAATGAAACCTCACGAGTGGTCGTCCCAGCCAGAGATCACATCAGGTATGCGTAACCGGCTGAACGTCACAAAATTCATTCAAAGGCTATGTTCGAAGGCACACTGCTTACGTTGATCTTTACCAGAAACTGGCGCACTAATTTCTGCGAGACCTGTAACCCTCACGAAACGAACAGATGAAGGTGGAAACGCTGCTGTAGCAGTGTATAACTTTCTTGCAAAGTTCCAACTGAGCTTTCTTTATCTGATAGGGCTGATAGTGATGGGTTTTGAGCACATGAGGAACATTGTGAGAGTAATGAAGCCTGTGAGGGTTGCAGCAATCGAGTCATAAAGGTAAAAATCTGCAAAATACGTAGGATCTCCTTTACCTGGATCAAGACATTTCCTAATTGTCAGAAGTGCTCACTGCAGCGTGTGTTTTAATTTTTGCAGAAACAAAGACATGTAAATTGTTCACGGACCCGCCGGGGAGATCATATTTCATGTCTCCTCCATATACCGTGGAGATGATTTTAGAGTAGCATCTCCAAGAAACTGAAATTATTTTTCCCTCAAGAAAGCCTCTGCCCTCAGCAGAAGAGATCGATTGAGGAGCGACCTACTACAGTGTGGATGCACCTGGACACAACTGTCACAGGGCGTAATTGGAATGTACTACATGTATTAGTAGCTGGGAGAGAGCAAATGGATGTACCTTGTATGAGTGTGCTGTAAAGGTGTAACCATGTTCTATATCACGGCCGCTTGTTCCGCTGGCGAAATTCTTCTGTACCATACTGTGATTATCCCCTGAAATAAATCGACTTGATCTCGTCGTTGCTCCATTTGCTACACTTCTTTGTTGCATCGACTAAACTTCTTGTTTCCTGTACAATGGTTAGATGCAAATGTGTAACAGTTACATATGTTTACAAACTGAAATCTGGAGCACATAGTAACAACAGAACAGAAACCATGTAAATATCTAGTGCAGATCTGAATTTGACTTCACAATAGTGAGTGTTGATTCGGTGGATAAAGCCCCCTCACCCCGAAAATGCAAGTCCACAACTAAGAGGACGTCCACCCATCGCCTGCACTGTTGATCATGGTTGGAGATTCGTGCAAAAGGATTGACTGGACCTGCTACGCGTGGTTAGGGAAAGTAAATCAGGGCAGGGCAAATTAGGTATGTTTTTCCGACGTGTGGGTCCGAGGATAAATAGCTTCTTATTTATCGCAGCAAGGAGACCAAATCCACCTCTCGGCACCACCTCACCTCTCCCACCTCCGGCCTTTCTCCACCTCGCACCACCGGCCACCAAACCCACCACCCAGCGCCAGCCCTGCCCAAGCTCCGGCCGTGGAGGATCAAAATCCACCACCGCACCACACTTGACGGCCGTCGGGAGCTGCGTCGGGCGAGGCTGAGCGAAGGAGGCACAACGGCCGACGGGGAAGGTGCGGGGATCCAACGATACGCCAAGGTCGCCGCCGCCTACAGGCTCCGACCACCAAGCCGTTGTCACTGACCGTCGACCTTCACCAAGCTCCTCCGACCATCCCGTATTTCATCATGTCTCTTCGAGGAGATCCAAGATCTCGGCATGTAGGTCGTGGATCCGATCGTGTAGGACCCATATCCGATGGATTCTTGAATTTTGTGGGTGTGTGTATTTCAGATCCGGTCGACATGAGTGTCATTTGTTCTTCATTTTTCAAGATCTATTCAACTTGGATTCTTGAATTTTGTTGGTTTGTGGTGTTCATACCCGAAACCATGGATCAAAATAGTCCAATTCGTTTGTTGATTGGCTCTTCGTGTGCAGATTAATTAGGACAGATTAGTCCATACTAGTCCATACGTTCATTAAGCTCTTTCCATATCTGTGCATCGTTGATTAGCTCTTTTCCTATACGTGCTTCGTGTATTGATCGCCGCTTTCCATATCTGTGCAGCGTTCTGTTTTTGGATACGATTTGCTATTTTTTTCATCAGAAAAAGTAAATAATTTGTTCTGTTCTTGGATGAGATTTGCTCAGTTATGTTATTGGATGTAAAAAAAATCCTCATGTATGCCATGGTCGGTTATCTTGGATGCTCGAATCTGTAAATATATATTTTTAAACAAAAACGAATTTTAATGAGGGATTTCATGCAATATCAGATGCAGTAGCATTTTTTTAATCGTGTTCTAATAATTTCTGGGGATTTATGTACTACCAAAATTCTATTTAGAATCAGTGCAGTAGCATAACAAAAGGTCATGTAAAAAAGATGCTCTTGTCTATTAATCTCCTTAATTTTTTCTTCGAAAAATCATGTGAAAAAGATGATCTTGTGTAATATATATCGGAAATGCATTTTTGTTGAATTTTAATGCATTATGTCAATGCATGATCCTTATTAGTACATATTCTCTACATTTCTTGGTAATGAATAAACGAAAAAATACTGGTAATGCATTTTTTCTTCTGAAATTCTTGTGCGTACAATCATACAGAACTAGAAACAATATTAATGCATAAATCTGAAAAAGTACATAAACATAAATTTTATTAAGCCATAGCCGGAAATCATTATAATCAACATAATATGAGAAAAATCTTTCAGTAATATATAATATGAGAAATTGATGTTATATTGCTTCTATACAACTTAGTTTTTGTTTAAGGTGTGATCCTCAATGTTTTCAATATTTTTTTGCTGAAAAAGTATCAAGGGTATTTTTGGCACTCCGCTGACCCAGGTAGGTGGATTTAGGATGAGAGAAATTTTTGGGTGATTAGAAAGTCAAAGCACTTGCATGCAGCTCGTATCCCTACGAAAATGAACGGTCCAGGTGGTGGGTGGACGTCCTCCCAGTTGTAGAATTTGCGCGCCCCCCTCACCACCCTCTTCACCGGCGAGGTGAATCCACTGTCACATTATAGTAAGTGCAGAGTTCAGAGACCAGAGTCTTGAAACTGAGCTGCAGCGCCCCATGGCTTCGATGTTGCATCTCCGCTCTTCCAACTGCGGGGCTCTGCATAGCCATCTGGCTCCGACGAACTTCGCCTCCGGCGTGTCCTCCACCTCTGCGGCTTGTACCACAGAAGCAGCACCTTGCCTAACGTGCTTGTATTCAGGTGTCAGCACAGAAAGGTTCTTATTAAGCAAGAACTTCAGGCCCTTCCAACCTATGCAACTGGAACTTCCCAATTCTCTGCTAGTCTTTGCAAAGATCTCAAGCAAATGATTGGCAATTTCCGGCGGGGAGACGAGGAGAATGGTTGAAAGGTGCACCGGATAGCATGAGAAATTACTGCCCCCGATCGAAGGTGGCTTCGGTGGAATAACGGGCTTCAGGGACGTTCGTGCTTTTGATCAAACCCTGCTTGCAACGCAGGCTGGAGATTAGTTCCTGCAGCCTGGCAGTTCGTGTGCAAAATACTATCAAAAAGGGCAAGCTGATCATGATACGGCCCTCGCCACGGGGCTCTTCTTCGTGGCAGGGAGGGAACTGTTCATGGTTTGAGCCTACTGTAGAAAGATATATCATCTTGCAATTTGCGAGCATACTTACTAGCCCAGTAGCCCTTACCGATCTACGGAGGATAAAGTTAGAAGAACTGGGTCGGATTTGGTTTATGAAGTTGCTAAGGGGGTTGGACAAGGCAGGGAGTGATGGAAGGTAACATGATCATGGTGTTGGAAGGATTCAGCGGACGAATCTAAGACAGCGCCAGGACGTGGCCTGCACGCACCTACTACATCACTCTGCCACTCGGACATACTCCTACATGCCGCAGCCTCACTCACAGCAAGAGCACAATATTTCATCCATCCGGGAGCCGACTACGTGCTTGTGGACGGCGAAGGCAAACAGAAGAAAACATCGCACGTAGGGGGGAATAAACAACAAGTTATGTGCAGCTAGCAGGAGGAGGTCAGGCAGATATGCAGCTAAGCTGACCTGGTAACTGAAGCTGGCAATCCGCCGCCATGCTACGTACCGGCGGCCGGCTGGCCATGATCTCGCCGGCCGCTGATTGGAAAATGAAATGCGAGAGAGAGAGAGAGAGAGAGAGAGAGAGAGAGATGGAGGAAGAAGAAAGAGACTAGAGAGGACGGATGGGTGGCCGTGCGCTGCAAGAGAAGCCGGAAAGGGAGGGGCGCCGGAGAGAAGGTAGATTCGCTCTCCCCGCCAAAAAATATTCCGACTCGCCGGAGGATATTCGCCGGCGTCCCGCGAATATGCTGAGTACGCTTCCTTCTCGGGAAGACGTAAACCGTAGCGTTACTCTCCGCACGCACGTTGTTGGGCTTTGGGCTGGGCTTTCTTCGTCGGAGCGGGCCTGATACTGCTAGTGCTAGTCCACTCACTGTCCTCTGCTGTTTTTTCTCCAGCGACGAGACGAAGCAAGGGCGAATCGCGGAGCAGCAGCCATGGGGATCATGGACAAGCTCAAGATCTTCGTCGTCAAGGAGCCCGTCGTCGCCGCCTCCTGCGCCATCGCCGCATTCGGTACCCACCCACCCCGCCCCTCTCACTCACTCTCTCCCCCCCCCTCTCCCGCCCCAAACCCTAGCACCCAAAGCGTGCCGACCTACCTATATCACCTAGATTAGCCCAGGGGACGGCATGCCTTCTTCGCCCTCCGCCTAGCTAGATTCACGGGCTCGCAGAGAGCGGGGAGCTGCTGGTCCCCTTGGAGTTGGACGGCATGGCAGGGGCCAAGGACGCTTCGATGTGAGTTTTCGCCTGCTGCGGATTACTGGATCTAGGATCCTCGCTGTCTTTCGGATGCGTGCTTCGCCGCAATTTACGAACCAAACCACTGGCCGTGTCCGCTAAACTGTGTTCATGACACGTGATTCAGCTTGTTTCGTATCTCATGATTCATGAGCAATACACTTACATTTGCCCCCAGCATCATCAAGATACAGATGCAACTCTGGGTTTCCAGCCAGTTAGTTGACTCCAAATTCAACTGTGTGCGCAACTAAAAATTTCATCTCCTACATGAGAAGAGATGAGCGTTGCTGTTTCGATATGATTATCGTTTCTGTCGCGTTTTAGGGTTGGGAGCTGATGAGGGTTGCTCTGGATGTCATGCCAAATTGTAGCTGTGCTGAGTTTTATTCCTTCCTACAGAATTGCACCATATTCTTTATATTTCTTGTGCATATCATTTGTTGTGCTATCTCCCTGGTAACTGAAGGAGGCTATTTAAGAAAATAGTGTGCCTGGCACTTATTTTTAAACTCTGTCACTTATTGTTTTTTGCTTACGAAAACATTTGGACCAGTTGGCTACACAAGATTCGCTGAATGTGTTAACTTCCAAGTTATTTTCTTCACATAACTGTCTCTTGTATGTTTATACTTCTCATTATCAGTCTTGGTTACTGGTACTGCTGTTCATTCATTAAAGTTCGGAAATAGTGAGTGTTATCTCTGCATATTAGCCATGTCATGAATTCCCTAGCTATGTTTGTCAGTTGCTTGTACGAGAGTTTTCCCAGCAACCGTAGTAAAGTGTTTTACTAGAACTTGGTTGCAGTTAGAGGTGTTCGGTGTATCACTTGCTGTGTTGTTTCAAAAGTTTGTTTCTCGTTTTTGAAGCATTCCCGATCTCAAAACAGCTATGACTGCATACTCCAGGTGTGGGAGAGGTGGTGTCTCACGTGCTTTTATTACTGCTTCAGACTTTGTTATTTTGTATTGTGGCAACTGAATGCATTTGTTTGGCAACCTGTGTGGATTCATTTTTTTTTGCTGCATCGCAAATAGTGGGTAACAATTATTTTCTCTTCTACTTTGCAACCAAAAAATTCAGTGCGCATGTGATCAAAACCCCAAACAGGTCAATTGTTATGCCCCATTTCATGTGTTCAGTCAAACTATATAGGCTTTGTTGGTGTAGTACAGCTATAGGTTGGACATCAGCAGTTGTCGTTTATAGTCATGAAACAACCTTCTGCAAGTTTAGTGCGTTGTACATATGATAATCTGATTTGGCTGTGTGATGTAATTACTGATTTTGCAGAAGACCTAGCACCTTCCCAGTCCCATCAGTCTGTCAATTATCTTCATCTGACCTTACCATATGCAATTTCAGGTCTATTTCTTCCAGCAGTTGTTAGACCAATCCTGGATTCTTATGCAACTGAGGAACAAGTCGCCCCAACCCCACTAAAGGATGTATGTGGTTCCCCCAAATTTTGTTTCTTTTCCTGTGCTGCGACTTCATAAAAAAAATGTTATTATGATGTTGTCCTCTCTATTTTCAAACCATGCTATTTATCTCATTTTCCAATTTTATCAGGGTTTGTGTCAACCAATATATTCACAGTTCATCAAGATCTTTGCAAATTCAACTCTTTATATTTGATTACTCTATTAGCTACACAATCTTTAGTTGTACTTAAAACTCCTTTGGAACGTTGAATATCTTTGATTCTGATGTGAATCGATCTATTTTCTGTGAAATTCCTGCATTCTAGTCTTTCTAGATAGGGCTTAAACGTTGATGGACGGAAATGGACTCCATTGCACATAGTCTTTTGAATCTAGGCATCACAAAGCTGCTTCCTTGTGTTGTCACTTGTCAGTCCTGAGATTTGTCATGCTTCTGAATGCCCTTCCCCCTGTTTCATCCATTTATTTAGGTTCTTTTATATTTTGAGAATGTCAGTGTTAATTGAGGTTTGCCTTTAACCCATGTTTTTGGTTACCTCCCAGGTGGTCGCAGGTGTTACCGGCAAGACAAATTAGTGACCTGCACATCTTCAGTGGTTCATGTTGTCAGCACTATTTTACTTCTGTTTGTTTTTGGTGCCCGGATGCAGAGGCTCTCTCCCGCACAGTAGTTGAATCATGAAATAATCATTGTATCTGAACTCGTTTTCACCGTAGTGCAATGAGATGAACTGTTTAAAGGAGCGATCGTTTGCTGACAGAAGTGAATGGAAAGCAAATTTTACCCTTCTTGAGTTTGAATTTCTAAATAACGATTTACAAGTTTTGAAATTCTTATTTTAGGACATAGCGCCCCGAAAAGGGCACTGGCCTTAATAAGGTCATACGGCCCCAGCAGGATGTGATGCTACCCTATTTGATTTACATTTTTCGCGGCAATGTTTGACTAATTGCTTTGTGAAGTTTCTTTGTAATGGGCTTGATCTTGCCATGTTGGCATCGACAGAGCATCACACAGAGCACTACTATGTGGAGAGGAGCACGCCCACAGATTGGGTTAAATTTGAAATAGATTCATTTTAAGCTGAAATTTCGTCCAAAGTCAATTTTATCATTTTCACCTAAAGTTTCCCCCATATCGGAAAGGCTGACCTGGAAGTTTAGATGGGCTGTCGGCCCACATATTCTGGCCCAGCCCAACCGATACCCAAAGCGTCCACCAAACCTAGGGTTTGCGAGCTGAGACTTGTATAAATTCCCGAGCTCCGGACTATCCCAACCTTCCGCAGCCACCTCCACCCCGAAGCACCGGAGCAGACCAAGGCGGCGCCGCGGCTCACATCTCCGGTAAGCGGCCGACCCACCCCCCAAATTTGTTGCGCTGTATGCGGATCTCGTAACGATGCAAGCATGCTTCGACTCGGTCCCCAGCGCATGCCCCGTCACGAATGTGATTGTTTGTTCTAGCTTCCGCGGTCCTGTTCGTTGCTGTTTAGAATTTTTGTCCGTGATAGCAGGCGTGATAGTGGCATCATCCGTGTCCGCAGTTTTGTGTAGGCGATTTATTCTCTGCTAGATCGCATCCTGAGCTAGAACTGAGAAGTGTGACTGATTATGTTTCCTCCTATTAGTAAGATGCATACACGCTTGTAAACAGTTAATGGAAACCACAAACATGTCCAGTGCTGATGTGTGATGAATACTATTTGTTCCTTACTTAAACTATCCTCAGGAAATGGTCAAATGATAGTACCATACAGTAATCTTGCATGATCATCTCCTGGTGCGACTTGCTGCCGGTAGGATCTAATGTTTGTTGTTTTTCCGGTGATTAAGGCCAAGAAGATGTCTACCATTCCGGGGTCTCTGGTCTGGGAGCTTGTCAAGAAGAACAACTGCTTCCTGATCAAGCAGTTCGGCAACAGCAACGCCAAGGTGCAGTTCAGCAAGGAGCCTAACAACCTTTACAACCTCCACTCCTACAAGTTCTCTGGTCTGTTACCTTTTGCGATTATTTTTATGCCTATACACTCTTTTTGCAAAGAGCTGACTGGCTTGTGGACTGATGCTTATTTTTTAAGGCTTGGCGAACAGCAAAACCGTGACCATCCAGCCGGCGGCGGGAGATGACAAGGCCGTCGTCCTCTCCACGACCAAGACCAAGAAGCAGAACGCCCCTTCCAAGCTCCAGCACAAGAGTGTGATGCGCAAGGAGTTCCGCAAGATGGCCAAGGCCGTCAAGAACCAGGTATTGACACCAGAAAAATGCTTCAATTGGAATGCCATTGTTATACTTGTCTTTTTAGCTGCAACCCTTCTAATTGTGCTGTGCTTTTAATTTCTATGTGGTTAAACAACTTATCTGTGACTCAAATGATCGTGAGTATTTATACGGTGTCCTTTTGTATCAGTTGATAGAGCTTTCTGTTTGTCCAATTTTGTTATATTCTTGTGAAGTTCACTTTTAGTGTATCTCGCTAGTGAATCTGTTATGTTTCCTTTTGGGTTCACTGGTGACCTGTTGTACTGCTATGATGAGCCGTAACAATAAGAATACCAACCGATCAATTGGTTATTCAATGAAATACTCATAACGCTTGGCTTCTGAGCTCAACCTGCTAAGTGTCTGTTTTCCTTTTTCTGTTTATGTTTCATTAGTCAGCATAAGTAATGCTATGATGAGCCGTAACAATAAGAATACCAACCGATCAATTGGTTATTCAGTGAAATACTCATAACGCTTGGCTTCTGAGCTCAACCTGCTAAGAGTCTGTTTTCCTTTTTCTGTTTATGTTTCATTAGTCAGCATAAGTAATGCTATGATGAGCCGTAACAATAAGGATACCAAATGATCAATTGGTTATTCAATGAAATACTCTTAACGCTTGGCTTCTGAGCTTAACCTTCTAGGTGTCTGTTTTTGTTGTTATTTAGGTATCATTAGTCACCATAGGTAATGCTATGATGAGCCGTAACAATAAGAATACCAACCGATCAATTGGTTATTCAATGAAATACTCATAACGCTTGGCTTCTGAGCTAAACCTGCTAGGAGTCTGTATTATATTTTCTGTTTTGGTTTCATTAGTCACCAAAAGTTTTCCTGTGACGAGCTGTAACAATAAGAGGACCAAATGGTCAATTGTGTGAGATCTCTCATTTGGTTCATTCATCGAAATATCATTTACGCTTGGGTTCTGAGCACGACTATATAGGAGTGTGTTTTGTTTAGGTTTTATCAGTCCCCATAATTATTGCTGTGATGAGCCGTAACAATAAGAAGACCAACCGATCAATTGGCTCTTCAGTGAAATATCATTTTACGCTTGGCTTCTGAGCTCAGACTGATAGATAATCTGTTTTTTCATGATGACTGTGTCCTATGCTTAACATTTTTTTTGCTGTGATGAGCTGTAACTCATAAGAAGCCTAACCGATCAATTGATTCTTCAGTGAAATATTCTTTATGCTTTGCTTCTGAGCTGAACTTATTATAGATTTTTATACTTAATTGCCTTACCAATGTATTGCTGTGATGAGCCGTAACACATGAGAAGACCAACAGATCAATTGGTCCTTTTGTGATATATTCTTTTACGCTTGGCTTCTGAGCTGAACGTGTAAGAAAAAAATACAGTATTCTTTTGATGCTTGCTTCTGTGTTCAGACAATTTGTCCTGCTTTTAAATAACATTATTGTTTGTGCATTTTCGAAATCAATAGACAATACCTTAACCTTTACCTATTTTTTGGATTATCTGGATCATGAGTTACTTTTGTCTATACCTTGTGATTGTTTTGGCCTTAACTAATTCTTTCTATCTTCCAGGTCTGCACCAACAATTACCGGCCTGATCTGACCAAGCCGGCTCTTGCAAGGCTGAGCTCTGTGTACCGCAGCCTCCAGGTTTCCAAGTCTGGTCTCAAGAAGAAGAACAGGCAGCCGACTACGCAGTAAAATGTGGCAAGCTTTGGCTTCGTCTGCTCCATCAGTTTTGTGTCTTATGAAGTGGATAAACCATGTTATAAATCCGCCCTAGTTTGTACTCTGACAGTGTTAGAATGCCTTGTGTCGACCTAATATTTACTCTTTGGTTGCTGGTTCTCAATTTGTTCTGCTGTTTGATTAGAACTCTTTGTGCGTCTATTCTTACTCAAATCGTGGCTCAAAACTTTTTAAAATGTTGCTAGAAGTGTGTGTCGTTTGTTCTTATACATGGAAATGTATCTCTACTCCCTGCACCTGCATTGAGGCCACCATTTTTTGGCTCGTGAAATTGTGGTTGGATAATGTGGCAGTAGCGAGTTAGATTAGATTCGAGCATTGCGTGGTGGTGTTTGTGGTTGGCCCTCGTGGAGGCGATGACAGTGCATACCTCACAAACATGTCTATTTCACCGAGCTTGGCATGTTGTCAGACTTGTCACGCAGAGACGCACACGCTGTCCACAATTGGTGGCGTTGCCCTTCTGCCTCTTCGCTAGCTAGCACCTAGGAATGCAAATTATACAGCGTTTTTTGTCAATAACCATGTATTACCTCTTGAGACTGCACCACTAAATACAAGGTTCATTTGAACCTTGCACTAAAGCATGTCTAGATACCGGCTCGTTCTCCGTTCCACGGCGGAGTTTTTCTACCGGCTCGTTCTCCGTTCTCCTGATCTGTCTTCATAGCGATCAGGTGCTGTCCTTGAGGACGAGGCTGGGGTGCTAGCGTTCGGTGACAGGGATGGCGTCGTTCTCGCCTGCCGCAAGTGAGGAGAGTCAGGCTGGAAACGGATCTGGTAGGCAGATGGATGAGAGCATTGGTGACATGCTGCAAAGGCTGGGGATTGATGAGGATGAAATCGAGGACCTCGTTTTTGAAGATGAAGCTGATGCTCCAAAGGAGGGCATGAAGTGGTTAGCTTTGGCAAAGATTCACACGGCGAATTTCTTTAGTCCACAAACCTTTGAACAACACATGATGGTGGCCTGGAGTCCGGCGAGGGAGGTCAATATTAGACCTCTTGGCAACAATCTGTTTACTATACAGTGCTCCTGCCTAGGAGATTGGCTGAAGGTCACGAAGAAGGGGCCATGGCTCTTCCGTCAGAACGCGGTGGCCATAGAGGAGTACGATGGATTGGCAGCTCCGGAATCTATTAATCTGAATTCGATTGCTGTATGGGTGCAAATTCATAAGCTTCCTACAGGTTACAGAACTGAATCTTTCGTCAGGAACCTAGCAGAGAGGAAAATTGGCCCGGTGATTGAGGTGGAAAAGCACCAACATGGCATGGGAGACTTCATCCGTGTCCGTGTAAAGCTGGATGTTCGCCAGCAATTGGCGAGATTTGTTACAGTTTCTCGTGCAGGACAAAGGGAATTCTACAAAATTCAGTTCGGGAAAATCCCAAAATTCTGTGGGGCCTGCGGTCGATTCGGCCACATTCATCTTGAGTGTGGCACGGGTGAACATGAAGAATCCAAGCTAAAGTGGGGAGATTTCCTCAAGGCTGATCGTGAAACTTGGCATGGTAGGCCTGTTTTTGGAGGTCTTAGGGGTGGTTTTAGAGGCGGGCGGGGTCGTGATCCTGGGGGAAGAGGACGTGCGGATAATGCTCCTAACTATATGGGAGCAGAGGAACCAAAAAGCTGGCAATTTAATGCCCTACCTCAATACCGTGAGAAGATGGATGATCCTCTTAAGGACACGGCCACTAGCCCAGTAAAGCTGAACGACACTCACATGGATTTGATTGTGGAGCCCGAAGGAGGAGCAAGAAAGAGGTTGGCTCTTGGATGGACAGAAGATATCACAGATCAGGACCATGATGGCGATAATATGATAACTGAATACTCACCTGTAAATGCCAGAGGTCAAGAGAAGGAGGAGATGGTGCGTACTAAGAAATCGAGGAATGATGGAGGAAGTTCAACAACAAACCAGGAATCGGCGGGCTCCCGGGAGGAGCCTGTCCGGTCGCAATGAAAATCGGAAGTCTGAACTGCCGTGGGTTACGTAAATCCACGGCAGTTCGAGGGCTCTTGGTGATGCAAGAGCGGATAAAATCAGATGTTCTTTTTCTGTCCGAGACACATCTGAATAGAGCTAGGGCAGAAAGGTTAATGAGAAAGTTGTCTTTTGATCACATGCTTATTTCAGAAAGTGATGGGAGAAGCGGTGGTCTTCTTTTGTTTTGGCGTAATGATCTCAATGTTACGTCTTCTAGAGTTCATCAAAACTATCTTGACATTAGGATTGATGAACAATCAGATAATGCTTAGAGGTTAACAGGGATTTATGGAGAACCGAGTGGGGATCGGAAACATCTTACTTGGGATTATATTCGTACTCTGAATGGGATGGTTGACCTACCCTGGGCTGTGATAGGGGATTTTAATGAGATCTTGATTGGCGCAGAAAAAGAAGGGGGTAGGCTTAGACCCCAAAGATGCATGCAATTGTTCCGGGATGCCCTCCTAGATTGCGATCTTGATGATCTAGGATACATTGGTGAGTGCTATACTTGGAGAAGGGGGCGGATGAGAGAAAGGTTGGATAGAGTGGTTTGTAACTCACGATGGGCTGCTAAATTCCCATTGGCAGCGTTGCTGCATGAAGATTACACGAAATCTGATCATCGACCACTGTTACTAGATTGCCTATACTATGAGAATGCCCACTCTGTTAGGCCGGCGGGTAAAAAGAAATTTGAAGCTAGGTGGTTGTTTGAGGAGGATTTTGAATCAGTGGTAAATTCGGCTTGGTGCCATGCACAGGAGAACCACCCAGGAAACCTGGCACATAAACTGAAGGAGGTGCACCAAGCCCTACACAGCTGGGATAGGAATACTTTAAAACTGCCGCGTCGTCGACTAACTGAACTACAAAATGAATTGAATCAGGTTATGAATGGCCCCTTGTCAGACGCGGCGACACTACGGCAACAAGAGATACAATTGGAGATGGAGAATTTGCATGAAAAAGAGGAGATGATTTGGGTTCAACGTAGTAGAGCAAACTGGTTGAAATTTGGTGACAGAAATACAAATTTTTTCCATAATTTTGCCACTGCTAGAAAGAAGAAAAATCTCATCAAAAAGCTTCAAGATAATGCGGGGGACTGGCTGGAGGATCAATCAGACTTGTCTGATCATATTAAAAGCTATTTCGAGGGGTTATTCACCTCGGAAGTCCCAGAACCTGATGATGAGGTAATTAATAAAGTAAAACCTTGTGTTTCCGAAAATATGAATGATGTTTTGTGTTCTGAGTATTCAAGGGAGGAGGTCAAGAAGGCGCTCTTTAATATTGGAGATTTAAAGGCACCAGGGCCGGATGGACTACATGCTATCTTTTTCAAGAAATATTGGTCCCTATTTGGAGAGGAGCTAACTGATGAAGTATTAGCCGCTATTAATACGAAAAATATTCCTGAAGGGTGGAACGATACGACCATAGTGTTAATACCAAAAACGGATTGCCCGGAGAAGGTAACACAATTTCGTCCCATCAGCTTATGCAATGTGGTATACAAAGTTATTTCCAAGGTAATTGCTGCCCGCCTCAAAACAATTCTTCCTGAGATTATCTCTCCTACGCAAAGTGCCTTTGTCCCTGGTAGATTAATCACAGATAATTTCCTGGTTGCTTACGAATCCTATCATGCAATTAAGAAAAAGATTAAAGGCAAATATGGGCTGTGTGCGATTAAACTAGACATGCACAAAGCCTATGACAGGGTTGAATGGGCGTTCCTTGAGAAGATTATGAAGCGACTGGGCTTTAGAGATGAGTGGGTTCAGCTTGTCATGAGCTGTATTAAATCAGTGAAGTATCAAATCCGAGTGAATGGGCATGATTCGGAGGTGATCACCCCCACTCGAGGCTTACGGCAGGGTGATCCCCTGTCCCCCTATTTATTCTTATTATGTGCTGAGGGTTTTTCGAGCTTGCTAAAGCATGAAGAGGAAAACGGCAATTTAATTGGGGTGAAAGTGTGTCGGGATGCTCCAGCAATCTCGCATTTGTTATTTGCGGATGACTCGTTAATTTTGCTGAGAGCTGATCTAAATAATGCTACTACACTGCATAAAGTTTTGCAGGACTATTGTTCGAATTCTGGACAACTGGTTAGTGTTGAGAAATCAAGCATTTTCTTCAGCCCTTGTACCTCGGTGGATATCAGAGAAGGTATTTGCACCGAGCTGGATATTCTCACGGAAGCTATCACAGATAAATATTTGGGCCTGCCAACCATTGTTGGTATGGACAAAACAGACTGCTTTATGCACCTTATCGATAGGATTATCAGTAAACTGAATGGGTTTAAGGAAAAAATGCTCTCCTTTGGGGGAAAGGAGGTTCTTTTGAAAGCTATCGCGCAGGCCATCCCTGCATATGCTATGTCAGTGTTCAAACTCTCGAAACAAGTACTTAATGGGATAACTACAACTATGTCCCGGTATTGGTGGGGAGATGAAGCAGACAAGAAGCACATGCATTGGTTTGCATGGTGGAAAATGTGTGTTCCGAAAAAGAGAGGAGGCATGGGTTTTAGAGATCTTCACTGCTTTAATTTAGCAATGTTGGCGAAACAAGTGTGGAGGCTTTTATGTGAACCGGAGTCTTTGTGTGCCCAAGTTCTTAAAGCTAAGTATTATCCTAATGGCGATTTACTGAATGTTGAACTGAAAAAGGATCCTCATATACTTGGCAGAGCATCTGGTCGGGGATTCAAACTTTTAAGAAAGGATATATTTGGCGCGTTGGTACTGGTGAGGAGATAAACATCTGGGATGATCCTTGGGTACCATCGAGCCCCTCCAGGAGAGTAATATCTCTAAAAGGTAACTCTGCATACTCTAAAGTTTCAGACCTTATTGATCCAATCACACGTTCTTGGAGCATGGATCGTCTACAAGCAACTTTTTTGCCGGTTGATATTAATAGGATTTTAAGGATACCTCTTGCTACAAATATGATGGTAGATTTTATCGCTTGGCAATTCACTAAGATCGGAATTTTCTCTGTCCGATCTGCTTATTACACAGAGTGGGATTTCCAACATGGCAGGAAATTAATTCGTAACAGCGACCCAGGTAATTCTGGAATTAATCCGGTATGGTCTACGGTTTGGTCTCTGAAAGTTTCGCCAAAAGTAAAAATTCTTGCCTGGAGAATGCTACATGGTACACTGCCATGCAATTGTGTTTTGGCTAATAGACACATTATTACGAGCAGTGTTTGTCCGAAGTGTGAGATCTATTGTGAAGATATTCTGCATGGTTTTTTCCAATGCCCCAGGGTTATGGATATTTGGGAAAGACTAGGCCTCCTGGATCTTATTACAGAAATGTCTACTTTTGATCGCTCGGGATCAACGGTATTTGAATCTCTCCTCAGGTTGAAAGATAGGGAAGCACCACACCTGCAAGGCGTTGGAATGAAAGAATTATTGGCTACTGCTTGTTGGTTCATGTGGTGGCAAAGGAGGCAACTCACACACGGTGAGTCCATTGTCAACCCAATGCGATCAGCACAAGCTATCTCTGCCATCGCTCTTAATTATGCTAGAGCGCATCAAAAGCATTCCCAAGTCCAGAAGAAAGGTTGGGAGAAACCGAAGGAAGGGTACTGTAAGTTAAACGTGGATGGATCTTTCAAATCTGAAACTTTTTCTGGAGCTACATGTGCGATTATACGAGACGAGTGTGGTTCTTTTATCGCATGTAGCAACTGTGGCCTTCCATCTATATCGGATGCTCCTTCCGCCGAAGCAATGGCCTTGAGGAATGGATTAATCCTTGCGGGCGAGGTGGGGTGTACGAAGATGATTGTTAGTACTGATTGTTTGGAGGTGATCAATACTATGAAAGACGGAGGTAATTCGGCAGGACCAGCATCGGCGATCTATGAAGAATGTAGCTTTTTAGCTAGGGGTTTCTCTCATGTTATTTTTGAGCATTCTTTTAGGGAGAGCAACTTGGTTGCCCATACGTTGGCTTGTATGGCGGAGGGACCTCAGTCAGTAGCTTGGCGGGAGGATCCGCCAAATTTTATTTCCGAACTGCTGGTCAATGATGTAACACTATTATCTGTTTAAAAGCAGCAAGTTTCAGACGCGCTCTTTTCCTTACCAGGGTACCTACGGGGACTAAGGTTTTTAATGAGGCGGCTTGCTGACTTAATATATGAGGTGGTTTAAATTTCAAAAAAAGCATGTCTAGATACATTATGATCTAAATGGGCACAACATCTTACATTTTGATACGGAGGGAGTAGATAATTGTTATTAATTTATCTTAAAAAAAATTGTTATTACCTTTTGTCATGCGTAATTGATTTAGTGGTAGATATATAGCATTCATCTATTGCAGCATTTTCTTACCTCTTGTGAGATTTGGAATGAGCAGAATACTGGCTTGTTCCGCAACAAGCATGTCTCGACTATCAACATCCTAACAAAGATCAAGCATGAGATGAAGTTTTGGGTGCTAGCGGGGGCAAAACGTTTTGGGAAAATAATGCCAAGAGAGTAATTCGGTTATAATATTCTTTGTTGTTGTTGCTTGAATTCTCCCAACTCTCCATTAATAAAACCGGGCAAACCTTCTGTCCCTAGTAGTTTGTAAAAAAAAGAAAAGGGATGAGTATTTCTGTGAGCCTCTGCATTTATAATTTTATACTATGTTTCTAAAAAAAAAGTATAATCAGCAGGAGCAGATCAATTGGTCACCACACCCTGTCAAACAAATGAACCGTGGCACAATGTCTATTCACTTGCCCAGTATAATTGATTAACATTTAACCCACTCCTATAATCGTGTGATCTGAGGAATGAAATTACAACGGTATCTCACATTCCTTCCTAGGTTGATCCTGCTAGGGTCATGGCCATCGCCTTAAATCCTCGCTTCCAAACCGTGGACGGCGGCGAGAGCAAGCTGAACCTGAAGTTCTGCGCCACCAAGGGCGAGCCCTATAAGGGCGACGGATGCGTCTGCTGCCTCGTGCTGCCGGACGTCCCCTGCTGGGACACGTACCAGATGTGCCAGGACAACTGCCCTCTCTGCGGACCAGACTGCGCGTCCGAGTCGCCGCCGTCGACGGGAGAGCTGCGTCCCTGAACGTGTGCTGAGCTCTAAACCTGATCTCCTCTATAAGTTTTAGTTTGTGTTGCAGTACTGATGAGTGCCTTTCCTGTTTCGTTCGCTGCCCAAAAACTTTACCTTCCTTTTTCATCTTTGCGAAAGACCGCAACACTGGTTTAATTAAGACGGTGCTATTTGAGCAAAATCAATTTTAGATGCAAAAAAAGTTTGCTGGTTTATCCTTGTATTTCTTACCTCTGTTCTTGAGCTTATCTCTTGGTGGGTTGTGGCGGAACTTCAGAAAAATACTACAGAGGGCCAAAACAAATTAATATTTAGCTGAGGGGGCAGATCTTTTTTTTAATCATACATGTATGCCAAAAAATGCTGAATGTAAGTAGTGGTATGCAAATTTTTTATACAAAAAAGACCCCGCAAGTTCTTGGAGACAAACATATAGTCGAACCATGTGGAGGAAACCTTGGATCTTCGTTGCTCAAGCCGCCATTCTCATTTTCGCTTTTTCGTTTCTTTCCCGCATGCTTCTCATTTTCACCCCCTAACCTTAAATCATCCACTAATTCTTCAACATAAACTGTTATGGATGGATGTGTGCTTAATTTCATCCAAATTTGATCCTTGTCATGGATAAATCACTTTTGTCTCCACAAGCACTAACAATCGCCTAAGATATCAAACAAATTAGTTTGGTAATATAAAAACATTGACATTGGATTTTCACGATTTTTTTGGTAATATCAAGTTTCATGGATCTCTATTAATATTGTGTCAATGATCAAAACTTTATCTTTTTCTCAGGTATAAAACCTTACTCCCTCCATTTCATAATATAATATTTTTTAACAAGCTGCACTAGCTATTTAAAATGGCTTACATTGTGTAACAGAGGAAACAGAGAGGGACTATATGTTAATCATTTCATTCTAGTGCACTAGTAAGTCTTGCGAATTGTCTGAACCACACTGCCCTTCTGATGCTGCTGCACTCTCCCCTGCTCCTCCAGCTCACCATGCTGCTGCGGCTGCGCCGTCGCCGGCGCCGGACCAAGGCGTTGCATGAAGGAGCGGTAGGCCGTGAGCCCCAGCTTCTGCACCTTGTCGTACACCTTCTCCGGCCGCAGCGGCGCCACGTACATCCCGACGGCGTCCAGCTGCCAGCCGCTCTTCCCGCAGAACCCCACCACCACGCCCCCTTCCACCGCGAACTCGAAAGGCGTGCCCTCCGCCGCCGCCGCCGCCGCCGCCGCCGCCGCCGCCGCCGCGCCGAACGGCCCGTACGCCCCGCGCTCCGTCCTGAACGCCAGCGACCGGATCACCGGCGAGCCGCCGGGCGCCACGGCGCCGTACCGGCCGCTCACCGCCGTCAGGTGCTCGTCCGGGAAGCTCAGCTTGATCTACGCATAACAGACACGCAGTCCGGTCGTCATGAAAAGCGAAGCTAGGGGTGCCGCGTCATGCCGGCCGTTCATGGCGCGATCGCATCGACCTAGAGTACGTACCAACCTGGGTGGTGAGGCTGCCAGTGGTGCCGCCGTGCCGTTCGCCGGGCACGGCGAGGCCGTTGCTGTCGTACTCCACGCTGATGGAGGCGACGCAGCGGCTGTCGTACGACAGGGTGATGCTGCGGATCCCGGTGTGGCCGCCGTCATCCCATGGGTTCCCACCGGCGCCGCCCCACGGCCCCACCTTCATGAGCTTCTTCGACGCCACCATCCTCCTCTGAGCCGGCGGCTGCTGCTGCTGCTGAAAATAACGGTGCAGCATGTGTTTCTTGCATCAATGGAGTGCATGATTTGTCAAATAATCTACATAACTTTGTAGGACAAAACAAAACCTTTTTGGAAATCTTTAAGCATATATACACATGAACATATAATTAACAAGCATGGAAGCAAGATTGAGAACTCAGATTTGATAAGAATCCTATTTGCTTGACTGAAAATGAAACTGAATACTAGTCAGATCACTTGTGTACCATGTTTGCCTCCAGGTATGTGCAGGGCTGTAATCAGGTGGTAAGATGAGCAACTATTTTACTAACAAAGGGAAACAAGTGTACTTATGGGTAAAAATAGCTCTGCTGAAAAAAAATATAGACAGGTCCAACAAAAAAATGGCACTCCTGACAAGTGACAACTATATAATGGCAGCTGGCATGATTTCACACGATGAGAAACATAGGTGGAGGCCAGAACTGGATGCTCTAAGGTTATCAGTATATATGCCGGCATAACCTACAAAGCTAAGATGTGCAAAGGAACATGCTGTTCTTCAGCTAGAAGTTACATGGCAGAGAGACTCATCGAAGAAAGGAACATGAGTTTAAGGTTAGCATGTCCCAAAAGGCCAAAACCGCACATATATATTTTATTTCATTGAGAAATTTCTATAAAAACTATTTTAACATTTGTTGAAGGTCCATCTCATGTAAATGCGAGGATATCTGAACAGAGATGGAATGGATTCCCAGCTTTATTCAAAGGCAGGAGCAGAGATGGTATGGATTCTGTGATGACTAATTGCCAGCAAACTGGAGAATATGATGCCCATTGGTAGAAGCCATACAGGTATGCAAGAACAACAGAATTGTCATACACAAGCTGTTGTTTCTGAGGAATTTATTCGTTGCCAAATTCAATTCATTTTTGTTCTCTTGGACATGTCTGGACAATCAGTTCATGGACACAAGCTCTGATAATGCACAACTGTGCCCATCAAGACTCAACTGTAGTTGTATAGTAGTATATCGATAGCTGCTCCTTGCCTGAAGACTGAAGTTGAATGATTGAAGTGTGTGTGACAAGGAATCGTCTGGTATTCGAATTCGCACTTCGTTTGTGCTGTTAGTGCTAACTGTTAACAGCTCAAATTGTCACCCGATCCTCCTGTGGCGTCTCCAATAATTGGGACATTATTCTCTGGGTGGTTCAACTGTGCAACACCATCGCATACTCCTCCTCCTCACCTTATCAGGGCCAACCTGCTTCCATTTCATATTTTTCGTTCCTGAATCTGTAGCAGGCAGCTGCATCTGGCAAGAAATAAACAGCATTGCCAAGGCATCAGGTGCATGAATGAACTGGCCTAATCATGCATTCACACACCTAAAGCCTTTGCTGGCCTGTGCTGTGATGGGGGCCAACCAAAAGTAATTTGAGATGAGGAGAGCCCACAGGAACATCATAATCCTCATTTGACAGGTGTGTTTGTGTGTATGCCTGGACCAACCATGATGCTGCTCTTCTCTTCTCTTCTATCATTAGCTCCAAAAATTAAAAAGAGCAAAAATATGCTAGCAATTTGCTTGCTTTCTTTCTTCAGTGATTACCATGCATGCACCAGTTAACTTAGGAGGTGCTAATTATGGTTTCTTTCTTGATGTGTATCATTCACTCACAGAATAGCAAGCAGTCTCCTATGTTTAAGCTGTTGGGCTGGAGCCACTAATCAATAATTAGCTATGAGCTGCCGCCTGACGATGGAAATAGGCCGGTCTCTGAAACGTGGGGCCCGGAGTCTCCCTCCTCTCAAGGTCTCGCCTATAAAAGAGGCGCGAACACACCCTCCCTCATCATCTCTCACACACACAGACGCACACACCTCCCTCTAATTCTCCTCGCAGTTCTCAGACTTCTTTCGCCTTCGTCATGGACTCCAAGATCTTGTACGCCGCCGCCGTCGCGGCCCTCGTCGCTGCCTCTTCGTTCGCCGGTGTCGCCTACGCCGCCGACGAGCCCGCCGCCGCACCCGGCCCCAGCGCCACCTCCGGCGCCGCCGCCATGTCGTCGTCGCTCTTCGCCGTCTCCGTCCTCTGCCCGGCCGTCGCCTTCCTCTTCGCCAACCTGCGCCACTGAACCGGCGAAGGCTGCTGCTGCTGCTCGTAGACGGATGAAATGCTGTTAATTGTTGTCAACGTTTAATTTGTGCCTGTGCGGGGCGCGACATCTCATCATTGTATCTGCTTTGCTTGTTCTACTTCTGGTTGATTTGCGCGCTGTACAACCAATGGAATTTTATTGATTCGGTTCAGAGTTCATGTCAGTTTTCCGTAGCATAATTCAGAGTTAATTCGCCGGCATCATGCATGGTTTGCTAAGAGAGGATTGCTACCGCCTCCGATTCATTTCAAGGCCGGGTTAATTAGCAGCATACGGGATGAACAAACGGGATGCATGATTTAAAAGCGTCAAAACAAAGCTAACAAAAGTAGCTTGTGGCCATGCAGTATGCATTGGCTGTAAAGCAGACGCACTTACAATAATGCAGCCTTACCAGACCTGCCTTTCTCAGTGCTGTTCAACTCATCGTTGAATTTCCCTTTCGAATTTCGTCATGTTGTTTTTTGTTCAGTTAAACTTCATTTCCACATATTTTGTTTGGAAAATAAATGTTTTGAGGCTATGCGAATACAGCTATTACTGATCGGAAGAAAAAGCCCACCTGCGAGAGAATGCCTAGTAGACAGTATTGCTATCGTTCTACCAGGCCCTGACAGTTTAGGAAGAAGGCCGTAAAAAATCACAAAATAATTTAGTAGATTAAGCCAAGTAATTAAACATTCTAACTTTCAAATTAAATTGAATTCACACATCGAGGAAACAAAAAAGGACATGTTTTTTGTGTGATTGTAGGTGTTATATTGGTTGTGCCAAGATACTAATTCCTTTTATCATTGTTCTTGTGACATTCTAACTGGTCGCCCTTAGCCATGGTCCCAGAGCCACAACCCACGGTTATAAATACATATGTTGTCGACACCAGTGGGGATGAAAACGGACGGAAACTTTTTGAATTCTCCGTGAAAAAACGGAAACCGAATTTTGCGGAACAGAAACATAAACTTTTATGGAAGAGGAAACTTCTATGCGAAAATGGAAACGATAGAGCATATTCCAATAGAATGACCATGCAAACCGAAATTTTGTTTCAGACAGTGTAAAACTTTTTTTTTCTACACGGTCTTTGGGTTCTAAACTTCTAACAAACATCTACGTATTGCTCCGTGTTTGCACCATATTCAATCTGTATTTGTTTCCGATAATATTTATTTTTGTATTCGTTTTTGCTCCCGTAAAACAAGTGGCACCACTATGTTTCGTCCATATCCGCTCTATTTTCATACCTACACGCCAGTAACAACGAAAACAATTGTCGCTTTGTAAAGAGAAATTCATCTCCAAGCTAGTTCTTTTTAATTTGGCTTGTTTGTTGTCAATTTTAATTAATCTTATAATACTTGAAAGGTGCAATGTGGTGGAGACAAATTAAAATATGTCATTCAGTCTGTCCACACGTAAATCAAAGAGTCTAATTTTGATCTCTCACC
Source organism: Poa annua (assembly GCA_026929855.1). Classification (NCBI taxonomy): domain Eukaryota; kingdom Viridiplantae; phylum Streptophyta; class Magnoliopsida; order Poales; family Poaceae; genus Poa; species Poa annua. The sequence continues at coordinate 97,033,381 of CM049431.1, read as the reverse complement.
GGTCTAGTTTTGGCACATAGTTATGTAATTTTTGCCTCTAACTTTTAAAAAGGATAGGTTTCGTACTTCACTACACCCAAAGCAGTTTCACCTATAACATGTCGGTGCTACGTTGACATTAATGATACAGTATCCATATGAATCAATTATTGTTCCAAAATTAGCCGCACATAAGTTTAAAATAACCAATATTTATACTGAATTGTTGCACTTATTTATTGATCAAATTACAATTTTGACTACTTTATGTTTTCATACACAATGTTATTCCTTTTACAAATTTTAATTTCTATTTGTTTTAAATACATGTAGAGTTTGAATCAAATATTATCATCTAACAACGGTTATGTACTTTATCTTAGTTTCTATCGAGATTAGGCCTAATTCTTTTTAATCAGACTAAATAACATTAAATATCATAAACAGAGAGGACAAAATCGCATGGCTCCATAGATAAATTTTTGGCACTTGAATACATTATTGTGTGTGTGTGTTCTCCTGATTTAGCTAGTAGCCTCAAATATCATCTTCACATATATCTAAAGCATATGTCCTTATAAATATCTTGATATCAATTTTTAAAGTAAGCGATCAGGAAATTGTAAAGTATGCACGGTGGGTTGCGTGGGAGTATGGCTCCACCAGCCAAAATTACTAATGGGTATGTAGGTACGAGGGTTTCAGAGTATGTCTTATATGATCTCATACATATATACCCTATATCTGGTGGGTATGATATTTTTCGATTTACTTACCCATGATTTTTTTCTCATATCCTTACCCTAATAAGATTTTACTCTCAGAGTAGTAATGGGTACTCATTGCCATCCCTTATTATGAGGAGCTCTCCATCAAATAGGTGTTCGCTTTCCAGTTGTTAAATATGTCTTATGTGTTCTAGCGTGTCAACTGTCAAATAATAAGTTGTTAATGTGTGGATCTTGATTTTGGAATGACATATCAGAATGGCAGGGATTTTACTACTTGTATTTGAACATTTGGCAAAGGAAGGTATTAAATTGTATATTCAATTGTTGTTGCTGAAAACAAGAAAATATAGGTTTTGTTTTCCAATTGCAGAAGCATCAGAATCCACATAACACCATATCCAGAAATTCATATCCAACAGTGTCACGAGATGCTCCAAATTGGAATTGCGGAGGAAGTTTACAGTAGCTGGTAACCATCAGGGGATCTATAAAATTATTGAAGACCCTGTGAAATCCATGTTAAATTTAAGTGTGACTGCCATTCGCCACCTGTACTCAAACATCTGTTTGACACGACGAGATGCTCTCAAATGGTATCAACATGTGGACCTTTGGAAACATGCACTGCAGAGCTGCCTTGCAGGGAGACAGGTAATAAACCAGCGCTCACTCTGTATGAACAGAGCAGGTATGAAAATATCCTGCGCCCGCCCTGTGTTCTTCTCGATCTCCAAAAGCAGGCGCAAGAAGCGGTCAGTCCCACGGATATCATTCCATCTGTGAAGGTTAATTTTCAATCTTCGGCTACTGGATCTGTGGCGGTGTATTTCCTTTCTAATGTTCAGCTTCTCTCAGGTTCAATTGATCCTAATTATTCTGACTCGCTGTCCATGTCGTGCATCGCTTTCAGTCCCCTGGGGCGCTGCAAAATCAAGCAGCGTTAGACGATTGATTTTGGACTAGTGGATGGTGCTGGAACTGGTAACATGTTCCGGTAGTCTGCTCACCTTCTTCGAAATCTTCTTCTCTCGTACTTCGTATCTCTCCAGAGTCAAGTCGCACAGCCATGTCCCAGGGCATACGAACTGCCAAAGAGGCACAAAAATTAGGTCAGAATTGCAGAATCAGTGAGAGAGTAACTTAATTTCAACATGAAGATATGGAACAAAACTGTGGACATCAATGGTTATCTATACTTCTTATAAAGTAAAACCCCACTAACTTTCAATTAATGATTCTATCTCAACATGCAAGCTATCCACATCACTTCCTATTATAGCCAACCAATTGTCCACATCATCCCACTAATATTCATTACTTATTGTTCTACATGCAATTATCCACGTAATCTTTTCTTCTAGAAATTAAGTTATCGATGTCATCCTTTTTTTCATTTAAATAATAAGACCACACAATTGTGTAATGTAATTATCAAATTAAATCATGTGTTAGGGAACAACGAAAATTAGTTTGCCAACCAAATGAAATTATTTGCTTGCATCTTTCTATAGCATGCTTCAAATTTTCTTAAGAGATACCCGCTGCAACGCGCGGGGTATCATTCTAGTATCCTAAAAAACAGGCCAATTGTTTTCTTAAGCTTAACTCCCGTATTCTTAAAGGAACCTTAACTCGGAGAATTCTTCGACCATAAGGACTAATTATTGCTCCACTATTTTATTAGAACTCACAAATGGAGTTCATCAGAGATGGACAGACGGCACAGCATCTTAGGCCATGGCCGTGTTAGCTTACTGATAAAACAACTATCAACGTTGTTACTAGACATGATAGAATGGCCATTAGTTTGCCTGTTTGAAAGAAAGAAGGTAATTAAGATTAAACAGTAAGATAACACATGGAGCAGTAAAGGGACAACCAAATAGAAAGCATCAGCGTACAGACAATCCTGTATTTGCTTCAGACAGAAGCATGCTATGGTATCATGGACACCTCTTCTCAATCAAGTTAAGTATCAGGTACAATAAATGAGGCATACACGGAATCTTGCTATTTTATTTGCACGTCTCCTTTGGTCAAGGGGCAAGGCAAAGCATCATGCAAAGAGATGGCCTATGGTCCATCTGATCTCATGCCCCCTGTATATTAAGAATGCATAACCAAATGTATTTACCCCATGGTAAACTATTGGGTTGCTCCGTTGCTGGTCTATCATTTAAGTTGGGGTCCACGAGTTATTGTCCGTTAGCAGTGTTATGCAATTTTTAAGTTTGAAATCTCTGTGCAACATGTAAGGAACTAATTTATTCACTAGCTTTCGTTCTGTACCAGGATAAGAATCCTATGCGCGCAAAGAAAAAGAAAACAGAACAGTCCTGTGTGAAATGCTGTGAACTAAGAGTATAGTGAGAACAGTTTATGAGTTTAGAAGCTAAGGAGAAAGGTTCATACATTAACAGTCCTCTGGATGGCTTTCACTCTCTTCTTGGGCCTTTGAGGCAGCTTGGATCCCTTGAACACCAAGAAGTCCTCTTCCTTCTCCTTGTTTGTCAGGGCGACTGCGAAGTTGGGCCAAATCGACCCTTCGCTCCCTGACGACGAGCCCTTCTTGTCATCTAGAGAAGTCGGGGGTACCCCGCCGTTGTCGTTGTGGCCCTTTGCGGGGCGCTCCCTGCCTGGGGATGCAACCGTGCGGATCGTGTTGTTCTGCTGCTGCTGTGATGGTGGCCTCATCCCCCCAGGCTCCTCAGAATTCCTGCCAATTCAGTAGCACTAAAGATTAAAAATAATAAAGGAAATTGCACCGTTAAAATCTTACTATGACGGGAAAAAAACTGTTGGTGTCCAAGACAGGTGTATCATTTAGATGCTCTTTTTGTGAATTTGGAATGGTTGCAGCCACATAAATTTGAATTCCAAATATTTCTTTTAATTGCACTAAGTAGGAATAAAAAGAGGGGGGACAGTAAAGAGAAGGACCACATTGAACAAGATTGTTTGTTCATTTCTTTTCATGAGAAAATATGTGCACCCAATAACAGACACAAGATACTATAATTTATGAAATTTTATCCATTCACTGAGTACATTAAGAGGTCATTTAATAACGTAGAAAATATCATGTGTATAGTAGTTCAGCAAGAAATGCAAGAAGGAAAAAGGTAATGCAATTATCTACTGGTAGAAATAAATTTACTCAATGGTGAGGTCTAATTTCACGATGAGATTTGGATACATGAAAATACATATTGAACACTATAACATATGACCGCAAATCAGGCTTAGATGCTGAAATACAACAGAGCAGGAACTGAATTTTTTTGTGATTCACGCACATTTAGGGAAAAAGGTAGCAAACAAACAAGAGCTTCTACTTCTATCCAGAAATTACAAGAAAAAACATGAAAAGAGAAGAACAATGTATGAATAAGCTGTCACCGTCACCATCCAATATACGTGTGGTCCTGGCCGATTTGAGATAAATATGGTGTTTCCTTCTCAAGCTATAAATAGTCAAAGAAAAATAGATGGTACCATCCAAACACACATACTGACGACCTATTGCCATAGATAACTTGATGAAAACCTCATCTCCCAGAGCTTTTACAAGCAATGCCAATAAATTGGTCAAAACTGAAGATAAGCTAGTATTCACGAATCGGGTCTATTTGACACGATCACACGACAACACATACCCTAAATTGAGAAAATACCAACCAAGTCAGCTAACTTAAACTTGGAGCTGGATGGACCAGACAGATACCAAACCGCTGGTGTTCCTAATTTTAGCCTAGCAAAAGTCAAGGATATCAATGAAGGTTTTCGAATGGAGAAAACCTCAAGAGCATCCAGGCCTTCAACATCCTCCTATATAGATGAATGCCGCGGTACTGAATAGTGATAGTTGGCACAAAGAACAGCCCACATTTTCTGAGGTAATGTGAACCACAGATCATACAGCATCACAAAGCAGAATTTGAAACTGAATCAGGTACAAAAACAACCAAAAATTTCTGACGCTCCATCTCACGTGCCCACAGACAGATACCACGTGATGGCCAGCTGCTCTTTCAACCCGTGGTGATTCTGAAACTTATCGCTAACCACAAACAGAGAGAGAGACAGAGGAGCAGCAGGGACATACCTGAGGGCGCGGTGCTGCTGCGCGGTGGCTGCAGCGACGGCAGCCGCGGCCGCCGCGCGGCGCTGTCCGATGGCGGCCTTCTCGGCGGCCGCGGTGGCTGCGGCCTCGACGTCGCGGCGCTGCACCTTGACGCAGCGCAGGCGCTTCCGGTTGCCCCACTGCAGCAGCAGATCGCGCTCGGACGCCGTGCCGCTGGCTCCGCCGCCGCCGCCGCGCGCGGAGCCCCGCGTCTGGTAGTTCTTCCTCGACTCCCGCTCCATCGCCGGAGGACTAGCGCCGTGCTGCAGGAAAGAAACTGATGAGTTGTTGAAGGATTCTGAATGCGGAGCACGAAAGGAACGAATAATTCAGGAGTTGAAAAATTCAGCCAAATTGAAATGAAAAGAAGTTGCCCGCAAAAAAGGTCAGAGAAATGAAGAGAAGTTGGGGAATTCGTCTACTCTACCCAACTGGAAAACCAAAACATTCAAAGAACATGGGATGAACACTCAAAATTCAGCTAAATTCTCGCCTGCTGCAAGTGTCCGATGAAATCGGCAAAAATAAAGTTGCAACTTTTGCGTGGGAAAAGGGTGAACTGCTTGCTTGCAGATCGAACCAGCGTAAAATCAGGGAAGGTAACAGATCAAATCGAATGGGCGATTCTACAGTTCGGGGTCCAACAAACTGCGGTCCTGCAAATCGCAGAAAGAACGGAAATCAAGAACTAGACAAAAAAGAAAAACAGGGAACTGGAAGAGATGATCCGAACCAGCACCAGCACGCCACCTAAATAAAATCCCAATTCCATACAGCTATTTCCGATCGAACTACTGCGAGGAACACCTTGGTCCTGAATCCTAATTCTACCCAACCGTAGCGCAGCTCGACGCGAATCCCGAGTCAAAGAGGTCAGATTCTACCCAATCGTAGAGCAACTCGACGCGGACCCATGCCGTAATGCAGCTACGCGGATTCGATCCAAATACCCCACTCCAGACTACCGATCACTCCGTTCGGGGTAGGAAACGCATAACCAGTGAATCCGATTCAAATCACCCGCTCTGGAGTCCAGGAAACACAGAAGAATCAGAGGACGGGGAATCCAACGCAAGTAGAATTTAGGAAATCCTGAAAGAAGAGACGAGGAACTGGATCTTTCAGATCAAACAGGCAAGCGCGAGACCCCAAGAAACCCCACCAAATCACAAGCTACAACTCAAAGGAAACAACCACAGAGAAAGAAATCCAACAAGAAAAGCTCACCGGAGCTAGCGGTAAACCTTCCTCCAGCTCTACTTTCCCCCACCGAAATCACCACGGGAGACCCAAATGAGCAAACAGAGAGCCGCGGATGAATCAATCAGACAGGCGAAGAGAGAGACCAGTACCTAAGACGGATGGATTGCTGCAATCCGATCGACCTCCCACAGCCAAATTCTCTTCTCCTCCTAGAGACGCCGAACCAGAAGACTGGATTGCACACAGGATGGATGATGCGTACAAGCAGTTGCGCAGGATCGGATGGGAATTTGAGCTTCCTTGTTCTTTCCTCCTCTTCTACAAGGCAACAAAGACAGAGGAGGAAGAAGAAGGCTCCCTCCATTTTATATGCCACCCACTTCTGGATCCCTCGGGCACACCGAAACCGGATCCGGGCCGCGCTCCGCCGCTGATGCGCGGGCGGACGGTCCTGATCGGCCCGGCTCGTCGCCGTCCCCGCTCCCCGCACCGGTGACTGGTGTGCCGAGTGTTTGCTCCACATGCGGTTGATGCCGCGAGACGACGCCAGGCCTCCACGGTGGGCGGCCCATTAACATTTTTCTTTTCTTATAAATTTGAAAATCATAGTATTTATGTTTGTTATAGGTCAACTTAGTAATAAAAGATTGCATTGCACAAGAATAAATTTCATATATATAATATATTTACAGGTCTTATAAAGTTGCATATGTATTTGATAAGGGATGTATGTACCTACATAGAAGGAAAAATGTTTCATATTATGACAAAATTCATGTTTTATGTACCCTTTTAAAATATTTACGTATCGCAAAAACAAAAAACTAAACAAATCTAGGAAATAATATAAATTGAAACAAAAATGAAAACGCAAAAAAATGGGAAAACACTTAGTGGACCGGCCTAACATAGGGCTAGGGACGCGTATGTAGCTGGGGCTAAATATGAAAAATTAGAAATTCTCCGGTGGGCGCCTCGGGCTTGCCGAGTCTCGCTAGACGATATGACTTCTTGACTGTGATATGAGTCTGTATTTCATACTAAATTTTAAGACAAAATAAAAATATGATTTGTAAGTTTCTATATTAATGTTTTAAATTATTTTCTCTTAAATGTTTGGCTTGACTGTAAGTATGTAGAAGTCATCGCCAATCATTCAAGCATTTAACTGGGCTATCTTGGCTATATTTTGGCAAACAAAAATATGGAGGATGCAATCTTAGTATTTGCTAGACATTTATATGGTAAAAGGGTTTTTATGTAGAGATTTGGCTTAGATTTTGGTTTGCTAGACGAAATTCTCGTAACTGTGAAAAATTGCACAACACCCCGAGTGCGTCATGACCCTGTAACACCTCAACCGCCTTAGCTCGAGGCACCATGTAGTGTACCATGACGCCTTATCCCGGGGCGTCATCAATGTACGATGAGACCCCAAGCCCTGGAGCTATGAAAAGGGTCACATTGTGAAAAGATTCAAAGAGTCCGCGGGCGTTAATGTTTCAGAAGGGGATGTAATTTATCGATTTTCACTAAGGAAGACCTGATTTTCGATATAAAAAGTGTGATTTTTCTGAGTTAAAAAATACTACTCCGTATGTGATTTGCTGAAGCGGTCACTGCCTTGTTTTATTTTGGATTCTGCTACTTCTCAGTTGTGTGTGTTTCATTTGGCTCACTCTCGTTTTTCTGGCCGTTCGTTTCGTGGAAGCGATTCGTGCTAGTGGTCTTTATTTTTCCTCGTGGCCCAGCGTTTTTGTGTCTCTGTCGTCCCTCCTGAAGCAGCCCATTTGGGCTTTTTGGTGCTTCGTCGAGGGTGGCGGGCCTGGGGGTTGCGGGTCGGGCTTTTTTGTATTTGGACTGTCGTCATTTTCGCTGTTTTGGCTTTTTGTATATTGCGCGTTTTCTGTGTCCGACGCGTGGCTTTATCTCATTTCCGGCGTTGGGTTTCAGAGCAGGTGGCGTAGACGGAGGTAGCGAGGGGAGAAGCTGAGGTTTGAATCTGTGGGGGGCGGTCGGTAATGGCGAGAGTCGGTGTTCGCGAGAGGCGAGGTCGCCGGCGCCGGAGGTATGCATGCTAGCAGCTCCCACCCTCGCCCAGATCCGCCGCTTTTTTCCTTCTGAGCTTTGATTTTCCGTCAGCCTTGTCTTGATTTTTGGGCGCCGGAGGTATGGCTTGCGAGCAGCTTGACGTCTCTACCAGATCCATCGCTGTTTTTGCTCTGAGTAGTGTCATTCTTGTCCGGTCGTTGTTTCTGGTTGGCGTCGGAGGTCGTCTTTTGTAGGGTGGGTAGGGGGCGGCAGTAGGTGTTCTGTTCCCCGGTTCCTTTTGTTTGTTGGTTGTATGCAGACGAGCAGACTATTTTGATCTGCTTATGTTTGGTTCAGCGAGGGTAGTTGCAGGTCGTTTTGGTAGGTCTGGATTTGTAGCCCCCGTCCTCGTTTGTATGGATCGTGTTTGCTTTCCTCTACTGCTTGCGTTTTTGGTTGTCGTAGTCTGGTAGCTCAGCTTGGATTTTGTTTTGTTTTTTGTGCTTCTAGTTTGGTTTCAGATGTGTGATGTTGGGTTCAGAGGCGCCTGCGTGTTTGTTCTATCCCTTGTTATATGTGTACCAGTCGATCTGCAGTTGTGAGTTATGCCCTTGATATTAGTTGTAGTAGCGCGTTGTCTAGGAGATCCTGCATGCGAATCAATGGTCCACATCTTCAGTTAGCAGTAATAGTATGAGCCAGCTAGCTTGCTGTTGCCTGCCTTGGCTTGTCTGTCCTGCAGTGTGCTCGTAAGCTCGATCTGAACTTAATTTGGCGGGTAGGTGGCGCGGCTTCATCAATCCCCGGTCACTTTTCTTGATCTTGATCTTGATCACACACTTACTGTTGTTGGCCAAATGCATGCAACCTTTCTGTTGCTGCACTTCAGTTATCCGGCCCACATAGTAGTAAAAACTTGCTGTTGCTGCAATTTGAGCTGAACACATGAGAGTTTTGCTATCGTGATTCATGTCCTGGTGTTGTCTGCGTGAACTCGGAGTTCATCCCGTGTGGCCCTTTCCATTTCTGTTAGAGATCGATCGTGATCCATGCATCCGTTTTGTTCTTGTTCTATTTTAGCTGTAGTGGGTGTTGTTCGTAGTTATGCTCATGTTAGCTGCAGTGAGTTCATGCTGTGGTTTTTCCATTTTTTGTGTGTGTATTAGTTCTTTGTTATTATGTCCTCATATTCATGTGATGTTCTCCTTAAATTTTGCTTGCAGCTCTATTCTGGCGCCCCCTGAAGGCGTAGATGATTGTTTTGATGGTGATGACAGTGCAAATTCGTTTTCTAGCAATTTTGATGTTAGTTTTTCTCCTTTGTTTTGTGTTTTTATTTTGTTTTTATGCTTTTTTGTTTGCTTCATTTGTTATAGATGTTATTTTGTTTTTTTAGGACGTGGATATCCATTCAAGAGTTGGAGCTTTGGATGATTCTTTGTTTGGTTTTTTAATTAAGCAGGTATAATTCTTGTCTGATTATAAGTTATTTTTTGGGTTATGTATTAGAGTTTTTTTTGTGTTATCTAACTATTTTATGTTATTGTTTGCAGTCTGTTAGGTCACTGAAGAGAAATTTCTCCGACTTCTTTAAAGACTCTGGCGTATCCCCAACTAGTGAGGTATTCTTGTTTTTTTTTGTTTTTTTTTTGCACTTGTTGTGTTTTCCATTCGATTTACTGTCTGATGCGTGTTTGATTTTTGTGTATGCAGGTAAAAAGGTGCAGAAGAGTTGATGTGGACAAGTCTGTTTTCACCAAGTTCTCTCTGAAATATTTTGTAGAGGTCATAAAGAAACTTACAAACTACCAACGGTCTGTCATTGAGAATTTTGGGTTTGGTTGTCTTCTCTTGCTGGATCTTTATGATATTCCATCAGAATTTTCTCGGTGGGTAGCCAAGTGCATAGACCGTGTTTGTTCTCAGATCACAGTGCAGAATAAGACTATTGATATATCCAAGCGCACTTTTCATGTTGTCCTTGGTCTGCCTTTTGGTGGTTTTGATATTCAGAGCAACAGTAGGGAAGGAGAGGAATTCATTTTAGGTCATTTTCAGTTGTCTTCTTTGCCTCATATTACCTTTTTTGGAAACAAGCTTGGGGATTCTGCTGATCTTAGCGATCTGGATGTGTTCGTTTGCTTCATGGCTATTGCTTTGCATTGTTTCCTCTGTCCAAGTTCTGAAGGCCATGTTAGCGGGAAGTATCTTCATGTGCTGAAATCCCCTGAGGATGCAAAGCAACATGATTTCAGCAAACTTGCCTATGAGCATTGTTTATCTGGCGTAAACAATTTTCTCATGGCGGGGAAACTTAAAGGGAGGAGGCAGAGGGTCCCTTTGTGCTGCAATTTTGTTACCACGGTTAGTTGTATATGTTGTTTCGTTTTTTTCTTCTTCTAGTTTGTTTTTGTTGCTTTTATAGGGTTTATGTGTTTTATGCTTTTTATTATTATCTGTGTTTCCAGGTTCGGTACCTTGATTGTCTTGATTTTGGGAGGCAAAATGTTGATGCGACTGTACCTAGGGTTTCTGTATGGAGGGGTCATATGATCAGGTTTTTTTCTGAATTGGATCGGAAAAAGCGGAACCATTTTGGGAAGAGGCAGCTCAGAGAAGGTTTTGCTTTTGGCACTGTTAACGATTTGAAGCTGAAGAATATTATGTCTCCACTATTTCAGTCATTTTCTCCAAGTTTCAGGAAGAATGTCCACTCTAGTTTTGGCAGCAACATTAGGCCTGAGGTATGTGCTTTCCAATTTGTATGTCTTTTTTCCAAAAAAAAAATCTGGTTTTTGTTTTGCTTTGATTTTATGATTTTTTTATTAATTTTTCTGTTATTTGTAGATCATTGAGGGCATCATGAAAATTGCAGAATCTGGTGTGTCAAACTTATCTGCTTCGAACAAGCCTAAGTTCCAGCAGCTTGTCACTAACACGCTTGATTTTCTACGGAAATCCAGTGTCAGATCAAAGGGTGTTCCTGTTGTTCTGGATGATCCCAAAGCAAGCAAACCACTGGAAAAGTGCGAACCAGTGCAGATTAACGTATGGCTCATTCTTGTTTTTCATATTTTTCTATGTGGTTTTGTATTATATGTTTATGTTTTTATTCCATTGTCAGTTTTTTGTATTATTGTCTTTTAATGTTCTTTTCTCTTAGCCGTTAGGCAATCGTAAATCTGTGATAGCTCCCCAATGTGGCCAAGTGGATTTGCATCACCCTTCAGTTGTCTCGAAGCATCCATCTGATCGTGTTGCGCATTCAGTTAGTAAAGTTCTTTCAGATCCAGGTCATGGTTTATTAGCATGCTCCTTTTTTCTGAATTTTTATTGTGTTTTTTTTTTAATTTTTGTGCTATATGCTTGTATCTTTCTTAGATTTTTTCGTACTTTTTACCCGCAGGCACTCCTGATTGTGTGATTACGATGGTTGTCCCTAAAAAATCTTTGGCGACAGGTTATTAATGTGTTTTCTTATTTTTTTTGTTCTTTTTTCAATGACTTTTTTGTTTTGTTATTTTAACCTTTTTTTTTGTGCAGCGCCTGCAAGGAAGCCTTTGGTCAAAGTAAGCAAACGAACATGCAATGTGTTTCCAGTGGCAAATGAAGAAACTTTTATTATCACCGCCCCTACAAAATGTACCAAGTTAGCTGGCTTTGGCGCTGATATGTCTCCGATCTCTCGTTTTAAGCTATCTGATACGCCTCCTGCCCAGGTTTTTCTTTTTTGTGTTTTTTTGTGTATGCATGTTCAGCTTTTTGTTGTTTATTTAGCTGGGGTCTTAATTTTTTGTTGTTTTTGCCTTGTTAAGCAACAACAACCACATACTCGAGATTTCATGATTAAACGGGCATCTCTAGCTAAAGGTCCTGGTTCAGAACAAGTTTCTATTCTTGTCCCTGAGAATTCACCAAATATTAATAATCTGGTACTAATGCTAGGCTCTTTTCTTCTTTTTTTGGTACTATCTTTTTATGTATTCTTGTTTATATATTTTTTTATGTTAATTTTTGCTCTTTGTGGTTTTGTAGTTAGTTGGCTCTAACGATTTCAGGAGGAGGTCTAGCCAGATGGCTAAGATTGCTGACAAAACTTATAACAACAAGTTAATGCATCAGGCATCAGTTGATGAGTTTTTAGAGCCTAATGTCTATGACGAGCATGTTGAGCTCCCTCTTAATCTTCAGGTAGAAGCAATACTGAAGGGGAAGTTCAAGCATCTGTTTGTGAACTATATTATGAGGTGTCAGGATCCCCCTTTGCAACAGAACTCTCGGTTCCCTGTATCTGAAGAAGACTTGATAAACTACTCTGCTATTATAGAGCTGGGATACAACCCCTCTCACATGAAGTAATGCATTTGTTTTGTGTTTCATTGCATGTGTTTTTATTTTTTCTTTACTCTGTAAGCATCTTCAACCTTTTTTTGTTTTCTGGTTAATGTAGGTCAATGGGTGTCTCGTACCCCGAAGTCCATTGCAATTTTCAGTCTTTGGCCCAGTCTCTCATGCCTGGTGGTGAAGTGGATAACTTTTTTTTTACTTGCTTTTGTCGCTTATTGTTCAAGGAGAAACATCCAACTTCTTCTGGGAGACATTATTTCTTTCCACTCATTGGGGTATGTGTGTTTAAATGTTCAAATCTATTTGTAATTTAGTTTTTTTTATTTTTTTTTATAATTTTGTCATCTCTATAATGTAGGAGGCTATTCTGAAATACCAAGAGTATCCTAATGTTGTTCTCATTAGAACAACTTTCGAGGGTGCTGCTAAAGCAAGCAAGGGTAGAAATCTTGGTTCAGCGGGCAACAGGGTTAGTATTTTTTTTTTGTTTTTTGTTGTTTCTTGTTTGATTTGTGGTTTGTTTTTTATTTTTATTTTTATCTATATTATTTTTGTGTAGCTTTTCTTCCCTTTGGTGGACTCCCATCATTGGTTTTTGTTTGTCGTTGATTTTGAGAAAAAGTTGTTTGCGTTCATGGATTCTCTGCACCACAAGGATTCAGATTTTCATTTGCGCAAAAAGAATCTATTGGTTAGTTCTCTTTTTTGTTTTCTTTTATGTTATTTTACTTTTTGCGGTTTTTTCTATATGGTTTTATTCATGTCTCTTTATTTTTCAGATTGACAATTTCATTATCCTTTGGGGAAAGTTTGGTTCTAGAGGTGTCGACTTCTCTGAATTCAGATATATGTATCCAAATGTGCCTAAGCAGCAGAATTCGTGAGTACTTTTTATGGTAAATCCATTCCTATACTTCATATTTGTATGTATCAATAATTGTTTTTGGTCACTGTTTATATAGGCTTGATTGCGGGGTGTTTTCGATGGTATTCATGGAGTTTTGGAAGCCATCTCTCGACCTTAGGCAGTTTTTTTCTTATCACGACATTGTGAACATAAGGGTCATGTATTGTATCAGGGTTTTCTTCCACAGTGACAATGATTCAGACAAGAGTTTGGTATCTGAGTTCTACAGTCAGGTACTTTTGTAATGCATTATCTCTGTTTTTTGTTTTGTTATTTGTTTGTCCTTTTACTTATATTTTGTTATTTTTCCTTTTTACAGGATTTGTAGAAGCCTTTTAACCGTCATTGTGATTGTCTTCATCATATTTTTTCTTTTAGCTATTTTACTTTTATTTTTTCTTGACTCCCAGCTATCAGTCGATGTAATGTGTTATAAATTTTGTTTGGGTACCTTGGATAATCGTAAAACTTTGTTCATTTCAACTCAATTTCCTTTTATATGTATTTTGTGTGGGTGTGCTTTAATGCAGGTAACTCCGCCTGCCCACCATGATAAAAATTTTAGTGTGCAGCCGGTTCCAAGCCCGGTTAAAGGAGGAGGATCTGTTTTTTTTGTTTTTAAGTTTTTTTCTTGTTTGTTTTTTCATTCTTGTGTTATTTTTGTGTGTCCATGTTTCTGTATTTAATTTTTTCAGTCATTTTCAGTCTTGTGTGTGTATCTATTTAGTTTTTGTGATTTGATCTTATTTTTTGTGGCTTTTTTGTGTGGTTGGCTTTTGTTTCTTGTTGTTTCTTAGTTTTGTTTCAGTCATTCATTGAGTTTTCATTGTTTGTCTTTTGTGTCTTTCAACTTTGTCTGATTGTTTTTGCTATATGAATTTTCTCTAGGCTCTAGTGTGCTTGTTTGTCTGTCTTTTTTTCTCGTGTTTGTCAGTTTTTTTTATTCGATGTATCTGTCTGTTTCATTCATTCATTGAGTTTTCATTTTGTGTCATTTCTGTCTTTTGTCTGAATATTTTGCTATCTGAATTTTCACCATGCTCTAGTGTGCTTGTTTATCTGTCTTTTTTCCACGTGTTTGCCATTTAGTTGTACTCGTGTGTATTTTGTTTGATTGGTGTTTAGTAATTGGTTATTGTCAGTATTGTCAATGTCTAAGTTGAATCAGAAAACAACAGTCTTATCATCATATGAGTTTAATCATCTTTAGTCTTGTCATTGTTTGGGTTTTTTCTCAATATGCATTTAAGGACTCACGCACTGTCAATTAGTGTTTAAGAGTTTGTGCTTGTCTTCACTTTTATATTTTTTTGCAAAATAGTACGATGAGTATGAGGTCCCTGTTTTTTTTATTGTTATGAACTATTTTTCTATTCCAAGTCACGAAAATTAAAATTTCAGTTCAATATTTAAAACAATAGTAGCTGAGTAAGTATAAATGAAGGACCATTACAAGTAAATATTTACAGACATTATAGCTGATTACATAAATAGATGAATTCAGTCTTCTTTTTTTCAGCGCTCCTTTTGTCTGTTTTGGCTTTTTATCCCCATGATGTCTTGTCTTTTTTTTTTTGTGCTATGCTTGAGTGATCTCATCAGCTGGTTGACTTTGGTTTGTTGGGGTTTTCATTTGTGCGGATGCTCTTCTCTTCTTTTGCCATGTTGGCACGCTGCCACCATCTTGTGTTCCTGGAATATTTTCAAATAACTTTTTAGTTATTTTTCTGCAGTTCCATTTTTTAATTATACCTTTTGTGTATATCTTGCTTTTAAACAAAAGGGGGAGCAGCGTTTATTTTTCATTACCTGGGTTTGCCTCTTTTGGCTTTCTAGCTCTTTTCTTCTTTGGCAGGTTGTACTGTTTGTCCAAGTTTGTGCATTTCTTGATCGTGTGACCCATTTCACCACAATGACCACATTTATAGAATGTTCCTTTTGCAATTTGTTCTCTTATGGTCATCATCCTTGGCCTGCCTTTTGTGTTAACAACATCAGGATCCAAAAGCTCTATAGCTGAGTTTGTTTCTCCATTAGCTGTCGCGGTTGCGAAGTTTGAAACAATTCTTATTGTGTTGTCTTCTTTTTTCATACTCTCCTCTTCTGTAGCATCCATCTTAGCCATAACTTCATCTATTCTGTCAAGTTCTTTTAGAAGGTATTGGTATTTGCTATCGCTGTTTGACGCTTTGGAGGCTGTGTTGACAACCCTTCTTGATAGTACATTGTACCTGAGAGTGTTGCTGTCTGATGTTGCCCCTGGTAGCAGGTTGGAGATCTCCCTTTTGTCATTTTTTCGCCATCTGTCTATGATGTACTTCTCTGGTATTTCAGCAATGTCCAAGTAAAGCATAACTTTTAGTATGTGTGAGCATAACAGGCCATCTTTGTCAAACTTGCAGCACACGCAGAAGTACTCATCTTTCACCAAGTCAACATGGACAACGTATTCCCGGTGTCTATGCTCTTTTATTCGGTAACTCTTTGACTGAAACACAAGGTACACCTCATTTTGCTTCTCCTCTTTTATGTGTAGTCTTGTTACATCGACCAAAATCTTCTGGAATTTCCGAAAGATGTAGATGTTGTACAGACTGTGTGCTTGAACCTCCATGTTGTACTTGGTTAAGAATTTCTTTTCGAGGACTGTTTTATGCCTTGATTTGTGTTCACTCTCATCTTCTTTAGAATGCATCGAGTCCATGATGCGTTGGTACTCTCTTAGGAAGCTCGTTACGCTGTATGTTGCTCCAACCCCTCTTTTAAACAGTGAGTTTGTCCCTTCACTTCTTGCTGTTGTCTGTAAAAAGGGGAAGAAGTTGTTTTTGAAGTATACTGGCACATACTTCTTTCTTGTTTCCCACAAGTCCTGGAAGTATTTAATGTGTCCAACATTGTAATCTTTTATCATTTGTTGCCATAGGACTTCAAATTCATGCACTGTTAAGGAATTGTCTATTATGTCCTGGAACTCCTCGTAAAGACCCTGGTTTGAACGGAAAGTGTTACCCAGCCCTGCCTCTGCCTTGCTTTTCACATGAAACAAGCATGATCGATGTATTGTATTTTTCAACACATTTTTTATTGCAGTCTTCATTGCCAAATCTTGGTCTGTGATGATTGTTTGAGGGTGTTTGCCTCCCATAGCAGCAACAAATTCTGTGAATATCCATTCAAAAGCTTTGATTCTTTCATGCCCTACTAGAGCACATCCAAAAAGATAGGTGTTTCCGTGGGGGGATACTCCCACAATAGGCGCAAATGGTAGGTTGTACTTGTTCGTGAGAAATGTCGTGTCAAAACTTATGCAATCCCCGCATGTCTCGTAGTATGTTCTTGCTTTTGCGTCTGCCCACAGAATGCTATGCACCTTATTGTTCTTATCTATCTGAAATGAGTAGTAGAATCCGGGGTCTGCAGCTCGTTTTTTGCTGAAGTAAGAAAGTACTTCCATCATATCGCTATTCTTGAGTTCTCTGTTAATGGATGTTCCATAGTTGCTCACTTTCTTTTTGTTGTATGGTACCTGGTCTTACCCTCCTCTTAGATATGATAGGACTGAAACAATCTGCCTCATCGGGATGTTGCTATGTTTCAGTGATCGGATCAGAGCTTTTTCTTCTTGTGTCATGAAAGCATGGGACCTGAAGAATCTGCTTTGGGGGTCAAGGGTGTGGTTGTGCTCGAGTTTCAGTGTTTTGATATGCCACAAACCGTCTTTCTCATGTATAGTCATCTCAACCTTGCAGTCAGTTCTATCTATCACTGAACTCTGTCTCTGAGCAACAAGTTGATCCTTTTCTTCATCATTGTTTCTTCCAAATTTGTTGCATTTTATTGTCGCCCTGGTTATTTCATTTTTCCTTCTTTTGCTGATAGTACGGTAAGTAGACACTATCACAACTGAGAAACCGACAGCAAATGCATACATGTTGAAGTAGTTTTGCGCTTCCTCTCTTGTTTTGAATATCTGCCCCAGTTCTGGCTTTAAGCTGTTCTCTATTTCTGTCGCTGTTGCTGCCTCTTCTGTTTCTTTTTCATTATCCAGGAAGTTATCAACATCTTGCTCGCAAATTTCAGCCTCCTTTTCTGTATGTTGTTTTTCAGTTTCTGTGTGTCTATCTTCATACTGGTCATCGAAAGTTGTTTCCGATTGATCTGTTTGTTTTGTTGTTGACGGCTGTTCATTTTGAATATCCTGCTAGCACAATTGTGTTTTGTTATATGAAGCACTTTTTGTTGTTGTCAGGTTTTAGTTAAGATGCTCACCTCATCAAGCTCCATGTTCCCAAACAAGTTTTGCCCCCATGGGTTGTCGTCAGTTGTGAATTCGAAAAGTTTATCCTGCAGGGAGATCATGCAGGATGTAAGTTTTTGGCAGTTTTTTTAAATTTTTGCTGCTTTTTTATTCCAAATTGTTTTTGGAACAACCCTGCTAAACGTACCTGTGGTTCTTGGTGTAGTTGACCAAAGGCTAATGTTGAGCTGCCCTCTCCAGAGTATGAATCCTGCCAAATTGAACAGTATAAGCGATGGTTAGTTTTGTATTTTTTTCACTTTTTGATTTTTTTGTCTGAAGTTGTCTTTTTTTTGGAATCCATTTTTCTTCTGATGCTTACTATTTTGTTTGTAGAGATCGGTGTGTACAGAGTGTCAAACTTCCCCTGGAGCAACCCCGTGTAAGTAAATTCACCCTGCAAATACCAAAATGGGAAAAGTTTATATTAGTATTTCTGAATCTTCTGTATCATCCAGCTAGCTATGTCTTTTTTCCAGTCATTGTATAATTACCTCCAGACTGTTTGTGGTCTCAATATTCTCCACACCGTCAAAATAATCTCCCATTGCACTGTTTTTAACCTGAAAAAAGAGAAATCTGTTAATTTAGAAAGTAAACAGAGAAAGCATCATTAGTCTTTTTTATCATTTAGATTTTTGTGTTTAACTCAGTTTGTCCAATTCCTTTTCCTGTTACACCCAAGCACTCAAGTCTCGTCCACATTAAATGCAGGCAGTTTTTCCTCTCTCCATTGCATGCGAGGTAGATGCCATCCACCCCATCCCACCAGCTCACCTCCTATTTATTGCCTCCACTCTCCATTTACCTGTCATTTACCTCTCTCCCTTACTCCCCCCAATCTAGTTTTCCCCTTGAAGGAGCGTCCTCTGGTGTCTCTTTCTCTTCTTCTTGTCCTCATCTTTCCCTTATCTCCTTTTTTTGGTAAGTCTCATGTTTAGTTCCTTTTTATTACCTCATATTTTTGGTTTTGCTTAACCTGCATGAAGTTTTGTAAGTGGTTTTCTTTTTCTGTAGTTTTGTAGTTGTAGATTTTTTTTGTATCCGCTGAAGATGAAATCAGCATTATGGTTAAACTTGTAGATCTTTTCAATCCTCTCTAGTTGAATATCTTATGTATCCTCTGTAGTTGTAGATCTTTTTGTAACCTCTATATTTGTAGATCTTTTTTGGTAGATCTGTATCTGTTTTATGGATCATCTTGTTTTATTTTTTTATCTTATCTGTGTGATTCATTTTTGTCTAGTTCTTTTTATCTTTTTTTATTGTTTCTGTGTTCATGTCCAGTGTATTCATGATGCATATCCTTTTTGTTTTGCTATAGAGAAACTATTCAAAGGAAACCTGCTTCTTTTTGTTTCTGTGATGAAGTGTTCTGTCTACGGGTTCCCGGGTAACCAGTGTCAGGAGGCTAGCGCCAGATTCAATTTTTTTGATGCTTACCTCGACAGCAACTTTCTCAAATCCATGGTAATTTATATGCTTTTTCTTTTGTTAAGGGGTGTGGCTACTTCTATGTCTTTTATGAATTAATGTTGGTTGTTTTGTTTTTTCGCAGACTGTCCCTTGCTTTGCTAGGAATCAACTTCACTCGAAGGCAAACAAGCTCTTCATCGCAATTGACTCTGAAGACGAAGAGTATGTGTTTTCTTTGAAGAGAGGTCTTTTTTCAACTCATGTTTGTGGCCCAGGATATGAGAGTTTTGCAAAGGACTATGATCTGAAGTTTGGCGACAGAGTTAGGGTGGAGCTGGACACGCCTCCGACTCATTTTCGCGTAAGAGCTTTGAGTGTTGCGACTGAGTCTGAAGGATCTTCTTTTGTGTACACAAACGGTCTTGAGCTCTCAGATGTGCAGAAGGCTTCAATGAACAACCTAGTGCAATTGCGAGGATTTGGAATGGGTGCAGTCCTTGTCCACAAGCTAACTGAATCAGATATCAATTTCAACGGCATGGTATGTCTTTATGTTTAATGTTTCGTTTCTCATGATTTTTGGTGTGTGCATTTCTGTTAACTCTTTTTTTACTATTTTTTGTTTCATTGTTTGTTTTTTGTTTTTGTTTTTGTTTTCAGCGCATCCCTAAGAGAATCGTGTCTGAGCTGAAGGTTTGGAAGAGAGGGTGGGCATTGCTTGCTATGGGCGATGACAACAATTGCACGGATGCAGAGTACCACACACAGGCAGATGGAAGGATTATGTTCAAGTCTGGTTGGAAAAGTTTCTGTCTAGAGTTTCAACTCGCAATTGGGCTTATTGTTGTTGTGACATTCAAGAAGGACAACTCCACTGATGGTTACTTGAAGATGTCGTTCGACGTGCTTTAGTTTGGTCTTTTTGTCTTGCAGTGTAATGCCTAATGTGTCATAGCAGCTTCCTTTATTTATGTTGTGTTTTTAAGTTGATGTCATTGTGTCCTCTGAACTATTTTCAAACATTATATGTATTCAACTTTATATGTGTTGTATTCCTTTCTGTGAATGTTGTAAGGTTTTTTTTGTTTGTCTAGCAGGTATGCTCTGCCTAGCTTTTATTTTTTTCACTTTCTTACAGTTTTTTTCTTCTGATTTTCTGGTTTGATGAATATCGAAGACAGTTTTAGAGTTCTCAGTCATAACTGTTTTTTCATTGAATATGCAGACCAAAAGATAGAAATCTACCAGGTGAAGAAATAGCCAGGTTTTCCATTCTGAATAGCTGGTTTGAGTTGTTTTTCATGTATATTTTGTGTGTTTTTGTTCAGTGATCTATCTAACATGATTTTACCCCCATTTTTTTGGTGTTGTCTGTCGAAGCCCCCTATGTGTGTGATTTGCAGGTGCAAATTCAGCTAGATCGAAAGAAGTTCATGTGCAAAGATTGGGTAGCAGGGGAAACGCACTAACCTGAAGCGATCGAGCCTGATGTGGATGATTCAGGTTAGTACCAAATCCTGGGCCTCCGTCGATTTCCCTTTCGTTTCCATTCATCAGATCCCCTTTCTGTTCTTGCTGTCGTTCTTTTTGTTCTTGTTTTTCGTTTTGCAGTGGGTCGGCTGCGTGATCGGTCTGTGGGGTTGTCTTGGGGAGGAAGAAGGGCATCTGGGGTTGATGGGCTCTAGTGTTTCTATTTTTGTATTATGGGTTTTGGGTACCTGGGCATCTGAGGTTGGGCTTCTAGGCATCATGGGCTTTTTTGGATATCTGGGCTGGAGCCAATTCGTCTGTTTTCTAGTACGGTCACAGTCGTTTTCTATTTTTCAGTCAAAGAGAAGAAATCACGTGGCAGACTTCTATTGGTAGAAAAATCGACTGTGCGCGAAATGAAACACAGGCGACTGTGAATTAGACAGTCCCTTTATTTTCCCCTTATGAAGTGGAGTCGTGAGCGTTACGTGTTCCCTGCACCGGTTCCCCCTCGCATACGAACCTACAACCATCTCCGCGGCCTCGATCCTATTCAACCGCGACCTTCCGATTCGCGGCGGAGCGAGCAGAGCAGCCGCCATGAGCGAGGTGTTCGAGGGCTACGAGCGGCACTACTGCGAGATCTCCGCCTCCCTCTCCCGCAAGTGCGCCATAGCCTCCACTCTCAATGGCGGTACGTACGCGCGCCCATCTCTCTGTCTCGGCAGAACCGTTTGCCTCGGCCGCGCTAATTAAGTTTTCGGTTGCCTCTGTATCTTGATCTGATTTCGCCCCTGTTTTCTCTCGTCCCCTTTGGCCAGAGAGGAAGAAGCAGAAGCTGTCAGAGATCCAGGCCGACGTGCAGGAGTCCGATTCCCTGGTAAGTATAAACGATCGAACTCAATTCTCCGTGCGCAGAATTTTGCATGGTGTCGACTCAAATCTTCTGTGATTAAATTTTAGCTCTGCTGTGGTGGAAACTTCATGCCTACTTTAAGACTTAGGTAGATAATATTGTGTCAATGTGAATGATGTCTAGCTGTGAGATTTACGCGTCGTATTTCTGTTCTGTCTACGCCGTACGTAGATCAGGAAGATGGACTTGGAGGCACGGAGCATGCTGCAGCCGAGCGTGAAGGCGGGGCTGCTGGCCAAAATGAGGGATTACAAGTCTGATATCAGCAGCGTCAAAGGCGAGATCAAGAGGATCTCGGCGCCTAATGCCCACCAGGCCACCCGGGAGGAGCTCCTCGAGGCCGGCATGTCGGACGTGCTCACGGTGAGCTTCCCTTATCGCTTATCCTGAGACAGTTACGCCAACTCGTATATATGTTGCACGGTTAGCACACTATCCTTAGTTAGTTAATACAATGAGAACAATGTTTTATGAAATTCAGCTACAAGTGTAATTTGAAATTCCTCAGTTTTGAGTCTAGTACTCTGGGTGTGGTTAGTTACAGGCCTGTTGTAATCAGTATATAGCTATTAAAATTCATAACCAGGGTGTGCTTGAACTCTATTGGACTCCATGGTCAAAAGTGTTGCAGGTGTTACTTTTTCGGACCTGGTGACCCTCGTCGAACACCCTTCCATGTATAATGCCTTACATGCTACTGTAGCTACATTCATTTCATCTTACTTATAACTTCGATTTTTTTCAAATCTACTTTAGTTATTATTTGATACTTTACTCTTGAATACGTATTATTTTGTTTCAACAAAACTTCATGCCATAACTTATTGGTAAACCTATATATGATCTTGGCATCGATTTATTAGCTCACAATTCAGTTTTTTTCTATTGAAGTGCACAAATTAAGAGGAATTTTATTACTGGAAACCTCCAACTGCCTTATTTCATTTCGGTCCTTTATTCCGTATATATTTCATTTTAGTCGTCCTGCTTGCAGTTATTATATCATGAAAACCTCTTATGTATAATGTTTGCTGGTTTGTTACATTGCTCAGGCGTCGGCTGATCAGAGAGGAAGATTGATGATGGCATCCGAAAGATTAAACCAGTCTTCAGACAGAATTAGAGAGAGCCAAGAAACAGCATTCCAGACAGAAGAAACCGGTGTGTTAATTCTTCAGGACCTTCATAATCAACGACAGTCACTGCTGCATGCTCACACAACAGTATGTACTATGTACTCTGTTCTTTCAAGTTATTTTTATTTGGGACTTGAGTCATTATTGGAGGCTTGGAGCTAGCATGTTCTTTGCACCTTCTCTTGTCCAATTATTTATGGATTGATCTCTGTCCTTACACGTTGAGCAGCAACCACATTCTTAGCTAGCAAACTACATTGAAAGGTTATGCAATCGGTTAGATTCTATTTTCATGTTGATGCATTTATGCCGCATATGCTTATTGGAAACCGGTCAGCCCTTTATGGAGTATTTATACTCAAACAGTGTAAGGTGCCATTGCTGCCAAATTTTGTATGGCTTTGGTATGATAGCTGAAAGAACATAGCTAACCATACTTTTGAACCATTGTCTGGTACTTGATACAGCACATGCGTCCTGCTTCTTTGGACATGAGTTATACAATAGCTTGTCTTCAATATTGCCCAATTATCTAAAAATAACCATTTGTCCTACTGGTAATGTAACTGTAGACAGATTTTCCTCGGCTTCACATTTTTCGGTATCAAGAAAGTGATTTGTCCGAGCTGATCACTCGGCTATTTCTGTCAAGAAGAAACCATATCTTTTGTATGCCTCCCATTTACAAAGAAAAACAAATCTTTAGCTTTTGATTTGTTGGTCATATTCCGCAGAGCTAATGGAATTAACTTTGCCGACTATTTATAGCAACTTTCGTGAACCATTGACTAAAGTTAGGCTTTCTCTGTATTATTACTTTGTGGTGCGTTTCCTGGATTTAACAAAATAAAAAGGCAGTGCATGATTTACTCTGCTAGTTGAGGATGATTCTTATGTCAGCTATCGTTTACATCTTCCATTATCTTTCGTTGGTTGTGTACTAATTATCATTGCTGCTTCCCATGTTCACAGTTGCACGGCGTGGATGACTACATCGGCAAAAGCAAGAAGATCCTGACGTCCATGTCCAAGCGGATGGACAGAAACAAGTGGATCGTTGGTGGCATCATCACTGCGCTTGTCTTGGCCATCCTCTTCATATTGTACTTCAAGTTTGCTCGTTAGAGCTAAGCTTCTTCCCCAGAGGCACGCCAAATGCAGCATGTGCATCAGTTAAATATTCAGTTCCTCATCAAGACAACTAACTCTGCGTGTGAGATTGACGCCTTCGGTCGTTGAGTATGTTGGAGGGCAACTGTGTCTATAGGTGACGAGATGACTCGATGAGTTTTGCCTTGTTTCAAAAATAGATGAGTCGAGGAGAAGGGGGTGAGGAAGAGGATGCAAATAAGAGGCTTGGAGGAGGATTAAGGTGAGGGAAGGGAGTGTGTCTCGCGGCAAACCTATTGCCCTAACTGTCACATGTCAAATTTTCCCTTAAAGGTCATGTGATTGTTAAGACACACTCGCCTAGCCTAAACCTTACTTCCTAGACCGGGGTTCTCCTTATCTCTTTTTACATCACTCGCAAACCACTTATTATTTGTTTTTTTTGCGCACCGTAAGAAATACCCTCTAAAGATTCGGTGCTCTGTGCACAAATAAGAAATATAACTTACCACTGTCAATGTACGTACATCGAGCGTGTTTCCACGATGTTTTTTTTTTTGGAGCGAACACTTTATTAATCATGACATTTTTTGGAGCGAACACTTTATTAATCATGAAACATTTAATGTCTGAGGGATGCACTCCAAGATAGAGTTTCTAAAATAAGTGAATATTTCTCAAGCTTAGATGCCGACTATTGATTCTACAGCTTGGTATTTCCTAAAGTTTGTTAGTTCGGCATAGCCTCCAAGTTTGTAAGCTGGCTATATAATACTGTAGCCACATCAATGAATGGACAAGCAAGAAAATAGTCTAAATTATACTCATCCGACAAGAACAAAAGAACATGGCTGCGTCAACATTAATATGAATCGTCAGGTGGCGGGGTCCGACGGGGCACTGAATTGGTAGTGTCACGTCTAATAGAACGATTAGGCTTGAAGATATGCAACTCGATCATCTCGGCATAAGATTTACATAGCACTATACTCAGATCTCTAAATTTTTCATTTTTGTGTAGGTAAGGATACAAAAAAAAAATTACATTATGATTTTACATGTCCATAGGATACATCATCGAGAATACACATGATTTGTTTAAGATTTAATGATACTTTTAAATATATTTGTTAAAATTTAAAATAGCAGGAGCACTGGAGGTCGGTGCAGGATATTTCTAGTGACACAATCATTTGATTTGGAGAATACACACAAATTTGACGGTCCCACTCAACAACCTCACGGATTAGATCACATGTCTTCAATTCAATTTTCAGGTAACGTAATTTACAAGTTAAAGAAATATTTGGTTTTCTGAGTTAAAATTTGTGATTTTTTTAAGCGCTCGATGTAAGCCATTTTTTTATTTTCTTAATTCCAATATATCTATACTTATTTTGTAAATATACTCACTCATTTTTCTAATATGTTTGTAGTAAATAGTTGAAATACTTGTAGTAGGTATGATGTTACTCATCACACAAGTAAAATTTGCAAATAGTTACGTTTGCATCCCAGTGTCGGACGCCCTATTTTGAATTTTTCAAAAATACTTAAAAGAGTATGTGATTTCCCCCAGTGTCAGCATTCCGTGTTCCCAACACGGCACCTTCTTCCCTCTCGCCAACGAAATCGCTCCGACCGACCAACCCCTCGCCATCAACCACCGCAGCTCGAGCTCTCCTCGATTCCGAAGGCTCCGCCGGCCCCGATCCGATTCAGCTGCGCGAGCGCGACTGCTGATCCCCGGCGGAGCTAGCGAGCGAGCAGCAGCCATGAGCGAGGTCTTCGAGGGCTACGAGCGGCAGTACTGCGAGATCTCCGCCGCCCTCTCCCGCAAGTGCGCCGCCGCCTCCGCTCTCGATGGAGGTAAGCACCAGGAACCCGTCGCCTCGTCCGCCCCAAGTTTCCAGCTGCTTCTGTATCCTGTGGTCTGATTTCGCCCCCCTTCTCTACTGCCCCCTTTTGCCAGAGAAGAAGAAGCAGAAGCTGGCCGAGATCCAGGCCGACGTGCAGGAGTCCGAAACCCTGGTAAGAACGACGGAGCTCAATTCTCCATGCGCAGAACTAGCCTAGCCCCACGCATGCGCTTATTTTTTAGTCGGCCGTCCTGTGGAAACCACCTGCTACTACTACTTCAGTGGAGATTTTGCCAAGCTATGATGTATAGTACGCAGTAGTTGTGTAATTATGCCTTTTGAATTTCTGCTTGCCCGTAGATCAGGAAGATGGACCTGGAGGCGCGGAGCCTGCAACCGAGCGTGAAGGCGGGCTTGCTGGCCAAATTGAGGGAGTACAAGTCTGATCTCAGCAACGTCAAGGGCGAGATCAAGAGGGTGTCGGCGCGTAATGCCCACCAGGCCACCCGGGAGGAGCTCCTCGAGGCCGGCATGTCGGACACGCTCGCGGTGAGCTCACTGTCCCGGCTTGTGCTTACATCTACGCCAACACGTTTTTATGTTTTGCGTTTAGCAACATATATGCACTTCCAATAGATGTTGCTGCTGTAGTGTGTCTTTGCGTTCCTTCGAAAAATAGACTCTGTGCCTGACCCTAGTAATAGTATAGACTATATAGTGTGTTAGCTTAGATTATGTGTTTGGAACCTGTTATCCTGATATTGTGATGCCCGTCGTTTTGTGTGTTTTTTGCCCCTGGTTTTTTGGGAGCTCTCCCTGTATTTTTTTTCAAGTGGCTGTGTGAGGCCTGCTGCTGTGTGGTGAGCCCATAGTTGTTGATATGAGTACACGCATTCCACAATTGTTGCATCCACTTGAATACTTGATCATTGTTGTTGACCCGCGCGAGGGTGTTAGTTCTGTGTCCAAAGGTTTTTTAGTCGCCAAGTCAAGTCAGGCCGCCAGCCCTGCGGCTCGGCTATTAGTCTACGAAATTAGCGGTATAGTCGCCAGTCGCCCTGATTTCTGGAAAAGGACCTGGCGACTAAAAAAACCATGTCTGTGTCACTGATGTCCTGTGTTTCTGATAGTGTTAGTTCTGCACTTCTGCTGTAACGTTGAACTATGTTGTAAGGTTACCCCATTATGTGGGAAATCTGCGATGGATTTTTTTTCTTGAGAAGGCAATTCCCATGCCGAGGGGTAAGTATTGAGGATTTTGTTCAGCGTGCTTGACAACTACTATTAGACTTTGTATGAACCGGGATGGTTTACAGTGCAAAGCAGATTTTGGAACATGCCCAGTGTGCAGTATTGTGGCATGTGCAGAAGTGTTCCATGCCGTCTATTTCAATATCTTTTCCATGGATATCAGACACCCGTGAAGTGATCACTGCTTGTATTATGGGTTCTAATGGTTTTATGTGGTAAATACAATGAGAACAATGTTTTACTAACTTTAGTTAGGACTGGAATTAGAAATTCCTCAGTTTTGAATCTGGTACTCCGGTTATGTTTAGATACAGGCGTGTTGTAATCAGTATATAGCTATAATAATTCATAACCTGGGTGTGCCTGAACTCAGAACTATTGGACTTGGACTCCATTGTCAATAAGTGTTTTGGGTTGTTTGTTTTCAGACCTCGTGTTTCTATCATAACAGTCTTGGATGTATAATGCGTTACCGTGCAAAGTATGAGCAAGATAGCAAAGCCGCATTCAGTTTATTTTATTATACCTTTAATATTTCTTACGAATCCACTTTTATTATTATTTGATATGATACCTTTACTCTTGAATACACATTGTTTTCGTTGTAGCAAATTTCCATGGCATAATTTTTTCGGCAAAAACATATATATGACCTTGTCATCGATTCATTAGCTCGCAGTTTAATTTGTTTCTATTCAAGCGCACATGTTGACAGAACTTTTTCATTGGAAACCTCAAAAATTGCCTTATTTTTTCTGTCTCTTATTCAACATCCTTTCCTTTTATTTGTCCTGCTTGCACTTATGGCGTTTCGGTTGTACTTATGCAATGTTTGCTGGTTTGTTACATATCTCAGGCGTCATCCGATCAGAGAGGAAGATTGATGATGACATCAGAAAGATTAAACCAGTCCTCAGACCGTATTAGAGAGAGCCAAAGAACAGTATTTGAGACAGAAGAAATTGGCGTGACAATTCTTCAGGACCTTCACAATCAACGACAGTCACTGCTGCACGCTCACACAACAGTATGTACTTTGTTCTTTCAAGTTATTTTTATTTGGAACTTTGAGCCATCCCTGAGCTAACATGTTCTTTGCACCTTCTCCTGTCCAATTATTTATGTATTGATCTCTGGCCTGACATGTTGAGCACCAACGAAAATCTTAGCTAGGAAACCACATAGACAAGAAATGGCATATGTTAGATTCTACCTTGGTGTTGATGCATTTACTCCTCATAGGCCTATTGAAACTGGTTAAGTCCTTTTAAATCTGGAATTGGACTTCGCTAGTCCATGGTTTTGTACCTAAATTTTGTTGGACCCTAGTGGATTGGACATGGACATCAATAGGACCTCAGATCCAACAACGCTAGACACATTTTTGGACCTCAAAATTGGACAACCCGATATCCATTGGACCATAGCCGCATGCATGCGCTCCCTCTCGCAATAGCTTGGAATACCGTCGCGGCGGCGTATTGGATAGACTTGGGAAGACAGACCTGATCCCGGCAATTGGAACTGTCTCGGCAAGTGTGCGCTGTCGGGGAGACGGAGAATGCAATTTAAGAGCTCTGTCCGCGCTAGGCGGGTGCGGGACGGCCGGAGAAGCTGCACAGCGACGAGGGCACATGGCGGCGGAAGTAGGATTTCGTAGGAGAGGCCACACAATTTACTGCTGGCTCCGCGTCTGGCATCGCTGCCGAATGTGTTGGTCAGCAGCTTGACCACATCGTCGCCGTCTAGCTAATGTGTCATGAGTTGATTTGTCTAGCTGCATGGGAACGAGTCAACGAGGTTACTGCTCCTGATCTCTGCACAATGTCCATTGGACCTTGGATTATCCATTCTTTATGCTAGTTGGATTGGAGTGGATCTGGATACTATGAACTATGAAGTTAAACGTGGACTGGACTTTGATCCTGCCACGTCAGGCTGGACATTAGTTGGACATGTGTTATTTGGATTTGGACTCTGATCCAAGTCTAGGTTTTTAAGTCCTTTACATACAAAGTTTCTATAGTAGCAGTGAAAGGTACTGTTGCTGCCTAATTAGGAGTATATTTGGTATGACAGCTGAAAGAACATGGCTAACCAAACCTTCTGTTCAGGAGTTATACCATTGTCTGGGGCGTCTGGCGCTAGATGCATCACATCTAGATACAGCACATGCGTCCTGTTTCTTTGGACATGAGTTAGAACATAGTTCGCCTTCAATGATGCCAAGTTCTAAACAAACATCCATTTCTCCCAGTCGTAATGCCGTTGTGGATGATATTTTCCTTGGTTTACAGTTTTTGATATAAGAAAACAGAGCTGTCCCACTTGATCACTTAGTAATTCTGCCAAGAACCATATTTTATGTATGTCTCCTGTTGACAGAATGGAACTAATATTTATCTTTTATCCATGCGATAAATCCCCAGAGCTAGTGAAAGTTTAACTTTGCACATCTGGTATATCAACTCCATTTTGCCTAGCGTTCAGGCTTCTCTGCCATTACTTTATGGTGGGTTGCCTGGATTTACCAAAAAAAGCAGTCAGTGCACGATTCACCCTGTTAGGTAAGACTTGAGACTTGAGAGGATGTGCTAATGGATTGCTCCTGCTTATGCTCACAGTTGCATGGCGTGGATGACTACATTGGGAAAAGCAAGAAGATCCTGGCGTCCATGTCCAAGAGGATGGACAGGAACAAGTGGATCGTCGGCGGCATCATCGCGGCCCTCGTCTTCGCCATCCTCTTCATACTGTACTTCAAGTTCGCTCGTTAGAGCTAAGCTTCTACCCCCGAGCCACCGAAATGCAGCAGCTAAATATTCATTTCCCCTGGGGCAACTAACTCTGCATACGAGGTGTGCTATGTGTGTGTGTGTGTGTGGAATGTGTGATGTACAGTGACACCTGCGACCATGTAAAACATGTACTATTTCTAAGTATGTCGGAATTCCAGTGTCATCGCGGCAATGCTCGGAAACCGATGCAGTTAGCTCATGAATGATCCATCATGCCAGAGATTTTTTGAGTCTGGATCTGGCATAGAAGAACATAATAGAGTGAAATACAATATACCTATTAAACATAGATGGATGAAGGATAAATCTGTTATTCGAAACAAACTGAGCACATCTATAAAAGTAAAATAAAACAGAGTAAAGAAAAGAAAGACAGAGCACCAAGCCTATCAAAGCTCTACGATGTTAGATCATACTTCCTCTGTAACTAAATATAAAATATTTTGGTAGCCAAATTTGAGCTCCCAAAAGATACGGAGGGACTAATAAAGAAGCTACATCCTGAAGCTAGGAGTATTTAATTTGTCATGTGTGTAAGGTTGTTAGTGTTGCCGCGTTGCATTCGCATGGTTTGGTTCTTTGTGTGCGACAGTTAGCGATGCATATATGTTTGATAAGCACACAGTGTGCCGGGTGAAACAAAGTAAAATACAGTAGAATATCGATCTATCGATCAGTTGCCAACGTAAGGTTTCGTTTCTCGAACTAATACCCAGCCGGCCGTTCCAAGCAAGGCACGCATCACCAAACCACCGAGCCACTTCCACTTGCATGATCTCGATCGTCACCTCATCATCTAGCTCCAGCCAGAGAAGCCTGCCTCTACGAGAAAAGAAAGAAGAAGATGCCGGCATGCACAAAAATTCAGCCAGTCACCTCTCATCACCTGATAGGCTAGCTGATCTCATCTTGACATTTCTTCTTCAACCATAGGCCTCTTGACTTCCACGGTCAATCTAGCGTATACGCCTTGGTTTCTCCGGCGGCCTTCCGGGTGACGCTCAGTCCGTTACGCGGCCGGTGGATGGTAGGAAGTCGCACCGGCCACCGCCGCCACCGCGTAAATCCAGCGAACATTCCGGGCGAGCTTGTGCGTGTTGTGCATGTGAGGAGCAATCTGGTTCTGGTCGTCATCGGGTGGTGGTCTTCTCGAGGACGAGGATGCACACCGCAAAGACGCTTTGGCAACGAACGAGGCAAGGCCGCAAGGGCAGGAGGCCCAGAGGGAATGTCTTTTTGGCATCGGGCAGCCGGCCGGTCCCAAGTACATGTGCTGCTGTGGTACCAAATACCAATACAAAGAGATGCCATGAATTTTGCATTGGTTAGCTTGTTGCGTGCTACAGGCCTACAGTACACCCTGCATGATAAGTATATTATGTAGGCTCTCGTTTTACGGTTGGTCAGTTGTAGTTGTGAAGAACTTATTTGGTAAATTACCATAAATTATATATAGCAAAAAAAGAGAGATGATATTAAGTTTGTTAGCCACTTAATTAGCCGGATGCAAAAATAGATACAAAGTCGTTGGGAAAGCTAGATTATCACAAACCCCATCAATTAATTTACATGGTTTTGCTATTCTTAACTCAGAGTGAGAATTAAGTTAGATCTCACTCAACTCTCATCTCATTAGGTTTACATCATGATTCGTGAGTTATAACTATTTTTGTTCAGTTGCACTTGTAACTGGATGAGGTCATCCAGTGGGAGGTAACTTAATTCTCAACTCGAGTGAGACCTACTCGCTCCCTTAATTCCAAATGCCATATGAAACAAAAGCGTAATATTCTATGCTCCCATTTTCCATGTCATGTCTGCAGCACACTGCATTCTTTTCAAAAGTGTGCAACAAAAAAAAGATATATATGGTTCATGTCGTGGTCATACGTGGCATGGTTCCGGCTGCTGACAATGCACCGGAGAGGTGAACTAGCCGTAGTTCGAGCTTAGCAGTGCTAATTGATCATCACACCTACCATGCTATCATGCTTAGTTTACTAAGTTCAGTTTCAGTGTATAGTACTTCTCCTACATGCAACTCTGCATGCATGCAGTGGAGAAAGTTTTCGAGTTTGGGAGCAAAAGGGACTTTCTGTTCAATGCATCCATGCTTGTTTAATCGGTCGTTCATCGATGGATTAGCATGCATGCAAAAGTTTCGCCAATTTCAGAATTCAGATAGAGAAAAGCTCACACCTTTTGATCCATTTTCTTGAAACTTTGTCCCTTGGAATTAGGTTGTATTACCTTCTTTCACAAGGCCAAACAAGGTGATTAATCAGTAACTCATCACTTACACAGGTGTAAAACTACACAGTACTTAGATCCATCAATTCCTCATCAGCTTCCAAAACTACACACGTTTATTCCTCTCGACACACAGTGAAATCCAGCAATTAATTTACCATCAATATTCAATTCATCACAAAACGCAATGACACGAGCACACAAGTTACAACGCGTACGTACGTACGTGCTGTTACAACTGCATGTTTCTGTTGGATTTCACGTACCCAGCGACGCCGTCTCTCCCGAAGGCGAGCACGGTGCTGCCAGCGCCGCCACCGCCACGAGACGACGATGAAATACCAAAGCTCCTTCCCGCGTACCTCTGCAGCGGCGAGGAGTACCGGCCATCGTCGTCGTCTCGGCCGCCGCCCAAGGTTTCGAGCGCGGCGACCTGGGACTTGAGGAACCGGAGGTAGCTGGCGGCCTCGTCGAGCATGGATGCCGTGTCCATCTTGCTCCCTCCCGGCACCAGCCTCTGCAGCGCGCGCAGCCGCTCGCTCACCCGCTCCCGCCGCAGCCGCGCCGCCACCGTCTGCGGGTCGCTCGAGATCCGCACGTTCTTGCGCCGCCGGGGCTTCGACGACGACGACGACGGCGGCTCGGTCGACGCGTGCGCCGGCTCTTGGGCAAGGCTAGACACGGGGCGCATCGCGGCCGCGCGGTAGATCATCTCCTTCACCTGCGCTATCGCCTCCGTGTCCGGCTCGTACCCGCGCCGCCCGCCGCCGCTCTGCCCGAACGTGATGCTGGTCGTCGTTGCCCCTGCTGCTGGTGCCGGGTACTTGTCCGGTAGCTTATTCCTTTTCGTCGGGGCCGGGGCCACCTGAGCAATCTGCACCCGGCGCGACACAGCGCACGGCGGCGACGCCACCTCCGTGTCGTGTCCGCCACCGCCGTACGTGTTGGACTCGCCGGAGGAGATGTTGCCGCCGCCTCCGCCGGTGGTGGTGCTGTATCCGGAGAAGGCGGCGTTTGAGCCGGCGGCCTGCGCGGGCTCCTCGTGGAAGTTCGGGAACGCGAACCCGTCGTGCGCGCCGTTGAGACTGAGTGCGGGAAGCAAACCCGCCGCCGTGTCGAGAAAAACGTTGGATGACGTGTCGCCGTTGCCGGGAAGCGCCTCGCCGTTCCGGTAGCGCAGGAGGCTCGGATGATCGTTCTGGCACGGCGGCGGCGCGCCGAGGGCACCGTAGGCGTCCGAGCTCAAGGTTCCATCGCCGGCCGTGGAGTGGAAGTGGAGCTCCTGGAAGCTGCTAGCGCCTAGGAAGGCGGCGAGGAGGGCGTCGTCGTTCGGGCAGCTCGGCACGGCAGCAGGCTGCGCGCTCCACCCGAAGGCCTCCATGTATTAAGTCCGCCGCCGCACTGCACCGGTCTCCGGCCGGCAAGATGGACTCGACCCTGACTTGCTTGCTATTTC
Organism: Poa annua; assembly: GCA_026929855.1. Lineage (NCBI taxonomy): Eukaryota > Viridiplantae > Streptophyta > Magnoliopsida > Poales > Poaceae > Poa > Poa annua. The sequence continues at coordinate 97,000,101 of CM049431.1, read as the reverse complement.
TTGTTCCAAATTGCAGAGCCCGCCGCCTGGCTGCAGATTATGTTGCTACCTGGTAGGAGTAGATGATGCTACTGTGCGCTGCAAGAAAATAATTCAGTGAGGTGAGCTTGATTGTACTAAGAGAAGAAATGCACTCAAATATGAGAACAAATTCAGTTTGTACATCGATCATCAGATGTTTGATTACAACTAATGAATGAATGAATGACGATTATGGATTAACACATTCAAGGGGTGGCATGAAAACACATAACCAATCCCAATTGACCACAAAGTAGATCACATAGCAGGAAGAACAACATCAAGAAGAAGAGAAGAATTTAAAGCAAAGTGTGGTACACACACACACACGACTACAGTACCTGAATTAACTGGCGATCGAACTGATCATTCACCGATGAAAGATTCTCGATCGAGATGCAAGTGTGGTGCTATGCTAGTACGAACGAATAGGTAGGATGGTCCTGCGGATGGCTGGCTGGGCATATGGGCCTCGTCTTTTATAGGCGTAGCTGCCCAGATTTGTTTCCCTTTTCTCGTCGATCCATCCGGGGAAATCAAAGTGGAGTCGTTTTCTCTCGCTCCTTTCTTGCATTCTGTGTGGGGCGCGGTTTCAGTTGGGGCAATGAACCGCAATGCATGCCACACGGACAATTGACACTTACACGGCGCAGTTTTTAACTCATTTTTTCTGAATTTGTGACGGTTTTACCAAATTTCCCTTTTTTCTCAAATTGAAAAGTTACATAATTCTTCTTTTTACGTGAAAAATGCTAGATCTACTTGCTACGATGAACTGAAACACTTATCCATTCTGGTGAACCAAATTCAGTAATTTTGTCGAGCAAGCGTGGGCGCGTGTGGCTAGGTACGAATTAATACACCGTTGAAGAATAAAAGATAGCATTGTCTGCTTGATCAAGTGCCACGTCATCATCACACATGAGATGGGACAAATTCATATAATAATGCAAATGTTATCACAAACTCGTAATTAGAGTGTAAATTCGAATTTGACTTAAAATTTGAGGTGAGGGGAAGGGGGTGAGGTGAACGCCACCACTTTGCATGGCTGCTTGTTTCTTTTTTCAGCTTCAAGGTAAAGTTTACTGTACATGTGTACCTTATTTTGTTCTATCCGGTATTGGCCGGTAGTACATAACATGGAACTTTGGGTTTTTGTGTGCTAGGTCTCCTCGATCATGTGACAGGACAAATGATTAAACAGGAGTACGCACCAACATTGTTTCTGCACGGTTTTGTAACTTAGCAATGATGCAGAGCAGTCGTCTCTTTTTTTACTAGAAAAAGGTTGAATCTAGCTGGTCCAGTAAGATAACAAGATTTCCTGACCGTTTTGGAAAAGAACAAGGCGTCAATAAGGCTACGACATATCCCTGAAATAGATGCGGCGTATTGGAGATGAGAAGACAAATCTGTGCAAGCAAAGGATAGAGGAGCGAGAGAACCGCCTCTCACAGTGTGTAATTCTGGACTTGATTCTACGATGTAATTCCTGGACTTGATTCCATAAAAGTTGCACGCAGGTGCCATCATTAGGAACTTAGTTAAATTTATGAACTTATTGTAGTTCTTCTTTGGCTTCAGTGTGCCTTTATGCGCTAATATATATAGACGTGAGAGTTAGTATGCTTCTGTTATTTGTAGTTGCAGGACAAAATAGATGAAAATGTGATTCAAAGAGGTGCTCGTGTGGATGTTTGCATATGTTTATCGGAGATCAAGTAGAGATGGAAAATCTGATGTGCTGATACTCTGATACTTATTTGGCATTTTTTCTTTGGTTCAAACAAGGTTGGAAACATGCAAACATATGTATGTGCAAGATAAGGTGAGAGGACCACACCGATGAGGATACACATGGAACCGATTGCAAGATAAGGTTTCCTTTATGAAATAGCAATAAGAAACAAATATCAAGATAAGAATACAATGTCTACTTACATATATCATCTCAATAGTATAATATAAGGATAATAATCAGGTAAAATGTGGATGACAGTTAAAGAAGCACGCAGGTTTCACGTAATGACATCCATGGTATATAGTATCACATGGAGTATCACAAGTTCACACCTGTATGGTAACTGTAAGAACAGTGTTGCAACACTGTCAGTGGGGTGTGAACCTTAACGGACAGTGCTGCTGCTATACTGTCAGTAGGGTTTGGATCTTGTCTCCTAGAGAGCCCCAGTTTGCGTAACTCAAGCATTGAGCTGTGTACATCAAGGCTATTAATTAATTTCCAAGAGATTATATTGTAAGTTCATTTCAAATCTAAGTGAGTTGATGTGCATTTGCATCTTAAACAGACCACACTCCTGACATTTTTGTAGGATGATCTCATAGGCGCTACTAGTTGCAAGCTCGCACGAACCTACCTAGGATCTTATAGGAATTTTTGCTTTCTGTAAAACTTGGCGGTACGACCTAGCCTCAATATTTTTTCGTCCAAACTAATTTCAATAGGATTTGGTGAAATCCCCAAGTTATAAACATGGACCAGAATATAACTGTAGGTGGAAATGGAATGTTAGTTTGTCTTCTTATAACACATATGCTGCACATATGTTTGGTGCGCCGTCAGACTCTCAGCAATCAGCATCACTGTCACACACAGGTTGTTAATAGGTACAGTTTAATTATCACTTAATTTAATTCTTGAACTTGATCGTATCTCTTATCCTGGTTGTTTCTGAAGTCAAATATTCCATGAAGTACTACATAAGGTACAAGTAGCACACTTGCACTGATCAACTGTGCACGGAACACAACCGTTACTTAACCTATTCCTTGCAATTGATTATCCTTGGAAAAACCCATTTAATTTACCTGATCACAAAAAAGATTTAATATACCACTCAAGCTGAAAAGGAGAATTTTTTGTGATAAGACGGTAAATGCAAACAGTAAATGCAAACACGCACACATAGACACCACCACTTACCCACATCACAGGCTCACACTTTGCGTGCTTCCTACCAACACTCTAGAATCTACAAAGTTCAGGGGAAAATGTGCGAATATTAATGAGTTCCTACTGGGCGATTCTCACATTTGTAGGTGCAAGTGCGATGCATAATTCACCAAATATATTGTTTTCCATAAAAGAAGTTACATGGACGCCAATATCTGTTAAAATTGAGAAGTTTAGACATGTGAAACTGTGAAAGACCCCTCACACAAATAGCCGAGAACATACATCTGAGACATATCAAGTGAACCCAAACACAAAGTTCGTTCAAATTTTCCAACATAGTTACTGTTTCTTCTCTAAGTAAACATATAAACTGCAAACAAGACCACCCTTTAGTAAATGTAGTAATATGCTAACTAGAAATTAAATTATACAACCTAGTCAACAATTAATCCTCCAAAACCTAATATTAATTTCTTTTCTATCACCTAGAACTATCTAGCAACAATAATAAAAAAATCCTCAACAACTACAAAAACCAGACCAAAAGTGAGAATGAGCGGGAGATGGTTTACATTGAGTCAAAAAAAATTGTGTGTTTCAAATACTTTGCTCTAATCATCTCTCATGCTATCGCCCATCCTTATTTTTGAATTTCCAAATCCATTTGCAAAGCAAACTAGTGTTCTCGATCTGAACGTTTTTCAGACCCAAACTCTTTTAACAACTTTTGGAACCCCTGTTAAGACGTCATGTAACTAGGTATATTGACCAACATATTTGTTTTTCCAAAACCAGAAATATATCATACACTCTCGAACTAACGGAACCGATGAAAAAGAAACGATTTGAGCCCGAAACGCAACAATCTCAGATAATGTGGCACCCAGCTAGTCTAAATCCTTTGGTACGAATTACAGTCATATATATATGTTCCTGTTGTTCTCATCTTCTATGGAATATTTCTTAAAGCCACACATCATGAAAACACTAGGGGAGCAGTACATGTGATCTGCAACTATGGATTCAATATATCCGCTGTCTGTCTTTGGTTCCACTCATCAAATGAACAGACGTACTGTACCATATATGAAGCTCACCTTTCAGAATCGCCTGGGTTATTCCCCCAGTTTAATGCAGTACCAGACGTCGATCAGTTAGAAGAGTCCCCAACCTCCTTCCTCCTTCCGTTTCTCTAGAACCTCTCCCGCCGCCGCCTCCTCACATCACCGCCGGCACAGTGCACACGTACGTCCTCCCACGGCATGCTCGACGTGAGCGGCGTCGCCGGCCGCCGCCGCCGTGCGCGTTGAAGTTAGCTAGGCGCGAGACAAGATCGATCTGCTACAGCAATGGAACTGCTGCGCAATGTAGACGCCGGCCACGGTGAGCTGGAGATGCCAGTTGCCGCTGCGCGTACCCACAGTGGGCATTTAAAGTGTGTGACGGCCTGCCTGACGTACGTCCCCAACCGTCGCGCCGGAGAAGAGAGGGTCTTTGCCGGCCGGAGTACGTTGCACCGGATCCCGACCTGGTCGGCCTCGATCGGCTAGGGTCTATATGTGACGTGTCATCAGGGCATTAAAGACGGCCATCTTCGAAACTGATGTTGGGTGCACCCAACTAGCCCGAAACACAACAATCTCAGATAATGTGGCACCCAACTAGTGAGAGCAAACCCATGAGGAGCTGAAACTTTTGGTGTTCAATAATGGAGCAGAGATAATTATATACCGGAAAGATTGATGAGTAATACTTTCTTTTGGGTATACTTGTGAAATAGGTAAGTAAAAATAAAGGAAACATAATTCAAGATTGTACAAATCCTCAAAGTGTGACAACGAACAATCCTAAGGTTTTACTTCCCCCACATCACAACTCTAGGATTACAAAAAAGATTTCTAGTCACTCTGGCATTCCCTCCTCTATTCATTACAACATGGGAATGAAGATTATCATGTCTAAGTTGCATAATAAGATGGAAAATGGTTTGCTTTGCTTGATGATATGTTGTACGAAGCGAAGATAGTTAGACATCGTGATAGTGATACATTGATAAATGATTCCAGGCCATGAAGGAAAGGTAAGGACATCTACCCAAAAGTCCAATGTCTAGTTAGGACATGATTGGAGGTTGATGATTGCGTTTTTGAGGTACGATCATGTAATGCATCAACCCATACTTCTCTTAATGTGCGTAGTCTTTTTGTTGCGTTTGTTTTTTAGTTAATGTTGGAGCTTCAACAATGTTTAGGGTGTTCTTGTTAAATGTTGACAATCTCGTATCTTAGCACCTATATGAACATTTGCATGTGCATTTATGTTATTTATTATGTACCTATCCATCTTTATAAATGGAAACTTTTGTAGAATGAATATTTACCGTATGTGATACTTCTTTAGAGGAAAGTGGCCGCACCTTGGCTTCATTTATAGAATGAAACCAAGATGTTCTTGTAAAGTCATTAGAAAGCTCCCTTGGGTGCCCGATTTTCGTGCCTAGACATACATTCATCGTAAGTTAAACATTCAACGTAATCCAAAGCATCAGGAAACCTTTTATCTTAGCAAATTTTCTCCCGAAGGTTTTAGCCGAGCCAATGATGCAAATTTGTGCGTGACTCACCACAACTCGTCATCCTCACCAGTATTAGTGAGGCTGATTCCGGTGCTTTCTTCGATCCATGAGTTGACCTCCTAGTCATCATCATCTTGGTTACACAGAGGTCGTAGCTTTATATATTTCGTTATAAAGTCTTCCATCAGTACATATTCACTTAACCTGGATTTGGCCAAGTAAAAAAATTCTACATACTTCTATTTTATATTCATATATGACGATATTTCTAGTATATAGTGTAAAATATTAGTACAATTGTGATTTTTTCATGAAACTTGTTTTGAAGTATCTTAGATATAGTATATGAATATACTCAAACCGATAAAGTATGACAAATACTTCCATAATGTGGTATATGAGACATGGGTGTAGTTACACCCTGGAGTAGAAAGCATTTAACCTATATATATATATATATATATATATATATATATATATATATATATATATATATATATATATATATATATATATACTGAAACACATATCATTCCTAATCTTCCAAAGAACCGGCATACAATTGCATGGACAACATTAACCGCTTCATATTTAGATTCCCGGAGCCAAAACCCAATAATTCTTTCAAAAGAGGCTGAAAGTATATGTTACTTCTATTTGTGTCGTTTATGCGAAGTCATACACTAATACTTGTGCTTTGCCCAGGCTTGGACGAATTTCTAGGCCGTTCTTGTGATTCTTCCATCAACAACATATCATTCTCGCAGCCATAAAAGTAGTGCACTGATCAATCCAGATATAAATTATCAGCAATGCTACATCTACGGACTGGGCTTATGGAATATTGTTACGAATTTGGAGTAGACACGTACGTCCGTAACATTCAACCGTAAGAAAGTTGTCGGTAGCTAGGTCTAGCATTATTGATAAATTATATCTTAGTCATCTATTTTGTGCATTGATAACACACGCTTGTACTCTCTCCATTTTAAATTACATAACTTCAATCTGTCTATATGTGTACCTATACATATACATATTACATATGTAGAACAATTTGCAGCCTCGGATACGGACTGGTGAGCCATGGATGATAATATTCCGACTCCGACGTGACACACCGACAGCTCAATAAGTCAGCGCAGCACCTAACCATGGAACTGTACTGCTAAAACACTCTTATCATTTCGAATTTCCTGAACTTCCGTACGCTTATTACAACCTTGAACTGATGCGTACGTAGATGGATCGACGACCGTGCAACAACGAGGGTACACTATTAAATTTACAGTAGAAATGAGCTGACAGTTGAGATTTGTGTACAAGTAGTACGTTACGCGGTTGTGCCCTAAATAACCCCGCTTTCATGCGTGACAACTGACAGTCTGTCAAGTAGCTTTCATCTTGGGCACTTGTTCTTCCAATTAAGGTGATCGATTTCGCTGTTTGTTGAGTTAATTATGGTATAAGGGAGGAGCTTAGCTACATACGTTGCGCAGCACATGCATTCAAAGGGAAATTAATTAAGCTGCTAGTAGTAAGCAGCTTCCTATGCAAATTTCTCTGAGTACTGTTTCGACGAACCTCTCGGTACAGTTTGATTTCCGGTCTTACTGTTGAAGAATTTGGAGAATTTATGAAGAAGTTCGGTCTGAAGCATACAAATGAAATTTTCTGTGGGTGAAAACTACAATTTTGATTGGGTGACGACGGTGTTTGTGTGTTTTTCCCTGTTTGGAGGTGTTGCTTTTCGAGAATCTTTTCTGAATGGGTTCCCCTCCGTCGACAATTCATGTTCAATTCTTGATAAGTGTTTTTTGCAAATGTCCGAGCAAAATGCGGTGTTTTCTAGTGTTGAAACATAAAGTGGTAGTTTTATGAACATTGTACACCAAAGTGATGTTTTACGCTTTCAACTGTCGTTTCTGTAATCTGAGATGTTGTATTTGGTGGTGTGCTTTGGATCCGCGTGTGATTGATCATTTTTTTTATCTTTTTCTTGTGTGCATTGTTAATGTCTTGAATACTTTTTCATATTGATGTACGTAGAGGCTATATATGAAACTGACACTTCTTAATACCCTCTTTATCGAAAACCTAAGCATGTACAGTATGTAGTCGCGCGTGTACCACATGACGCTACTGTTCATCAGGGTGTGTACAAGTCTACAAGACAGCGTATCTGTATAGCGCCAGCCGTAAGCTAGGCATGATCGATCGGGATAGTAGATCGATGCCAAGACCACGGGGCAGCACTTACATGCGTGCCGCTGGTGGTTTATCTGCGCCAATAGTGATTTCGGCTGCTCCGTTGCGCATGTGTTCAGTTCGTTGATCTACCAGGTACTAGAAGAAAAAAAAGGTAGCTAGCTGATGCAAGGAAGATCGCTCAAAAAAGGAAGACAGAAGTTGATACAACAGGAACTCAGGAAGGAGTACATAAGCACGCAATATTAATTTGCAAGGAATCGTAGCAGCCAGGAAGACGGCGCTGCTGGCGGTGGCTAAGGAATTCGTACGTACGTGGCCCTCAGTTCTACCTCCCGCCTACGATCGATGCCTCTGCTCGTCTCAGCCACCATTGTAGCCCGAACAGCTAGCTCATCACAAGTTCAACGATGGTGCACAGTTCCTCTCTTCGGATTTACTCTATATATGTTTCCAATTATCATGCGCATCTCTCTTGCCAAAAACGGATGGCGCTAATTGTTTCGCCTCACTCTTGGGTGCTCCTTAATGGCATTCGTTGCAAAGGAGAGTTTTTTTTGGCGAATGGTCTTGTATTACTCAAGCGGTCAACCCATAAATTTGACAAAATTTGTTGAATAATTGTACAAATCACGATTCAAAATTAAGAAGTTAAAGGCGACCAAACTCGAAACCGATCACGGAAATAGAACCTACTCGTGATAAGCATATATTATATATATATATTTCGTCGGTTAAATAAATTTTGTTTTGATTGAGAGCCAAAGAAAACTACTATATGTACACGTTTGTGTTACTTTCGGCACGGCCCAATGTGATGGCGTGCTATATGTCAAATTTTTAAAATTTGTATTATTAAAAAAAATCTCGACAGCTGATAAGTCAGCACTTAGCAAAGACACATCACCTAACCAAGGAATTGAGGTGTATTTAGTACAGTACTACTGTAAGTAATATAATTGGATGGAGGACCAGACAGCAAATTAAGTACAGGAGTATTAGTTGTACTAGCAGCACTGTATATACGAGCTGACAGTTGAGATTTAGTGCACAAGTACGTACGTACACGGTTGTGCATTAGTCTGTAGCTCCATTTCATGCGTGACAACAGTAGCTTTCTTCTTCGGCACTTGTAGTTCCAATTAATTAAGTCGATTGATCTCGTTGTTTGCTGAGTTTTTTTTTCTGTCGGGAAGCCTTTCACGCTAGCTTTATTATCTCATATAACACTTACATCGTCTGCTAGTAAATCAGAAATAAAACTAGGAGGTGAGTCGACCATACCGATGGTGGATCAACTCGCCCTGCCGAGCTAGGACATGAGCTATCTTATTTGAATGTCTATTACAGTTACAGTGTTCATCAAAACCTTCCCAAACTCTAGTATTAATTAACCCACGACATTGATCAAGAATATGAGCTGCTACCGAGTGTCCATTATCAAACTTCAGACCTTCCACCACCACCACCAAGTTGTCCATTCGATCTCGTTGTTTGCTGAGTTTAATTATGGAAGAGTGGAGAGCTTATTAGCCGAAGATAAGCACGTACATACGTGTGCGCAGCACGAGCATGCAAAGAAAACTTAATTATGCTGCTAGTGGACATGTATAGTGGACATAACTAGTGACCAGGTTCTTGTCCAAACGTCTCTGACTCTGTCGCTACGCACTTGCTAATTTGGACATCTCACTACAGTTTGATTTCTAGACTTACGCGATAAATCATTAATTAGGAGAATCTAGGAAAAAGTCCAGTACGTCGGAAAGAATATATTGAGAGCTTAAAACTACTGTTCATGAGCATACAGTTCTGCGGCGCAAAGTATATATTGATCTGGATAGAAGAAAAACTGCATGACCCATCGGTGGTTGCGTCCGCCACGGCTTTACTGCTATCAGCGTCAAGGGTATACTCCCTCTCTGTTCCAAAATATAGCACTTTCCAATCTTTTTAAATTTATTTTGTTTCATATACATATATACACATGTTTTACGGTGTAGATTCAGTCATTTAATGAGAACCAAATAAGGACAAGAAGGGTAAAATACTAAAATGTCTTACATTTAGGAACTGTGGGAGTAGAGTAAGTGTGAGGACCATGAAGTATCCCTTGGATTCCGCTCATTGTTGTTCCGCCAGAAGAAAAGACGGTCGTCTCAACTTTCGCCTCCTCCATAGTCCCCCCCCTCCGGTCTGGCTTGCCGGTGTCAGGATGGGTGGAGAATCCGATCTGCGAGATGATTTTTCAATAAATTAGTGTTTCAATAGATTAGGTTAGGCTTTTGATAGCCACCTTCTTCATCAATGGAGATGACATCCTCAGCAATAAGTGATATATGGCCCACCACTCGACATCGAGATATCCTTCCCGATGTTAGGGTGCTGTATGAAGATTAATTTAATCTAGGTATAATATTTCAAATGTTGTTTCGATGGATTACTTTTAGATATATTCTCGTTATTACGGCGAGGAGAATTGTCCTTACAATTTTTTGTGCGCTGACAATGGTGATCTAGGATTGCGTGGCGTGGCGACGCACATTTGCGCCACAAGAATGTGGAAGCATTCATAGCGGCCAGCAAGACGGCGCTCTGGCGGCTGGATAAGTAGTTCAGTACGTAGCTATGGGCGCGGACAGTCACTACTGCTGTGCCTGTTGCGGCACAGGGTCAACGGCTGCGCCCACATCTACATTGGTACGTGGCCCTTCTGCATTCCGCAACCATGCATGTTCGTCGTTTCAGCCACCATCAAGGCACGAAACAACCATCTAAATCCAAGTGCAACAGCAGCGATGGCGGACAGTTCGCATCTCATGCGCGCGTCTTTGCCGGCGAGATATCCAACTGCAGCTGAAGGTCTGATGCTCAAAGATATAGGCAGCAAAGCCAAGCAGATGGTATACTACAGTATCTGACACTGATTTCAGATAGACGCCATTGAAGAAACCTCACAAAATCCGTGAGTACTCTCTGAAAGCCGATTCTCGACTCACATGAGCATGAGAGATAGTAGCTTCAAAGCCTACTTGATCTTCTTCAAACACGACCGGCCTGTCAATCCCCACATCGACACCTTGGTAATCGCTGCAATGGTGGTGCTGAGGCATGACGGAGATAGCATGTCGATATCAAGACCACGGAACAGTGCTTACAAGTTAGCGATCACTACCCCGTACACTACACACACATGTCGGCCGCTGGTGGTCGTCTGCGCCAACAGGAAAAATACTGTCGGACTGCTCAAAAAAGGAAGAAGGGAGTCGATACAAAGAGGAAGAGCAGGAAGACGTACGGCGCTGTCTGGCGGCTGGATCACTACCGCTCCTGTTGCGGCACGGCAGAATTATCAACGGCTGCCCCTACGTACGTACGTGGACCTTCTGCATTCCGGACAACGGAAGCCTGCATATCGTTCGTCGATTGAGAAAACCATCAAAATCCCAATAGCTGAAGTTATTCATAACTGCAACAGGTGGTGGAGCCTGGCACGTCTTGGCATGCATATCGAGGTGGCCGGTACATGTAACTGAAAATGTATATGTGCCAGTTCTCCACATGTGGCTCACACGTTCTCCCTCTGTTCCATAATGTATTAAAAAGCTTTACCCCGCCGCCTTCGACCCCGTCCGCCTCCGTCTTTCCCGCCCCGAGCTCGCCCAGCCTCCCGTCCACCTCTCCCGCCCCGAGCCCGTCTTCCTCCAACCCATCCGCGCCGCCGACGAGCCCACCCGCGACAAGCTCGCCCCGGCCTCCAACCCCACCCGCGACGAGCTCGAAATCCTGTTTTTGAGGGTTTGAAGGCAGGGGCGAGGATTGGTCTGAGGGCACTGATCTGCGCCGGCCATTTTGGGCCTTCAAATTCACGTTTTCTCAACCCTCAAACTGGTTTTGAGGGTTACCAATATGAGGGCACTGCTAGTGATGCTCTTAGAGAGAAAGTACATACACGGAGTAGGAGAACACACACATTTTGAAGCTCACAGCGATACATGCAGCAAAGCTTAACAGATGACGCAACAGGGTTCACCATTCCAGTTTCAGCCAAATTTCGGGTTTTGGTTCTCTATGAACATGACCACATTTTGTACTCCCTCTTATCCTAAAAAACTGTCAGTCGGTTGTGATATTTAACTGTACATGCTCAGTTCTTTGCCTCTGACATTTTTTACGGATTGGAGAGAGAGAGAGTACAAGATTTGCTGAAACTAGTCAAAGAAAAAACCGATTATGTTCGAACCAAGGCTCAAACTCGTGTGACCCTTAACCCGAAATCACTGAACACTGATTTTCCTTTCATTGGCAGAAACAACCATGAAAACTTGACATGTTTTATCCATGAACTTCAAACGCCAAGCTCCGCCGGAAACTCACCCATGACATCGTCGACATCCTCGTGGCATCGCTTCTCTATCTCCCTACCAGTCAAAATATGTACAAAAACGCTTACGCTTTATAGGCCCATAACATATTCTCTTCCTTTCAACAAATCCGTAATCTCTGTTTGCTCCTATCATGTAGCCCAGGTCAGACGCCGTATCTGACGGTGCAAAGCAAATGAGTATATGAGGTTTCTGAAACAGACCTAGCAAAGCAGTGGGAGTCAAGCCAGAAATGTTACCTCTATATTAATGGGAAGAAGATATATTCAGCATAGAAGAGATTCCAGATGAACCGGTAGTACTGTGAAATAGCGTCCTGCCACACAAGAGAAACAACTAAAGTTGTTTATTCAGAGGTAACACAGATGCACTTGGAATTCATACATGCACATTTAACTTTGCAAATGATCTTGCATTCCAACAAATTTCTTGCAGCAAAATCCATAGCGAGATTACAATCAAGCCAAGACATTCAATCACAAGAATGGAACTAACCAATTTATATATATGCTACATTGCAATTTAAGGGCTCTTCACTTTGTTGTTTAAAATTCCATGTCTAAGGCACTGCAATGTCATGTTTCCTCTCAGTAACAAAAAAAAACTACTTCATGTACTGCACAAACAAAAACAACATGGGAGCTTACTTATTCTACCAAAATTACCAAAATATACGGAAGCTCACAAACAATACTTCTCCTGGCAATCTATTTCGATTATAAAGTCTGATAAATTTCCATGAGTTGTATGTACGAACTGAAGCTGTTCAGAACATTAGTTAGAAGCTTCACCTTACTGTATTTTGCTTGCTCCAGAATCCATGTCTGAAATCATTCAACAGAACACAGACAGTTAGCAAAAGAAATACATGTGCTCCAGAACATAAAATACATGAAAATGTTGGATTTTGCATTGAGGTTTGGTTTCAAATTTGCTTAGTTGATATTGGTACATATTACTAGTGATTTGGGGTCTGCACTTCGAGCTCAACAAGCCCATGTGCTTGTGTCTCTGAAACTATATATTTTACAACTGAATAAAAAAAGCCAAGGACTATGGGCATCACGATTGATGGCGTAGTTTATGTGATGCACGTTGCACCTTTGGATCCTAAGCTGGTGTCCCCAGGAAATAAAGCTGGGACATTTTGAATTTGGTCTAAAAACAGTCAATCATAAGTTAAGTGGAAGACAGTTATTTAGGATTGAGCAGGTAGAAATCTTACTAACTGCAGGACTGATCATATACAGGGGTCTATGTCTTTACCTGTAAAATCAAAGCAACTGCAAGAGCAGCATGGAAAGGCACCATTACAGTGCCCCTGAACGCCTGCAATTTTGAAAAACACTATCAGTGCACTCGGACAAGGTAACACTGGTTAGCACCGAATTATGCATCGAGGTAGTGTCTTTTTCAAAGCATCCACTGATCAGAAAGGTATCCGTGGTATAGATACTTTATCAAGGTAAAGAATGTTGCAAGTTTTGCTGGTGTAATTGCCCTTAGATGCATGTTTCTATCACTCGAAACATAGGTGTAGTTGAGGTATGGAATTTTTAAACAAACAAGATAGAATAATAAATGCCAGTTAAAATGCAGGGCATGCATATTACATGTGATGCTGATCATTCCTTTAGCTGGAATGAGGGAGAAGATCAAAGGACGATCACAAGAAGTAGAATTCTAACCTGAGGAATGAGAAAAGGTACAACAATAGCAGCAACATAATTTGCCAACAATAAACCAGAGCCAAGGAAGGCAATCTTTCTGACACCAAGCTTTGTCGCCAAAGTTGATATTTGGAATCTACACGGGGCGAAATATTATAAGTACAGGATTAGTAATTCAATTAATGAAGTCTCTTAGACAAATAAATAGTTCAATAGAACTGCTAAGGCTGATGCCTGCTCCTATTAAGTCTAAAAAGAAACAAAGTAGAAAATGTCAGGGTTTTGCAGACCTACAAATTAAATCCCTTTCTCTTAAAATCTGTCAAGATGATTATGTTTTAGATAAGTCTTCGGAAGTGGGCTGAAATTCCTAATCCAGCTTCAAATCGTTTTGGCTCAGATCAGTTGGTAAGACTAAGATAAATAAGACATAAAATATTGTAACCCAAGGCTCGCTATCTGAATTGAGTGTTTACAATTAGCAATCTGTTTGACCAATTACTGCCAGTATTGGGGTCTACAGACGATAATTTATTATAGGAACGAAAATAGGGACACAAATACATGGATGTGCACCATAAAAACATCTACTACACAATTCGCTGTTTAGCTATTAATTTGAAAAATGGCATAATCTTGCCAAACAATGTATACATTACAAACTCACTTGCGGTCTCCTTCAACATCCGGAAGGTCTTTGGTTATAGCAATGACCAGGGCAAATATTGTCACAAAGCATGTGATAAAAGCAACAGGCGAGCTGCAGATAGAAAGGTATCATGTAGCATTAGACATCATGAATATCTCTGAATGTCTGCAATGAGATGCAACAAACTACTAAAATTAGATAGGTGCATAGTTACTCGAGAAATACAATCCTAACTTCAGAAACAAGTCCAAACAAACTTCCAGTGACTTTCTACCTCCATTGGAATGTAAGACCTAACGCAGCTCTCGTAGCATAGTAAACCCCGAAGTTGAGAAGAAATCCACGAACCTGATAAAAAGCAAAGATAGGTTTGTCAAAACTAAAAGAGAAAGGTTTGAAGTTAGGGTTTAGGGTTTAGGTTTTAGGTTTTAGGCGCACAAGAAGGTCGCAGACTATGTCCTGGCCAGGACCACGTCGAAGGCTTGCATCACTATCCTATGTGAGAATTGCTCCGGTGCTTTCCTGGAATTTTTTTTGGCACGAACTTTAAAGAAAATGGACGGCTCAGATTACAGGCGAAATTCCAAACGTTGTCGTTAGTTTGAGGCGGGCTCGGATCTGGGCATGGGCTGGGATAACGTTCACCTAGATGGGATTAGCACACAAAATCTGAACCGTATGTTTGCTTTAAACTTCGTGCAAAACAATTTCAGGAAAGCACCGGAGCAACTCTCATCCTATGTTTAGTTGTTATATTTATTTTGGGAGCGCTCTTATTTTGGAGGTTTCTATAGATTGAATACAAGTAAGCAAAAATGATTAAGCAAAGTTACCTAGTGCTTTATTGATAATCATTCTAAAACACAAGAGGTAACCAAAAAAATTATGCTGTCAATATAGTAAATAAGAAGGGAAGAGCAAAGTACCGTGGCAATGATAAGAAAAGCAGCAACCGGATATTTCTTCAGTCTGAATGGGGGAACAGAATAAATAGTGCCAAGAAATAGACCAAGGCAGTAAAGAGAGGTAATGAAAGATCCGAAGTTTGAAACGACAATTGAGAACCCCACAACTGCAAATGCTACGACCAATAACCATGCTGACTGAACTGAGAGGTCACCAGCAGCAATAGGTAAATATGGCTTGTTTACCCTGTTCAAGTATTCAGTGGCATAAACTTAGAAATTACAGGACAGCACACTGTAGCTGCATTTGCGATATGTTGCTTCAAATGATAATACGTCGCAACGGCACCTTTACGGAGGTAGAAACTGTAAGTCAAAGCTATATACATACTTGTCAATTCCAATGTCATAGATCTGATTTATCCCGACAATGTAGCCGTTGCCGCAGATCAACGCCACAAGCCCGTAGAATGCTTTGAATACCAAGCGCCAATCTATCAACTGGGGATTCTCTATCAAGGCTCTAGCAACCAAAGCCCTGCATCAACACAGCAATTTTCAGTACAAGAAAATTACATCTGGTTCAGCCATTATAACTCAAAAGCTTGATGCTCACGTGGATCCCAAAGCAGTTCCTCGGATCGTGTGTGGCCTCAAGAATCTCCAGCAAGAATCCTTTAGGTCTGCTAGCGTCTTTAATAGTGGAGCCGGTCCAGCAGCACCAGCTTGAGAGCATGGCTGTGTCAGGACCATGTCAAATCAGTGTGATTCGTAATGTCCGGCAGGACGCTTAGTCTCGTAGTTCGCTTAATTAAATGCACTGATAGATAGGTGACTACTACGAACAGTGAGTTCAGTCATCACTAGTCATGAACAATGCCTGCAATAAGGAAAATGCAACAGGTAATCACATTCACCATGCTGACATGCCTCCTTTTCCAAAGAGAAAGAAACATGTCCACTGTGATACCCGCTGATCTCCATTTTTCCCCAATGGCCAGCACCCAATGCTTAAGAATTTGGATTACAGTGTACTTAGGTATACAGAATTACAGATACCCTACTAAAGAATTATCACGGAAAATGTGGGCCGACTAGGATTCAGGACATCCAGGGAACTACATCACAAATGCAGTAAAATCAACTTGCTGGAGCTAAGCTATCAAACCTCGAATTGGGTAACCTAGACTAGACTAAGGAAACAGCGGCTCTGATTTGCTCGAGGTGACTGACTGGCCCGGGATACGCCGTCGATGCCGTGGCATCCAGCGAGTCTTACTCTTACCTCGCAGCATTGAGTCAGAGACATAAAGAACGGGGTCAGGCTTACCCGTACGGTGTCGCGCCGGCGCTGGCGGGCGGCGCTGCAGGGGGCGCGCGGGGAGCAGGGGAAGCGGGCGGAGGCGGACGAGAAGAGAAGAGAAGCGGACGGCGGCGACGGGCGCCCGGTGCGGCCGGCCGTGGCGGGGAGGAGGCGCGCGGCGGTGGGCGCGTGGGAGGGTACCGGAGGGGAGGCGAGGGAGGCCATGGTGAGGGGAGCTCAGTGTGCGCCTTTCCCCCTCAGCCACCCATCGCCATTGTTGATTGGTCGCCAGCAGCGAGCCAGGGGAGACGCCACCAGGGCCGTGCGCGTGTTATCCTATGGGCTACGGACGCCACGTGGACGGCTCAGAATTTCTCCTACCATTTTGAGTCTCACATACTACTCTCACTATGTATCATAATATAAAAATGTTTTAACTTTTTCACATTCACCACATAGGATAAACAAGTCTCGTACGTGAAACCCCCAGCGAACTAAAATCTATCATTTACTTGACGGGTGCTGTCGAGCACGCTTCCTCCATCTATGTAGGATCCACACTTGTCGGCATTATACGACAAGGGGTTCTATTCGTGAGTTGTGTTTGTTTGAGCTGGTTTGTAGGGGTTTATGTGGATTTGGATGTGTAGGTTACCAGTGATACTAGCCAAGAATATCATGATGTAAAGATACCATTCCCCATGCCTCTAAATCCTACCGTTCCTTAACTCTTTTGGTATAACCACACAATGCGTAATCTCAAACCTCTACAAAAAAGTGTGACACACCTCATTTAGCCAGCGAGCATAAGATGGGGATAGATGCTCCCCTTCAGCCAGCTTATATAACTACCTTCTTGTGTGATGTGTGACAATTTAAGTTGGTACTCACTTTTCGATTGCGTGCATTTATTAATGCATAACTTTATTTGTAGCAATAATACTAGTCAATATTTCTCCACTCACGTAAAGTTTTGCGGTCATATGACGAAACATACCATTAGTATATTACTAGTCTTAAAAATTGTATTATATTTAGGAACCAGGTACATTTATATATGATATTAACCATTATGTTTAATTTAAATTAGCAAACTCGCCTAGGTGGTAGTTTCCACAAGTTCTGTTTATCGTGTGTCTTGTCTATACACGAATAACAAAACACGGTTAAGATTTGGTGATATAATTAACTCTACATATGCAAAGCCACCATCTCTCTAAAAAAATAACATTGAATCTCTCTTTCTTTATCCATCTTGATCTTGGCATCGACACATCAGTCACAAGGACCAACCCTTTGGGTGTTGTTTGCTTTCCCTCAAACACCCCTATGAAGTAGTTAGAATGAGGACAATAGTGCAGGATAATTTACCTCTCATGGCCATCCAACTCCACCCTCTACTGCAAACTTCAAAATTATTTATCTCCAAAATAATTAAGTTGAATAGTGATATATTCTCAGGTTGAGAGTTTTGCAACAAGATCCCGTTTAATTGTGTTTTACACAGAAAAATCGTCGCCACAAGGCATCAAGGTATTATTATGATATGATGGCAACTTGTACGCAGTGAGAAGCGAGTGGAGATATATTAGGAGATAAGTGAAGCCAAAGAGTGCACAGTGCGTCCAGCTGAGGTGCGAAGGAGACAAGTAGTTGTAGTAGCCACGTGGGAGGCATGGGGAGCGAGCTCAGTCTGCGCCTTTCTTTGTTTTCCCTTCTCGGCCACCTATCACCATTGTTGATTGGTCACGAGCAGCGAGCAAGGGCATTCACGATGTCAAATCCCGACTTAAGGTGGCCAGACATGGAGTGTAGAGAGTTAGGTAAATCTAGATGTGTAGGTTATAAGAGAATCTGGACAGCACTACCTTAATGTCAAGATACCATTCCCCATGCCTCTACCTCCTATCATGGATTACTTCACTTGGTATCAATGCACGCATGGATAATACCAACCTTTAACGTAAATATGACACCTTTCATTTAGCAAGCAAGTATAAGATGGGATCTACGCTCCCCTTCGGCTAGTTTATATTACCTTCTCGTGTGGTGGACGCCTTAATTTGGTACCCACCTTTTGGTTCCATGCATTTGTCGTTGCACAATTCTAGTTGTCGCAATGATAGTTTTCAGAAAAAAGTTATGGAGTTATGCGTGGGAACATGCCACAAGGGCCGCATTTGTGTTATCATGGCTGCCCCTGGTATCGTGAGAATTCATACCCTCTTGTATCCTTCACATATCACAAGCCCATTTTTTTTTATAGAAATGCAACAAGTACGTGTTTACAACTAGTGATATTGCTTAATGCATAAATCAGTCTACTGCTATCTATGTAGGATCCGCACTTGTAGGCCCTATCGGGCAAGGGGTTCTACTCGTGAGTTGCGTTCGTAGAAGATTGGTTGTAGGGGTTTATGTGGATTTTGATGTGTAGGTTATCAGTGATACTAGGGAAAAATACCATGATGTGAAGATACCATTCCCCATGCCTCTAAATCCTATTGTTCCTTAGCTCCCTTGGTATAACCACACAATGTGTAATCTCAAACCTCTAAAATAATGTGACACATCTCATTTAGCGAGCGAGCATAACATGGGATGGATGCTCTGCTTCGGCCGGCTTATATAACTACCTTGTCGTGTGATGTGTGACGAATTAATTTGGTTACTCGCATTTTGATTGCATGCATTTGTTGTTGCACAACTTTATTCGTGACAGTAATACTAGTCAATATTTCATCTACTCAAAGTTTTGCAGTTATGCAACAACACATACCATTACTCACTATTACTAGTCTTATAAAAGTTGAATCATATATCCCTATATCTTATACGTGGTTTGCTATATTATATTTAGCAACAAGGTACACATTTATATGTGATATTAACCATTATATTTAATTCAAATTAGCAAACTCATGTTTGTCCCGTCTACACGCAAACAACAAAACACGGTTAAGATTGGTGTTATACTTTATACATATGCAAGGCCACCATCTCTCTAAAAATCAACATTAAATCTTTCTTTATCGATCTTGATTTAAGCATCGACATTGATCACAAGGACCGACCCTTTGGGTTGTTTGCTTCCCCTAAAACAACCCTATGAAGTAGCAGGCAGAATAAGGCCCATAGTGCAGAATAATTTAACTTCTCATTGGTCATCCAACTCAGCCCTCTGCTAGAAAATTTTAAAATTATGTTGAATCTTATATATCTTTATACTTAGTTTGTTAGATTATGTTTAGCAACCAGGTACATTTATATATAATAGTAACCATACTGTTAATTTAAATTAGCAAACTTGCCTAGGTAATAGTTTCTACAAGTTTTACGTATCGCCTGTCGTGTCTACACACGAACAACAAACCACGGTTCAGATTGGTGCTATATATACTTTACTCTACAAATACAAGGTCACCAATTCACTAACAACAATATTAAATCTATTTATATATCGATCTTGATCTTGATCACAAGGACCAACCCTTCGGGTGCTGTTTGCTTCAAACAACCCTATGAAGTAGTTTCAACAATACGGGCAACAATGCAGGATAATTTACCTTCTCATGGTCATCCAACTCAACCCTCTACACCAAACTTCAAATTATTCATCTATAAATCATTAACTTGAATAACGATATATTCTCATGTTGAGAGCTTCGCAACAAGTTCTCGTTTAAGTATGTTTTACATAGAAAACCCGTCGCCACAAGACACAAAGTTATGTTATGATGGCAACCCGTACGATGGAGTAAGGTGAGGAGATAAGTGAAGCCAAGGAGTGTCTGGTGCGTCTAACCGAGGTGCAAAGGAGACAAGTGACGGTAGTAGCCGCGTGGGAGGACATGGGGAGGGAGTTCAATATGCGGCTTTCTTTCTCCCTCTCAGCTGACCACTCCACTGGTGATTGGTTGCGAGCAGCCAGTTGAGGGGAGATGCCACTAGGGTCATGCTCATTATCCTATGGCTACCACTGAGTACGGGTGAGAATTTCTCTCCCCTTCTGGTTCACAACGGCAAAAAAATGCGATAACTACATGTTTTACAAAGGTGATGCATTTTGCGTCCTCTTCTACAAGTATCAGCTCGGTAAGGGAACTCGATTCACGATGTTGAATCTTGATTTATGGTTGCAAGTGATGAAGAGTAAGAGTTAGGTCAATCAAGATGTGTAGGTTATCGGAGAAACTAGAAGAGGTGACCTTATTGGTAAGATAACATTGCACAAAGAACCAACCAGGTTGCCGAATTAGCTTGCTATCAATGCTATCAACACGCGACAGATAATCTCAACCTTAACATAAATATGACACCTTTCATTTAGCAAAGCAAGTATAAGATGGGATGGATGCTCCGCTTCAGCTGGTTCATATTACCTTCTCGTGTGGTGGACGCTTTAATTTGGTACCCACCTTTGGTTCCATACATTTGTTGTTGTACAATTATAGTTGTGGCACTGACAATGATAGTAAAAATTAATATTTCATCCACTCATACAAAGTTATGGAGTTATGCGTGGGACATGCCACAAGGGTTGTGTATGTGATATCTACATAGCGCGCGTGTTGGGATCGATTCTGTTTTATTCAAGCAAGGCATCAGCGTGTACATGTGCACAAGCTAGCTGTATGTAGAGATCTTTGCTTGTAGATGTTTGACTAAAATTTGATTCTGTGATTTATTTTGTGTGATACTCGCTGAAATTTTGGCTCTTACTAAGTTTTTGAGCTCGGCCTCGGCCGACGTTCGGATCCTCAATGTAAGTTTTCAAATCTGTTAAAAAAAGTTGGCTCTTACTAAATTTCAATGTTGTAGGCATATGTTTTCATTGTTTTGTTTTCAAATTCAATCAATTCTTGATAGGTGTCGTCTTGCCAACATGGACATAACTTAATGTTGCGAACTATCTTATAAAAATGTAGATCTATTTTGTGTGTTTTTCTGTTCGTCATAGTCACTTTGTACTTGTATTGATGAAATATGAAACTGAATCTGTTTACACCTTTTTTATTTGTCAAGTATGGAAGTACCAATGCTTTTTGCAACAAAAAACAACACTTACTTTTCGACACGGCTTAGAACAATTCTTGGCTCCGCCACTAGATCCATGCCACACATGCATGCTTCGGAATCCAGCATACCTATGAACATGTTTGGAACTTGCTTGGATGTAATTTGTGAAAACAATAAAGCAAATTTTCAGAGGGACTTTACATATTAATTTGGGCTATGTGGCATCTACATAATGATTTGTTTTTAGTATGCCCTCCTATCTCTAGTTAGTGGAGAAGATGTCGCCAATGGACTATGGGTACTCGTGTTTGAAATGCTTGCACGAGATTTGTTCAAGTGGTGACATAATCACATATTGATCATGAATAGACCTTTCATGTTTCTTATTTTACGCCATTTGACTCATGTATCGACGACTATTATAATGAAATAAAAATGACCATATGCATTGGTCAAAGTAGAGGCAGGTGCTTCCTTTGTGAAAAGGAAGAGTTTTCATGCATCATTTTCTTAGATGACATTCTCTATCAATACTGAAACAACCAAAAGCTCTGCTTCCACTACGATTTCAGTTGTAAAAAGGTCATATATAAGTTCAATATGGTTATAAATCAAATTAAGACTTGATGCTCACGTGGATCCTGGAGCAGTTCCCCAATTACGTGTAGCAACAAATATCGTCTCCGGCAGGAATCCATCCTTTAACACTCATAGTGTGTCTTTATTTTTCGACGACCCGCAGGAGTTCTACGCGTCTTTGCATTAAGCAAACAGAAGAAACATAATACAGTATTCAGTTAAAGCCCAGGCTAGGGGCTATGGATCCCTTCCACAAGCACAAAAAATCACTCAATCTCTCGCATAGGTCCACATCTACAGGTCATCCAAAGCTTGCATTCACCCATCAAGCCATCGAGGACCCGGGGCGCTGTGCCGTGTACGCCGTCAAAGTGGAGCTGGTTCAACAGCACCAGCTTGAGAGCAGACCAGTACAAAGACCCATGCCAAACCAAGGTGATCATAATGTCCGACAAAATTGTCACGATAGTTTGATTAATTGAGAGCATCCTTTATTTCCGAGTTCCCCTGAAATTTATCTGAATGGAATAGCATAGGCAACTCCAAAAAGGTGTCCAGTGCACAACAATGTAATTTGTTGGAATTATCAGAGAAATATAATAGATCTATGAGGCTATACTATGGAATTATCAGAGAAATATGTTGGATCGATCAGGACATTCAGGAAACTACAACATGACAAATGTAATCCAGCCTGAATGCAGTCGAGTGGACTCGATGGATTCATATTATATGTATCCATTGACGGTGAAAGAATTCTTGTCAGAAACATCGCAGCTAGGGACGCGTCAGTGGGGGCAGACAGTTGAGTTGAAGGGGTCGAAGCGATTGACGATGTAGCATTATTGGTTGGGAGACGCACAGTAGGTTCCTGCTGCTGCTGGCTGGGCGGAGAGAAATCCAGCAGCGGAGGTGGCTGCCTAACCTAAGAGTTCAGTGCCTGGCGTTACTTTTCCTCCTACGACATTGCAGATCCATGGGAATATGTCATTCTTGATGCCTCTAAATCCTAGCGTGCCAATCCGGAAAAAAAACGACAACTCCTAACATGCCCTAAATCTTCTTGTATGTGTACATGGATACGGAACCAAGTATCGATCAGAAATTGTGGTGATCCTCTTACATGGTGGACATATATAACATGGGATCGGTTCTCTTTGGTGGTATCATGTACATTCCCTCGTCAGAGTGGTGTGTAAGAATTTAATCTTGTAACCACCTTTTAATTCTTTTCATATGTTGTCGTACTATGTGCAACTTTAAGAGTGGTATCATGTACATTCACTACTCACAAAAATTTGAAGATTCTATCAATATTTAATTTAGGTGGTCATAACCTGTTTATGTTTATGATAAAACTTGTAATTATCCAGGGGCCAACTGCTACATTTTTCATGGTATATTTTACATTTCTTTATTGTTTGCCACATGCTTAACTATACTGTCAAATTTAAAACAGAAAAAAATATACATTGCAGGAACACAATTTGACGTAGATAGTCAGTTTAATACATCAACCTGTAAATTATTTATCTTCTTCCATCAAGTTGCAAAATGCTTCAGGTCCAAATCAGGCTTTCCGAGCTAATGACACCAACATGACATGCTTACCTAGACCGTTTAGATAATGTTCGGCTGGACCCTTGTTATATAGTTTGCTAAGCAAATCACACTGATAGTTGAATACGTCTATAGGTCATTCTTTACTAGTGCTCATAAAAAATATCCGCAACAAGATAGAAACAGTCACATTGAATGACATTGGTCATACTTGTGAATTACGGCACACTCCCATCTCTAATTGTCACAAAGGGCCATTACACAATGACCATTTGGATCACATGAAAAATTGATGAGATTACTACAGAGTACAGAGTTATTGTGAAAATGTGTGGCCAATGAGGATTCGTGACATTTAGACAACTCTTGCACTCCATCATCTCTTTCAAGCACAAATGTAGTGAAATAAACTTGCTAAAATTATGGTTTGTTTGTGTTCATAACCGACATCAAACCTTCTCACTGTGTAACCTAGAGGAAACAATTTCTAAATTCGCCTGAGATTACTAGATCAAGATGCTAATTAATGTGCTAGTATCCAAAAAGTTTACCGAACAACTCTGAGCTCTGAGACATGATCGAAATTGGGAACTGCGATGCTAACTCGTATGATCCAAAAAGTTCAGCCCCTGTTTTCTTCATTCCTCAGCCACCCATGACCCATAGGTTGCTTGCAACGAGCAACCAGAGATGCCACGAGGGCCGTTCATGTATTATCCTATGCTTGAGGTAGGTGTTCATGTTACATGCTTGCAGCTTTCCATTATTTGACTAACGATATCATTATTTTTCAAATAATAAATTCCACACACCAGTTGTGTGTCTTGGGCAGACCGTGGTGGATGCTATATATACGCAAGATAGAAAAGTGGGTGGAGTACTGATCATCATTGTTCAGCTGCAACGTGTAACGATGCATCACAAGAATGAAAATTGGCGCGGAGCCTACTGGAGCATCTCGACAGTGACATTGCAGATCTAAGGGAAGATGTCATTCTCGATGTCTCTAAATCCTACAATCATGCTAATCCAGAATTTAAAAACCTTGCATGCCGTAAATCCCCTTGTATGTATGTATGTATGTATGTATGTATGTATGTATGGAGATGGATTACCAAACCACACATGGCATCCATCCGACATTGCAGTGAACCTCTTACATGCTCTTATATGGTGAACATAATATGGGATCAGCGCTCTTCGGCAGACTTATAATGTCGTTCCCTCGTGTGAGTGGTGTGTGAAACCATGGTCTTCATCCCACTTTTTGATTCTTACACTTGTTGTTGTGCCATGTGCAGTTTTAAAGTATGGCTATCATTTACGGTTCACGTATCACCAAAAATTTATGACTTTCTATTGAGCCAATATACGATTCATCCAATTTTGAAGCTTCTATACATTTTTTTTATGTCAACAAACCTGTTTATGTCTTATGGTAATACCTAATCAAGGGCCAAATGTTCCATTTCTTGCGGCATAATTAAAAATTTAATAATATAGAATGCAGATTATTTTGAAACGAAGGGAGTATGTGCTTGTAAAAGTTTATATCCAGTCTCGTGTGTGACATGGGCCAAGAAGGCGGCCATCTAGCGTTTGGTGGCGTCAGAGCTTCTGTACCCGAAGCCAGAGTAGGCACGCGCAGCAACGGCGCTCAGAAACGTCTGGCGGATGTAGAAGTTCTTCGCTCAACTGCTCAACTCACATACCGTGACAATGCTGCTCACACCTCCACCACCGGTACACGGGCCGGACGGTGAAACTCCAGAACATATGTCATTTATCATGTCTCTGTGTTAATATGTCATTTATCATGTCTTCAAATCATAACATGGCTTAGTTCACTTGGTATTAACATTCACATGGATAATCCCAAACGTAAGAAATAAATCTGACTCCTCATATAGCGAGCAAGCATAAGATATGATGAATGCTAGCTTTGGCGAGTGACATGTGACACTTTAATTTGTTGTACCACTTTTGAGTCACTTTCTTAACTCTAATCAGAAAACTCAATACTAATAAAAGGTAGATAAATAATCGAGCCTGAAGGGAGTTGAGTGGGCTCGATGGAATCATATGTATCCGTTGACGGTGAAACCGTGCTTGTAAAAAACACCGCATTTTGTAATCGCGTAACCTAAAGGAAACAACATCTTAGATCTTCCTTGAGCTTCTTGTATCGCACGGAGCAACCTCCCATTGATCCATGTCATGGGTATGGGATGTTTTCCTGTATAGTATCCCGCTGGCGCTGCTAGGGACGCGTCAGTGGAAGGGGTCAAAGCAATGATGACGTAGCATTATTGGTTGGAGACATACTGAAGGTGCATGATTTTAGTTTTCCTCCTACAACACTACAGATCCATGGGAATCTGTCATTCTTGATGCCTCTAAATCCTAGCGTTCCAATCCAAAAGAAAAATCCTAGCATGCCCTAAAATCTCCTTGTGTGTGCACATGGATACGGATAACCAAGTATCAATCAGAAATTGAGGTGATCATCCTATATGGTGGGCATATAAAGAACATGGGATCAGTTTCTTCGGTGGCTTATATTGTCTTCCCTCGTCAGAGTGGCGTGTGAAACTTTAATCTTGAACCCACTTTTTTATTATCTACATATGTTGTCGTACTATGTGCAACTTTAAGTGTGGCTTCATGTATAGTTCACTTCTCACAAAAAATAGGACTTTCTGTTGAGCCAATTTATGATTTATACCTTGGTGAAGATTCTATCACCATTTTAGGTGGTTATCACATGTATATCTATTATGATATACATAATCCAGGGCTTGCGGCATATTTTAAATTTATAATTGTTTTACACATGTTTAATTATACTAACAAATTAAAATAGAACAATATACATTATAGACACATTAATTTGTTTTAGATAGTCAGTTTAGTAAATTGTTTATCTTCTTCCATCAATTTGCAAAGTTGATAAACCTTAGGTCCAAATCAGACTTTCCCAGCTAATGACACCAACGTGGCATGCTTACCTAAACCGTTTACGTGGTCGGACCCTTGTTATATCGTTTGCTTAACAAATCGCATTGATTGTTGAATACTCCCTTCCATCTGGTTTATAGGTCATTCGTTACTAGTTCTGATAATAAATATCCATAACAAGAAGAAAAAGGTCACATTCAGTGACATTAATCATACTTTGAATTATGGTACACTCCAATCTCCAATTGTCACAAAGGGCCATTACACAATGCCTATTTGGGTCACATGAAGAATCAATAAGATTACTACAAAATTATCGTGAAAATGTGTGGCCAATGAGGATTCATGACATTTAGACAACGGTTGCACTGCATAATCTCTTCCAAGCACAATTGTAGTGCTACAAGTACGGTGTTTTGTGTGTGTTCGTAACAAACATCAAGCATTCTAATTGGGTAACCTAGAAGAAACAAGGTCTAAATTCACTCAAGATTGTTGGCTCGATGTGCTGACGTGCTTATAGAAAAAAAGGAGAGCGGTGAGAGGAAGTAGCTTTGATAAAATTAACAGTTTGCATGCCATAAATCAATTCGCCAAAATTCCACAATTTCTAACGACATAAAGAAGCAAAGTAAGAAACACATCTTTGTTTTGCACTAGCATACACGATTTTCTCAGGAATAGTCCGTGCGCAAAATTGGTTTCGATAGATGGATGGATGACCTCAATAAACACAGAGAGCGTAAATGCAGCCGTGTGAGTTAAGATTCATTCATGAGCAAAGAAAGTTTTTTCTGGAGATGAAACAAAACATTGAGATTAATTTGTAAATTAGAAGGAAGAAACCTTAAACCGTATAATTTTGGTCAAAGCAGATGAAGCGTCAGCAATGGTTGACTTCCATTTCCAGGTCCAGACG
The DNA here is from genome assembly GCA_026929855.1 of Poa annua. Taxonomy (NCBI): domain Eukaryota; kingdom Viridiplantae; phylum Streptophyta; class Magnoliopsida; order Poales; family Poaceae; genus Poa; species Poa annua. The sequence continues at coordinate 96,972,430 of CM049431.1, read as the reverse complement.
AACACCAGCTGAGCAAGACGCAGCATATTACAGGCTGGATGTATGTGTTTACGGAGCTGGACAATGCACCTCATTTCGGCATGATATGTGGAATAATGGCGTGGCCCAGAAAGGCAGGAAGCCAGGATCTAACCAGACCAACAGCCACGTCCATGTTTCATACTGCTATCTCGTTTGTAATCTTGTTATGCAGAGGTTGGGTGTAATCGTTTAAAACCTTAAGTAATAAAGCACCCTTTATCGAAAAAAGAATCTCGCTTGCAAGGTGGCAACGTACACATCGAAAACAACATCTCGTGTCTTTTTTTTGTTTGACTTGCCAAATGTATGGGCCGCTGTGTCGGACTGGCACAGCATAAGCTTCTAGCTAGCGTGTCCATGTCACAATAACTATTTTTTGGCCATTATACATGCAGATAGAACATGCAAGGAAACTGCTCAGCAAGCCATCTGTATCTAGCCCTCTGCCCCAGCGGCGTTTCCACCCGATTGGATGATCCAAGAAAACCTGTTCAGCAACCCGTTATCGGCCTTTAAGGGCATCTCCAGTCGCCCCCCCCCCCCCCCCCCCCCCCAGGTTTCGATCCGGCGCCTTTAAGCGTTAACGTCGGCGCTAACCAAAACCTGTGTGAGGGGGGGGGGGGGGGGGGATTTCACCAGCCAATAGAACATAAATTTAAAATTTCTTCTTTCCGCAGACACGACCGGAGTTGGCGGCTCCACATCTTCATCCTCCGCCTCCTCCTCTTCCTCCTGCTCCTCTTCTTCCTCGGTGGTAGCTTTGCGGCGAGCTCCCTTTGCCGCTGCTTGAGCTCCCTCCCCTGGCTCTGGAGGTTCTCCGCCCTCCGACGGTCCTGCTCTGTGATCCATTCCTTGTTGGTCATGCCAGGCGGCCTTTGCTTCGGCACTCTCGTCTTGCACGACTTCTTGGCGGGGAGAGCGGTGAGGGTGGCGGCGACGGTGGTTGATGTAGCTCGGGGGGTCGGAGAATTTGGCGGGAGCCATGGCGGCCGCGGCCTGATGGACTGGAGGGAAATGGCGGGATCGGGCGGGGCGGGCGAGTGATTTGGGGGCGAAAAACGGAGGGAAGCTCAAAATTATGGAGGGAAATCGCCCAGTCTCGCCGACAGGTCTTGCCCGCGCACGCCTTTTTTCCCCAGGCGGTACCCAGGTTTCTGGGTTCGGTCTGGGTTCGCCGGCGTAAAAAACAACGCTAACCGGCGCTAAATCGACTTCTGGGAGGGCGACTGGTGGTTTTTTCGTTCCGCTGACGCTAAAAAGGCCTCTTGGGGGACGCTTGGGGACGACTGGAGATGCCCTAATTTTTGGGTCCCACTCGTAGTGTCGGAAATGTTTGCACAAATCTACTCCCTCCGTTCCAAATTACTTGACTTCTATTTGTCAAAAAAACATGTATCTAGACTAATGGAAGTCATCTAATTTGAAACTGAGGGAGTACTACGTAGGACTCGGAGTACGGATTCATGTCGTCATTAGCACCGATGTAGGGTAGTTAGCATTGTTTAATGGCGTCCATGTACCTCTCAATCGGCTTCCGAGGCAAGCATTGCTGCTTCGAGACACGAGAGCGGTGTGGGTTCTGCATGTCTAAATGTGTCGTCGGCATTAAACCAGTGCCATTGGTCACTACATACCCCTCTTGGCGCATTGCATCGGCCATTCCGCCTCCATGACGCACAATGACGAGGTCAGCGGCTCGAAATCTCAACATGCATCACCGAAGCGAGGAGAGCTCGCCGACCTCGACATCGCCGTGTCTCCGCCCCTAACTGGCCGGGCCCACGATAGGGTGATCTGCTCATGCTGACGAGCGGGCATTCTGATCAATGCACAGTAGCACGTTGGAGAATGTCATTGCCGCAACCTACCGCATCGTTGCCAATATGGAAGGCTCACCACCGCGGGGCACCCGAGTGCTATATGTGTTGAAGATGTGGCGTGGTGGCGTTCCGTGTGTAGAAGGAGTGTTTTATCCATTCAATATGAAGCCGGAGTTTCCTCTCTTGTCTCTAAAAGACGCTTGAAAGTTACAAGGAGCAAGGACATGTTGATACAATAAATTATTGGTCCTCCATTTATTCTGGTAAGTTACAAGGAGCAAGGAAATTGTGAACAAAGCTTGCAAGCATGTCAGTGTACGCCTAGCAAGTGAGGCTGCCCCCGGCGTCGACGCCGAGCTGGCGGCAGTAATTCTGGTACAAGGCCACGCGGGCGTTCATCTCCGCGGTGTTCTTGCCGTCGCACTCCACGTTGCCGTTGATGGCCCTGATGGTGGCGCCGAACCCCCGCGGCAGCACCCCGTGCACGTTGTTCATCCAGTACCACAGCGCCGCCTTGAACGACACCACGTTGTCCTGCGCCACCGTCTGCGGGCTCTCCAGCCCGTCGAAGCCGATGCTCTGCCCCGCCGCGCCGTAGTTGTAGTTGTACGAGATCTGCAGCGGCCCGCGGCCGTAGTACGCCGCCCCCGGGTAGCACGGCCACTGCGGGTATCCGGTGTCGCAGTAGTTGTTGCTTGCACCGTTGATCTCCTCGATGTAGCAGAAATCTGTGTACATAGCATATATATATATTAACGTGAGTAGGAAAAGGATGCAGCATATATGCATCGACACACATGCATGTGTTCGATCCAAGTTTCCAACAGAGAATGAGAGGGAGGTTACATCCGGTCTCGTGCGTGACGTGGGCGAAGAAGGCGGCCATCTCGCGTTTGGCGGCGTCGGAGCTGCCCGACCCGAAGCCGGAGTAGTCAGGCGCCGCGGCGGCGCTCAGAAACGCCTGGCGGGTGTAGAAGCTCTGGCCTGCGCAGCTGCCGCTGGACTGGGACTTGATTCCGTTGAAGAAAGCATCGGTGACAATGCCGCCCACACCTCCGCCGCCGGCGCCGCCCGTACACGGGCCGGACTGGCAGCCGTCCCCGCAGTAGGAGGCGTTGGTGCCGCAGTAACCGAACTTGCTGCAGCAGAAGCCCGACTGGCAGCCGCAGTTCTGCGCGGCCGCCGGGGCGAGGAGGAGCGCTGCTAGCGCGAGAGCCATGAACGTCGTGAACGCCGCCATACCCATCTGATGCTGTGTTATGTGATTACAGGCTTGAAGCTTGCTACGATCGAGGTGGTGTGGTGTGATTGAAATGGCATGGGAGTGGTGGCGCGGTTTATATAGCGTAGACGTTGGAATGTAAGTCGTATTTGTACTGCTACGAATTTCCACAACCAACATCATCCATCAGTGGAGCTCCTCCTGGAAAGGGAGACTCTGACTCGGTCGTTAACTTGTGTGGAAGAGCTAGCCCCTACGTTTTCAGGAGAAATATCTCCGCCGATTGCGGATACAACCGGAAATTAGAAGGGAGCTTGGGCTAGAAGATGACAATGGTAGGCCTTCACTATCAGATCAGGACTTGCATGTTTTCTAACTGATTTGGCTAATCTCTCTTGGCGACTAATCTCTTTCCTTGGTCGCCGCTATGCGGGAACTTAATTAGGCGCACAAGAATCGTGACCAGCGGGAGTATCACCTACGATTTCTCAACCAGATTGCTGTCTAAAAATCAACCAGATTTCTCGTTCGAAACAACTCATTGTCCAAGTTTGGCCTGTATCAATTCAGCATCTACAGCCACCAGAAAAATCAAATGCATACCCTGCCGCCAAAAAGTCGTCCTTTTTTCCACAACTCACGACCAGACCTTGCTATGATATGATGTCAACACATATGGCCCTAAAAGCAAGTCAACATTCTCAAGCTTTGGATGCTAGCACACTCTCAACAAATGCTACGTTGCAAATTCCACATGTCTTTTGTATGGCCTTAAAAGCGCGTCCACATCCTTGACTCCAAAGCGACCTTTTACTCCTTATATTTAATTTTAGAAAAAGAGTATACATTAATATCATAGAGATAACTACATCTAGCCTCTGCAATAACGTAATACCCTATTAGCATTACGGATGCACACAACCGAAAAAAGTAAATAAAAACTAAAATAGAAGAGTCCCTCTACAACTTATATGTCTCATTCAAACCGTGACGGACGTACACACGGTACTGGTCTACATTGTAGTATACCATACCAGGTACGGCATACGCAGCTTTTTTCTCGAGCTACACTGCTCAGTGATATACCATAGGGAGGAATATTAGTGTGGAGCTTACTGGCGCACACATAGCCCACACCATAGTGAAGAGCTCCAGGATGATGTCATTCTTGATGCCTCTGAATCCTAGCTGCCCTAAAGCCCTTTGTATGCGTACGTATATGGAGAAGGATAACCACACAACAAAGTGTCAATCGGAAGAGGTGGCATTCCTCTCTTGTATGTTGGGCATAACTTGGAAGCTATGCTCGAGCTCATCGTGGGCTAGCTTATATTGTCTTCTCTCACAAATAGTCCTGATATTATACCTACTATTTGATTCTCTACATTTATAGTCCTGATATTGTACCTACTATTTGATTCTAGCTCATCGGTGGAGTAATAATTTACAGCTCACTTCCCATTGAAATATCAGGATTTATGTCGAGCCAATAAAGGCTTTACATAATTTTGAAGCTTGTATATACAAATTTAGGTGGAAATGACTTCTTTATGTATTATGATATTTACTTATTAGAAATGACCAATTGTTTCACTGCTTGGGACATCTTTCACATTTTTAATAGTTTTCCATGTGATAAGAGTATACTAAGAAATATTAAATTGATTGACATTCATGGTAAGTACGAAAACTTATCATAGGTATACTAACTTATAAATTGTTTAGTTTTTTACGTCAAGATGGAGAAGTGACACCTTAGGTCCAAATCACGCTAACCGAGATAATGACGCCGACATCGAATGTTGGCCTAGATGGTTTGCATCATGGCCATGAGTCTAGTCACATAATTTTCTTAAGTAGTTGCACCGATTGGTGAAGCTAGCTAACAATGAGTTCATACATTACTATTTCTCATAATAATGTCCCTAATGCGGAAACAACACATGTAATTACATTAATCATACTCACTCCGTTCCACGGTTACAAACCTGCCCTTTCCCTTCTTGCAGAGACATTTTTATGACACGTAAGAGCAGCCTGAGTAGGAGTGATTTAAATGTGAATTACAGGTGGGTACAACCGTACATTTTTTTTTTTGACTCTAACTACGGCGGGCATCTACCAGCATGAACTTTATATCAGTCGAAGTTGCCTATGAGACTTTGCAGCCTCTACAAGATAGGTTCAAATGAAATAGTTTACAGGGGTACAAGCGAAGAGAAATAAAGGGAAAAAACACACACCACCAACGCACAAAGAGAGTGGCTACTACGAGAGATCTCGGAGACAGGGAGAGCCTTCACCCCTCATCATCTTCCAGTTACCGTTGGACGCCAGTGCACAGGAAACTTCACTGGCGTAGACGCAGGGTTTCAATCCGTCGAGACCAGCCACGATGGTGCCGGGGCAGCCGAAGGGCAGCACATTGCCGAGTCCCCACCCTATGATGAAGGGCAATACGTCGCTGAGGCTAAACACAACAACCAACAACATAATCGAAGCGCATCACGGAGCCTAGTCGACGCCCAGGAAGCTTCACCGTCCCTGGCCCGGCCGTTAACCATCGTCAGAGGAGGGTATCCAGCCCCCCGAACCACACGTCCCTCCAGCCGAATCCAGCTCCAAAGCGACGCCCTCAAGAAGGGGCACGACACAGAGTGTCGCCATCGCCAGACCCGGAGGAACCGGGTCGAGGGTTTCCCCTGGAGTATTTGGGACGGAGTGCGAGACCGCCTTTGATGACGCCTTCAACAAGGTGATGACGCCCACGAGTGTCACCATCATCGGACGACCAAGGCCGGGGCCATGCTCGCCGGCGGCTGCGCCGATCGGATCCCGAGGTCGGCTGTCCACACCAACCACCACAGAGCGGCGGCACCCCCGGGGCCGGGATCGACGGCTGAACCTCCGGAAGCCGAGCAGCGAAGCCAGGAGCGCACAACGCAGGGGGCCGAGCGGCCCATCGGGGGCCAGATTGGGCCCGACACCCAGCGCCGTAGGAGATGGAGCAGCACAGGTGCACAGCTCCGCCGCCGTGCCTGGAAAATCGAAACTCGGGACTGGAGGGCACCCGGGGCCGAGCAAGAGAAGACGATGAAGGAGACGGCGAGAGGAAGCACGCGGGGGGCAAGAGGGCGCGTCCACGTCGGTCGTGCGAGCAGCGAGAGCAGCACCGGCCTAGGAGCTCGGGGAAGAGCACGAAGAAGAGACCAGGGGGCCGCCGGCGAGGGCCACCGGCGCCACAGGAAGCAGGGAGGTCCGGCGCCACGATTCCTCCAAAAAAATGGCAGCGCAGGGCCCGCGGGCTCCAGATCCCCGCCGTCCCCATCACTGGCAGCGCGCGGCGTTTGTCCGGCAGCCACCTCCGAGGACGGCGAGGGAGGGAGGAGAGGGGGGTGGGGGTGGCGGCAGCGCTAGGGTTTCGCCTCCCCGGTCGCCAGGAGGAGGCGACGTGAGGAGGTCACCCGGCTCGGAAATATTGATCCAACCTGCAACTGTACAAATATCAGGAGTACAACATCGAAATGCAGACAATCAATCAAAAGGTGAGTACCAAATTTAATATGGCCATCGCCCTCACAATACAAGGTAATATAAGCCAACCCAAGAGCATCGATGCCATATAATGTACACGATATGAGAGGGCTTATTCTATTGGAACAATTTTGTGGCTATCCATGCATTTCCATACGGGCTTTACCAGTGAAATCTGCAGGACTCGTTAGGCTTTAGGAGGCATCAAGAATGACACCTTCACAAAGTTTCTCTATCTCCCATTCAAGATTCTCTAGTAGCCTTCACGCCTTAGCATTATTGTGCAACCTCCACCACTTGTTAGCCTTGTGGTGATAGACATATTGGATTGTGTTTTCCGACTCTGAACTTTCCCGTTGTCAGAGACCACATTTGTAATTTATTTGCATGGTAGAACACGTTAAATAAGAAGTTCACGACTAGATCAATGTATGCCGATTTCATGCATGGTCATACTCCATTTCTGTGTAAATATGTTTGAAAATTGGAAGTTCATTTGAAGATAACTTTTATGTCGTTTCTTCTTACTAAAGATAACTTCATCAAAGGGCGCTATACTGGTATTAAACAATGTGTTTTTGTCAAGTGGATGAATCCGTTGAGCACATTTGTTTATATCTTATCTTTTTTGTCCGACATATATGGATATTTATTCATTTTACTTTTTGCACCTCTCCACCCTCTAGTGTAGCTAATATGTTTGGGCATTGGTTGGTACTTGTGCTTTTGTTTGGTCCATTTAGTATTGTCAAAATGGTACTTGTGCTTTTGTTTGGTCCATTTAGTATTGTCAAAATGGTATGGTTTTTAACAAGACTAGATATGCTCATTTTGTACAGGTTGTTCGCCGAGCTTTATATTTGATACATATGTGGTCCTTTCTCTTGCCACATGATCAAGAAGCGTTCATGGATTCTGGGTATACCCGGTTGATGGCGGCAGTTCGAGCTATTCTCAACCAAAATGGATGTCACCATATTAGAAGATTTCAAGATGTGTAGTCTTCATCTTTGTGCTTTTTTTGGAGCAAATAAACTAAGTAGTCAGAACCAGTTCTTGTTCTCTTTGTCAAAGCTTCTTTGATTCTTTCCATGCTTCGGTCTTTCAAAGACATGACGTCAGTCTCCTTGAGGTGACAAAAATGTCTGAGCCAGTGTTGCTTTCAGCGTCTAATTAAGAAACTGCCACCCTTCTAACATGGCATGCCAGTGCCACAGACAATTGTCTTTGAATCTAGAACTGCGCTCTACGACTGCCGTCGGAGCCGTCCACCCTTGCCTTGGCAGACTTGTTGAAGCTCAGCTCGGCTCTCCAACACTATGAAACTGTCGGTGGAGCACAGTGGTGAAGAGTGCTTTGGCTTGACGAGGGAGGTGGAACTATACGCGACACCATGCCCAAGAACGGGAAGAATATAAAAACCGTTTCCGATCGAGACCTACCACTAGATACTGATATAGAAGACACAATGTGGTCAGGCTTGGCCATCGTCATGCGCAGAGGCCAAGGTGGAGGTGTGGTTGACTGCGAGTAGTTGGAGACTGAGGACGACGAGGTCGATTCGCCACAACCGCCGCCACCATGAGTGTGAGAAGATAGACCCAGCGTCATAGTCATTGATTATGAGTCGGAATCTGTTTTAGCTAGTGTAGTATTTTCTATGTTTAATTATTATTTTGTGTTGGAATAGTGGCTACTTGAACTATGTAGAATTACTATTGTTTAATTACGCTTAGTTTATGTAAAATTAGATATAACTTAATTTGTGTTGTGATTCTGTAGTATGTTGTGTCAATAAAATATTAGAATATATATGTAAAATAAAAAATAGCCAAATTAGCCAAAATGAAAAACAAAAAGTGCCAAAAGTCACACCTTAACAAATCTCCAGACTTTTATGGACCCTTCGGTTTTTCTTGGCCTAACGTTGTGGTATGACACTTGGCGTCACAACAACAAATACTCGCGGAAAATAGAGCTGGTTGGGAGCCCTTTGTTTTTTTTTCTTAAACAAACTATATTAATATTATTGTTAGATCTGGTTGGTATAATCATCGGACTTTCAACGAAAACATCAACTTGCGCTGAATAAAATATTATTTCTTTTTAAAATCTAGAATTTAAACTCTGTTGGGCTAGGGATAGGGTGACTCTAATAGCTATCCAATCACATGTAGATACACAGTATGCAGAGCCTCACAAACACACACGTACATACACCCCTATAATCGTACACACACAAACCCTACCCCTATGAGCACCTCCGAGAGCTGGCATATCTTGAGGTTGACGAAGTCACCACGGGCGTCTCGCTGTTGACGGGCACGTCGCCTACCACAGAAAGCATAGCGCCAGTTAAATGCTGAAAAATCCAAGAAAATACGAGCATCCATGCCAAGTCTGGACTTGAACCTGTGTGGGTTGGTTCCATCACAAGAAACTCAACCAGTTGAGCTGGACTCACCTCGCTATCCAATCACATGTTGGTTGTCTAATACTATGATTCTACTTGTGTATGTTTGTCGCCGCGACACGGTGAAGCGGTATTGACCCTGACTTCATTTGTGCAGTCTGACGTTCGACCTCAGAATAATTGTTTCCTATTGCGAGATTATATTTGCAGGCAATGTTTCACACACTGTCTTGGCTGATGCCTATATCAGATTACGGGTACAGAGCATCAAGATTTCAGTTCATATTGCATGCACTTCTCAGGTATTCTGGTTCGGATTCTCTACCTGGCTGAAGTTATTGTACGGTTGTTGGCCAAATGTATGACCTCATTATTGTCTGCATCAGGTGCGTGGTCACATGTGGTCCCAAGAGATATTGCAGTATCCAATAGAAATTGTAGTAAAGAAAAGAAAACAAAAAATAAAATGGAAAAAATAGAATACAAAAAAAAAACTTCAGTTCTGGTCGGTATTACCGACCGGTACTAAAGGTTTCCTCACAAAACCTCAATCCGTGCCCCACATGGAAGCCTTTTAGTACCGGTCACAACACGCCCGATGCTGATGCTAGGGGGCAACAGTCACGATTGGGCAGTACCGGTTGCAAATCCGGTACTGATGCCCCTCCCCGACCGGTACTGCTGGTCCGTTTTCCAGTAATGACAGCTTGAGTTTGATCAATAAAAAAACACAACCGCAAATGACAGGCTACTCCCTCTGATCTATGAATGTCGCAGTTTTAAACTAATCTGACATTTATTTTGAATCGGAGGGAGTATGATTTCTCGGTAGAAACTATTCCACCATGGCAAAGCAATGCCTCCAGTCCTGGACCAAGCACTCTTATGAAGTGTAGGGAGGAGCATTTGGCTAGGGTTGACTTCTAGGTTAAGAACCAACTTACAATTCTGACAACCCAACAAAAAAACTTACAATTTTGACGTGTAAAACTGTGACACTTATAATCCAGTAGAGTCGTGTGCGGTACAACAATAAATTCTTATACTCGGAATGAAAGAGCTATATTTTTTTTAGAAAAAATCCAAAATATAAGGTTTACTATGATTTTGGATGAATTTACCGATGAAAAAGTGAGTTTCATTCTCGAACGAAGTGATTTTATGGTTTGTTTTCATTTGTTATCTATTAGGTAGTACTCTCTTCTGAATTTTGTCTAAAACAAATGAGTTTATAGTATGTCAAACACATCTTAATATCCGTGCAGAAAACTATACCTCTTACATTCAGGAACAAAGAGAGTATAATAAAAAAGCGGGTAATATAATCCAGCAGAAGAGCAACATTTTCAAGTTACGCCCACTACACAATTTTAGTTGATCGACACCATTTGCGGTTACCCATGTAAATTGGAAATACCAAGGAAACTACGGCTTGCTAGGAGTCTAGGACAAAAAGGGGTCGAGAATAACACCTTCACTGCTGGTCTGTATAGGTCTGGACACCACCAAATGAATCAAATCGGATACATTCGTATCCGCAGGTTGCCGCATTGGAGTTGCCCCTTACAGTTCTTATTTTTAGTGATACTCTTTTTGTTTTTTTACCGGAGTGGTACTCTTTAGTGGTCGAGCTTCAGGTCTGTTACAAGAAAATGGTATTTATTATGACATTTGGAATGAATGAACTCTAAAATGCGAATTATTGACACAACAAGAGTCGCGCGCGCGGTACATCAACAAAATGCGTATAATCAAACGTAATCAAAAGGTTTTTTTTAATCAAAAAAAGTAATCAAAAGGTGGGTGCCAAATTAAGTGTCACACGTTGCTCTCACAAGGGAAGTTCATATAAGCCAGCTGAAGAGCATCGATGTCATATTATGTCCACTATCACGAGATGACTTATTTGATTGGCACCATTTTGTGGTTACCCATGTGGCCATGTCCATATGGATATAACATGGGAACTGCGGCTTGCTAGGACTAGGAGGCATCGAGAATAGCACTTTCACACGTTTGTGGTGTGTCCGTCTGGATGCTTCAGTAATGTTCGCATCCAGAGATTCGTGCACCGTGCGTCCTCAGATCCATAGACTCATGTCACCACATGCTAGTGAGTAGTGAAACATTAGATAGCATTTTCCGACTCCTTAATCTCTGAATTATCTGACGAATAGATAGCATTGAGCGGAGGTGTGCAACTGATACAAAAGCAGGAGCAAGTTTATCGAGAATATATATAAGATGCAAATTAGTTTGTCCTCGAATCGAATAAAAAAAAGTCAGAACCAGTTCTCATTCTCCTTGTCCAGGCTTCTGGTCATGCTCCGGGCTTTCGAAGACATGTTGTTCAGTCCCCTTGAGGCGGCCGAAATGTCTGAGGCAGCGTTGCTTCCGGAGGCATGTCACCAATCACCATATCGCTGTCTCTGAATTTGGAATTGCCCCATAAGGCTAGTTATAGTGGAGAGTATCATAAAGTGGTATCATGCATATGATACTAGTCTATGTTACTATCTAAATAGTGGGGAGTATCATAAGAGTAATATCATATAATCATGCATTTATTAGCCTATAGACTCATCTTGTCTCGAAATCCGCTATGTTACGGTATCTACCTATGATAACACCACCACCTCTTTTTTCATTAAATACTTGACACATCACCATTTTTCTTTATGTGGCACTTATGTTACTAGCATTGTTACTTCCACTTATTTTAGACTACGCTTTCTCATCACATTTATGCCCTGTCCGGCTAAGCATTCCGATCACATTTATGCGTCGTTCAGTCTTCAGTGCGAGGGATGCAAGTGCCCTAGTTGTTTGTGTATCGGACCAGTAAGCTCAGCCAAAATCTACCCATTGTTTCCTGTAGGACCTAATTAGAAGCTACGGTGTTCTGTTATAAGCACTGATTCACCGTTTGACAACGCCAGCAAGTTAATATACTTCATTCGGGCTTGGAGGATAGGATGTAATGATTCAGTTCCTGAATGTCCTGATAGTTACTAGTCTCGTGTAATGGCGTTTTGTAATCTTGTTCTTGATATTGTAAACGCTAAGTGCGCGTGTGTGACAATCATGTTGTAATTCTGGCACTTGATGTAATCAGCTTGCCTCTATTAACTGACCAGCAATGGCACTGTCATCTACAGTGGCTGCAACTCTGATAAGCGACACTGTTAGTAGAGGCAAAGGTGATGGACAGCATTCCGATGGGCATGCAGTATGAGCACGTCCATGTACTGCTGCTTGCGTAGAAGACCCACTGTGAGGGTGTTGAACAAAGCTCTGTTCCCCTCCTCTGTTCTACTCTGTTTTTTCTATCTCTGAATATTTCCTGCTTCAAATTGACGCTGGTGAGGGAGATTAGCTACGGCCTCGGAACTGTCATCGTCTATACTTTCAGTGCACTTATTAATCCAGTCGTCCAGATAGACACCGGTCGGCGGTCGCTGGGTACTGTCGTTGGAGAAAATCGGAGACGGTGCAGTGTCACAGTCACAAGCATAGTGGATCTCCATGTCCTTCCCCATCTCGCGGACATTTCTTATGAGAACTACTACTGTAGTAGGAATGAATGAAAATGTGGGTGCAACATCAAATGCAGACAATCTAAATGTGGGTATAAGTGCCGTCATCACTCTCACAAGAGAAGGTGATATAAGCCAGCCCAAGCCCCAAGAGCAGCCATGTCATTTTGGCCACACTATACGACAATACTTATTTGTTTGAAGCCATTAGGTGGTTGGACTATTTACAAAGGAAACACTAGGATTTAGGATCAGGAGGCATCAAGAATGACACCTTCGCTAAGATTCTCTTTCACGGTCTTGATGCTCCAGTAACATTCACATTGCTAGCAGAATCGTGCAACCGCTTTGTTTTTCTTAGGCTTGGGGCATCTCCACCTGTTTTGGCCCCCAGAAGTACCGCCGGAGGAAAAAACGCCCGTCCTAGGGGGCAAAATGCTTTCGTCCGCAGAAATTCCAACCTGCTTCAAGGCGTAGATGAAGCGAAGCGGCTGACGAGAGGGTCGACACAAGGTAGAGGAGAGAGGAAAGTTCGGACGCGTGGCGGCGAATTATTGGACTTTGCTTTGTCCGGTGCCCCCAGCAGCCCTCCGGCACACTGGGTGGCATGGGTGCGCCGAAGCTATTTCGACGCATGGGGGGCCTTTGGGGAGGCACGACTGGGGCATTTTTTACACTTTTTGCACACCTGGCACTAAAAAATCCTCCCGGAAGCCTATTGGGGGCATGGCTGGAGATGCCCTTAGGGCCGCGCCCTGGCTACCCATGCCTTAGTTGTAAATTTTTCTAGACTCCCGTTATAGCCCTGTAGACCTGAGTGGTGAGGTCAGTGAGGAACGCCTTCGAAGGCACGCAGTCAAGTTCTACCAATTTCACTCCAAGTACCAATAGCAACTTTATAATCGAGGTCATCAATATCAATACAACAAATCTAAGTAGGTCTTTACCTCCACTCTAAGGGGCCAAACTTGGGTTCATTTTCACATATGTAATGGTTATGTCCATTTACATATTCAATACAAATTTGTCATGGGAATCACTAAATCAGGTTTAAATTACTCCCTCCGTACACAAATAAGTGTCTCAAGTTTGTCAAAAAGAAGATGTATCTAGACGTCTAGATACATCTTCTTTTTGACAAACTTGAGACACTTATTTTTGGAACGGAGAGAGTACGATACTTGGAGGTTGCTTATGGTGGTGGCTCCGCACCAACAAATCTATTTCAGCGTAAGCATGTGCCCAGGACATACTCCACTGATCATGTTCTGGGAGAAACAACACTACAGGTAGATTGTTCTTGGACAGGACAGGTCCTTTGGGAAAAAATAGGGACAATGTAGTATCACAATTCATAAGCACAATGAATGAGATTGCCTGCCTTTTATAATATAAGCATTTATAACAAGCTAAACTAACTAGTTAGCCAAAAAGCTTATATTGTAACAGTGATCTTGTTGTTTAAAAATAACGAGTGTCATAAAAATCTAAAAAAAATCATGTATGTAGCTAACGGTGTATTCTCCTAAAATAACAAATTGAACTTCAAATACATTGTAATCTGTGTGAGTAGTCGCCTTGGGTGTGTCTGGGTATTGTCCTTTGTTGTTTCGACAACTTAGGCAGCTCTTGTATCTGGTTCTTAATCTTCTATAAAAGTACGACACACAATTGTGTGCTCTCTAAAAAAAATACATTGTAATCTCCTACACAAATTATTGCTGCAACTACAATTGTACTCGGTACAACAACATATGCATATAATCAAAAGGTGGGTACCAAATTAAGTGTCACACATTACTCTCGCAAGGCAAGTTAATATAAGCCAGCCGAAGAGCAGCGATCTCATGTTATGCCCGATATAGGAGTAGACTAATTATATTGGCACCATTTTGTGGTTACCCTTGTCCACATGGACATACCAAGGAAACTAGGGCTTGTTAGGATTAGGAGGCATCAAGAATGACAGATTCAATATTGTCCTGTATCACAGCATAGATGCTCTAGTGATCTTCACAACCATGTACAGTCAAGCAACGAATACTATGAGATAAACTTTAGATGACGTTTTCAGAACTTTTAGACTAATATCACCTATAAAATGTAATGTTGCCAATACAAACAATGAAGGGTTGATCTGAGATTGCATCTAATACTAAAGAAGGAAGAAGCTTGACAAACATCATAAGCTAGAACCAATTTTTGTTTTCCTTGTCCAAGCTTTTTGTCATGCTCCCGCCTTTCAGAGACATGTTGTTCAGTCTCCTTGAGGCGGCATAAATATCCGAGCCGGCATTGCTTTCGGAATCTAACGAAGAGAGTGCAACCCTTCTAGAATATGGCATGCCTGCAGATCGCTGTCTCTGCATCTGGAATTGCCCTCTATGACCGCCACCACAGCTGTCCAGCCTTGCTTTGGCAGACTTGGTCAAGCTCATGTAGCTCGGCGCTCCAACACTATCATCATTGTTGGATCTTCCTTCTGATGCCATGGTATTGGTAGCAGATTCCGTAGTTACCGAAGATGTCGAAGGAGAGTTCTTGTCACGCGCAAAGTCCATAGAGGAAGCTGAGATCACCGAAGGAGGCATTGCTTCCACCCTGGTTAAGTCATTGTTTCTTCTGAACTTAATGGAGCCACCATTGGAAAATTTGGAACCTTCAAAGTTCCTCTCCTCATAGTTCTGCAGACGATGCGATTCACCGAGGTTTGCATCCATATGCCTGCTCTCCCAAGGTTTTGTTGCCATCCATCCTTCTACATAAGACTCATGGTTCTTGAGAGAGTTAGCAGGGGAGCTTGGCCTTCCACTGTATTTAGAAATCCGGCGCTGCAAGAATTGCAGTTAAAAAAATTAGAAAAAAAATGTATCAGATAGGAGCAACATTTATCTCAGATTGAAGGTGTGTAGTAATACAGATCTGTCAATAGTTCATCGTATACCTGTTGAGAATGAGCATAAGAAATTGCCCGTTGTCTCTTCACAGCTCCCTCACGCTTCATGTGCATTCTTGATTTTAGTTCGCTCACAGAACCTTGCCTGTTACACCATTGTTCCTGCAGTGCTAACAATATCAGCTAATCTTCAGAATCCAGTATGACGCTACCTTCGTAACTAATGTTACATAGTTTCTCCACTAAAATAATAATCCAATATTTCATATGTGATCATCCTAATAAATTGACAGAAATGTCACGCCGTCCTCTGACCTCTCTTGGGTGTAAGTTGTGGTCTGAACTTTAAACATTGTTGCCTATCACTAGTTGCTTTTGTCACCTAACATCGCCACTATATGGATCAATTCAAACAGGCATGGTAGATTTGGAATCAGAAATGACAATCTTAATGGCCTCAATATTCAGTCAAACCAAAGGAAGTTTAGCTGTCCATATTAGTCTTGCTGGAAGAAGTCCTTTTCAAGTAAAAGCAACCATATTAAGCCATATATCCCATTCTCTGCAAGAGGAACTAGCACAGACCTTTCAGATTATACATGGGTTGTTATAGAAACGAGATACATGAATAATAGATGATAAAACCCACTACATTTAGTTTCAAAATCCTTCTGCTAAATAAATCCCCATTTGTGAACAGTGCGTACAGTTGAACATTTCAATAACAATACCCACTCCAAATTTATCTCTGAATTCTCTCCTGCAAGGCTGCTTGAGAAACGATCTCCAAATCTAATGTTCAAAACAAATCTAGCTTATAGAAGCAAATATTTCCCGACTGGATATAAACTGTGAGCATGACAAATTATCTTACTTGATAACTTCAATTTGGGTACAACGTATATTAGTAATGGCAATGTTGTTGGAGGACAGCTTTAAACTCGAATTCAGATACAATGCATATTAGTAATGGTAATGTTGTTGATCCACAAGCATAATTTTTCTGAGTATGTGTTATACACTTGTAATGGCAAAATTTTAAGAGATTGTTTTTTCTTGAGAAATTCTAGATACTTAACTTAACAACATAGCCCATGGGCGACGGCTAAGCAGTGAAATTTGAGTCCTATATTACAGGAGGACATAATTGAAAATTCAACTTCACATCTCCATCAAAATTTATTTCCCCGCAGGAGAAGAAATGAAGCAATTTCATCAAACATTCAGGAAACGGTCCAAACAAACAGAGAGATTGAACCCGAGTGATGCAGTGAATACAAGCACATCCAATCGAAGAAAAACTATTATGCAATGATTGCCGTGTGTGTACCTCAGCTTCCCTGGCAGGATCGGCACGGTCGCTGAGCGCGTCGTCCAGTGCCTGCGAATGCGCGGCGTCGGCGGAGCACCTCGCCCTGCGCTCCATGGCGCGCTCCTGCACCCGCAGCAGCGCCTGCATGCGTCCGAGCGTGACGGCGAGCTGCCTGCGCACGAGGCGGCCGCGCACCAGCGCCTGCAGCCGCACGATGCCCCGCAGCGCCTTCAGCGCCCGCCTCGCCTGCTCAAACCGGCACGCACAAATCATCATCAACACTGACCCACATCGCCATCAGATCTCACTGAAGTATCTGTACGAAGTTAGCTACCACTTACCAGGAACCCGCGGAAGGCGGTCTGGACGCGGAGCGCGGCCCACTCCCGCCGGACGGCCCGGAAGTCCGCCGGCGGCGCGCGCGCCACGAACGCGCTCGCGGATGACGCCGGCGACGCGCTGGAGGCGGCGGCGCTTGATCTGGAGGAGGTGCTGCGGAACAGGCGGGTCCACTTCCGCGCCTTCCCTGGCACCGCCGACGGCGGTGGCGCCTTGAGGCCCACCAGCGACTTGATCCAGTTCCCCGACGCCCCCATCGTCGCCCTGCCCCGGCGAGTTGCAAAGGCAACACCGCGGCGCACACTGCCCCCTCTCGGTCTCTGTGCCGTCAGTGGCTGGCTGGCTCCGTCTCCGTGGGCTCGACGGGATGAACTGAAGTGGGGGCGTGGCGGTGGAAGACGAGACAAAATGGAAGCAGAAGTAGTGGGGGGCATGCGGCCGTTGTCTTGTTCGCCCACGACGCGGAGCCGTTTCGTTTCGCTCGTGTGGATTCAAATTTCGAATGGCGACAAGCATCCGGAGAGGTCAACGGAGGAGGTGGAGCCCACGCGTCAGTGGAGTAGGGAAGGGGAGCGGGGCCTGCTGCTGAGTGGTGAGAAGGGCGGCGTTCTCTCGGTGGTCGTGAAAGCTATGGGAAGGACGTGGCTTTCTCGTGGGGCTGAGTCGTGGGGTCCACGTGGAACGGACGTGGCGCACATGCTGAAAGACCTCGGGGTTCGTATCTCGCAGACGGCGGCGCGGTCACGGCACAGCGGTGGCCGCGTCGAGATTCGAGAACACGGCCGGCGAACAGTTACTGGTGGAAGTCAATCTCAGCAAAAACCCAGTATAACAAGTTCATTTTCGGTATAGATAGAAGGAAACCAGACCCAAACCCAAACATTACACGGTTAATTACGGGAATCGGCAAAACCACTCAAAGCACACTAAAAGGAATTAAGGCACATCATCGGAGCTAGAAACAAGAGCCCCTATGCCCAATTACAACGGAAACACCTTGTAATCGACAACACCAAGGAACACCACCCAGAGATCACTCACCTCACAAGAGGAGAGCTTGCACCGAGCCTTAAGAAGGCAACAACTAACCATTAACTTGAACCAACTCACGGATGGCCTGGAGCGCCCTTGGCGAAGGAGGTTGCTTACACATCCGTAAGGACTTCATTCTTTCCTGCACTTCTTCCTCGGAGCCTGTCTTTGAACTTGCGTCGTTTGGCAGTTCTCCGAAAGCCTCTGCCAATCTATACTCAGCTCGCTTGGCAGTGGGAATGGTGCAGTCTTTGTTCTTCTCTTCCAATCTGCAACTTCGCCTCCCGACCCAAGGGGAGACTTCTTCAATCTGCAAGCTAATCGGTGCATCGAGCAAGGATAGTGGTGTCGTGCAGCCGAAGTTGCTCAGAAACTCATCCAGCAAAGCGTGCGACGTATAGGAGACCGGCATCCCATTACCATAAGCTGGAATGTCAGGCTCAAGGATCTTCGGGCTGAGAGAATCTCTCGGCGACGCCAGCTCCAGGGGCACCTGCCCATCAGATTTGTTAGCCAAAAACACCTCAGCCAGCTCCACATCCTTACAAGCTGCCACAACATCATCAACATTGTGTTGCTCTTCCAAGCCCTGAACCATGGTCTGGGGCAGAGACCACTTCAGGAGGATCCGAGTGTTGTTCCAACAAACCACCAACTTCAGGCAAGCAACAAGCTCCAGCTGCCGCACTGGCATCCTCATCCTCCGGCAAGGCGAGCGATGCAGCTTCCTCAATCTTGTCAGTAATCAAGGACAGCGCAAGACCAAGCCTACCGCCGAGATCCTCCATCAGCTCCCAAAGCCCTGAAACCTGATCAGACCAACCATGCACGGAGGACACCAAGACGCGAAGCGGCGAGAACACCTCCTCTAAGCGAGCGGCAAACAAGGCTTGCAGCTCAGCATTTAGTGCCACAGCTTGGGCTTCAAGGAACGGTTGCAACAACCTCAAAGCATCCGCAGAGATGCCCGCAACAGTTCCAGCCTCACCGAGTCCATAAGGAGCCCCCCCATCGATGGCATCCTGATTGGCCGCAACAGATGCCCACGAGCGCTGAAGTTGATCAGAAGGGGCTGGGGGCGGTCGGCTGCCGCTGCAAAGCTCTTGGGGCCAAGTCTTCGGACGACGCGGAGGCGCTGAAGGCGAGCTGGAGTTGTGGTGAGGCTCTTGCTAGGTTGAACGGCGCGCCTCGCAATCCCTCTCGCGGTGGCCAGCCTGGCGGCAGCCCAGGCAGCGGATAGGGCCGCGGCAATCAACGACGAAGTGGTCAGGTTCCAAGCAGCGGAAAGAGAGGCCGTAGGTCCGCCGCTTGAAGACAGGTGGGAGCCCAGCCTCCTTCCTGGACGACGGGGCAGGCGGCTTCTCCGGCCTCGGGCGGCGCCGTCCCCCGACCTCAATCCAAGCCCTCTCCGTAGACACCTCTGGCACCTCAGAGATGTGCACCAGAGTGAAGTTCGGAGGGAGCTCAGCAGGGGGAGGCGGCAGAGGGAGGTCATGGAGCCCGGAAGGCGGCGAGGGAGCGGAGGTGAGGTCTCCAGCAGCAGCAGTCACCGGCAAATCCACAAGCAGGGCGCCGCGCGTCTCCTCCATGCCGAGCAGGGGGCCGAGGTCGCAAGCAACCATCGGCGGATATTGACCGAATCCGGCCCGGGCCGCGGCCGGCGGGGGCGGAGGGGACCGGTGAGGGCGCAAGGAAATGGTGGACGACGGGGCCGGAGCGGCCGCCGCCGGGAGGGGCCGGTGGTGGTCTGGGGAGTCCGAGATCGCCTCCACCATAGCGGGGCAGCAAGCTGCGCTAGCGGGAGCGCGAGAGAGTGGAAGGTGAGGGGCTGAGGGGAGGTGGTGGGAGCTGGTCGGCGGCTGGGGAGGGCATGGCTGCGAGGGAGGAGGGGCTGGCTGGGCGGAGGCACGCGGCGGCGGCGGAGTCGCCAGCGGGTCGCGAGAGGCTAGGGTTCTGGTGGAGCTCACTGTGGTTAGTTTCTGGTACAGTTGTGGGTCATCTTTTGGGCATTGCTTTGGACCAATATTGCTAATATCGCTAGAGCTCACTCTCTCTCAAAGCTCAATCGCCTTAAACAGCCACCTCGTTGTCGACCTTGCCTGGATCATGCTGGTCATGATCTTCGCATGTCAGGTACTGGTACACAGGTGCGTGCCTTCGTACTCGACAAGCTCTCGAGTCTGTCATTCCAAGCTCGGCATGCCGAGCCACCTACCTCGTCTACAACAACAACAACAATAACAACAAAATTACGTCTAGCTTAAGTTGGATTAACATGGCGACTTCCCCGAGCTCAACGACAACATCAAACACAACAACATCAAAATCAACAACTACCACAACGGCGACGACATCGTGCATGGCATCATTGATCACGACTACAACACCCACAACTCGGCTACATCGCATCAGCAAGTGCCACCACCTCGGCTTCCTTTCCAATTCACGACTTTGGCATGTGCTCCAACCAAACCGTTTGCGACGCGCTCCTACTATTCGTGTCTTCCATATCTAGTACTTTAGAATTGTAATCTAAACCTACCAGTATTAGAGTTCTTAGCCCCCAGGTTTTGTATGTCTTATAAACAACCCAAAAACCCCTATCAATATCAATCAATAATGTTGCACAACATATTATCTTCCCTCGCTACGAGAAGCACGACAAGAGGCGCCCTCAGCTTTGGACTTTCTGCTGAACTCCGCCTACAAAGCCGGCGCTTGCCGTCGCAGTTAACAACAAGTTGAGCCCGACTGATTGAGGCCGGTCAGATTCGAGCACTTCACTTCAATGCCTGCATTTCCAGGAGCTGGCTGCTGTGCTTACCTTACACTGGCAGAATGGTGATAACTGCTCACATCTGTTTACAAAGACGAACGAATTAGGAGTACGATTCAGTCGGAAAGAGAGGAACTTAAGACTTGAGAGGACACAAAAGTTCAGCAAGTTACAGGAGCTCGCTGTCCAGCGGGTTCAGATAAAAAAGCAGCAGTAAAGTTAACTGAACGAGCATTTCAGCCAACACAACACAGAAATACAGCAAGTGTCTTTTTCTTCATTATTGGAGAAAGGGGTAATATAAAGCCTACCAACCCTCCCCGTAATTAGAATTGGGATGTCACTTCTCATTTCTTCTATAAAAGTATGCCTTGGGTGCTAGAGCCCATGGGTCTCATTTTTTTTAGAATTGGGATGTCACTACATCGATCAACCTCAAGAGAATCATAAATTAATACATACCTTAACAGAATGCGTTCAAGTTCAGCTCCGAGGCTCCCAAGTACATGCTGATGTAGCTGATCAAGGCCGGCAGATCGATAAAATTTCACGTTTGAAGAACTTGCTAGGTAGAGAATAAATCATGTTATAACTAAGTCGACATGGACACCACACGATTGTCAGAGTTGGATACTACTATGGAGAAAACAAAATTGATTAACTTAAGAAATCTGACAACGAAATTTAATATCATTGCCAATAAATGTCTGAACTTCCACAAAGATAAGCCCACCCTACCAAATCGGTCAAGATGACTAGTCTACTGAATATCGATTCATGAGTTCACTGAAGAAACTTGCAGAAGAATAGCATTTCGGCAATGCAGTCTGTAAGCAAGTTTATTTTCTCAAGCAAGCATACATTAAACAACATGATTGAAACAAGAGTACACCATATATAGGCCTAAGGACTACAACTGTTTGGAAGAAATAAGCTATCAGCGGCTAGCTAGCCATCCACAAGGGCTTCCGGATTGTCTTCTGGGAAATCTGCCAACAAACATGGTGTTTACGGGAAAGATGATGTTATGCTTGGCAAATCGCCACAATAACCATCTTGGCGTATTTTACCCAATACCTGAACAGCGGAGGTATCCAGATGATATGCCACTGCTCTGTGCAGCCAAGGATTCAAGTATATATGACGTCTTTGTAAGGATTAAATCCAAGGACTCTGATATATCCTACGTACCTCCGAACACCTTCAGATTCATTGTCAACTATATCATCCATGTCCGAATCCCATTTGACTTTACTCCTCACAACAGGTGCATTGTGGCGGTCACTTCCGACGGCAAGAGGAGGCTGCCGGATTCCGGTAGGTTTCTCCGGCTTCAGTCTTTCCGATGAGCTGCCTAGGGAGTCAAATTGTTAGATAGACAGTGCAGAGTTACCTCAACACCTTATACTAACAGGCAAGCTGAGCCTGATTCAGGTAATTCACGTTCAGGCACTTTCAGTTTACTGTCTGCGTTTCTGGGAGGGCTTTTGCGGGCTGCTGTGCACCATTGTGATCTCACTATGGCGCCTTATCCGAAAGAGAGGAGCTTAGAGAACATAACATTGACATTTGCAATGATGCTCCAGCACATTACAGGAACTGGTTACCTAGCAAGTTCAGATTAAAAACAGCATTAAGATAACTGAACTGAACATTTCAGAGAACATACATGGCATACAAACTACTGTACATCAAGCAATCTGCTCTTCATTATCATTATTGGAGAAGGAAGTAAAGACTCCCACCCTCACAAAGCAAAATATTTTCTTCGAATTGTGGAGCCACTACATGGATCAACCTTCTTCTCTTCTCAAAAGTCTCACAAGATCAAGCTCTGGAGCATCATAAATTAGGACATGCCAATGCATCATTACATGGGGTGAATTCAACCTAGCACCACTTTGATTTGTCCCACCGAACAACCTATCCCATCGAGAACGGCGAGCCTCTCCTCGTTGCTCCACGTGCTCTGCTGGCTCACCACCTCCCAGTCGCAGCAGGGGCCCTTGTCCACGACATGTCCATGCTTGAGCAGAGAGATACACCTCAGCGCCGTGGATGTATCCACGGCGAACCTCACAAGGTGCAGCTGCCTCTCCGTCCTCTGGAAGCCAATGACAACCAGCTCCTTCAAATGGCGATGGCGCAAAGAAGTAGAGGGCCGCGGCGGCACCACCTGATCAGTCGGCTCGTCTTCGCCATGGGAGGCGGCGTGGACGTACAGGCTCTGGAGCAATGGCGCCGCCTCGATGAGGAGGTGCGGCCATGAGACGTCCCACGATGAAGGCACATCCGCAACCAGCAGCCTTGTAAGGTTTGACATTGCAGAGAATGGATTGTTGGGCAGGATCCACATCTCTGGTCCAGTAAGCCGCAAGACGAGATCTTTCACGCTGATGGCACATTGGAAGAAGTGCAGGAGCATGGTGATCAAGTAGTCGAGACGCAGGCCATTTATGTAGCCTAAAAAACTGTCCTCTTCCAGTCGACGAACCAAGAAGGCGAAGCTGACGCGCGCAAGGCACGGGGCAGCGGCGGTGGAGCGCAGCACCACGCTGGCGTGCAAGCTGGTGAGGCTCTCGAGCTTGGGTAGAGACCGGAGCTCCACCACCATGAACGGCCCGTCGACCAAAAGCTCCCTGATTTCCGACATGGGCGCGTCCAGCACCACCTTGCCGGCTCTGCTCCTGAACTGGCACGACACAAGGTGCAGCACCTGCAGCTGCGGGCACGAAGAGACCGCTTCCTCGTAGGCTGCCGCCGGCGTGGAAGCCGGCAGGTCTCGTAGGACGAGCGTGGTGAGCGTGGCGAACCCCTGGAGCGGCGGGGGCAGGCAGTTGGCAAGCTTCAGGCTTCGCAGGCGGGACTCGTCGGGCTTAATGCTGATGACGCCACGAGGGAAGCTGTAGGGCGGCGGGACCGGATACTTGAGCGGCTCCGTCTGCGTGGCGACGACCTCCAGATCCCGGACGCCCCAGGAATCGACGGCGTCCACGAGAAGGCCGTTGATGCAGGCCGACGTGCTGTGGAAGGCGAAGACCTCGACCGACAGCCTCTCGACGCGCCGGCGAGCTCGGCTGGCCAGGAGCCCCTTGACGGAGCGGACCAGGGACCGCATGGCTCGGCGCTCGTATCGCGCGGTGATGGAGATCAGCCGTATCCTCTCGGACAGGGTCGAGCTGATTTTCGATTTCATGGCGTTGTGGCGGAGGAGGTGGAGGCGGTGGTAGCGGGGCGGGAGGGTGTCCGTTACCTTGAGATCCATGGCGGGGAGCTCACGGGGGAGGCTGGTCCAGCGCCTGGAGAGCGCCGCGGTGCCGAGCGCGGTGCGGGTGTCGAGGCGGCGCAGGATATCGAGGAGCAGGTCGTCGGTGAGGTCACTGAGGCGGTCCGCCGGCTGCCGCTGCCGCCGCCGCCGGCGGCGTGGGGACGCATCCTTCCTAGGCATTGGATAATGGAGTAATTTAGTGGTGACTGTTGGTGTTGGGTGGGCTAGGATTGCGATTAAATAGAGAGATATCGAGTGGAGATCAAGAGCGATTCGTATAGAATTCCATCTGATTCGCCATCGGAATCGGAATGGGGATGCAGATTTTGAGTCACCGGTTTTGCCGCGGGGGCGCTGGCTCTTTTTCTCTTCTTCTTTTTTGCAAATTTCGGGGCGCTCGCTAAAGTTGGAAAAAAACAAGTTACGGTAGCTTTTGCAGGAAAAATGCCGTGATGCGTGCGTGTCTATTTAAAAATACGGAAAATCTACTAGCAAGTGCCATAGAGCATCTCCAGTGGATAATCCACATTTAATTCTCTATATCTTTCATATAGATGATTATTTAAAGAGATTAAAAAGATGTGCTCAGTTTTATAGTGGAACCTCTGTACTCAGGACTCTATATTCTCTTTCTTATATTTTAATACTATCTTCTAACTACCACTCAACAGTTTTTTCAACAGCTCTATTTTTAGCAGGGATTTTGTGAACGGATATATCTTAAACTATTAGGTTCGTAACGGCTATATTTGCAATGGCTCTATTTACAACTGCTATATACCCAATGCCTCTATTTACAACGGCTCTATCCACTCTCTCACGATACAATGAGCACCTCTTGGGATATGATGATGAATTCATCGTCCTCTTCATCCGGTGACGATGAACTCATTCTCGCAACATTTGTCGAGCGCGAGGAGGAAGAGCAGGGAAATGCTCGTCGCCATGGCGGTTCCAAACCTGGACGTCAGTCAATCGACAGAGGTAGAGATGATGGATTTGTTCAACTCTGGAATGACTACTTCAAAGAAACTCCTCACTATCCCGAGCACTTATTTCGGCGAAGGTTCGTCGTACAACACTACTCTACTCTATGTTTTGCCTATATTTTACATATTTGTCTCGTTTACTTATTTGCTTTTTTATTCACATGTTTAGGATGTCCCGTAAATACATCGTCTTGTGTTGCCCAATTGGGCTATAATCTTGTGTGTCACCCCCAATTGATGTCACCAGATCCTCCAATGTTCAGCATGTCTAGATAAGATCCATTGCTCTGTATATGAAAGTTATCTCCATTGTCCATCTACACAAAAGGAAATCAGTACAATTATCAATACAATTCAGAGCAGTTCAGTGCAAATCTTCACTTAAATGGAAGTCGTGACCTCTCCTTCTCCTATGTCTCTCTGCTCTCTATCTTCAGTTCAGAGACCCAGCGCCACCACCCTCTTCTTCCCAGCACCTCCGCCCTCTTCTTCACCAGCCCGAGCGGCACCGCTCTCTCCTTCCCCAGCCCGAGCGCCCCAAGTCCCCAACCCTCTCCTTCCCTTGCTTTTCCTCACCCCCTCTCCTTCCCTCCGGCGACCCGCCCATCCACTTCCCCATCGCCGGGCTCCCCCATGTCGCAAGCTCCCTTGCCTCCCACTGAACTCTCCTATGCCTCTCCCCGTTTCCAGCACCTCGCCGACCTGCCTCTTCCCCGCCCTAGCCCGAGCTCCATTGCCGGCCTCTCTTGTCTCCGACCTCTACTCCCCACCGAGCTCCATCCCTAGCAAAAACAAGGCGGCGGCGGCCGGAATCGAGGCGCCCTCAAGCATCCTCTCTCTAAATCGGATCGATTCCTCAACGGATCGGACGATTCCCGATGACCCTCTCTCTAAATCAAAAAAAAATCATCTCGTACCTCAGCACCGCGAGTCGATGATGGTTCTTCTGTTGCGCCTCTGTTTCCTGGGATTTCCAGGTGCGTGTGGGAGGCTCGGTCGCGCGCGAGCAGTTGGTTTGGATGATCCCGGCTCCGTCACCCAGATGTGGAGGATGGATACCACGATTTGGAGGACCCCTACATTTGGATGTCCGGATAGAGTAGCCGATGGGAGCGTTTTTTCAACTGTAGATCACCCACATGTGTATAGATGTCCATATAGAGGATCCGCTGGAGATGCTCTTACATCTGAAAAATCGCGACCCACATACGCGGACCGTCGATTTGTGGTTGTGGGGCTGAGATTCGTTCGTTGACTTACGCACATACTCGTCTCTATCGTGCTCACAACGCATCGTCGATTCAATCCCGAACCGTCATCCTCGTTATGACCCTCGACTCGTCCGTTG
Organism: Poa annua; assembly: GCA_026929855.1. Classification (NCBI taxonomy): domain Eukaryota; kingdom Viridiplantae; phylum Streptophyta; class Magnoliopsida; order Poales; family Poaceae; genus Poa; species Poa annua. Next base: position 96,945,924 of record CM049431.1, on the reverse strand, counting down.
CTAAGATTGGCTAAAACAAAATGATATCCCAAAGGGATAATTAAAAAAACTTACTGTAATAAAATTGGGTCCAGACCTCAGCGGCGTCGTCCGTGCCGACGCCAGCTCCTCGGCTGCCTTTTGTGCCTCCGCCATGATCCTGGCGTCGGACCGCACGCAGTTCTGATGCCTCGCCCCCCTGGACATCTTTCTCCTCCTCCGACCCTGCAATAGAGTCATACTGAACCGGTGCAGTTCTTCGAGTTTGAAAAACTCTGGAAAATCGGAGATGGCGGTGGTGTGGAACCTTAGGGTGTGTTCGTTTTTGGGATGGGGTGGAATGAAATGGAATGGTCATTCCATTCCATTCCACTCCATCCCATGCCATTCAATCTGAGTGTTCGGTTGATTTGTGGAGCATGGAATGGAACGGAAGTTAATTAGCCTAAACAGCCCATTAACTAGATCCTAATGTAATTAGATCCCAATTAATTAGATCCCAATTAATTAGATCCTAATGAAGCAGTGGAAGGTCGCCGCGGCTGTGCTCGTTGCCGACCCACAGCTCGCCTGCTGCCCTCCGCCGGCAACCTCTGTCGTCGCCCTCTGCATCCGCCGGCGACATCGCCCGGTGAACTCCGCCCCCGCGCGCCCCAGCCTCGTGGCTCCGCCTCCGCGTCGTACTCGCCCGGCGAACTCTCCCCCGTGCGCGGCCTCGCGCCTCGTCGCCGCACTTGCCCGGCGAACTCCGTCCCCGCGCGCGCCTAGCCTCACGCCTCCGCACCCGACGACCTGGGGACCGGCCTCGCGCCTCCGCGCCCTCTGCACCGAGGTATGGTCCGACCTCGCGGCCCAGCCTCGTGGCTCCGCCTCCGTGCCCGGCCTTGCGGCTCCGCCTCCGTGCCCCGCCTCCGTGCCCCGCGTCCGCCGCCTCCAGTGTCCGCCCCACGACCTCCAGCGTCCGCCCCGCAACCTCCAGTGTTGTGGTCGCGCCACCCCGGCGACCTCCAGCGACCGGCCCGTCCCTGCGCGTCTCCTGTCCGCGCCGTCATGGTCGTGCCTGTCGAGCAGGGAGGAGGGAGGCGCCGGTGTTGACCTTCGAGGGAGCAGGGAGGACGACAACAAGCGGACGGGAGAGAGAGGGGTTACGTGAGGAGGGAGAAAGGATTAGCGCGTGCGAGCGACCCATTCCACTCGGTCCGGCCGATTTGACCGGACGGGTGCATTCCGCATCTAGCAGAAATATTCTTCTTCGAAGAATCAACCCGTTCCATTCCTTGTCCCAACTGAACACAAGAACGGCCTCCAGGTGTGGAACGGTTCCATTCCATTTCACTTCGTCCTAGAAACAAACACACCTTTAGTGAGCTGTGTTAGGAGAGGAGGGAGGCGCAACCGGTCGAGGGGACAGCCGCTAGACGGCTAGAGCATGGTGCGATGGAGCTAGGATTGGGGCGACTTTGTTGGCTGCATGAGAATGGAATCTGAAGGCCAGGGCTGTTTTGTTGGAGAAGATGAAGTCGGGGATTTGAGCACGTCTTCAGTCTGCTTGTGCAAATTCCTGACAACGTGATTGCTTCTAGTGCTAATTCATAACTCTTGATCATGTGTCTGCTTGTAGTGCTAGTGCTATTTGCTATAGTTAGTGTATACTTGTGGCCTTATTGAGGCCATTTCTGTACCAAGGGCAGTTGTTAAATGGAGTCACCCATCCGTTTAACATTAACCCTATGTTTATACTTAGCTTACTCTCCAGCAATACATGTGATTTTATTGATCTGTATAGGAGGGGACTAATTATGATCAGGTCACCACTAGCTCATATAATAATGTCCTATATAATACATACTAGTGGATAAAAGCGCGGCTAAGCCGCACCCGTGGAGTAAATCGAACTCATATTTGGTAATGATGAACTCTAATAATGCTAAGATATGACGCTTGCGGTGTTGCCTCCGTGTAGCAAACATAATTTAAACCAAGTGGTGTGCACTTTTTAAAGATATGTAGATTTGAAAATTGGCGCAATTCAAAGGAGTTTGTAGGTGAATTTGTTTAGGCTTGGGGAAAAAAAGGAAATCCATGTTAGTCATTGTAATTAAACAGTATGATTTTTTCCGTACTGTTTTGTGCCCAAAAAAAAGTTATTGTAATTATATTTTTGGAATGAGTTAGAATGTGGTGTTTTATATGTCTCCGAATATTTAGCAATTTGAATTATTTATCTGCAAGCTCGATAAGCAATGGGAAAGTTGTGTTATTTAATTAGAATTGGGTGTTCTTGCTGTTTCTGGATATTGAGCAATGTCTTCGAATATTGAGCATTTCGAATTTCTTTTGTTCAAACTTTATAATTAATGTTGAAATCCATGTTGTTTATTGTATATTTTTTGTTCTTTCAAAATTTGTTGAACATGCATGCAGATCTTGGCTGTAAAGATCTTTTTCTCCTTCAAATTTTGATATATTGTTTTTATTTTTCCGAGTTTTGGTTTTAAAGTTATAGATTTTTGGAATTTTAATTGCTGTCTGCATATTTGTGAGACTGAGAAGCGGGACCCACGAGTCAGAATTTTTATTTTTTATTTTATTTCTGGTCCGGAGGCTGACAGGTGGGGCCGCGCTGGCGTCAGCATGACGCAGGCAGCGGAGGAGGCGTTGGAGCCGCTCGCCGGAGCTCTCGACGGTGCGCCCACGCGGCGGCAGACTTGCCCCACGCCACAAGCGCACGTATATTGTAGAGGAAGCGGAGGCGAAGCAGACGGGCGGCACGCCGAGCAATCTGGTCATCGGAGCCACCGCCGGCAGATGAATTTGTGGCGGTGCACGTGGAAGATGGCGGCGATGAATCCGGCCGATTCCGGCGACCCCGTGAAGCGTCCGTGGGCTAGGAGGTGCATGTAGAGGCGGCGAAGCTCCCTTGGCCCCTGGATTTGGGCTAGGAGGAGGCTAGCGCCAGCGCTGGCCGGCGGCGGCTCCGGCGAACTCGCAGCCACGAGAGAGAGAAAGAGGAAGGGGGGTACTGCACTGATGGGTTCATAGCATAGAAAACAAAAAAATTCCTACGGTGTGAACAAACCAACAAGTTAAGATCTAGTTTAGGAGATGCTCGTAACGAGTAGAACAAATTCCAAGAGAACTAACCCTCGAAGACCGTAAGCATTTCGAGAATAATTCTCGTGGATGACGTAGTCGTTCACTCGCCGATCTCAAGATCGTGAAGATGTGTGCTGCAACGGGCAGCGCCTCCGTACTCGGTCACACGTACGGCTTGATGACGACCTCCGTTCCCTCGATCCAGCGGGGCAGCGGAAGTAGTAGAACCACCGGAAACTCCGGTAACACGACGGCGTGCTATGGTGGAGAAACTAATCGGCCATGGCTTCACCAAGCGGATGGCTGGAAGGTGGAGCAGCGGGAGGAGGGAGAGAGAGGCAAGTATGTGGGGAGAGGGAGCTTACACCCCTCTTTATATAGGAGGGGGAGGGAGCCACGAATTTGGAGTGCCCCCACCTCTCCCCTCATCATGTGAGTGTAGTCTCCACTCAACCCACTCATTCTCTCATCAATTCCCACTCAAAATTCCACGAATTTTATTTCTTTTTAATATTTGTTAATTCTATTAACAAACATTGCCCACTTGGCTCATTTGTTAATTTTATAAACAACCATTGGCAACCATTGACAATTAACTCCTTGAACTATTTCAATATTACCCGAAACAATTTCGGTGCTATCCAAACTTTTCTCCGAAATTCCATGTCTATCCAAAATCGTCGACAAACCTTAAGTGAATAATGTATACATGATCGAGACACCTCTCCGATCAATAGTCAACAGCGGGATCTGGAGATCCGTAATGACTCCTACATATTCGATGATGAATCTTGTGATCGTGTGAACCAAAAAATTCATAACCAATTCCTTTTGTCTCGCGATATTTTACTTGTCCGAGATCCGATCATTGGTATCATCTATACCTAGTTCGATCTCGTTCCCGACAAGTACTCTTTACTCGTTCTGTGATATCACATCCTTGTGACCTAGTCACGTGCTTGCAAGCGGTGTCGATGTGATATCACCGAGAGGGACCAGAGTATATCTCTCCGTCATCTGGATGGACAAATCCTACTTCTTGATCCATGAGTCTCAACTAATACTTTCTTAATACTCAACGCCACCTTTATAATCACCCTGCTATGGTGTGACGTTTGATGTCATCAAAGCATTCTTCCGGTGTTAGTGATTGACATGATCTCATGGTCTAAGGATTAGGGTTACTTCGTATGCTCAGTACAACAATATAAACTTAATGACTTGATCGTATTGCAATACTTAATTGGGGTGTGTTCATCATATCATTCTCCTAATGACGTGATCCCGTTATTAACAACATCCAGTGGTCATGATCAGGAAACCTTGATCATCAGTTAAACGAGCTAGTAAAACGAGAGACGTTACTAGGAACTCTAATTTGTTCATTATCACACATGTATTAATGTTTCCGATTAATACAATTCTAGCATGAAAAATAAATATTTATCATAAACATGGAATAAGATAATAACCACTTTATTATTGCCTCTCGGGCATATTCCTTTCATGCACGTGGAAAATTGCGGCTGGGTCCTCGTAGTTTCACAGTTTTACGGATCAGTCCTCCGTAGTGTTGTTTCGTGGAGCGCGGAGCGAATTTGCGATTTGCCAGATGCTTTTGTGTAAAAGAGACGTGGTGACCGTGGATGGGCGACGCGACGGCCTCCCATTGGCCAAAAATAGCGATGAACAGTAGAAGAGCGCCTGAAATCGCACGGATGGTGTCGTCCTTTATATATAGTAGGATGTAGGATGCTTTGGAGTTGAGAAAGCGATTTTGGGTACATGTTCTGAAATATCAAAACAACGAGGCGCAAACAATATTTATATCTTCGTGTCTTCGAGTGAGGAATTATTGGTCGCACAAAGAGATGGATCTCCAAGAAATAAAACAGCGAAAAATGTTATGTTACTTGGAATTTGGTTTTTAATTATTCTTTTAAAATGGTGTCAATTTTTTTTTGAATGGACACCGGGGGAGGGAGAAGACCCTCCACCTGAATTGTATTCATTTTATGGCTAATGAGTGAAGGAGATATGCCCTAGAGGCAATTAATAAAGTGTATTCTTTATCATATCTCGTTTGTTCATAATAGGTTTTTTTGTCATGCTAGAACAGTATTAAGCGGAAACATTAATGCGGGTGTGATACGTAAACAACCAGGTCCCTAGTAGCCTCTACTAAGACTAGTTTCGTTGCGCGATTGATGATCGAGGTTTCCCGGTCATGGGGCATGGCGCCGGTCAGCAATGAGAGTCATATCGCTAGAGAACGATGTGATGGACATACCCAGATTTGGAGAACATAGTCGTTACGCCTTTGACCGTGAGATCAACTCTTATTGTTATTCCCGGAAGATACTTTGATTGTACCAAACGTCGTATCTTATTTAGTATGACAATAACGGTGATACTTTTGGATATCGGAAAGGAGTAGTTGAGACGAGGGGTCAAGAGCGGGATTTGCCAGTCCGCATAGCAGGATAGATACTCTCGGACCCACTCGGTGAGATCATGTCTAATGAGCTTGCAAGCATGTGACTAGGTCACGGAGACATGAGATCATGAACGAGTAGAAGATAGCGTCGTCGGTAACGAGGTCGGGATTAGGTATGGAGATATCTATGGAACGACGCTCGGACGTGCTAAGTATCGCTATGGCAAAAGGTCTAAGACTTTACGTTCAGGTTTGATAGATGAAAATCATTCGTTATATCTCAGGGATTAATTCATGGGGTCCAGGCCTACGAGTTAGTCGTTGATCATTGAGGAGTCTTGATCATACCTGATATTATATCGAACCGCTAGGGTAACACACTTAAGGGGTTTCGACAAGACAACCGGAAAGGAAGGAGATCACCGGGAGCGTCCCGGGAGGGTTCCGATGGAGATCGGGCAGCGACGAAAGAGTTTTCGGAGCTAGGAAAAATTATATATATTATGTTTGATATTAATTAGTGTTATTAATATGCAAATATGATTTTATATATTTATTTTCGAATTTATTTAGGCTGATTTCCCTAAATGGGCCTTCTGGTCGAAAGAAGGCCCAAGAGGGGGAAAAATCCCTAGGGGATTCGGTGGGGGCCAAGGTGGCCGGCCTGGATGGGCCAAGGGGCCCACCAGGGGGCCGGCGCACCAAACCTAGCCGCACCAGGCATGTGGGGATAGTCCCACATTGCCTGGCTGGCAAGGTTGACTCCCCCTGGGAGCCTATATAAGAAAGGGCACCCCCAGCCTTTTAATTCACCAATTAATTCCCGATTTCTCTCTCGATCGCGTGGTTCCCAAGTTGGAGCCGCGCCGAGCAGAGCAAGGGGATCTCCTCCACCATAGCCCGTTGTCGCGCTGCTGGTGTTCCGTCCAAGTCTTCCGCTGCTCGTCCTGGACTGGAGCTTCGGAGGCCGTCGTCTCCACCGTACGTGTGCGACTCCCTGCGAGGTGCTGCGCTAGCGGTACTCGGAGGCCTGCTTCCTCTACACGACCTTGAGGTCGGCTTCGTCGGTCTTCATCGACAACGTTTGTGCGGGAACGTAATCCCCGCTTTCGATCTACAAGGGTACGTATTCCGATCTCCGTTCGTACTACTATATCTGCATAGAATAGATCTTGGCATGCTTTTAGGATATCGTCGGTAGGAATTTTTTTGTTTTCTGCACACGATCCCCTTCAATGAGTTCATGTGAACCAGAATTACATGGATGCACAAAGGGGGGAATAAAACAGAAACAACACACACCAACAAAGGGGGGGGGGGAATACAGGCACACTTGAGAAGCACTAACATGCGTGCTCGCGTGACGACCACCACCAGAGAGACGGGTAGGACATTGCTTTGAGGAGTGTGTCAGACACCGTGGAAGGGCATCACATTACCGAGACATTGCAGACCGCAACACCACCACCTGCTTGCATGGCGACTGCCCCACACGTCAGCAAACCAGGAGCTGACGTGGGGCTACCTTGCGGGTAGCCCACGATGAGGCTACCTGGGCCGCGCCAAGGATGGAAAGGCCCGCAGAAGGCCCACTCGGGGTATCTCGTATCCTAGTCCAACTCGGGTAGGACTTGTAACCTACCGTATCTGTACCAACCACCCGAGACCTGGCTGCCTATAAAGCCAGGAGGGTTGCCCGTCCTAGAGGACACGCTCAGAACCACAAACCCTAGCGAGATCGCAATCTCGCCATTGTAATCGCTACTCGCATCAATAACCAGACAAGCAGGAGTAGGGTGTTATCCTCCGGGAGCCTGAACCTGGGTAAACCTCGCTTGTCAGCCGTCGTGATCACCTTGCACTCTCCTCTCTCCCCATCAATCAACCCGGGGTGCACAACCCTGGGACTTGCCGAGTTAGCACCTCGTCAATTGGCGCCGTCTGTGGGAAGGCAAACAAGTGCTAGGATCATGGTCACGCCGGCTCCATCCGCAATGAAGATCGGCGCACCCGCCATCAGGGAGTCGATCCAATTCGGCTCCTTCGAGTACGTCATCCACTCGCCAGCTCATCAATCGGTGTACGCCGATCTGGACAAAGGTATACACATCACCTTCGGCTCCATATTCTGTTGCATCGATAGTCGTGGCATGCTCAGGTCTACGACTACTGCATTACGCGCGGCGGCGTCATCAAAATCACCGACCACCGCGTCCGCTGGACCCGCGGAGATCGCATCTGCCGCACCTGCGGAGATCGCAGCCGCAGCACCCGCAGAGATCGCATCTGCCGAACCCGCGAAGATCGCATCTGTCGCACCCGCAGAGGTCGCGCCAGTTGCACCCGCGAAGAGGACATCGACAACGACAATCTCGGCAACGACCGCGTGAATCGAGTCCGCTACGCCAACCTCGGTCGTGCGGTCGATCAAGTCAAGATCCACCCCCACCGTCGCACCCGCGCGGCCAACCAGGGGCCCGCGTCCGACAACCATGTCACGCGCGCCCCCGTCTTCATGGAGATCCCAGGTCTACCCCAAGCCACTCGCACTCGCCCCGTCGAGTGCGGGCACATGGACAATCGCGAAGAGACGCGACAGCGGGTGCGCCGCGCGCCACGTTGCGGCAATTTTCGACCCCGAGCAAGAAGCGGGTGACATAAGTAGCAGCGGCAGCACCAACTCTCCAATCCATGCCTACCCCAGACAGGTCTTCATGGCCGGCACAGCGCCGCATGACGACGAAGACGAACCCGCATACCCACTGGAGGTGGACATGCCGGACCAGACGAAACTTGTCATCACGCGTGATATGGCGATCCAAGCCATGAAGCATGTGGACGAGGGCACGTTCCCGCCACCCAACGCACCTCGAGACGATCACCTGGCGGTCCAGTACTTGCTACGCAAGGAAGGCGAACGAATTCGCGCCGAAAAGGCCGAACTTCTCAGGCGCAAAAGGGACGCGGATGCGTCGAGTGCCAGGCGAGCTGCTCTCTCCTTCACATCCTCCACAGAGGTGAATCAGGGAGCACGGCGAACCAGAGCCCGTGTCCCCCACATGGGAGAAGCCGATCGAACAAGGCTCACCCGCAACCTCGACTCGTCCTTCGTCACCGAAGACGAGAATGGGATACCCGTCCCGAAGACGGCGAATGCCGCCCTGATATCAGTCGAGACATACCTCCGGCTCACGCAGCCACCGGAGGGTGACGCGCGCTCCCTCCTCCACAAGCAACAAATTGCCTCCATAAGGGCAATCGAAGAAGCTCTAGCGGCCAAGGGGCCAGGTAATCAAGCTCACGAACCAACGACGTCGGGCATCCCGGCGGCGCAGCGACAGCCAGTCAAGGACCTTCGAGACGTCCTGACACAGAAGACGGTGGACCGTAACCGCAAGGAGCGTTCGGCTAACGCAGCACAGGCGGACGACCATACCAACCGCGACTTCGAACCATGTGGTGCGGCATGCTTCGGTTTCAACATCCGCGACACCCGTATGCCTAAAGGCTTCAAGTTAACGGCCGGCACACCAAAGTACGACGGAAAGCAAGACCCGAAGTTATGGCTCGAGGACTACCTTATTGCTTGCACCTGCCAAGGCGGAACATCGACCACGGCAATGCAGTACATCCAGCTCATGCTGACAGACTCTGCACGCGGGTGGCTCACAAGCCAACCCAAAGACTCTTTCCGAACATGGGAGGAATTCCAAGATAACTTCATCAAGAGTTTCTCAGGAACATTCGCCAGGCCAACGACCTACATCGAGTTGCAGGCCTGCAAGCAAGGGAAGGACGAGTCGCTCCGATCTTACATCCAGAGGTGGACGCTCCTCCGCAATACCATGGAACCCGTATCAGAGGACAGGGTGATGGACGCCTTCATGCATGGCGTTGCTCGCCGCGACCTCCGGGAAGAGTTTGGTAGGCTCCAGCCGAAGACCACAATAGAGTTAATGAAGACAGCCAACCAATGGGCTGAGGGAGAGGACTACGTCCGCGAAACTTCTCCCAAAAAGGAAGGCGAAACAAGCAACTGGCGCGAGTCACGTCAGAAGAGGAAGGCACGTTACACGCACGACTCAATCGAGTTAGTAGCGGCGGGTTATGAAACCCCCCGCGAGGTCAAGCGCGAGGGCAGCAGACAGCACGAGCAAAGTCGACAGCCCAGCTCGAGTCAGTACAACCGTGGCAGCAGCAGCATCGACCACAGCGATGGAAGTCAGAAGCGCGAGTGGAAGCGCTCGTTAACCCCGGCAGAGGAACTGATGCAACCATGTAAGCATCACTCGTTCCGCAACCCGGCCACAGGAAAATGGGGTTCAAACCACCTGTTAAAGGATTGTCGCAAAGCAAGAAAAATCTACCACGCCATGCAGCAAATCATCGCCCCAGTACATGCCATACAAGCGGCACCGCAGCTAGCCATCCAGGCAGCACCCGCAAACAACAATCAAGTGCAGGCGGCAGGAGCGTTCCCCCAGCCGCAGCAGCAGCAACAAGGTCCGTCGGCAGCAGCCGACGCGTACCCAGCCGCACGGGGACAGTTGAACATGATCCAGAAGGGACCCCCGTCGAACAGGAGGCAGAAAATCATCACACGCCAAGTACTTCAAGCCATCAACAGCCCGCGCGCGGTACCAGACTACCTGCGCGGGTCGGAAACACCAATCACATTTTCCAGGGCAGATCACCCAGCGGAGGTAGTCCGACCAGGGCACGCCGCACTCGTGATTGAGGCTTTGATCGGGGACTACAGCCTGAAGAAGGTGTTCCTGGACGGGGGCAGCGGCATCAACATCATATTCGCCGACACCCTCAGGCAAATGAACAGGTCGACAGAGAAATTGCCAGAATCGGAGACCACCTTCCACGGCATAGTACCAGGGCAAGCAATCACGCCCATGGGAACAATCACACTCGACGTCATCCTCGGTACACCCGAACACTTCAGAAAGGAGTCGATAGACTTTGAGGTCGTCGACTGGAAGTCACAATACCATTCCATCCTAGGACGCCCAAGCTTTGCCAGGTTCATGGCGGTACCCCACGACGCCTACCTGATGATAAAACTACCCGGGCCAAAAGGAGTAATCACCGTCCGCGGTGACTTTGGGCTCTCCAACAGCTGCGACCGCGAGTTTGCCAAGATCTCCGAGTCTTTCGGCGTCGAAGAGCGATTCAAAGCCATATCAGCCGACAACGACAAGACCGTCTTCCCGGCTCGCAAGAAGCCTGCCAAAGACGCAGCGTTCAACACGAATGACGACACCGTCACCCACCAAGTCCATCCGACTGACAGTGGAAAGACGGTCAAGGTCTCATCGAGTTTGACCCCCGCATAGGAAAGCGCGCTCGTCGGGTTCCTACGTGAGAACTGGAAAATCTTTGCATGGCAACCCTCTGACATGCCAGGGATACCCAGGGAACTCGCCGAGCACTCTCTAAAAGTCCACGAGGACGCGAGGCCAGTCAAGCAATCCATGCGACGCTTCTCAGGACCCAAACGAGACGCGATCACCATGGAAGTCGACAGATTATTGCACGCCAAGTTCATCCGAGAGATCAAAGACTCGGACTGGGTCGCCAACCCGGTTCTAGTTGAGAAAAAGAAGACGAAGAAACTACGCATGTGCGTGGACTTCACCGCAGTCAATAAATGCTGCCCCAAAGACCACTTCCCGCTCCCGCGGATAGACCAGATCATCGACTCGACTGCAGGTTGCGAACGCCTATCTTTTCTGGATGCCTACTCAGGTTACCAGCAGATCAGGCTGAAGGTCGAGGACGAAGAGAAGACAGCTTTCATCACACCCGACGGCGTTTTCTGCTACCAGACGATGCCGTTCGGGTTAAAGAACGCAGGTGCCACGTACCAGCGGACAATGCAAGCATGCCTCAAGGGGCTAATCGGGCAGATCGTCCAAGTCTACGTCGATGATATCGTCGTCACTACCCGGAAGGAGGATACCCTAGTCGACAATCTACGCAAGGTCTTCGCCGCGCTGGACGTGTACCAGATCAAACTCAATCCAGAGAAGTGCGTGTTCGGCGTGCCAGCCGGAGAGCTACTAGGGTACCTTGTATCCGCAAGAGGAATCGAAGCAAATCCCGAGAAGGTGCAGAACATACTCACAATGCCAGCACCAACGAAGCTCAGGGAGGTGCAACGATTAGCCGGCCGAGTCGCAGCTCTTAGCCGGTTCGTTAGTAAGTTGGGAGAAAAGGCCTTACCCTTCTACCAACTGATGAAGAAGTCAGACAAGTTCGAGTGGACGCAAGAGGCGCAGGACGCATTCGACCATCTCAAGAAGACACTGACAACCTCTCCGGTCCTCGTGGCACCACTGGAAAACGAGCCGCTCTACCTGTACGTTTCAGCAACAAACAGGGTGGTGAGCACGGTGCTCGTAGTCGAACGCGAAGAGGAAGGGCACAGCCACCCGGTGCAGAGGCCCGTCTACTACCTTAGCGAGGTGCTCACCTTGTCCAAGCAGAATTACCCGCATTACCAGAAGCTGGCATACGGAGTCTTCATGACCTCCAGAAAGGTCGTCCACTACTTCTCCGAGCACCCGATCACGGTGGTAAGCTCCTCCGGACTAGCAGACATCCTCACAAATCAGCGCGCGACAGGACGAGTCGCCAAGTGGGTTGTCGAACTAGGACCATGGGGGCTGAAGTATGCTCACCCGAAGTCCATCAAGGCCCAAGTCCTCCCAGAATTCACCACTGAGTGGATAGAAGCCCAGCTACCGAACATCCCCGACTTGTCCAACGCATGGACAATGTACTTCGATGGCTCCAAGAAATTCAAGTCAGCCGGGGCAGGAGTCGTGCTCATTTCCCCCAAAGGCGACAAGCTCAAGTATGTCTTGCAGATGGACTTCCCGAAGCCGTCCAACAACGAAGCCGAATACGAGGCCCTGATCCACGGCATGCGGATGGCCAAGAACTGCGGCGCCACGCACCTCATGATCTACGGCGACTCCTACCTGGTGGTACAGCAAACCATGAAGTCCTGCGACGCCATCGCTGACAACATGATCGCCTACAGAGACCTCTACAATCAGATGGAAGGAAACTTCGACGGCTGCGAGCTACGCCACGTCGGCCGTGAAAGCAACGAGGAAGCCGACGCCCTAGCTAACATGGGCTCGGACAGGGTGCCAGTCCCACCCGACGTCTTCCTCGAGTGCATCACACAAAGATCCATCAAGACTCAGAGTACAGCAAGCACTGCAACCACAAAAGGCGATGTCAACCCGCCAAGCCAGGACAAGGTCCCCATGGAAGTCATGCTAGTCGAAGCCACATGGACAGGACCATACCTGGCATACATACTGCATCAGAAGCTGCCAGCTGACCCAGTCGAAGCAAAGCGCATCATCACACGCTCCAAAAGTTTCACCGTCATCAACGGGGAACTCTACAAAAGAAGCATATCAGGAATCCTGCAAAGGTGCATACATCCAGTCGACGGCCAAGCCATCCTACTCGACATTCACGCGGGTACATGCGGACATCACGCAAGCAGCCGAGCACTGGTGGCCAAGGCGCTACCAGCCGGGTTCTACTGGCTCACAGCCATGCAGGACGCCGAGGAGCTGGTGAAGAAATGCACAGGATGCCAGGAATTTGCCAACAAGCCGCACGCCCCAGCATCGGAGCTCAAAACAATACCACTAGCCTGGCCCTTTGCCCAATGGGGCCTGGACATGGTGGGCCCGCTGAAGAAATCCTCACCCGGAGGTCATACCCACCTCCTGGTCGCAGTCGATAAATTCACAAAGTGGATCGAAGCCGTGCCCATCACAAGTTCGACTGCGTCCACAGCGGTTAACTTCATCAGGTCAATCATCTTCAGGTTTGGAGTACCTAACGGGATCATCACCGACAACGGCTCGAACTTCACAGCCGAGGAATTCAAAGACTTCTGCTCAGAGCAGGGGATCAAGCTCAACTACGCGTCGGTCTCGCACCCGCAGTCCAACGGACAAGTAGAGAAGGCCAATGGCTTAGTCTGCAACGGCATCAAGAAGCGACTGCGCGTACCCCTAAAACGCGCAGCGGGCGCATGGGTGGAAGAACTGCCATCAGTCCTCTGGAGTCTGCGAACAACGCCGAATAGATCTACCCAGTACACGCCATTCTTCATGGTGTATGGTGCAGAAGCGGTCCTCCCCTGCGACATCAAGTTCGACGCGCCAAGAGTAGTCGCCTACGACGAGTCAGAAGCAGAGGAAGCACTCGAAGACAGCAGAGACGTCCTGGACGAAGCACGCGACATCGCCCTGGCACGATCAGCCGTGTATCAGCAGGACCTGCGTAATTATCATACTCGGAGGCTGCGACCAAGAGCGTTCGCGGCAGGCGACCTAGTTCTTCGACTCAAGCAAAAGAAGGTGCACAAACTCGCTTCCCCATGGGAGGGCCCGTACATCGTAACAGAAGCAATAGGCAATGGAGCATACCGCCTAAAGGACTCGAAGACAGGAGCGGACTGTAGCAACCCGTGGAACGTAGCACAACTCCGCCGGTTCTACGCCTAGTTCAAAGCAAGCATTGTACAAGGAAGTCAACGCGGCAGGTTTCAGACGCACTCTTTCCCTTACCAGGGTACTTGAGGGGACTGGAAGGTTTTTAATGAGGCGGCCTGTTCGCAAGAATCAATAAAGTGATTTGAAGAAAATTTGTCTCCTCTTTCCCGTCTATCAAGAAGATCAAAAATCCTAGGCCGCCACTCGATCCACTCGGGGGCTGGCCACACAGGTTGAAATAATAGCTTAGGCCGCTACCCGAACCACTCGGGGGCTGCGCCATACAAGCACGCCAAAAATCCTAGGTCGCCACCCGACCCACTCGGGGGCTGCGCCATACAGGTTGAAATAAAAGCTTAGGCCGCCACCCAACTTGCTCGGGGGCTGCGCCACACAAGCACAGAATCAAAAATCCTAGGCCGCCACTCGACCGACTCGGGGGCTGCGCCATACAGATCAAGTCCAAAATCCTAGGGCGCCGCCCACCACACATGGGGGCTGCGCCACACAGGTCACACTTGCAACCCTAGGCTACCACTCGACTTACTCGGGGGCTACGCCAAACAGGACTCAGAAAAATCCTCGGCCGCCACTCGAACCTACTCGGGGGCTGCGCTGCACAGGTCAAGTTCCAAATCCTAGGTCACCACCCGACATACTCGGGGGCTGCGCCAAACAGGTAACACTTGCAATCCTAGGCCGTCACTCGACCTACTCGGGGACTGCGCCAGACAGGAATTATTCAAAACCTTAGGCCACCTCTTGAACGACTCGGGGGCTGCGCCGTACAGGTCAAGTTACAAATCCTAAGTCGCCACCTAATAAAATCAGAGGCCGCGGCATACAGGTAACACTTGAAAAACCTAGGCCGCTGCTTAGCACACTCGGCAGATGCGCCACACAGGTCGCAAATCGAATCAGGCACCCTCACTTTCGAATAAACAGATCAATTCTCATTACTCGAAAAAGTACTGTAATCTGTTACATTATATTTACACAAGCATACTTGCCCTGTATGGCTAACCTTGTGCATCAGACGACAGCTACTCTAAACTGCAGGTTCAGCCTTTGGCGCATCGAGAGGACCTACAAGCCGCTCGCTCAAGTCCTGGACTTGCCGGATAATCCGGCGCGCAGCCGGCAAGGTCTCGTCGAAGTCGTCGTCACCTGGCAGGCCTTCAAGCACCCGCTCAAGCGGAAGATGTGGCCGGTGCATCCGAACGTACGCCAGCGCCGCGTTTGCACCAGCCACAAGCTGAGCGTCGACAACTTCCTTCAGCCCTTCGCCATCGCGGAACCTCTCCAGCAAAGCAGGCAACCCGTTCGGTTGCGCATTATGTGGGAAGTACACGCGGTTGACGTGCCAAAGTGTCTTCCGGCAGCTCTCCAGAAGAAAGGCAGCGCGCCACGTACGATCAAGCATGGTGGCAAGGACGCGCCCCCTCGACTTGTTCACCCAGAACTGGCGAGCTTCATAGGAGTCGCCGGACGCCTCTCGAGTGACTCGCTCTTCAACGCGAGTCCGTTCGGCCTCCCAATCGGGATTAACATCTGCGCACACGAACTGCAATTCAGAACGAGAAGGGCAAACAAGGGTGAAGGCAGCCGCCAACATGATACATACCCTGCAACTGCCGACTGATCAGGTCCATCTCTCCAAGTAAAAAATCTTCACGACGTGAGAACTCCGCCGTGGGATGCGACTGGGAGCGCTGCAACAGCCGCTCCGTATTCTTCAGGGTCGCCTCAAGCTCCACCACCTTGTTCTTCAAATAGGTGATTACCCGCTGATCATTTGCGCTGCGCGGAGGAGCCGGCGCCGCCCGACGACGGCGAGCACCCGAAGAGGAAGCCACGCCACTCGGCTCGGCCAAGGGAGAAGGTGGAGCATCATCGCGCATGGCACTCTGTCAGGAATACGCAGAGTCAATACAGAAATGCGACTGCCAAGCACAGCTCAACTCAGAAGGCAGAAAAGTCAGCAAAATCAATACCGAAGAGCAAAAGACCCTACAGGGCAATATTCATTACAAACATGAAGTTCAAAATACAGGTCACAGCGACTGCCGCATCCCTACAACTATGCCTACTCTAGGGCCGCGGACTGCGACCGGGAACGGCCCTTCCGAGCAGCCGCCTCAGCCGCCTTAGCAAGGGCCCTCTCGAAGAGTGCCACAAGCTGCGCAGCCAGCTGCGAGGCGCGCTCCTTCACGCCACTCAACGACGCGGTCCGGCCATCGGGTTTGCGAGGAAAACCGCTGACGACCTTCTCGAAGTCACCTGGAACTTGGTGGCCTAATAGGAGCTGGAAGGTGAGCTCGGAGCCGCGTACCGTCTGCGACCGCGTGAAGTCGGCGATGGTGGTCGCATCCCCAAACGGTGCAGCCAGAGCGTCCACGGTCGCTGGCGGCTGGTTGCCCGGGAAAATGCTCTGATGCACCACGGCCAGAGCTCCGGTCGACTTCTCCAACGCGGCGGAAGACTTCTTCAGGGCATCCGAGGCGTAGGCGCAAACCCGGTCGAAGAAGCCAACCGCGGTCGCCAAGTCGACCGTGTCACTCGACGCGTCTTCCGGAGGAGCTCCACCGCAAGTCTCTGCGCCGAAACTCAAAGTCAGGACAAGAAAAAGAACGAAGACTCAGTAAGCGTCAAGCCGACACTCACCCCCAAGAACAACGGCGAGTGAAAGGAGGCGACCGATTTGAGTTTTCTCCTGGGCGACCCGCGCCAGCTCCCGCTCTCGAGACTCACGAAGAGCTTTCTCAAGCTCATCCACCCGGCCAGTAGCCTGGTCCAGCGAGGAACGCAGTTGGTCCCTCTCCTTCTCCAGGCGAACATAAGCCGCGGCTGCGTCGAGCTGCTGGCGATAGTATGGCTGAAAATAAAAAAGAGCAACGTGTCAATAAAGTTGCGGGCGACTATACTAGTCACCCACACCTTCGGGGGCTACTCCCATCGGGAGCGCTGATCGCGCAACCGATGAGAAATCAGAAATACAAGGAAAACACGAGAAGACTTACATGGTCCAGGAGCTCAAGGTCCTCGGCAGCCGAAGGAGGAGCCCGGCTAGACGAGGCCAGGCCGGCGGCCTCAACATGCACCTTCTCCACCACCAAAGGCGTCTCCAGCCCAGTCGAAGGGCCAGAAGTAAGCTCCGTGTCCCGAAGGGGGGAGCTGACGTTGTCAGAGCGGTGGCTGCAGCAAAATCAAGAACACAAGTCAACTAAACGGCGAACCTGCAAAGTACTACTCGAAGAACATGTTGCAAAGAAACTAACCTGGGGTGCTGGCGTCGTCGAAGCTCGACAGAGAAGGCGAGGGCATCCGCGCGAATGACAGAGGCGCTGCAGAGCTGACTGGAGGAACGTTGAGAGGTTCCTCCCAGCCACCCGAAGATTGCGCACCCGGGGACGTCGCCACGGTCTCCTCCTCAGCAACATCCACACCCCTGGCAGGCGACGACGCGGTGGCAGACTCGCCGCGACTCGGAAGCTTCCGCTTCTTCTTCGCGGGTTCCGCCACTTCGTCTTCCTCCTCCACCTCATCGCGGGGAGAATGTGCGGAAGGGATTTCTTCGTCCTCGCCCTCCTCCTCGACGAACTTCGATTCATCGTCGGGTCCGTTCTCAGGGAGAGGAGGATAGCTGATGAACTGAGCCCGACCCTAAAGCAAAGTAGACGCAAGTCGAATCAAAATGCAAAGTAGACTCAAGTCGAAGAAGTACAAAAAGAGAGCAAGATCAGACTCACCTCAGGAACGGGTTTCGCGGCCCCGTAAGGAGAAATCGGGCACTTGACGTTGCATGCGTCCGCGGCTCGGAGGTTGGTGATGGACCTGACGTTGGCCTCCACCTCCTCGTCATCCATCGGCTTGGCGCTAACGCCTTCGGCGGCCCACATCGGGTGAGGCCGGGCGCTGAGTGGCTGCACCCGAAGACGGAAGAAGGTGGCCATCAGAAAGACGCCATCCGCATCACGCCCAAGGGACTGAGTCAGCTCGTGCAGCAGGGACAGCAGGGGCCGCACAGCCTCCTTCTCCACGGCAGACAGCGGGTGCGCCCAGGCGCCGGTCTTCCGCAGTCCGCGCTGGCCGTCGAACGCGTCCAGTCCGTCGTCGTTCGACTGGACGTAGAACCATCTCCGGCGCCACCCTTGGACGGAGTCGGACTTCTTCATCTGGAAGTACGCGATATCACCGCGCACCTGGATTCCGAAGCCGCCCACTGGGAAGGTCAGCCCACTCTTCCCCACGTTCTTGCGAACGAGGAAGAGCGACTTCCACAGTGCCCAGTGGGGCGCGACGCCCAGGAAGCACTCGCATAGCACGATAAAGCCCGCGATGCTCAAGACGCCATTGGGGGTCAGATCATGGATCTGCACCCCATAGGCATACAGGAGTCCGCGCACGAAATCGTGCATGGGGAACCCGAAGCCACGCGGAATGAAGTCCGCGAAGCAAACGCGCTCCCCATCGCGTGGAGTGGGAAACACTTCTTTGCCAGGGACTCGTACCTGGACTTCGTCCGCGGGTGGCAGCAGGCCTTGCGCGCGGAGCAGCTCCACGTCGGGCCTCTTCATTGACGACCTCTGCCAGTCGCCCTCGGGCTTCTTCATCACCCCTGCGTCGTCGGCGGCGGCGGAGGAGGAGCCAGCAGCGCCCTTCGGCTTGCCCATTGCCTAAGTCGCAGGGTGCGTGGACAGATTGCTTTGAGCTTGGGGCGGCGGCGGCAATGGCAGAGCGCAAGAGGAGAGGGAAGGCAAGAATCGTTTGGAGAAGATGACATACCAAAGGCCGAGGCGCAATACTTATTCCTCGCGGATCGGCATCTCAACCGTCCATCAGGCAAGGGCCCCGAGCGAGAGCATCCAGCCGTCCACGTGTCGCACGGAGAAACCAATCGTCGCCGCCAACTTCCTCCACTACGCACGAGAACCGAGGCGTCGTCATCGTGCCGCGCAAATTTCGCGCCCACTTCGGAGACGTGACAACTGTGGACGTGGTCAGCTCTGACAGCGGGGCCCACCACGTCACGTCCCATCGGGCGCAGAGGCGTGCAGCACAACCGTCATCAATGACGTCACCAAGCCAACGGCTCCGAAATTAACCGAAGAAACTCGAAAGATTCATTCGAGTGGTAAGCTTCACAGCTGAAATCAACAAGGTAAGATCAGCCAGTGATCCGAGCACCCGAAGTAACCTTTCGGGTGGCAACACAGTAAGCTCAGGCAGCCGAATCCATCCAACAAGTAAGCCAAAGCAGGCTGAATAGAAGCAAGCTTCACAAGAAGAAGTCAAAGTAATTCGACTGCACAGATTACTCCCATCGGGAGCGGCTGGTTCGACTGAAGAAATTCGAGTTTAAGCTCAAGATCAAGCAATCCAATGGCGCGTCCAGGAAGAAGGAGTCCTTTGTCCGACTCTGAGATTCGATCAAGCACTCGGGGGCTACTGACGTGGGGCTACCTTGCGGGTAGCCCACGATGAGGCTACCTGGGCCGCGCCAAGGATGGAAAGGCCCGCAGAAGGCCCACTCGGGGTATCTCGTATCCTAGTCCAACTCGGGTAGGACTTGTAACCTACCGTATCTGTACCAACCACCCGAGACCTGGCTGCCTATAAAGCCAGGAGGGTTGCCCGTCCTAGAGGACACGCTCAGAACCACAAACCCTAGCGAGATCGCAATCTCGCCATTGTAATCGCTACTCGCATCAATAACCAGACAAGCAGGAGTAGGGTGTTATCCTCCGGGAGCCTGAACCTGGGTAAACCTCGCTTGTCAGCCGTCGTGATCACCTTGCACTCTCCTCTCTCCCCATCAATCAACCCGGGGTGCACAACCCTGGGACTTGCCGGTCTCAGCCAAAGGGGCAGCCCCAAGCACTCTAGCCTAGCATCAGTGCCACGTGGGGAGGTGAACTTGTCGCCGAAGGGGGCCGATCAACCGAGACCCCACCAACAACACGAAGCTCACGACAATGCCGCAACAATCCCCATCGGATGTTCACCAAGCTTGCACAGCCAGCAAGCACGCCAAGATTTTATACTGGTGGGTTTTAAATGATGCAATGTATGTTGACAATGTCATGGAGCCCTGGAGCTGACAAATGTTGGAGGCCGACGGAGAGGGAAGCATGCACATCACAGCTCCAGTCAACCAAATCGTTGACGGACGATACTGGTATACCGCGGCGTTGACTGCCCTCTTCTAACGACGCCCCGTGTATTCAGAATCAGTGCTCTACAGTAGTCGCGTTGATGGAGCTTCCCGGGTGCGTGTACCGCTTCACATCAGCTTCTACGCCTCCGTCTTGTAGTAGTACTGTAGTACTGTAGTATGGTTTCAGGTGGGGCGGGAGTGGGACTTCCGTTCCCACCATTTATTCTGATCCTACAAACCCGTTGCCCCCACAAACCAGCGATCCCACTAACAGATTTTTTTGGTGGGCCCTCACGGGATCTCCCGTTTCTCCCGTCAGAATCCCGTGCGCCACCCTACGTGCGTGCGTGGTCGGTCGTACCAGATTTTGTGCTAGCACGTAGCTTTTCCGGTGGTACTGAACGACATGCAACAAACTAACTTATCAGATTACACAATAAATCCACACAGTAACTCCTCAGATTACAAAGTACACTACTCTGTCTATGGACTGCATGCAAGAAACTAACTTTTAAGATTACAAGTTACACTAAATCTCCAGGTACATTTTACAGGTTGAAACACCTGCATGTTACGGCAGTGCATACAAAGTTCCAAATTTAAGTAGCTGAACCAACGAAGTAGACAAATTATATGCCGGTAGTGCATTCTTCACGTCCTGATGATCTCGCCTGGTTCAATTAGATAAAACTGTTATTATTGCACAAGTCACGGATAGTCTGTTGCTGGAATATGCCATCAATCTATGATCTAATTCAACATTAAATTAAATAAATGAGAAGTTTATAGTCTTGAACAAAGAAACTGATAAGTTTCTAGCACTACATGTATAGAAAATGCAAATTCTTTAGTTAAAAAGTTTGTTGGTACTAGCGAAATCAAGACAAGAGATTCAGAGCAAGCTTAGTCTATAACTTAGCCGAAAGAATAATGTAGATCCTTGACAGGATTTACTAATCAGTATATCAACAGACAATGCAAAGAAACCTGCGTGCATGTACAGTACTAGACACAGACAAGATGATGCATACATGCTAATTATGATAATTGCACAGTACTAGAAAACATACCGGTAATGGAGTAGCATTGAGCATCTTATCTTCATTATTCAAATCTTCGACTATTGTTGTGAGATCAATCCCCCCTGAAAAGTGAAAACAGAACTATGTCAATTGGTCAATCAAATTTGGAAACATCATTTATTATTCAAGAGGGGCGTTATTTACCTGATGGGCGCATCCAATCTTGCAAGCATATTAAGGCATCAACAGTTTTGCTAGCCAACCGACTCCGGTAGTCACTTATTACCCTACTTCCCGTGGAGAAAGACGACTCAGAAGCAACCGTTGATGCAGGAACAGCCAATATATCTCGTGCCATGCGACAAATAGTTGGGTACTTGTGGCCATTGACCATCCACCACTCAAGAAGATCAATATTAGAATCTGGAGACACTAACTCATCCTTCAAATACATGTCAAGGTCAGTTTGCCTACTACGATGCCTTTGTTGCGCACCAACATGTTGACTCCAGCTCGCCCATGGACCATGAGTCATCGATTCTTGAGTTTGATGCTCATTCTGAATGTTTGAGTCACCATTACCTTGTGAAGAGTACGCACTGAACATCTCCTTAAATGTTTTCTTCACATGAGCTAAGCATTTCGGTCCTTCGAGGGTTGTTTCATCTTTCAAGTTGAACTCCTGGAACTTGTACTTGCATCTCGGGTCAAGTATTACGGGAATGCACATTGTCAAGTATGATAGCTTCCAATACTTCAAGAACTTCTTCATTTCAGCTACCATCAATCTTATTGTTGCATTCTCATTTGATGTTTCTTTTGCCAACATCCACTTGACCTTCCAAAATGCATTGAAGGTCGAATGGCTTGTAGGATACAGTGAACCAGAAACTACCAAAGTTGCCTCATAGAAGCCTCTCGTCCTCATCATATAGAGGAGTGAAATCATCCCATATGTCAGACGTAAGTTTTCTTTTTTTTGATCTTCTTGGTCGCCCTACATTATTAATAAGGAGGCACATATTATACTCAAGGTAAGATGTTGCAGTAGTGCTATCACAATAATAATTGACATAGATGACAAACGAAACTTACCCCCCACACGAACTGAAGCATGTGCACCCGCTGCAATATCAACCGAAGTATGTGCACCCGCTGCAATATCAACCGATGTATGCGCAATCGTTGGAGACATAATGACAGGAGACACCCTCGTACATGGAGAGTTCCTTCTTGTGCTGCTTCGTAATGATGGGGACAAAAATAACCTCAGACTAGTAGATCCAATAGCAGCAGGCGACACAACTGGGGACCTGAAACACCGCCCTGATTGTGTTGCTTCAGAAGATCTTGCAAGCGACGGGGAAAGAAACCTTCTTAATACAGAAGGTGCAGAAGATTGAACAACTAGCTGATCAAGTCCCTGGCTCTGCGCGTCTGACATAGTTTAACAACTAGTTATGTCCTGCCACATAACATTCTTGAATAAGAAAACATGGATTCTGAATTCCAAGTTGCACAATATTACTACACAAGATATAATGAGACAAGCTACATATCATACTTTCTTATGACATGACTACAATAGAAGTGCACAACTGTAAAACAGAATCAACCTTCAGTCTACTGAATAAACACATTTTTTGGATGCAAAAGTCATGAATGCATCAGAGCATGCTCTCGTTTGTATTTCACCCTGTCACTGTGAGTTTAAAATAAAAACTAGATGTTTCGTGTTGATTAAGAATTTTCCTGACTGTCCTGCAAGTAATTGCCAGGTGCTCTAGCACTCTTTAGCATGCAAGTAATTGCCGGGTGCTCTACATGATGTAGTACTGTTTACTAGAATTGTTAGTAGTACTGTTTACTAGCTGTACATTGCAGTGGAGATGAAGATGCATGGTTCGTGATTGCACACACATCGGTTCATACTGCCAAGCTATCTTAATCAGTTAGAGGCAGAACAGGTTCAGAGGACGATGGCGCTTCTACTAAGTAATCTGGGTTGAGTCAAATCGAAGGTGGTAGAAATCATCGCACCTTGATTGGAAACCTTGGCAGATTGGGGATTTTCTGTGGATCAATAGGGTCGTCGCCTCCTTGCGTATAGGAGAGTAGAACTCCTCTGCTTCTTCCGGGGACGGGGACAAATCGGAGGACACGAAGCAGCCCTGTAGCAGCTGCGAGCCTGCGACGGAGAAGACCTCGACGGGGCAGCCCTGAAGCAGCGGATCTAGCTTTGGCTTCCCTCCCGGTAGCGGAGACGAACTTCACGAACAAGGGCATGGGGATGAGGATGGGGAAGGAGGCGGCGGCGACAACCTCCGGTTGGCCAGTTGTGGCGAGGGGGCGGAGAGGAGGGGTTGGAGGAGGAGGCGGCGGCGGGCCGACGCATGTGCTCTTGCTGTGACTGAGGCCATCGGGATACTGGACCGCCGATGGGGTTAGGTCGATTCGTGCCGTTTAACCCGTACGGGATTAGTGGTTATGTTAGGCGGTACAAGTGGGTTGTTTCAGACGGGACGGGACGCGGGATTTGTGGGAAATCCCGTCCCACCTGAAATCATATATATACTGTAGTATATATATGATATCTATGGAGGCGACTGCCTGTTCCTATAGGCCGATGAGGTCTGAAGCCTCTGCAGCCGCC
Source organism: Poa annua (assembly GCA_026929855.1). Taxonomy (NCBI): domain Eukaryota; kingdom Viridiplantae; phylum Streptophyta; class Magnoliopsida; order Poales; family Poaceae; genus Poa; species Poa annua. The sequence goes on along the minus strand of CM049431.1, from coordinate 96,922,040 downwards.
CGACAGCGGCAGCAACAGGGAAAGGCATCCTGGACATGTATTCATGTGCGGTACGAAAAATAGCTTTCATGCAAAAATTTGTACTGGATCCCCCAGATGAAATTTATCCATCCTGGACACGCGCCAGGGTTGCATCGCTACCTTACCCAACTAATACTGTAGAACGCTACTCCTAGGAAAAAGCATTCGAGCACCATCTCCTCCGCATGTAAATCCTGAATGCAGTAACCGCATATCGTGATTCAGAGCCATATATACACTGCTCGATTTCAGGTTACAACCTGGGGATTGTTCACTCCTCATCTGATGTTGAAGGCACGAAGATCCTCATCATGTTCACTCCTGTCAGATTCTTCAGACGAAGATCCTGAACAGTCACCATTGTCGACAGCTGCTGCACCAGGCAAAAGAAAAAGCTAGTTAGATGATAACCATTATAAAAGAACATTAGTCACTACACTAAAGTCTAGCTAGGCTACTGCCATTTGCTACTCTTCCAATACTGGCATTAACTCAAGATTAGAGAGGAGAGAGGAATGAACCTAAAGGACCTATTGCATCAGTCAAATGATAGAATTTGTTCACCTTCTTCTGATTCTGAATGCACAAAATCGGGGTCATGGTCAGGTTCGCGCTTGTCAGAGTTATCAGATGAAGATCCTGAACAGTAAAAGGACTCGCGGTTCTCAATAGCTGCACCAGGCAAAAAAAACTAGTTAGATGATAACCTTACAAGAGAACATTAGTCATTACACCTGACCATTTGCTACTCTTCCAATACTGGCATTAACTTAAGATCATAGAGGAGATAGGAATAAACCTAAAGGAGCTATTGCATCACTTAGAGGATAGAATTTGTTCCCTGTCTTTGCAACCAATAAGGTAAGTAAAGGTTCCTGCAAATGCCAGTGTGTCATCAAGTACATAATACAAAAAAAAATATGAAAACATTTGGGGCACCCGCATATATACCCCATCATAAATGAATTCTCTCTTCTTCTTCTCTTCCCAAACTCGCACTCTCTCAGCCAAATCATTCACTCCTGAATAGAGAAAAAAAAGTTACAAACATAATACCCCCTCCAATCTTAAAAGAGTGTCCTGAGTACTGCTATGAATTTGTACGTGAACAGCTCACTTCCTCCGACACTTATACCGGACCGGCGGGAATAAAACAAAACCATTTCATCACTAATAGCTGTGCGCGTACTCTACCTCTGCTTTATCAACTTGCCTTACTAAAGGCTAATGGGTCAAGACCCCTGACCGGTGGTCCCACCATAAGTTAACACCACCTAGCCGGCTACAGCCACAACTACTTGCATCGTTAGCCGGTTCAATCCTATCCCATTGCAGGTCTATGGTCTGCGACGCTTTCCCGGTAAGGACCAATTGGTTTTGGAAACAAAGCACAACACAGAAAAATATCTAAGTACACTTGGTCAAAAGCAGACGACATTCTGGGTACGACCAACTCGGAGTCTCGGATACAATGGCAGTGGGTCATGTGAGATGCACACGAGAGAAATAAACCAAACCCTGATGTGAGATCTGAGATGTACATGAGAGAAATATCGATGAAAGAAAAGCATGTAGCCAGCCAAGTCAGTCCACGTACTGATCTTTGCCCACTGATCTTTTCCCTTACATTACAGTATCAAGCAAACAAAGAAAACTCAATTGATAATGAAAATTGTAAACTGTGACAGTTTTATTTTAGCAGTTACCTTCATAATTTTTGTTCCTGAAGTAAGCTTCAGCGATACTGATAACTTCGGCCCTTTGCACAATATCTACCTCAGACTTTCTAATCAAGTCTTTCAACTTGTCATGAGCGGTAAGCATATCTGTTTTGCCTTCCTTGACATCACATGCTGTGAAATTGATCCGGTAATCCTCTTCACCAATAGACAGATGGGTTTGGCGCAAATTGCCACCCAACACTGCAAAGTGTTTTGTAACTTTTTGCATTAATTGGACTTCCAATCTTTCGACTTCTAACTGGATCTACATGAAATTCAAAATAAACATTAGTTGTGGAATATACATATGCAACTAGCAGAGCAACCCAATTTTTTGCATTATTTCATGGCAAATAATAAAACCCAACAAGGCATTAATTTTAAATAGCAAATTGGCATCTATTGAAACAAACGCCAAAACAACCGCTGCATTACTTCATTTGATGCACCATGACAGGTTACGTAGTTCACTCGAAGAAACAGGGTTCAAGAAAGCATTCAATATCACGTAGAGAAGTGAGATAACAAAAAAAATGTATTTTCTCTTTAGATCGCCCAACCTATGCTCGTCGATTGAAAGCAAATGCAATTACCAAGTCATTGTCAAAAGAGCAGACACAAACTGCAAGCATAGTTGTTCATATCACATACAGAAAAAGATAAAAGTAGCCCATCATGTCCCCATTCATACTAGTGTAGCATAACAGACCTTAATTTGTAGCATACCATGCATTGTGCAGAAGTCAACATCAGGGTGATAATATATATCATTTGGACAAGCTGCATAAATAATTATGAGTAGCTAACTCATTTGAATCCAGTCCAAGGTACTCTGCCTTATGCATACAGTTGGTGCTAGAATTCAATGACTTTAATTTAATTTAATTTTGAATTTCACTAGCAATAGCAAGTAGTGATTAATTCTCAAGTAGTCTGGAAAGTGTTACAAAATGCCAGGCCATGAATCAAAATTATATAAATGAAACGAACTTTTGGAAGCAACTTGTTTCGTCTAGAATCTAGATTGCCACAACAATAGCATTTGGACACTTGTGGCTCTTTAATAATGCCAGTAGGTAATGTAGTGATTTTCCAATGTGCAATACAATTATTTTCTCGGATCAAATGTGACTTCAACTTCTAGTGTGTTCAGTGTTGCCATCCTGACACATATATTAACTTATTAAGTTTTGTTAGGATAGTTAACTGCCTTGCACAGCTAGATGACAAGAAGTTAATCTGAGGGTTTTTATCACAAAGAAGGTCAAACGAACTCACAGAGATATGCTGAACTACTTTCTGCGTTTATAATGTATGATATTCTAGACACGAAAGTCCCCAGGGTGTGCATGTGACTGATCACTTTAATACTTACCCGTGAGGCTATTTTTCAAGCAAAACCATGAGTAACATTTTTACATGGCTACTCTAGATAGTTTGATGTATAACAGTAATCACCTAAATTTGAATGCAACAGTGGATGGTAGGTGCGGGAACTTCATAATTATGTGGCTACTCTTAGTTGTACTGACCTCATTTAACAGAGCTGTTGACAGGGCATTAACTTCTTTAACTTGATCTAGTGAGTCACACGGTCGCATCATGTGTGCATATTTATTTTGATCTTGTAGTGTCACACCCAGAGCATCCCACAGATCAATCAACTTTAGCTGCATAGCCTGCAGCTGGAATTTTCAACCAAAAATAATAAGATTTAATACTTAACTTTTATGACATGCCAAAATCTACATGAAAGATATTTCGGTTACATTGGTCAGTCGTTGCTTCTTTAATTCAACAAAGTTGACCAAAGCTTTAGTCAACCTCTCTTGAAGTTCTGGTAAACTCTCATAACGCTGTTAAACACAAAGAGGTTGAGTGATACTGCCATGGAAATGCAATAGAGGTTGTATTTACAGAAGCATGGCATGGATTGTGCAGTTTTCACATAATGCAAATTGCTGCCAGACACTTGCCTAATCCCAAAAAAGATGAAACAAATGTGTTTTCTCACTTTAGTGCTTGCACTTTACACTCCAAATATATTCCAGCAAGATAGAAAGTACCTTCTGTTCCTCTGTCAGGACATAACTGTCACCCAGTACAAGGGACAATTCATCGCATTGAGCTTCTAAAGTTGATATTGCTTTTAGATATGGCATGCAACGAGCAGTCTCCACGCTAAGTGCTAGTCTGTACACAGACTCGCATTTTGTCAAGAGATTATTAATGATGTCCTTCCTTTCATCATTGGATACACCCAGTGTATCAACGACAGTGTGCAGCTCTTCAATGTCGATTTTGATAGATTTACCCTCTTCTGCGATAGTGCCAAAAAAAAACTCCATTAACTTAAAACACAAAACTCGAAAACAAACTTATCACCGACATAGAGCATCAACATAACAGAGACACAAGCAGTTGTTGGAGTTAGAATTGGGATTTTTGGGATTTTTGCATGGAGTTGGAATTCTACCGGCCATTTATCCTAGTCAAGCTAGTTGTTGGGGACTTAGTTCTCAATGTTATCAGCGCGTAAGCCCCTCAAGCAGAGACACGAGCTAGGAGGCTCGCCTCAGCTCATTGCTGCTGTAGAGGCTGAGTTTGGTGGTGATGATCAAAGGAAGTTCATGAAAGCACTACTACAACTGCAGCAGAATGGTCGGTTACTGAATATATTCAGGAATTTCGGACACTGATGTATCAGGTGTAGATGTTCAATCCAAATTATGATCTTCAATTTTTTATTTCTCAGTTCATTAAGGGCCTTAAACTTGAACTAAGGGGAGCAGTGGAGTCCCAAGTTCCTGATACTCTGGAAAGGGCTTTTCTGTTAGCAAGGGTGCAACAAGAAATTCTAGAGGATGTGCGGTCGAAAGGCCAGCGGCAGTATGCGCGGGCCGATACTGCAGTAGGGCGGGTTGACACACCAAAAACAGCGCTGAAATTGGCAACAGGGGATCTGTGGAAGGATCGTCAGCTAAGAGATTACTGTAGAGCAAACGGGCTGTGTTTCAAATGTGGTGACAAGTACGATCCTCAGCACCAGTGTGGACAGAAACCTGCTGCTACGCTGAATGCAATGGAAGATGGGGAATGCCCACTTCAGTCGTCCGAGGAGGTTCTGAACATGACTGAGATGCACGATGTGTCCACTGCAGAACAACTTAGTATCTCAATCAATGCCACGGCAGGCTCAGAGGGCACTGATTGTTTGCGACTCCGGGCTTTGGTGGGAAATCAGGTGATGATTATTTTGGTGGATTCTGGCAGTAGCAACAGTTTCGTCAACGAAAATCTTTTGGATCGTATCAATTGTGCTGTGAAAGAAGTTAAGCCAAATAGCCAATGCTTGTGAAGGTAGAAATGGGGAGTACATGTACAGCAACAAATTAGTTCCAGCCCTATCATGGTGGTCACAAGGCGAAACATTCACCACTCCGATGCATGTTCTCGATATTGGAGGTTATGATGCCATACTTGGCATGGATTGGCTCAGGAAGCACAGTCCCATGGTGACTGGGAGAAGAAACTCACCTCGTCTCCTTATAATGGCAGCAGATCACCTTGCAGGGCATTGCCCTGGTCCTACCACAACTGTGCGTGAAGTTCCGGTAGAGCAATTAGTAAAATGGACCAAAGGAAACGATGTCTAGGCTCTGGCAATTATTCACCCAGTGGCAGAGATGACTGATGAAACTACACCTCCTGACTGCCCGCTCAACATTCAGGCTCTACTCACTGAATTTGGTACCGTGTTTGCCACACCAACAGAGCTGCCTCCACCTACGCAATATGATCACGCAATTCCACTCAGACCGGAAGCGGTCCCTTTCAACGCTGGCCCGTACCTCTACTCTCCGGCGCATAAAGATGAGATTGAGCGTCAGGTGGCAGACACATCTGACATCTGCTCAGAATAGAATGAAGATGTATGCTGACAGTAAACGGTCGGAGCGCTTGTTTTAGGTGGGAGACAAGGGGAAGTGGCATATCGCTTGGAGTTACCAGCAAACAGACAGGTACACAATGTGTTCCACGTCTCGCAGATTAAAGAATTTCGCCCAGATTACACTACTGTGTTTGCTGAACTGGCCAAGATACCTGCACTGGATGTGGTGGAAACTCAACCTAAGAAAGTGCTCGACCGACGCCTGGTGAAAAAAGGGAATTCTGCGCTGCCTGAAGCATTGATCAAATAGACTAACCTACCAGAAGACTTAGCTACATGGGAAAACTGGGACACACTGAAGGTCAAGTTTCCATTCATACTGACTTGGGGACAAGTCAGTTCTTCTGGGGGAGGTGTTGTCATGCCTGACGACGTGCCTTAATCTGAAGAAGGCGCCAAGATGGGATAAAGCGGGATCAGGGCGCCTGAGATGGAGTGTGTAAGTGGGGCCCTAGTGCCAGGCTGTGTGTGTGTGTGTGTGCTAGGCCAAGCGTGAGGTGTGTGTGCTGCAGGTTATAAGCAGCCGGTCTGTAACTGGTTGGGTGGTCTGAACGTTGGAATAGTTCCCAGTCAAGGGAGAAACCCACATCTCACACCGGCGGCAAGGGGACGGGTGTTTCACCAGATTGATGTTGTCCTCGAGAGAGGATAGACGCGCTTGCCTCGATTGCATACAAGGACCTCCAACCGGGATCCACAATTTCATTGCGAAATTGAAGTGTTCAGTTCTACACCCCAAACACAGTGCACAGGCAACATATCGATGGTATAGAGTCACAACATGCGGTATAGATTCACAGCAATTCATCCAAGCGGGGCATAGGAAAAGTACTAGGGATATAGAGAGGGAGAGTGGTTCTCACCGAGGTAGTACGCTCTGGTAGGGTGTAGAGGTGCAGCAGAGGGCGGAGCCGTTGCAGCCGAGGGCGGAGCGGGAGCCCGTGCCCGTGCCCGTGCTGGCGAGGGCGAGGGCGGAGCAGGAGCCGTTGATGGCGAGGGCGGAGCAGGAGCCGTTGATTTCGAGGGCGGAGCAGGATCCGGTGCAGGCGAGCGCATAGCAGACTCGAGGTCTCGGCCGCGCTGCCGTGGAGTAGGAGGCGGCGGCGCCCGGGTCGACCTCACGGGATACCTACTCGCGGCAGGAGAAGGTCCCGATGCCTGGCGATGGTCCGCCCGGGTCGACCGGATGGGGTACCTCCTCTCAGAGCGCAGCTGAGGGTCGTCGGGACGGGGCGGAGGCGGGGCCGTCGTCGGGCGCGGCGAGGGCGACGCCGGTGGCGAATCCATTGGGGCCGAGTTGCTGCTTTTTTTTTGGTTGCTCTGCTCCGCGGAGGAGGGAGGGGGTGGGGGCGATCGGGATATCACCGGGGCGATCCACTCATCGGATCTTCTGTGGTCAGCGCGCACACAGTTGCGTGCACGGTAGTCATAGAAGATCCCGTTTCCCGTGAGTGATCTTCTGGCCGGTTTACCAAATCACCGCCGTGCGCCCGTGCCGTTGATTAATCATCCCACGGTCTATATAATTTTGCTCTCACGCGTCTCCTTTCTGGCTGAAAGAAAACACAGTTGCTACGGTCAATATCTGTCGGGCGAGGTGTCCGTCGTCACATATATTACCTAATATATAATAGACGAAGCGTTTTGGCCCTACTCACGCTATCTACGTGGCTGGAATGCGTCGTCCGTTCGATCTGTCTTCTTCACGGTCCGGATCGCTTCCTTCCCTCAGGCTCTACGCAGTTACTGTTCATTCCATATTATCTTCCAATCGTACGGAGCCACGTCTCTACGTCCTCCATCCGGTCGCAGCAGGTTATCCGGTTGCTTCCGGTTCCCTTTCTGGACTGTTCGCGTTGGGGCCCACCGTTACCGCTTTGGGATGCTTTTTACTTACCTTTCCTTTTTTCTTACGTGCTGGGAGTTTCACCTGCCTTCGTCTCTGCACAGGAGATACCGCTTTGCTCTGCGTCGCTGTGCTCTCGGCGTCCGCCGTATCGGTGCGCTGCGGCTCTCCTCTTCTCTGCTACAGCATCGCTGTGCTCTCGGCGTCCGCCGTATCGGTGCGTTGCGGCTCTCCTCTTCTCTTCTTCATTCGACCGTCTTCACCTACGGTTCATCACCTGTGTTTTTTCTCATGCTTGCCTTATGTGTTCTTCTACGTCTTCTGATCTATAATAGACGAAGCGTTTCGGCCCTACTCACGCTATCTACGTGGCTGGAATGCGTCGTCCGTTCGATCTGTCTTCTTCACGGTCCGGATCGCTTCCTTCCCTCAGGCTCTACGCAGTTACTGTTCATTCCATATTATCTTCCAATCGTACGGAGCCACGTCTCTACGTCCTCCATCCGGTCGCAGCAGGTTATCCGGTTGCTTCCGGTTCCCTTTCTGGACTGTTCGCGTTGGGGCCCACCGTTACCGCTTTGGGATGCTTTTTACTTACCTTTCCTTTTTTCTTGCGTGCTGGGAGTTTCACCTGCCTTCGTCTCTGCACAGGAGATACCGCTTTGCTCTGCGTCGCTGTGCTCTCGGCGTCCGCCGTATCGGTGCGCTGCGGCTCTCCTCTTCTCTGCTACAGCATCGCTGTGCTCTCGGCGTCCGCCGTATCGGTGCGCTGCGGCTCTCCTCTTCTCTTCTTCATTCGACCGTCTTCACCTACGGTTCATCACCTGTGTTTTTTCTCATGCTTGCCTTATGTGTTCTTCTACGTCTTCTGATCTTATGATTTTAGGGATGGTCGACGGTGTTCATGACCCCCCTGCTGCTAATGTCCGCCCGTGCTTTGTCGGGCCTGCTAATAATGCATGCCCTCGGGCCGGTGCGCGCCGTCCGCGTGGTCGACCACGTCGGGGATCGGCTTCTTCTCGGCCGGGGGGTCGTGCTTCCTCTGCTGCACCGCCTCAGATTTTCCCCCGCTCTGATGATGCTGCTTCCCGGCATGCCTTATATCCTCCGAGTGGTTCCTCGCCGCTGCGTGACCGTCGAAGGCGAATTCCTCTTCATGATGGTGATCGGCCGTCCGTGCTTGCTGCTTGCCCTGTGGTGCCTCGACCAGATGATTTTCAGGGTGGTCCTCATATTCCATTCGTCCAGCATAGTTATGTTCGTCGTGGTCTTGGGCGTTCTCCTGCTCCGTCTCTTCATCCGCCGCCCCGACGGCGTCGCCGGACGCTCTCTGATGTTGCTGACCCTTCTCTTCCTCTTGATGGTGTATCGGTTGGTCCTCTTCATGCTTCTGTTTTGCGAACTGATGGGGTGTTTGGTTCTGCGTTTGATGCTGCTGTGTCTGCGGAACTCGACTCGGATTGTCGGAATGTTGCACTGAATGGTGCCGGTTCTGATTTGGCTCCGGCTTCGCCTGCACGGCGTGTCGTACGTGCTGCTCCTGCGGTCCGTCCTAGACGGACGTCCCGTGCGCGTGGTGTCAGTTTCGTTCCGCGGACTGTTGGTTCAGTTCAGAGCGATCTAGGTGGTGTTCTGATTTATTTATTCCTTACCTATTCACGCTGTTTCTCTTTTTTTTGTAGTCTCACTGTTGTGTGTTCCTGTCAGGTTTACCGGTTCCTGCCAACTCCCCTGCTGCTGCTCTAGGTGTCGGCGTTTCTTCTTCTCACAGTGCTGGTGCAAATGCTGGTTCGCTTCCTCCTGGGATTCCGACGGTTCTCGACGATGATCACCCTACTATTTTAACGCCGGCCCAGATTGCTAGAAGGCAAGAGATCAGTTTAGGGAAGCGGCCGGTCGAAGATGATGGTACTGTATGTACAATTTTATATGAGCTGACCAGTGGCGTCTGTTGTTCGCATTGTCGATTGAATTATATTTAGATTGTGTGCAGACGTTCCTATTATGTCTAATTATTTATGTTTCCGTCGGACGAGCTACGTGATTTGTCTTGACGTCTTGTTTCTCTATTGAACTGTTCCACGGGTGATGTTTTTATTGACTACTTTTTGTTTGCAGTGCTACCTGCTGCTGTTTCTCACTCCTGCGGCGTTGTTGGCCCTTCCGTATCCGAGCCTATGAGACCTGGGATTGGGTCTTATGATATTCATCAGGATCTTAGAATTGGGCTTCATGGTGACCAAGCACCCGATGCTGATTTTTCTTCGTACCCGCCTCAATTTGGCTCTATGCTTCCTTCTTCGATTAATGGTCGCCTAGATTTACCGTATACGGATGGGTTTATGTCGATTGGTTCCGATTCGTCCACGGACGAATTATCTGATGTTGATGTTCACGAGTTTGACGGGATTTTAGATGAGTTGCACAGCTATCCTGCTTCTTCGTCAGGTGTATATTACTTATTTTCCTGTCTGTTTAATGTATTTTCCGTACGTGTGTTTTTGCGAGTTTCCATATTACTACGTGTATTCATATTTTTTTTCCTTTGTCGCTGCCTTTACATTATTGATTCTTTCCTCTTGCAGTCGCTCCTACTTCTTCTGTTTACTTGGATAGAACTTATGCAAACCAACGCAGGCGTGCATTTGTTGACCGTCGACGCGCCGTTCCATTTGTACCAAATGAGACATCATCTGAGATAGAGCTTCCGTTTTCTAAAGAATATGTCACGAATCTCAAACGTTAGTTCCCGCTGATTATATTTAAATGTTGCATGCTTATATGAAGTCTGCTTCGACCAGCTACGTTTTGGTTCTAACCCATGTTTTTATTTATAGGTTCATGGCCTGATCGATCCTATTATGGTGGCCCTAATTTGGTATGCGACTATTGCGGAGCAAATTTCTGGTATCAGGTGCGTTGTAAAGGTCTCAGCACGAAGAAGTGTGTTGTCTACACATGTTGCTGCCGTCGTGGGCGGATATCTCTTCCTGTTTTCCCGCCGTGGCCTGCTCCTCTGGATGAATTATTGCGTTTTGATGGCGGTGCTGACAGTCATAATTTCCTGAGGCTCATACGGGAGTATAATTCTATGTTTGCTTTTACCTCTCTTGGTGTCCATGTAGACAACAGCATAAACACCGGAGGAGGTCCATACGTTTTCAGAATTTGTGGAGTGGTTTGTCATGAGATTGGGTCACTTCTTCCTCCCGAGCATAATCCAGTTCCAAAATTTGCACAGTTATATATCTTTGACACATCGAATGAGATTCAGCACAGGTTGGGAATTTTCAGTTCTGGTGGTGCTGATGTTGCTGATAGTACTTTGTTAGCTGGTTCACAGTTTTCCAGTTCAGTCCACTCTTTTGCTGATCAGCTCGGTAGCAGTGATGTGTTGGAGGGCTCCTCTTATTCGACTACATCTCATCAGTTTCGAAGAGGTGGTGCTGATCCTGTTGTTGTTGATTCTCTTCGGGTGATGCTCAATACATATAATTCTCTGGTTCAGACGTTCCGTATGGCAGAACAGAGGCTGCTTTCACCTGATGCGCCCCAAGTTGCGGTTCAGATATTTGGTCATGAAGGTTCTGACCATGGAGGCCGCTATTCTTTACCAGAATCTTCGGAGCTAGCTGCTCTTATAGTTGACGACTTATCGGTGGAAGTCAACAGGTTTGACATCATTGTGCAGCAAAATGCGGGTCCTTTTCAGCGTGTGGTGCCACTCAATCCCTCTCTTATGCCACTCCAACATCCAATTTTATTTCCTCATGCAACTATGGGATTTAATCTTGGCATCAGGTTTAGAGAGGTTGATGGCGTCCCTGTTCGTGGTAGAAAACATGTCTCAATGCTTGAATATTACTGTTACAGATTCCATTATCGAAGAGGGGAGCCAAATCCATTTACATGTTGTGGCCGTTTATCTCATCAATCTTTGGTGGATTCGTATTCTTCTGTGGAATCATGTCGGCTGAGTTTCCATTTTTTGAACCAAGATAAGATTCGATCCGAAACATATCAGGGTATATCTGATGCTGTTGGCGAAGGGAATTCAATGGGCAAAAATGTTGGGGTTGAGTATATTTTGCCTTCTAGCTACACAGGCAGTCCACGTTATATGATACAAAATTACCAAGATGGGATGGCCATATGCCGTGTACATGGTGCTCCTGATCTTTTTGTCACTTTTACCTGTAATCCCAAATGGGATGAGATATCCGAAGCATTGCTTATGGAGCCTGGTCAGACTCCCGCTGATAGGCCAGATATTGTCACACGTGTGTTTAAGATGAAAATTGATGAATACAGTCAAGATGTCAGGCAAGGATTGGCTTTAGGTCCAGTTAATGCATGTAAGTTTCCACAGTTTTGGTAAAATAATTATTCATATTGTAGGTTGCTTTGCGTCTGTACTATGTTATTTATAATTCAGATGGGCTACTTTATATGCAGATCTGTACGTTGTTGAGTTTCAAAAAAGAGGCCTCCCACATATACATTCTATTATCTGGTTGAAGCTCGATACTGAACATCCTACACCGGAGCTAATAGATTCTTTTATATCTGCTGAGATACCGGACTACAAAGCTGATTCCTTGGCATATGCACTTGTGGAAGAGTTTATGGTACATGGCCCTTGTGGTGTACACAATCCCAAAGCCCCCTGTATGAAAAATGGCGTTTGTTCTAAGCACTACCCAAAAGAGTATAACGACGAAACAACAATTGATGGCCTTGGGTTTCCCGTATATCGTCGTCGTAATAACGGTAGATTTGTCATGAAGAATGGTATACCTCTTGATAACAAGTGGATTGTACCACACAATGTTCCGTTGCTGAAAAAGTTCCAGGCTCACATTAATGTGGAATGGTGCAACAAAACGAATCTGCTCAAATATCTTTTCAAATATCTTGCAAAAGGTCATGACATGTCAAGAGTACGCTTACGGTCCATGTACCAGCCTACAGATGGGCGTCCAGTAGGTATCAACGAGATTGACGAATATGCAAAATGCAGGTATTTGCTTATATCATGTACATTATGTTCTTTTTCTTTCAGTTTCCCGTATAAGCTGTGCATCATGACAAGTGTACGTTCTGCTCATGCGTCTTTGAACTGCTTATACCCTTTGATCGCTTAACTTTTCATGTTGTTTTTCCTTCTCTTACGTTTTGGTTTTTTCTCCTTCCATTAATTATTTCTAATATTGCTGTTAGTAACAATATCTATTGCTTTTCAGGTTTTTGTCAGCCTGTGAGGCATGCTGGCGGCTTGCTGCATTTGATATTCACGTTCGAGAGCCATCAGTTTTTAGACTAGCAGTCCATTTTCCTAATATGAATCGGGTGATCTATGCAGAAAATGACAACCTCAATGATGTGGTCAGAAATCCAAATAGGTACAAGACCATGCTTACTGAATGGTTCACAGCAAATGTCAACTACCCTGACGCCCGTTCCTTAACATATCTTCAATTCCCTTCTAAATGGATCTGGAATGGGAGGCAGAAACGGTGGTACCGAAGGATGACAGATGCTAAGAGGAATTTAAGGTTTGGTCCTCCCATTGGACGAATCTACAATTGCCATCCGACTACAAAAGAATTATATTTTCTCCGTATGTTGCTGAATGTTGTACAAGGTGCTATGTGCTTTGAGGATCTTAGGACTTATTCGGGAGTGTTATATGGTACTTTTAAAGAAGCCTGCCAGGCTCGTGGGTTGGTTGGTGATGACAGGGAGTGGTTCATGCTTTTTGACGAGTCTATTCAGTGGGCATCTTCTTATCAGCTTAGGCATTTGTTCATGACAGTACTGATTTTCTGTGAAATCACAAATGGACAGAAGATGCTTGATAAGTACTGGTTATATATGACAGATGATTTATCCCGCCGTATCATTCAATCTATGAATGATGCTTCGTTTGTTCAGGTTCCGTCGACTTATTTATATTCCTATTTGCTTCAGGAGCTCTCACTGTTGTTTGCAAAAAATGGTTACTCTTTGACTTCTTTTGGCATTTCTACTGAGGTTCTTGGAAGTGCAAGATTGTTTGGGAACACGTTGCTACTGGAGGAAATGCAGCACGACACACTTGAATTAAGAGCTAGGTCTATATCATTGTATTGCAGCTTGAATGATTGTCAGAAGAGGATTTATGATGAGATTAACGAATCTGTTCGCAACTCGCTGGGCAAGTTGTTCTTTGTTTCTGGACATGGTGGTACAGGAAAGACATTTTTATGGAATGCTGTTATTACTGCTTTGCGAGCCGATGATCATATTGTTCTGGCTGTAGCCTCCTCTGGTGTAGCATCTTTATTGCTGCCTGGTGGCAGAACTGCACATTCACGCTTTAGGATACCACTTGAGATTGGTGATCGAACCATGTGCAATATATCACGAGGGACAAATTTAGCTGAGCTTGTGCAGAAGGCATCACTCATATTATGGGATGAATCCCCTATGACGAATAGGCGCTGTTTCGAGGCAGTTGACAGGAGTATGAGGGACATTTTATCCATAGATGACAGGTCTAGGAAGCAACTTCCTTTTGGTGGCAAAACAGTTGTATTGGGTGGAGATTTCAGACAAGTTTTACCTGTTGTAGAAGGAGCAAGTAAGATAGAGATTCTGAATTCATCTTTGATTCGGTCACCCTTATGGCAGCATGTGATTCTGCTCAAACTGGAGGAAAACATGCGACTGTCTAATCCTCTATTGTCTGTTAGTGAAAAGAATGATATGAATCAGTTCGCCAGTTGGGTTCTTGGTGTTGGCGATGGAACAATACCTATGAAGACTAAAGGAGAAGAGATGGTGCCATCTTGGATATCATTGCCTTTGGATATTGCACTGCTGCCTACTGCTGACTATATTTCCAGACTTATTGATGAGATTTATGGTTCATTCACTGAGAATTACTGTCAGGTTACTTATTTGGCCCGCCGTGCAATAATCTGTCCTACAAATAAAGACGCCGATGACATAAATGATAAACTTTTCGCTATGGTTCCCGGGGATGCAACCGATTTTGCCAGTTGTGACTCGATTTGCAAATCGACTGATACTGTGGCTGATGCTGACCTATTATATCCTCCTGAATTTCTTCACAACATTGATCCTCCTAATTTTCCTAAACACATTATTCCTCTGAAGGTGGGAGTTCCAATTATGTTGCTCCGTAATATCAATCAGGCTAATGGACTGTGCAATGGTACTCGCCTGTTAGTGACCAGGCTAGGTGAATGGGTTCTGGAGGCTAAAATTATTACAGGGAGCAACATTGGTGATCATGTGTGCATACCTAGAATAGTGTTACATGCCTCTACTAAGTATCCTTTCACACTTCAACGGCGACAGTACCCTATCCGATTATGTTATGCTATGACAATTAATAAGAGCCAAGGTCAGACTCTTGATATGGTTGGTATCTATTTACCGAAACCGGTTTTCTCGCATGGACAATTTTATGTGGCTGTATCAAGAGTTACATCGAGAAAGGGACTGAAGATACTTGCACTTGATGAAAATGGGGATCCAACACTAGACACAAGAAATATAGTTTATCGAGAAATCCTTCAAGGTCTATGAAATTATTCTGAATCTATGAGAGGTGCGCAATTATTATTTTAGCTAAGTAAAATGTGATTACATCACTACATTAATTGGATAGTACTTACCTTCTTACCATAGCTAATTTGCTCTATAATGCATAACATTACAGGTCTGACTGAGTTTGAAACAAAATAATATTTATCCTCCTGGAGAAGCCTTTGAAAAGCAGTCTGTCAGTATTTATAAGGCAGCGCCTAGAACAGGAATAACGGTTCCATGCTACTCACGTTCTCTTTTGAGCATGTAAAAAACCACTTATGTTTTTATACTATCATGCCTACTCTACTTATCGTACCCATCGTTATAGCAGAACAAGTTAGATTTCCTTTCTGTTCCTATGTCATACTTAAGTTTGTCCGGCACATTGTTTCCTAGACACTCAACAACAGCGACGTCAATTCGACAGCCTGTTCAAAATCTGCATCACCTTCCTTTAACCAGAAGTGAACAAGATCATGCTCCGGAGGCTACAGATCACAAAAAATTTCCCTCAAACACCTCGACATGTCAATTCAACACGCACAAATATAACAAAGCGAAACCACACGGGAGCGGCGTTTCGCCGCGCCAAATCCCCTAGTCCTATATAATAAGGGCACTAGTTGGGGCATATAGCGCCGGTCGGTAAGGGTTTTTAGTCCTGTTTGCCCAACCGAGACTATAGAATCGGGATGACCATGCCGATGGAGGAACTTTAGTCCCGGTTTGCTTGTTGTGAACTGAAGATGCTATGATTTGTGCAAGAAGAGGTTGAGAAGCAGAGACAAGAAGCAAACAAACCTACCAATCGTCAGTCCTCGCAACAAACGCTAGTACAGACTTGACAGTTGTGCAGCATGCCTTTGCTACGGTCAATATCCGTCGGGCAGGTGTCCATCGTCACACATCCTATATATGAAGGCACCAGCTGAAAAAGGGAATGTAGTCCATGAACCGAGACTAAAAGAGTAAGGAGGTTTTAGGTTTTAGATTTTCCATCTCATTTTATATTTTATGTTTTCTGTTTTTCATTTTATTTTCTGTTTTTATTTTATGTTCTTCTTTCATCTTCTGATTTCTATTCAATTATTTATCATTTCAAACAAATTTGTTGTATACTACATTTACACACATTGATGCGTATAAAATAAGTATTACAAGCATACATGTATATATAATAAGTATTACCAACCCGGGACTAGAGCCCGTCTATTCAATAATTATATAAAGATCAACCGAGACGGTTTATACACTATTCTCTTGTTGGGGATATGACCTCGTGAAACAAAAGTCTAGCAGTTTCTTCTTGAAAATCTCTTTTGATTTCCATTCCATTATTTATCATTTCAAACAAGTTTTCGTATACTACATTTACACATATTGATGATGCGTATAAAATAAGTATTGCAAGCATACATGCATATATATATAAAGCCCGTCTATTCAATAATTATATGAAGATCAACCGAGACAGTTTATACAGTATTCTTCTGTTGGAGATATGACCTCGTCAAGCAAAAATCTAGCAATTTCTTATTGAACTTCTCTTAGGTGTTCCTATGGTAGGAGTTTCTCCCGTATATCTATTTACTATGTAAAGAAGGAGGTCGATATGAATATATCAATCGTCATTAAAAATATACAACAGTGAAGATATATATTAATGTAACGCACCTGCGTAATTTTTCGCTCATAGATATACACGCAAATGAAGTGTCCATCAAAAATTGTCGTTGGTGGCTGCCTATCGCACTTTACGAGAATATAGTTCAATTAAATAATAATTAAGCATGACAATATTGTATTAAAACTAGAATTAAAAATAAGTTATGTCGAGACATGTACAAAGGTCATCTCTGATTTAAATTCACCGGTAGTCCTCCTCCTGAACCACGTCCATACCCTATGTAACGTCCGAAAATTTAGACCAGATTTTAATTTATTTTTGGATGCCCTAAAACAGTTTCCTATTTTAATAAGTGTTTCATAAATCTTGAGACAATTTGACTTCGGATTTGCTCTCTTTAGAATGTCGGAAGACTCCCTACCCATACCCAGATGACCACACAAAAAAAATGCATACTCAAATACAATATTTCCAGTTCGAAGTAACCGCTAAATGTCGGCTTCGATCCTAAATTTATTCTTTTAACATAGGTGTCTCGGAAAATTCTCATAAAATATTTTAGATGAAAATTCTCATCATTTCGGGGATGCATATTTTGGCATTTCCTACACTTATTATGTTAAACCAGAAACCATTTGAGCGAGTTTTGACCTACCTTTTTCGGTAATCCAAAATCGGTCAGTCCGTGGCTTAGAGGACACGTTTGCAACAAACCTTTCTACTACCCCAAATAAGGTTAAACTAGTTAGACACCCTCCCTATACCCAACATACCATGTGGTAATTGTCTGGGATTTTTCTGAGTTTCGCAAGATCTCTGCGTTTCTGTCGAACACCCTGTGTGCTTTAAGTTTTCGGACAATTTTGTTTTACCAAGTTTGGTGTTTTTTGCGCGTGGCATGTGTAATGTCGTAGGCCCTGTTTTTAGCACTCCGTAAATACCTATCCTATTACATTTTGTGCTCCAAGTCGCCGGGAATTGCTCGCGTTCCACCGGAGCGTGCGGGACGCACACTTTGGCATGACCCAAATCCAACCTAGCACTAAAGGCCGCCTACCCTCCTTCACCCGTGCATCCACGTGCTCCCCTGTGCATCCAGCTCGACAGCCACCCCCTCCATCGTTGCCTCCCCCACCTCGCGTGCGAGACAGAGCCAAACGAGCCAGGCGACGGCGCCCCAGCCGGGTCGACCAACCGTCGGCACCACCAGAGCAGAGAGTACACCCGCAGCGGGGAGAGTGTACAAGTTGTTGTATGAGCATTGACCAGTGTTATCATCTCTGGGAAATTCTAGCCGCGCGCGTCAACCGGCAGGTATACGCTGACCCCGACCGAGATGAGGACAAATCGATGTGTCACCTCGGCGTTCGGCAGCTTCTCCCGGCCGACCTGGGCGCGCTAGTGACCGGCGTCCATGGCTGGCGGACGGAGAGGAGGGAGACACGTGATATCGAGTAAACTTTGGTGCCAAGTACTCCACACAAGTAGTCAACACAATGAAAATATTCAATGGCTCGGCAGGTATACGCCCCTTTACATACAACAGTGCACGTATATATACTGACAAAGGGACGTGGACGGTGATGAGATCGAATCCGTTGCCGGTTTTCCACTACGGCTGACAGGTCGCATCGGTCCAACGGCGACGATCTCAGCAGCGGCGTGCTCGTGTGGACGACAGGAAACTTGAACGGAGAACCGCATAGACAAATACAATGACTCGGAAGTGCACCGTCTTGATCCGTTTGCATCTCGGCTCTTGGGCCTGAGACCGAGACCTGAGGTCCTAAACAAAGTAATTTTCCGTGGCGGGAGATCGAACGAGAAAGACGAGAAAGAGACGCATAAACCACCAGCAACGAGCGTACTAGCTGGGCATTAACATCACTCACACTGTTCACTCATCAACGCTAAGCTAACTATCCATCCATCTCGATCTGTCTCTCTCAGCTATCTCGGACGACGGATGCATGATGCCATGTTAAGCACCAACAGACAGACAGACGAGAGAGAGAAAGCAAAACCAAAATCTGTAAGTAATCAACAGGTTAATTCGAGACCAAGGTACTAGTACTATTAACACGCGCTTAATCACACGCGCATGCAGTTGATCAATCGCTAAGCATCAGGTCATTGCCCGCACACTCTACTCTTCGATCTTCTTCTTCACTTCGTCTCCGGCGGGCAGCTGCCTGTATGATCACGCTCCGCGGTTGAGCATCTCCTTGTAGTTGAGCAGCGAGTTGAGCCGCTGCAGCTGGAGCTGCTTCCGGAAGGTGTTGATGAAGTCGTCCGCCCGCGCGTCCACGCCGCCCTCCTCTGCCTCCGGCCGCACCGGCGCAGGCTTGCTCCGCGCCACCGAGCCCGACTTGCTCATCCTCGCCTCGGCCGACTCCTGCTGCTGCCGCTTCCCCTTCTCGCTCTGCTCCCGCGCCGGCTCCGACCGGCTCCGGTTGTACGCGTGGCTCCTCTCGAGCTCCTCCACGGCGGCGGCCGTCTGCTCGTGGGCGAGGTCGCCGGAGCGGAACCGGGACAGGCCGAAGGACCGGAGGCGCTCCAGGACGGACGGCGCGCGCGCGAGCGGCGCCGGGCGTAGGGGAGGGACGTACTCTTCTCTGTAGTAGTTCTCCTCCTCTTCCGACTCCTCGTGCTGCAACTCCACCGGCGCCTGCTGCTGCTGCTGCGCGGTGAAGCTGTTATTACCGACGGTGAGGTCATCCTCTCTCGTGTAATGGAGGACATCCTCCTCCTCCTCCTCCTCCTCCTCCGGCACGAACGCCCGGACCACCCTAGCCGCGGGCGCCGGAGGCAACTGGCCGGCCTTCCTGGCCACCGAGCTCGACATGTAATGGAGGACATCATCCTCAACCTCCTGCTCCTCCGGCACGAACGCCCGGGCCACCCTTGCCGCCGGCGCCCGAGGCACCTCGGCCCTTCTTCTCGCCACTGAAGTCGACTTGTTCATCCTCGACGGTGGCGCCGGCCTCCTGAACTCCTCCCGCGCCGGCTCCGACAGGCTCCTGGCGTGATGATGCGCATCCACCGCCGGCTCGTCCCGCGAGTCCGTGCCCACGGGCGTGGCGTACTCGGGCGGGAAGTCGCCGGAGCGGAAGCGGTAGAGGCCGATGGAGCGGAGGCGGTCCATCACCGAGGACGTGCGCGCCAGCGGCGCGGGCACGTACCGCTGCTCCTCGTGACGCTGGTCGTCGTAGTACCGGCTGTCCTGCTGCTGGTGCTCCTGCGCCTGGCGGAACGGCGGTTCCTGGTGGTCGCCGTCGTGGTCGTGGGCGCGGCGGCGGGAGCGGGAGGTGAGGGCGATGGTGCCGATGACGAGGTTGACGACGAGGAAGAGCGTGGCGGGCGTGAAGAAGCCCCGCACGGACGCCCACGCGCCCAGCGCCGCGTCGGCCGCGCCGTCCATCTCTCCACAGGACAGGCAGGTATGCGACGATCGTGGAGGGGACCGTCGGCACGGACGGACGAGGTAGAGTGTGGTGGGGATGCGAGGCGAGGAGAGGAAGTCCCACAAGGAAGAAGAGAAGCAGAGTACAAGTGGTGGTGGTGGTGCTCCCAGCGTTAAATGGTGGCTGGCTGGGACTGGGAGCTGACTTGGCGGGGGGAAAACGTGGGAATCCAATCCAAGTGCCGACCCCCCGCCGGGATCGCGGCCGACTGGCTGGCTGCATGGCAGCTTCCGCCGACACGGCATGGCACTTTAATTTGGAAGCACTGCCGTCGGCCCGGTTCGAAGCAGGATTTCCAAGCATGGGACTATGGGAGTTGTCAATCATTTCGCCGGACTAGGGCAATTGTGGAAAGAAAGTTGTTGGATATTCTGAAGAAATGGCTTTTGATGTGCCCAACGCCAAGACTTTCTAATAATTACCAAGTACAAATCAAACGACCAAGAACGGTTTCTAATTATTACCAAGTACAAGTCAAAAAAAACGTAGGAAAACATTTCTTTGAATCAAAGGAGCCCGTATGGATTTTTTTGTCAAGACTTTTTTTCACTATGATTTTAAACATGCGAAGCAAACCCACAATGCCCATTTGGGCATTTCTAAGACTTCGCGGTGTTCCCAAAAGGATGTCGCAATTTTGTCCAAATTTGCATGTATCTAGACATGTTTCAGTGTGTAGATACATGTAGTTTAGATAGAACCGAGACATCTTTTTTATGCACTGAGTGAGTATTTTACCGTGCAACCAAAATACTACCGAGTCAAAATTATCCGGAAAATGAATTATGTGTTAAACTAATTGTGAAGCGCCTATGATGAGCCCATGAACAACACGATTTTTTTTTCTTCAATTCATCCATCATGAAAAAAAAGAACATATATAACAAAGCTTATAAACTAATGGAGACTTCTTTTAGACTTAAGTTGCTCTGGACCTCGAAGCCGTTCTACCAGCCCAAAAAAAATGGTCGTTGTCAGTTAAAAAAGAAATGCTTGTGGCTTGCCTTCTTACCATTTTATGTTCACTGCAAAGATTATATTTTCATAACCTTCCATTTTCAAGAAAGTTTTTTTAGAAACACAGTACAACGCAAGCACTAATATACACGTGCGCACACTCACCACTATGAACGCACACACACACCCTACCCCTATGAGCACTTCCGAGAGACTGAGCCGGCGGACCAGGTCTTGAAATTGACGAAGTCACCACAGACGCCTCGCTGTCGACGAGAACGTCGCCTCCCACTGAAAGAATATTTCGGCTAAATGAGAAAAACCAACATCAAATCTGGGATTTATACTCTAGTGGGTGGGATATAACCATACTCCTAACCATCTTGCGTTGCCACAGTCAAGTTCTCCCATTTCCAAGAGAGATGTCCAGCTGCAAATGTATAAACCCATGCGTGTACTTGTAGCTTGCCTTCATTCTTTATTAACAGCAGCATCTGAGTATCTAACTGATCACTGACGCCATTGTATAGTTAAGTACATCCACTGACAAACAAACAAAAATCAAACACATGCATCTACACATGCATGTACCATCCAGCCTGACACACGAACACGAAGAAGCCAGCCATCAGATTTCGTGAAGTAGTTGGCACGCGTCGGCAGGTGCCATCACGTGTTGCTTCCTTGCTAGCCAGGCCGCTTGTCCTCTCCGGCTCCAAGTCAACCCTGATGCTTGTCTGATTAGCAATTGTTAACGACGCTATCAAGGCGACCTAACCAGATGATGATAAGGGAAGATGATCCGATTGCGTTGTCTGCTTCTGAAACAGGGGCCCTACATGGTTACGTGATCAGCAGCTGACTCGACCTGCCCTTTTTACCTGCTTGGACAGGACATTTTTGTGTTTCCATAAATCGAGAAAATTTTCCCACGTTTAGATACTGTTGAGATGTACAACTGTGTCAATTTTAATTCCAAACTCGTCGTATTTTGGGCTCCCGAGTTCTAGTGTTTTCTATATATAATATTAAGAAAAAAATCATATTCATAAATTTCAAAAAATATCTGTAAAATAATTCTTGATATGACCAATGATATATCATATGGACGTGTGGAAGCTAACTTAAAAATATCATGTGCTCTGATCTACAAAAAAATGAACCTGAGTGTAGTGAATATTGCATATTTCAAAACTACAAATTTTATGATACCTGTCTTTTTTGGGTAGTCTATAGTTAAAAGATTTATTGCGATTTTACTGTTTAGCCGGAACTGCTTGGGGTGATCCAGTTGTTTATCGCTGCTATGGAAATTGGGCCAGCCTCCCAGGCCATGGCCTTGGGCCTACATTCTGAACTTCCGATTCCGGTTCCACAACTCTGTTTTTCCGGATTCCTGACGAACACCATCA
Source organism: Poa annua (assembly GCA_026929855.1). Classification (NCBI taxonomy): domain Eukaryota; kingdom Viridiplantae; phylum Streptophyta; class Magnoliopsida; order Poales; family Poaceae; genus Poa; species Poa annua. Next base: position 96,899,441 of record CM049431.1, on the reverse strand, counting down.
GGTTTCGCCGCTGCACTCCTGCTCGATCACTACATTTTTGCTGCCTCCAGGTCGTCCCCGGTGTTGACGCTACCGCCGCCGTCGTCGTGGCTTCCCTTCACCAGCGGGAAGTACCGTTGCTCCTCGTGGTAGTAGTACGGCTTGCTGAGCTGGAGGTAGAGCACGACGACGAAGAGCACGGTGCCGGTCAGGTACCAGCTGAACTGCAGGTTCACGAGCGACTTTGCGCGGTCGTGCGGCACCGGCGAGCGTGACGGCGGCGAAGGTCTGCAGCAGCCAGTGGAACTGGCCCTCCACGCCCGCGTGGTCGTCCGTGGTGGAGTGGAGGTGGAGGAGGAGCAGCTCCTGCGCGAGCGCCGCGGCGGCGACCAGCTGCGAGACGGCCTCCCGCATGGGCGCGCCGACCCTGTCCATGTGGATGGTGACGGCGGCGAAGAGGAGCAGCGCGAGGGAGATGGACGCGTGCTCCAGGTTGTGGAGGTGCACGGAGGGGATGCTGCCCTCGTCGTCGAAAGGGTGGTGCCTTCTGGGGCTGATGACCAGGTCTACCAGGATGAACGTCGCCGCGAAGAGGATGATGAGGATGAGCTCGAGGTGGCGGACGCCCCGCGCCGGGAACCACACCGGCGCGGCGTAGGAGCTGGGACGCAGCGTGAACAGCCGGATGTGGTGGACCAGCTGCCACAGGCCGATGACGAGGAAGCCGGCGCCCGACGCGACGTGGCCGGCGAGGGAGCCCATGGCTGCCGCGCGTTCTTGGCCTCGACGTCTCTCACGTCCTCTCAGCCACCGCTCTAAAGCCTCTCACCATCTATTTGAGTAGTGAAGATCTGATAGTTTAATGGTTGTGGTTGCGACATAATCGGAGAACACAAGGCACGTAATTTGTTCCATCTAATCGTGTCTATGGATTCCGTGCCAAACACATGTTAAGAAAAGAGTCTGTACAAAATACTGACACTGAGTATTGACACGGAAAACATCTTAAGTCGCAAAAAAAAAACACCGAAAGCATCCATTAGTTATGTGTAGATTAGTACTCTGAGGTACATTGACGGGTCATTTATTCTCAAGCTCTCGTTTGCAAAGAATGCACTAAAGGTGAAACCATAAACAATAACAAACTTAATGATGAGAAATTGAGTAAGATGAAAACAAATAAATGAATTGAAAACCAAGATGACTGAGGATGAGAGAAACAAGGCCGAGAAATTGGAAGAAAAAATAACTTAGACAACCAAAATACGAGATTACGAAAATGACACGTTAAATAAAACACCAAGGCATAAAACGACTCTACAAAAAATGATTAAAGATGAACTCTATCCTCCCGTCTGCTAGACATCGTCTTTGTAGCCATGAGCGTAAGCTCCTCCCGTGAGGTCATCCATGGAAGCTCCTCGTCTTCTGCCATCTCAGATGGTCGGAAGGGGACTCCTCCTGCCCACTTCGTCAAAAACGGCTTCTCCAGCCGTTTGATGGTGTTAACCAACCTCCAGCCCCTTGTGCTAAGTTGGAGGCCCTTCGGCTCTGGTGCAGCTAGCTCGGTGCCCCACCCAAAATGGTTTTGTCCAAGGCGGTGGCGTGCTTGGTTGCACCATGCTTCTCCGACACGGCGGTATTGGAGCCGGACCTGATTCCGTTCCTCTAGTTAGAGCTAAGGTCCTTGGCGCGAAATGTAGGGACCTATTTGTATGTTTTTGATTTGTTTTGGGTCTCCCTTGTATTACGACACTGCTATAAATGAAAGTTTGTAGGTCCCACTAGGACCGCCTCTGTTCAACAAAAAATGAGGTTTGACACTTCAAAAACAGCAGCTCCATCGACGAGTAACGCTCTCGTGCCCAGTGCCTCCTCACGCAGCTTTCATTGCACCAGCAAGCAGGCGGCAGGTCCGCAAGGCGCGAGGTGTGTGCGTCTGGCGCCGGTGCCGGCCGATGGCAGCACTCACACCATACATACTGACCAGCTTCCTTCCCAAGGAGACACAGTAGAGTCACTCCGATCCCCTCACCATGGCCGAGCGCATCCTCTTCCTCCTCGCGCTTGCGCTGGTCGCCGCCAGCAGCAGCATCAAGCACGGCGGAGCATTCGCCGCCGACGAGGACGAGCACCACCTGCCGCAGCGGCAGGAGGCCATGGCAGACGCCGTGAAGGTGTTCTCCGACCACGATCCGGCAAGCACCGACCCCAAGGCGCTCAAGCGGGCGGTGGCCGCGGTGAACGGCGAGATGGCGCGGCTGCGGCCCGTCTTCGAGGCCGTCAGCCAGATGCCGGAGCGCACCGCCGCCGAGGTCCGCAGCAAGGAGGAGGCCCGCGCCGCGGCCAACGACCTGCTCAGTCGCCACCTGGGCCAGCTGCTCCCCGGCGGCTCCGTCAAGATCAACGACGACCTGTAACCTGCATGCTTGCTGGTTTCGTCGTAGACTTCACGGTCGTCAAGATTATCGTGCGCTCTTAATAGGCACTTGAGTTGTCCTCTGTTCGACGACCTGCATTTGCTCCTAGTTGTCCTCTGTTCGGCTATCTTCAGTTAATGGATTCTTCCGTTCGTGCAGCTCCCTGTATCATCATGGGAAGCTATTGTTTTGACTGGTTCACTCAGTGGCGAAGGACGAAAAAAAAATCAAGGTGGGGCGAATTCTTTTTTTGTAACTAACAATAACAATATATTAAGCTAGCAAATCAAATCTCGTCAAATATGCAATAGCCAATTTACAAATTCATCAAACAAGACACAATCTAGTGTCATACTCACATGCAAAATTCAGAAAAAATTATACCTCCCCCCCCCCTTGTTGTCCCCTTCCCACTTTTATCCATCTTCTCTTGGATGAAATTCTCAGTTCAAAACCAATCAGTTGATGCCTCAAAACTAATCTGTTGCCGCCTCCAAGGTTTAAGATGTGTATTTTCTGTCCGCCATCCGTCGTGCCGGCTGCCACAGTTAATGTCGTCACTCCTCCGCCTTTTACAGTTAATGTCGTCACTCCTCCGCCTGCCGCCGCCGCGACGATGGAGCCTGTAAGAGGTCGCCGCCGCCGATTTTTTCTTCCGTGTGAATCGCCCGTGCGTAAGCGTAACTAGCTAGCAGCTTTGCCTACGATTGATCATATACGAGAACGTGTGGTACGGTGATTCCATCAGATTCCTAGCATCGTACGATACATATCAATTTTTTCGTCTCTAGCGTAGGTAGGGCGAGCGCCCAACCTCGCCCTACCAAGAGCTTCGCCACTGGGTTCACTATTAACTAGTACAACCTTTTGTTACCCGCCAAAGCAAAACCTGCCATGCCGAAAATCACCGAGACTGGTAATTTTAGCAAGCAGTCAAAAACAGCTCAGGCCGTAAGCGTGGAGATGATCAAAGTATATAGCTGGCGGTAGTCAAACCAAGTGACATGCCCACCTGAGTAAGGGTTGTGACTTATGAATACATCATGACATTTCCACACACAAGTTGAGCAGCAGGATGGAAGGGTGCACGATCTTAACACTGATTCTTTACTTTACTGATAACATATTAACACAATGTAAATCATTAAAAGCAAAAGAAAGGTTGCCACCCGCTACTCAAGCAGAAATGCTTTGTCTTCATGATGTGTACATACAGAACAATATAATACATGGCGAAGACTAAAAGAAACCATGGCCATGATGACTCCACGTCTGAGGCGAGGAGAATGGCCATCGTTAAGCTGTTCTGTGATGAGCCAAGCACCCCTTCCACCCGCAAAAGTAGATTCTTGGTGAAAAACAGTCCACCCACTAGCTTCCACTCAAGCGTAGAACTGATCTACTGAAGTTAGTTCTAGCTCAACTCTAGCTGTAGGACATTTGAGGACAATGCACAAGCGTTAACATGATTAAAAATTCAATTCAAACAAAAATAGGATTCAAAAACAAAAAATAAATGAGATGGCATACCAAGGATGTTTGGCTACATACTATGTTTTATGTCGTGCTATCTGAAAAGTACTTCAATCAGAAGCTTTCATCTTCCGAGGCCTCTTGCCCTGAGTTGGTGAGGGGGGTGCATCCATAAATCGTCCAGCGGACTAGCAAGAAAGAATGGAGATTTATCAGTTACGGGTCACAGATATACAGACAGGTTGAAGCTATCTGACATAGAGATCTACACATGATAATTGGTCAAGTCATTAACGAAATCTGGACTGATCAACTGTAGATCACCAAAGGAATCCTGGGACTGGGAGTGCACCAGGGACACAACACTAACACTAAGATTAAATACTAGATTCCCACCAAAAATGATCGTTCAAACTAGGTCATCTTGAAAATGAAGACCCAACATTTTCATTCACGTTCATATTGTGCACTAGCAGGTTCTACTAGAGCCAATCTATCAAATTCAAGATATTGCTACCTACCTAAGCGGCCTACCAATTGTTTTTTTGTCAAAGACATATATATACCATAGATGAAAAGAAATCAAACAAAGTACAACGTCAGGTGTAAGATGGAAGGAAGAACAAACCTTCCGCTTGTGGTCCCGTTTGCCTGCTCTCTCGCCTGTAGTAACATAACATGCAAAACATTTAGAGAGAAACATAACCCCTAATCATATAAAATATAACGTCAGGTCTGCCTTGAATTACCTCCAAACCCACCCATATCAGGGACAAAGGGTCTATCAATATCTCTATTAGACCGCTGCAAAAAAAACAATATTATTAACTAAATAGCAATTAACGTTTTGCAGGGCATTGGCATTCGCCACTGGTTGCACAACTATTAGAGCAAAGAAAATAAATGCCCCTTCTATCTCTGCCAGTACCTTCCCCCAGCTACATTGTACTTGGGCAGTGAAGTTAATATGTATGATGGATTATCACAGACATCTTGATATTTAGATTAGCAAACTTCGATTGTCATCGCTTTGCACCAACCCGTTAAGGCTTCACTAAGTCCTTTAATATCATTAGTTCTGTTCAAGGGCTTCTTTATAGTCATAGAAAGCATTCTGCGCTACTTTTGTGGAATCCAAATACAGATGATTTATCATATCACACTCTCTTCCACTCAGACACAGAGAGCAAAAGGGCAGTAATACATTTTATACGTACCTTAGGTGTGCTCGGTGCCTCTGTGAACGAACTCTCTCTGTTTGCTAAAACCTCAGCCTCTTTATTTTGTAGCTACAAAAGATACAAAAGAGAATGGACAGTCAGTTGAAGGGGACAGTGCTTTTTGTGCAAAAGCACGCTGAAAGATATCACAAGTTCTCTCCTTTTTAATGGTTATTTCAACCGGTGTTTTAAAAAACATTACAAAATGAAGGGTTGGTGCTTTTTGAAGTACAAATATCGCACTAAAGCAGACGTCAAATGGCTAAAGCATGGGAACACAGGAAAGTACCTGCTTCTGTATGTTAAGCAGTGTGAGTATCTCATTCCGTAATTCAAGATGTTCAGCACAAACTGCTTTTGTTGGAACCTTAGGCTTCAAATTTACCTACAAGAAAGGTTATGGTCGCAGCATATATGTAAGTTCACATAAGTTGCAGAGAAAATTGGTAAATAGACCTATAATGCAATTAAGGCATTGTATGTGCATGTCGAGTACAGACTAAAGTCAAGAAAACAAACCCCAAGATCTTGTAGAGTTTGGTCCACCCTTTTAATCATCCTAATGCCAGCTGAAGCAGTTACTGCTTGATTCATTTGGTCAAGTGCATGGCTTCTCAAATACACTTTAAGCTGAAAGAGTAAGTAGTGAGTCAAATTCATCTAGAAAGAACAGTATGCAGACAGAGATAGACAACTACATTCAATAAGATAAGAAAACAACCTGCGATATAATTAACCTAACCTAAGGTCTACTTGTGATTCATTTAGCACCATGCAAGACCAGCTGATTCCACTGGAAGGAACAAGGCTTAACTTTGAAAGTGGGCATATAATTTTCAATCTAATGTTTCGAAAGCACGATATAAAGATCACTTAGATAACACAAGTCCAGCAAAACAGAAGCAACAAAAAAAAAAGACATGGCCTGAAAGTAAAGAAACGATTCCTACTGCAACTACAAATGTCAACTCATCGACAGTGAAATATAAGACCTAACAAAAAACTATTTAAGCAAGCAATAGTTTCCAAGTTACCAGCCGCAGTGAATCAGGTATGGAGGTATTTGCTGCTGCAGCTGTATGTGCGGCTGTTGACGGTGGGTGACTGTTGCTCAAGAGAGATACACCGTCAGCAGGAACCACACTATTATTAAAGCTTGTTGGTGCTCCCGCTTCTTCCAGATTCTGCAGACAAATTCTTAAACAGTTAAACATTTGACAGTGCAGATAATTAACCAGATAGAGAAAATAACCGAATAGTTAGGAATTAATTATAACTAAATATAGCGAGCTTAGTCAATGAAATTACAAATATCTGGATTATTGCCATTAGTGGTTTATACACAAAATATTTCGCCTTGTGAATATCTAACAAGTTACTGTTCAATTATTCTTGCTTAAGATTACTTCAGTGATAAGAAATATGGAACACAATGTATTGATTTACTCACTTTGCTAGCAGCGCGGGATTCCATAATACGTTTTGCTTCTGCCAAAACCTGAAAAGGGACCACTTGGGGATCAGATATGTGACTACAGAATCTTAAGAATGGCAAAAGTCATAGATCAGAAATCATAATTTCGTTATCAAGAGATTTCTCACCTCAGCATCCTTACGTTCTTGCTGCTTTGTTTGTGCAAAGATTGCAGACAGTGCACGCTTTCTCTCAGTCTCATGAGCAGCATTATAGGTCTCCTGAGAAAAAATAAAGATGAAGATATGTGGCTACAGCAGAAGCTATATCATAACAATGATCCAATCACTTTTTGTAGGGAAAAAAATCAACTTGTACCTTCACCAGAGGGTTCCCCGCAACTTCATCAAATGACCTGGCTCTTGCGATTAAAAGAGCCCGAGTAACTGCAGCGAGGAATCCGTCAATTGCTACATCACAACAATCTCACAAAAAAGCATAAACTGAATTGCTAGACATACAATAAGACCGATCATACATGCTAGCCTTAGCAATTAGTTAATATGCTAAATAAAAAGCCAGGACAACATTTAACCTTTCATTATGATGCTACATGGTACACAGAGACATGCCCCCAGAAGAGCGTGGGCGCACAATAGGCCATATGTCATTGCACAATAAGTAACTTTATTCACTGATTTAACTGAACTTTGAAGGAGAGCATATGGTTTAGAAGTTGTATATTACACACTTATTACTTGTTTGTTCCCTTTAATTAATGGTAGAACAGATAAGTGTTGTTTGCTTTTGAGCACATGAAATACATGTACACAACATTAAAGTAGCATTTGGAGAACTTTGCCAGGTGAGTTCTAACTTCTGAACATAAAGATAGTATAAATTTAGAAGTACCTGAATAATAGCGGCTCTTTAGATCTTCCATGCTGCGAGCCGTTGGAAACCTATCTGCTATTACTACGAAACGAAGGTCAAAGCGTTCACATAACTCAAACAGCTGGTCTGTTTCTTCTCTGCTCCATGTCTGAAACAAGCGCATCAAATATTCTAGCTCAAAATAAAAAAAATCGAACAAAAACATACTTTTGAAATAAAATGGAACACTCTAAATGATCAATAGGTTTGTCTGTGCCAGAAAAGACTGCTCAAAGGACAGATAGAACTGAAGACACTAGACACACGTCCCCTGTTCTGAAAATGTTTATGTTAAGGCGGACCAATTCAGCAGTTACTCAAACTAGCATATATAGGTAAGGACAATTCATAATTACAGAATTCTCAATCTACCAGACATTGTGATTGCTGCACCCAAGAGCTCAAAACTATTTAACATAGAAGTAACAAATACCTAGACGCCATATCCACCAATTAAGACTTGTTTCCTGGGATGTTTAAATAACTGACGGACAAAAGTGTCAACGGCAAATGGAGATATTTCATTTGTTTCAAATCTTTTCACTAGACAGAATTACATCTAGTAGTGGTAATATGTGTTTACAAGTATTAAGTGACAACAGAAGGTTGGCCCTATAAGCACAATGTTTGTATTACAAAAATTAAAAAAAAGAGTATCAACAACAGAGCGTTCATACTTTTAGTGTAACCAGTACCTACAGGTTCAGTTAAATATTTCTCATACTCCTCATCAGTGTATTTAAGAACATCCACCTTCTGCGAAAACAAATGACAAACCAACCATAGTAAGACCCAACTTGTGATAAAAGACAACATTTCTTGCTTGATGATGTAACCAACACAATATACTGACCGTGTTATATTTTGCAAAGTCATAATCACCAGTTGGTGGAACACTATTTACAACTCTAACCTGAAAACAGAAGGGCCAGAAGGTGAGTTAGTCATACTAAATATTTTATTTAAGATGTGTGCGACATTAGTTAGGCATCAGAAGCAGACCCAGTGGGAAAGTTGCAGATTGTCAGTTCGTGCAGAGGACGTGAAAGGTAGCCACTGCCATTTGACCTGAAAAAGTAATTGATATATTTATATTCTCAAGTCAGGCCACCTACAACAGTCCATTGGTTCCAGCAGCATCCCACAGATATATGTGAAAAACTGTACACTTCATGGTTGGAATTCATTCATATTATGAATCGACGGTACCACTGAAACTAAGACTAGTCATATTCTGCAACAGGTTGAATTATCAGTGCTACACTGCTACTTGATAACTGATACTAGACTTACCCAACTAACATCACACATTTTGATCAATATTGGAAGCATAGCTCTAACTGCGGTTCATAGAGTAAGTAGAAAAGAGTTCTAGATCAAAATGCTTCATTAAGGGTATGAACTATGAACAGCTACACACTCAGTTCAGTTCAAATGGTACAGCAGTAACCCAACTTCCAACTGGACAATTGAACCCCGAAGAGCAGCTCGCTGACCTTCTCCTTCTCCACAGCGGGCCGCCGCTTGAGGTGCGAGGCCTCGATGGTGGGCATGAGCGGCGCCATTCCCACGCCTCCGGTGAGCGCGTACACCTACACCGCCGGAAAACACCGTTAGCACCGGGAGAGCATCCCAAAACAGACGAGCAAGCAGGGAGCGGGGCGGGGATGGCGATCGGTACCTCGCGCGAGACGCCATCGGGCTTGCGCTGCGGCTCCTTGGGCGGGCGCGGCTTCTTGTCCTGGGCGGAGGGGAAGGAGCTCTTCTGGAGCCCGAGGATGTCCTTGGCGTCCATGGAGATGTGGCCGGAGGGGGAGGAGGACGACGGTGCTAGGTTAGGGTTTCGGCGTCGTCTCGGGAAAGCTACCGCGACATGGGTGGGACGGGATGGGCAGGCCGAGCTCGGGCGAATCGGTCGGATGCCGGGTTCGAGCAGAGTATGGGTAGTGGGCCTGGAACTCGACCCAACCCCGATTTGTTAACTGGCTGGCCCAGGAGCTCACCTCCTTGTTGGACAAAAAAACCGTAATAGAACTTGGTTATATTTTTTTACTCCCTCTGGTCCTGAAAATGTGTCTTAGGAGTTAAGCTAGGTACTCCCTCCGTCTCAAAATAAGTGTCTCAAGTCTCTCAAAAAAGAGACCGAATTGGAGGGAGTATATGATAAAGAAAATTGTAAACCCATACAACTGATGCTCGTACTACATAAATATGATACTTTTTTCTAGACTTTCAAAGTGAATCACCCACACGAAACAATCTTTAAAAATTATGTTCAATTTTCTCTGATTTGTTTACCATTCTCTCTCTAATTAACTTTGTATTCTGATTTTTGGGGGTTTATACCCCTTTGGTTGCTCATCTGAGCCAATGCTCGTGGGATCAGCGACCATGCTGATAGAAAAATAAGGAGACATGAGAAAGAGGATTCGATAGTGGGGAGGGAAAAGGATGGTTGTTGGTGAGTACCTGATTCAATATTACATTAAATCTAGTGACCCAAAGCGCTTATGTGATTGGAAGTGATATTTGGTCACAAGGAACAGAGCGACTCATCAAATTGGAATGAAAGTTTTCGTCAAGGGAATTGGAATGGAAAGTGTTGAGGTCTGAAAGATGGGCTGCCACACTAGTTTGCATGCATTGGATGATGTGGATGCAAGATGCTGATGTGGTGGGCCCGATTACGTGGCATAACTTGATGTTGAGGGAATTTCCTATAGTAGGGTTTAGCTATTTAGAGATATAGAAGATGATACACCACTCTATCCAACACATTTTGCTAAATGTTGAATCTTAGCCTTGCAGTTGCGATAGAGACTCTTATCGAAGATTCAGTTACGTTCTCTTCTCCCTGTCTCTCCTTACTATGTGTTTATCTTACGTTGCCGATACTGGAATCTTTATCTTTCTTGACATTCTTAGAGGAACCATTTTGAATGGAATAACATTAAAATCACGTGGGGGGAGCACAACCCTAACATTAAAAACAAATTTGAACAAACACATTGTTCCACATTGTTCCGTAGGATTTATCCCTAGAGATATTTCTGCAAGACTAGTTTTCTCTTCGTTTTCATGCTTTGTATGAATTGTTCACGTAATTTTACAGCCAAGATGGGAAATTCGATATAAAAATGAAAACCGGTGCTTCCAAGTTCAAACCTATTCACGAGCTGTCAACTGACGAGCACGCGTGACCGCATGATGTGCTCGGACGGCTCAGATTACACAAAGCCTCCTCTCCCCTTCCTCCCACTCCCAGTCCCACCAGCCGTCGCCGCAGCCGCCTTGCAACTGCGATCGAAGGTTCTAGAACCCCACCTCCCTCAACCTAAACCCTCCCTCGAAATCTTCGGCCGCCAGACGAGTGCGAGCTCGAGAGACCCAGCTCCACGGCTCCACCCCCACACCCAGCGAGGCAGCCATGTACCGGGCGGCGGCGGCGGCGGCCATTTCCAGGGCCTCCTCCTCGGCGCTGCGGCGGCGCGGGGCTGAGCAGCGGCAGTGGGCGCGCGGGTATGCGGCCAAGGAGATCACCTTCGGCGTCGACGCCCGCGCCGCCATGCTGCGGGGCGTCAACGACCTCGCCGACGCCGTCAAGGTCACCATGGGCCCCAAGGTTCGTTCCTGCCCTCCCCTCTCACTCACTCACTCACTCCCGACCAAGCGCGGGTTTGTCGTGGATCTAGCGGAGAAAAACCCTGGGCGCGCTTGATTTCTCGACCGAGTGTGCTGGCTGATTGCTTTTGTTTCGTGGAAATTGCAGGGGAGGAATGTGATTATCGAGAGAGCGCACAAATCCCCCAAGGTCACCAAGGACGGGGTCACCGTTGCCAAAAGCATCGAGTTCGAGGACAGCGCCAAGAACGTTGGGGCGAACCTGGTGAAGCAAGTCGCTGATGCCACTAACAAGGCCGCTGGGGATGGTAAGGATGGAGGGCTCATGGAAGTTCCTGCACTTGATCGGAATATCCTGTTTTGTTCAACAAAGCATTCCTTTTATTGGCATGCTAATTCCATGCCAAAAAGTGTATTAGTGTTAATGTTGATGCTTTTACCTTCTCCATCCTGTGCGGTTTATAACTTTGCTAGCTAGTAAATTAAAGAATTGTTGTGCTGTCAGGACAGGAAAGTTTGAATGCATTTGATTTCTCTAATGCGATATTCTGTCATTGGTGCCTACAGTGCTAGCATCGTGGGTGTTTAATAGCAATAGCTTATGGTCTGTATGATTTCGGAAGTTATAGTTATTCTTGGGCCTCACATGTGCCTCTGGTCTCCGCGTTCATGCTGATCTCAGTTCCAGTTCATTGTCTATGTTCAACAGTGTCGTCTAGTCCAGTGAAAGGCAGATATATCTCAGGTTTACAAAATTTTGTATGCTGACGGAGCAACTTTGGCCTAGGCATTCTTGAAGAGATCACTTAGTTTTCTGACATACAAGTACTGTTTAAGGAATAACATGACGTTTCAGTTGCAAACATTGTTATTGGCTGTTCGACTGTACTTACAGTGGCTGCATGTAATCTGAATTGACATGATATAACGAGTTGGCAGTACTCGTGTGCGCGTGTGGGCTTGATTCTAGTGTGTGGGGAGTTTTGTACGCCCGCCATTCCCTCCCTCAAAATAGACACTAGGAGACTGATTGTCTACTTGACTGAATGTAGCATTACATGCCACTCACTTTATTTCTGATTGGATTGGTCAACAGGTACCACCTGCGCAACTGTACTTACACAGGCCATTCTTACGGAAGGATGCAAGGCTGTGGCAGCAGGGGTCAATGTTATGGACTTGCGTAGTGGTATGAACAAGGCCATAGATGCTGTAATTGCTCACCTCAAAAGTAAAGCATGGATGATTGATTCCCCAGAGGAAATTAACCAGGTGAGATACGCTGATTTATGGCTGTGGCCTGATAAGCCCTCCCTCTTCAGTCCCATTACCATGTCTGAGTTGCTTATGTATCTTTGATGCAGTCATCAACTCATCATTAGCATATGCCATGTATAATCAACAATCCTGATTTTGATTCTGTCCTTGTAGCACACTCCATACATTGTGATTCTGTACTAGTAGCACACTCCATAGTAACTACTCCCTCCGTTCTGAATTATTGACTCAGATTTAGTGCAAGTTGCACTAGATCTGAGTCAATTAATTCAGAACGGAGGGAGTAATATTCATCATTTGGTTGGATATCTAGCTTGTACATGTCCAGCTCATTCTTCTCCTATGAACCAGGTAGCTACCATTTCTGCAAATGGTGAAAAGGAAATTGGAGATTTGATATCCAAAGCTATGGGGATAGTTGGAAAGGATGGAGTCATTACTATTGCTGTGAGTATTACATGATCTATATTTCTCAGGCTTATCTGCTATTCTGCAACTTATTCTTAGAAACTGGCAGGATGGTAAAACATTGGACAATGAGTTGGAAGCAGTACAGGGTATGAAGCTGTCAAGAGGCTACATATCTCCTTACTTTGTGACTGATCAGAAAACTCAGAAATGTGTAAGTCTATTACCTCATTAAGTGCAAGTTTGTGATTTATTTGCTAAACCAGTGAATACAGCATCCCAAATATGCAAGTTAAAAGGCTTTTTTGGATCCTCCTCTTGCTTTGATTTATTTCATGGCAGTATGCACGGAGGTGAAAACTTACCAATAGTACTTATGGAAGTCAATGATTGTACTCCCTCCGTTCCTAAATATAAGATGCTTTAGTATTTTCCAGATTCACATGTATCTAGACACGTTTTAGTGTGCATGTTGACTCATTTCAGTCCGTATCTAGTCCACATTTCAAATGTCTAAAACATCTTATATCTAGAAACATAGGAAGTAGTTTGTTTGCTTTTTTGTTTCGAGAAGCTTCCGTTTCGCCATAGATAGGCTACTATGCTTCCTACTTTTGAGGATGATGCAAAGGTGTTTGTGTTTGTTCATGTGAATCTGCATTGTGAATCTTTCACTGAACTTCAGAGTCTGAGATAGTTTTAGCAATGTGACCGATAGAAAATAAAGAAGAGATGGATATCATGTCTATCAACAAATAAGGAAATTTTCAGAAGAATAGCCTGAGCTAAATCATGTTTCTGAATTATCCTTTTATGTGTGCAGGAGATGGTAAATCCTCTTATTCTTATTCATGACAAGAAAATCTCAAACATGAATTCACTTCTTCCAGTATTGCAAATTTCCATCAATGTAAGTGTGTTCCATTATGTGTTACTGTGTCCACTTTTGTCAATTACATAACGGAAATTTTGTGGTGGCAACTGATAAATGACGATTGATCTTTGTAGGAGCGGAAACCTCTTCTCATTTTTGCTGATGTAGAGGGAGAAGCTCTATCAATGCTTGTACTGAACAAGCATCGTGCTGGACTAAAGGTAATATTAATTATTTCTGTAGTTTCTACCTATATCATTACTGGTATAAACTGGCTGGCAATTTGCACTATTGGTATTGAAGAAACCACTTCAATTTCTTTTCCCTTTTCACTGGTGTTTATTGTTTATGTCCTTCACACAGCTTTAAGTTATTGTGAGTTTTTATCCAGTGAAGCTTATGTAAGCAAGATTTTGAGCTAATCGAGGCCTTGGCTGTAGATATGTGCTGTCAAAGCTCCTGGATTTGGTGAAAACAGAAGGGCCAACTTGGATGATTTGGCTGTTTTGACAGGAGGGCAGGTTAGCTGTTATGAGAATAATCAGTAACTTGGTTAACACGGGTGACATTTCTATTGATAAAATTAACATGACATTTCATTCTTTGAAGGTTGTTAGTGAGGACCAAGGTCTTGATCTTGGTAAAGTTGACTTACAAATGCTCGGCACAGCTAAGAAGGTTTGCCAACGTCCATAAATTGTTACAGCTGGGAACCATGTATTTTTTTTTAAAAAAAGCTGTATGATGACGTTACCCTTCACAGGTTACCGTATCTGTTGATGACACTTTAATTTTAGATGGTGGAGGTGACAAGCTACAGATAGAAGAGAGGTGTCAACAGGTACTCATAAGAATCATCACGTTAAGGAACCTGGATACCATTCTTAGTTAGCTATTTCAATACAAGCATATTTTTCGTGTGGATGTCCTTGACAGCTTAGAGAATCATTTGAGAACAGCACCGCTGTGTTTGACAAAGAAAAGGCTCAAGAGCGTTTATCAAAGTTATCTGGAGGTGTTGCTGTCCTCAAGGTTAGTTAGTTCTTAAGCATGGTTCAACTGTCAAGTCCTTTTTTTCTGTGCTCTTCTCAGCGCACACACTTATATTGCAGATTGGTGGAGCTAGTGAAGCTGAAGTTGGCGAGAAAAAAGATAGGGTTACAGATGCTCTAAATGCTGCGAGAGCTGCTGTGAAGGAGGGTATTGTTCCAGGTAATCACATTTTCCTTGAGAGCAGTCTCTTCATTTGTTTCTTATTACTTTGTTTTTCTTCAACCTGATTATATGTTGTATGTGTTTCTCCAATTCCTGTCATGCCTTACAGGTGGTGGAGTTGCCCTGTTATATGCCACCAAGGAGCTCGACAAGATTAGCACATCACATGAGGATGAAAAGATTGGAGTTCAAATAATCAAGAATGCTTTAAAGGTTTACTTCTTGTACCAACTATGATGGTGCTTCTGCACTTGGTTATTCCATATTTGTTTATTGAACACACATTAACTGTTCCTAAATTTCTGCAGGCCCCCTTGATGACCATAGCTGCAAATGCTGGCGTTGATGGTGCTATAATTGTCGGGAAGCTACTGGAACAAGATAACCTTAGCTGGGGCTATGATGCAGCAAAAGGTCTGTGCTGACTAACTGCGTTTTTTGCTGTTCATTCTGAATTTGGGCTTCTGTAAGAAAACACCATGCGAGTCTCCAGATTGCAGTTAAACTGGCAATTCTGATATCTCCCCAACACAGTAGTTGATTCCTGCATTTTTCTTACTGTAGCGGAGTATGTTGACATGATCAAGGCTGGTATCATCGACCCTGTGAAAGTGATCCGGACTGCACTTCAAGATGCAGCAAGGTATGGCTTAAGCTCTCGAACCACCCCATGGACCTTTGCATGACTACTGGCCGAAATAATCAGACCTGTTTGACAATCTGTCCTTCTGTGCACCAGTGTTTCTCTGTTGATGACAACCACTGAGGCTGCCGTTGCTGAGCTCCCGGCGACGAAAGCCAGAATCGCCACTCGCATGCCGGATATGAGCGGAATGGGTTTCTGAGGACAGCCCTTGTGTTGTCTGATTTAACCCCTTTTCTGGTTAGAAGAGAATACTGGCGAAAAACTGAACACCCCCGGCATATACAGAAATTCCCCCACTCCCTATCAGATGAGAGGTGAGGTCCAAAGCTGGCACCTGTTTTGATGTCTGAACACTTATGGTTCACTTCTGATGTAACCTTAACTAAGAGCCCTTCTATTTAGGGTAGAAATTTGAATAGACTCAGACAAGATGAGCATCGCCTCTGTCTCTTGTATGCTCAGTGGGCAACACTTGGTGTTGTTATTTAAATGCCTCTTTCGATCTGTGCAATTTGTCAGTGTTGTTGTTTTCATGGTTGTGTGGTTTTGGCTGCTTGGTGCTGCCGCATATGCAGGTAAAAATTGCATCTGGTGGCTATCAGTCTGATCTCCATTTCTATCTTGTCCATTGACATTTGAGTCGTTCCCCATTCGATGTATGTATTTGGGGATATGGAAAGCTTTCCAATCAATCAATCAATCAGGTGACCCTTTGTTAAGTTGATTGTAAATTTTGTTCAGTTGATGCAGAATATGGCTGCACCCTACCCCGTGACTGAGTGTCATCATATCAATAAGTAATCTACTTTGCAATCAAATAAATAAGTAATCTGTTTTGTATACAGTAAAAAATAGCATCGCATTGCCTACAGTTGGTTCAACACTACAAGTTTCTGGTATTGCTCAACAAGTAAGCATACGCAACATGCTATGTCAATTCTCTGTTAAGCTACCAATAACTGGAGAACCTTTGTTTTAGCTGGTGCAGAATAGGCGAGGATCATCAACTCAATAAGTGCTTCACAATCCTATCGGTCATTTTATTCATGCATACAAGAATGCACAAAAGCCCCAATCACCATAATGAAAATTACAAGCATGCACTAGTGTCTACACAACAGACACTGAGAGTTTTGAGAATTCTCCAGCTCCGATCCAGAAAAGGATGAATGGGGTTCTATGCCGTCTTAGCTTCATCAGGTGGCTGGATGAAGCGGGGAACCTCTCCGTTCACCACCCTCCACGGCCCCCAGTAGAACTTGGGCTGCATGATGGGCACGGCCTCGCCCGGATGATCCTCCCAGTACTTCTCCTGCTCCAAAAAATGCAACAGCAATTCACAATCAGAGTTGCAGAAGATGGCATTGGCATTCCGTCGAGCACCCTCCGAGCGATGCGCAGACGAGCACTGCTGCGGCAGAGGAGAAACTGATCGGAGTGGGAGCGCTTGGGGGAAGGTGGCCTGACCTTGTAGAGCTGCTCGGTGAGGGCGGCGGCGACGACGGCGGTGTAGAAGGCGGCGACGTAGGTGCCGACGATCGGCGCGAAGGTGCGCGGCGGGCGGTAGGGCTCCACCATGTCCCACAGCACCGTCTTCTCCCACTTGTGGAACTGCCGGTCGGCGTACCACCTCCAGAGCCGGCTCGACATCTCTCACCTCCCCTCCCCTCCGGCACGCTCGCGCTCGCTTCGACCTCCCCGGCGACGGCAACGGCAGACCTCGGCTCTGGCCCTCTGGCGTGAGTGCGGCTCCAGATCAGGATCTTTCTGTTCCGAATGGGCCTGAACATTCGGTTGCCTGGATGTGGGCCAATATAGGCCCCGACTGACCCGGCCCAGCCCATATGTTACCTCGGCGGCGCTCCGAAATTACAAGACCGGGCGGCGGAAAGGGAGAGAAAAAAAACAGTACTGGAAATAGCCCGCCCCCGCCGCCTCCCTCTCCGTCTCCGCCGCCTTCCCGCGCCGCAGCCGTCGTCGCAGGCGAGATGGGCGTCAAGGTGAGGGGTCGCCGGAGCCTCCTCCTCCTCCTCCTCATCCCCGTGGATTTGAGTTTCCTGTGTTTGTTCGTTCGGTCGCAGATTTGGGAATCCCGTCACATTCGAATGAACATGTTTTTTTTTCGTGTGTGTAGGGTTTGACGAAGCTGTTGGCGGACAACGCGCCCAAGGCGATGAGGGAGCAGAAGTTCGAGAGCTACTTCGGCCGACGCATCGCCATCGACGCCAGCATGTGCATCTACCAGTTCCTCGTATGCCCCCATTCATTCTCCACTAACCCACATGGCTCCTCCTCCTCATCCTCCATTTTGATTTGCTTGCTGCCCGCAATGATTTGGGCCTGTGATGTGTCTCCATTTCCAAACGCTGCGGACCGATGCTTCTATGCCCATTGGTCGATTTGACCTGTATATCTTGCTCTCTTAAGCTGGGTTTAGGGTTTTGTAAATCCTCCACTGATGCAGATGGTTTCCCTTCTTTCCCATTTATACATTCCGGCTCATAGATTGTGGAAATTAGATGTTGCCAACCCCTCGGGCATATATATACATTTACAATGTTCCGGGTTGTAGTTTCAAAAGCTGTTTGTGCGATAGCAGCAAGCCTTTTTACCTGCTGGAATGGAAGTTGGGATAGGTTTCTTATGCGTTTCCCTTGTGCAGATTGTAGTTGGAAGGACAGGGGTGGAAACCCTTACAAACGAAGCTGGTGAAGTAACCAGGTTTGGATATATACTTCTCTCCGCGATCACGCCTAACATTTCACGTGCACACAGTTTATAGTGCTAGTATGTATGTTGATGCGTTTTTCATTCTTTCTGGACAGTCATGTGCTAGGAATGTTCAATCGGACGATAAGGTTGCTCGAGGCAGGGATTAAACCAGTGTAAATCTGAATTCCCTCATTTCTTAATATCAGAAATGTCCACATGATTGCATTTAAACATACATCAAGCATTCTTTTACAAGGGACCACAACATTGCTCATGCAGATATGTTTTTGATGGCAAGCCTCCTGAGATGAAGGGTGGAGAGCTTGCAAAAAGGCATGCGACCTTTCGTTCGTCCTTTGATTGTTTCCTACTGGTAGTTAATATGTTTGCCTGACATAACATGGTCTGCTTGTCAGGTACGCAAAGAGGGAGGATGCCACCGAAGGGCTGACCAAGGCAGTAGAGGTGTGGTGACATTGCTTTGATCCATATTGTGTTGTTCTTCTATATTCTCATGACCCCTAAGGATAATATATTTTGATGTTGTAGACAGGAGATGCGGAGGCGATTGAAAAATTCAGCAAGAGAACTGTAAAGGTGAGAAATTCATATATACACTTGTTTTTGTTAAGTATGAAAATGTTCATTAGTCACACTGTCCACAATGCAAGACGATTTCTATTTTGGTAGGGGCCAACAGAGCTCCCACTGAGAAAATATCATCTGGATTCTTTTGTTTTGCATAAATTGGTGTTTTGTAATATATGCCTGAGCTTAGCGTTTTCAGAGTAAGTTCTAGCTTCACATCTTCTATGTGCTTTATGAGCAGGTCACTAAGCAGCACAATGAAGATTGTAAGCGACTACTAAGACTGATGGGTGTTCCTGTTGTGGAGGTAAAATCAATTTTGCTCAGATTCCTCCATATCTAGATAGTACACATTTCCATCTTGTTTTGTGCAACCATCGAACTTGATTTCTTCTGGCATAGAGTTTATGTGTTATTGTGTGTTTGTGATGCTCTCAGTTTCACTGATCTCTCTTTACTGTACCAATAGGCTCCTTGTGAAGCCGAATCACAATGTGCTGCCCTTTGCAAAAATGGCAAGGTAATATTAACATAGTGGACCGCACCAACTTCTTGATTCACCCTTTGCTTCCTTTTTTTATTTAGTACATTCTTTTTTTATAGGTGTATGCTGTTGCATCAGAAGATATGGACTCACTTACTTTTGGGGCTTCACGGTTTGTCCGTCATTTAATGGATCCAAGTTCCAAGAAAATACCTGTTATGGAATTTGAAGTTGCGAAAGTAAGCAGTGTTGTGTTCGGCTTGAAATTTATTGCTATCTTGTATACACTTAACCATATTTCATACTGCAGATTTTGGAGGAGCTTGAATTCACTATGGACCAATTCATTGACTTATGCATCCTCTGTGGATGTGACTACTGTGATAGCATTAAAGGTATTATTGCTTACTCTTTTCTCTTTCTTTGGTATAGTCCGCATTTCTCAAATTATGTATCTAGTCAAGACTTAAAGTTTTCTAACTGTGTATCCGTGACTGTGCACTAGGTATTGGGGGTCTAACAGCTCTGAAGCTTATTCGTCAACATGGGTCCATCGAGGGCATTCTGGAAAATATTAATAAAGAGAAGTTAGTCCTGAACCATTTTGAAGAATTTTTGTTGTCTTAGTACCCATCTGAACCTTGTACTCCCTCCGTTCTAAAATAGTTGAATTAGATTTTCCGTATTTAGTCATGTTTTAGTGTGTACATACATCTGCATTTGCACAACATTGAATCAAGTATTTTTGGAATGGAGATAGTAATTCAGTTGGATAGCACAGTGGCCCAACATTTACCCACTTTGAACTCCTGTGTCCATGGCTAGTGAAATTTTGTGTGTTGGTTTCTTTTCTTCCGTAATGTCATTTCTGTTGTCAGATGTTTTTTATTGTCACATGAGGTAGACAATTTCGCATGTTAATGTGAGTTGCATTTTCACATGTGACCATTGTCTACTATAGATATCAGATTCCTGAGGACTGGCCTTATAAAGAAGCTCGGCGCTTGTTCAAGGAACCCGATGTTACATTGGATATTCCTGAGTTCAAATGGACTGCGCCTGATGAGGAGGTATATCTCTTTACCTAGTTCACTTTCCTCCAAATCATTTAGTGAACAACTGAACATATCTGT
The DNA here is from genome assembly GCA_026929855.1 of Poa annua. Taxonomy (NCBI): domain Eukaryota; kingdom Viridiplantae; phylum Streptophyta; class Magnoliopsida; order Poales; family Poaceae; genus Poa; species Poa annua. Next base: position 96,879,043 of record CM049431.1, on the reverse strand, counting down.
TGCATTTAATTTCTCCAGGGCATCGTGGATTTTCTGGTGAAAGAAAACGGCTTCAATCAAGATCGTGTGACAAAAGCATGCACTTTTCTCTTGTCTCTCTTTGTTCCAGTTATGTAAAAAAATTACCAGCCATATGTCTCTGGTTTTATGTAGGCCATAGAGAAGATAAAATCGGCGAAGAATAAATCATCCCAAGGAAGGTGAGCATTGTAATATATGTGCACATACATGGTTATTGCATGTGCTTAGTTGCTTGCTTAACACTTGGACTTTTATCATACTGTAATAATTGTTGACTCCATGTAATCAGGCTGGAGTCATTTTTCAAGCCAACTGTTAGCACATCAGTGCCATTGAAGCGGAAGGTACATCCACCAAACTGCCAATTGATGTTAATCATGTTATAGTGCATATATTTATCATCCTTGGCCTTCTCCAGAAACATCATTTGTAGCATCATATACAACACAGTAAAATGTGTTAGAACTCTAAATGCAATGCAAACTATGGCATATTGTGGCTTTGGCACCATACCACTGCCTGGGTTTGTTTGACATCATTTTCACCATCAGGCTGCTTGGCTAAGTTTGAATTTTAGATCTTTCGATTATACAATGTGCCTGGCATAACATCTCTCAGTGATATTTTCAAGAAAATTATGTGTGGTGTAAATACAATAGCAGAAGTGATATTTTGAAATCTAGTCTTGAATAATTCTAGATGATTTTTCTGACTCGTACACTGTTGGGAAGAGTACATCTTTTTGCATGACAGGATTACAATACATGAATTTCAATGCCGTATGAACTGCAGGAAACTTCAGAGAAGCCAAGCAGCGCAGCCGCAAGCAAGAAAACCAAGTCAACCCGTGGAAGGAAGAAATAAGTTTGACGCGCTGTGTGAACACCGAAATCCGCAGTGGCATTCTTAGTTAGATTGTTAACCTCATGTTGTGTAACTTTGAACCTTTCTTCGGCCCTCTCGTGTTTCTAAGTTTAGGTAAAATTAGTGACCTGGAAAAGATGAAACCTTTTCCATATTTGCTCATCTGCTGACGGTTGGTCGAATGGCTCGTACCTTTTTCCTCCAATTTAAGACTTGACGTTGCCTTTTTTAGGGGGTGTATTGTATTTTGCTTGCATACAATGCCCTTGTTCAGTGAAAAATTAGTTAGACTAAGACAAATTTTACTTTTTGAGGTTGCATGGCCATCTCTAAACATCGATAACTAATAATGAATGAAATAATATATGATTGTGGTATCTCAGTCACTACAATAATTAAGTGCTAATAGGATCAATGAACAACACAAGGTTGTGGAGAACAACTCAACCTTGTTGCTAAAATTTGGGCAATGCATGAACCATTTTGACGTGCTGCACTAGATATTGCTATAGGGGCAAGGGCTGCCAAGAGTTCAGTCCAAAACTTTTAAACACATAAGATCTAAGGTGAACACAAATTTTCTTTTTACTGATAGGTGGGTTCATAGTTTGGTTACAACTTACAACATATTTGAGTATCTCTAATTATAGGCTTCCTGAGCCTCATCAACTTAGCTCTACTCATCGATAGCAACACTTAGGACTAAAGTTCCAAATCATGCAGAATATTGTAAATGTGTATATAGGCTAAAATTGGATTTGACTTATGTTATGTTTTTTCTCGTTTTCTCTATGTCCCCCAATATTCTCATAAATTCTTGTTCTGCGTGATAAATAGCCAAGTCTGTGATGGATATTTCCATCTCACCTGGAAGATCTGTCCCATGAGCATTATCATTTATTTTCCTTAGAATATAGAAATGTTCATACTTCAACTGTTCAATTCTCTATAATGTTCCAAGGTTAGTTGGATTGTTGACTAGAAAAAGGAAAAAAAAGGAACATGGAGTGAAGCTGCAACATATGTTCCATGTTTGTTCATCTGCTGCACTTATTAGTGCAAATAGAAAGAACGTGAGAAGCATCATTCGATGTGGGTAAGAACTGTTATATACGAACATTCATAGGTGCACGATGCAGTTCTGGACCTCTGGTATGATGCATGTGTGGGACTCTGATATCCTTGTAATGGGTGGTTTTTCCTGCAGTTATTCGTAATAAAGCTTCTGCTTTACATGTAAAGGAACATTTATATGTTCCTAAATCTAGTGATTGATTATTGACTTGTCAAGGCAGTCTTCTCAAAGGAAAGGAGTTAGGTGAGGCAACATCCCCTTTGCCCGGTACACCAGTAGAAGGAACTTCAAAAGCAAGAAAAGTATGGTTTCCCATTGTTCATTCTGTATTTATCTCATTCGTTGGGGGACTTTCAAGCTCCTTATGAGAGCTGAATGTGTTTCCTCCATCTGTCCAAATCACAGATACAATATATGTGTGTGCTTGCTTTCTCCAACTTTGGAAAAGTTAAGAATATGTGCGTATGTACCTAGAACTTCTTAGATTTCTTATGTTTGTCAACACGTGTGCGGTATTACTAGTCGGAACAGAGAGCAGTTCAGTTTAGTCGTTGGTTATTTAGTTTGACCGTTAGTTTAGTCATCAGCTATTTAGTTTGACAGTTCTGCTCATGTAGGATAATTAATTATGTGAGAGATTTTTCATTCCACACGACACCCTATCGCTGCATGAAATTTCAAATTGCTCCAGTGTGCTCCACTTGTGTTAGTGGATCATGCATGATAAATACTGGACCGGATTGTGCTCCACTTATGTTTGGAATGGAAGAAAATTATGCCAGCCACGTGCCCATGCATGTTTGACTACTTCGGTCAACAGGAGCTTTGTGCATGTTTATACATCGAAAACTCCTGCTGCTAGCTCTTCTTCAGAGCACAACTACGGAAGCAAGCTCTTGGTGCCCTAGGACAGATCCTAGAGTTTATAAACTTCCGAGGACACCACCAGGCGTGAGCGCCCTCTTTGTTCCAGGTGGGTTTTATCTAGAGCAAGTTTTCTACTAGAATTTCTCTTTCGTTTATCAGCTTCCAGTTTATTCTCACGTTTACTTGAAAGTTGGATGCTATGAAAAACTAGACGAATGCTTATTTGCTCCCAAGATTCTGAATTGTTGTGGCCAGCTTAATTGGTGTGTATGCAATAGCGATCCAAAATTAGCTTATGCGCGCATGCGCTGTGAGTAGGTTGCTGAAATCAGACTTGTCAAGGATCAAGCTTTTAGCTAGGACTTGCATATGTTTGGTCTTTGCTTTGATGAGCCTGGTTTTGTTAAGAGTCATATAACCAAAACCAATCTGTTGTATTATGATTACTAAGTTGACGTATGCCTCAATGTTCAAAGTAAGGGAGTGTCTACGTCTTAGTCCACTGAGAGTCGAATTTTACAGATTTATGTATATAAATATGGAAGCTGTGCTATAAAATATGTCCATCTAGTTCAAAAGATGTAATATTTTGGCGGACTAATTCTCACACGACTATACAAATATGTTCAAGCAGATAAAAGAACATGTTCACCATAGTGTAATACTTTGTTCATATAGTGTATTCAGATTAGTCTTCGTTCTCAGAGTTCCGAAAAATAAAAATCCATGCACAGACGTCATAATCAGATCAACTTTCCTTGGTGTCGACTGAGATTTAACTAGTTATCAGTCAATGGAGAATTCAGAAATCCAATTGAGTGTCCCTTGATTTAACCATAACCAGTTATGCTACCAAATATTTCCTTTTGTATAAACAAAGGTATCGACTTAGCTGACAAGAGTGACATGTTTACTTAATTTCCAGCCGAAGAATATGCAAGTGTTCTTGCAGCTTGGCCTGAGCCTTGTACTGATTGCAACGCAACATGCCTCTGGAGCTTCAGTTCCTACTTCACAGTGCCGACGGCAGTGTGGCAATGTTGAGATACCATACCCATTCGGTATCGATCCAAACTGCTCGCTCTCAGAAGGATTTGACATCAGTTGCAGGCTCCAAGATGGTATCTACAAGCCATTCAGGGGTGCCTTTGAGGTGCTAGACATTTCCTTGACCCATGGCACGGCCAGGGTATTCAACAACATAATGGGGTACTGCTACAACAACTTTACCAAGAGTATGGAGTATTTTGGTCAGGATTTGGTTGCCCAAAAAGATGCTAGCTCTTCTCCTTACCGGCTCTCCGATGCAAAGAACAGGTTTACGGTTATCGGGTGCAACGTTCTCGCCTCTATATATGATGATTACGGCACGGGTTACCAAGGCTTAGGCGTCGCAACATGCCGCAGCATGTCGGACTTAGTAGACGGATCATGCTCTGGCATGGGTTGCTCCCAGAGTACTATACCAAAGAGGATGTACTACTATGACACAAAGTTCTCGAGCTCGGTCAACACAAGCAGAATCTGGCAGTTCAACAGGTGTAGCTATGCAGTGCTTATGGAAGCAGCAGGATTCAACTTCAGCACTTCGTACGTAAGCAACACCAACTTCAATGACACATACAATGGACGTGTGCCTATGGTGGTTGACTGGGCTATAAGAGATGTCAAGTCATGTGAGGTCGCACAACGGAATAATACTGATTATGCATGCCTCAGCAACAACAGCGTGTGCACTGATTCTGTCAATGATGATGGATACATATGCAATTGCGCTAATGGATACAAAGGCAACCCTTATCTTCTGGGTGGATGCCAAGGTACTAATTAGCTCTGTATTGTTGGTTTATACACATAAATGTTGGTCGAGTTGCATTCTGAATGCATTGTGTGCTCAAAATGCTAACATCAGGTCTTCTCATCTTAATGTAGATGTCAATGAATGCAACAACAACCCATGTCCGTCAAGCGGTGCTTGCCACAATACAGTTGGAGGATTCTGGTGTTCTTGTGGAGTAGGAAGAAAACTCGAAAGCAATACATGCAACCTTGATACCAGATTAATTATTGGTAAGCCCCAAAATATGAGATCATTTAGCTAAACCATTAATTTTAATCTCATTCATGTGCAATGTAAACAAAAATAGTAAATGCAAAACAGTGTTTTCAAAACACCAACTATGTCTCTCTGTTGATCGTATGTGATTTCGTTATGTAGGACTTGCAACGGGATCTGTCTGTGTAGTGATTATTATCACGATCATTATTTCTTGGGTACAAAGGATATTCCAATATAAAAAATTGAACAAGGTTAAGCAAGAGTATTTCCGCCGGCATGGTGGCGTGATTTTGTTAGATGAGATGAAATCAAAAGAAGGTCTCGGTTTCATTGTATTTTCTGAAGCTGAACTCATACATGCCACAAGCAACTATGACAATAGTAGAATACTTGGAAAAGGAGGCAATGGAATCGTATATAAAGGGATAACAACTAACAACATGTTGGTTGCAGTTAAAAGATGTGGATTTGTTGGCGAAAGGCAAAAGAAGGAATTTGGCAAGGAGATGCTCATCTTGTCTCAACTCAACCACAAGAACATTGTCAAACTTGTGGGTTGTTGCCTTGAGGTGGAAGTTCCAATTCTTGTCTATGAGTTTGTCCTGAACGGTACACTCTTTGAGCTTATCCATGGAAAGAACAAAGCATTGCAAGTATCCTTCAACACTCTCTTAAGGATCGCTCATGAAGCAGCTGAAGGACTAAGCTTCCTGCATTCATACGCCTCTCCTCCAATAATTCATGGTGATGTGAAAACTTCCAACATCCTTCTTGATGACAACTACATGGCCAAAGTGTCAGACTTTGGGGGCTCCATACTAGCCCCATCTGACAAAGAGCAGTTTGTCACAATAGTTCAAGGTACATGTGGATACCTTGATCCGGAATACATGCAAACATTCCAGCTAACAGATAAAAGTGACGTGTATAGCTTTGGAGTTATCCTTTTAGAGATCCTCACTGGTCAGTTGCCTCTAAAGCTCGAAGGGTCTGAGAAGCAAAGAAGCTTGTCAATGATTTTCTTATCTGCTATGGAGGAGAACAATCTTGATGCAGTGTTGGTGAGCGACGTGACAGGACAAGAGAGCATGGAGGTGTTGAGTGGACTCGCATACCTTGCTAGAAGATGTTTAGATATGTGTGGCGACAACAGGCCCTCGATGAAAGAGGTGGCCGATGAGCTCAACAAATTAAGAAAACTTTCAATGCATACATGGGCAAGGCTCGATGTGAGTACAAATGTAGAAAGCTTTCTTGGAGGAGAATCTACCGATGGTTCTGAAATAGAGTTAATTAGGTATCCTAGTGAGAACCAGCCAGTGAACCCTAGATGTTCCAGTTATGCAAGGTGATTAAGATGCACACGATGTAATCTTGTAAACCGAGTAATTACAGGTTAACATGTTTTTTTTCTAGACCTTAGTTACCATCTATGTTATATTTGGAGGTTAGTATTGTCGCTATTGATTTGATTGTGTCTAATCTTTGTAAGAGGCGCTAGTCTATCTCTTACAAATATGTGTATTTAATCTATTGGATGTGATCGTAAATGATTGTTTGACGTTGATGAATTTGTTTTTAAGAAGATTTGAAGATATTTTCTTTCTTGGGAAATAGTCTGCTTGTGAGACGGTTTCCGGTGGAAATGCAAAGTGAAGTGGGAGATGGTGTGCAAGCACAAAGATTGTGGTGGTTTTGGGATCCTCAACCGTTCCAAGTTTGCTACAACTCTCCGCCTCCGGTGACTTTGGTTACAATCGGGTGATGAATAAAAACCTTGGACGAGCCTCGGTAATTCTTGCAACACTAGAATTGGACGGCCAATAGAATTGCTCGAAGAGAGTGGTCAAATTGTGGCCTATGTAAACTTTGCAATCAAGTTCAAGAGACGGAAGCTCACCTCCCTCTTTCAGTGCCGCTTCATTACTCGCATATGGTCCTCCCTAAAGTCTTGGCTTGGCCTCTACGACCTCTTTCCAATGAATTGGCATGGCTTCCTCACAATGGCTTGAGGTGGTCGCAAAAAGAAGCCCCAGTCGACAGGCTTGGGCCTCACTCGCCATGCTCGTCGTACTCCAAAGTTTGATCAGATATATACATCAAAACAGCATCAGATAAATACATTGTAAATAATATATTTTATGGTGAATAAATTGATATATTGTTGAGAAGTGATCTAGGTTCATTTTGTATAGCTTGTAAAAGTAGTATTCTAGAAACAAGTACAGTTTAGTACTATACATATGTGGTAACCCTGTACGTAAGAAAAATCACACCGTTTACAATGAGAAAAAACATTGCAAAATATCTAGAAGGATACAGGAATTGACAAGCCGCTGAATCTTAGAGAGTATTGCATTTGGCATATTTGGACATCAATCCTCACATGTTGTTTCATGGAGAACCAACATCCTTTGAACATATCTCAATCTAGGTACAACACTCTAGGCTTCTCTCTAGCCAAATCTAACACGTACATCTGACAGACAAGAAAATTTCTACCAAACATTTTTTTACCATGCTGCAAAACTTCCCATTGGAGGGAGCAACAAAAAAGAAGGTTCTACAATTTGCAAGTGTTGGCTGCCTGTGCACTATATTCCTTTCCCGCCACACTGTCCAGGACAGACAGGCTATTTGTCCCAGCCATCTTCTCGCCTGCCGAACTCCCATTTCTGCGGGAGAGGGCCGTATATGGAGGCGAACTTGGCGAGGCAGCTGGTCCTGACGTCGTAGTGCTTCTGGGTGTCGCGGCTGATGGCGACAGAGGAGAGCTTGGAGGTGTCGATGGCCCACGCAGGGTGGACGTACTCCACGGTCCTCCTCCCGGCCCTGGTGCTCGCGCTCGCGTTGGCGTACATGAAGTTCATGAGCAGGTCCTCGCAGTTGAAGTTCTTGTGCACGAACTCCCTCCCTTCCCTGGCCTCCTCGCTCCAGTACCTCCCGAAGGCGAACGCGCCGTCCATGAAGGCGGCGCCAGTGAGGATGAGGTTGTACCCCTTCTTGCCCCTGGCGTACCGCTCGTTCCGGTACCGCGGCGGGTCGCCGTCGATCATCCGCGGGTAGAACCCCACCATCCGCTCCGGGTGCTCCCTCCAGACCTTGAACCCTTTCTCCACGTCGCTGCACGTCATCATGATGTCGTCGTCCAGCTCGAGGACGGCCCGGGTCTTTATCAGCGGGTCGACTCTGAACCTGTTGTTGAGAGAGTTTGTCTCCTCCACCCGTATCCTGACGGGCACCGTAGAGTCGAAGGCGTCGCTGGTCGGAGGGTTGCCTTTGTTCCAGACGACCACTATCTCCCTGACCGACTCACACCTGGAGTAATGTTCCACGAAGAGCTTCAGGTTCCACAGCCGGGCTTCGTATGTCATCGTGACCATAGTGAACTGGGAGTGATGCCCTTGATGTGTGTATGCTTGTTCAGCACCGTTGCCGCTACACAAGAAATGCACAGCAATGCAGACATTCACAGTTCCCAACAGAGCGATCACGCAGAAGAACAGCCTGTTGGACCACGTTTTCTCGTTGAGCTTCGCTTTGGTAGAAGAGACGTATCTGCCAATACTGGTGGAATATCTGCGGAATTTCTGGTTCAGGCGGTGGTGCACGGGCAAGATACGGGACAGTTCATTTCTCCTGGTAGGGGAAGGCCAGAAACCTGGAGGAATGTAGCAGTTGACCACACCTTTCACAAAACCCACAAAGATGACCAGAGCAATGGCAAGGAGAAAGCCCGCGTAACCGGAGAGAGCCCGTCGAGTGGAATCACCTGAAGGAACCCGGTCACCATCCATCACTGCTATCCATCCACCGGAGTCAAGTTGCTGCACATCCAGGTGATGGTACCTCATGCCATTCCAAGCATTTCTCCCTTTCTTTGGCTCTTCGATCCCAAGGTTCACTGGCAGCTCTTTGTATTCTTCCTTGCTAAGCTTCTCAACTTTGTACAACTTCACCTTCCGTCCATAGGTTCCGCTGCAATCCTGACCTGGACGATACAATAACCCTTCATAGATGAAGAGCCTTCCACCATTTCGAGCTCCCAAACTTTTGTCAGATTTGTAAATAGGGTTCTGCTTGTGCTCAGTCCAAGGACCAAGAGGAGAGCTACTGTACCAGATCTCAAGCTCTGCATTCTTCTCAGTGCCATGCCGTGTAAAGTCTGAGGCGAAAAGCCACCAGTTCCCCTCAAACTGGATTAATGCGGCATCAACAAGCGGTTTGTTGATGAGCACCTTCTCCAATGTCCACTCAAGAGGAAATTTAGTAGCACGATAAAGTCGAAGCTCCTTCTTTTTGTTCCCCTCTGGCATCATGTAAATCTAAAAAAAGAGGAAGTTAGTGTTTGACATCTTCAGAAATAGCCCGTTAGTTCTCAGGTGACACATACAAAGTTAGAAATATACCTCATTCTCATATTTGAACACAAAAGGGTAGGACAGGTGCCATGGTTCATCCAGAGCAATACCAAGAAATTCCCATGTTGCACCTTGATCGGAGCTTCTTGCAACACCAATATCACCCTGCATTGTGGTTGTTGTTTTTGTTTCGAAGAAGAGAAACAGTGTGTCACCCTGAGAGATCCATAAGAAGTCATATCAGTTTGAGAATTCCAGAAAAATCTCGGAAGCAAAACAGAATGCAGAAGATATATTGATTGGAGGGAAATTGTTTATGGACTCAATATTGCTATTCTGTGGATATAAATCCAAAAATCCATGAAGACTGCATCTCTCTTTATCTAAAAAAAATGAAGATTGCATCTCTAGGTTGACAAACTAACTCGTTTTAGATGCCTTCTATATGAGAACCCAACAAAACAGATAACTGCACAAATAAATATCCCTGGATGTGTAGCTAGGCCTTCTAAAAACTATTTTATTGGGAAAATCCACTTCTATTTCATGCAATTTACAAAATTTCTAACAGTGTTTTTTGTTGGTCCTTTGGTACACGAAACTATGGAACGACAAATCAAGCCAGTAGCATTTCAGAACCGAATAAGCATACATTGCAGAATTGCACCATAAAGAACTGCAAGCACGCATATTCCAAGGACAGTTAGGCTGTTTTAAGAATAATATTACAGATTATATAATAGCTTAGTGCTCAACCACGCCATTAAGACAAGTCTCAGTGTGAAAAAAGATTGCAATCCTCCGCAAGCAGAGTTCCCCAAGTCAAATTGTTCATCATACACTGGGGATGCGCCCATGTTTAGTGAACGTTCATTCCCATTTCCCATTAGACATACGCTGACGTTTACAAATCTACACCAGTTACTCGGCTAGACATTATACTCCTAAAATTCTCTCCTAAGCACGTGGAAGTCAAACTAGTACAAGTCCTTGCTAAGCCTCACTGGTAGAGGAGCTAACAAGTACAGCAACCCTGCAACTGCCACGAGTTCATCTAGTTAACCTGGAGGGAACTTTGCTTGCTTATTAAGCTGGACGATTTGCTGTCCGACGAAAACGAACCAAGCAATTTCGCAACACGCCCGTACATACATGTAAGATACAGCGGCACAACTGCAGAGCTGACCGAGGAAGCATGAGGCGGAAGCGGGCGGCTGACCTGAGGGTAGAGGAATGGGTCGGCGACGAAGTTGCTGGGGTACCCGGCGTCCGTGGCGGACGCGCAGGTGAGCACCGGGTTCGCCACCGGCCACGCGGAGCTGTTGGCGCTGCTCCTCCCTTCCTGCACACACACAGACCAAATCACACGCAGCAGCAGCAGCAGTGAGCGACACAGCAGCAGATGAGTTGAGGTTCAAAGGCAGGCAGCGAAGCGGAGGAGGCTGACCAGCTCGATGGGTCGGAGCTCGAAGGGGCTCTTCCCGTAGTACATCCCGACGGCCCAGGAGCCCTCGCCGTCGGGGAGGCACCCGCGGGCCCCGCGCTCCGGGAGGCGGAACGACGCGACCACGACCCAGAAGTAGGCGCCTCCCACGAGCGCGGCCGCCGCGGCCGCGGCCAGCAGGAAGGAGACCGCGGGCGAGGCGCGGACCAGCCCGCGCATGCCGCCGCCGGCCGGTCTCATCGCTCGCCGCCCGGCCATGCCGGCATCGACCTGGTCGACGGATCCCACGCCGCGCCTCGCTGCTGGAGTGAGATCCTCGGGTCCGGCGGAGGTCAGGGAGCTTAATTGATGGGCGGAATGGCAGGAGGTCTGCTCTCCCTCTGCGTGGGGATTGGTGGTGATCTGCCGCGTGCGTTTCGGCTTCGCTGTGTTTCGGCTCGGAGCTAGGCTGTCCCGCGTGCCGCCTGCCTGCGAGATGTGGGGGAAGGGGAGGTGGTGTCTGCGTGGAGACGGGTGGATGCGTTTTAGCTCGGACGCGGCGGCGGCGACGGCATGTTTGACCGGAAACGGCGGCGACCCCGTTTTGTGTCTCCGGTTCTTCCGATTTCCTGTACTAAAAAAAATCGTGGTTTTCTTTCTGGAATTGGAGGGGTGCAGAAAGGATTTTAGGCGCTCTACCTAATAAATCTTACTCCCGTACACGAGTTATCGTTTTTCTCGTAGATACTAGAAAAAAGTGTTATAAACAGAGTTTGCAAAGACGAGAGATTTTTTGTAAGCACCGAAGGAAAGAATTGTTTTACTGACACGAAGAGGAATACAAGAGCTGTGAGTTGCGAGGAAATTGAGCTGGGAATGGAAAGAGAGTGGATGCATATGCTGCAATCTTGACCATTTTTTTTAGAAATCAAACTTGGTAAGAAAGTAGAAAAATCGTAGGCGATTTTACGCCCCATCAGAAGAAAAAAAACTTGGTGGCGACGAAGTGTTGCCGGTCTGAAGACGCCGAGCTGAGCAAGTGGAGTGGAGGCGCATCGTTGTCTCCCGTGGACTTGGGCGGCCGGCACAAGAGACGCGAGCGCTCCTCCGCATCCACCCAACCAAGGCGACGATATTTCAGCCGGCGGATAACCCAATGCCGGTCACCTGTCATGTGCCGACGGTTCATTTTGGCCCGAGCCAGCAACGACGAGTTAACAGGCTTACAGTTACAGGCAGCCGGTATCATCATACTATATTACTAGTACCTCCATTCTTCTGCTACGAAGATAAATACAGGAGCTGAGACACATACAACAAATCCTGTGTAAGCTATCACTACGTACTACGGGTCAAAATATTTACATTACCCAGACTGATGAACGAACCCCCACCATTTACCTTACAATTTACATCCATCCTCTCCCCTTCTAGATTTACAAAGGAAGGCGGCGGCGCCAGGTATGATACAACAAAGCGCAGTGCAGCGCTACGACTGCTCGCCACCGAGATCAGGTTCTCCGCAGAATGCATCGGGCTCGAACGACCGCGCCGCGGTGTCGCTGTACACTCCGGGGATGGCCCTTCCGCCGGGGTTCTCGAACTCGGACGGCTCCCTGGGCTTCTCGGTGTTGGCGTAGAGAAGGATGCAGAGGGTCAGGGACACCGCCAGACCCACCAGGGTGAACTTCACCCTGCTCAGCACTGGCTTCACCTGTTGCCAAGCATGATATGGTGTTAGCTTCTTTCTTACTAGTTGCATCACCGTACCAAGCATGATATGTTTCATGAAATAACTTGGTTCATGACAGGGTCAATACCATACACAACAAGGCAAGCACGTCACGGTGTTAACGAGATTGCATACAAGAATAGTGAGAAGTAGACCAAATGAGCAAAACAAAACTTTGGATGATGTAAAGACCAATTGTTTCCTTATGTTTCCTCTCGTAAGCTACTATAAGTGGCCATTTACATCAAACTCCTAGAGAAAGATTTCTAATGCTTGTTACAACAACTCACATGGGGCCATGTGGCCAGTGGCTATGACAGTTCAATATACTTTCTAGAAACATGACAGTTCTATATTGTGATGTTTTAGAAACAGACTGGTCCAGATAACTCCCATGACAGTTAGATCCAAGGAATCGATTGTTTATAAGAGAATATTCTTTTCAATATTTACACAAATAGTATTTTCTTTTCAAGAATTGCACAGCTCATGCCATGTGCACACACTAATTTAATATTCATTTCCCAAGTTATGTGGTATCTCAACAGAAAAGAAGTACCAAGGTGAACTTCACCCTGATAAGCATGATGTTATTGTAAGTTTATCTTTTTGTCACATCGTCAGGAAAATAGGATTATTTCACGAGAAACTTAGTTCATGACAGGGTCAATGCCAAACACAACATGGCAAACAAGGTACGACATGAAAGATATGGGGTACTAGAATAGGATGAAATAGACCACATGAGCGCAACAACTGGATGATGCAAAGACCAATTGTTTGTTCTTGATTTCTCTCAGAAGCTACAACGAGTGGCCTTTTACATCAGACTCCAAGACAAAGATTCCTAATGCGTGCTACAGTAACTTGCGGTTACCAACTCTCATTTTATAAACAGACTGGTCCAGATAATGCCCATGAATAGGCAGATCCAGAGAAACGAATTCTTTATGTGGCATTGTGTTCAAGAATTTCACAGCTCATGCCATGTGCTGATGTGCACACACCGTTGAATAATCATTTGCAAAGCTTCTTGACGGGCATCTCAACAGAAAAGAAGCATTTACCATACTCAAAGAGACAAAAGTGGAATAGGATTAACAAGTTAACATCCAAATGGGTAACTTACAGAAAATGAACCGAGAAGCCGATCACGAGCTAACACTTCCGGAGTTTTAACCCATATCTGCCAAGAGTAAGAAACAATGTCAGGATGCCGGAGCTAATTCCAGTGCCTGTTGCTCAAAACGTGTACTATTTTCTCATATCAATCAGCATTCCATGGAAAAACTAATCTAGTCAGCATAGCATTTACAACAACCATCAAGAGCGAAACTCATGAGGTAACCTGGGCCCATGTAGGCTAAATAGAAGAGCCATGTTCTAATAACATCCACGGAATGTGTCAATCCTACCAGTACGAATAAGTCGCCATGTGTACATCATAGCTTAGGGACACTGCATAATAAAGAGCTTCTAACATTTGCAGCACAAAATGCATTAAGTGTATCAATCAACATCAATGACATTATTATAGTAACATATATAACTGAAACCGCATGCCAAGTCAATGTCAGAACAGGGCAGAATTTGCAGCCCCGCCCCTGAACAGTAAATATTTATTAAGTTCCAACCCATACTTTCCATAGATGACTGAATAATTGGCATACAATCAAAATCAAACAAATTTCTGCATGCTATATCATGTTTGAATTTATAGCAACATGTCCAAAAGGTTCGTTATGTGAGGCTTCTATTAGACACATGCATAAGCATACATAAGCAAAGGTAACACTTTAGAACTTAGTACATAGTCAACATCAGTAATTTCAGGCAGACTTTTAAGCACACAAACAACTACTGTGAATGATCTTTGGTTGGCATGATGCTAACTGTATTACTTACCCAGTGATCCTTGATGGCGTTATGCTACTTATTATATTAGTTATTCAGCGGTCCTTTGTGGCCTGATGCTATAGTACTTATTCAGTGATCATTTGGTGATGTTGTGCCACTTATATTATTTATTCAGAGCTGCTCGTAGCTTCTCTAGTTCAAACCTATTGCATCCCGCCACTTTGCAGTTTGCTTCAATAAACGCCACTTTGCTCTCGAACAATCATATAGCTTCTGAAGGTCACTTGACCATGTTCATATGACAAAATCAAATCATAGAGATTAGTGATGAGGAGTAGCATCTGACCTGCCCGTCGTACCACCCAGTCTCCTCATCTGCGAGGAATCAAGCAAGGAAATCAGGGACACAAACGTGCAAACAACCAGAGACATCGGGCTCGTCACTCACACTCCACTGTTGCGCTGAGCAGGCGGTTCCCGACGTAGGCCCAGCCGAGGTACATCCTGACGACGGCGAGCGTGACGGCGAGGATCCCGGACCCGGCGGCGCCCAGCGCGAGGTGCAGGGCGTCGCCTCCGCCTCCGCGGCCGCCGAAGGCCGCCACGGGGAGGCCGACGAAGACCGCGAAGGCGGCGCCTGTGAAGGCGAGGCGGGAGCAGTAGAGCGCCAGGTCCCCCGCCGCCCAGGAGAAGGGCAGCGATCCCGCCAGCGCCTCGTACTCGTTCACGGGCCGCTGCTCCGGCGGCACGGGGCACCAGTCCGTCCCCGCCGAGCTCCCGTTCCGCGATGGCGGCACCGCCGCCGTGGCGAGGCGGCGGCGGCGGGTGTGTGGCCGGGGCGGCGCGCAGGTCGCGGGGAAGGCGGGGAGCGGGAGGAGGAGGCGGCGGGGGGCGTGGAGGGACGGCGAGGCGGCCATGGGGAATGCGGAGGGAGGGAGAGAGCCGGAAGCAACGACGGCTTGGTGGTTCGGCCCGGTCGCGGTTTTTGCGTGGCTGCCTCCTCCTCGTGCCGTGCGCAGTGAGCCCACTGTTTGGACTCATACGGACCTGGATTATGAATCGAGTTTTGCTGAATTCAGACGAAACCTGCCAAACGTTTTGAAAATTTTAGACGAAACCTGTTAGTTAGTGAACAAGGAATCGCTGGCACATTTTGGTTCTTCGCATAGTGACAGTTGACCTATCTTCTGAGCTGGATGTGTTCGTTTGGAATCTTACCCCGTCTGGTCGTTTCATAGTTAAATCTATGTACTCATATCTTATGACTGATTATATTGTTTTCCTACGAAATTACATTTGGAAGCTAAAAGTACCATTGAAGAATTATTAAGGGTTTTATGTGGTTTTTTATACTAAATGTTATGACAACCCCAACATTCAAGCACAAACTCGTATCTCTTCTTTTAGAAAAAACATACTTGTGGAACTTGCCATTTGGTAAGTACGCATGCACATATGGGCATGAGCGTGCCTGATGGTCATCACTGCGAGATATTTTTCACTTGTTGAGTTGAGACTGACCTGACACACTTTATCTTCCACGAGGAAGCACCTTTCATCTCAGCTAGTTTACCAACATAAAAATCGGTAGATATATCTCGAAGCCATGCAATATCCACAAGTCTACTTAAGTTAATTACATAGCTAACATATGCAATTAATCAAGCAAGCCAGGTTGCCATCTGAAGACAATTCCTTGAATCGAACGCCAATACCATCAAAGCCAGGTCGCGCAGACCTAAAGAGTTCAGAAGTACTTCTTCTTCTATACCCAGCCAGAGTACACGGCGTCGGCAGAAAGCAATGCAGACCTATCCTGCCACTTGTACCTGCAGGTTAAATTAAACCACATTTAGCATAATGAATACGTGCTGCATACATATCCAGAACAATGAACTGATTCCTTGCACCTGTGCACGTTTTAATTCGTTTTGTTCAAGAAGCCGGGGTGAACAATGAACAATCAAACCACATTATATGGAGTCTTACAATTTGTTTTAAAAAAAGCAAGAGTAAGAAAATAACAGGTGCACAACTTAGTCCACCACACTATATGTTCCACAACTCGTCTACGGATTAGTCCAATACACGAAAAACACGTTCAGATACTAGCTGAAAATCACAATATTAAGTTAGAGGCTTAATTTCAACATCTGCCATTTCTTCTCTCCGACGCAACCAGACAACATATTGGGCACCCAATAAGGCAAGGGTAACAGGGGCGAAGACAGAGAGTACCACCCTATCATGTCGCTTCTCCCTGCAGGTTAAAACAAACTATATTTAGCATATGCATCTGTGCATACGTATCCAGAACAATTGAACTGCCTCCTTACGCTTCCGCAAGTTATATTTGGTTTTGTTCAAACTGTTCCCTTAGCTCCCTCCATCCACGAGCACTTGATGCTCTCCAGCTGGGCCTCCATCCCCACAAGTCGTTTGCGTCCCTTGTTGAGTTTACAAGGATGCTGAGGAGAAAATAAAATGTATCATGTCACAAACATGACTTAATTTTCACCTGTGCACATGGCATTATATCAACAGAACATTGGTAAAGTACAACTCGATCTTATCTGCAATGAATCATGTAAACCCTTGGACTTGGTCAATTTTTATTCCAAACGTATGCAAATAGGCACACCTACTAATAGAGTGGCAGATGAACAATATCACTTTTTGTAGGAACGATGCACGATTTCCCGAATCACTAAGCTCGCGCACCATGATCGACTTTGTCACCTCGTTGCTAAGCATGTGCATACGTCAACACATCTACATAAATGAAAGGGCACCTGTTTGGTAGAACAGGTACGATGCCCACAAATCAACACGATCTCAGAAAACTTCTGTTTCACCCTAATCATGTAGTTTCGCACGGTCACAGATCAATACGAGACAGGAGGTAATAAACTGAAGGTACCAGTTGACGCACGGTCACGTCGATTGATTTTACGTTGAGCGAAATTAACCTATGCGGCGAATCAAAGGTGTAACCGCGGGAACTAATCGACAGTCGATTTCACCCTAACCATGGACCGAGCTTCGGATCGATGGCCACGCCAGGACCCCCGATTGCACATACCACCGGATGAAGCCTCGTGGGAGAAGGGGAAAAGGAGGAGGGGGAGGGGAGCACTGACCGTGTAGGACATCCCGGCGGAACTGGAGCTGAAAAGGCGAGCGTCTCCCGCGGCAGGCAGGCCGGCGCGCCGGACAAGGACCTGCCGCCCCTCCTCCTCGAGCGCTCGCGGCGTAGATCGGGTGGTGGGGGAGAGGAGGCGCGGAAGCCGGTGACGGAGCGCTCCCGCGGAGCGGCGGATCGCCGACGCCATCTCTCTCTCTCTCTCTCTCTCGCTCTCTCTCTCTCTCGCCGGAGCACGATCGATTGCACTGGGGTTCTGGGTTTCCTTGTGTGATATCTCCCCTGATCTGGATTCTGGAACAGGCTTGGAAGTAGATCGGACCCGAAAGGTACTCTATACCGATTCGTTCTAGTTAGGGCTGTTAGGCCTTCTGGCCCAATTAGAATACCTGGACCGATCCAAATTTCTCCCTCGTAACAAAATCAAAATGTAAGATATTTTGGTAGCTAAATCTGAACTACTAAAACGTCTTACATTTTGATATTACAGAGAAAGTACAAATTACACTTTTGTTTCTACACGTATACGGAAAAGTGTTTGTATACATCACTACATGGCTGGCGGCGCAAGGGTTGATCGATCGAACCCCTAATTCTTAACTATCGATCTCAAACTATTCCACTGCGCGCCCTCATATCGATGGGGGAGGGAGAGCCTACCGCTACCGCACATCCTCGCCGACTGTTTCACCGAGAAGGGGTGGGCCTTGATGAGCGAGAAGGGCGGGCGTCAGGCGAGCAAAAGAGGGTTGTCCTGCTGAAGAAGCAATTTGCTCCTGCCAACAAGCGCGGAGACGACGATGCTTAATAAATCATTTGCCTAGTTTCTTTGCTTATTGGAGTAGTAATGTGTTTTTTTATGAGTTGCGTTAGTTTTGTGTGCTCGCAAAACCGTCTATTGGTTGCTCTTTTATGATTTATGGTACTATGTGCTTTTATCTAGGGAAGTACCCAAAATACCTCCATCTATGCCTTCTGGATCAATGTGATAAGATAAGAGATCTTATTGCAGAATGAAATACTAGGCTAGCTAAAATTTCTCGTCAAATTAATGGTGTGAGCCATGAGCTAGCTAGAATGGGTGGGGTTCAAACACCGTGGTCTGGCTTCATAATTTCCCCGAGGAAATAGTCAGAGCTTTACAAGCTGATTGCAACCCATCTTCTGCACCTAAAAAAAGACTAGAGCATCTACCTAGCTAGGTCGTTTTTGTATCTGAAATTTCCCATTTTTAGGCTCATTGGAGAGCATTAGGCAGTGTACTATTATTCAATTCTATGATAAATGTTTGAATTGTGGTTACTATATAGTTCAATTTCTGCACAATTATGTGATGAAAAACAATGCATGTTTTCCTAATTATTATACTACATATGTCTCTTGTTCCATTTGTGTATCAGTTATGTGATGAAAAGCAATGCATGTTTTCCTAATTATTAGTACTATATATATGTCTCTAGGTTCCGTTTGTGTATTTTCTTAAACGTGTCAAAAATTGAGTTTTCATCACTTATATAGAAGAAAAGAAATTGCCAGTTTAACGACAACAAAAAACACACCACGCATGTCGTACGGTCACACCCATACACGAGTTGACGACCAAATGTCCTAACAACTAAAACTGACACCCATCGACATCAACGCAACAAGGCGGAGTCCTGATTCCCTTACTTAGTTGCGCAGGGTAGTTGTCGTTGCGTGTGCTCTGACTTAAGAACTCTAGTTGGTACTTGTAGATGTATAGAAGTGAACATATTGTGCAAGAAAATGTTCCTATGTTTGATTCGAATGTTATGAACAAATGAGTATTCAACAATTGTTCAAATAAACAGTGTGCATGTACAAACTGAATAGAA
This sequence comes from Poa annua, assembly GCA_026929855.1. Classification (NCBI taxonomy): domain Eukaryota; kingdom Viridiplantae; phylum Streptophyta; class Magnoliopsida; order Poales; family Poaceae; genus Poa; species Poa annua. The sequence continues at coordinate 96,859,786 of CM049431.1, read as the reverse complement.
CTTCAGGATAATCTTGCTCTCGGCTACTTGTCAAATAGAGTCCCTCGTTTTCCAACATTTCGTAAGAATGTTTCTTTTCTTCACTTGCTCGCTTTCTTCAGTTTGAATCTGGTCTTGTTCACGATAACATAGAACACTGATTGGACCACCAGGAACAATCTGATATTCCTCATATTTCCGATATTCTCCGCTTCTTCATATCCATTCTTTTTATAGCAAGCACTACTCTACGAGATACTTTCTTGTGTTCAACAACAGTCGCATTTAGACAATTAGGTATGGTCAAACGGGTATCCGACGGCAGGTCAAGATTGAGTGAAAACATGGTATATTGGAAAGCCACTGGAATTTTTTTCAATTGTTTTTATTTTCGAAAAAAAATTAGATCATTTTCAGCCGCTAGATGAAGATTGAACGGTAGATATAAGAGCACAGGGTACGCGATGACATGCCATGCGTATAATTCCTCCGGCGCGCTGGCCAGAAACAGCAAGCCCGTACGTCCTTGCAATTGAACGTCACGATTTCCCCCTCGGTGGCGCCCTCTGTGCCGAACAACAAACGCATTGATTGCCGATCACGTTTTGTTCTCGTCGTCCCGGCGCGCACGCACGTACGTGAAGGAACGAGTGTCTCTCGGGTAGCCGCGGCGGGCCATAAAGCAGTACTCAACTACTCATCGGTCATTCCGGATCGCGTCACTGAACTCACGAGAGCACGGCAGCAAAATGATCGAGAGTCGGGCCGGCCGGGAAGCAAGCAACGAACCGATGCGATGGCGATGCCCGGACGGAAGGATTTTTAGTTCTTGTACTTGTTTAAACTTGAGAAGAGAATCAAGATGGGCGGTCGGCAGCACGAAAAGGATGTCGTCGCAAGCAAGCAAGCAAGGCAGCAGGGAGCCTCCACTTGTCGACCAAGTCGAGATTCCAGAACCTGCCCACCACTTTCAGGTTCAGATGCTTAAACTGAATGTGGCGATCGAGCGAGATCTTCTTGTACAGTAGCGATTGTGCGTGCGTGTTCTTGCAGAAATCGAGCGCCATGCATCGCCCGATGGCCGCACCTTTGCAACACGGGCATATGACAGCGCCACAGCTAAACCGTACACGTCCACGCCCACTTTGGACAGGCAACTTGGATCGTTTCATTCTCCATCTCCCATGTTTCTGGCAAAGTGTCTCGACCAAGGCCGCTCCTTTGCATCACAAAAGAGATGAGTGGCAGGCACAACACACGCGTTGCCCGGCGAATTGTAGGCGCTGCATGCTACAAACAGACACCCACCAGGAAAGGGCGTCGAATGTCAAAAGGAACCTTAAACCCCTCCCGGCCTAATTAAGTAGCCAGCAAAACGCGCCCACATGTAGTCTTCCTGCTAGCAACTAAGGATTGTGTTTGCAGAACAACGATTCAGCACTACATGATTACTATTTCTGAAACGGAGGTAGAAGCTTTGGCTCATCGATTGATTAAGCAGAAAATAAGCCCAACTAATTGACCGGAAACTCCTCGGCACACAAACAAGTGCATGTCACACACTACACCCAAGAAACCACTAGCATATGGATCCACTCCTTACCAAGGAACCCCCATTGGAAACACAAGAAAAATGACATGGTACCCATCAAGCGGCCGGCCGTCGACGCCTCCATTAAGGCCTCAGTCTCCTCGATTACATTTTGAAATGATTTCTCCTTGAGAATGCTAGATCCCACTTTTTTTCTTCTTTTGCTCTAATTACCCTCTCCTTCAGAAGGCACCTAATCGTCTCGCCACACCCAAGGTCACATCACAAAGCATATTCACACGGGTAAAGGATAATTCACTAGAATGGATCGACTCCTACCAACATGTGGGCCCCGCACATTCAAACTCCAAAACCACGTCCTCTCGTCCCTCTTCCCGAAATTTCTCGTCTACAAACCCCAACCCCCTCAATTCATTTTTTTCTTCTTCTCTCCCCATTTCGACCACCTCACTCCCTCCCCACTCACCTCCCTGGCTTCGACGCTGTCGCCGCCGCGATCGTGGGTGAGTTTCCATATCAAATTAAGTACAATTTGTACTAACACGAAAAAAGCCACATCAGTAACTTCTTCCTTTCGATGTTTTCACCTTTTGTTGCCTTGTAAATTCCTTGCAAATATGTGCATGCCAACTGTGCAGGCAAGGACTAGGACTGATTGACTGCCGATGAGCTGGGAGCCAGTGAGAAAGCAGCCAAGTCGCGTCGTGCGCGAGCCACAGCTCATCACAGTCACAGGACTCCCCGTTCGCGTGAGAAGGAATATTCCGGCCGAGCCGTCTCCCCACCGACAGTTGGGCCCGGCCCGTCCCGTCCCGACCGCGCCGCTCCCGAGTCCAAACTCCCGGCTATAAATGGCGGCCCAGGAGGACTCGATCCCATTTTTTATCCCTTCCCTCCGCGCCTCCCACGCCTCCACTCCCCCCCACCCCACGCAGCCACGCCGCCGCCCCCCTAGGGTTTCTCCCCGCGCCGCGCAGAACCCTCGCCCCCAATCTCCCTGCGCCGCCGCCGCCGCAGCCATGAGCGACGGCAAGGACGCCCTCGACCTCTCCGCCCTCGCCTCCGCCGTCCCCAACGCCGCAGGTTCGTGCTCGCCTCTTCTATCTATCTCCGCTCTCGTTGCCTGCCTGACTGCGGCGCCTTATTGGTTTCGGTGGTTTCGATGCAGAGCTCAGCGCCGAGGACAAGGCCAACCTCGTCGAGTCCATTAAGGTGATTTGGTGTTCATTAACCGTTCGCTCATTTTTTTTGGGGACTTTTCATTGCTTACTCTGGCCCCGACTCGTCGTCCTGCTGATTCGGTGTCGTGCTTGCGCAGAACACGCTGCAGGGGTTGGCGGCCCAGCACTCGGACGTGCTCGAGAGCCTCGAGCCCAACGTCAGGAAGCGCGTCGAGGTGCTCAGGGAGATCCAGGTATAAATAACACGACATAGTGGATCATTGTGAAGTGAGTTGGTAATGGGCGATTTGCGCCGTCTTATGTGATTCTGATGACACTTGCTTTAGGCGGCACCGATTGGTTCATACAACTCAGATTAATTACGATCCTTTTGATCAAGGACCGTGTTGAACGGTTGCTTATTAGTGCTGTGCTGCTAAATCTCATTTACTTTCTAGGGAAATGCAAGCTGCTGTCTATGTTTAGCATGGTGCATGATAAAACTCATGTTATTGTACTGCATAATCTTGATCTTTTTGCCCCCATCAACTGCCTTTTGTCAACAATGTGATATTGGGATTGGGTAGGGCAAGTTGGGTAGCAGGGTATTATTTTCCCTAACCTGCCCATCCATTTACTTAGCTTTGTGCATAGTCCTTTGACCATACAATATGTTTGGATTTTCCCTGTTTCTTACTTTGTGATTCTAACCACCTAGAAGATGTGCAGCTCTACAAACCAGTTTTTCATTTCAATGCCTGTTGTAGTGTTATACCCCATCTGCTCCAATTTAGGTGACTTTAATTTCTGTATATTTGAATGTATCTAGACATGTTAAAATTAGTCATCTAATTAATCCTTTGCCCTGTATTTTTGAATCACGATTTGTATGCTTTGGTTTTGGGATGGAAATTTAGTTGTAATTCGTGCTGACTTACTTGCCTTCTTTAACCTTTTGACAGGGCCAACACGATGAACTTGAGGCCAAGTTTTTCGAGGAGAGAGCTGCACTTGAAGCTAAATACCAGAAGATGTACGAACCACTCTACTCAAAGGTAAAACTTCTACTAATGCTCGTGTGCTGCTATCTTTTGCACGATGTCATTTTGCTTCTTTATCATGTTGCCAAACTTCACTTTTGAGTCCCGGGATCATTGTAAAGCTCTTCACATGTACCATGAATTACGAACCAGGGACTTTCTTATCTAGACAGTTATATCTATTTTGCATGTTTCGTACATCTGAAGGATATCTTGCACCTCTAAATTACAGCGTTATGAAGTTGTCAATGGTGTGGTTGAGGTAGAAGGTGTAACTAAAGATGATGCAGGTGAAACTGCTGCAGATCAGAAAGGTGAACAAATGTTGATAAGATATTAAAATACTGGAAAAAATCCTTTAGCCTCTGTCTTTGACCTTTTTCATACTGCTTCTCTGCAGTGGAAAAGGGTGTGCCAGATTTCTGGTTTAATGCAATGAAGAACCATGAAATCCTAGCTGAGGAGGTGAGATCTCGCATCTTTTTGCAATAGAAGTTTCCTTCTCTGAACTGTTGATATTTTCTGATCTAACTTGCCCTTAGATTCAGCTGCACATAATTCCAATGCTTGGCATCTAGTTTATGATTTACATGTATCCAGATCCAAGAAAGGGACGAGGAAGCTCTGAAGTACCTCAAGGACATCAAATGGTACAGGATTAGTGAGCCAAAGGGTTTCAAGCTTGAATTTCACTTCAATACCAACCCATTCTTCAAGAATGAAGTGCTTACAAAAACATATCACATGATCGATGAAGATGAGCCAATCCTTGAGAAAGCCATTGGGTAATTGACATTTCAACTTGTGGACTTCTAGTTGTTTTGGATGCGTCCATAGTTTTTGTAACGTTTCTCTTGTTGTCGCTTCTCCAGTACTGAAATTGAATGGTATCCTGGGAAGTGCTTGACTCAAAAGGTGCTAAAAAAGAAGCCAAAGAAGGGGTCAAAGAACGCCAAGCCTATCACGAAAATTGAAAATTGCGAAAGCTTCTTTAATTTCTTCAGCCCACCTCAAGTTCCTGACGATGATGAGGAAATTGATGAGGATACTGTAAGTTCTTACCTCCTGTATGTCCGCTCTTACGTTTGCAACTTGAGCATGAACATGACTGAGTTATCTCACATTTCTACAGGCTGAACAGTTGCAAAACCAAATGGAGCAAGATTATGATATCGGGTATGCATATTATGCTGTATCGGTTCTGCAGAATTAGTTTTAAGGCCTGTTCTCTTTTCTAAATGTCCCTTTTTGCTTGCCAGATCTACCATCAGGGACAAGATTATTCCACACGCTGTTTCATGGTTCACCGGAGAGGCTGCTCAAGATGAGGAATTTGATGGCATGCTGGACGATGACGAAGACGACGATGAAGATGGTGATGAGGAGGATGAAGATGAGGAAGAGGATGATGAAGAAGATGACGACGATGATGAGGATGATGCTCCGAAGAAGGTACGGAAGCCTCTTAGAATAGTTGTGTGCTCTTGTTATAATTTAAGTAGATTGAATAGAGCCTGATAACTTTCCCTCCTTTCTTTCTTGATTTGAACAGCAGGGTAGTCGAGTTCCTGCTGGGGAAGGGCAGGGAGAACGGCCTGCGGAGTGCAAGCAACAGTGAGGTGTCCGTTTCCGTAGACAATTGTTCTCGGTTGAAGAATGTTTTGGTTCCTTGATGCTGTGTCGCTTGGTTGGCTCTGTGGAGCCAGTGGGGGGATGAGAGTTGGTTTTGTGGAACCGGTGGGGGCATTTCGTTCTTTGGGACATGGTATTGTACGCTGGTAGCCTTTCATTGTTGTATTGGGTTGAAATACTGTGTGCGACTGCTTGGAGTGATCGATGTTGCCAGTTTGGTATGTCATATTGCAAATACCTCCGGCATAAGCTTAGCCTACTTGTTTTGCTGGGAAATTTTGATATAGGTATCTTGTTCGATCTACACTGTTTCGATCTGCATCTTACCCAGTAGCCTGTTGTTCCATCTCTGAATTTGCAGCTCAAATGAGTTTCTAACTTCCATTATGTCGCATGAACCCTTTGGTTTAAAGTTTTCATCTGTACTATATGAGCTTGCTTGACGGATTGGCTGAACGTAATTGTTCTACATACGATATTTTTGTATGAATCGGGTCATTTCCAGTGTACTTCAATTGTCGGATGGAAATTCGTTGTACATGTAGCACTGCTCTTGGCTAAACACCAGATTTGACTTTCAACGACTTGATAAGACTGCCAACGTTAAACTGTCCACTTACTAACCAAGTCGATCGACGAAAACGCATTCCATATCTAGCCACCTTGAGATACACATCTGGGATGCAATTTCTACAATGTTGAGTACATCACCAACTATGCGTGCTGGGAAGTTCTGTTTGCTACATGGACTATACACCAGGTGCAACCAGTTCGTAACCTGGAAGAGCAGCACGTGTTGGCTCTCAAATTTTTGAATGGCAAACACCAGGTACATTGCCTGCTTGCTTGTGAAACCATCTGTTCACATCCCAACTTTGGAGGAAATGGAGGTGTCATCATGCATTTTACTGTCAATACTATGGAACTGCAGCCAACACAAGTTCTCTGCTGTAGCTTGCATGACAAAGGCATAAAGCAAGTTTGCACACATAGTCATAGGATGGCAACAGTGTTAACACCCGGTCCCAGTTTCGGCAAAACCAGAAGGCACAACACAATAACACATGCATAGGGAGGCGATCAATCCATTGGAGCTTCAAAGCACACCCAAGAGACTGAACAGAAACCAAAACAAACAACAGCCACAATCTTGAGACCATGAAGCGCTCGCTACTGGTTAGTGGTAAACCGCAGGAAACCAGTACTCTCTTACAAAACACTCGAGCGGCGGCCGCTGCTCCCTGTACCTCTCTGGTTCTAAACTCCGTGTCGAGTCCAAAAATCTGTGGAGAACCTACCACCTTCTCTATTATACCTATCACAACCTACCAACATTCATGAACTTCTTGACCTCGTCGTACAGGACGAGTATGGCAGCCGCGCCGGTGCTCCGGAACATGTTAGACAGCGCCCCTCGGTAGAATGACTTGACCCCCTCCACCTTGTACACCTTCCTCCAACAGTCGAGGGTGCTGCTGTACATCTGCACCTCCATTCCCGACTGCATCATCATCCTCCGCCGCACCGTGTCCAAGGGGTACGAGATGAGCCCCGCTGTGGATGTGACCGCCTGCGCCGTTACCCAGCGCTGCCAGAGGGGTGAGTCTAGCGGTACCAGCACGTCCTTTGCAGTGTCGAAGCCTCCAAAGTATAAGCCACGGTGGACGATCATCCCGTGGAGTGATGCTGGCAGTCCTCTGTAGATACCCCGGATGCCGTTCTTCTTGTAGATGGTCTGGATGAAGTGCCGGATGCCTTTGAACTGGCGGGTATCTGTTCGACCAATGTCAGCCGCGAGCCGGGTGTGAGCAATGTCGAGCGGGTAAATGATGACCAGAGTAGTGCATCCGGCGGCCGCACCAGCAACGAAGTTGGTAAGAGCAATAGATGTGAACTTGTTGTTTGCTGAGGTTCCTGCGTCTTTCAGTATGCTCCGGTACAGATCCTGCACCAATATTGAAGAGGGACTAATAGATATCAGATAACCATTAGATAGTCTTTCTGAGGTGATAGACAATCCGATCCAAAAAAAGTGTCGGAGCTATACATAAAATTTATACTTGATTAGTTCATTTCTAGAGACACACTTTGTGGATCGGAGGGAGTAGTATATTGGGTGTATTTTCATGTTTGGCCCTTTACATAACTCCCTTCTCTGTTACTTAACGACCTATGTATTCAAGGTTCCCACAACATTCAGAAAATCAAGTGTGTCCCTATAGTCGAATTTTAGATGCATCTCTTCATAATAATTTGAATCGAGAAAACAAAAACAACTGCTCTGCGTCTTCGATTCTATTTAATATGGTTTTATGAGGTATTGAACATCATTCTTTCAGCATCAAGACCTAGGACGATCTCTTTCAACTTCCGCTCACAACCGCTTTCCACAAAAATCAGAACACAGACAGACAATCAAAGAAAATAAGCTGACAAATCTGGGGAGAGGTTAACTACCCACCAGCAAAGATGCAGGAAGCTAAACCCCCTAGATGGAAACTTCTTATCGGCCATTTGGTAAGTGCCACCCTATCCCTAGTAAGATAAGATAGGCTCCAGATAGAAATAAAGAGCAAAGGCGTAATCCAGTGTTTGACCAGTTTCACACTGCCATCCCAATGAACCGCAATGCTTATATCATGTATATTTCAGTTTCAGGCTTTCAGTGGCTGGAGGTTAGAGCTAATATGCCTATGTTTTCTAGTTTAGTATAACAAAAATCACTAATATGTGGGCATTATTGTGGTTATTTTCATGACCAGGATCAAAACAGAAACAGAAGCTATAAGACTTGGTTCACTCTGCATTTAATAACATGTCTATATTCAATATTCTAACCATAGACACGGATACATAAACAAGATACTTGAAGAAAAGTGAGCAAACTATTACAGTAGAAGGGTACCTCATGAACCTCTAAGAGAGCATGAATGCACTTAAGACAGAATTTACATTTCATCGTGAATTAGCAATAACTGAAATTTCAGAGAGATGCCTCTAAATACATTTTTCATTATCCTTATTCATAGTAATAAAAATGGACAAGAGTCAAGACATATATCACTTACTGGATACAGATGCAACAATCAACCCTACAGATGATCAGCAAGAGCATACGATGAGCGTTCAGGAACATCTCTGATATGGGTTGCTGGCTACAATCTATCATCTATGATAGGATCAAACAGTAGTTCTCAATTTATTCTTCATTCAGTCACACGAATTCAGACAAAGATAGCCTAGTTGGTCGGATTTTCGTTGTCTATATTGCATAAAAGATAATGAGCCAGATCCACATGTAGAGTGGAAATAGGGTCTACAACCAGGAAAGTTAGCAAAGATCGAACAAGCTAGAGGTCTTGGCCGCATAGCCTTACAGAGCAGGTGAGAGTAATTGAAAAGCAAAAAAGCAAAAAAAAAAAAAACAGTTAAGGAACAGCCAGGCACGCTTGCTGGGCATTGAACAGCAACGTCTAGGCGATTCAGCACTGTAGGATGGTTGATCAACACCCATTGTCTCACTTAGGCGTAAAGCGGTAACAAGCAATCGAGGCCGTTGAATGTGAATGAACAGCTGACTTGCAGAGTGAACCGATCACTTTGTGAATAGGAGAAGTGTTCAAATGTTCAGAAAGTCGGTATTAGGTTTCTGACAATCCAATGTCTTCTTAATTATGCACTTGACACAACTTCCGTTACTTTTAAATGATAGGTTGTACCTTGGCATCAATAGTTATTAATGAACCATAAAATCACTCTCTGTTCACAGTAAGATTAGACCTACAAGGTTTTTCACTTCGTCGACCGAGGCAGCATGCCATTACAGTGATCTGTTGTTTGCTACCTTTCAAAACCTATGACATCACATAGCAAGTCAATACCTGCTCGAATAACTGCCTCCTTAAATTCTTTATGCATTGATGACATCAGCTACCTTTGAGAAATCACCATCTTGTTTTGTCAAAGAAAGCCGTTGCGTCATTTCAAATTCTGCACTAGGCTTTTGCAATCCACTACTAACATCGATGATGACATATGTCATGCCCTAAATATGTGCAGTACTAACTACTAAGCGAAGAACCAATCAGCAAAGCCTCATGATGCTTGCTTTACCAATTAACTACAGTTGATGTAACCAAATGTTCATTATATGTAGGCTTAGTACAGGACATCATCTCACATCAGTATAGTTCTAACGGTCATTCCTACCTCCTAGATCCTCAACAGAAAGACTTGATTAATAGACCTTAACCAGCCACCATGATAATGGAATTCTACAACTAGCCTCTAAAAGAGAAAGAATATATGCACCAACAGTGTTATTTGCTGGTATTCATTTATACACATCTCGCTTGTCTCTACTGCTCTTGGGAGACAAGAGGCAGGGGCACCCGGGCACTTTATTGTTTAATTCTTTTATTCCTTGCCACTCCTGGAGGCAAAGAATTATCCCTGGAAAGCGAAATCCCACCAAATCTCATCAGTTGTCGGTAATGACATGTCATGACCGAATCTTATCTTTCATCCCCGAGAATTGGCCTTGGCCGCACGGCAGGAGCATCAGACGAATAGCACTGGATCATGGATGCTCCCCCACAAGGCAACTACCGACAACGCGATACTTCCAATCTCTCTTGCATCACAGACTACCATAGTAATTCCTAAGCACGTTGCAGTCAGTGGAGCAACGATGATCGACCCCCAAATCCGCAAAGCCGCAGTACGAGAAATGGCAGACGACTGAAATGCGCCGAACCGAGCAGACAAGGGGGAGGTGCGTGGGGGGAGAAGGCAAGTGAAGGGAAGGATGGGGGAAGAGGGAACCTTGAGCGAGAAGTTGAGGGCGACGGAGGGGTAGTATCGGATGACGGCGGTGCCGTTGCCCCGCCATAGGGAGAGCGCGCCCTCCTCCCTGACGGTGCGCGCTACGCAGTCGAAGAACCCTCCGAAGCGGCGGGAGCGGCCGAGCAGCGCGGCGTTGCCGTCCTGCGTCTGCAGCAGCAGCTTGACGCGCTCGATGGGGGCCACCACGGTGTGCACGGCGCCCCCCATCAGCGCCCCCGCCGCCAGATCCCGCTTGAACTCCCACGCCCTCCCCGCCCGCGCAGCCGCCGCCGCAGACGCCGCCGACGCGGCGCCGGCGTCATCCCCCGCTCCCGCAGCCGCCGCGGCCTCCTCGCTCATTCGTCTCTGTCTCCGCCTCGACGGGATGCGATGCGAGTCTCGGTCGGTCGGTCGGACTAGGGGTGGGTCGCTGGGTCGGATCGAATCTGTTTTTGTTGGGCTCGGCGGCGGGTAATGGGGATGGGCTTTTGCCGTTGCGCTGCGCGTTACGTAGCGTGTCGGGAGCGCAAAGCGAAACGGCCGTGGCCTATCCTTAAGAGAGGTGGCGATTGTCTGTGAGAGGAGGAAGCGTCATGTCATGGTCAGGTGACTTGTCGAGACTGGAAACCGCATCTTGACAACTTGCACGCGGTCTTTGATGGTCGTGGCCATGGTTGTTGGTGCACGTCTCTTTTTTGAGAAACCCTGCAAGAATTTTGTTCAAACATCTTGAATATACAGTACCAGGGGCGAGAATGTAGGCTGCATGAACTAGACCAGATCATCAAATGCAAAATCATGATAACTGGATGTCCACGTGAGTCGTTAGAAAGCTACTGTGTTGATTAAAGCACCCAAAAAACATGCCCGATGGGAACGTCTGAATCGGCAGTTTTTGTGGAGTCAACATCTATCGATGAACGTTGGTGGCTTCAGCGATGCACTCGTGTACCTAATCATACATTAGATTTGTTCAGCCCACCTTCTTAATCTCTTTCACCTACTCACGCCTAATTACCACAATCTTGTATTGATTTAAAATAAGACCTATATGAAAAAGATGCATGTCAATGGTATAGTTCGATTCGGACAAACGGTTCCGAGTTTCGCTATGTATAAATTATTTAATTTGTAGTTTATATGTGAGCTTATTGAAAACAAATCGTCCGCTTCAACGCTTTTAAGCAAATATATTCGAGTTCTTAATCTACAAGTATTATGTAGGTATGTAGGAGAAACAGATTTGTTATACGCTCCTCCTTGAGGTATTTCATGTGTTGTACTCCTATTTTCTAATCTACGCATTTATGTTTTGATTCGTGATGGGGCCAAAATGAAAAACGTGTGCATCGACAATGTGATTTTTCATTCGGCAATCCATTCCGCATTTTCTCAATTAGATGTTCATCTTCAGAGTTTGATATAAAGATAGTAAAGATATGATAACTATTTTTCAGTTTTAATATTATTCACACCTTTCTATTCGAGAAAGTTACATGAGAAGTTGTGTGGACTAAATGTAGTGCACATTTCGATAAGCCTAATAGATCATAATCTAGAAAAAAAAGATTCTTAGTGGTTAGTTTAAGTGTTTATGTTTTAATATCAAGTATATAAAATATATGTGTTGTGTATTTGTTATTGAACACAATGCAACTTATTATACGAAGTCAAGCTATATACTCTAAAGTTTTCTATAAATTTTCTTATAAGTTGATAGAATACAAACTAGTATTAAGATAATTTTAAGAGTATAGTCAATATATATGTCTCACAAATATTAAGGATAATTATTTATTTACTGTACATCACAAAATGAGAAGGCGTACAATTTTTTTCAATTTTTAGTTTATGTAAATTTTATATTTGATGTAAATTACAATACAAGAAGATACACATACAATTCATATCTAGTTAAGTTAATTATGACTACATCTTGGGAAGATATAATTTGTGTTAAAAACATATATACTATAAGATCGTAACATATGATAAAATATGCTATATTTAAATACACGAGTTTTATATAATTATATTTATTAATTACCTTGCCCGGGTCCAAAATGGCATAAAGAATTCAAGAACCTCGTGCACTAAGTAAGACAAGACGACCAGTCCCGTGAGCTAGTCGCTCCTCTCCCCCTCCCTGAGACATTGATCCTCCTCCAACAGATGGGCCTGGTCCTGATCAATCGGACCGGCCGAGGGAGCGGATGGGGGCTGGGGAGGCGCGATCTGGAAACTTTGATACATTCATAATACACCATGGAACAGTGTAATGAATTGAATATGACTACTCTATCAAACTACAACCAAGAATTGAATGCCGAACCAAGTTCAGAACTAACAAGACTATTAGTCTGATATATTAACAAGACTATTAGTCTAATATATTCAGGCAATCATCAATTGTAACCTACTTTGTGCCGCTGCTCTCCCCGACGCTCACGATCCTCCATGCCCAGGTCCTCCTGATGAACCGGACCAGCCAAGGGCGGGTCTGGTGGCTGGGGCGGCGCGAGCACGGGCCCATCTATTCACACCTTCAATTATAAAATATGTTATATTTAAATACGAGAGTTTAATATAATTATATTTATTAATTAACTTGTCCCGGATCTAAAATGGCAGAAAGAATTCAAGAACATCGCGCACTGAGTAAGACAAGAATTCCAGTGCCCCCAGCTAGTCGCTCCTCTCCCCCTCCCCGAGATGTTGATCCTTCTCCAGCAGATGGGACTGGTCCTGATCAATCGGACCGGCTGAGGGAGCGGCTGATGGCTGGGGTGGCGCGAGCGCGGCGATGAGCGGGTGCGCTATGTTACATGGTTTGGGCACACGGGGTACGACGATACCGGAAAACAGAAATTGCAAAAAATAGACTTACGGGGATATGTACAACTGAATATAAATCAGCACAATTATTTTTTTAGAATGACAAACCGTACAAATGAATATAAATCAGCACAATTATTTTTTTAGAATGACAAACCTGATTGTAATTGAAGAAACCTCGTCGTTTTCATTCATGATCATGCGAAGAAAATTGCTGACTTTTCATGTCCCTCCCTGCCAAGGCTGGCCTAGAGGGCGGGGCAGAGGGGCGTCCTCCTGGCCCCGGGTGGTAGGGGCGAACCAAATTAGTATATATACACTGATACATTCAAGGAAATAAAATAAAGACAAAAGTCAGCTAGGGCAAAGCACACGACTGAAAAAAGCTTATTGTTTAGATCAATAAGTGTCGTTGTTGTAGCGTCGGTGGTACACCGTGAAAAAAAAATGAGCATTTCAATGTCAGCGATAACGATGACTAGTCAACAGATGATGTAGCTAGCACCAAGTGACGTATCACACGAATATTCTATTGTGCAACCAACATATCAGCGACAAAATGATTGGCACACGTGAGTACCATGATAGGGGCACTCGCTCCCGCCTAAAGGTGACATTAACAAGGTCATGTCCTGATTCTAACGCATACATTATGGAAACATGGCATCCACCATGGTACTCGAGAGTATATGATCCGAAATATAGAGTATTCTCATATCATCGTATATTAATCTATTATATCCTAAAAAGTGTTAATACGTATAAAAAATTTAGTTGCTCAGTAGGAGAAAGTGTTTATAAGATACCTGATCGTAATTGAAGTAACCTGATCGGTTTCATTCATGGTCATGTGAAGAAGTTGCCGCCTTTATAAGTCCCTCCCTACATCCTTTTATGTTTCGCCTCCATCGGGTATCCAGTTGTAACAATCCTGTATGTATCCCAGAGGTATCCGGTGTGTGTCCCTCCTAGCCGTATTCCAATTTTATTTATTTCTTTTAACTTGAAAAAACTAAAAAACGTTGGGATGCCTATATCCCATGCGTATCCACGTTCTGGTGCAATATCTTGCACTCATACAACACCTTTGAAACCACTCTTCTTTACGAACCACAATATTCTTTATCGATAATTTATACTCCGTAGAAAATTAAAGGCACGGTGTTTTTGCATATATTTTTTTGAAATTGGCACGGTGTTTTTGCTTTATGGAATAGAGAACACATTTTCGGGAGCACACAGCATTGTTTCAGACGTTGGTGGCAAAGAGCAAATATTACCGCGCCTTCCTCCGAGGCCACCTTATTTCCTCTCGGTCTGGACGCGCAGGGACACAGCACAGTCCCCAATCCGCCTGACTCACTTCCAATCAATCAGAGCACAACATCCCCCTCCGCACGGATCACCCCCTCAAAACCCAATCTCAACCGTCCACACGAAACACATCCAACGCCCCTCGCCCCACCTCCCTTCCTGAAAATCCGAAACGGACGCGCCCACCAAAAATTTTCCCACCTGCGCGACGCCTATTTAAAAACAGCCCGCTCCCCTTCGTCCTCCTCCCGACCCCAAGACCCAAGCCGCCATGGCTCGTACCAAGCAGACCGCGAGGAAGTCGACCGGCGGCAAGGCCCCGAGGAAGCAGCTGGCGACCAAGGCGGCCCGCAAGTCCGCGCCGGCCACCGGCGGCGTGAAGAAGCCCCACCGCTTCCGCCCCGGCACCGTCGCGCTCCGCGAGATCCGCAAGTACCAGAAGAGCACGGAGCTGCTCATCCGCAAGCTCCCCTTCCAGCGGCTCGTGCGCGAGATCGCGCAGGACTTCAAGACTGACCTCAGGTTCCAGTCCTCCGCCGTCTCCGCGGAAGATGCGGCCAGGCATCTCGTGGCGGCGACGCCCACCAGCCATCCCCTGCGGCACGGAGGAGGGAGGGGGCGAGGAAGGTCTTGCGCACGATCTGGTCCGCGGTAGGTGATTGGAGGAGGCAGGCAGCAGAGGGTTCTTGGCAGCGGCAACAGGAGGTTCTTGCGAGCAGGAGGAGAGGAGAGGGGCGAGTTGGTTACAGAGACAGAGATTGTGCCGGAGTTTTTTGACTACGGCTTCTGCTCTTGATGGGGGCATTTATTTTAACCGCCCCAGCTCGCTCGTCTGCGTGGACGGTGGACATAGGCTTCCACTCTTTTTACCCCGTTACTGATTAATCTTTGCTACTTTCACCCCTGGCGCTGTTATCTCTGTAATTAAAGTATTAAACTGATTATTAAGAGAGTCCAAAGATGACGAAGAGGAGGGAGAGGTGTGGTTGAGCTCGGCAACAAGGGCAACCCGAAGAAGAAGACCCACGCCGGTGACAAGGGCATAAGGTGGAGGATGGAATGGGACCTATGCTTGACCGAAATTTGGATGATGGTGTGTTTCCATGAAACCCGTCGGTGCAAACCAAGGAGCACGGTATATTGGAGGAGAATCCACGCCTCTTTCGAAAGAACGCAAGCTCTTCGGTGATTATGCGAAGATCCGATGAACCACAACCAAAGTGCCTTGTCTCTTCGGTGGGCGGCTATCCAAAAGGCGTGCAACTCCTCCTATGGATGTATGGAAAAGTGCCGTGAAAGAAAGGCTATCGACACAAACGCCCTCAATGAAGTGAGCTACTGTAACCCTTAACCATTGTCAACTTTTGTTGATCGTGCTATGGATATGCCTAATCCTTGTCGCTTCTTTCTAATAAAGCAAACAATGTACATGTACAAGAGTACCAATGGGATGAACGAATTCCCTTACATGCATGTTTTTTCTCTAGAATCGAGCATTAAGCTCTCAAATGGCAACTCCTTCGATGTGGATGCAGTGTGAGACGCCTCAACATGCCGCCCCACATGCATTTTTCGAGAAGATGACCTCCAAAAAGGCGGGCCGCGATGAGAAAAACTACACGAGGTGAGAGACGTTGATTGCCAACTCCAATAGCATGCTCAAGCTCGAGGAGGCTCTTGAATTTAGGATTGTTGCAAATATGATGATCACCGGTTTGTGTTTTGCAATGAACATTGTCGTGGTATCGGCATAATTGATAGGAGACGGGGTGAACGGATAGACGTCGCCTAGGGGGGGGGGGGTGAATAGGCGATTTAAAACTTTTTCCGAGGAGCCGGAATATCCGGTCCACGAATGACCCGGAAATTCCGAGTAGCCGGAATATCCGGTCCACGAATGACCCGGAAATTCCGGTATGCTTGATAAAGGCGGAATAAAACTAGAGGTTTACTTTAACAAGCATACAACCTAGATATATAAACTAGGCTCACCTATGTGCACCAACAACTTAAGCTAAGCAATACAAGTAACAAGATGATAGCAAGATATATGACTTCAAGCACAAAGGCTATCACAATGTAAAGTGCATAAGTAAAGAGCTCGGGTATAGAAATAACCGAGGCACGCGGAGACGAGGATGTATTCCCGAGTTCCACCCAAAGGTGTACGTCTCGTTTGGAGAGGTGTGCGCAACCACAACAGGTTAGCCGCAACACCACAAAGGCTCACCTTCTTCTCCTGATGAACTCAACCACAAAAGGTTCGAGTTCACCTTCCACTATTGATCTCCTTTGGGTCGGAGATCGAATCCCGTACAACTCTTGAGGCACACACCCACAACTTAATTGGGGGCTCCCAAGTCTTGAGGCACACACCCACAACTTAATTGTGGGCTCTCAAGTGACCACAAACGGTCTTGACCACAAAAAGTCTTGGCCACAAAAGGCCGGCCACAAAAGGCGTCTAGGGTCCAATGACCCAAGAGTAACAAGCTCACAAGTATCACCACCACAAATCCTCGTGGAGGGCTCAAACCGATGCTAATGCAATGGCAAGAGCACACGAAGTGCTCAAGTCCTCCACTCTCAAATTCCAACACAACAACAAATGTTTATGGGGGAATAAGAGAGGAAGAACAAAGGAAACCACAAAGGAGTCAAATCCTTCACTCCCAAATCCCACCAAAAGCAACTAATGCTTATGGGGGGAGAAGAGAGGAAGAACAAAGAAGAAGAACCACAAAGGAACTCCAAGAACTAGATCCACTAAGTTCCCCTCACTTAGAGGAGAGATGGATTGGTAGGATTTGAAGGGGATCGTGGGCAGAAAACAATAATTTTCCTAGCAACGATATCCTTAAACTAGCCAAGATCTATTCTATGCAGATATAGTAGTACGAACGGAGATCGGAATACGTACCCTTGTAGACCGAAAGCGGGGATTACGTTCCCGCACAAACGTTGTCGATGAAGACCGACGAAGCCGACCTCAAGGTCGTGTAGAGGAAGCAGGCCTCCGAGTACCGCTAGCGCAGCACCTCGCAGGGAGTCGCACACGTACGGTGGAGACGACGCCTCCGAAGCTCCAGTCCAGGACGAGCAGCGGAAGACTTGGACCGGAGCACCAGCAGCGCGGCAGCGGGCTATGGTGGAGGAGATCCCCGACTCCTCTTGCTCGGCGCGGCTCCAACTTGGGAACCACGAGATCGAGAGAGAAATCAGGAATTAATTGGTGAATTAAAAGGCTGGGGGTGCCCCTTCTTATATAGGCTCCCAAGGGGAGCCAACCTTGCCAGCCAGGCAATGTGGGACTAACCCCCCACAGCCTGGTTCGGCTAGGGAGTGCGCCGGCCCCCTTGTGGCCCACCTAGGCCGGCCCTCCTGGCCCCCACCGAATTCCCCTAGGGAATTTTCCCCTCTTGGGCCTTCTTTCGTCCGAAAGGCCCATTTAGGGAAATCTGCCTTAATAAATTCGAAAATAAATATATAAAATCATATTTGCATATTAATAACACTAATTAATATCAAACATAATATATATAATATTTCCTAGCTCCGAAAACTCTTTCGGCGCTGCCCGATCTCCATCGGACCTCTCCCGGGACGTTCCCGGTGATCTCCTTCCTTTCCGGTTGTCTTGTCGAAACCCCTTAAGTGTGTTACCCTAGCGGTTCGATATAATATCAGGTATGATCAAGACTCCTCAATGATCAACGACTAATCCGTAGGCCTGGACCCCATGAATTAATCCCTGAGATATAACGAATGACTTTCATCTATCAAACCTGAACGTGAAGTCTTAGACCTTTTGCCATGGCGATACTTAGCACGTACGAGCGTCGCTCCATAGATATCTCCATACCTAATCCCGACCTCGTTACCGACGATGCTATCTTCTACTCGTTCATGATCTCATGTCTCCGTGACCTAGTCACATGCTTGCAAGCTCATTAGACAAGATCTCACCGAGTGGGCCCGAGAGTATCTATCCTGCTACGCGGACTGGCAAATCCCGCTCTTGACCCCTCGTCTCAATACTCCTTTCCAATACCCAAAAGTATCACCGTTATTGTCATACTAAATAAGATACGACGTTTGGTGCAATCAAAGTATCTTCGGGGAATATCAATAAGAGTTGATCTCACGGTCAAAGGTGTAATGACTATGTTCTCCAAATCTGGTTATGTCCATCACATCACTCTCTAGCGATATGACTCTCATTGCCGACCGGCGCCATGCCCCATGACCGGGAAAACTCGATCATCAATCGCGCAATGAAACTAGTCTTAGTAGAGGCTACTAGGGACCTGGTTGTTTACGTATCACACCCGCATTAATGTTTCCGCTTAATACGGTTCCAGCATGACACAAAAACCTATTATGAACAAACGAGATATGATAAAGAATACACTTTATTTATTGCCTCTAGGGCATATCTCCTTCAGTCTCCCACTTGCACTAGAGTACAATTTAATCTAGATTACAACTTGGTAAAAGCCTAACACCCATAGCTAACTGGTGCTGTTCATGCTTATCAAGCGGGAGAGGCTTCGTCAGCGGATCTGCCACATTCAGATCCGTATGCACTTTGTAAATCTTCACATCGCCTTCTTGTACGTACTGACGTATCACGTGGAAGCGTCGGAGAATGTGTTTGGCGGTGGAGTGAGACCTTGGCTCCTTGGCGTTCGCAATGGCACCCGTATTGTCGCAGAAGAGGACCACGGGGTCTTGCACGCTCGGGAACACTCCAAGTTCGATGACGAACTTCCTCAGCCACACAGCTTCATTCGCGGCCTCGCAGGCAGCAATGTACTCCGACTCCATTGTAGATTGTGCGACTATGGGTTGCTTCCCACTTCTCCAGCACACGGCGCCTCCATTCACCTTGAACACGTAACCTGTCTGTGACTTACAGTCATCGCGGTCTGAGCAGAAACTTGCATCTACGTAACCCGTTACGCCAAGTTCCTCATCGCAGCCACCATACACAAGGAACATTTCCTTTGTCTTATTGAGATACTTAAGAATGCTCTTAACAGCTATCCAATGCGGCATTCCAGGATTACTCTGGAACCGGCTTGTCAAACTTAGAGCTAATGCCACATCTGGTCTAGTACTCAACATTGCATACATGATCGATCCTATGGCTGAAGCATAAGGATGTTTCGTCATTTCGGCTTTACCCAGTTCCGTTACCGGACACTGCGCCTTACGCAATACCTTATTCTTGATAACCGGCAGAGAACCCTTCTTTGCCTTCTCCATATGAAAACGCTTCAATATTTTATCAAGATAAGTACTCTGACTTAGTGCTAATAGGCGTCTTGATCTATCGCGGTAGATTTTTATGCCTAAAACATACGCAGCTTCTCCTAAGTCCTTCATGGAAAACTTACTGTTTAAATATTCCTTCACGCTATTCAGAAGTTCCACATCATTCCCTATTAGCAATATATCGTCAACATACAGTGCTAAGAACACAACCGAGCTCCCACTCATTTTCTTATAAATACAGGTCTCTTCCACATTCTGGATAAATCCAAAACCTTTGATTACCTCATCAAAGCGAAGATTCCAGCTCCGAGATGCCTGCTTCAATCCATAGATGGATCGCTGAAGCTTGCACACCTTGTTAGCACTTCCTGGATCGACAAAACCTTCCGGCTGTACCATGTACAACTCTTCCTCAATGTTTCCATTCAGGAAGGCCGTTTTGACGTCCATCTGCCAGATTTCATAATCATAGTAGGCAGCTACCGCTAACAAAATCCGAATAGACTGAAGCATCGCTACCGGTGAAAAAGTTTCATCGTAGTCAATTCCATGAACTTGTCGGAAACCCTTTGCGACAAGCCGAGCTTTATAGACGGTCACATTACCATCAGCATCAGTCTTCTTCTTAAAGATCCACTTATTCTCGACGGCCTTGCGCCCTTCGGGAATATCCACCAAAGTCCACACTTGGTTATCATACATGGATCCTATTTCGGATTTCATGGCTTCAAGCCATTTCTCGGACTCTAGACTCTCCATCGCCTCCGTGTAGTTCGTAGGCTCGTCTTGCTCGACTACGAGGTAGAACATCTTCCTCGACAGTTTCTCCCACTCCTTCCACGGAGGACGTTTCCGGAATTGCTTCCGTTGCGCCACTCGGAATCTCGAGTTCAGGATCAACGATTTCATCGAGGTCTACCTTCCTCCCACTTACTCCTTTCGCGAGAAACTCCTTCTCTAAAAAGGCACCGGTCTTCGCGACAAAAGTTTTGCCCTCAGCTTGGTTGTAGAAGGTGTACCCAACGGTTTCCCGCGGATATCCTACAAAGACGACTCTCTCCGACTTCGGTTCGAGTTTGTCGGGCTGTAGTTTCTTAACGTACGCCTCACAACCCCAAACCTTCAGAAACGATAACTTAGGCTTATGGCCATACCATAATTCATACGGCGTCGTTTCAACGGACTTGGACGGAGCCCTATTTAAAATGAATGCGGCTGTTTCTAACGCATAATCCCAGAAGGACACTGGCAGATCGGTAAGAGACATCATAGATCGGACACTATCCAGTAGAGTGCGATTACGTCGCTCGGACACACCGTTTCGCTGCGGCGTTCCGGCGGGCGTAAGTTGAGGCACTATGCCACAACTCTTCAGATGTGTGCCAAACTCAAAGCTCAAGTACTCTCCACCGCGATCGGACCGGAGATGCTTGATTTTCCTATTAAGCTGATTCTCAACTTCACTCTGGAATTCTTTGAACTTTTCAAACGTTTCAGACTTGTGTTTCATCAAATAGATATAACCGTATCTACTCAAGTCATTAGTGAAGGTGACGAAGTAACGATAACCATTGCGTGTCGAAACGCTCATTGGTCCACATACGTCTGTATGTATGATCCCCAACAAATCCGACGCCCGTTCAACGAAACCTTTGAACGGTGTCCTGGTCATTTTGCCCATGAGGCATGGTTCACATGTATCGAGGGATCCGAAATCCAACGAGTCCAAGAGTCCATCGGAGTGGAGTCGCTTCATGCGCTTTATACCAATATGGCCAAGACGGCAATGCCACAAAAACATGGCGGTATCGTCACTACACTTAATTCGTTTGGCCTCTATGTTATGGATGTGAGTACTACGATCGAGATTCAACAAGAATAAACCATTACTCTCGGGAGCATCAACATAAAAGATATCATTCATATAAATAGCACAATTGCTTGATACTGATTTAAATGAATAACCGTCTTGTAACAGGCAAGACCCACTTATAATGTTTACACTCAAGGATGGCACAAAATAACATTTATTTAAAACCAAAACTAATCCCGATGGTAGATGCAGAGGGAGCATGCCGACAGCCACCACGTCGACTCTCGATCCGTTGCCAACGCGCATCGTCACCTCATCCTTCGCCAGCCGCCTTCTATTCCGTAACTCCTCCTGAGAGTTACATATATGAGCAACAGAACCAGTATCAAATACCCACGTATTGCTCCGGGCGGATGTAAGGTACACATCTATAACATGTATATCAAATATACCTTTCTCTTTGTCGACCGTCTTGCCAGACTTCCTATCCTCCAGATACTTGGGGCAGTTGCGCTTCCAGTGACCCTTCCCCTTGCAGTAGAAACACTCCACGCTAGCTCTGGGACCAGATTTGTTAGTCCTGGGCTTGGCAGCCAACTTTGCCTCCCTCCGGGACTTCCAGCTCTGCTTTCCCTTGCCACCGGACTTCTTGAAATCAACGGTCTTGTTGACCATCAACAGCGTGTGCTCCTTCTTAATCTCTACCTCAGCAGTCTTGAGCATCACGAACACTTCACCCAGGGACTTAGCCATGCCCTGCATGTTGTAGTTCATGACGAAGCCTTTGTAGCTTGGCGGCAACGATTGCAACACCCTGTCAATCGCCAGCTCATCGGGAATCTTGCACTCCAGAGCATTCAGGCGTTGAACGTAGCCAGACATCTTGACTACATGCTCGCTCACACTGCTATGCTCTTCCATCTTGGCTGAGAAGAAAAGCTCAGAAGCCTCATATCTCTCAGCCTTAGCCTGCGGCGCAAAGACAGCCTTAAGATCCGAGATGATCTCAAAGGCGCTCATCTTCTCAAAGCGCTTCTGCAGGTCGGCGTCCATGGCGTAGAGCATGCCACTCTAGACAAAGGCAGAATCCTCCGATCGGGTCTGGAAGACCTTCTTCTCATCCTCAGAGGCTTCATCTGCAGGAGGGTCACCTATGGCGGCCTCAATGACGTAGGCCACCCTATGGGGAGTGAGGAGGATCCTCAGGTTGCGGAACCAGGCCATGAAGTTTGACCCATTGGTCTTAAGCTTTTCTTTCTCAAGGAACAGACCTAGGTTAAACGAGGGGCGAGACATCTACAATGGAATTTGCAACAACATAAGACTTTGTTCATTATAATTTTGAGTTATAGTATTTTAGAAAATAACTAACATAACTCCCACTCAAACGAACATCCCTCCTGGTCGTTTAAGCGATTACACGACCCCCATCCATTGCACCACCCCTCATCATCAAAGCCGGCGGCACAACTTCAAGAGTAGACAAAATCGTCCGTCACACCAATTTTGTGACTCGTGCTCGACCTTTCGGTCTTCCTGTTCCGAGGCCATACCTCTGAGTATGCTAGGCTCGCCACCAAAGACCTCCACGCTGACGCTTGTGCAACATGGCTTACACCCACTTTATGCGAACGAAGATATGTCTGACACCCGATCATCACGGCCTGCCTCATAACGTAGAACTTTATTGGTGGTGCGCGTTGGAGGGAGAACACTAGTGGTATTTTGAAGGGATCATCTTATTCAACTACCGCCGTGTAACACACACAATCACACAAAATAAGATGCACACAAAACATCAAATGTAATGCAATGTGATATAGTCCATCGCGCCATGGTCTTCTTGGCGCCCGCAGTTTATAAACAATTTAATAAACCTACCTTGACCATATCACATAGCCCCTGCAAAATAAAGTTAGACGCTTCTACTTTATCTTTTGCATATTTTACGTGGCTTGGGGCTTTCGTAAATAGAACCGCTTCATACCTACGAATCTTATGACCACAACGACGATCCAATAATTGCATGTTTAAGCATCCCTTTCGGGCCCTCCATTGAAAATGCGAAGACCAACTAAAGAGAGAGAAACTGTCACCCGCCAGCCACAGATACGGTACAAGCCGTATGTCAGTAGTGGAACCAGTCTCGCGTAAGCGTACGCGTAAAGTCGGTCCGGGCCGCTTCATCAACTCAATGCCGCTGGAATACACAAGTGCACGCTAGAGGGTAGCAAATAACAGGAACGGTGCCCCCGTGCAGAGCACGGGTTCTAACAGCGTATAGCTATATCTTACGATAGATCGGCTCTGATACCACTGAAGGGGATCGTGGGCAGAAAACAATAATTTTCCTAGCAACGATATCCTTAAACTAGCCAAGATCTATTCTATGCAGATATAGTAGTACGAACGGAGATCGGAATACGTACCCTTGTAGACCGAAAGCGGGGATTACGTTCCCGCACAAACGTTGTCGATGAAGACCGACGAAGCCGACCTCAAGGTCGTGTAGAGGAAGCATGCCTCCGAGTACCGCTAGCGCAGCACCTCGCAGGGAGTCGCACACGTACGGTGGAGACGACGCCTCCGAAGCTCCAGTCCAGGACGAGCAGCGGAAGACTTGGACCGGAACACCAGCAGCGCGGCAGCGGGCTATGGTGGAGGAGATCCCCGACTCCTCTTGCTCGGCGCGGCTCCAACTTGGGAACCACGAGATCGAGAGAGAAATCAGGAATTAATTGGTGAATTAAAAGGCTGGGGGTGCCCCTTCTTATATAGGCTCCCAAGGGGAGCCAACCTTGCCAGCCAGACAATGTGGGACTAACCCCCCACAGCCTGGTTCGGCTAGGGAGTGCGCCGGCCCCCTGGTGGGCCCCTTGTGGCCCACCTAGGCCGGCCCTCCTGGCCCCCACCGAATTCCCCTAGGGAATTTTCCCCTCTTGGGCCTTCTTTCGTCCGGAAGGCCCATTTAGGGAAATCTGCCTTAATAAATTCGAAAAATAAATATATAAAATCATATTTGCATATTAATAACACTAATTAATATCAAACATAATATATATAATATTTCCTAGCTCCGAAAACTCTTTCGGCACTGCCCGATCTCCATCGGACCTCTCCCGGGACGTTCCCAGTGATCTCCTTCCTTTCCGGTTGTCTTGTCGAAACCCCTTAAGTGTGTTACCCTAGCGGTTCGATATAATATCAGGTATGATCAAGACTCCTCAATGACCAACGACTAATCCGTAGGCCTGGACCCCATGAATTAATCTCTGAGATATAACGAATGACTTTCATCTGTCAAACCTGAACGTGAAGTCTTAAACCTTTTGCCATAGCGATACTTAGCACGTACGAGCGTCGCTCCATAGATATCTCCATACCTAATCCTGACCTCGTTACCGACGATGCTATCTTCTACTCGTTCATGATCTCATGTCTCCGTGACCTAGTCACATGCTTGCAAGCTCATTAGACAAGATCTCACCGAGTGGGCCCGAGAGTATCTATCCTGCTACGCGGACTGGCAAATCCCGCTCTTGACCCCTCGTCTCAATACTCCTTTCCAATACCCAAAAGTATCACCGTTATTGTCATACTAAATAAGATACGACGTTTGGTGCAATCAAAGTATCTTCGGGGAATATCAATAAGAGTTGATCTCACGGTCAAAGGTGTAATGACTATGTTCTCCAAATCTGGGTATGTCCATCACATCACTCTCTAGCGATATGACTCTCATTGCCGACCGGCGCCATGCCCCATGACCGGGAAAACTCGATCATCAATCGTGCAATGAAACTAGTCTTAGTAGAGGCTACTAGGGACCTGGTTGTTTACGTATCACACCCGCATTAATGTTTCCGCTTAATACGGTTCCAGCATGACACAAAAACCTATTATGAACAAACGAGATATGATAAAGAATACACTTTATTAATTGCCTCTAGGGCATATCTCCTTCAGGATTGTAGATCTAGATCTCCTCTCAACTTGCCCTAAAGAATATGCAAGATTCTATGGAGGGATTGAGAGGGGAGTGAGCTTTCCAAGGTCAACAATGGAGTAGGAGAGAGGGGAAAGTCGTGCTGCCTTGGTTTGGCTGGGGAAGAAGAAGGGGAGGGGTATTTATACCCCTCCAGGAAATATAGCCGTTGGCTGTTTCGACACTCGGAAATTCCGGTATAAGTGAGACTCGGAAATTCCGGTTACCCGGAAATTCCGGTCTAAGAGAGACTCGGAAATTCCGGTCACCCGGAAATTCCGAGTCCTTGAAATTTCCGAGCTGAAATTCCCGCTGGAGTCAGAACCAAAACCAAACTTTTCCTTAGCCGTTTCTGGATGACTTTTCTAGGTGCACTCGGAAATTCCGGTAGACGGAAATTTCCGAGCACAATTTCCGACTAGAGTCAGAACCCTTTTTCTCCTTTCCTTAGCCATTTTCTTGGATGAGCTGGGGAACCGGAAATTCCGGTAGAGCGGAATATCCGGCCCCAATAATCCGAATCAGCAAAACACCAAAACGAAAACTGCTATAACTTTTGCAAATGAACTCCAAATGAGGTGAGACCAATTTTGTTGGAAAGATAGCGACGATGAGCACCCAAAAAATATTGCATCCCAAAAATAGAGTAAAATATCCACACATGGCAAGGTGTGGAACTTTCCTCACGGTAGAACCGACAATATTTCCGTCACCGAAAACACAACAAGTTGTCCAAAGTAAAACCGATTTCGATGAACAAGAGCTTGACATGGAGATGAACCAAGCTCTAACTCCTCACCAACATAAAAGCCAAATAAGAACCAAGAAATATGATATGCCAAGTATGCAAAGGTTTGAGCTCTCCACAACGATGCGATCAAGTTACTAACTTGAGAGCCCCTCTTGATAGTACGCCTATCTATCCTATAGCCCTATCAAGATCATACCTTTGCCTTGAGCATTCCACTTGAGTTGGATGATGACTATCTTGATCTCTTCAAGTGGTTCATCTTTCTTGATTGCGCGTCCAAGCACATGCTTGATGAAGACTTCTCCAAATACTCCCCCATGCTCACAATGGGAGAGTCTCGCTTAGCTCCATCTTCATGTATCCATTGCAAGCACCAAGCATAGGATCTCTTCAAGAAGCTTCTCTTGGTCTTGGTCTTGCACATCTCACCTTGATGACGATCACCACATGACGTCATCCTCCATGAGCTATATGAGATCTTCATTTGATGCAAGCCCATGGGAAGATACCTAACCTCATATAATGATACCACACACACATATATCATGGGTTAGTTCACAAAGCTATATGGACAAGTGTTTACCATCCCAAGAGATACATGATCGCTCTTGGTACATCGTATAGCTTTGTGTGTTGATCAACATCTTAATCAACCTTGTATCTTTCAACATTTCTTCACTAATATGATGTCTTGAATCCTTCAAGACATACTTGCAATATGCTCCACTCAACACATAAGCTTCAAGAGTCCAACACATGAACTCCACAATTCCATGGACATGATCTATAATGATATCTCAATGCAAACATTAGTCCATAGAGATTGTCATTCAATTACCAAAACCACACATGATGGAAAATGCTCTTTCAAAGCTTCTATTAACAAATGTGCCTCGCAAGTTAAGTAATAAGTTTGAAAACATGTACATGCTTCGTGTTTGGTGTTGGAACGAATCGTTTATAATAGCATCAACAAACATAAAATCACTCACGATATAATTGCACATCTCACCTTGATGACGATCACCACATGACGTCATCCTCCAAGAGCTATATGAAATCTTCATTTGATGCAATCCCATGGGAAGATACCTAACCTCATATAATGATACCACACACACATATATAATGGGTTAGTTCACAAAACTAAGCTATGCGGACAAGTGTTTACCATCCCAAGATATGCATGATCGCTCTTGGTACATCGTGGAGCTTTGTGTGTTGATCAATATCTTGATCAACCTTATATCGTCCAACATTTCTTCACTAATATGATGTCTTGAATCCTTCAAGACATACTTGCAAGAAGCTTCACTCAACACATAAGCTTCAAGAGTCCAACACATGAACTCCACAATTCCATGGACAAGATATCAAATACTACAAAGCAACATATAAGCTTCAAGAGTCCAACACATGAACTCCACAATTCCATGGACAAGATCTATAAGGATATATCAATGCAAACATTAGTCCATAGAGATTGTCATATAATTACCAAAACCACACATGAGGGAAAATGCTCTTTCACGGGGGTCCTCTATCCTACGTATGGATTGTGGGGAAGAAGGTTGGTGTCGTCGAGGAAGGGATTGAACACGGCGAGTTTACCCAGCTTCAGATCCCGTAGAGGTGGCGAGATCCTACGTGCTGCTATAATTCACTATGAGACAATAGCCGTGAACAGGTTACAATGTGTATGATGCGTATTGAGCTTGGCCCTAAAGGCCTCCTGGTGGCCGGCTTATATAGGCGGCTAGACCCCAGGATACAAGGCAAGTACTTGTCCGGCAAGTAATCAGAGTCCTAGACCTAACCGGCTTAGTTGCCAGCTTCCGTCTTGGGCTTGGTGGCTTGATGGGCTTCGGCCTTCCGCCTTCCTTGGACCGTCCGCCTACTTCCTTATACGTCAGCTATCTGGGCCGCCCGATAGGCTTCAGCCTTACCACCCTTGGGCCACCCTGGACTAGACGAATTGATCCATGTTGGAGATACCCCTAGTTGATATATCCCCAACATTAGCCCCCAGAAAGGTTGAAGTTCTCCAGGCGCCGGCTTCTTCTTGATACTTCATTCGTCAATGTTGGCGGCTGCAGGACTTGAACCATTCTGAAAATCAATGGGGCATGTGTGTCCTGATATTGACACACGGCCGCCTTTATCCAACATGGGAAAAGACGGCTAATTCAAAATTTCGCCAAGCATATTTCTTGACGGACATCGCTAGGCGGCTCACGACAGTTTGAAACCGGCCTAGGCGAAAATCTCGTCATGATCACAAATCGCGGGAAAAGAGGAGGCGTGGAGATCGTGCGATCATGCGTCGCAGCGGATGCTGGACACGTGTCCGACTAAAAACGCCGTTGCACAGGAAGCAACGCCTGTACCTATAAATAGGGAGCCGAGCGGTTCATTTCTGCACCCCTGCTCTTGCTCTCCTCGGCCCCTTGCTCTCCCACTTTCCCGCTTCTTTTTCCGAGCGAACTCCGGCGAGCATTCCTCTCCGACGACCTCCACCAACGGAGATGTCCACCGGCCAGAACACCCCTGCCGCAGCGCCCGGCGGCCCGACGACCGAAACCTGCCCCGCGGCGGCGATGGGCGGCGCAGCGTCGCGCCTCGCGACGGTGGCGACGAGCAATGTTGCCACCGTCACCTCTCAAACTCCCACCGCGCGCCCGCCGGCGGCGGTCTCCTCAGCTCCTTCATCTTCCGTCGCGGCGACGGCGGCGAGAGGCGCTCCCGTCGACGAGGAGGAGGAAGCAGCTGACCTCGGGTCACGCTATTGGCTTCCCTCCATAGTGGACGAAGAGGCACTCCAAGACATGGAGGCCGTTGTCTATCTCCCAACTCGGGAGGACTGCCAATGGAGATCCGCCTTTGGAGACGGCATCCCGGCTCCGAAAGCCGGGGAGCGGGTAATCCTCACCTCCCATCTAGTTAGGGGAATGGCGCTACCGCCTTCCGCCTTCTTTAGCGAGGTGTTAGATCACTATGGGCTCCAGCCCCATAACATAGCGCCCAACAGCATTCTAGTCTTAGCCGGCTTCACAACTCAGTTCGAGGGCTATCTAGGTATTAGGCCTAGATTAGACTTCTTCAGATATTGCTTCCGTTGCCAGCGCCAGACTTTGCCGGACGGCGGACTGGCGACTTGCGGCAGTGTCACTTTCAACTGCCGCCAAGGACGCCAATGGTATCCCAAGATACCATACATCGAGTCCGTCAAGGGCTGGACATCCACCTTCTTCTACTGCCAAGACATGGCAGCACCGGGGCGCCAATTTGGCGTCCCGGACTTTGTCAATGCGCCGCCAATTCCCAGACCATGCTGGGACGAGGCGG
Organism: Poa annua; assembly: GCA_026929855.1. NCBI lineage: Eukaryota > Viridiplantae > Streptophyta > Magnoliopsida > Poales > Poaceae > Poa > Poa annua. The sequence continues at coordinate 96,830,279 of CM049431.1, read as the reverse complement.
TGCCCAAGCTGACGGAGGAACTCCGCCTTATTCAAAGGCGGATCGAGTTCCTCACCCGCACGATGGCTCCCCCCTTGCTGGATGGGTTGGACACCGTCATATGTTGGCTTAGCCGGCAGATACTGCCCCTGCGGTACAGCCCGCACAAGATGTGTCAGTATTCGCATACTGCCACAGCCTCTCTTCGCGTAAGCAAAGAGGGGTTACCGGCCGCCGACCTGGCGTTCCGACTTCGCAGCCTTGTCAAAGCAGGGCTGGTGAAGGTGGCGGAAGGCGTGCCCATGCACACCCACGACAACCCTCCCCTCGAGGTAGATATCCTTCTTATTACCCTTCTTTGACAGCTTTTGCCGGCTAATTAGAGTCCTATTAACATTTCCTTTCTTCTCAGCTCTCTGCCCTGAGGGAGGAGGACCTGGCTCCCGACTTCTACGAGTCGGAAGCCGGGAAAACCAAGAAGCGCAAGGCGTCCGGCGCTGCTTCCTCTACGGTCAATGACGAGAGGAAGAAACAGACCGCATCGGCTACAGAGCCGGTGCTCGTCAATCTCGACGAGAACACGGGGATTAACATCCCCCGAAGGTACTCATTTCCGCCTTAAATAGTCGTCGAATCCCTCTATTGCTGGCATTCATCTGGCTGTGCTTGCTTTATTGACAGGGAACGGGTGGCAACTTCCAGGTTGCCGTCCAGGCTCCTTTCCAGGGGAAAGCGGCCTCAAGGTAGCTCGCCTGCCCCGGGCCGGCGGTTTTATGAGCGACGCTCACCGCCAGCCCCAGGCTTCGGCTTCCGGTCCGCCGCCAAGGACCTCCTCCGCTGGCCGCGTACCCAGCATTCCCATTCTCTTGGCTGAGGCTACGGCCAATGAAGTCGTTCAATCGCGCGCCGCCAAGGAGGAACTGCTGGAGGTGGTTGCCGGCGGGACGCAGAGGGCAGCCCGGCTGCAGGAGGCGGCAAAGTTAGGGACCCTTGGTCCACCTTTAAGGAGGCCAAGGAGTCTGCCTTGGCTTTCGCCAACTTCACCTCCCAGGCCTTCGCCGACTTGGAGGGCAACATGTCTGTAAGTTTTTATAACTTTGTGGCATATACATAGTATTCCCCTCGAGCACTTAGATGGCAGGTCGAAAACATTTACTGCCGGCTTAGTGGTTTTTTGACAATATGCTATATGCCTTTGTCCTTGCCTGCAGGGCCTCCTGTCCGCCAAAGTTGAGATTATCTCCTCCCGATTCGAGATAAACCAGCGATGCCGCGATCTGAAGAAGGATTGCGAGGCCAAGGATTTGCGGATCGCCGAGTTGGAAGCGGCCCGCAAAAAAGACGAAGGTAGAATTGACCTTTTTTGCCTTCAGCCATCTTTCAATTTGAGCTGTCGTCAATCTTTTAGCTAGTGAATCCATATTTGTAGAACTGCTAGATCACGCCCAGGATATACTGAAGGCGTCCACTGATATACAAGCTGTTATGAATGAAGCTTCCGATTTGGCGGCCGCCAACTTGGCGATGAAGGAGGAGCACCGGAAGGAGATGGAGGCCCAGCAGCTGAAGTTTGCGCAGGAATCTAGACAGCTTACTGGTGAGCTGGATAGCCTGCGCAAGAAATTGGCGGAGGCGGAGAAGGCGGCTGCCGAGGAGATATCCAAGCAGACTTCTCGCGCCCAAACTGCTGAGGACGCGGTGGCAGCTCATATGGTTGAGCTGTCCGCCTTCCATAACTCGGCCCTTGGTAATTTCTCACTCCTCATTTGCTTTTATCATTTTGCTTAGCCTGAGCTAAACTGACGATTTTATTTTTTGATATAGTTCCTGCCGGCTTCGGCGACGACAAGGTTGTCAGCCCCCGCCTAGATCGCCTTGCGCGTCTGGGCGAGCTGATCACCGAGACATTGGCGGCGTCCAAGCGGTTTGCCGCCAAGTTCTTCATCTCTTCCGGCAGCCAGGAGCCGTCCGAGTTCAGCGATGTGCCCAATATGTTGGAGCAAGCTACAAAGCTACACAAGAGCTCGCTGAAATCGGCGGCGCGGGGTGGTGCCAAGACTGCGCTGGGACTCTTCATGGCGAACTACCCCGAGGCAGAGATAGAAGTCGTCACCGAAGGCATGCCGTCTACTTATGAAGACGGCAGCGAGGTCGAGCCGACCGTTGTGCTGGACAGTGTTGCCGGCTACGCCACGCGTGTTGCCGACATGGTTGACACTTCAATCTTCTACCGGCGCCATCCTGTGCCTGCCGCTGGAGAAGCTGGAGCTGCCGGCACGGCCGAGGCGGAGGGGAGTGACAGCTCTGGGGCTGAAGTTGTCAGCCCCCAAGCCTGATATAGGCGCCCCCCCCCACCCCCGAGCTGTAGTTTCCTTTTCTTGTCTCATTTTCCGACATGATTGTCAGCCCTTTCCTGCCCTTGAAATAGTACAAACTCAACTTGTAATATTTGTATATACTTTTGGAGTTGCTCTGCTAGGCGGGAAGCTAGCTGACAAGTTTTATTCTGCCTTATTTTATATGGCCCGCCTTAATTTTACCCTGACTTATATGCTTTACTGTTTGTATGTTGGCGAACCTCAGCCGGGAACTTTTAGCTGAAACAACCAGGGCTAAACCATGTGTTTAGAATCAGAAACCAAAGCCAACATGTTGGTGCCAAAGACATACTACTAGGCGAACCACATATAAATAATCAGGGGTAAAGGAATTAGGCGGCGCAAAAAAGTTGATTTTTGCTTTGGGTTGGCTCGAAAGCTGCAAGTATCTACCAGTTTGAACCTTTGCACGGAGCTAGAAAAAAGGTAACTTAGATACATAGGTGGTATATGACTGTAAGAAAAGACAAAAGATGGCATGCTTCTCAACACAGATGAGGAACCATAGACTTTTATTTCATAATAATATATAAGTTATTACAATTATAAATTGCTAAGTGTAGAAAGGACGTAGCTGCTCAATGTTCCAAGGCCGTTTTGTTTGTTCGAACGGGTCGTCGATGCCTCTTTTGTGCTTGGTTCCCCTTCTTCCTGGCGCCTTCTTGCGCCTTTTCTTTTCCTCTTCGTCGCGGATGTCGGCTAGGTAGTAGGAACCATTGAGCAACGCCTTTGTGACTATAAACGGTCCTTCCCATGGCGGGGATAACTTGTGCAAGCCTTTTCTGTCTTGAATTAGGCGGAGAACCAGGTCACCTGTTCTGAAGCTTCGCTTCCGCACTCTCCGGCTATGATAGCGACGGAGTTGTTGTTGGTATAAGGCGGAGCGATGTAGAGCAACGTCTCTTTCTTTGTCTAGCAGGTCTAGGCTATCCTGTCTTACATCTTCTACGTCTTGCTCGATGTAGGCTTGAACTCTTGGGGAATTGTATTTCATGTCGGTAGGTAGCACCGCCTCCGCGCCATACACTAAGAAGAAAGGAGTGTAGCCGGTAGATCTGTTTGGCGTTATGCGCAAACTCCAGAGTACGGACTGTAACTCTTCTGCCCAAGCGTCGGCAGCCCGATGTAACAGAGCTTCAAGACGAGGCTTAAGTCCTGAGAGTACTAAGCCGTTTGTACGCTCTACTTGTCCATTGGATTGAGGGTGTGACACGGATGCCAAATCAAGCCGGATACCCAGATCACTGCAGTATTCTTCTATGTCGCCTTGAGATAGGTTGCTGCCATTATCAGTGATAATGTTGTGTGGAACTCCAAACCGAGAGATAATTCCCCAGAGGAAATTGGTGGTTGTTCGTGTGTCAAGTTTGCTGATCGGCTTGGCCTCGACCCATTTGGTGAACTTGTCGACATCGGCCAATAGGTGGGTATACCCACCACTCGCCTTCTTGAATGGACCAACCATGTCTAAGCCCCAGACCGCGAACGGCCAGGTGATTAGAATTGTCCTGAGCTCTTGTGCCGGCAAGTGAGGTTGGCGGGCGTACAGTTGGCAGCCTTTGCATGTTTTTACGATGTGCTCGGCGTCTTCTTTGGCGGTAAGCTAGTAGAATCCCTGTCGGAAAGCTTTGGACACGATAGACCTGGCGGAAGCGTGATGCCCGCAGGTGCCAATATGTATGTCTTTCAGAATTTCCTGGCCTTCTTCTGGCTGTATGCACCGTTGATAGATAACGCACGTGCTTCGCTTGTATAGCTCGCCTTTTATTATTGTGAATGCCTTGGCTCGCCTTATGTGGTCTGCCTTTGTAGCACCTCATCGTTGAACGGATAGACGTCGCCTAGAGGGGGGGGGGGGTGAATAGGCGAATTAAAACTTTTTTCGAGGAGCCGGAATATCCGGTCCAAGAGTGACCCGGAAATTCCGAGTAGCCGGAATATCCGGTCCACAATGATCCGGAAATTTCGGTATGCTTGATAAAGGCGGAATAAAACTAGAGGTTTACTTTAACAAGTATACAACCTAGATATATAAACTAGGCTCACCTATGTGCACCAACAACTTAAGCTAAGCAATACTAGTAACAAGATGATAGCAAGATATATGACTTCAAGCACGAAGGCTATCACAATGTAAAGTGCATAAGTAAAGAGCTCGGGTATAGAAATAACCGAGGCACGCGGAGACGAGGATGTATTCCCGAGTTCCACCCAAAGGTGTACGTCTCGTTTGGAGAGGTGTGCGCAACCACAACAGGTTAGCCGCAACGCCACAAAGGCTCACCTTCTTCTCCTGATGAACTCAACCACAAAAGGTTCGAGTTCACCTTCCACTATTGATCTCCTTTGGGGCGGAGATCGAATCCCGTACAACTCTTGAGGCACACACCCACAACTTAATTGGGGGCTCCCAAGTCTTGAGGCACACACCCACAACTTAATTGGGGGCTCTCAAGTGACCACAAAAGGTCTTGACTACAAAAGGTCTTGGCCACAAAAGGCCGGCCACAAAAGGCGTCTAGGGTCCAAAGACCCAAGAGTAACAAGCTCACAAGTATCACCACCACGAATTCTCGTGGAGGGCTCAAACCGATGCAAATGCAATGGCAAGAGCACACGAAGTGCTCAAGTCCTTCACTCTCAAATTCCAACACAACAACAAATGTTTATGGGGGAATAAGAGAGAAGAACAAAGGAAACCACAAAGGAGTCAAATCCTTCACTCCCAAATCCCACCAAAAGCAACTAATGCTTATGGGGGGAGAAGAGAGGAAGAACCAAGAAGAAGAACCACAAAGCAACTCCAAGAACTAGACCCACTAAGTTCCCCTCACTTAGAGGAGAGATGGATTGGTAGGATTGTAGATCTAGATCTCCTCTCAACTTTCCCTAAAGAATATGGAAGATTCAATGGAGGGATTGAGAGGGAAGTGAGCTTTCCAAGGTCAACAATGGAGTAGGAGAGAGGAAAAAGCCGTGCTGCCTTGGATTGGCTGAGGAAGAAGAAGAGGAGGGGTATACCCCTCCAGGAAATATAGCCGTTGGCTGTTTTGACACTCGGAAATTCCGGTATAAGTGAGACTCAGAAATTCCGGTCATCCGGAAATTCCGGTCTAGAGAGACTCGGAAATTCCGGTCACCCGGAAATTCCGGTCAAAGAGAGCTCGGAAATTCCGGCTGGAGTCAGAAGCAAAACCAAACTTTTCCTTAGCCATTTCTGGAGGACTTTTCTGGGGGCACTCGGAAATTCCGGTAGACGGAAATTTCCGAGCACAATTTCCGACTGGAGTCAGAACCCTTTTTCTCCTTTCCTTAGCCGTTTTCTTGGATGAGCTGGGGAACCGGAAATTCCGGTAGGGCGGAATATCCGACCCCAATAATCCGAATCAGCAGAACATCGAAACGAAAACTGCTATAACTTTTGCAAATGAACTCCAAATGAGGTGAGACCAATTTTGTTGGAAAGATAGCGACGAAGACTACCCAACAAATTTTGCATCCTATAAATAGAGTAAAATCTACACATATGGCAAGGTGTGGGACTTTCCTCATGGTTGAATCGACAATATTTCCGCCACCGAAAACGCAACAAGTTGTCCAAAGTAAAACCGATTTCGATGAACTAGAGCTTGACATGGAGATGAACCAAGCTCTAATTCCTCACCAACATAAAAGCCAAATAAGAACCAAGAAACATGATATGCCAAGTATGCAAAGGTTTGAGCTCTCCACAAGAATGCGATCAAGTTACTAACTTGAGAGCCCCTCTTGATAGTACGCCTATCTATCCTATAGCCCTATCAAGATCATACCTTTGCCTTGAGCATTCCACTTGAGTTGGATGAAGACTATCTTGATTTCTTCAAGTGGATCATCTTTCTTGATTGCGCGTCCAAGCACTTGCTTGATGAAGACTTCTCCAAATACTCCCCCATGCTCACAATGGGAGAGTCTCGCTAAGCTTCGTCTTCATGTATCCATTGCAAGCACCAAGCATAGGATTTCTTCAAGAAGCTTCTCTTGGTCTTGCACAACTCATCTTTTCTTCACTAAGATGATGTCTTGAATCTTCAAGACATACTTGCAATAAGCTTCACTCAACACATGAGCTTCAAGAGTTCAACACATGAACTCCACAATTCCATGGACATGATCTATAATGATATCTCAAGGTAAACATTAGTCCATAGAGATTGTCATTCAATTACCAAAACCACACATGAGGGAAAATGCTCTTTCAATCTCCCCCATTTTGGTAATTGATGACAATCTCTTTTGAGAGGGTTAATAATATGGAATTTAACTAACAAGAATGGTTGCACTAACATAAAATACTACAAAGGTATGTGATGTTAGTCCATCCACATATATAGAGCAAACTCCCCCATAATTTATGCACGTGTGTATGAACATGAATTCATTGCATATATTATCGACCATTACCAATGGTGGAGTTTCCACTATATATATAAAACCAAGCAACGAATGCAAAGGCAAAGAAGGCAAATAGGCAAATACTTAAGAAGATACCAAAGTAGATACCAAAGTAAAAAGCCAATTACATACAACCCTCCAAAACTTCTCCCCCATTGGCAACGATTGCCGAGATGGGCGAAAGGCTTTGGAAAGGTAACATAATAAGATCTCCTTCATGATTTATGCATTTCTCATGATATGAGTGAAATCAAATGCACTTATCCAAAGACGAATAGATGAAGGGGATCATACTATATTGAGGATCCGAAAATTGCACAAGAAAGATACCAATTGAAATCCACTGGAAGGATACCTATTGCAAAAGGGGGGAAAGCATTCACAAAGAAGCAAGCAATCAAGGGATCCAAAAACCAATTGAGCACAAGAAGATGTTATGATAAGATCAACCAAGTGTTCTAGAAATCACGAGGGAACTCCCCAAGGTACATGCACGATGAAAAGATTTGTATTTCAATGTGGTGTGCATAACATGGAATCCTCGCTCCCTCCTAGATGCTTTCGAACACAAAAATGTGCAAGATTGTATAGTTAAGAAAATAAGTATACCTTGCAACACACAAATGTTGAGCAATAAAGAGAAAGAAGTGACAAATTAAGACTTGCTCAAACGAGAAAGGGTGGGTGTGTCATGAAAATACATTTTTGGAGACTAAAAAGGATGTGCCTAAGCATCACCATAGTTTTTTAAATTATGAGGCACATAGTGCATATCATGTATTTTGCAAACAAGCACACCCAAGATAAGATTAATCAAATAGGATCACAAGCTTATTAAGAGGCAATGTGAAACCAATAGAAAAACAAAGCTTGTGCCATTTAGAGATCACTAAAGAATCAAGAAAGTAGTAAACGGTGATCAATAAAGATTTTGAATACCAATTAAATATGTAACTACCCTCATGTGTATAAGTTTCTAAGTGGACACTAAGTCCTCAAAGAAACATGCACACACAATGTAGGTACCACGGTCAAGCACATGATATTCAAGAGGAAGTCATAAATACACCGATAAGAATTTTTTCTTAAAAGCAAAGCACATAGCTCAAATTATTCTTAAAGGGTATAGATGAACTTCCAACACCAAGTTCTCAAAGCATCACAAATACCCACATAGGATAAGTGATAGTTGGGATACTTCGAGACACAAAACAAATATCACAAAAGGCAAATGGTTTAAGAGAATTCATCAATATTGCATATGAGAGACTTTGAAATGAATTTGATAGATTAACACATTGGGGTCCGTGAATCATGAAAATGATTATATATGAATATATATTCCCCTTGATGTTTAATCATCCCGGCTAACTCACATTTGCAATGAAGATGTATTGAATCAAATTTTGCAAAAACCATATCAAATGCAACTTAGAGAAACTCATGCCAAAGAACAACCTACACAAGGTTGAGAGATAGTAGTATATGCATGAGTTAGATACTTGTTACCGAGATAGCATTGACGGTGTAGAAGATGAGAGCTCACAATCATCCAAGCTTGACTCCAAGAAGCACATGGTGAAGACATCTTCTTTAAATAGAGGCAAGCTTCCAATGCATCTCCCATGTACCTAAAACAAATCAAGTACACAATGGTATCCAAACTAATTGGGTCCAAAGTAGTTAGTCCAACTACAATACATAGGACAAACTCCACATAAATATGTGCATATTGACATGAAATAGAATTTCATGCACATCTTAGCCATTTAGGATTTGATGGAGTTTATCCTATATATTGGATCTACGAAAGTAAGCATGCCATAAGATATACATAGAGTAAATATGCATGCACAAAACTTTCAAGAACTAAGCGAGATACAATTTGGACAAAACACCAATTAAATCAAGAAGCTACACAAAAGTGTGGCAACAGAAGGATTTGTCCTCATTGTATCAAAGACTCAAACCAACACATGATTGGAGAAACCAATTTGAAAAGATATAAAATGAAAACAAGGTCAAGGCTAAACCAATGAGCACAAGAAATAAATCAAACAAGCATGCTCGAAGGTTTATCTCATCCAAAAAGGTAGACTAGGAACCATGGGATGAGATAGCCAACTCCACAAAGAAGAGTAAGGTTCCAACAAATAAACCAAGCCCTCTACACTTTTCATGATGGCACAAAGTACCAAAGACGAAAAATGTTTGTCTTTCAAAGAGACATGTCATCGGGATCAAAAATCAATTGAAGACAACTAATGTTGAATAACATATAGGATTGCTCCCCCAAGATTTGTGCATTACTTATGATCTTGTATTTGAATACAAAATGCACAAAAATGGGATCATCACTTTCCATATATATTGTTAACCAATTAGTCATGTTCAAGAAGAGCAATAAGATACAAAACCAATTTAAAAACCAATTTAAAGAATAGTGTTCTAAAGAGTATAGAGTAGCTTCCGCATGATTAGTGCATTTTTAAGATATTTTATGTAAATACAAAATGCACACAAGTGGGATCATTACCCTCCATATATCTTTTTGAACACAAAGTTCAAGAAAAACAATAAGACCCGATAACAATTAAAAGGATGATGTTCTACTCAATGTAGGATAGCTCCCCCAAGAATAGTGCATTACTTAGAATTAAGTCTTCGAAAGTAAATGCACAACAATGGGATCCTTGCTTGTCCTAACTCAAGAAAGCACAACACAAATTATGAGTAGAGCAACAAAAAGATCCAAATGAAGCAAAGAAGACAAATGGGTGGTTAAACCAACACAAACTTGGCGATAGAATAATACAACTTAGGAACAAAAGCCAATGTAAATATGATCCACAAATATAATTATCACTTGTCAAAGACAATGATTGTATGGAGACATTTCTCGGTGGTATATGACATATATGTATTCAAGATCATATTCACAAAACATAAGCATGTGGCAAAATAAAAGAATTGAAAAACATGCTTATCTAGATATTCTTGATGACTTCACATATTCAATGATCATTCTAGGCATCAAGAAACTTTCTCACAAACAAGATACCAAAAGATGGTTGATCAAAATGCATTTAAGCAAATATGGAACTTGTTTGAGTACCATGCCACCTAGGAACAAGATAATCAACAATATCAACTCTAGGTGACACTACCTCTCATGTTCACATTTTCTAGGCTTGTAATATGCACATGGCTTATTACTCCCCCATAATGTGATAATCCATTCTTTGTAACAAGAGGCAAAAGAAACCCAACAAGAGATAATTAATGGACATTAGAATTTGAATTTCTCATGAGTAAGACATACCACAAAGAGAGTAGATAATATTGAAATATCACTACTCAGTGGTATTCCTCATGAATACACATTTTAAGGGGGTGAGTTACCAAAAAGCACATCACTCCCCCAAAATGGGATAGTCCATTAAAATCCCTAAAAGAGCCAATAAGATAAAAACAAATAGACAAGAGGCTCAAACATACATGGTGTGCAAACCAACATACACAAGCTTGATTACTCAACATAAGTAAGCAGAGTGCACAACACATATGAAACACTAGTAAGGCACAAAACCAAACACATGTAAGGGTGCAAGTAACTTTCAATGAGTACATATGAAGTAAATACAAGTTACCGCAAGGAGGAGCATTGGATATATGCTAAGACAATATAATCCACTTGACTTGACTTGAGATAATATGGATGATGAAGATCCCTTAATTCTTCATGATGTAGTCAAGTCTCCAATGTCCTCCACTTACACCTATTGATCAAGTTTTAGCTTGTTGGTCCCCAACCAAGTTGGGTCCTAAGAGGTTAGTCACAATAGGTTTGGCAACCCAAATGGTTCTTTTCTTGACACCACTTTGAGTACCAATAAATTTGGCAAACACATTGCCAACCTTATCCTTCCGAAGAGAATGAACATTATCAATAGTAGGAGGGTTGGATAAGGTACTATGAGTGCAACAAGAAGCAAAGTGATCCTTCCCACGACATTTGTAGCAAAGGCGGCTTTTACCTTTCTTATTGGGAAGGGAAGGTTCTTCAACTTGGGAAGCTTGAGTTTGAACTTGAGGTTGCTTCCCTTGTTGCTTCTCACTAAGAGGCTTCTTCTTCAAAGGGTAAGATCTCACATGGTGCCCTTCAACCTTGCACTTGAAGCACACAATCTTGGCCGAATCAATAACTTGTTCTTGGCCCTTCTTCTTGATGAACTTGTGCTTCTTCTTGACATTGGACTTGTTCTTGTTATTGGAGTTGAATCCAAGTCCACTCTTGTCATGAGGAAGTTGTTGCACTCTCAACATGTTGTCGAGGGTGGACTTACCCTCATGACATTTCTTCAAGTCTTTCTTCAATGAAGTGACTTGTGCCTTGAGCTCTTTGAGTTCCTCTACATGGTTAGTTTCAACACACATACTAGAGGAAGTTGATGCTACAATGTTAGAGCAACAAGGCAAGGAAAGTAATTCATCACAAGATGTAGCAATTTTATGAGTGGATGAATTACTAGAACTAGCACATGGCAATAATGCATTAGAAGTAGAGTTTGTGCTAGTGACCATAGGAGGCTCACAAGATTTTACCTTCGTTGTGACCGCCTCATGAGCTAACTTTAGCCTAGCATGGGATGCTAGAAGATCCTCATTAGAGCTTGAAATATTTTCATGATTTTCTTCCAATATCCCATACTTGCTAGTTAGCAAATCAAGTTGAGCCCTTAGCTCAACATTCTCCTTCAAAATAGATGCTTCACACAAAGTGGAGTTAGTAGCACAAGCATCATTATCATTAGAAGTGGAAGGAGACAACATGACAAGCTCATTATTTAACTTAGCATTTTGTTTACTAAGCACATTACATTTAGCAATAGCATGTTCATGTTCTTTAGTGAGTTTAGCAATTACTTCATTGTTTAACTCCTCACTAGATTCTAATCTCTCCTCGAGAGCAACCCGAGTTTCTTGCTCTTCCTCAAGAGCATTCTCAAGATTATGGACCTCACCCGCGGAATCACGAGCAAGACCCCACCCTTCATGACAACGGGTCTCCATAGCCTCAAAGGTCTCCTTAATCTCAAAAAGAGTAGTCATGATTTGTAAGAAGTTCTCATGAGCATTTTTATTATTTAAGAGATCATGAGAGACAATATCAAACTTCTCCTTAATTAGATCATCATCATTATCATCATCATGAGATATATTGGAGTGCACGGTAGGTGATACCTTATACTCCTTAGCCATTAGGCAAATGTGAGTAGTGGATGAAGACGATGAAGAGACACTTGAAACACCTTTGAGGTCCAAGTCTTGTTCCAACAATTGTTGGGATTCCTCTACATTGTTAGCCAAACAAGTACTAGAGGAAATAGAAACATTTTGATCATGGCAACAAGACAAGGAAAGCATATCATCATGAGATTTAGTTAAGCAACTACTACATGATATGCAAGGACTATCAACACTAGCATTTAATACATTTGAAGGGCTAGAGGTGTTTAAGTCCAAAGATGGAGCATTACAATAAGATGGGTGAGAAGTATAGTCAATAGAGGATTCACCATCAAGATTGCAATTTCTATCACCACTCACCATATCATTACCTTGTGGCAAACCACATGTCGGTGAAGTGGAGGAAGTCGTGAGCTCATCACGACCGGATGTGGAAGGAGGACAATCATCCTTGGAAATGTTGGACACCTCATATATATCTTGAAGTTTTGTCCATAATTCATGAGCGCTCCGAAAAGGCACGATTTCCGCAAGGACTACATCGCTCAAAGCACATATAAGACCATTAGATGCTAGAGTATCGAGATAAGAGTTTTTCTCATCCTCTAAGGATAATTCTTGTGAATCATTTGGAGGAGAAAAACCCATATCTACAATACTCTCTAAATTTGAACCCATGTCTCTAAAAAGCTTAAGCATGCGAATTTTCCAAACATCATAATTTGTGCCATCGAATCTATAAGAGGGATTGTGCACTAGATCTCTAAACGACATCTTTATCTCTAGGCGGTTAGTCCTAATAATGAGATAACCAGGCTCTGATACCAATTGAACGGATAGACGTCGCCTAGAGGGGGGGGGTGAATAGGTGAATTAAAACTTTTTTCGAGGAGCCGGAATATCCGGTCCAAGAGTGACCCGGAAATTCCGAGTAGCCGGAATATCCGGTCCACAATGATCCGGAAATTCCGGTATGCTTGATAAAGGCGGAATAAAACTAGAGGTTTACTTTAACAAGCATACAACCTAGATATATAAACTAGGCTCACCTATGTGCACCAACAACTTAAGCTAAGCAATACTAGTAACAGGATGATAGCAAGATATATGACTTCAAGTACGAAGGCTATCACAATGTAAAGTGCATAAGTAAAGAGCTCGGGTATAGAAATAACCGAGGCACGCGGAGACGAGGATGTATTCCCGAGTTCCACCCAAAGGTGTACGTCTCGTTTGGAGAGGTGTGCGCAACCACAACAGGTTAGCCGCAATGCCACAAAGGCTCACCTTCTTCTCCTGATGAACTCAACCACAAAAGGTTCGAGTTCACCTTCCACTATTGATCTCCTTTGGGGCGGAGATCGAATCCCGTACAACTCTTGAGGCACACACCCACAACTTAATTGGGGGCTCCCAAGTCTTGAGGCACACACCCACAACTTAATTGGGGGCTCTCAAGTGACCACAAAAGGTCTTGACCACAAAAGGTCTTGGCCACAAAATGCCGGCCACAAAAGGCGTCTAGGGTCCAAAGACCCAAGAGTAACAAGCTCACAAGTATCACCACCACGAATCCTCGTGGAGGGCTCAAACCGATGCAAATGCAATGGCAAGAGCACACGAAGTGCTCAAGTCCTTCACTCTCAAATTCCAACACAACAACAAATGTTTATGGGGGAATAAGAGAGGAAGAACAAAGGAAACCACAAAGGAGTCAAATCCTTCACTCCCAAATCCCACCAAAAGCAACTAATGCTTATGGGGGGAGAAGAGAGGAAGAACCAAGAAGAAGAACCACAAAGGAACTCCAAGAACTAGACCCACTAAGTTCCCCTCACTTAGAGGAGAGATGGATTGGTAGGATTGTAGATCTAGATCTCCTCTCAACTTTCCCTAAAGAATATGGAAGATTCAATGGAGGGATTGAGAGGGAAGTGAGCTTTCCAAGGTCAACAATGGAGTAGGAGAGAGGAAAAAGTCGTGCTGCCTTGGATTGGCTGAGGAAGAAGAAGAGGAGGGGTATTTATACTCCTCCAGGAAATATAACGTTGGCTGTTTTGACACTCGGAAATTCCGGTATAAGTGAGACTCGGAAATTCCGGTCATCGCGAAATTCCAGTCTAGAGAGACTCGGAAATTCCGGTCACCCGGAAATTCCGGTCAAAGAGAGCTCGGAAATTCCGGCTGGAGTCAGAAGCAAAACCAAACTTTTCCTTAGCCATTTCTGGAGGACTTTTCTGGGGGCACTCGGAAATTCCGGTAGACGGAAATTTCCGAGCACAATTTCCGACTGGAGTCAGAACCCTTTTTCTCCTTTCCTTAGCCGTTTTCTTGGATGAGCTGGGGAACCGGAAATTCCGGTAGGGCGGAATATCCGACCCCAATAATCCGAATCAGCAGAACATCGAAACGAAAACTGCTATAACTTTTGCAAATGCACTCCAAATGAGGTGAGACCAATTTTGTTGGAAAGATAGCGACGAAGACTACAATATTTCCTCATATGGCAAGGTGTGGGACTTTCTTCATGGTTGAATCGACAATATTTCCGCCACCGAAAACGCAACAAGTTGTCCAAAGTAAAACCGATTTCGATGAACTAGAGCTTGACATGGAGATGAACCAAGCTCTAATTCCTCACCAACATAAAAGCCTAATAAGAACCAAGAAACATGATATGCCAAGTATGCAAAGGTTTGAGCTCTCCACAAGAATGCGATCAAGTTACTAACTTGAGAGCCCCTCTTGATAGTACGCCTATCTATCCTATAGCCCTATCAAGATCATACCTTTGCCTTGAGCATTCCACTTGAGTTGGATGAAGACTATCTTGATTTCTTCAAGTGGATCATCTTTCTTGATTGCGCGTCCAAGCACTTGCTTGATGAAGACTTCTCCAAATACTCCCCCATGCTCACAATGGGAGAGTCTCGCTAAGCTTCGTCTTCATGTATCCATTGCAAGCACCAAGCATAGGATTTCTTCAAGAAAAGCTTCTCTTGGTCTTGCACAACTCATCTTTTCTTCACTAAGATGATGTCTTGAATCTTCAAGACATACTTGCAATAAGCTTCACTCAACACATGAGCTTCAAGAGTTCAACACATGAACTCCACAATTCCATGGACATGATCTATAATGATATCTCAAGGTAAACATTAGTCCATAGAGATTGTCATTCAATTACCAAAACCACACATGAGGGAAAATGCTCTTTCAATCGTCCTCTGGCAACTTGCTGTCGATTAGAAAATCGAGGTATGGGACAATCCAATCCGGCTGTATCGAGTAGACAGCGAGACTTGCCGCTTCTACCGGTTCTTCTGCATCGGGGTCCAACAAATCGGCGCCCTTAATGGACGGCTTGTGCAAATGTTCCAGGAAATTATCTTTTGGTACCTTTTTGCGTTCTGACCCTAGTCTGGCAAGTGTGTCTGCCGCCTCATTCTCAACTCTTGGAACATGCCGGACTTCATAGCCCGCGAAGTTTTTTGCTAATTCGTCAACTTTGGCCCTGTATGCCGCCATTGTCGCGCTTTTCGCATCCCATGTTCCGCTTACTTGTTGTGCGACCAAGTCTGAGTCACCATAACAGAGGATTCTCTTGACGCCGAGGTCGTTTTCCACGTGCAACTCGTGAAGCAAAGCTTCGTACTCCGCAACGTTATTGGTTGCTGTAAAATGATATTGCAGCACGTAGCTGAGCTTGTCGCCTTTGGGTGTGCGTAGTACGACTCCAGCCCCGGAGCCCTTGAGCATCTTTGATCCGTCAAAGGGCATGACCCAATATTCTGACTCGGGGAGTACCGTTTCCTCCATGGCTTCTGTCCAGTCGGCAACAAAATCTGCAAGCGCTTGAGACTTAATGGCGGTCTATGGTTTATAGACTATATCGAAGGCGGCAAGTTCGATGCCCCATTTGGCGACTCGACCTGTTGCCTCTGCGTTGTTGATTATGTCTCCCAACGGTGCCTTGCTGATTACTGTCGCTGTGTGTTCCTAAAAATAATGCCTAAACTTTCTGGCGGCGAAGAATACACCATAAGCCAGCTTTTGGTAATGTGGATACCTCTGCTTGGAGGCGGAGAATACTTCACTGATGAAGTAAACCGGTCGTTGCTCAGACGTCGTGGCTTCGTTCTCCTTTCTTTCCACAGCCAAGACAACGCTGACAACTGCTCCAGTTGCCGCGATGTATAGCGGCATTGGTTCCTGCGATCGAGGTGCTGCCAATATCGGAGCGGATATGAGGGCCTCCTTAAGTTGCTGTAAGGTGGCATCTGCCTCTGCTGTCCACTCAAAGTTGTCAGATTCTTTAATAGTCGGTAGAGAGGCATTGCCTTTTCCCCTAGGCGGCTTATGAAGCGACTGACGGCTGCCGCCGATCCGGCTAGACGCTGCACGTCCTTTAGACAAGTAGGTCTGGATATGTTTTGGATGGCCTTGATCTTCTCCGGATTAACCTCGATCCCTCGTTCTGAGACGATAAATCCAAGTAGCTTGCCTGCTGGAACGCCGAAAACACACTTGGCGGGATTGAGTTTCATCTGGTACCTCCGGAGATTTTGAAAAGTTTCTTCCAAATCCTCTAGGAGATCTGCCTTCTTTTTCGACATTACCGCAATGTCGTCTACGTAGACGTGAACATTGCGGCCGATCTGTTCGTGCAGCCAATTTTGCATACAGCGCTGGTATGTTGCTCCTGCATTCTTCAGACCAAAAGGCATCGTGATGTAGGAGAAAGTCCCGTATGGAGTGGTGAAAGATGTTTTCAGCTGATCTGACACCCTCATCTTGATTTGATGGTATCCCGAGTAGGCGTCCAAAAAACAAAGTAGCTCGGAGCCTGCTGTGGAGTCTACGACTTGGTCAATTCTAGGTAGCGCAAAGGGATCCTTTGGGCAACACTTGTTAACACCGGTATAGTCGATACACATCCTCAGCTCTTTATTCTTCTTTGGAACAAGTACAGGATTTGCCACCCAATCGATGTGTACAACTTCTTTTATGATATTGGCGGCCTTCAACATATTTATCTCCTTTCCTATAGCCTTGCGTCTCTCATCTCCAAATCATCTTGCTGCTTGCTTCACCGGCTTGGATTCCTTTATGACGTTGAGTGATTCGGCAAGTTCCCTCGGTACACCAGGCATGTCGTATGGCGACCATGCAAAGATGTCCCGCTTCTCACGGAGGAACTCGACGAGCGCGCCTTCCTATTTGCTGTCAAGGTTGGAGCCGACGACAACTTGCTTAGACTTGTCGCCTGGGATGAGGTCTGCCTTCTTGGTGTCTTCTGAAGCTTCAAAGGTCTTCTTGACATCAATCTTTGGCTTGGGCATGGAGTTGTCTGAATCCGTCTCAAGTAGTGCGAGTTCTTCCTTGTGGATGACGGCTTCTGCGAAGGCGGCCATGCCACGCTCACACTCCTTGGCTTTCTTGAAGTTGCCGGAAATCATGATGATTCCGTTTTCTCCCGGCATCTTGAGCTTGCTGTATATGTAGCACGGCCTTGCCATGAATTTGGCGAAAGCCGGTCGTCCGAAGATTGCATGATAGGCGCTCTTGAAGGGGACAACTTCGAACCGGAGGAACTCTGAGCGGTAATTCTCCTTTGGTCCGAAAGTTACCTTTAGCCTAATGCTCCCCATTGACTTTGCTTGCCTGTCGGGTACTATGCCGTGAAAAGTGAGGTTGTTGTGGTCAAGCTGATCCTCTGACAGGTTCATACGGCTTAGTGTGTCATAGTACATGATGTTGAGGCTGGTGCCGCCATCCACGAGTACCTTTGTGAGTCTGAAATTGTCGACAATGGGATCGACGACAAGGGCGTACTTGCCTGGGTGAGGAACACGATCAGGGTGGTCGGACCGATCCCAAGTGATCGCTGCTTCAGACCAGTTCAAATACTGAGGGACGTCCGACATTGTCGCGTTAAGTTCGCGCATCTCCGCCTTATCCGAAGGCGTGCCGACAAAGCACACGAGAGATTCTTTGACCTTCGGATATGGTTTATTTTTCTTGGCGGCCGCGTCATCCTCGCTCGAGATAGACATGTCGCCGTCATCCTCATCGTCCTTGTTGTCTTTCTTGTCGTTCTTCTTTGACTTGTTTGACTTCCAGCCGACTGTGGGGTCCTTTTTGAAGTCGTCCATGAAACGACACTCGCTAAGCATATGGTTGACCTTGCCAAGTGAGGCGTGGATAGGGCACGACAAAAAATTTGCCTGCTCGTAAGTGATACGCGCCGCCTTAGGCCCTGAGCCGGCGTCGCGATTATCCTTCTTATTCTTCCCCTTCTTTTTGCCGGCATTCCCTTGGAATGCGACAGCTACCTCGTTGGAAGGTCCGGCTTTGTCATCTGCCGCCTGCTTGCGTTTGTTGCTTCGTTTTGGCACGATGTTGACGTCTGGATCATCATCGCGGGCGTCGTCATCCGCCGCCGCATATTGGGCGGCTAGGTTGAGCATCTCGCCAAGGTCCGTGATTTTGCTCACGAACAAGCCGATGACGGAGCAAGGACTTCTTCTGCAGTCCCGTGTAGAAGGCATGGATAGCCTGTGCGTCCCAGACACCATGACAGTTGGCCTTTTCGGAGATCCAACGGCTGACAAAGTCTGTCATGGTTTCGTCCGGCTTTTGAATACAGCGTTGTAAGTCCGTGTAGGTATTTGGACGCTTGTATGTTCCTTGGAAGTGCTGGGAGAAAACCTTTTCCATGTCGTACCAACTGTGGATAGACTTTTCTGGAAGGTTGTCGATCCAAGCCCTTGCCGTGATTTCCAACATGAGAGGTAGGTAACGGACGGCAATATGACTGCTTCCGCCGGCAATTTCTATGGCCATGGCGTAGTCGGCTAGCCATGAATCCGGCTTAACGAGGCCGTTGTACCTAGAAATTTTTTTAGATACTGATGTCATGTCCTTAGGGAACGGTTCTCTGCGGATGGCGTCGCCAAAGCACTTTGGTCCAGAATATAGCGGCTCCTTTCCTCTTGCTATGTCTTGTAGGCGATGTCGCGCGTCTTTTGGATCGAGCTGCTGTACGCTTCTGTTTGCGTTTGGCTCGTCCTGCGCTGCCCGGCTTACGCTGCGCCTGGGCCCTTCTGCTGCCTCCCTCCTCTTGTTGCCGGTGCTACGCTGCGGAGACCGACTTCGACCTCTCCTGGGAGGGTCGTTACCCGCATCTTTTCTAGGCGGCTGTCCATTGTCTCGGCTGCCGCCATTGCCACGTCTTGGCTGGGCTGGAGGTGGAAGGTCTCCTCTGCTTCCTGTCCTTGAATTTTCGTCCTGCCTTGGTTTTGGCGGTGCGTCTTCTTTGGAGGTGGCGTTGCTTTCCTTTTGTCGCCATGGCTACTGGAGCCGGACGGGCCTTCGGGGTCAGCGCCAGGTGCGGCTTTGCATTTTCCTGACTTGGACTCTAGGTCTCCCCCGCGAGCATCCACCATGTGGCCGTAGGAGTCAGCGCGAGCTTGTTGTTCGAGGGCCTTGCTCACGAAGTGTCTTGCATTGGCCAGCTTTTCTCCGCCGTGTAAGTTTTGTCGTCTAGGGTGTCTAGCGCGGCGGCGGCGTTAAGGATGGGGGTGCAGAAAACGACATCTCCCCTTCTGTCCACGCGCCGTGGTGTCGTGCGCCAGTCGAACCCGAGATCTTGAGCCGATGTTGTTGCACGTGTTGGCGGCTCCTTGTCATGGCGGTTTTTTGATGACCTTTTTTCCGCGAAGAGCTGCCGGCTTGTTTTAGCCGACATCTTTTCCTGTTCTTTTTCGATCTTC
Source organism: Poa annua (assembly GCA_026929855.1). Taxonomy (NCBI): domain Eukaryota; kingdom Viridiplantae; phylum Streptophyta; class Magnoliopsida; order Poales; family Poaceae; genus Poa; species Poa annua. The sequence continues at coordinate 96,810,463 of CM049431.1, read as the reverse complement.
TTTGCAAGGCTCTCAACATGCTCCTCCCTTTTGCGCAGGAAGTCAGAGTGCTTAAGCATGTTAATCCTAAGCTCTTCCACTTCGTCGAGTGGGGTGTCCTTGTTCACCGGAGTGTGCATAATCTCTTTTACTTCCTTGATGACGGAGAGCAAATCCGTGGGTTTGTTGCTGCCGCCTTTCTTGAAGCCAGTTTTCTTATTTGCGCACACCTTGTCGGAACCTTCAATGAGTTGAGCGACAGTGGTGTCGCCGGCATCTTCCACCGGCTTGTTTTGCGTTTCAGAAGCAACTGGGGTTGATTCGTGACCAACGACAACCATCATAGCCAGCTTGTCAGGCATATCAGTATCCGCTGTGCCCTCTGAAGGAGCCGGATTGTCACTGGAAAAGCGGCTTTTGATGTTCTCTTCGAAGAGACTAGCGTCATTATCAGAGCCAGAGTCTACGTTGACTTGAACGGTAGATCTGGATCCGGCATCTGACATCGCATCCTCCTGGAGAGCAGGAAGGATTGATTCAGGATCGTTGTTTTCAAGCTGGGAGTCGGATCCCAGTCCGACAACTCCGACGAAGTGGAAATCAGATTCGGCCGACTCCTGTGAGAAGGCGGATTCAGATCCATCTTGTCGGTCGACTGCTTGGTCGAAGGGTTGGTGGGTGGGGTTGTAGATACGCGGTAGGCCGTACGCCTCTGGCGTGTACCCGATGAAGACGTCGATCCCTCCGATCGGTACGATTGCGCACCCGATAAGGTAGTCGTCCGCCGGGAGCCAGGACTCATCCGAGTTGACGTAGTTGTGGCCGCCATACCTTGTGACGCGGCCGACGGCGACCTGCTTGCCCACGCCGCCAAGTGTTCCCGCCTGGAACGTGACGCCAGGAACCTTATGCCCACGGTGGGCGCCAACTGTCGTGGTATCGACATAATTGATAGGAGACGGGGGTCCTCTAACCTACGTATGGATTGTGGGGAAAAAGGTTGGTGTCGTCGAGGACGGGATTGAACACGGCGAGTTTACCCAGCTTCAGATCCCGCGGCGGTGGCGAGATCCTACGTGCTGCTATAATTCACTATGAGCGTGTTTGGTAGCCTGTATCACCTTATCAAGAGATTCCCACCCCATACAAGCTGACCATATACATGTTGTGTTGAGATATTGCAATGTGTTTGGTAGCTCGTACGACTAGAGACATGCTGAGCAGAGATAGTGTTTGGCAGCTCGTATGACTAGAGACATGCTACAGAAACACAAAATTACAAACAGGTCCAACTTCTTACATAGAGGACCTTGTAGAGAAATAAAAAAAGCAATCAGGCCCGTTGACCTCAACCTTTGCATCTGGGATTCGTCTCCGGCAGGGAGCAGCGACCTAGCGGCGCTGGCCGGCGCTGGGAGACGCGCGTGTGGCCGGGAGAGGCCATGCTCCCCCATGTCTGGCTGCACGAGCGGCGAGGACGAGTGCGTCCTTCTCCATGCGGCCGTCGGTGCCTCATCTCCGCCATCGCTGGCTGCACAGGCGACGAGGAGGAGTTCGTCTCGGGAGGAGGCGACAACAAGCTCCGGGCGGCGCTGGGCTTAGGCGCGGCGGTTGGAGCACCGGGAGGGCTCAACGCCGGGCTCAGGGGAGGCGCTGGACGGTGGGGCGGTGCGAGCATGGCCTTGGCGACCGGAGTGAGGGAAAGAGAGAGACGAATACAGGGGAAATGAGATGATTATTCGGGCGGGGTGGGCGACGCCCTACACGGGTGGGGCCCACGCGTCGGATTTTTTGTATGAGCTCGGTAGTGCTGAGTTGTGAAGCTCGATTTGAGCTTTTCAATCCGGCCTGGCTGAGAGGCATTTTTGGTGCGAGGTGGGCATGGCCCCGACGCAAACATAGGCTACCAAACAGCCAAAAACTGGGTGGAGGGAGATTTTCTGAGCCCACCCGGACTACCAAACACACCCTATGAGGCAATAGCCGTGAACAGGTTACAATGTGTATGATGCGTATTGAGTTTGGCCCTAAAGGCCTCCAGGTGGCCGGCTTATATAGGCGGCTAGACCCAGGATACAAGGTGTCCGGCAAGTAATCAGAGTCCTAGACCTAGCTGGCTTAGTTGCCGCCTTCCGTCTTGGGCTTGGTGGCTTGATGGGCTTTAGTCTTCCGCCTTCCTTGGACCGTCCGTCTACTTCCTTGTACGTCAGCTATCTGGGCCGCCCGGCAGGCTTCAGCCTTACCACCCTTGGGCCATCCTAGACTAGCTGGATTGATCTATGTTGGAGATACCCCTAGTTGATATATTTCAACAAACATAACGATAGATTAAATAAAACATTTTATGAACGGTGAAACATAAAAGGCGACGTATCCTATGCAGCCGAAGAAGCTGTGTATCCGTGCATCCGACTGTCCTCGACCATCAGATTCAAATCGTATGATCAGCGTCCAAACAACCACTAGCTAGTTTGCGTTTACACGCCCGCCAGCACACTTAAGTCAAGGTAACTTTTCAGTAACCCCCCTACATGCGTTCTCCCTTGATCAAATTGAAGTCTCAAAAAACAGATGAGATCAGGTGCGTCGGCGGCGACTACAAGACGCGGAGGCCTGCGTGTATTCTCGCTTAATAGATGAATCTCATTCAACAGATCAGATCACAGATGTGGAGCCTCGGCGGGGACTCCAAAACGCGCCGGCTTGCAAACTTGGAGACCATGCGTGTTTCAGTGACACACAACGCGCCCGCGGCGGCGGCGACGGCGACACACAGCTGCAGTAAATCAATGGACGACGTCTTTGATTCTACTTCAGAAGCAATCCATATTTCTGTAAGAGACAGCTGCAGATGTCCGTGCGGGCGTACATGCAATGGAACTCACACAGATTTCCTGAACATGACTGTCTGTGTCTCCCCATGCGATTTTGAGCACAAAAGTGGGATTATAATCTAGCTTATCCTAGGTATAATTAGCTCTAGATATATAGCACATGCTGTTACATGCATGCATGTTATGAGTCCTCGAGCAGTTGGTGATCTCCGGTAGCCACCGCGCTGTGTGTTCACCGCCACCGGCCCACCATCAGCCGCCGTTTCATCACCGGTGCCTGCAACGTTGGGTGGCCCCCCACAGTCACCGCATCACGTTGTGTCGCTGAAACCTACATGGTCGTCGTGTTTGTGCTCACACGCAGGCCTCCGCGTCTTGTAGTCGCCGCCGGCGCACCTGATCTGATATGTTTTTTTATACTTCAATTTGATCAAGGGAGAACGCATGTAGGGGTTACTGAAAAGTTACTTTGACTTAAGTGTGCTGGCGGGCGTGTAGACGCAAACTAGTGGTTGTTTTGACGTTAATCATGCGATTTGAATCTGATGGTCGAGGACAGTCGGATGCACGGATACACAGCTTCTTCGGATGCATAGGATACGTCGCCAACATAAAATAGTACATATGTATCCATAAAAAAAAAAGAGTACACATGTTTTATGTTCAAGGGCTCCATTCTTAATCCTGCACCGGGGCCCCTAACGTATCTGGACCAGCCCTGCCTATTGTGTAGTTCTAGATCCACCACTAGTACTAGATAGGGCTGCACGCAGGGTGGCGCGGGTGAGAGGTGAGGCGAGCTTCATCTCCATGTTGAGATCACCAGTGCAATGTGTTAAAACTCTCATACTTCTATTAGTCATCAGCCCCACACCCAATCAGGTAACATAAGTGCTTATGCATAGTATATGGATATACAATCATACAATACAAGTTTGATAATATTCACATGTACAAGAATCTCTTGGTGTGTGTGTGTCGTCTCATGGGATTTAACCACTTTGCTTTAGACAACAGAAAGCTTTGTAGTTGGTAAGACTCTTTCTCCGAAGTATTTGATGCCAATTTCACGAACCATTTCTGTGAAATATGTTCGCCCTTGATGATCCACATTGAATTTACAAGCTAGATCCAGGGTTAAAACTTCAAGCGTAGGGGCATTTTCCACGGCGTGTAGCAGGAATTCAAGTTGGCCCGTGGACCCCATAAATCCCATGACATTCAAATTCTTGAGATAGTTATATCGACATCCTGGAAGACTTCTGATAGGCTGATATCCATAATGAGGAAGGGCGAAACTACCGAACTGCAGCAGATAGTGGAAATAACATGATGATCATTATCTTAAACAAAGCATTATCTAGTAGCAATTTTGTTGTGACAAATAGATGATTAAATGTGAGCAATATTGTGTGCGATTGCTTGCTTAACAGGTGAAAAGGAAAGAGAAATGGGGATTTTTTTTCATGAAGCAGAACATCATGAATTTTTTAAATCAGAAGACAAATAGCTATAACATGTTCCGAACACATTTCGTAAGCACAAATACAAAAAAAATCAAGTTCCATTGTCACACTGACACATAGTCACATAGGTTTCCTAATCCTAAATATGGCGATTAAGTTAACATGCAGAGGTACATTTAATTAAATTTCAATCCTTCGCCATGGGCTGGTCCCAACTAACCAACTACATCCAAAGCATGAGGTTTAAGTTTGAACTAACGCATCTCTTCACTTTTTATATTTATTTTGTTCAAAAGTATGTCATAAGTTACGTAGACAAATTAAAGAGAACCTAATTACTGAAGCATGGTGTAATGATCTTAATATAATTTTACAAAGGACACAAAAACAGAAAGTAGATGGTCATCAAAATTCAAAATCCTGATGATAGAATTTTGCAAGTATGAATGCAACACACATATGAAATAAATGGCAACTACGAGCAACGTAGGTTAGATAAACATGAAGTACTTACATGCAGCTCAAGCTTTTCAATAAGAGGAGCAGCTCTCAAATAAGAGGCTAAAGAGAGCATATTGCCAGCATCTTCATGAATGATCATTAAATCCAAATGTAAGTATTTCAGCTGAGAAAACTTGCGGGGGTTCTCTAGCAACCCAGGCATCTGAAACAAAGAAAGTTAAAAATCACAACAAGAAACATGCAAGATAAAAACTTAAATAATGGCATAAAACAGATCAGACAGCAAACCTTCAGTGGTGCAACAGCTTTGAGGGTCAGGCTTTGAACAGTTGGAAGTGCAGTGGGAAATGTAGTGAGGGCATGCTCAAGAGTAATGAAGTCATCAAGATAAAGGTGCACATCTTTCAGTTCTGTAGATTGACTGAGGTCAATAGGCCGCCACTCCCCTCTATAAACGAAAGTTTTGAGCTTCATGGCATTGAATTGTATTTTGGTTAGCTCACAGTGTGCAATATGCAAGTGCAGCAGGCAAGGCAATGGATGATCCACCTTAAGTTCATCATCCAGATGACACCTTACTATACTCAACCACTCGAGATTAGAGCTACTAGACAACACATCCTGGAGATCCTTTGCTGTGACATGTACCAGGTGCAGATCGAGCTTTCTTAAATTGGGGAAACCACTGAAACTTAGCGGCAATTGGATAGACACAAAGCTAAGCTGAATACACCGCAGACGGGACATGCTTCCGCAGTCGAGAAGCTCGATAGGGAGCAAATACCGATCACTGCGGCCACGGAACTTGTGTGGCACCAGATCAAAAGCTAGATTTTTTGTCTGAGAGGCGGCGACAAATCTAATCCAGTTGTCGAGATGGACAACCAGCTCGCTGTTAAACTCGAACTTGACCTCAAAATCTTCCACAAACATGCGGTTGTGTTTCTGCAGGACAGCATTCACATTCCGAACAAACTCCTGAGTGCACTGTTCCGACCCGGCGGCGGTCCTGCCGCCGCACATCGTGGCACCGTCGAATCTCAGCCTGGGATGCACCGACTGGACGGATCCCCACTCGCTGGACAGGATGCTGGTCCTCGTAGCCTCCTTGAGCGGCAACTCTGACAGAATCTTGCACTGTAAGTCCTGCATCGGCAAAAATATCACAAAGGTAAAAAACTCAGATTTTTTCATACCCAACACCAAGCCGGTGCCCAGTGGCGAGGAAAAGGACCTAATAAGCTCAACATACCCCCGGAAGGCTTAAAAATTGGGACTTTGGTCTTCTCCTTCTGCAGATCCGTTTGGCGCCGCAAACGCTTGACCCCGCCGCGCTGCTCCTGCGCGGCGTGCCCTCCATTAGAGTAGCGAGACTTGCACGCCTGGATGAACGCCGGCCGGTAGGGTTCGAGCCAGCTCCCCGTCCGTGTTCCTCGGATTTGACGATGAGTAGGAAGATGCCCGCGTGGGGAGAGATATTTAGAGAAGGTCTGTTTGGTTGGAGGCTGGAGTGGATGGCCGATTCGGAGCGGGGCGGCGGAGACGGAGCCGGAGCCGGAGACGGGGACGGAGGCGGAGGACCTCGCTATCCTTTTCCTTTTTTTTTCTCTTCCCCGACAGGAAAGAGGAAACGGACTGGCTCTGAGGTCCAGTGACCAGTGACTTGCCTCACGAATACATGGCCAAACGGGCCGGCCCATGGCAGCCGTTTTTAGGCCTCGTTTAGTTCCTGCTAAGCTATTAAAGAATCCACTCTAAAAAATAAAAAATATATATATTCTCAAAAAAAAATCCACTCTAAAAAAAAGAGATATAAGAGCATCCCGAACAGGCGGTAAAAAAAACCCCACGCTAAAATAGTTTTATGACGCCACTTTAATATTTTTAGTGTGTAGTGGCCGACATCTATTTTTCATATGCATAAAATTTAGCGCGTACCCGTCAAAAAGAATTTAGCGCATAACATACAACAGTTTACCATACACACTAAAATACAACACCACAAACATGTTTCGATAACACACAAGTCTCGACTTTTAAATAAGGCCCTTACAAATGTTTTTAACAAAAATAACTGGGTTTGGGTCCAATTCCAAACCACCATGTCATCGCCATCAGCTTCTGAATGCAGGGCCCAGCGACCTCGAGCCGAACTGGGCGTCACGAGGTGTACATGTCATCACCAAAGTATGTGAAACGAAAGCTAAAACCTTATACGGAAACTACTTGTGAACTCTTGGCGGTGGATTGGGCGAAGCGCCGTAGCAAAGTTTCAGGTCAGATTCAGCTCCTAGCTTTCTAGTTCAATCTCCATAAAAATAGTACTTCTTGTGTCCCAAAACAGTTGTTTTTGGAACGGATGGAGTATAAAACTCAGCTACAAGTTGTACGGAATGATATCTTATATATCTAAATATACCAGCTGTGTTGGTTGATTTGGTGACGCATGATGCAAGCCGAAGGAGCAGTTAGTAGTATCAATCGGATCCGTATCACCTGATAAGTGATAACACAACACAAAGATGAGATATCACAAGAAATAACCTCTATGGATCTGCATGCGAACTTTGATTCATTTTCGTCCCTTTTTTTCCACAAACGAGGACCTAAGAACAACCATTGAATCCTAGATAGTATATAGATTATGGATTTGCAGGCAACATCCGTGTAAAGAGATATATAGCGAGATGGCCCAGGGTAGGAGAGGATGTGGAGCACGTGAACTGGAGGCGTGCTATTTGTAGAATTATGAACCAGAGGAGAGGCCTCTAGTTTACTTTTAGATATTTTCCATTGATTAAAATTTGTAGAATTATGAACTATTTTTTTATAAATAAGAAATTTAGTATGAATTTGTGTTAAGGCTTTGGCCTAGTGGCTTTGGCCAATTGGGCCCATCGTGACATGGTTAGTTTAGGACGTAACCCTGGGGATGATCTGGCCCATCCCGTAATTTTTGTAGATAAAGCGACTTTAAATTTGGGCCGTAAGTGACTGATAGGTCACATATCACATGGGTTTCTCCATCCCGAGAACGATATGCATTGGTGGATTAGATCTATGATTTTACACTCACACCTGACACCTTAACCGCTACATCTATAAAACTAGCTAGGAGAAAAGCAATACCATATATTTTTTCCACTCTTTGTCTGCTTTTTACTTATGTTTCCATACGAAGAACACTCCTTAAGATTTTTGCCAACAGTTAGTATCAAAGGAGATAAACTCTCTAAGGGTTATCACAACAAAATATGCTTGACACGGGGTTTCAGACATGCCTTAAGTAGTCGTTCCTCAAGATGGCTAAATGGCGAGCCCTCAATCAGGAAGTTTCACTGAACAAGTAGTTGTGTACTAAATCATCAATTCGTTGCAATTGATAAAAATATTTATTTGAAATGCGAGTTGCATTTGTTTGAAACGGCTGGGGGTGAAGCTTTGTCCTATTCAATTTTTTCAGTTCATTAAGAAGAAGTTTTAAAGAAAGATTCGTGAGGAGTTAAGTTACAAAAGCTTACTCTAGTGACATGATTTCAGTCAAGTTTTTTTCTCCCACAAGGATCCAAAGTGTCTACGACAATAGTTGAGAGGACAAATATAAGCGAATTCTCAGTTGACAGCCAAGCATTACCAGATCAAGATTCCCATCCCAGCTAATTAAGCTACACCGGACAGGAAGATGCTCGCAGAAGTAAACTACCTTCTCAAGGATAAACAAAAGCAGCTTCAGACCGCGTGGCAAGCGTGGTGAATTACTATATACCATTGGAAGGCAAGCAGGCCTATCATGTCTATAAATACGGAAATCAATGAGGAACGTCCGAACACACAGATCAGTAGCTGCGCCTTCTCAGGAGGACGACGACGACATGGCCGAGATAGTGATCTCCTCGCTCCCTTTGAAGACACGGTACCCGCCGTTCAAGCTCAGGCAGTACGGCGGCTTCTGGATGCCCGAGCTGTTTCTCACCACCACACGTGCCCGGTTCGAGCCGAGGCCGTCCGACGTCCTCCTCGCCAGCTTCCCCAAGTCCGGCACCACCTGGCTCAAGGCCCTCGCATTCGCCACCGTCCACCGGGCCGACCACCCGCCGCACGACCCCGACCACCCGCTCCGTCGTTGTAATCCCCATGACTGCGTCAAGTACTTGGAGTGGCGTCACGATGGCGACGTGTTCTCGCCGCTCCCTTCGCCGCGGGTGCTCGCCACCCATATTCCCTACACCCTCCTGCCTGCGCGAATCGCCGCAGAGGATGGGTCCAGTGGCCGGATAGTTTACATCTGCAGGGACCCCAAGGACGCCCTCGTCTCCATGTGGTGCTTCGATAAGAAGAAGCTCGCAGGCCAAGCCAACGTTGGCAACCAGCCAAAGCCGTACACGATCGAGGAGGCGTTCGAGTTCTTCTGCGACGGTCGGGCCAACTGCGGCCCGCATTGGCTCCACGTCGCCGGCTACTGGGAGGCGAGCCAGAAGCTGCCCGACAAGGTGCTCTTCCTCCGGTACGAGACCCGGTGGGCAACGTGACGAAGTTGGCGGAGTTCATGGGGTGCGCGTTCACCGGTGAGGAGGAGGCGGTGGGGGTAGTGAAACACATCGTCGAGCTCTGCAGCATCGACACACTCAAGAACATGGATGTCAACAAGAATGGGGGCCAGGAGATCATGAAGAACGAGTCCTTCTTCCGAAAGGGGGTCGCCGGAGACTGGAAAAATCACATCACGCCGTCCATGGCGGAGCGTCTAGACAAGATCATCGAGGACGCGCTGCAAGGCACGGGGTTCACGTTCGCAGTCAACGAGCTCGCGTGAGCCACCGACAGTATGGCCAGATCAATCCAGGAGACCAGGAGTCCATGAATACAAGGCCATGGAACACTCGCCATCTATCGATGAGCACGCATACACTTTTCAAACAACAAACTGTTTTGTACAAATGGGGGGTAAAGGTCAATAAAGCTTGTGCATTTTCATGTAAAAAACATTCGCTTGCCGCCAAAGCAGTGCACATATGTTCCATTTCTACCTCTGAACTGTGATTTCCTTTGACTGCGATCCTAAACTATAGGGTCCCTGCCAAATAGTGTTGGAATTTAGCCTAAATAGCCCAGCCCATTTTGCTATTTTTAGAATTTCTGAAAATTCTAAAAACCCATGTGGCACATACCTACATGATAAGGACAAATGTTTAGTCCCACATTGCTATTTTAGAAAGTGATGCAGGACTTTATACGGTGATACCCCTCTAGCACTAGTATGAGCATGAGAATAGGAGAGATAGTTCTTCGTGCGCTCCTCTTCCGATGCCTCGCCTCGTCACGATGCGAGCGTTGCGGGTTGGGTAATCTCGTCGAGCCGATTTGTTCTTTTATCACACGTGAATGGATGAATATGAAGGTGAATATGAAGATGGATACAAACGGATGCTGCTCGGTTTCGGTCGCAACTCTTCAGTTCGCCTCCCGTCTTTTCGTTTTCTCTTGTGGTGTCTGTTTGCCTGCCTTTAAAAGAGATGTCGCTCCTCTCACTTAGACACACCGCAACACAGACACAACTCATGCGTCTACCTCCTGCTTCTCGAGCATTGTGCCGACGATCAAGTCTTCCCCATTCGGTTCCGCGGCGTGCACCGCGTGACGGAACAGTAGGCCTCCAGAACCCGTCTCTCGTGATCTGTACTGGAGAGAGACAATAAGGTTTTTGGGGAGCGTCTTCACGCGACAATAAGTTTTTTGTTGTGTCTCCAACATGGACTTCCGATGACTACTTTCTGGACGACGACTTCTTCCCGATGTTGACGTCCTCTTCCGCAACATGTCTACTACATCCGACAACGCGAACGTGTCTTCCTCCACATGCCCGTATATGATTCTATTCTGTCTTTTTGTGATCATGCTTCAGACTTTCTGAACAATTAAAACATTTTATTTTTAAAATTCTAATATACCAATTTAAAGATATGAATTATTCCATATTAAATGGAAAAGAAAAAATAAAGTAAATTAATTTTACTGTTATTATTCAATATTATTATTACACAATCATTGGTGTTTATTCAAATGTTATTTTTAGAATTTAGACAATTAATACGTGTAATATCATGACCTAGAGTTAATATGATTGATATGATACTAATAATAAAAAGCTATGCCATGTTACTTGAAAACTCATTAAGAAGAAACTCAATAGTAGTTAAACGTGATTGGGCCGGAGCAATTTGAGGATGTGTGACCACTATAGAAAGTTTGACCAAGAATGCCTACTTTGAGCCTAGATTAAATATATGATATGAGATTAAGTATATAACCAATTCAGAAGTAAAAAAAAATCAATTTTTTTTTTAATAAATACAGAAGGTCGACGACAAAGGTGATGAAAGCTATGTCGACGGCCTATGCTGACGGTATGGCGACATTTTATGTACATATGGCTATCGACATATCTCCCAAATCCCGTAGTGCTTTAACAACCATCACTAATAAATAGGAATTCTGGGTTAATTGAAAAGGGAGTGACCCTGAAATAGTGACATCACATCCAAAGATGTTCCGATATTCATCCTACACCTCTCCTTCGCCCTTATTTTCCATTCTGAGAATCCGCCTTCACCATGGTGGCCAGAGAGAAGGTATGTAGATTAATAGAGTTGCTCTTACTTTATGAATATATCATGGATCAAAACAAAACTTGGTTCTCATGGATGAAGTGTTTGAGTAGACAAAAGAAGAGAATTGCTTTGCAAAAAGAGAATTTCTCACTTTTGTAAAGGTTAATACTTATGCCAGATAATTGCTCAAGAAGATATAAAATCTACTTCATATAGACTGTCTTCTCCAAATCATGGTCTATACCATTATAATTTTTACTTCTTGTGAACTTTTCACCCGTTGTTTTCACCAACAAAGCGCTATATATCCGCCAACAATTTACGATTACTTCAAAAGTACAATATAAAGGAGAGAAATCCTCTTATTAGGGTTGTCACGGCACAAAATCCCTATGTTCATGCGGAGTTTTCACACTCCCTTGCTCGATCTATTGCTCGTCGAGACGGCCAAATGGCAATAAACCCTGAATCAGGAAGTTGGACTGAAACAACACTTGCGTACCAAACTGTCAAATTCGCAGCACTCGAGAGTGGACGCAATTACAGTTTCAGTTATCGAGGAGACTCGGCCTGCTCGTGTTCCCTGCTAATAAACGCGTGCCTGTGAAGACGAGGAGACGCACGCGATCGACCTCATTTCTCACGTCTACTTATTACACAGGTTGCGTGGGTGGACAGTGCAATAGCTTATCCAATCTTCGATTCCTCTCCCCACTCGCTGGTTCGTTCATCCATCTTGCCATGTCATTCGCAGGAGCATCCTTGATCTGCGACGGGAAACTTTGGCCATCATCGTCGGCCATCAATGACGCCGGCGTTGCCAGTGGCTACCACCTGCTGGTGGTCGAAGGCTACTCGCGTACCAAGGCCGACGTCCTCACCGGCAAATACATCCAGTCTCGCTCTTTCAGAGTCGGAGGGCACCTCTGGTATCTCCGGTACTACCCGAACGGCTGGTCGTTGGACTGCGCAGACTCTATATCCGCTGCTCTCTTCCTTGCTCAGGATGTCGCAATGCCCGTCAAGGTGAAGTACAGGTTTAGTTTCATCGACCAGGCCAAGAAGCAGGAGTCATCGGACATTCGTGCAAGCGAAGTAGTATCTGTCTTTCCTAAGAAATATTTTGGTAAGGGCAAGGCCACCTTTATAACCAGGGATGCATTCGAGAATTCAGAACATCTCAAGGGTGACAGTTTCACTCTCCGGTGTGACGTCATCGTCATGGAGGACGCCGCCGCCAAGGGCACGGCTTCACCTTTCGTCACGGTGCCGCCTCCAGACATGCAGCGTCACTTCACTGATCTCCTGATGGCCAAGGAAGGCACCGACGTGACGTTCAAGGTCGGCGGCGAGACAGTCGCCGCACACCGGTGCGTCCTCGCGGCCCGGTCCAGGGTCTTCAAGGCCGAGCTTTTTGGCGCGATGAAGGAGGGCAGCATGGTGACTTCCAGCGCCATACATGTAGAGGACATGGAGGCTCAAACTTTCAGGGCAATGCTTACGTTCATTTACAGTGATTCGGTGCCAGAGTTGGGGGAGGAAGGTGATGAAGATGTGATATGGCAGCAGCTGCTTGTTGCGGCGGATAGGTATGATCTCCCGCGGCTGAAACTCATGTGTGAAGATAGGTTATGCCGGTTCATCGACGTGAACACCACGACGGCCATCTTGGCTCTAGCTGAGCGCCACGGCTGTGACGGGCTCAAGAGGGCGTGCTACGATTTTCTAGCCGCTCCAGGAAATGCGAAGGCTATCGTGGCCACTGACGGCTTCGATCACTTGATCAGTAGCACCCCGTCTGCTGTGAAGGAGCTGATTGGCATGTTTGCGCCCTAGTGTTCATGCCTTCTACATTCTAGCTGCGGCTGATGGCTAGTGTTCCATATTTCAGTTCCAGGTCAAGTTCTGAACGTTACTAGTATTTTTAGGGGGTTACAAGCATCCACAACGGGTAACTTTAATATAGGCGCTTCAATGTCAAAAAAATACAGTTACATGCTACTCGTAAGTCAGTCTGAGGCTTGTTTTTCTATACTATATATAGGGGAAGTCAGTCTGAGGTGGCCCAGTATCCACCTTTGAGCTAACTTGGAGCCCATCTCCCTCTTACGGGCCTGTTGCTTCGTGGCCCATCAGCTGGATCGACGGAGTTCTTCCTTGTATCGCCAGGCGGAGTTCGATTGATTTGGGAATAAAAGAATCTGGAAACAAACCATGGAATTTCGGGAGATATTGTTTCTGTGCGTAAAAAAGGTTTTTTTTAGGGAGACGGTTGAAACGGGATGTGGCAGGGCACCGTCCGATGGCTGCGCATGACGATTGAAAACAATCGGACGTCTGACCCAAAGTACTGTATTTCCAATCTTCCTTTTCCTTCCCTAATCCCTAACAACAACAAGGGTTTCGCGGCGCTCTGGCGATCTTGCGTGACCTAGGTTCTGGACTCCTTGTGAGACGGCGATCGTGATCGCAGTTCTCTCGTTTCTCTGACCAATCTGCTCCTCACCTTGCCGGTTCGCTGCTGGTCGTTTCTATCCGCTTTCTTCTAGGGTTCGGGGTGATCAAGGGGCGTTCTTGGCAACGTTACCCACCCTTGGCTCTAGGAGCGATCGGGAGTTTCGGCGGTGGCAACCATGGCTGATAGGGAGCGGGTTGTGGTGACGGATGCAGCGGCGACCTCACACCTGGTGGTGCCTCGCGGTGGTGTCTCCACGGAACCACCGCGATCTGATCCGGGGAAGGCGGCGGCGGTAGCACAGGCGGATGTGTCGGGGTCCTCGAATCCCGAGGAGCATGTGGAGCGAATGATGGCAAGTCTCCGGCTCACAGCGGCTGAATCAAAGGCAGTTGTGGTTGATGATGAAGCTGATCTTGGTTTGATTGATCCGGACAAAGCTTTTGTGGGTAAGGTTCTGGCCCCCAATGTTCTTCATATTCAAACTATCAAGGCAGCTATGCGCCCGGCCTGGGGCAACCCTCAGGGTTTGACCTTCAATCCTCTGGGTGATAATTTGTTCATTGCGGAGTTCGGATCTAAGGCTGACCGTGACAGGATCATGGAAGGGTCACCGTGGACTGTTGGTAAACACGCAGTTCTTATGAAGAAATATGATGCAGATATCCCTCCGCTGCAGGTCAATTTTGATCGCATGGGCGTATGGGCCAGGATATTGGCGCTGCCAAGTCGTCTGATGAACTCCATGCGGGGCATGGAGATTGCACAACCAATTGGGCTGGTGCGTAGGGTGGAATCTGATGCCCTTGGTCGCTGTTGGGGCGGGTATATGCGACTACGAGTTGAAATTGCTGTCAAGGAACCTTTAGTGCGCTTGGTGTCTGTTTACTCCAAGAAACTACAGACAACGGAAGGTTTTGCTGTGATGTATGAGAAGCTCCCATTATATTGCTTCTCGTGTGGCTTAATTGGTCATACCACATTGACTTGTTCCAATCCAGCTGAGCGTGATGAGGCTGGTGAGCTTCCCTACTCGGCCAAGAGGATTTCAGTGCCAGATGATATGGGTAAACGAAGTGGTTCATGGTCCGGGAACAATGCCTCAGCTGGTGGCAGTCAGTCTTTCTAGGAGAACAAAGGATCATCTGGTGGTTCGTCCAAACATGATGGTTATCGGGGGAATGGCAAAGGTCCGGCCTCAGCGTCTGTTGGGCATGATGATCATGGGGTGTCCTCTCCTCTCAAGGGGCATGTGCGCGATGCTGGCCGTGGCCGTGGAAGGACTGGACGTGCCAGGGGCCGGGGGCGTGCAGATGGGGCGAGCAAGGAACTCTTCAGGCCCAAGCAAGCGACCGCTGGGCAGAAAAGAAAATCTGTGAAGGGTCAGGAAGCTCTTGATGCTCCGCGAGAGGCTGTTGGGTCCTTGGCCCTTGTGATCTCAAGCAAACATACCGGAGTGTCCGGTGATGAGGGAGATGCAACAAGTACAGACTCAAACAAGAAACAGCGTACGACTACCAATCGATCGGCGGATCAGGCGGAGACTGCGGAGCAGTCCCGCCGAACGCAATGAGTATTCTAGCTTGGAACTGTCGCGGTTTGGGGTCGGACGCGACAGTGGGTGAACTTCGCTGGTTAGTGAAGACGTTCCGACCTGAGATCCTATTCTTGTCTGAAACCAAGATGTGGGATACGAGAGTAAAGAACTTCATGTGGTCTTTGGGCTACTCGGGTTCTTTCGCAGTCAGTTGCGAGGGTCGTAGTGGCGGCCTTGCGCTCTTTTGGAAGCAGCCCTTGACGATCTCACTTCGCGGCTTCAACCCTCACCTCATTGATGTGATGGTGGTTGGCGAGGATGGGAACCCATGGCGTGCTACCTTCGTCTACGGCGAACCGAGGCGTGAGATGAGACATATTTTCTGGGATAGGTTGTGCAGGCTCTGTCGTGAGTGGGATGGACCTTGGCTGTGTTGTGGTGATTTCAATGAAGCCCTTTGTAGTGATGAACATTATGGTTCACGCGAGAGATCAGATGCTCAGATGGAGCTGTTTCGGAACTGCTTGGATGCTTGCAGTCTGAATGATTTGGGATACTCGGGTCCCAAGTTCACATGGTCAAATCGTCAGGATGCACAGTGCAACGTGCGTGTCCGACTCGATGTGCTGTGGCTAACGATGCCTTCTCGGACAGATTTGGAGATTGCAACGTGGAAAATGTGATCACCACTTCGTCTGATCATTATGCGGTGCTTGTGCGGCTTGTTGGTTCTGTTGTTGAGCAACCGAGAACACCTGTTAAGTCGGCGTTCAAATACGAAGCAGCGTGGAGACGTGCTGATGACTATCTTGATGTCGTCGAGGCGGCTTGGCGGGAAAATGCTGATGGGCCATGCTCGCTAGAAGCCACATGGGCCAACTTGGGCCGGATGGTAGGTTCTCTGAAAGATTGGAGCAAGGCCACCTTTGGTTCTGTTTCGCGCCAAATTCAAAAGCTATAGAGAAGGCTGCGCTATCTCAGGCTCTCCCCGGTGAGTGCCGAGGTGATCTTAGAGGAGAGAGAGGTGGAACGGCAACTGTGTGAATTGTTTGAGCGGGAGGAGATTATGGCCCGCCAACGCTCTAGAGTGGAGTGGCTCCGTGAGGGTGACCGCAACACTGCCTTTTTTCATGCAAAGGCATCGGCTAGGAAGAAAACCAACCGAATCAATGCACTTGTAAGGGAGAATGGCTCGGTTTGTAATGATCAGTCTGAGATTAAAAGCATGATACATCACTTCTATGAGGATCTGTTTACTTCACAACCTTTCCGTTCGATTGAGGAGGTGACTGATGCAATCCCTTCCAAAGTTGATGAGGCGATGAATAATGATCTTTGCAAACCTTATTCTGATGAAGAGATTAAATCCGCCTTGTTCCAAATGGGGCCGACTAAAGCTCCAGGGCCGGACGGTTTTCCGGCATTGTTCTACCAGACTCACTGGGATTTGGTGAAACATGAGGTGTGTGCCGCTGTGAGGGGCTTTCTGGGTGGTGCTGAAATTCCGGAGGGTTTTTGCGACTCCATCATCGTCTTGATCCCAAAGGTACCTAATGCAAAACATCTATCCAAATTCAGACCAATTAGTCTCTGTAATGTCTTGTATAAGATTGCTTCAAAAGTGGTGGCCAATAGATTGAAGATTCTTCTACCTGATGTTATTTCAGAGTACCAAAGTGCTTTTGTTCCAGGCCGGCCGATTACTGATAGTGCTCTTGTGGCCTTTGAGAGTTTACATACTGTCAGAAAACAGAAGAACACATGTCCTTATTTTGCTTTGAAGATTGACATGATGAAGGCCTATGATCGGATTGAATGGGAATATCTTCATAGCTGCTTAGTTAAGCTTGGTTTTGCTACTGAATGGATTAATTCAGTGATGCGGTGTGTTACATTGGCAAGGTATGCCGTTCGGGTTAATGGTGATCTTACTTCCCCGATTATACCCTCTCGGGGCATCCGCCAAGGTGATCCCATCAGTCCGTATCTGTTCTTATATTGCACGGAAGGATTATCATGTCTGATGCAGAAGAAGGAGGGGCTTGGTGAGCTACAAGGACTACGTAATGGTCGACGTGGCCCCTCTATTTCACACTTACTCTTCGCAGATGACAGTATCTTCTTCGTTCGCAGTGATGACAAAAGTGTTGGGGCTTTGAAACAGGTCCTGGAAACATACTGTGAGGCTTCGGGTCAGACGGTGAACCTGCAAAAATCCTCTATTTTCTTTGGCAACAAGTGCCCACAAGCTGTCAAGGATTCAGTGATGGCAAAGCTGGAGGTTACTAACGAGGCACTCCAGGACACTTACCTTGGCATGCCGACTGAAATATCGAGGGCTGCTACTACCTCGTTCAAATTCCTCCCGGAGCGGGTGTGGAAGTGTGTTACTGGCATGTCTAATAGACCTATGTCAAGAGCTGGTAAAGAGACATGGCTCAAGGTCGTAGCACAATCTATTCCCAATTTTGTGATGAGTTGTTTTCAAGTGTCAGTGCAAACCTGTGACAAAATGAGACAAACAGTTTCAGATCAGTGGTGGGGATTCGAAGATGGAAAAAAGAAAATGCATTGGAGGTCATGGGAATGGTTATCTTCTCCTAAATCCCTTGGCGGAATGGGTTTTCGTGATTTCGTCATCTTCAACCAGGCTATGCTGGGAAAGCAATGTTGGAGGTTGATCACAGAGCCCACATCGTTGTGTGCACGGGTTCTCAAGGGTCGCTACTTCCCGGAGGGTGATTTTCTAACTGCCACGAAGCCTAATGGTTTGTCCTTCACGAAGCCTGTTTGGCCGTGATCTGTTGATGAAAGGTTTGCGATGGGGATCGGTAATGGATCCAAGGTAAATATCTTGAGTGACAATTGGATTCCTGGCTACATCCCTGGATCTTTTGTTCCCCTGGTGCCGATCGCCGCTGATGCAAAAGTGAGCTTGCTGATGAATGACTCAAACACAGCTTGTGACGGAGAGATAGTGGCCTCTCTCTTCCATGAGGAGTTGGCGAAGGTGGTCGTCAATATACCCATCATCAGACATAGTGGGGAGGATTTTGTGTCCTGGCCTCATGACAAGTTTGGCATCTATTCTGTTAGATCGGCCTACAATCTTGCCCGTACTGAGTCTTTCTTTTCGAAGCGAGCTACGTCGGGCCAAGGATCCTCCTCTGCGAGGGAGGCGGAGACCAAGTGCTGGAAGTCACTGTGGTCTGTACAAGCGCCGAACAAGATGAAGGTGGTCTTATGGAGAATGGCGCATGACTGTCTACCAACCAGTTTTCAGTTAGCTCGCCGACATATCCCGGCTTACGACAAATGTTGTTTCTGCAGCAGATTGGAGAGGGTGGAGCACACCTTTCTCCTATGTCCTTTTGCTAATGAAGTCTGGAAATCAGTGAAGGAGTCATTCCCTCTGAGTCTTCGTCGATCTGATCTGACTACGGCTCGGAAATGGTTGTTCGACTTCCTGCAGCGTGAAGGTCCTGTCTCTGCAACTGTTCTCGCAGTGACTTGCTGGCATATATGGGAGGCCCGCAACGACACTCGCAACAACGAGACTAATCTGCACCCATCTAGGGTGGCTGCGAAGGTTATTGCTTACGTGCAGATGATTCTGCAGTATAGCTTCAAGTCTAAATCGTCAAACAGGAAGGTAACTGATGCACCTCTTGAGAAGTTATTTCCTGTGGCGGAGGGGACTGTGTGCATGCATGTCGACGCGTCTCTCTTCCCAAATGAACACATAATGGGATGGGGAGCGGTACTGCGTGATCACTTGGGGAACTTCATTCTCTCTTGCAGTGAAGGCCTGGCGGAATTCCCTCCTCCCGAGCTGGCTGAAGGGTTGGCGGTCCAACAGGCGCTTACGATGCTGCGCAGTCATGGCTACCAGAAGGTTCTTCTTCTTTCTGATTGCCTTTCGTTGATCCAGCGGATCTCCTCTCCGACCAGGGACAGGTCCCAGGTTGGCTCCGTGGTGCAAGATATCAAGAACATCGCGGGAGGCTTCGGATCATGCTCCTACAAGCATGTTCCTCGTTTATCCAATGTTATCGCACATCATTTAGCTCGCTCTTCGGAGCCCTTGGTCTGTAATATTTCTGTAGATGTTGCTCCGGTTCTTATCCGGGATGAACTTTGTATTGACATTATGATGTGATCAATAAAGTGTGGTGATTCAAAAAAAAAATCCCTAACAACAACAATAATATCCTGCCGGCTATAGTATATAGCTAACGGAATCAGGGCACGCACGACGATTGTTGCATCTCTGTCGCCATGTCATTGTCATCATACGCAGGCGCATCCTTGATCATCGACGGCAAACTATGTCCTCCCACGTCGGCCATCCTCAACGCCGGCTCCGCCAGCGGGTACCACCTGCTGGTGGTCGACGGCTACTCGCGCACCAGGGCCGACGTCCTCACCGGCAAATTCGTCCAGTCTCGCCCTTTCAGGGTCGGAGGGTACCTCTGGTGTCTCAAGCTCTACCCGAACGGCTGGTCGCCGGAGTACGCAGCCTTCATCTCCGCTGGTCTCTTCCTTGCTCAGGATGTCGCAGCGCCCCTCAAGGTGAAGGTGAAGCACGTTCTTAGTTTCATCGACCAGGCGGACAAGCAGGCGTCGTCCTACGTTCGTGCGCGCGTGTCGTCTCGCTTCGATTCCAGACGTTTTGGTGTATGCGACCCCGAATTTGTAAGAAGGGACGCCTTCCAGAACTCGGAACATCTCAAGGGTGACAGTTTCATCATCAGGTGCGATGTCCTCGTCATGGAGGACGTCCCCGCCTCATCGTTCGTCGCGGTGCCTCCGCCTGACATGCAGCGCCACTTCACCGATCTCCTGATGGCCAGGGAAGGCACCGACGTGACGTTCAAGGTCGGCGGCGAGACATTCGCCGCGCACAGGTGCGTCCTCGCGGCTCGGTCTAAGGTCTTCAAGGCTGAGCTTTTTGGCCCCATGAAGGAGGGCACCACCACCATGACTGCAGACGCCATCGTTGTAGAGGACATGGAGCCTCAGGTTTTCAGGGCAATGCTTGCGTTCATTTACAGTGATTCACAGCCAGATCCGGGGAAGGAAGATGTGATCTGGCAGCATCTGCTTGTTGCGGCGGATAGGTACGATCTCCAGCGACTGAAGCTCATGTGTGAAGACAAGCTGTGCGGGTTCATCAAGGTGAACACCACGGCGGCCATCCTGGCTCTAGCCGAGCGCCACAGTTGCGACGGGCTGAAGAAGGCGTGCTACGATTTTCTGGGCGCTCCGGGAAACCTGAAGGCTGTCGCGGCCACTGATGGCTTCGATCATCTCGTCAGTAGCACCCCGTCTGTTGTGAAGCAGTTGATTACCATGTTTGCGCCTTAGTGTTACTTAATGGCTTCCAGATTTTAGTTGTTCTCTTAGAGAACTTCTCTATTAGTTTATTATTCTACTCAATCTTTAGTTGACTTGCTTGTTCTCTGATATGATGTTCTGGTTGAACATGATAGAATGCTTCTGGTGAAGTGTTGCAAGTCATCTGTGCTCAGTTTGTCTTGTTACCCAATGTTTTCACTTTTCAGTTATAAAGTTCGGCACTAGTTCATTCCATCTCCACCGGCTTACAGTCTTTATAAAGTTGCAAACACCGGTATCACATTGTACTAATGGTTAATTTATTGTTTGTTTCAATCAGTACGTGCCAGCGGACAATTTACTATTTGTTTCAATCAGTAGGTAGCAGTGTATAAGAGGTAGAAATTTTGACAAAACCATCTGCAAACTCTAAAACAGCCTCGACATTGTAAGTATTTCAGCTGAGAAAACTTGTGGCGGATCTCTAGCAACCCAGGCATATAAAAGATAGAAAGTTATAGTTTACAACAAGAAGATGCAAGATAAAATCTGCCTTTAGTTCATCATCCAGATGGCATCCGAATCCTGAAGCCTATAAGAAGTCTGTAACAAGACGAATTCAGTGATACTTTCACCTTAGCGAACAACTTCACACAGCCAACTAACTCTACGAACTGCCATATTCATATGATTATATTTTAGATAACACCAATTGGTTTTAAAAAGATACAACATAGTTCAGGATCTAATTTGTACAAGTACATCATCAACAGTATACAAACCGACCCTGCAGGGTGCTCACGTACTGGAGACCACTTCGTAATTGCCAAACACAAACTTCTATAGCTTTGGACGCAAAGAAGTAGAAATTTGAGAGCAAGGCTCGATGAAATCCAGCACAAGTGAAGTCAGCTCTCGCTCGTGACCCGCGTACCGATGGTTGGCTCCTGCGACTATGTGCAGCTCGTGGTTTGGGATGTTCGCAGCAAACATCAGGGCATCTCTCACTGGTACAGTTTCATCTTTGGAGCCATGAATGGTGAGAACCCTGCAGACCGTTGGCACACGTTTTCCTTAAGGATTGGATTGTCCATGCTTCAGTCAGGTGTAAGAGGGTACTAGCTTAGAACCTGCAGTCTTCGCTTATGGAGCGGCTCGAAAGGAGGGTGTCGGTGCTCAGCCGATCTATTAGACTCTCTTCTGTCACTCGGTAGTCAAATTGCCCTGCATAAGTGCATAACAGAGAAAATTTTGCAATAAGTAAGCATGCCATGGGGCTGTCATTTGTAAGATAAATCTTTCAGTTACATATTTTGCGGGTTCAGTCTACGTAATAACAGAGACACAGAATGATTCTCCGGCTTATGGTTGACATAAGAATGATGACGACTACACGTAACTGACTGAGCTGTTAAATTTGGTGCATAAATAAGTATGGTTGCCGTAGGACAAATAAAGGACTGTCAGGTACTGCAAGCCATCACATTGACGCCAAATCACATGTCATATCATGATCTTGTTAAGCCTGTGTTGCAAATACACTACCAGAATCCACACACTAGTACTATTTTACTTAATAAAATTTCATTCATAGACATGTGATGGGCTTAAGATTGTATTGCTTTAACAAAAAAAACATGTTATGTGATAGCCTTATTATTTGCAGTAGCACTTGAACAAAATAAATGCCATATCAAGTACAGAAAATTTACACCTTTTTTATTCCTGACATCTATGTATCCATCTTTCTTTATTCTCTGCATGAAATTCTTCCCCAGACGCCCATCAATACCTTGCTCTAAAGCAAAGCGGCCAGATATATTCACAACGGCAGTAACATCATGGTACATGGAAGCATACAGAAGTACAGCATTTCCTCCTGTCAGTAAGAAATACTAGTTAAAAATATATGACATGAACGTCTAAAGTAACATACATGAAAGCATGGGCAACACATACATTTCCACGACCAAGAAAAGGAGAGAGAACATATAATACATGACATGTTAAAATAGAAAGCTGTTACTTTCAGTTATACATGAATACACCTGTAGAGGTCCTTCCACAATGCAGCAAATAAAGAAAGCAGACCAAGGACTTTTACCAACTTTTGATGTCAACTATGCACGTTAATGGAGCTACTAGTATGCAGTATGTTCTCGTAGGAATACAGCAAACCACCTTGATGGATATAAGCAATATTTACATATGACGGGCAGATAACCTACCTTTGCTATGCCCGACAAGGGCAATTATGTCATACTTTTGTTCTGAGAAGTAAGAAACTACAGAGCGCAAGTCATTTGCCTCTTTTCGGTAGTTCCCGTATTGAAAAACACCCTCACTTTCCCTGAAGAAAAGAGAGGCACCTATAAGGAAACAATGGACAATAGACCTGAGGCGTCTGTCGGCAAGCACAGTACTCAAGGAACATTGTGCTACTGATATAAACATGCAATTTTATGGAAGAAGATTACTTGAATATACAAATTTATGGTTTAATCATGGTAGTTGCTGGCTCAGTGCTCCCATAGTAGAACATGTATGAAAAACGCCTTTCCAAAACTAAAAAAACATTTAAATTCAACAGTAGAAGTAAAAGTCTATATCATGACTAATTATCATGCTATGATGCTACTACATGACCACGACAATGTGTTTACAAATGGCTTACCCATTTCCAGCAAAATCAAACCGAAAGGCATTAGTTCCTTCCCTTGTTAGTGCAGTGGCAAGGTCGACCAAGATGGTGTCATCCTGTGAGGAACCAAGGATTAAGACAACCATATCACAAATTGAAAAGAAAGACGGAGGGAAGAATCCTAGAAAGATGAAATAAGCACCTAATTCACTTACCCGTTGTGAATGCTGCTGTTTTTAAAATTACCAAAGTATTAAATCCTATGAATTGTTTGGCTACCATTAAAAACCATAGTATTAGTACCGCGCTATCTCCGAAACTGTGACATTTCCTCTGTATTAAAACTGTGGTATTTCCTCCGTGGTTCTTTTAATACAGAGGTGATACCACAATTTTGGATATATTGCAGCATTAATACTATAATTTTTAGTGGTAGCCAAACAACTCATGGGAATTTACACTTTGCTAATTTTAAAACCGTGGTGTTCTCAGAAACTTAAAAAGACGGAGCTATAAAACGGGGCCTGGACGTTTCATACAAGTGGTACAGACTTACCTTTGTAGCTCGAAATCCATGACAAAGGATCACAAGTTCCTTCGAACATGCTTCATGCAATAAACCGACAAGCTTCTCCCCATGCTTGTTCGAAATCAGAACTCTTTTCCCACAAACAACTGTAGGCCATAAACAGAACATGGCACAAATACAAATAAGAACAAAATAACATCAACAAACACACCACATTTTTTAAAGGTAACCCTGGAAGGTAGAAGCATAGATCAAGGTGTAGGACAGCGCAATATTAAGTTCAAAACATCTACGGATGGAATGGACACATCAAATTTTCAGCAAACAGGTTGACATGAGTCTCTCTTCGCACAATCGTCCATATGAAAACATCACATGGGGTCAACAAATTATCTAGTTGGAACTACCTCGGATGATGATCTTACTAAACCCACTCCGTAGGCTGACATTTTCTATCAGAGAAACAACAAGGAGGGGGGCTGAACCCTGCGCACACAAATAATCCACAACGCGACTAAAACCGGAGAGCTGACTAAAATTACCAGCATAAACGTTCGCACAGAAGTGAATGAGGGAAATCTTGCGCGTAAGGCCGCCCTTCAGAACTGGAATCAATCGTATAAAGCTACTTGGTTTCAATTGAGCGGGTGAAATTTCCCGATCTCGTGGCACATCGCCCCCGTCGTCAGTCAGAGCATCCCCAATTGGGAAACCTACTGAGCAGCAACGCTTTAAAGGATCCTCCTAAGCCTCTATGCAGAGCTCACGGCAGAGAGAGTGGAGGTGGGAGGGAGGGTCTGCGGCGTACCTGGGGCCCGTGTCGATTTCTCCGGCGGCATCGACGG
The DNA here is from genome assembly GCA_026929855.1 of Poa annua. NCBI lineage: Eukaryota > Viridiplantae > Streptophyta > Magnoliopsida > Poales > Poaceae > Poa > Poa annua. Next base: position 96,785,770 of record CM049431.1, on the reverse strand, counting down.
TGGGACGGCGGGGCCGGAGTTGAGCTCGGGCGAACAGTTCCTTGCCTCGCGCCGTGGAATGGGCTTTGAATGGGCTGAAAAGTGTTCGCCTCACTTCATTGGTGAATCCTTTCGGAGTTTCAGTCACACTTTTGCCAAGTGAGAAGTTGTTCGCTACACATAGCTCTCTTTTTTTTTTGGCATTTTCTAAGTTCCAAAAATTTCAGGAAAAATTATAAGATGTAGATAGTGATACAATTTACAAGTGTGCAAATTTTCAATTTAAAATTCATTTTATTGTGGGCAAAATGAAAAATGGGTGGATCTAGGTGGTTTACACTACTTTTTTTGTGAGCGGTTTGACGTTCCATGGTCCCACGCATGTCGAACCAGGCGAGGGGACAAGGGTTCTCTTTGATGAGGCGAATGACACCGTCACCCTAAACCCTAAAACCCGGCGTACAACCTGGCCAGTCCTACTCACCTCCATCCCATGAGGCGCCGAGAGAGCCATTCAAGCAATTCAAGAAGGAGGTTCGTACCTTGCTCGAAGCAGACGAAGGTCACTCTTCTTGGTGGTTCGCTTTCCTCTCCTTTGGTGTGCTTCCACGTCTACCTTGGTCAAAGAGCGCTCCCGTGTCTGAAGCCTCCCGATGTTTAGGCTGCACATTTGCTTATTTGTTGTTTGCCTTTGTGTGGGTTTTGTATGTTGTTCTCCTCATCACTTCGTAAAATACTTCAGATGTTCTTACTTAAAAGTCGGGCACTTTGTGCATTCTGCTTAAGAAAAAACAATACAGTTTAAAAAAAAACAGATTTATCTTTTTATAGCTTAGAAGAATATAAATTTTGGATTGAAACTTTTCACAATGATAGGTCTTGACATTATCTACCATTTAGGAGTATTGTTTAGGATTTTTGTAACTCATATTCTGATTTGGAATATTGAAAAAAATCACAATCAATGCGTAGCTCGGCCTCGGTTAGCACCTTTTCATGTCACCTACTCCTTTGTTTTTTAAATATAAGATATTTTATGCATTACTCATGTTGTTTAGATGCATACTAAAATAACTGAATATACATGTTAAAACATGTCTAGATACATTTGTATACCTGTGAATATGGATAAAGTTTAAAACATATTATATTTAAAAAGAGAGGGAGTAGTTATCTATCTTTCTCTCAACAAAAATAAAAAAAACTAGTGATATATCAAAGCACCTCTTTGATTGAGGGTCTAAAAATTCTCGAGTCAACTCTTAAATGCATTTTTAAATTGACTCACCAATCTTCATTCTAAGTCGGCCATCTCAATTATTGACTGTCCAAAAGAATTAGATAGTAATAGTTGCACATTTGAAAGAGGTGCTTAGATATATCACTAGATTTTTTTAAATGAGAAACAATATTCTCTGACGAGCAAAATGACCTGCCTAGTGGCTACTGCCCGCTTCTCCGTCGTCAACAACCGCGGTGACACGTCACTACACCAAGCGCTCCGGCGCCGAACGAGCCGCAGCCAGCGTCGTCGCCTAACCCCCCGCCGGATTCCTCAACTCCCCTTGCCGCCGGGCCGTGATTCCGGCGAAGCCTCGCCTCCGTCCGACCCAGCCTCAAAGGCGGCGTCCAGTTCACGGCATCGATCTCCCCCCGCAAACGCAGCCCAGCTCCGAATTGGGCATCGCGTAGCCTGCGAGCCACGCTCCCCGCGGTACAAGTAGAAGCAGCGGGTGAACGGAGGTCGCCGGAGCTCAGCAATGGCGGCGTCCGGCGGAAGCTTCCGGAGCCTCTCTCTGCTCCTCTCGCTGTCGCTGTGCGCCGCGCTCGCCTCCTCGGTACGTGCGATTTCGTGTCGGGCGATTCCGTGTCGATCGATCGTTTATTGGCTGATTAGCTCGGCGTGCGTGCGTGCGCGCCTGTGGGTGTTGGTAGGTCGACGGCGAAGCTTCGAGAAGGTTCTGGATCGAGGACGACGCCTTCTGGAAGGACGGGGAACAGTTCCAGATCGTCGGCGGCGACGTGCACTACTTCCGTATTGTCCCCGAGGTGAATCCTTTTTTCCTAAGTAGCAGTTTACATGGCGCCGCAGTGCAGCATGTGGCTCTGCTGGAGTGGAGTGGTTCAGTCTGTAAATCCGTGTCGTGAACAAATTATGTTGTTCCTCTAACAAATGGATAGAATCGTGATTTCTATTTTTGGACATATCTGTATATGTTAACATTTGGTATACTCAGTCACAGATTATGTTGCTGTACACTCAGTTTCGGTAAAAAAATACCACTTGCACATCTACCTGATTTAAGTTTGTATCTATAGGTCATGGCTCATCCGTTGGTTTATGTCGGTGCACACTTCCACATATCCTTACTAAATCCTTACATCTACATTGTATTATATGCCTGCAGTATTGGAATGACCGCCTCTTAAGAGCTAAGGCACTAGGCTTGAACACGATCCAAACATATGTTCCTTGGAATTTGCATGAACCGAAACCACGGAGCTGGGAATTCAGGGGATTTGCTGACATTGAATCGTATCTAAGACTTGCTCATGAATTAGAAATGCTGGTCATGCTTCGTGTAGGTCCATATATTTGTGGAGGTAATTCCGTTTCTTTGTTAAAGTTGTAGCCTTTAACATGTCACTGTGACTAATTGAGGAATCACATCCGTATATTAAGATGAGAAAATTGTGGCTAAAGATGATCAACATAATTCATATATTTCATCATGTAGCATGCATTCGATAGTCTGTTGAGTGTTGATCATATGGCAGCATACATTTTCTAGCTCGTCGGTCTACATTTTACAATAACTATGTAAGTAGAAGGAGCAAAAAGGGAAAGCGGCAAACGGGCAAAGATGAGGATAAAAGAGAGGCAATATATGTATACACTGTATACTCATTATCATGTTAGGATCTTCGCAGTTGATTCAACACAGATTAGAATGCCTCAACTTAAAAAATAACATAATTTTTCTTGTAAATTTCATTATTGATTCCGCACTCAAAATTATACTCAGTTCAGAAGTTTGTTTTCTTTAGTACATGTCCATATGGTTTCAGAGTTTGGAGTTGATCGGGTTGTGATAGAGTGGTGGTGCATGCACTTCAGTTGAGCTGTCTCCTATATGGTCTATAAGTTATGTATGCTGTGCATTGCAGAATGGGACTTAGGTGGATTTCCACCTTGGTTGCTCAATATAGAACCATCCCTTAAATTGCGATCATCAGATTCAACCTATCTTTCCTTGGTATGCTACCACGGCTCCCAACCCATTGCTTTGATATTTTCTGGAGATATATTGACCAAGGTTACCTACTTCTCTAGGTGGAGAGATGGTGGAGTGTATTACTCCCAAAAGTAGCACCACTATTATATGCCAATGGAGGTCCAATTATCATGGTGCAGGCAAGTTCATCATTGTTTAAACTGTTTTACTAATACATATTCATTCTCTTTCTAGTTTATACAGCTAACAACAGAACTAATATTACGTCTGATCTTGCAGATTGAAAATGAATTTGGTTCATTTGGAAACGACAAGGCATACCTCCATTACCTTGTTCTACTGGCCAGACGATATCTGGGGAATGACGTTATTCTGTACATATACTATCTGCTCATAATTTTCACTATGGAAATGCACAATTAAATTTTGTATAACCTGCTACATTTTATAATTGATTACACAAATTATGCATATAGCCATTTTAGTGCACAGTTGCAACTTTACATACTGACAAGGTATGGATGATAGTTAAGTTTGGTGCAGCACTGATATAGGCATATATATAGTAGAACTGCAAGTACATTTGGTCTTCTTGTGGGTTCTCATATATCGCTTATCAGCACCGTATTTATTTTCATATTAGACTTTTGTGTTTTTTGAATTTTACATCCATGATTAAGCTGAAATAATAGCTCTCTTCATGTTTTCACTCTGTATAGGGAAATTAGATATACTTTTGAACATTGCATGCCTTAAATACTCTATATGAAGCCATTCAATACAAGATCTAGTTTTTTGTTGACACTTAGCAATCAATCAACACAACTGGTTTTGCATTGACAAACCAGAAAGGCAAAAGGAGAGTCGAGAAATATTCAAGCTTCACCGTTACATTATTGCTAAAAAGATCATACATATAGTCATATACATATACATTCATCCGTCGATTTATTTTATTTATTTAATTAATGATGGTTCAGATCAAAAGCTTAGGTAATATATTAGCATCAATATGTATTTGACTGTAAATAGTGGTTATAAGCCGTGGTTTCTTACAAATCAGGTATACAACTGATGGGGGCACTGTTGATACCTTAAAGGGTGGATCAATTCCTCAAGATGATGTTTTTGCTGGTAAACTATAATAAATGAACTTGTGTGATGATGTGATTGCCCTTTCTGTAAAAAAAAATCATGAATGCTAGTTCAAAACCCCATGCCTGCTTTACGGCCATGCACGTGTAGTACCTCGCTTTGTCCAAAAGGGTCAAGCCGGAAGTGCCATGATTGGGCTAACCATGTGTATGTGAGTCTAATGCAACTTAAAGTGGCAATGGGGTGCTAAATGTTGGGTTAGTGTGTACAGTTATGTTTCATTTAGTACTCGATAAATCCTGTCTTCTGGATACCTCATATAAAGTACTAAATGAAACTCTATGATGACTATTCTGTGCTCGCACCATCGAAGAAGTTCCTCAAGCTTCTCGTGAAGATCCAAAGAGGATTCTTTTGGGCTGCGCGCGCTGACGCCAATGGTGGTCACTGCCACGTCAATTGGCAGAGAGTTTGCCGCCCTATTCAGCTTGGCGGACTGGGTGTTAAAGACCTGCAGCATACTGGCCTCCCCTTGCGCATACGCTGGCTATGGTTCAGCAAGATGGACGATGGCAGAGCATGGAGTGGACTAGACCTCCAGTTTACGCAAGAGGAACATGCCTTCTTCTTTGCGTCCACGTTCACAATCCTGGGCAATGGTCAGCGAGCACGCTTCTGGGAAGATCGATGGCTTCATGGGCGCGCCATCTCCGAAATCGCGCCCCAGCTCTATGCCGTCATCCCCAAACAGCGACGCAAGTCTAGGACAGTGGCAGACGGCCTACTCGACCACCATTGGGCAACGAACATTCAAGGCACCCTAGGCATCCACGAAATTGGCCAATACTTGTTGCTGTGGCATGCAATCGAGAGTGTCGTCCTCACGGCTGAGCCCGATCGCCTGCATTGGAGGCTGACCGCGACAGGCACATACACTGCCAAGTCGGCCTACCTTGCCACCTTCCATGGCTCAGCCTCCTGCCCGGCGTGGAAGCTCACCTGGAAAGCTTGGGCACCGCCACGAGTGAAGTTCTTCCATTGGCTTGCCAATCTTGGGCGCTGCTGGGCGGCTGATCGGCTTGCTCACCGTGGACTGCCACACCCACCCTGCTGCCCGCTATGTGACCAGGCACCGGAAACAATCCAGCACCTTGTTTTCGGATGCTCCTTTTCCAAGCAGGTGTGGCTTGAGATCCTATCGGGGCTGCGTCTCACTTGCCGTGTGCCTGATGACAAGGAAAACTTGACGGAATGGTGGAGTAAGGCACGTCAGCACACAGTGAAGCCGATGCGCAAAGGACTTGCCTCCTTGATGTTGCTGATTCCTTGGATGACATGGAAACACCGCAATGACTGTGTGTTCAACGCTGCAATCCCATCAACCAGCGCCTTGGTGAGCAAGATCAAGGATGAAGCTGCACTTTGGGCTAGAGCCGGTGCATTAGGTCTGCGCGCCATTCTCCCAAACACTTGGGATGTACACTGATTTTCTAGTTTTTTGGCACTGTACCTCCTAGGAGGTTTTAGCAACTCTCTCTTTCCAATGTAATGAAACGCAAATGTCATTTGTGTTTCCTCTAAAAACTATTATGTTGGTATTTTTGCTTTAAACAATATGCATTATACTTAAACCGAAGCATATTTGATATCAACTTCACTACTTCAGTATGGTTTTAGACAACATGTGATTCAGAAAATAATTTGATCTGTCTAGCTTCATAATAGTTGTGGACTTGTAATATGCCTTTGGCTCCTCAGTCATCATTTTTGCAAATAATTATACAGTTCAATCGCAGCTGTTGATTTTTCTACCGGTGAAAATCCATGGCCAATATTCAAATTACAGAAGCAATACAACTTTCCAGGAAAATCAGCCCCGTTAACCGCGTAAGTGGTCTGTGCACCACGTCTGATCAATTGATATTCTCTTCGTCACGTTTTCCTTTTTGTTACATCTATTAAGGATATTAACCTCATACTTTTCAGGGAGTTTTATACGGGATGGCTAACACACTGGGGTGAAAGTATTGCAACAACAGATGCTAGCAGCACAGCTAAAGCACTTAAAAATATTTTGTGCCGCAATGGTTCTGCTGTACTTTATGTCTGTCCCTGGAGCCTTTTGATTTGCCCATTCCATTTCCATCTTAGCTTGACTAATTATTTTTTCTCATGATATATGTGTGTTCAGATGGCTCATGGTGGGACCAATTTTGGGTTTTACAATGGGGCAAATACTGGTCAAAATGAGTTCGAGTACAAGGCTGACCTCACTTCTTACGATTATGCAAGTGTTTCAGTGTTTGTCCAAATAAAACCTCTCATTTCTTGAGCTATTTCTTTAACTGTACTCATGTATGTGATGCCCTTGGCCAGGATGCGCCTATTAAGGAGCACGGAGACGTGCATAATCCAAAATACAAAGGCATGCTATATTATATGTGTACCTTTATGTTTGAAACATGAGAATTTAGTGAAAAGTTCTTGTCTGTACCTTCTCTTAAGCAGTTGCTTAGGTAATCCATATGGATGATATGAAAATAGAATTGTGTCGTCTGCAATTTTTGGCAATCACCATGAGTTAAAAATTAAAACGCTTGATGGGTTTGGAATGCCATAATGTTGGATGATATCTATGCCTCAGGTGATCTATGCCGATGTAGATGAGCGGACATAGGATCAGCAGTTTTAAGCTACTGCTAGGAATGTCTAGAAAAAACCTTTAAGAGCAACTCTATGCTTGAAATGTATTTTTAATGTACTTTTTGTTTTTGTGTTTCTCGCTACAACTGGTGGTATCAAGCAGCACTGAGAAGAGTAATACATGAATGCACTGGCACTCCTCTTCGCCCTCTTCCTGCCAATATTGACAGGGGAAATTATGGGCTTGTGCAATTGCAAAAGGTTGCTTCTTTGTTCGACATACTTGATAAGATCTGTGATCCGCTGAAAGTGGCTGTTTCAGAGCAACCACTGTCTATGGAACTTTCAGGGCAGGTAGTAACCTATCCAAGTATATTTGTTTCTTGATTCTTTTTATTACAGAAGTTGTCAGTCAGGTTCACCTTTCGTATATCCATGGTTATGTTTCTTTCATTCCAGATGTTTGGGTTTCTACTATACTTCTCGGAATACCAAGGAAAAGGTCCTTACAACATCCTATCAATTCCAAAGGTTTTGACATCCATCATTCCTATACTTGACATGAATTCAAGTTCATTGTTCTTAAGATGTAAAGTATGCTGCAGGTACATGACAGAGCCCAGGTTTTTGTGTCCTGCTCACATGATGGTGTCAGAATTCAAAGATATGCTGGCCTTATTGAGAGATGGTCTAATAAAAACCTACAGATACCAAGCTTAAGCTGCTCATCCAATACCCGCTTGTATATCCTGGTAATATTCCTGCAATTTTCTTTCTAAAGCATGAAATGGGAAATCTTCTCACTTTCACAGATATTACAGTTTGCTGGCCACTGATATGATTTAATTACATTGCAAATTTATATTCCTACTATTCTCAAGTTCTTGAGAAAATATTTGCAAAGTCACCTATGGTACTCAACTTAGTATAAATAGATCTCAGTGCATGTTAAGATGTTGAAATAGATTAGAAGAGACCCCTAAATATTTATTGATAAAAGACTGCCGTAGCCTGTGCCGTTTACTTATTATAGTCTCAAAAAAAATCGTGACAATAACATGGTGAAAGAATATTACCTTGAGATCCAATTGAAACCTTCAGTATACATGGATGACTAGATATTTCTTTGTAGCTTATTTGGCGGTATGCCCATGTGAAAGTATTAGCTTGTCAAAAGAGAGCACACATTAAACTGATTTATCTAGTATCTATACATACAATATCGGAACTATTAGAAATAATTCGACTACTTTCCTTGTGAATAATCAAACAGCCCTTCATATTTTGTCCTTATGTGCATATACATACAATTTGTCTACAGGTAGAAAATTTGGGCCGTGTAAATTATGGGCCATATATTTTTGACCAGAAGGTAAGTCCCACTCTCACATTGCAGCACCCACATGGACCATGGATGTAAGCATCTTGTGATGATCAGTCCCCACGTTGCAAATACAGGGGATCCTATCTTCTGTTGAAATTGATGGCATTATTCTCCGTCACTGGAAAATGTATCCTCTGTCATTTGATGCACTGGACAACCTTCCAAAATTCCAACCAATACAGCAGATTACTAATGCCAGAAATAATATGCCCATTCATGGTGATTCACAAAATAAGTTACGTACGTCGCCATTATATCGAAATGGTAAGCCCATGTATGTGCTTCTTGTAAATAGTCGGTTATAAGTAATTCCCATGCAGTCATGGTTAGCATAACAGAAGATTTACCCTCTAGACTTGTCCTGCTTGATCTTAGTGAGTTGTCATTGACATGACTTACCTACATCGTTTCATAGTTTGAATATTTCATAATCTAATGTTTTCTGTTAAATTATGCATGAATATGGAACAATAAACTGAGCTATACCTCTTTTTTTTTTGCATAATTGGCAATGTACATCTTCCCTTGTTGCATTTGTGTTTGGATTTCATATCCGGTTGGTGTTCAGCATCATTACTCCTTGTTTGCCTTTGGTTATTGTTCGATCACATAGGCCAGGGGAGTCTAATAGAACTATTCTTTTTCCCAAAAATCATTACCCCTTGCATTGTTTTCGCAAGACTTTTCAGAAGTGCCAGAATTTTATGAAGGCCATTTCCATATTGGCTCCGAGAGTGCAATAAAGGATACATTCATATCGTTTCGTGGTTGGAACAAAGGGGTTGCTTTTGTGAATAACTTCAACATTGGAAGGTTCTGGCCGGTAAAACACTGAGACCTCTGCTCCACATGACTATTTACTTTATCAATTCAAGTTCTACAACAGAATTTGTATTTCTCCAAAGCAAGCTGAAAATGGACTTATTGTTGTAGGCAATGGGACCACAGTGTGCTCTCTATGTTCCTGCGCCGATTCTCAGAGCTGGCGACAACGTAGTTGTATGTGATTTCCGTATTTCTCATATGAACTCTTTCTGTATATATATATATGTATATATATTTTTAAAAACATGCCTTTATACTGGATCTTGGCAGGTTATATTTGAACTGCACGGTCCAAATCCTGAGCATACTATCGACTTAGTAAAAGATCCAGATTTCACATGTGGTCAAAACAAATAAATACAGTGTGGAGTGTATACAGTACATGGCAAGGTTTTCGAGTGAAAAAGGCTGTTCTTTTTACGATGGTTCAAGCTTCTCAACTGAAAAGTGTGCATGTACAATATATTCACAATAAGCTATCATTGCATTATGTTTTTCAGAAATGTATCTCCATGTATCTCTTACAGGGTCAGACGCACGTTTGCCTGTAGGAGTGTGGGTGATGTAACTTTTGGACTTCTTTAGTTGTTTCAGAGGACAAGTATACGCTCATATCTTTGTCATATACCATGAAATATTGTGTGGCGTCACATTGTCTAAGTAAGTTTGGGTTATCTAAACAAGAAAAATGAACAAATATAGAGTATTTTTTTGAAGACTGCGATTTTATTTGGAATTGCATAGGAAATGTATGGTATCATAGAATGGTACTTATAGAATAGTACACTATAGTTGAAGTATTTTCCTAATATATCAAAATCATAATGAACTCCATAAATTCCTATTTATATAGTTAAAACGAACACGTAGGGCTGCCGAACGGAGTTATTTGAGTGGACACGAGGAGGCCACATAGGCTGAAACAGGAGGAACAGTGGGAGAGTCGCTGAGAGTGCGGCAAGTTGTTATGGCTTGTCCATGTGGGTAGTGAGTTTGGTTTTCAGTGATAGGCACACATGGAAATAAACAATACACAATCAAGATTCGTATTCGTATTCGTATCCTAGCTGATTAAGGATCTCGTGAATGATAAATTATAAATTATAGCAGCGCCAACCCGCGCGGCAAGCGTGGACAATTGACTATCGATGCAAGGCAACTCCATCCTACGTATAAGTATGGCAATGACGAAACACTATTGCGACGAACACACACCGATCGATCAATGGCTCACGGCGACGACATGGACGAGATCGTGATCTCCTCGCTCCCACTAGAGACACGGTGCCCGCCGTTCCTGCTTAGGCAATACGGCGGCTTCTGGATGCCCGAGTCGTACCTCCCCGGCGTAGCCGTCACACGCACACGGTTCAAGCCGAGGCCGTCCGACGTCCTCCTCGCCAGCTTCCCCAAGTCCGGTACCACCTGGCTCAAGGCCTTGGCCTTCGCCACCCTCAACCGTGCCAAGCACCCGCCGCGCCATCCCGACCACCCTCTCCGCCATTGCAACCCCCACGACTGCGTTAAGTACTTGGAGTCGGCCGACCACGGCGGCATGTTCGCGGCGGTTCCTTCACCGCGACTCCTCGCCACCCACATTCCCTATACCCTCCTGCCGGCGTGCATCACGGCTGAGGACGGTGGCAAGATTGTTTACATCTCTAGGGACCCCAAGGACGCGCTTGTTTCCTTGTGGTTCTTCACCAAGAAGAAGCTGGCCGATCAAGCCAACAAGAATGGGGACCCGGCGCCGAAGTCGTACACGATCGAGGAGGCGTTTGAGCTCTTCTGCGACAGCCGGGCCATCTACGGGCCGCAGTGGCATCACGTCGCGGGATATTGGGAGGCGAGCCGGAGATGCCCGGAGAAGGTGCTCTTCCTCCGGTACGAGGACATGCTCCGTGACCCCGTCGGCAGCGTGAGGAAGCTGGCGGAGTTCATGGGGTGCGCGTTCTCCAGCGACGAGGAGTCGGCGGGGGTGGTGCAGGACATCGTGGAGATTTGCAGCATCGGTACCATGAAGAACATGGAGGCGAACAAGAGCGGTTCTCAAAGAACCTTCAGGAACGAGACTTTCTTTCGGAAGGGGGTCAGCGGGGACTGGAGCAACCATCTGACGCCGGTGATGGCAGAGCGTCTGGACAAGATCGTTGAGGAAGCGCTGCAAGGGTCAGGGTTCACGTTCGGCGCCGTAGCCGAGTCGCGCACTCGCATACTCGCATGCTGCTCAGAACTAATCTCAGAGTAGCCTCTAGTCGCATACTCGCATGCTGCTCAGAACTAAGCTCATAACCGGTTTAAGGCCGATTTCCCATTAATACAATAAAGAAGTCACACTCAACAATAAAGACTCGGTGAAATCGCGGGTTAATGCAGTAGTATTACCACCAGGTGGACGCAACCCCAAGGAAACGACAAACTGAGAACGAAAAAAATCAGGGATATATACAACCCGACGGGTCTAACAAGGATAAAAGTTATCTTTATATTGATATAGGAAGCAAACATCGGAGGCCTAGTCCAAAAATAAAAAAGAGGGTACAAAACCGACAGGAGAAAAATTCAGCCGGTCAAATCTTCTAACTTCTCGACCCCTGCAATTGTCCAGCACAGAAGAACTAGGTGTTGGCCTCTGCCCCGTTGAAGGCGTGATCTCCACCCTAAAACATGCCAAAGAGGGTGTCATCAACGACGGTAGGGTTCGGCATATTGAGTGTAAAAAGATGAGCGAGCACATGTAAAGAAGAGTCAGACAACAACATTTTGAAGCTATCACTGCTTCAAAGGGACATCCTATGCAATTTGAATCCACATATTTTTGTTTAGCACATGGACAATTTTATTGATGGTCGGCATCTTCGATTTGGCTCCTAGTCGTGCACTGTGACGAATTTACGACATCAACATCTCAACGTGGGCCATAGCGATACGTACATCCATCCATTTTAACGACATCCTTTTCTGGATGAAAAGAGTAGTAATATGCAGGTGCGCACAGGACATATGAGACGAGAAATGAGCCTATCGACATGGTAGCTGAAACTTCATCTTTGCATGCCATTGAGTAAGAAAAAGGGTCCCATCTTCTACTGCTATGAGGCCCCAAAATCTTCAATGACAGATCGAGATCTGAATCCTATTAATTCCTACCTAACTAAATGCATGATGCACACGAAGATGCTCACAAGTAGATCGATACTCTATCAAACGGCACCAAGATACCTACTACTCAAGCAAGTATAGCGCAAAAGTAAACAATCAAATGGTGCCGTTGCGTTGAGGATAATTTTGGTGTTAGTGGGAGCGAAGCTCCTGGAGCATTTTCTGATGGGGTCATTTACGGTGGAAATTACTAGTCCCATGTGATACTAGTATTTAACCATATCCACCGTCAGGGACGGATCCACATAGGGGAGCATGGGTGTGTAAGTGCACACCCAAATTTTGACAAACAAATCATATGTATATGTATATATTACATAATAGTGTATGTATCAATGGTGTTGTAGTTTGAACAAATTAAGTACTTAACATCAAATCATGGTTGTGTACTACTTCTTCTCTATTTGTGCCAAACTTTTTAAATTTTAGCTATTTGAACCTTTATAGAGTAGCTATTTTTTTTAACAGCCAAGTTTGAGAACTTGTATCCAACTTTAATTACTGTGAGGGGTATAATAGAATGTATTCATTCCAGCCGCAGAGATTAAGAGGAAACAAATCCCGGTACTGAAAAAAATACCATCACCAAACTGGCCTTCCTTGACGCCGTTGTCAGGTCCATGGCCTTCGTTGCCGCTGTAGATGTGGACAGACCAATCGCTCATGCACGCTGCCGCCGGTGCTATCGCACGCGTCGCCGTCGCTAGAGTTTCTTGGCAACGTTGTCACCGCCGCCGTCGCCGTCGACTGGACACATGCACGAGGGTCGTCGCCTCCGCCGTCAGTGGCGTTCGTTGGCGCCACTGTCAATAAGAGAAACCTCGTCGGATGGACAAATTTCCTTCTCCTGAAAAAGCCCTAGTGTATGTGGAAAATTTGGTCCGGGGCGATGTTTTTGATCTCATCTTCCTATTTTAACATTCGGTGGAAAAATACTGTTATGTTGGTTGACAAGTACCGATCAACCTCAACCAATAGATTCGGAGGCCTGAACGCTTGTGGTTTATGTACCCGTACCGTAAAACAGCCCCTGATGGGAGGTCTGATGATCTCGTGCATGATAAACTAGAGCATGCAACTCCAAACCGCTCTATATATCACTACAAAATCTACGAGTAGAGCCACACCCGATAGAAGCACCACACCACCATGGCACCGACGAACACACACCAACCAATGGCAGCGTCTCCGTCTCCAGATGAAGACCACATGCCCGAGCTCGAAATCTCCTCGCTCCCACTCGAGACACGGTTCCCGCTGTTCCCACTCAGGCAGTTCGGCGGCTTCTGGCTGCCTGAGTTCTCCATCAAGGGCATCGCCGCCGTGCGTGGCCGGTTCAAGCCAAGGCCGTTGGATATACTTCTCGCCAGCTTCCCCAAGTCCGGCACCACCTGGCTCAAGGCCCTCGCCTTCGCCACCGTCTACCGTGCCCAACACCCGCCGCGCGACCCCGACCACCCGCTCCGCCGCCACAACCCTCACGACTGCGTCGATTTCCTTGAGATGAGCTTCGCGCTCTCGCCCGACGGAGAAGGAGACGTGTTCGCGGCGCTCCCTTCGCCGCGAGTGCTCGCTACCCACATTCCGTGCACCCTTCTGCCGCCGTGTGTCCTGGCGGAGGAGGGGTCCGGCGGCCGGATCGTGTACATCTGTAGGGACCCTAAGGACGCGCTCATCTCCACGTGGTTCTTCACCAAGAAGAAGCTCGCGGCTGACGCCGTCGCAGGGGAGCCACCTAAGCCGTACACAATCCAGGAGGCGTACGATCTCTTCTGTGAAGGTCGGATGGGCTGCAGCCCGCAGTGGCTCCATGTCGCCGGCTACTGGGAGGCGAGCAGGAAGCTGCCCGAAAAGGTGCTCTTCCTCAGGTACGAGGAGATGCTTCGTGAGCCGGTGGGCAATGTCAGGAAGCTGGCGAAGTTCATGGGGTGTGCCTTCTCCGACGAGGAGGAGGCGGCCGGTGTGGTAAAAGACATCGTCGAGCTCTGCAGCATAGACGTCCTGAAGAAGATGGAGGTGAACAAGAATGGGCGGCAGAAACACTTTAAGAACGAGGACTTCTTTCGTAAGGGAGTTGCCGGAGACTGGAGCAACCACCTGACGCCGGCCATGGCGGAGCGTCTGGACAAGATCGTCGAGCAAGCGCTGCAAGGTACGGGGTTCACGTTCGCAATCACCGAGTCCCCTTGAGCTGCCGGTCGTACGAGCAGATCAATGCAGGAACACAGTGCGCCATCGATGGATGACCACGCATATATTTTCCAGAAACAAACAGTGTACTCACTCCGTTCAGTAAAATCTGGGAGATAAATTTCAATAAAGTGTGTGTGCTTCAATGTCGGAAACATTCGCTTGCCCTTTTGAGTAATAGTGCAGTACGCATATATATGTTCCACTTTCAAGTTTGTGCTCGGTAAGTGATAAACTGATAATCCGACAAGCCTCACTACGCTCTGTCGTGCTTGATTTGTGTCTGAAACGCATAGACAGATCATTCTCATATGAGTTTACCAACTAGAATCAACTTATAAGTTTCTAATTCTCGCAAGTCATCTGACGTTCCATCAATTTGGTACAACATTGAGTCAGTGACTTATGTCCATAGATCATTCACACAACAGCTAGCCGTGTAAGTTTTCGTGAAACCAGTTATGAGATTTCAAGGCCCGGGGCAAGAGTGGAATCGAAGACCCCCAGCTTTTGCTATGGGGCTGGCGGGTTCACTCCTTGCCATGAATAGGGCTGGAGGCAAGCCTGCAATGTGGGATTATGAAGCCTACTTAGTTCAGAACTTTTGTGATGATGAGCCCCTTTAAGACTATTGCCAAAGCAATAAGAATGGGTATATATGAAATGTAACCCGGATCGCATCTATATGTTTCCTATTTTATTTCTCTCACTAGTCGATTAAAAAATAATTATTAACCGGCTAGATCAATGCAACAAATCTTACCTTTTATCAAGTTGGACTTACAAATCACAAATCCTGATAATACTTAGCCCTAAATAATAATTTATCCATCGATTATCAATGCCCATGTTGCAACATGAAGACACAATAGTATGCATAATTTTCTGATAAATATTCCAAATCAAATTTCAATCGATCGTCGTCGGAAATTAGGACATAGACCTACATGTAGAGAACCATATACATGTTATTGCGCCGTCATTGTTGAGGTGGCTGATCCGATGATTTTCCCTCAACATGGCGATAGAGGTGAAACGGCCGCAATCAATCAATGAGTAGGAGGGGCTTCATGAACCGTGCCAATATAGATCAATTACATGTACATTTTTTTTACAAATCCTGACTTTTAACAAGTTTATGTATCTTTTGTTTTTTGAAATATGGATTTGTTTTTTGAGACAAAGGTAAAAGTTATGTCTTTTATATTGATACAGAGGAAGCAGACATTAAGGCCTAGGCCAAAAATACAAAGATGGTACAAAACCGACCGCAACAAAATTCAGTCGGTCAAATCTTCTAACTTATCGGCCCCTGCCATGGTTTAGAACATGTTGGACAGGGCAGAAGAACTAGGTGTTGACCTCTACTCCGCTGAAGGCGTGATCTCCACATCCCAAGACAGTCCCAAGAGGGTGTCATCAACGACGGTAAAGTTCAGCGTGTTTAGCTTAAAAAGATGAGCGAGCGAATGTAAAGATGTGTCAGGCAACGACGTTTTGAGGCTATTCACAAATTGCGTGCGAAATTACTCCAAAGAGACATCCACTACAATTTGAATTCATATATTTTTGTTCATTTGCGACGAATTTTCGACGTCAACACCTTAACACGGGTCGTAGCGATACATGCATCCAATTTAACGACATCTTTTTTCCCGGATGGGATGGAAGGAGTAGTACTATGCGCTACGCATAGGACAAAACAGAGCCATATATCAAAGTAGAAATGAGCCTATCGTCTACAGTACATGGTAGCTGCAACTTCATGTTCGACATGTCATTAAAAAAAACTGAAAAAGGGCCCCTTCTTCTATTGCCATGACTCCATGAGGCCCCAAGAACGTCAGGACCGGCCATGGCATGCAATCACAGATCGAGATCTGTATCATATTCCTACCTAATTAAATGCATGGTGCACACGAAATTGCTCACAAGTAGTAGATCGATTACTCAATCAACGTACGGCACCAAAATATATACGTACTACGAGCAAGTAGTATAGCGCAGAAGTAAACAATCAATCAAATGGTACTCCACCGTTGCGTTGAGGATAGTTAATGTGTTAGTGGGCGAACGCGGTTTTCCCGAAACTATATGCGACCGCACCTTCCATCAAAACCGTTCATTTTGTTTTTCGATTCGTGCTATTTTTTGCATCAAACCCCCTCATCTTTAAAGGTTTCTTGCATCAAACCCTAATCAATATTATGGATACCTACTTAACTTTTCATCATTACCATTAATAAGTGGATATGGGAATATTTGGAGATGATTTCATTTTTTTGTTTTGTATTAACATTTGTGGATATGTGTGTTTATAGAAACATATTTTTGTATTAACAAACTAACAAAGATTTTCTGAAAATGTAAACATTTGTTTTTGCATTAGCATGTATTAACATAATTTCCTTGATATGTGTATATTTGTGGATAAGTGTATATTTGGATATGTGTGTTTATGCAAACATATTTTTGTATTAACAAATTAACCAAGATTTTCTAAAAAATGTAAACATATTGTTTTGTTTGCATTTTATTGGTTAAAATTCTTTTCGTTTTTTGCGTTAAATTTTATTTTGGTAAATTATCTCACCAAAGGGAATATTGGTTTAGGGTGCTGTTAGGGTCTTTATATAAGGGGATTGTTTTGTCCATTTATTTAAGTGGAGGGTCTTTGTGCACATATCACATGAACCGTCGGATTCGAAATAGACGTCCCAGATAAGCAGTGCGGTCGCATATAGTTGCGTAGTTGCATTTCCGGTTAGTGTGCGCGAAGCTCGGAGTGGAGCATCTTCTCATGCATGGGAGATCAAACTAGAGCAGCTCCAAACCACTACAAAACGATAATGAATGGGCAAGGAAACTAAGCACCACCATGGCACCGACGAACACACACCAAACAATGGCTGCGTCTCCGGACGAGGACCACATGCCCGAGCTCGTCATCTCCTCGCTCCCGCTCGAGACACGGTGCCCGCTGTTCCCGCTCAGGCAATACGGCGGCTTCTGGATGCCTGAGCCGTTCATCACGGGCATTGCCGCCGCGCGTGGCCGGTTCAAGCCGAGGCCGTCCGACGTCCTCCTTGCCAGCTTCCCCAAGTCCGGCACCACCTGGCTCAAGGCCCTCGCCTTCGCCACCGTCTACCGTGCCCAACACCCGCCGCGCGACCCCGACCACCCGCTCCGCCGCCACAACCCCCACGACTGCGTCGATTTCCTTGAGTTGGGCTTCGTGCGCTCGGCGGACGGACAAGGAGACGTGTTCGCAGCGCTCCCTTCGCCGCGAGTGTTGGCTACCCACTTTCCCTACACCCTTCTACCGCCGAGTGTCGTGGCGGAGGATGGGTCCAGTGGTCGGATCGTGTACATCTGCAGGGACCCCAAGGACGCGTTCATCTCCTCGTGGTTCTTCACCAAGAAGAAGCTCGCGGCCGACGCCGTCGCAGGGGAGCCACCTAAGCCGTACACAATCCAGGAGGCGTTCGATCTTTTCTGTGATGGTCGGATGGGAGGCAGCCCACAGTGGCTCCACGTCGCCAGCTACTGGGAGGCGAGCAAGAAGCTGCCCGAAAAGGTGCTCTTCCTCAGGTACGAGGAGATGCTTCATGAGCCGGTGGGCAACGTCAGGAAGCTGGCCGAGTTCATGGGGTGTGCCTTCTCCGACGAGGAGGAGGTGGCCGGGGTGGTAAAAGACATTGTCGAGCTCTGCAGCATCGACGTCCTGAAGAAGATGGAGGTGAACAAGAATGGGCGGCAGAAACTCTTTCAGAACGAGTCCTTCTTTCGTAATGGGGTCGCTGGAGACTGGAGCAACCACCTGACGCCGGCCATGGCAGAGCGGTTGGACAAGATCGTCGAGGATGCGCTGCAAGGTACGGGGTTCATGTTTGAAGTCGAGTCCCCCAGTTAGTGTAAGCCGTCGGCCGCGTGTGAGCAGATCAATCGTGGAGTCCACCAACACAGGGAAATGGAACAGTGCGCCATCGATCGATGAGCACGCATATGTTTACTAAAAAACATACAGTGTATGCACTCCATTCTGTAACATTTGCCATAAAAACCAATAAAGCTCGTACGTTTTCATGTCGAAAGCATTCGCTTGCCGCCAGAGCAGTACAGATATGTTCCATTTCCACGTCTGAACTGTGATTTCCTTTGATTTGAGCCTGATATGTGATAATCCGGTAAACCTCATTGTCTATCTAAACTATTTGATCATCGTCGTCCTGCTCTGAAACACATCAACTGATATAAGATTCTCAACTGAGTTTCTAGTTCGCACAAGTCAGAATATTTAGCTGGCATAGCAAATCGATCCACCAGACGTCCCATCACGTTACTTCAGTACGACATGTCTGTAGATCAATCACACAAAGCTCAAAGAAAGGCTCCGAGGAAGATGTGCAAGAGAGAATGAAGCCCTTTCTACAGATGTGCAGACAACCACCTTCGCCGATAGCGCTCCGAGCCATCTGTGAGTTGGTTCAAGTTAATGGTTAGTTGCTGTCTTCTTAAGGCTAGATGCATTCTCTCCCTATGCCAGGGGAGTGATCTCCGGGTGGGGTTGCTTGGTGTTGCCGAATACAAGGTGTTTCCGATGAACTTGGGCCTAGGGACTTGTTTCCGGCTCCGATGATGTGCCTTATCTCTTTTGAGTGTTTTTAAGCCGGTTCCTGTATTTAACCGTGTAATGTATGTGTTTGGATCCAGTTTTCCCTTCTAAAATGAATCAATTCTTCTTGAGGACTTTTACTGTACCCTTGAATTAACACTGATCGTCCATTCTTGGAGATCTAATGACCAAGATTTAACGGTACTCCCCCACGAGACTGGACCACTAACACGAAATATTAGGGAGTACCTTAACTAGAGGGGTAAAATCGTGACTGTGTGTTCCCCAATAGATCATCTCTGTGGGGATCGACTGTCACCTGTGATGCGGATGTTGCGATCTCCCGTCTCCGACGAGCTAATGCCGGCGGCCGGCTACAACTAAAAACTGCTGGCGGCGGCTGCCATTGATCATTTGATATTGATCTGAGGTGCTAGTAGAGAGAAGTTCAGAAGGGCAATCAAGAATAGTAGATTACTATTGATTGATGATTGCATCCAGTATGGACGTGAGTATACATCGTTGATTAGTTCAAGAAGATTGGAGAAGGCACGAACATCGTGGCCGTGGGCATGCGGGACAAGCCCTCTTAGCATTCATCACGATTAGTTCACGAGATTGAGCCGTAAAAAGTTGCCATCGTGAGTTCATTTAGACGTGGTCTGCTGCCACTGCATCTGCACGCCAACATTCTTAACGACAACATCCGTTGATTATAACGAGCAAGTCCATGGTAGAAATTGTCGCCGTACATGCAAGATCTCGACAGCCATGGGTGTGTGCAGTTGTTGCGGGTGTGGAAGAGATGGTATAATTGTCCAAACTACCCTACAAAACAGACGGTCAGGTTTGATAGGTACTCCCCGTACTCCAAGGAGCACAAGGGTACGGTATAAAACGTCTTATTCTTCTTCTATTAATGCAATGGTAGAGCTCCTGTCGGTTAAGTTTAAAAATAAACCTGAAAATTGTGGTCAATGCCTGGTACATCTGGTGGCAACGAAGAGAAATAGTAAAGGGAGAAAAAGTGACGCCACCCCAATTTTAGCTCTAGGAACAAATTTTAAAAAAGCAGAGACGAATGCAAGCCCGAAGAAAATCCATTGGTTAAAACCGTCGGGGAATTCTTATAAGTTAAATATTGATGCGTGTTTCTTTTTGAATGGTACTGGGGCTACGGGCACAATCTTACGTAATGATCGAGGTGAAGCTATTGCAGGTTCTAGCAGTTTACTTAATCAAATTCTAGATGCGGCAATTGTAGAGGCGATAGCTCTACAGAACGAACTTCAATTAATTGAAGAGTTGGGTTGTGTGCCGGTAATTATTGAATCAGATTCTTTGGAGTTGGTTCAAGCTTTCAACCGGGTAATTGAAATTTGGAGCCCTTATGCTGCTATCTTATGTGACTGCTTTCAGAAAACTAAAAGAACTAGAGGAATTACAGTTCAGCATTGTCACCATGAAGCTAATGGCATGGCACATAAATTAGCTAGAGTAGCCTATGAGTCTAATGTCTTTTTGCATTGGGAGAATGATCTCCTGATTTTATTATCTCTGATATAATTCATGATGTAAAATGCTCTCTGGTTAAAGGCGGCAAGTTTTAGACGTACTCTTTTCCTAACCAGAGTACCGAAAGGGACTGACAGAGTTTTAATGAGGTGACTTGCTAACCTAATATATGTGGTTTTAATTTCAAAAGAAAAGTTTCAGAAATAAACCCCTTGTCACAAGGCGTTAATGAGCCATAATAAGCACCAGCCGAGACTGGATCTACTCCAATAAGAAACATCAGCTGGGTCTATTCCGAATACATACATCTATTTTAACGACATTTTGTCCGCATGGGACAAAACAGAGCCATACATCAGAGTAGAAATGAGCCAATCGTCTCCATGGTAGCTTAAACTTCATCTTCGACATGTCATTAAGAAAAAGGGCCCCATTTTCTATTACCATGAGGCCCCAAGAACGTCAGACCGGCCATGTGGCAAAGACAGATCGAGATCTGTATCATATTCCTACCTAACTAAATGCATGATGCACAAGAAAATGCTCACAAGTAGATCGACTCAATCAACGTAAGGCACCAAGATATACACGTACTACTCAAGCATGCAAGTAGTATAGCGCAAAAGTAAACAATCAATCAAATGGTGCGTACCGTTGCGTTGAGGATAGTTAAGGTGTTAGTGGGCGCGAATCTCGTAGCGGACCATCTTCTCATTGGAGAATGGAGATCAAACTAGAGCAGCTCCAAACCGCGCGCTATCACTACAAAACGATAATGAACCGGCAAGGAAACTAAGCACCACCATGGCACCGACGAACACACACCAAACAATGGTTGCGTCTCCGGACGAGGACCATATGCCCGAGCTCGTGATCTCCTCGCTTCCACTCGAGACACGGTGCCCGTTGTTCCCGCTCAGGCAGTACGGCGGCTTCTGGATGCCTGAGCCGTTCATCAGGGGCATCGCCGCCACGTGCGACCGGTTCAAACCGAGGCCGTCTGACGTCCTCCTCGCCAGCTTCCCCAAGTCCGGCACCACCTGGCTCAAGGCCCTCGCCTTCGCCACCGTCCACCGTGCCAAACACCCGCCGCGCGACCCCGACCACCCGCTCCGCAGCCACAACCCTCACGACTGCGTCGATTTCCTTGAGATGGGCTTCGCGCTCTCGCCCGACGGAGAAGAAGACGTGTTCACGGCGCTCCCTTCGCCGCGAGTGCTCGCTACCCACATTCCGTGCACCCTTCTACCGCCGTGTGTCCTGGCGGAGGAGGGGTCCGGCGGCCGGATCGTGTACATCTGCAGGGACCCCAAGGACGCGCTCATCTCCACGTGGTTCTTCACCAAGAAGAAGCTCGCGGCTGACGCCATCGCAGGGGAGCCACCTAAGCCGTACACAATCCAGGAGGCGTTTGATCTCTTCTGTGAGGGCCGGATAGGCTGTAGCCCGCAGTGGCTCCACGTCGCCGGCTACTGGGAGGCGAGCAAGAGGCTGCCCGAAAAGGTGCTCTTCCTCAGGTACGAGGAGATGCTTCGTGAGCCGGTGGGCAATGTCATGAAGCTGGCGGAGTTCATGGGGTGTGGGTTCTCCGACGAAGAGGAGGCGGCCGGGGTGGTAAAAGACATCGTCGAGCTCTGCAGCATCGACGTCTTGAAGAAGATGGAGGTGAACAAGAATGGGCGACAGAAACACGTGAAGAACGAGTCCTTCTTTCGTAAGGGGGTCGCCGGAGACTGGAGTAACCACCTGACGCCGGCCATGGCGGAGCGTCTGGACAAAATCGTCGAGGAAGCGCTGCAAGGTACGGGGTTCACGTTCGCAGTCACCGAGTCCCCTTGAGCTGCCGGCCGTACGAGTAGATCAATCAAGAGTCCACGAATACAGTGCGCCATCGATGGATGACAATCGCATGTATTTTCCAGAAACAAACAGTACTCACTCCGAAATTTCAATAAAGCTCGTGTACTTTCATATTTCATGTCGGAAACATTCGCTTGCCAGTCGGACTAATAGTGCAGTAGGCATATATATGTTCCATTTCCACGTCTGAACTGTGCTTTATTTTGAGTTCGGTAAGTGATAACCCGACAAGCCTCTCTGCGCTCTGTCGTGCTTGATTTGTGTCTGAAATCGCACAGACAGATCTTATATTCTCATTCTCTCTCTATACACAAATAAGTATCTTAAGTCTCTCAAAAAGAAGAGTTTACCAACTAGAATCATCTTACAAGTTGCTAATTCTCGCAAATCATACGTTCTATCACTTTGGTACAACAGTACTGAGTCAGTGACTTCCATAGATCATTCACACAACAGCTAGCCGTCTAAGTTTTCGTGAAACCAGTTAGGGCATGTCCAACGTATGGCCTCATCCTACTGCCCCGCAGGCCACCTAGAATCGGATTGTTAGACGTGCTGCTCCACAGCTTGTCAGTGTGGCTTCTGCAGGAGGTGGGATCTCTAGAGAAAATTGCAGGGTCCCTGTTTAAAAGCTGGAGAGAGGAAGAGATATGCGCATGCGCATGTGAGTAGAGGGGTCCTCATTTCTTTTATGTGCATGTTGCAGAGGGATGGTGTAGCTTCAATTGGAGCGTTTAAACAAAAGCTAATGCTCCTGACAACTTTTTTACATGGAGCGCTAGGTTTCGATCGCCACCATTGTTGGTGCCCTTATGAGATTTCAAGGCCTGGGGCAAGAGTGGAATCGAAGACCCCTTCAAAACTATTGCCAAAGCAATAAGAATGGGTATATATGAAATGTAACCCGGATCGCATCTATATGTTTCCTCATTTTATTTCTCTCACTCGATGCACTTTCTAATTATTACATGACACAGCCACAATTAAAAAATAATTATTCAAGAAATCTTACCTTTTATCAAGTTGGACTTACAAATCACAAATCCCGATAATACTTAGCCCTAATTAATAATTTATCGATCGATTATCAATGCCCATGTTGCAACATGAAGACACAATAGTACGCATAATTTTTTGATAAATATTCCAAATAAAAGTTCAATCGATCATCATCGGAAAATTAGGACATAGTCCTACATGTGGAGAACCACACACATGTTGTTGTGCCGTCGTTGTCGAGGTGGCCAATCTGATGATTTTCCCTCAACTTGGCGGTAGAGATGAAACGGCCACAATCAATCAATGAGTCAAGGAGGGGCTTCATGGACCGCACCAATATAGACCAATAAACATGTTTTTTTATAAATCCTGACTTTTAACAAGTTTCTGTTTCTTTTAAATATATCGGTTTAGTAGTGCATTTTTTTTGTTTCTAATGGAAACTTCTCACGCATGTCGCCCCACGAGCATTTCTCAAGTGAACACTTTTTCGCACCCGTGAATATTCCGGCCGTGAACATGCATGTTTTCGAGCCGTCCTCTGCATCTTTTAGTAAAAGAACGTACTTGGTTTCAAGCCCGTGGACATTTCCTCGAATATCTTTGAAATGTTTCTGAAACATGTAAACGTTTTTTTGCATATCATGATCATTTTTTTTGAACCTCATGAACTTTTTCTTGACCATTTTTTAAATCATAAAAATTTATCACAACGTGAACTTTCAAAGAAACATAAAAAAAGGAAATGGAAACGAAACCATAAATTAATAAAGAGAAACTAGAAAACCAAACACAAAACAAATAATGGAAAAAAAACTAGTGTAGCCACGTACCTTATTGGGCCTTTGTCCACCTTATATGTGGACTGGTGCAGGCTGGTAGCAAAATTATTCTGAAGCCCAACCACGCGCTACTTTTGGTTTTTGATGCAACCACACTGGAGCAGCACGTACGTACGTATTTCTAGATAGGCATCCTGGCGAAATAACGCTACACCTAAGATGATGAATGGCTTCTACTACAGTACTAGATTTCATAAGAGAACAAAATATGCGAGTGAACTGTGATGAACACAGCCTCTGATCCTGTTTGGAATTCGCTGCTATAGCGTAGCTAGCTCTGTAATTAAGTGGTTAATTAGCCCCACAGACGGTAGAGGAAAAAAAATGTATCGGTGGACAGGGAGATAGTGACGGGCTGACTGCAGCCATCGTGCTTAATTTGGTAGCCTGGCTAATTGAGATATATAAACCCTTGCGTCACTCATGCATGATGCTCACAATAAATAAGAGTAGATAGACATCAATCGACTTGATTAACAACTTGGGTCAAGCAATAATGCATACGCGCGCCATGATAAACTAACATCTCGTGCATGATAAACTAAGCAGCTCCAAACCGCGCGCTATCACTAAAAAATGATATGATGATGTAAATCTACAAGTACTGCCGAGAGACTAGAGAAGCACCACTGAAAACACACTCACACACACACCGATCAATGGCCGCATCTCCCGACGAGGACCACATGGCCGAGCCCGTCATCTCCACGCTCCCACTCGAGACACGGTTACCCTTCTTCCCGCTCAGGCAGTACGGCGGCTTCTGGATGCCCGAGCCGTTCATCAGGGGCATCACCGGCGCACGTGCCCGGTTCAAGTCGCGGCCCTCCGACGTCCTCCTCGCCAGCATCCCCAAGTCCGGCACCACCTGGCTCAAGGCCCTCGCCTTCGCCACGGTCCACCGAGCCGACCACCCGCCGCGCGACCTCGATCACCCGCTCCGCCGCCGCAACCCACACGACTGCGTCGAATTCCTTGAGATGGCCTTCGCGCTCTCAGCAACGGACGGAGAGCAGGACGTGTTCGCAGGGCTCCCTTCGCCGCGCGTGCTCGCCACCCATGTTCCCTACTCTCTCCTCCCGCCGCGGGTCGCGGCGGAGGGAGGCTCCGGCGGCCGGATCGTGTACGTCTGCCGGGATCCCAAGGACGCGCTCGTCTCAATGTGGTTGTTCACCAAGAAGAAGCTCGCGTTCGAAGCCAATGGTGGCGGTACTCCCGCGAAGTCATACACGATCGAGGACGCGTTCGAGCTCTTCTGTGACGACCGGGTCATATGCAGCCCGCTGTGGCGCCACATCGCCGGCTACTGGGAGGCGAGCCAGAAGCTCCCCGACAAGGTGCTATTCCTCCGGTACGAGGAGATGCTGGGTGACCCGGTGGGCAACCTGAGGAAGCTGGCCAAGTTCATGGGGTGCGTGTTCTCCGACGAGGAGGAGGCAGCGGGGGTAGTGGAAGACATCGTCGAGCTCTGCAGCATGGACTCCCTGAGAAACATGGAGGTGAACAAAAATGGGCGGCGGACGTACGTGCAGAACGAGTCCTTCTTTCGTAAAGGGGTCGCCGGAGACTGGAGCAACCACCTGACGCCGGCCATGGCGGAGCGTGTGGACAAGATCTTCGAGGACGCGCTCCAAGGTACGGGGTTCACCTTCGCAGTCACCGAGTCCGCATGAGCTGCCGGCCGTATGAGCAGATCATCAATCCAGGAGTCCACGAAAACACAGTGCGTCATCGATGGATGAACACGCATATATTTTCCAGAAACGAACAATACTGTATGCAGTCTGTTCAGTAAAATCTGGGATAAATTTCAATAAAGCTCGTGTCCTTTCATGTCTGAAACATTCGCTTCCCGTCGGAGCAGTACACTTATGTTCCACTTCCACGTTTGAACGGTGCTTTATTTTGATTTGAGTTCGATAAGTGATAACCCGACAAGCCTCACTGCGCTCTGTCGTGCTTGATTTGTGACAGTGCCCGAGTAAACCATATGGTCTCGTCCATAGACAGATCTCAGATTTTCATATCAGTTTACCAACTAGTAGAATCAACTTACAAGTTTCTAATTGGCACAAGTCATCAGACGTTCCATCAATTTGGTACAACAGTAAGTCAGTGACTTATGTCCATAGATGATTCAGACAACAGCTAGTCGTTTAAGTTTCCGTGAAACCAGTTATGAGATTTCAAGGCCCGGGTAAGAGTGGAACCGAAGACCCCTTCAAAACCAATACCAAAGCACGCAATAAGAATGTATATATCTTGTATATATGAAATGTAACACGGATCGTATCCATATGCTTTCTCATTTTCTTTTCCTCACTACTCGATGCACTTTGTAGATGACATGACGCAGTTGCAATTAACAAACAATTATTAATTGGCTAGATCAATTCAACAAAAAATTCCGATGATCAAGCTGGACTTATAAATCACAAATCTCGATGTTACTTGGCCCTAAATAAAAATTTATCAATAGATTATCAATGCAACCCGAAGATACAATAGTATGCATAATTTTCAGTTAAATATTCCAAATCAAAATCATCATGGGAAAATTAGGACATAGTCCTACAAGTAGAGAACCACACACATGTTGTTGCGTCGCTGTTGTTGAGGTGGCCGAGCCGCCTCTACATTTTTTAATAGAAGGACATACTTGGTTATAAGTCTGAGGACATTTCCTCGAATACCCTTGTAATATTTCTGAATCTTGTAAAGTTTTGTTTTTCGAATATCAAGAACATTTGTTTCGAACCACGTGAACTTTTTCTTGACCATTTTGAAAACCATGAAATTTTTTCACAATGTGAACATTCAAAGAAAAACCTAAAAATGAAAGGAAAACGGAATGGAAAATAAAACATAAAATGACATAAAATTAATAAAGAGGAGCTAGAAAACCAAACACAAAACAAGTATGAAAATTTTAAGAAAACCTAGTGAAGCCACGTACTTATTGGGCCTTGCCCACCTTACATTTGGACTGGCGGTCCAGGCGGGGCTGGACGTACGGTGGTTTCGTCAAAATTATGCGGAAGCCCAACCACGCGCTTTTTCATGCAACTACACCTTTTTTATATAACTTTTTTTTTACATTGGAGCAGCACGTACGTACGTACGTATTTGTAGATCGGTATCCTGGCGAAAGCTACACCCGATCCCAGCTGAATCAGCGAGTTCATGATTCACGCTGTCTCAAAAGAAAAGAAAAAAGAGTTCATGATTCGTGCAGGAAGATGGTCGTCTTGCCAGGCATACATAGGGAGGTGGAGGTGGACGAATGGGAGCGTTCCGCGAAGAGGATGTATGGATAACACGTAGCCATCCGACCGGTGAAACGAAAACGATGTGCGCGCGCGCGCGAGAGAGATTATCTCTAATCTTCCCACTGCAACCACATCGATCAGTTGCTTTCTTCCACTGAAAAATACTGTACCGTACATAGTCGATCGAGATTGTTATTTTTTACTACTCCGACAATAGGTCCATCAGCGGTTTCCATGCCGCATATAAGTCACATAATATGGTACGGAGTGCAAAATATCTTCAGCAATTATTTTCATAGAGTAAAAGGCCGGAAAAAGGCTCCGATACTACCAGGTTTGGGTCACCACACAAAAGGTACTGACATCACCCAGTTAACGATGTTCGTGAATTATAGCGTCATCCCACGCCACGATGTCATGCTTGTAGCCGGTATGTAGTGTTGGAAGTAAATCGAGAGCAAATGAGATAGACAATAGGGTGTCCCCTTAATTTATTGATATATATATATACAAGGTGAAATGACACCCCCTAGAGAAACCGGGTTCGTAAAGGAACCGGCATGGGAAAGATGCGTGACCGGAGGGACTCACGATCGTCCGTATCATATATACTAATAGTAAAGTACAATAGAGCGCTAGGCGTCCGATTCCTCATACGTACGCCGACATGCATGCATATGTGTGTCCCCATGTATGTCCGCTGATCTGGTCGACTCCATCAACTGTTGGGCTAGAAGCTAAAGTTATATTACTATCAATTTAATCTGAAAAGAGGAAAGGGAAATGAACTGTTGGGTTTATACTCTTCATTTTTAAATAATATAAGATGTTTTAGCATTTTTCACATACATATCAAAACAAAACGTATGTGGATATATTAAATACATGCGATCTGAAACACATAAACGCTATCCTTGACAATTTTCACCAAGTGGACGTGCGACGCATGGCATAGCACCAATGATGGACCGAGGTACCAATAGAGATCCTGATTGACTGGTATCTTCACACCCTACGTAAGGAAGGACGTAAGCTGAAGCTCGCTTAGATACGTACGTACGTGTCACGTGTGCGGGTTGTAAATGTTTGATAGGGAAATCCGAAGCAAGTGACGCCTATATGTACACGAGACACAAGTCCGGCCATCTGTCTAGCTAGCTCGAGCCGATAATGATTAATAAAAAGTTCATTGTAATTACCGATTATCGGGGCTGCTAGCTAGCTCCTGCCAGCGAGGCTGCATATATAGCAGGCACAACGGCCGGCTAATGATCGATTAGCGTGTTTTTCTTTTGAATTTTATCGATTAGCGTGTTGGAAGAATGGGCCTCTTGCTTTATTTCCAACAAAGAGAGGCCGAGAGGGGATAGGGTTATTGCACAGAACAAAAACCATAACTTTGAAACTGCAACACAAGGAGAATAAAACATGTGGTACGAGTACGTCCAAAACACCGGAAAACCTCATAGTGTTTTTTGATTTCCTCCTGAAATGAATTTCAACATCAGGTTCTGCGTTGCAAACGTTACCAAATTTCTAGTGTCTCTGCTCCATATGATAGGATATAATAGGTATTCCAGTACGGACTAATAATGAGCTCAAGATGTGGGAGTATACAAACCTAAATACGTTTATAGATATTTATAGCATACTAGTAAAAATGCCCGTGCGTTGCTACGGGCTGATAAAATAATTTAATTTTTACTTTTCACATAAAACAACTCTCTGCCCGTGTGTTGCAACATGTGATAAATTAAACATATTAATTGAATGATTTTGGTTTTTGAGAATCTTGTTTTAGGGTATACTGGTTTTCTCCTAGAATCCAATTCTCTTACATGTCCTACTATAAAACAATATACACAAAAGTAAAAGATATAGTGGCCACTTATATAATAATTTTCATTTGCATACGTTATGAGTATTCTGAACTATCTCACATATCATAACACATTATCTTATCAGACCGAGAACAAAATCAATCTCAAATTAAGAAAATATAATTGCACACCAAGCTATAAATGCACACCAAAATATATTCAAACTGAACATGTGCTTAAATGGAAAAAGTAGTAAAAAAAAGGCAAGTGAACATGAGGCTATTATATCGACGAGAGCAAACACCCGGTGATAACCTGTAATAAGAATGCAAACAAACCAAGTTAGGACATTTAGCGCCGGTTGTGGTACATTCAAATAATGGCGAGAGCTCAGTATCTTTTGCTTCGGCATGAGTGTTTACAGGTTCAGCTTCATGAGAATCATCTTCAAGATGAAGAAGACCAACCCACTGTTCAATAACTTGGAGAGAGAGATTCTTGAGCCATTTATGTCCAGAATTATACTTGACGCCACATGTAAAACAGTCTATGCGATATCGTTGAAGAACTTCTCATACCATTTGTTTGGATCGTCCTGCTTTCTCCCAATGGCCTTTTGTTCTTTGGTGAAGAAGCCAAAATTTCTTGACTACTTTTCTCCTGTTAACAATAATACAAAAGGATATGGATTTGTGGGTGGGGATACAACCTGGAGAGACGAAAGTATGAATTCAATAAGCCACCAGGTAACTGAATAGAAGTGTTCCATACTTCCATTGCCGCTGCATTGGCTAGACACATAATTGTTTCTCCAAGATTCCAATGACACTTACAAAATTCGGCAATATACGATTTCCTTGTCAGATATGAAACTTGTGAAGCTATGTGTCTAAGAGAAAGAAAGAAAAAGTTAACTCAGTCAGACCCAATAGACTCCACTACATTAGCTCTACATGACTGTTCATTGAACTTTAACCCAACAGTCTGTAGCAACACTCCACTGATTTTAATTGATTTGTTGTTACGTATAAACCTATACTACATGTTTTCATGTTTTCCCATAATTGAGTAGGACGTGAAGTAACCTGTTTATACTCTGCCCATTTCCAGACCAACAACCAGTCGAAATTAAGCGAATCCCTTGAACTGAAGCTTCGGTTGTGTTGTGCAAAGCGCTACCTGGTGAAGAGCCTGGTGATGCGCTGTTAACCAAGACAAATGGAAATTCGATAATCTCTTGTGGATGCTCCAGCAGGGTGAGTGCCTTCCCCGACCCTCCGATCGGGAGCACCTTGTTGGCCTTGTCCTGGTCTCCTGGTTGAAGATGCAGTCGGCGATGAACGAGGCGAGGTCCTCCTCGCTGATGGGCTTGCAGGTGCAGAGCTTACCATCGCCGAACATGACATAGGAACATGACGTAGGGGTTGCCCTTCTTGACGACCTCGACCTGGCCGCCGAGGCTCTTGAAGAAGGCGGTGTGGCGGACGCCGCTGTAGGTGAAGGCCGGGTCCCGGGCCGCCTCGGGGGCGAGCTCGTCCTCGAGCTTGAACTTGGCGTGCTGGAACTCGAGCAATGACTTCTGGACGCAGACGACCGAGAGGAGCACGTAGTGGGCCACGCGCGGCCTTCAGGGTAGTCTACGCGCCATGAGTCTCGCACCCTGCCGCCGCCCGCCGGGTGAGGCGGCGGACGGCGGCGTGGATGGGGCCGTGCGCGGAGAAGGTCGGCGCGAATCACATCGGGGTCGACAACGCGGGCGGGGGACATGTCAGCGACGACTTCCTCCTGGGAGTTCTTGCCGCGGATGCCGCTGCGGGGCGGGCGACGGTGAGCACGCGGTGGCCACGGCGGAGCAGCTCGCGGACCATGTGTAGAAGACGGCGTTGACTGATTTTTAACGCATGGACTGCGGGTTAATTAGATACAAGTTGAGGGGCTAAAGTGCAAAACAACCATGACGTACCGGACACCTTAGGTCATATTATATAGTAGAGATTATGAAACAGAGAGAGTATCTCCTCCGTATTATCCTCCGATCACTATTAGAAAATAGGGTTTTCGTTCGAGCCGAATTGGAGCAACAGTCTCGGTCGCTTCACGAACCAGGATTAAAGTGAGCATTTATCACGGTTCGAGTGGCTTGGACGACGGACGAGGCTCGGCAGGTACTATCAGTCCCGGTTGGAATGTGCCTCCAGTCCCGTGTATCCATTGCAACGACGGGTGTGGAGCGCGAACCACGTATGCCGCAAAGAATGAGCAATTGTGTTGGCCCATTGTGACGAAGGGTGTGCGGCGCGAGCCACCGATGTCGCAACGACGGCAAGTAGGATCTGCACGGTGGTAGATAACATAGATTTGCGGTAGCATCACCTTGCTAATGTCACAAGACATATTGATCATGAGCCACTTACTAGTACTTCAAAGTAAAGACTAGAGAGTTTATCACATTAATTATCGTACGAGTTCACTGAGAACCGAGATGCACCGGGGAGGTCCCCGTTCTGGACGGAACGGCCTGTTGCTCCTCCTGCTCGATCGTCCCCACCCACATGCCTACTTGTCTGCATGTTGCCTCGCGCCATCGACGCCGGCCGTACTAAGCTCCCGGCCGGTCCGCTCAACGTTATTCGGTCCCCGGCCGGCCGAGGCACGCGGCGGCCTCCCATGGAAGCAGCCGTCACGTCGCTGCCGGCGGCGCCGTGCCGGTGCCGGTGCCCCACGCCGCCGCATGTGCACGCGCCCATGCCTGTCCGTCGATCCGGTCGGGGCCGATCGAATCCAAGCTCAACGGATTATGGATAGACACGCCCTCTCCTTTTCATGTGATCGATCCTCGTTACGATCAAGCCATCAAGGCTCACTCGCGACGTGTTCGTTCTGCCATGAATGAGTTGAGAGCACCTTCACGAATCACGGGGGAGTAGTAGTAAAATTTCTTCCTGGAACCTTAACTGGGCCTTCTTTCGGCTGCCACCGTGCCGGACCCACATATGAGTCAATGACAGATGCAGCCTGGCGGCTGTGCTCCCAAAAAAAATACTGTAATAAAAATCAGTTTAATAAAAAAGTTAAATTTCATTCATGTTTAATTATATAGTACATAGTATTTGAACGCAATTTGAGCTGCATCTTCTAGCCCTATCAATATCCTAGATTCGAGGTCGTCCCAGTTGACGTCATCGCCCTCATCGCCGAGCTACAGGTAGGTGTAAGAAGAGGTGGCACGGTTGGTGGAGTCGTCGTCTTGACACAACACACAGATGGTTGAGGCATCACCGGAGCAGGAGGTGGCGCCACCTGCGCTGAGCTCACCCGGGTCACCATGAGGTCTGGGAGGTCCCTCTGGACGGTAGCCACCGAGTCGATGAACACGTCAGGAACAGGGTGTCACCGTCGTGCTTGTTCCACGGTAGGGACGACATGTGGTAGCCTACCGACAATGACATCGTGGGCAAGCGGCCGCACTGTGACCAGAGTCATGGCTCATGACGTCCGCGGATGATGATGTCGCCGCCAACTCCTCGACGACGTGCCAGTGAGAAGACGGCGTTTGTAGCCGCCACCTCCACGACGCGACACCGAGCGTCATGGCATCCGGGGGACACGTGCATGTGTGATGTGTATAGTCCGAGGGACACGGTTATATGAAATCAACAGAGAAAGAAGAAGAAGTGACTGATCACGGAAGAATCCTCTATACCTGGATTGGATCAAGCGACCATCCACACACGTAGTACCACTACGTAATTACCTGTGACTGTCAGACCGTGACGCTTAGCACCTTTCCGTCTGCCCGTACCATCGCCATCGCCACAACCTTGCACGCGTCCTTCTCACCATCCACGACGTGAACTTCTCCTCTGAGCTAAAAAATAAACTACACTCCGTTCGATTATCCTAAACTCCCCTCTTTAAACAAATTCATAGAAGAAAGGTTAAGCTAGCTACACGGCTACTCCCGGACACGCAAACGCTATCCTTCGAATTCTTCATGGCTACTAGCTAATTAAACAGAGTACTAGCTAAATCGCACGCGGATTGGGGCGAGGAATTGGTGGGAGCAATAATAGGAGATTATTAATGTTAATTGTGACTAACTCTTGTTCAAGTCTGATTCTAGCATTGTGTTAGGGCATGCACAATGGGATGACCCCATCCTTCTCTTATAGATGTCATGTCGGATTTTTGCTTACTTAGAGAAGAGAGAACACAAAGAGATGGGTCGTCTTCTCTTACCTAAGAATGATCTCGTAAAAATCAAAATCAATAATCAAGAGAATGCTATGTCCACCCTTAGTACTCTCTCCTTCTCGGTTTACTGAGCGCGATTCCAAAACCATGCATTTCCATCAGAGAGAGAAATACGGCGTGTAGGACTTAACTGCAGAATTAATTGCCGCTTGTTAGTCTTCTCAATTCTCTCCCTTGGCAGATTGTCGCTCGAAATTGAGCCTAAATTTTGCAGCGACCCCATCGGCGGGAGCTTTTTGCAGGCGAAAGTTTTGGAGCGAAACATGAGGGAAGAAGAAGGAAAGCGAGCTCGATCCGCTGGAATCGGTCTCCACCTCGAGGACGGTTCGGTTACTGGACGGAGGGAGTAATGAACGTAGTTTTCACGATTTATTAAGCGCCTTCGCTAACAATGCTATTTTCCTGCTCTTTCCTAACTGAACGAAGACCAATCCCGGAGCACCTTGGTCCTAGAGAAACCTCATGCATGCTAAGTAAACTGAGAAGGAGGGAGTAAGATAATTGCATGCTAAAATTTAACTGGTTTTCATTTATATATAAAGATATCATTATAAATACCATGAGTCATTTCGGACACCTCCCGTTGTGAACTTACCGCGTCTAGCTAGGCACCGCCACACTGCATGTCCAATCCAAGTAGCGCACGCCCCGCTCGCGCCCTCGTGTCCACCACAACGCGTGCAGCGTTCTCTGCATGCTCGACGCCGTATGTACAAGCGCTCGTCACGTCGCCGCCTACCCCCTCGTCCGACGTCTTTGCCCATCCTAGTCGGGCCCCAAGCTATACGATGATCGAATTAATTAACTTCAATTAATAACAGAAAAAGGAAAGAGAGACTAATAATCCTTGAAGATTCATCGACTGGATTGGATCAAACGCGCATCCAGCCACGTACGTAAACAAAAGCACATCCCCGCAATTACCTCGTTACCTGTGACATAGTGACTGTGACGTACACGTATGAAGATGCGGCTTATTTCCATGTACGAGTAGTAGGCTACAAGTAGCTCTTGCAAGACACGCGTCCTTCTCACCATTCGTGACATGTTCTGCTCTCAGCTCAGACTACCCACAATGCGGGTATTATAGGTGGTATCATGCATGTCATGTTGGTAAAATGATGACGTGTCACAACAAGTAATGAATAAAGAGATGGTAGTGACATCAGAGGTAGATATCGTAACATAACGGATTCCAATGCGATATGATTCTAACGCCTGATAAATGTAGTGTCATATGATACCACTCATATGTTACATTCGTGAAAGTAGTAGCATACATTGGCGGAGCTACCTTGTACCAAGGGGGTGCACAGACATCTGGGTAGTCTTTTCTTTTAGCTTGTAATTAGGTAAAAAATCACTATATGCACCCCTGTAATCGACGATTCGTGCACCCTGATGAGGCAAATCAACACACATTACATAGAAGTGCATCCTGATTAAGATTGCTCTAGCTCTGCCAACTGGTAACATAGACCATTATCATATGCATGATGTTGCATATGATATTGGTATACGATGCCCATTGTGACTAGTCTCATAGCTAAACTACTACCCTCTCAACATTCCATAAAAGACAGGAGGATAAAACTAATTACCCTCTAGTTTAGTTAGGCTAGCTCAGCTGCGCACGGCTACTAGCTCGCTATCCTCGGCCTTCTTCACAAAGCACTCGACACATGGCGCTCCCTCGCTCTCCCGGACCCACCATCCGTACGCGCGTGCAGACAGCTTCCTTTTCTTTCTCTTTATTTTATTTTTCTGCTCCTCCGTTCTCTCTGACGCCGCGTCCGTCTCGTCAAGTGGCGACCTCCCATTGGCCGGAGCACGCCCGGGCCCACACACACCCGAGAAAAAGGCCAAAACAGGGCGACGTGTCAAGGCGGGTGGGGCCCACGGGAAAGAGAAAGAGGAAAACGCAACCGGCACCTGTTGCTGTGGACACATGCTCTGCTCCCTCTCTTTCTGCTACTCTTCTCAATAATCATTCGTTAATCTCTGCTTGTCCGATAGTTGTTGTAAGAGTATTTATTGTTTAGTGTGTTCGTGTCGCCCATCCCGGGAAGGTCGTCTCACTCTCATCGACGTCGTCAGATACGTCCGGATCTCCTTCAGTTTACGTGAGAAATCGGAGGAGGAGCTGGGCTTAGCACGTACTGCTGTATTTAAAATGATTGGGAAATCAAATCAGGGACTGTATAAGTATAACACACTACGGGGATAATACAGGTGGAAGCATGGGTAAGCTACTGAGAAGAGCTTGTTTGGTTCATAACATCTGTTACTTTAAGAAGGCCTACTTTGATTTGTAACATTTGTAAAATACTTGGGTACAATTGAAATTCTGTGAGAATTTCCAGACTCCGTTTTATTTATAAGATCAGATCCCAAAGAAAAAAATCATGCAGGAATTTTGTAGTGTAAACTTCATAGTATGAGCTCAAACCTCATGAAAAAATTCCTTCACAGCCATCAAAGGAGCCTCCACTTCCTATAGGATTCAGCTAATTCCTTCACGACAATCGAATGAGCCTCCATTTCCCATAGAATTCAATTAGACACATGACATGTCAATCTTATAAGCTTCTATCGCTACATTTTTTCCTATCGCATAAATCATAGTAGCCCTAAATAAAAGCCGCAAAAATGTACGATCAAGGTACACCTCTTTTTTTCAAAATCTAACGCACACAAAAAAATATTGAAATCTCTAGTGGCACAATAACATGATAACTATACTTTCTCAAGTGATTTGACTTTTACTTTAACATGTTTATTAGTAACCTGATGATGTTTTTCCTATTCATGTGAACCAAACAACAAAATTTACGTAATTCCTATGTTTTCGGTCCTTGTTTTGCACTTGCATTTATATTTTTTTTGTTGCGTTTTTCTTATTGTTGTGATTATGGAGTCCTGCAGCCCAAACATGCCTTGCTATATTTCTTAGCTTCCATAAAGCAAGTGACAAATCAGCAGGAGTGTGCCACGGAGAGCACAGCAACTGAGCAAGATCAGCTGAGCAGGTGGTGGCGTGAAGTTAGCAGAAACGGTCGCCGGGCGACAAGAAGAAGAGAGAAAATTAAAGGCGAGGGTGGCCACGCGGAGCCCTCCGGCACCGGCAGCGACGGGAAGGGGAAGACCTGTCCGGTACGGCGCGCCACCCTCCAATCCCCTCCCCCCACCTCCACCTCTCTTCTTCCTCCCTTCCCCTCCCCGCACACCACACCATCCTTCTTCATCCTTCCTTCTTCCTCCTCCCACCACTCCTCCCCTACCTAGCCAGGGACACACCCTACGCCGCCTGAATCCTCCCACTGCCGCCACCCGTCTCTCTTTTTCTCGCTAGCTAGCTACCTGCCTGCTTTGGCTGCGGCGCGGGCCTACGAGGCGTTCCGGAGCCCCCGGCGTGCGAAAGGCGGTTTCTTTTTCTTCTCTTCGCTCGGGATGGCGGCGGCGGCGGCGATCTGCGGCGAGGACGAGTCGGCGCCGCGCGGGGACGAATGCGCCGTGGCCTGCGTCGACGAGAGGCTGGATCTCGGCGACGGGCGCGCGGCGCTGGTGGCGGGCGGGAAGCGGAGCGTCTACCTCATGGACTGCGAGCCGGTGTGGGGCTGCGTCGCCACGCCGGGCCGCGGCGGGGAGATGGAGGACGCCTGCGCCGCCCTGCCGCGCTTCGCCGACGTGCCCGTGCGCCTCCTCGCCAGGCGCCGCGACCTCGACGGCCTGGGGCTCGACGCCGACGCGCTCCGCCTGCCCTCCCACCTCTTCGCCGTCTTCGACGGCCACGGCGGCGCCGAGGTACGCCACGCGAAGATCTCGCTACAAAACTATCAAATTCCATCGTCTCCAGTTCAGTCCCGGACATAGAAGCCGCTAGCTAGCTAGCCCTCCCCATGATTTCGCTGACGATCTGTTGTTGGCACGCAGGTGTCCAACTACTGCCGGGAGCGGCTCCACGTCGTGCTCAGCAAGGAGCTGAGGAGGCCCGCCGAGGATTTGGGGGAGATGAGCGACGTGGACATGAAGGAGCACTGGGACGGCCTCTTCACCAGGTGTTTCCAGAGGGTGGACGACGAGGTGTCGGGGCGAGCCAGCAGGCTCGTCGTCGACGGAGAGCAGCGGGCAGAGCCGATCGCGGCGGAGAACGTCGGCTCGACGGCGGTCGTCGTCGTCGTGTGCTCGTCTCATGTTATAGTGGCCAACTGCGGGGACTCACGCATCGTGCTCTCACGCGGGAAGGAGCCCGTGGCTCTGTCCATTGATCAGAAGGTAAACAAGGTGGTTCTGTTGTGAGCATGATGGTGGTTCACTATTTGGGTTTAAATCTCATTGTGCTTGCTCTGTTGTTTCAGCCTGATAGGAAGGATGAGCGCGCGAGGATCGAGGCTGCGGGAGGCAAAGTCATCCAGTGGAATGGTTTCCGGGTGTCCGGCATACTTGCTATGTCACGATCAATTGGTATGCACCTAGAATTATCTTGCAGCACAAGTTATTTTTTGTATGTACAACGAATAAATACGACAGTGTCAATAAGGACTATAACGTCTGAGTTTGAAATTGGGGTCATAACAATATCAGCGAATTGGTCTGGTGTGCTAGAGGCAAATGTCCTGTTGCTTTGTTTTGAAATCCAGGATAATACCAGCACTTCAGGAATTAATCCTTGTGACTTGTTACATTACTCATTTATGGAACCTGAAGTACCCATTTCTTGGGTCTCACTTGTCGTAGTTTCGATCATTTAGGAAAGTATATGAAAGTCAAATTGGCAGTGTCAAATGGATCTAAAATATATCATATGGATCAGTATATGCAAACTTTTCTAGGTGCTGTCAAGTCCCAAGGGCCTTGTATTATTCTTGAACTTCTGTACTAGGTCATCTGTTTTGTAACATTATATATTTCCATGCTCTGTTTTTTTATTGCTCTTCATATGATGAAGGAAATCTTCACTTGAAATTATCAACCGTTTGAGTGTGACAATGTGTTTTTATCTGAGATATAAAGCATGTCAGGCTTAATCTTATGCAATCATATGTTACTTCTTGACTGCCTAGATGTGCAACTAATTCTGCTGTTGAACTTGCAAAATGAGGTTAGATGTAGCTCTGTGGTAGAATCAAGTATGAAGATATGATTAAGAAAAGAAGATGACATGTTAGATGTAGCTCTGTGGTAGAATCAAGAATGAAGATGTGATTAAGAACAGAAGATGCCTAGTATGCTGACATGATTAAGAAAAGAAGTCAGCTGCAAAGTAGAAAAGTCGTCTTTTATGGAAGCAATAAAGGTACCTTATGTCATGTACATGCAAGTGGCACTTGCAGCTTGGACCATGGCTTAACACTGCGTCTTAGTTGTATCTGTTTCACATCACTCGCACCATCAAATCAGATGCATAATAAAAACTTGGACATAATTGTTTACTCCAATTTCAACCAAAAATTTAGTTGAAGCAATAGTAGTTTAGCTGATTTGATTATGTGTTGGATAACATTTGTCCAAACTTGTTGCAACCTCTGCTAACTTGAACTGTAAATTGCTGATGCTGCAGGTGACCGATACTTGAGGCCATACGTCATCCCCAAACCAGAAGTTACAGTTGTTCCTCGGGCAAAAGATGATGACTGCCTCATTTTGGCCAGCGATGGGCTGTGGGACGTCGTATCGAATGAAGAGGCGTGCAAAGCTGCGCGCCGGCAGATCCAGCAGTGGCACAAGAATAACAGCGTTACGACATCATCGTCCGACGGAGGCGATGGATCCACCGATCCCGCTGCGCAAGCAGCAGCTGATTACCTTGCAAGGCTTGCACTGAAGAAAGGAAGTCAGGACAACATCAGTGTAATTGTGGTTGACTTGAAACCACGGAGGAAATCCAAGAACAATTCCTAACACTTCTTGAATACACCTGGACCATGATCTTTGCCCTAGAAACTTGACCCACAATTTTTTTGGTTGGGTTTCAAGAATTGTACATGTATATGCTAGATGTATTTTCAACCTAGGGGGTTACGATTAATTGTGTCCCCATTTTGCATTCATGTGATCAAATATTCTCCAAGACAGCTTCAGTCTCCAGCTCTGGCATGTACAAGGAACAGCCAAGAGGCTGAGATGACGATAAGATTAACGTACTGCTATCATCTTTCCTGAATTAAACATTCTGTATACCAAGGGGCTGAGATGACAATGTGTATACCACTCAAAGAATGTAGAAGAGATGTTGTAGGTGAGAAGCCTGTACACCTAGATATTCTTGGTGAAAATTCTTTTACATTGCACGGCTACCTATCTATTGAATGAAGAGAATATATACAGAGAATATGTACACCCTACAGCAAGTCACTTCTCTATCCTAGGCTGTGAGGCTCTTTGAAGAGAGGACTAACTCATTCCCTCCTTTGTAGTATAAACGAAAGGATTTGGTTTTCATGAATGAAGGGCAGCAGGTCACTCTCCACCGTCTCCTCGATGTTCGGCATCGACTTCGCGATGTCGTCAAGTGAAAAGGGTATGCTGCCAAGAGAAATGAAGCAACAGAGATGAAAAGGGGCAATGGTTCTTCCAAAAGGGGCACAAACAATGGAATCTGTGTTTTTCTCTTCTGGCATGATACAAACCTGGAATCATCATCCAGCAGGACTGAAAAGCTAGAGAGGCTATTTGATTCTTCATGCATCGTTGCTCTCATGCTTGATGTGAACTACAAACCATTAGGAAATGACGCGGCAGTTAACACTTCAGATGGGAGCAGGGAATCGAATTATGCAAGTGCGTAATCAATATGATTACACCGTCTCAGCCTGTCAGTATACCTCTGCTGAAATTATGTTTGTACCGTTCACGTCGTCCCAGTACATACCAACTATTCTCTCTAGCTGCTGTAAGCTGAGGGCCTGGACAGATGCTAAAACGGTTAATAAAACAAAGTTAATGAATAAGCCAAGCAAGTTGGTCAGCAAAAAACACTTACCGGACAAACATCATTGCGTATCTCTCTCCATGTCCTTGTTGGTTTGAGAGAAACGATCTGATGAACAATCAGAGCAGGAAAACATGTCAGGAAACTAAGTCACCTGCAATTCAGTATATGTATAAGGGCCACAAAGGTTGCCTTGAGAGAAATGAAGGAAATCAAACACACCAGGAAATCAGCAGCTTGTCTTATATGCCTTAATGCTTCCCAGGCTGAATCTGCAAGCTGTACTAAGACATTAGCAGACAGCATCTGAAAAATAGCCTCCATAATAATAATAAGATAGTGGGAAACCTCTTGAGCAACATCATTGCACCAATGTTTTAGTTGAGATAATCCGGCTCTAATATGTTCCCCGTTGCTAAATGAACAACACTCACGGCGCAAAAGGAGTCTGTTATCAAAATAGGAAAGAAAAACAAATTAGAGCAGCTTATACTTCGAAAATTAAAGAAAATGCCAGTGGAGGGTAAAATTACACTTACCTGTTAAATAACTGAACGTTCACCATAGAAAATACCTGGGTTAGCAACTTGTGGACTAAAATTGTTGGGACCTGGAAATATACAGATTGGACTTGCACTCACAATTCATAACTTTGACAAATGGATAATGCAGTGATGCTTGTATTCATTTAGGACGTACATGGTTGGCTATTAGCAGATACAAGTAGTTGTTGAGGATTTTCACGATGCCCAGCCAATGTGCGAGTTGGTTGTGTTGGCCCAAGCCACTAGCAGTTAATAGTGAGGCCTTTGCTTGGGAAGTTCTTGGATCCTAAATACAATAGTTACAGGATTCTCAGTACGCAAAGTTTCAGAGCTGATGATACTTTCCCTCCAGAGAGGAATTACCTGAATGCACAGCTCGAGTAATGGATTTAGCTCCTTCTTCAATTTGTCACTTATCAAGCCATACACCTTTTCAATCAGATCCACGAGCTGCTGCTTGAAGAGCAAAGCCGGATATTTTGCATCAATTTGGTGCACTCCAGTAGGATCATCCAACGACTGACCACTGAAATAAGCAAGCCCACTATTTGATGCCTGACTAGCTTGGAAAATCCTGTCATATGAAATTTTTCGTCTATATGGAGTTGAGGTTGCCCCCCTAGTGGTTCTGAACGATCGTTGCAGGAGAACTGATAACGTTGACAAGTTGGATAACCAATAGGCCAAGCTTCTTGTATCATGTTGAACCTTCAAGTAAAGAGGAATGTAAGTTAATATAAGAACAATACAGTGATCCTGGATTTCAGGTACTGGAAAATTGGGTACATAAAGCTGTCATGTATTATGCTACAAGGTTCAGGAAATATGCTTCTCAAGTACCAGTACAGTATGAGCTAAAAATGAAAAGAAATCAACAGAGGGCTACAGACCTCTGTTGCTGAGTTTATAGCTTGTAGGATATTGTCGAAGACACCTGTCTTTGCAACTTCAAACGATCTTGAATGAAGAAGATATTGGTATATTAGAAGAGCAGCAACAGGTTTGCTCCCGGAGAACCCCAGATGTTGGGTAATGTACTTGAGTAATAACTTTTGATCATCGTGGGGCTGCTGATGCTGAGAAGGGTTAAAAATCATTTTAGCAAATATGGAGGGGGTGGTAGGTAAATTAAGCAAGTATCAGCCAGCCTACCTGATATTTTTCACTAAGTACCCTTTGCATTTTCTCCCCGTTATCATAGTCCCTGTAGCTAGTCAAATCAGGGGCAGAGCCCTGCCATATTATTTTTTGTCAACATCATGACAGCTCGATCAAACCATACAAAAATTAAGAACTGATATGCAGCCATATGCTTGGTTAAACTACCATATAGGTTCTTGTTTCTGCTGGACCAATCGACGACTTGGTTTCAGCATATGGTACGGTGCCATTTAAAATATGACCATTTTCTGGACTTCTCTGTTGAAATGCATCTAATAATTCAGATGAGAAAATTCAACAGTCATGCAAATGGAAGCTCTATTGAAGACACATTACATGGATCATACTGATTTTTGAGTATGCAGCTTGAGATTTGGCGGTAGACGGAGTCGCAGTTGAGTACGTAGCTTGAGATTTGGCAGTAGACGGAGTCGTCGCAATCGATTGCTGACGAAGAGTGTGGTTTTCAGTCTCTAAGTTAGCTGATTTTCCTTCTAGCCTGTTGAGGTGCAATTATTCCATCTAAAGTTAATCACAGTAAATGGCATGATTTGGACAGATGAATTATTCTAAATGAATACCTTTGTATGGTGTCCTGAAGCTGAGCAATAGTCCTACTGGAATCTTCGATTTTCGTGATAAGGTCATCATTTCTATCAAGGAGGTCTTCATTTCTCCTTATTAGATCTTCATTTCTTCCACGAGCCTCAGTGAGCGCTTTTTTCACAGCATCACTTTCTTGTTTCTCCAGTACAAAGGAAGACAATCTTGATATGGCATCTACTTGAAGCCTAATTGGTGAAGACGTTAGTCTCCAGAAAGACAATATGATGATTGATAATGTGGTATTGTACTTAGTGCAAAAAACTGTACAAAGCCAGATAGGAAGTTAAAATACCAACTTTTGCACAGTATCTTGAAGCTGGTGGGCCTTGTATTCAGTATCTCTAACTTTCTTAAATAGCTCATTGTTTCTCTCCTGAGCTTCAACAAGAGATTTCCTAATGGCATCAGTTTCTTGTTTTTCAGCTTCCAAAGAAGCAGCTTTTACTTCTATGTCTTGTTTAAGCCTGTTTTTTTTGGCAGAGACAACTGTTTAATTTTATGGGTTTGACAATCAATAGAGTTAATTTCGCAAAATCTGCATATGTTGTACTATAAATATCACAAGATTAAAATATTAAGAAACAGTTCTGCAAAACTCCATTTAAGGTCACAGTGTATTGCAGAACTCCACATTAGGTTTTCTTGAAGAAATCAAACTGAAGTGAAGAAACTAAGATGATGAACTTGTATCACAAAAACTTTATCAAAGGTACATACGTATGTATAGTGTTTTGCAGATTCTCAATTTTTTTGTTGGTTTCACCGATTTTTATCATTAAATCTTCATTTTTGTGTTCAGTTTCACTGAGTGTTTTCTTAAATTCATCCTTCTCTCGCCTTTCAGATAGCAGCAAAGTGTCTTTCTCTGCATGATCGCCAAGCCTGAATTAAATCGACAAAGAAATGTCATTATTAA
The DNA here is from genome assembly GCA_026929855.1 of Poa annua. Lineage (NCBI taxonomy): Eukaryota > Viridiplantae > Streptophyta > Magnoliopsida > Poales > Poaceae > Poa > Poa annua. Next base: position 96,741,923 of record CM049431.1, on the reverse strand, counting down.
TATTTGCATCTACAAATGTGAAGATGTGTTAAGCATTGACACATCCAAGCACACATTAAGCACATGGGTATATAATACCTTTGTATGGTGCCTTGAAGAAGATCGATTTTCCTGTCAACATCCTCAAACTTCTTTAGTAACTGAGAATTTCTTTCTTGGCTTTCTTCTTGTGCCTTCACGGTTGCATTGTTTTGCTCTCGTTCTCTCAACAATAAAGCCTCCTTTGCAGATGCATTTTCTTGAAGCCTATAATCATAAAGTTGATTAGGAGGGATAGAGCATATGAATAATTTACTTGATATGATCTCATAAAGTTTCTTAAATAAGAACATACTGCCCAGAATCATTATTAACCTCTCAATAGTTAGCTGAAGCTGAAGATTATGCTTATCATAATCCTGAATTTTCTTGATTAACTCTTCATTTCTCCCTAGAGTTTCAGTCAGAGTTTTCTTGGTCGTCTCATGTGTTTGTTTTTCTGATACCAATAAAGCATCTCTGGTAGTAGCATCTTGTTCAAGTCTGCGATCACCAAAGGGAGAATTCACTATCACATTGTAATAAGAGGTAGAGATATGGAAATTGCATCCACCGAAAAGAAAGGTCCGACCTCTTAACGATATCTTCGAGTCGTTTTCTGGTTTCTTCGCAATGCTGTAACTCATTTACTAATTCCTTCATCTTTTTACGGGCATTCGATAGTTCTTCCTTGGTAGCATTGTTTTCTTGTCTTTCTATTGCCAATTGAGAGTCTTTATCTGCAATGCATTCTTCTAGTCTTTGCACAAGAAAAAGAAACATTATCATGAGAGACATAATATGGTCATGCGATAAGAGGTAGTCGGAGAAATGCGCAGAACACTATAGTTGGCTAAGAAGTAGTTGCTAAGCTGTTTAAACGTTATCAATATTTGTAAAGCAATGGAATCAAACCTGTTTACTGAATCCTCAAGCAAACTGATTTTCTTATCTGAATCCTCGAAGCTTTTCATCAACTCTCGGTTTCTCTTTTCAGCTTCAGCTAATGTTTTTGTTGTGCAATCCTGGTTTTGCTTGGTCTTCAGTAGCAATGACTCCCTTGATGTTGCATGTTTCTCAAGTCTAAATTCATTTAAGATAGGTAGTGTGTGTGTTAGCTCATAACTTGAAGAGACGAGTGGCTCTAGAGTTCTCAGAAAGCTAATGATGTTAATCTAACTGTAATGGAAATGAGACAAGAAATGGAAAAGAGACCAGAACCTCTGAACATTCCCCAGCAGCTTATTTATACTTCTCTCAGATTCATCAACTTTCTTAAGCAATTCCCAATTTTTCTCCTGATAGTTAGAAAGTGCCTGTTTGGTTTGATCATGCTCTTGCTTTTCTGCTACGTACAAGTCATCCCTTGTGGTTACATTTTCTTCAGACCTATATCCAGTGAAGAAAATGTTAACACTGGTTAGCTCGTAATACTGAGGCAGGACTAAAGGTATAAATTATGAGTGATGTCAGATTGCTGAAGAGCTGAGAAAAGAAAGTTGCGCAGACATATAGTACCCTCCCAAGCAATGACCAATCCCCTAGGATGTCCTAGACAAACAGGTTCTCTATCCTCGATATAGTACAAACCAAAGATTCAGCGCCATGACAGTTCTTTTGCATCCCTGAAATCATGTCTTAATTTTAAGCCTCTATTCCCAAAGTGGTATTGCAGATGAAAGTTATTTGTAGTTTACATAAGTAAGAATGACATAAATTGGAATAAACCTAAGAACATCATAATGTTGTTCGCCAAGAAGAACATACATTGGCAGAAACAAACATGAAGATTGGATTTGGATGAATGTGTGTGTTATATATTGTTAGCTGGAACATCAACTGATGTTCATATCAGTAGTAGAAGTATGATTACATTGAGTAAACAATGTGGCATGCGAGCTAAACCTCTTCAAGGAATCTTGAAGCATATCATTTGTCGTACTGGCATCTGTAAACTTCTTTTGCAGTTCTTCAATTTCCTCCTTTGCTTTAGCTAATTGTGACATGGTTCCAGTACCGTGTTGTTTTTCAGCTAGCAACGAAGTCTCCAATTTTGTAACAGTTTCTTCAAGTCTGTCAAATTGCCAGTTGACAAGAATAATCAGCATTCACATCCTTAAGATTATGATAGTCTATAATAACGACTAAAAACTTAGATGACTAGAAGAATTCAAGCTAATGCCAGCTATTGGGTGTAATCAAGCATACGAAAAAGCAATTAGAGGCATCAGGTAATACACCTTTCGATATTGTTTTTAAACTTAGCGATGTCCCTTTCAGCTACTTCAAAATTATGGAGTAATTCCTCATTTTCTCCACGAGCTTCAGTGAGTGATTTTTTGGTTGCCTCACTTTCTTGCCTTTCTAACAGTAAAGTGCCTTCTTTCTCAGTTAGACTTTCTTCCAGCCTGTGCTCATGAAGAAGAAAATACCACAACTATAAGATTATTAAACAAACTAACAATCTGGTAGCCAAGAAATATCACACCAATAATAGTTAGCCGATTATAAGACTCTGTTTGACAAGGATTATCTGCCTTGCAAAACGAAAATGACCTTTGCACGGTAGTCTGAAGCACTGCGGATTTTCCATTAGCATCTGCAAATTGTCTCAGTAGTTCTTCGATTCTCTGGTGTGCTTCACCGAGTTCCCTTCTGGTTGCTTCGTTGTGTTGCTTCTCCATCATCAGTGACGACTCCAGTTCTGTCACAATCTCTTCAAATCTGTATCAAAATGCCAGCACATAAACAAATAAGAACTGTGGGAGAAAGATGCGGCTCTCAATGGCTCTCAAAAACTTGCAGCTGGGGAAAGGATCTTTATAATAAACCAGATTGAAGTTTGTGTATCCAATTCCGGATAAATAAATGTATACGCATTAGCGCATCATCATCCATCAATGGGTATCGAGCATATGCACATAGTTCTTCATTTCAACCAGCTTTGCTTGGAACCAAACCTGCCACTTTGTCCTACTAAGGTCTAGTCACCCAGCAACTAACCTTTTCCCAGTATCTTTAAGCTGCTCGATGTTTTCATCTGCAACCTCGATTTTCCTATTCAGGCCTTCACATCTTTCCTGAGCAATGACAAGTTCACTCTTTGCTGCAATGTTTTCTTCTCGTTCTCTTGATAGTAGTTCCTGTCAAAAGCACAATCGTCATCCAATCAAATATCATGAAATAACTGAATAAGTTAACTGTAACACCGAAACAGGAAATACTGCCACGCAAGAAAAATGATACATGGAAACACTTTATAGTCATACATTGTTAAAAAATAATTTATAGCCGTACATATTTTATTCAATTGAAACAATGAGTTATGCAATCCTTAAAGCCATCCAAATTTGTACTGTTCCGAACTTCTAAATGCGTTGAGCATGGGGATAAGTACCTTCATCTCTTCAACTTCATTAGTCAAATTACTGATTTTTTCTCTTTCTTGAGCTAGAGCTTCTTCAACAGCCTTTTTGGCGGATTCTTTTTCCTGCATTGCTGTGGCTTCTTCTACCCGGTGCTCCATCTCACAGAGGGCAGCCTGTAATTCAGAAATTTCTCCTGCTTTGATCTTCTCTGAATCAGTCTGAAAATAGACATAAGTGTGTCATTAAAGCGTGGCCAGATAACTCAGCAAGTCGGCATCATATTTTCTTATCTGAACAAGCCTTAATTCAAGGGGACATTGTTTACCCGCAGTTTCTTTTCTAAACCTAAACGGCTTGTTAACTCTTCCACCTGTTCCTCAAGTTTCTCCTTCTCCAACTTCAGAGCTTCTGTATCTCTTGCAGCCTACAAAAATTATGCAACAAAAATAAAAGGTTGCACAAGTAAAATAATCAACAGAAATTAACAAAAATGCAAGACTGCTTAACTACCATTTTGAGCTTTCTGAGTTCTGCTCTAGCGACACGTCTTCTCCATGCACACTGATAAATCAATACCGATCTCTTCAGTTTAAGATAATTTGAATTGTCTCTGTGACAACGCCACCGAGCCTGCAGAAAAAAATTATCAGAGTACAGAGTGACGATACGATAAAAAAGATAAATAGAAATGCTTATAAAATGTTAGGAGACTGAATTTTTAACTTTCTCCTCAGTAAGGACTGATTACTAGATCATTCATCATAAGCTAGATGAGTAACATAGTTTAAATGATACTCAATTTGAACTGCCAAATCATCTTATATTGAGGAACTGATGTAGTATGTTACAGTCAATTCCCTTATATGAAAAAGAAAGAGAATGAATCAATAGTCTACCTGGATCTTGATAGAAGCTTTATCTTGTTTTTTGTGAATATATTCCTTGTAAGCACCAAAAGCCCTCAATCCTGTCTGCAATGTAATGGCTGAACATCGCAGTTTAGAATAAGACTTCATTGCAAAGTAGCAGCAGACACTTTTCTGTATTTTCAAAGCTGCAGCTTGCTTTCTCAGGAGTACACGTTGCTTAAAAGCCAATAGTGCTGCAAATGATAAGGGAACTCTTTGTAAGTATGTGCTCCACACATCCACCATTGCTATACTGATGTCAGGACAGTCTCCCGCTAGAGATATCATACAGTGCCTTACCTCTAACAATAGATTGCATATCTACAGATTTGGTGCGCACTGTAAGGAATCTCTTACGAGCAACATGAGTGCGAAATCTACTCTGAATAGCTCTAGCTGCTTTGTTCCGTACTTCAGTTCTTCTAGCATCCAATTCAGCCATCTGACCAGCTCTCAAGAAAACCTTAGTTCTTCCTATCTGTCAAACAACAATTATTTGAAATATTTTGAAAAAGATCATGACTAAACAGGCATTAAATATCCTTTTGGTATGATGCATGCATATTCCTTCCATGCAATCTCATGAGACAAAAACAATAGCCATTTACGTTTTATATGTTACCAGGGTAATATCTAGTGACAATCTAATAGAAATCAAGTAATTCTTAAGTTGGAGTGCCAAATGATCTAAATCTACATGAAATTTTCCCATAAAGCTGAGTTATGATCTCATACAAAACAAGTTTTCAAGTTTAAAGCATGGTGCTGGTTTTCACGAACATCCCCCCATCCTTTATCACCACAGTAAGAACAAGCATCTCATTTTTAGTCCCCTGTCTGTTTTGCAAGATGCAGAATAAAGAAAATGTGATAAACTGCATATATAAAGAAAGGATTCATTCTGGTAAAAATATGCTTCACCTGATAACCCTGGAGTCCCATTTTGTCCAAAATCTTTTGGCAGTTCACTTTTTCATCGTTTCTATCAGATATCATAAAAACAGTTATAAATGCAGGCCACAGATGATAGAATTAATAGGTGTTTTTTTTTAATATCAAACAGGTCACACACCTTCCTTTTAGAAGTTCAGGCGCAAGGATGTGAAACCGGTGAAGAAAATCACGAAATAATTTGCGCGTAGGGTATCCAGCACAGCTGATTCTGATAGCTTCAAGAACACCCTGAAAGGGTGAAGAATCATTAGGGATATACAGTGGTAACGAGCTTGTGTGAAACATTGTGATGAGTGTTCCTTACCGAACATCGAAGTTGCTGCAGAACGTTAATGTTATCAAACATAGCAGGTTTCAGAAGATTATTTGGCTTAACACATCTAATGTAGTGAGGTTCTGTAGAACTCAATGTCTCCATTAGTTCGTGTAGTTGCCCCTACAAATTACATGGAATAATCAGACATTGCAATCATAGCATACATGAAAACAGAAGCACAGTTGAGCAATGGTCATGATTACTTCATTATGTCTATCTAGTAATACTCATTCACTTACTAAAACATACTTCATCCTTTTTGGAGACATGCATGTGTTTGCTCATTATGTTCAATACATTTTTTATTTAATGTTTTGCAAAAACTCAGAGGACATGAATATTTTCTGCCTGCAGCTAAACCACGTCATAGAACAACCATTTGACTTGTCTTTTTTATGGGGACAGTACGGAAGTAAACTAAACTGAGAAGTACAACCTCCTTTCAAAAATGTTTGCATTTTGATTTGATGTGCGAACCAAGGTATTTACATGATTGCCCTAGCTACAAATTTGCCGTGGAATGCCCCCAATAATATATTCTGCATAGTAAGTGTAAGAGGCTATCAAAAATAGCGTGCACTAAACCTCAAGAACTAAAATAGGACTTTACCTAAACTTGGAGTCTAATAATGAGGAAACATGTACACAAGAAACAACTAGCAGAGTCATACCTTGAAGCGATTAGCGATTGATGACTTTGACGATTTCGTGTTCTCCTCTGGTACTGACGGGAATAACCCTGACACAAAGGAGCACTTGGAAGCATTAAGCAACTCTTCATGTTCTAGCACCACATAATCTCTGTTTTTGTCCAGGAAATGATCAGACTGATACGTTACCTGTAAAGGAAATTAGAAGATTGAAAGGAGTTAAATAAATTTAATGCAGAAGCAAAGAATGATGTGTTCCAACAAATGCTTACATCTCCCGCATAATGTTGGATTGTAAATGCAGTACGAGAAAGCTTCGGTTTGGTAAACCTTTTGTTGTTCTTGAATTTCTCATATAGTTTCTGACAAAATGATTCATGCGTGCATTTCGGGAACATACTGATGCATATAGGATAAAGAAATGAAAGAATCATTGTTAGAAGCATCAAGATATTCATTTGTAGAAAAAGATCAGATACAGAAAGAAGTAATGTTGATCACAAACAAGGAATCAATATTTGCAAGCTGCTGGTTACATGTAGTGTAATAAAATAATACATCAGACTCACCATGCTTCGTCAAGAAGTGCAATAATCCCACCAGGTTTCTGAAAAATGAAAAAAAGATTGAGTTTATGAAAAAAAAAAGATGATGACAGACAACTATGAAGCATACACTAATATGTTACCCACTGACTCCACATACCACGGCTATTCCTAAACCACTTATCTTGCGCAAAACTACTGGTGCTTATGATGAGCAGCCTATCATGATAGATTAACAACTCTGAGATACTCCAAAGGCAGCAACTCCAAGCCTCGAAATCAGAGTACAGATCCTTGATATCAAAGCACAGTAGCAGTGTGCCAGTGTTCAAAGAGAAATAGTGATCATTGTATTATACTGTACCTATTTGGTACTGCAACTGACACTCAATGAGGAAAAGATATGTTTATGCCTGAATTACATTCAAGAAACACCAAATGGTCAATCTATAAGTCAATCAGTATCAGACTACCGCGACGAATAAATCTCAAACCCCAGTATTTTGGCTTGCTGACAACGACCATTGTAAGACTGCAGCACATATAAAGTCTAGTTAAGCAGCCCAGATAAATTAAATGCCATATGTGCACATACCCGCTCAATCAAGTCCAGCACATCTTGGTTGTCAACAAATTCTATGTAACTCCAGTCGATCTGCTCTCTATTATACTCTTCCTGCTCCATTTTGAAGACATTCTGTAAAGATAACACCACCTAATTAAATAAACACTAGAAGCAAAGATAAGTCCAATAGTACAGACTATTAAGCAAGTGTTCCACATGTACCTGATTAAAATGTTGTTGAAGTTTTTCGTTGGTGAAATTGATGCATAATTGTTCAAAGCTGTTTCCATCAGAGAATTATAAAGACATGAGTATGAAACTTCTATAAATAGTCTTCAATGGATATTGGATTAGTTTAAGAATTCTACCTGTTAGTCTTGAAACTTTCAAAACCATATATGTCAAGCACCCCAATCAAATGTTCTGAGCTTGCATCTTGGCCTATTGATGCATTTAGCCTGTTTACAAGCCTGCACAAGGTACAACTATATATACTTACAGAGTTCGGTATGTAACTCGGGAATGAAATGCAATGCCATATTCATTACCAGTCAAATAGTCGACAGTATATTTGTTTTGCTAAGCCATCCCTACTAACAGTAGCAGAATTAGGATCAACTACTGTGGTAATCACTCCTTCTGGTGTATTTATTTTCCTCTTTATCAGTGCATTCTCCAGCTTCTCACAGTCACACCTGTAATAAGAATTCCATAATGTATACGTATGAACATTAAAACCGAATATTCGGAATAATAATTATACAATAACAGCGTAGACATTACATCAAGAGCTCTGCTGCTGCATTCAGATGGAACCTAGCTTTATCATCCTTCAATACAGATGAATCCGCATCTCTCCCTTTAACAAAATTGATGTTCCCAAGGTGAAGCACAACAGCAACAACCCGAAATGTAGCCTCCTACATCATATGTTACATGAAAAGGTTATATAGGTATCCACATACAGAATCCATTATCAACAGGTTCATAAATTTAAGGGCAAAAACCTGTTCCTGCTCAGTTATGCCAACTGTATTCATCGCACTTCTTGTTGCAAGATACTCCTCAGCATCACTAATTCCATCAACTTTAATGCAAGCAGATTGGTTGAGATAGTGAAATGACGAAGGATCACCCAGCTTATACCTTTTAAGGTCCTGTTATTAGGGTTTGTTTATCAAGAAATTATGTGGAGACTCAGCTGACCAATCACATTGAGTTAGAAAAAATACCTCTGATGGTGCTGAACATAGGAAGTAAAAACAATGATAGTTTCTCTCTGGACTATTGATTTGGCAAACTCGGGATCTCTCAAGCAAATATGTTCTAATGGCTGCGCCGGATATCTTCCCGCTCTTGTCAAATTGGATTTCAACAAATTTCCCAAATCGACTTTACCATGTTGTTCAAAATGTAAACAGGTCGATAAGCAAAGTATGAGTGAAAAGGAACAAAAATGATGCGTTTGAGAACATTCCATTTATGTCCAATAGTTACATTGAAGGGAAAATAAGGAAGAATTAACCTGATTACGTGGTTATAGACTTAAGTATGATAACTGGATAGCTTTTTAAGAAATTATCTCCCAAGACTCAAGCGGTCAGTGTATTAAGAATACCTTGAGTTATTGTTCCGAACAGTTTTTGCATTGCCGAATGCTTCAAGGACTGGATTAGACTGCAATGACGCAAAATGATACAAGAGATTAGTTGCAGGTGAAAGTACTACCTATGCATATAACATCACCGCCTTCACTACATTTTGAACAGACAGAATATTACCACGAACAACAAGAACGAACTGTAAGAGTTATGATTCCTAACTTACTTCTAGAACTTGTTGTTCAACTGTCCTCGCTCCAGTTCTAGATCGTCCACCCAAAAATGCTAGATATCTCATAAGCAACTTTGTGGTTTCAGTTTTACCAGCACCACTTTCACCACTCACCAAAATGGAGTTACTCTTTCCTTCATTCATCATCTGCCTGTTTCCTTATTCAAAACAATGTCACAAGAGGTACCATCAATATTGGTACTGTCCATGCAGTATTTATGTTAAATAAACTATCCATCAATATTGTTATAGGCATTCACCTGTAAGAAACATCCGCAATTGCAAATACATGAGGATCAAGCTCACCAAAATTTGCACCTTTGTACTTCTCCATAGTACGGGGTTCAGCAATATGAGGCAGCCTTTGGAATGGATTTATTGCAATCAAAATACTACCAGTATAGGTCTGGAACTCAAAAAAAAATAGTGCATTAGAAAAGTAAACTCTTTTGTGCTTTCAATTTTTTTCTGGTTATACAAGTGAATAGCACACACTCACATAAATTATATTTTTGGCATATCTCAGAGCAAGATTGTCTAAAACACCTGGCTCATGCAAGTATGACAACCGTGTCATGTCATCAATTCCATCAATAAGAGCTTCTGTGTCCTTTGGATGAATGTCTGATATGTTCGCGGTAACCTGGTCTCAGAAAATTGAATTTTCAGGACTAGAAGCATATTAATATTGATCCATGATCATAATACCAAACTGAAATATAAATGGGACATTCTGGATATGTACTATGTGTTTTAGGTATGTATTGGAGATAAGTATTGTTGCTGCTATAATAATTACGATACATATCTAAACATGGGCATCTGGGAAAATATACACTACAGGTGGAAGTGTTGTATAAGGATACCTAAAAAGGCTAAAATCTGTAACACCTATTGAATGATGAGTGCCTTTGGTAACAAAAAAACCAGAAATGTAGCCCATCATGAACAAGAAAAGGGCGCATTTGGACAACACAGAGAATCATTACTGCAGCAGGTCGGTAATAGCTGGCATCAGCCACACGCCCACACATACCATCTTTCCTTTGGTTGTGCGGACATGGACATTTTGACCTTCAATTTGGAAGACCTCGCCATCAATCCAAGCTAAATCTTTATCCTCCAGCCATATATGGGAGCCCACAACAATGTTTAACGTGGCAGCCTGCACATGTGGCAAGTAGGAGAAAATAATAGGTCAGAAAAAACCAACTAGTTCATAGGTACAATGGATGCGTATTTCTGTCTATATTGGCATTGCAAAGAAAATCTGAAAACACCATTAGAGACATAGCTTAACATATATGAAAAGCAAAATAGCACGAGTCATGGGTCATCGTTGACATTGGCCATCCTTTGTGCAGTCAGCCTATGATTCTATGAATGGCCTGTCAAATGATGAAACTGAATCAACCAACTCAATCTGGAAACTTCCAGTACGCCAACACTAACAGCATTGTCAGGAACGGAGAAAAGCAATATTGCTTGATCAAATTCAGGAAATCATCCCATCCAAAAGCTTCTTCTCGAGTGCACTTCCAGTACGAGCAAAACGAACCGAGTGTTGAGTAACCAGAAGTGCATTTTCAGCAAACAGCTCTGCTTCCTGCAGCTTTGAACTGTCCCCAACACATATCAAACACTCTTATCATAAACAACAGCACAAAATGGGTCCATTCATGGAGCACACACTAATAAGCAATCCTAATCAATTCGTTTCCCGTGCAGCACACCCGTCGAAACGAATCGTCTGGGGGCACGCCGTTATTTGATCAGCGTGCACTGAGTTTCCCACGCAACATTATTATCACACAATTATTCCAGCCCAATAAACATACTCCCTCCGTTCTAAGTACAATGCAGCGCAAAGAGCTCACCATGGTGTCACGCGCGGGAGGGCCGGAATGCTACGATCATGCAGGATTGATGGGGGATGAACCGAATCGTCCTCCCCGGTTTGGCGGCGGCGGCGGCGGTGTCTCCCTCCGTTGGGCCGCTCGCCTCGCGGCCGCGGGGAACAGCCCGAGCCTGAAGCGCTCCGCCTCGATCGGTCGTGCGGAGGCGCGCAATGCCGGCACACGCGGCGCGCGGGCGGGCGGAGGGAGGCGAGCCGGAGACGGAGGGGGAGCGGGAGCGTGGTGGGGCGCGAGGCGAATCCCATCTATTTTTGGCAGTTGGGGGCATGGGGTGGGGGTGGGGGAGGAGGAGGACGACGAGCCGCCCGCAGCGCCGCCACCGGCGCCTTCGCCAAAAGCCACGGTGGTGGGAGGGCAGGGTGGCGCTGGCGCTGTGCGGCCGTGCGGGCATGTAGGGTCTCACTCTCGCACGGCCGCACGGGGACGAACGAATTGGAGGTGCCAATTTTTTTGAAATGTCGCTGCACGAGCGAGCAAGTATGATTTATTCCAGTTTGGAATTGATTGTTAAATGGAGTATGACCCAAAAAATGTGTTCGAGTTTGGACTAAAGTAAATCCACCTGCCAAGTTTTAGATGTTGATTTAACCATTTTTAAAGTTAATTATAGTGAATCCACTCGCAAAACTAAAAGACCATCAAAACATTATTTGCTTTCAATAAGTCTTCTCTGTCTACGTGGGAGAACCCCACTACAAAGAATTCTCTCAACATGCAAGGTATCCACATCATCAAGTCTCTAATTTATGTATCTAAATGGGATAACCCCACTACAAATAATTTTCACAACATGCAAGATATCCACATCATCAAGTCTCTCAAAATATCTCTTCATATTTTGATGATATGTTCGTTCTCATATATTCCGCAGCAACGCGCGGGGAATCATCTAGTATACCTAATGATACACACATGGTCATGGATAATCAACTCATATTGACGACCATGGATCAAGTTATCACACCGAGCTAAGAAATTAAGTATTACGACAGAATCACATCGAAGAAATCATAGTGGATTATCATCGAGCTCTATGGTAGCGAAGGAACAAGTTGTTGACATATTCGCCAAAGTGATAAGGAAGGCTTTTTCTTACGATTGACAAGAGGGCATTTTGTAGAGGAGCAATATGATGATACAATCTTCGTTCGTTCGTAGTAATGTGTTGGTGCACCAATTGGGAATGATGTGCACCGTGTTAGGGGCAGCATTTCGCCACAACACCACAATATCCAAATAAGTGTGTGAAATAATTGACACGGAAACATATAACTAAAAGCTTCATGTACTGAATCTCCATGGATGACATAAATAAAAGTGTGTCATGTCCTCTCTTCACGTGATCAATCTACATGCTTGGTACGACTTCCCCAATATCATCGCATCACGAATGGTGAAATCAAGAGGGGCGGGATGCGCGTCCTCTAGAATGATTGGAACGGAAGTTTAATGTAGGCACTTACTTTCCAGAATGAGACACAATGCGCCCACACTCATGTAAACCTCTCTGGGATTTTCGAACTTGTGAATTTTTAGAAACAAAAAAACACAACAAAACCCAGTGAGATATTATACAGTTGAGGAGGATCATGATTACTTGCAAAATCCCATTGAAATATAGGACTGCTTGTGTCCTACAAAAAGAAATGCTAATAACATGACTCTGAATTTTGGGAAGTTTTGCAAACCCTCATGCTCATTGCTCAAACCCCACGAAAGGTGTATCCCAGGTGTGCACGGTCATGTCGTACTGGTATTAATGTACTACTGTTTGTTACATTTCCGGCCGGGCTCTTTCAGCCAATTAAGCTCGAGGGCTAACAATCCGAAGAATTAAACCTCGTGAAAGATCGAGCCGACACTGACTGCAGTACAAGAACACTTGGTGGATCGGTACAGGACCGGGAGAGGAGAAAAGATCGAGCTATGTCGATCTCAAAAAAGCCCCAACCTGATCGATGATAATCACTGGCGACTGACTACTAGTGGCTGCCTAGCTAAGCTTGGCCGTACGACCGATCGAGAAGCCCCGCCCGTGCTGATCTCGACGGCCGGCTAGTCGAGCGAGCCTGGCGGCGGGTGGGTGCCGGCGACGAAGAAGCGGCCGGAGGCGGCGTCCTGGGTGGCGTAGTAGACGGTGCTGGGGCTGACGTGGGTGTGCGTCCCCTCGTACGTCGTCACCACGTACGCCGGGTCGTCGTTGTCCCGCTCCACCCGCTTCTTCACGACGCACCCTTCCGTCGAGCACCGGTAGTAGTTCCTGCGCATATATAGCAAGGGAGCAGAAGCACATCAGTTCTCTGAATCTCGCTCGCCCGATCGTCACTCGTCAGACAGCAATGTGTGTTGATAGATGAACTGGTGATCAAATTGACGCAAGCAAGCGTCGATTGGATGTTGCTAATTACTTCTGTTGTTGTTGTGAATGGTGAGTTGGTGATTGCTGAATGATTACATTGGGGGTGCTCTGCCATTGGAAGTACCTTGGGTTGGGGCTGTTCTTGACGGACTTCTTGCCGTACTTGCGCCACTTGTAGCCGTCGTCCAGGACCTCCACCTCCGTCCTCGTCCGGAACGCGATCCGCTCCGTCCGCGGCCTCTCCACCGCCGCCGGCGCCTCGGCCGCGCCCCTAGCGTGGGCGCTCGCACCGGGGGGCATGCCGTCCTGCACCATCGGCGCCGACGGGCCGTTCGGCGTCGGCGCGGCGAACACGGCGCCGTCGTCGAAGAGGTACTCGGAGATGTCGAAGTGCGCCGCAGCGGGGTCCGCGATCGGCGGCTGAAGCAGTGGCGCCTCCGGCTGCACCGGGGAGGCGCCGGGCGCGGCGGAGAGGCTGGACGCGGGGCTGGACGTGCTGGAGCTTCCCCCGTGGGACTGGGAGTAGTACGATGACATCGAAGGGGGGGAGGATCCGGAGGAGAGGAAGCAGGAGAAGGCGTCGCCCGCCGCCGCCGCCGCCGCCTGTTGGTAGAGCACTCGGACTGCCGCCATGACCGGGTGCAAGACCGCCGCGCGCGCTCCGTATTTATAGTTATAGGTGCCCCCAGATCGCCGGTGCGGTGCCGCTGCATGGATGCTGGAGGAGTGGGGATTTGTACTGGGAGAGGGCTCTCGTAATTTTTTCACGGCGGGCTTTCCGGTGAGGTTCCTGGCAGCGAGAAGGTTCGGCGATGGTGGTTGGGTTGCCGCCCGCCGCCGCAGGCTTGTCAGCTCGTGCCCACTTACTGCCTATTTGAGCTCGTGCCCACTGAGAGCTGGCTGGGTCGGGCGAATTGTCTCCGGAACAAAGACTTGAAAGGTCTTCGCCACCTAGTGCCTGGCCTCCAGTGTGGCATGTTTTTTTTATTTTTTTGTCCCCTCGATTCAAAGCAATCAAGCGATCAAGATTCAAGCTGCATTCTTCGTTTGAGTACTGCTGAATATTATTCCCAGAACAGCTTTACTTGACGTGGAAAGCAACATATATATTCAAGATTGGTCCACCATGCCCAAATATTGCATATATTGCTCAGCACCGGTCCTGAGATTTCCGTGACCCCGGGGCGAAACTAAAACTTGGGGCCCTAATTGTAAACTCTGCGGCGACGACGCGCAATCCAGCACAGCGGCGAGCACGAAACGACGTCGTGGCAACGACTGAGTCTCGTGCACGGCGGTGTTCTGAGATTGGAGATGGGATCGTCTAACGGCTAGCGTTCACAAAGTCATAAATCATGAACATATCTAAGAGGAACATACGAGACGGACGCAAGGCGGCAAGAACAGAGGCGGCGCGATCGCTCCCGTGCCTGGGAATTGTGATCGATCGCTGGAGTCTTGGACCTTTAGATGCAAACGGAAACAAAATCTGCTCCTTTTCATGGGCTTCTATAGCTGGCCGGCTCATTTTAACTTTTTCTACTAAATACATTATACTTATCTACGTATCTATATAAATATATATACAGTACAACATATGTAGGATGGGGCCCTTGGATTTTGGGGGCCAGGGCGGCCGCCCACCCTGCCACCCTCCAGGGCCGGCCCTGATATTGCTTCAAGTAGTTGAAATGAGTTCATGTCGTACTAGCCTCACATTCTTCGTTTGTGTACAATGTGATGAGAAGACTTTGTCGACTCAACCTTTGCATGGTGCCATAAAGTTTTAGTCGGCACATAAAATTGGATTGTAAGCAGATAGATAGATCATTTTATTCTAAGTGACGTATATTAATTTTGAACAAATGGGATATGTGGATTTAGAAGGGCCTTGGTGGGGAACAAATGGGATATGTGGTCTCACTTGTGCCTTAGATTGATGCAAGTGACGTTGAATAATGTTCCTGATTATTTTAAATGGAATCTGAACAAAGATGAGCAATTTACAGTTAAATCGATGTATGAGGACCTGATGAATGGTCATACTACATATTTAGAGACTTACCTTTGGAAATTAAAAATACCGCAAAAGATTAAAAAAATTATGTGGTTCCTTCATCGTAAAGTCTTGTTAACGAAAGATAATCTTGCTAAGAAGAAGTGGAAAGATAGCTTACATTGTTCCTTTTGTGGGAATGATGAGAGTATTGATCACCTTTTTATTTCATGCCCCTTTGCTCAACTTGTATGGCGTGTTGTCTTCTGCACTTATAATATCCCTCCTCCTACTAATGTCACAAATATGTTTGCGAATTGGTTGAGGGGGATGAACAAAAAGACCAAAGATAGGATTCGTATAGACGTGTCTGCTATCTGTTGGTCTATTTGGAATAGTCAAAATGATATTGTGTTTAACAGAACGGGTAACTTTCATGTTTTACAGGTTATTCACAGGGCTATACACTGGATACAGTTATGGGCTTTCCTGTTGCCTTCGGACCAGCGGGATCTCATGGTGGCTGGGTGCACGAGACTACTACGCGTGGCACAGGAGTTTTTCTCCCGACATTGGTGACAACATATTAGTAGGCTTTCGTAGTCTCTATTTTGGGTGTCACCGTTGTCTCAGGCTGGTCTTGTTCTTTACTTTTGTTTGACTGAGATGTAAACATAATTATGGTACCTGCGAAACTCTGTAATAAACGGCTGTGTGCATCAATCGATGCAGAGGCTGGGATTAATAAAATTCTCTTTTCTAAAAAAAGTATATTAATTTTGAAACTGACTTTTGTCCCGCTTTATAACTAAAGCAACAAGTTCGTTACAATCTTGCAAGACCGGGTCTGACACCTAAGCCGGTGATGACACGTGCATAACACTATGACTCCATACTTTCTTACATTATGTGGCATGAACTGTTTAAACGTGTTGCCAACATCAATCCTCCATGTGATAGAGATGTCATGATATGTTGCAATATGAGAAGAAGGTAGTTTACTCTTGCTGTCCACATTATTTTGCGATCAACTTACGCGGCATTGTGACCATTTATATTTCAATTGTTTGGAAACAACATATTCTGCCGAGAGCACATATATTCTTTTGGTTACTTGCATACACATAAAAAACTAATGACTAGGGATAACTTAAAAAAAGAAACATACATAAACCCGAAGATTGGATTTTCTACTTTGAAGTTGAATCTATTTATGCATCTCTTTCCTTTGACTCAACTTGCCAAAAAGATTGGCTTAGAATATGTTCCATTTTATGTTCTTGTTCATGAGTTAATTTGAATCTATTGTCGGATTTTGGATAGAAAAATCTAAGTGGAGTTCTTATTGTTATTAGTTCATGTGCTTTGTGGGGCCTTTAGAAAACAAGAGATGTTGTGATCTTTAACCGTCATCCCGATGCCAAGAATACGGATCTTGAATTCTCTTAAACACATGAAGTTGATCCTCACGACTATGTGAAAGGACAATGATGTCGCCTAGAGGGGGGGGTGAATAGGCGGTTTAAAACTTTTCTGGTTTAGGCTTGATAATTGCGGAATAAAACTAGGTGTTTAAATTAACAAGCCGACAACCTAAATAAACTAGGGTCACCTATGTGCACCAACAACTTATGCTAAGTAAGATAAACAACAAGGTGATAGCAATAGAATACTTCAAGCACGAAGGCTATCACAATGCAAAGTGCATAAGTAAAAGCTCGGGTATAGAAATAACCGAGGCACGTGGAGACGAGGATGTATTCCCGAGTTCCTCCTTGTTAAGGGAGTACGTCTCGTTGGAGAGGTGTGAACCGACACAACGGTTCAACAACCACAAAGGTTTCACCTTCTTCTCCGATGAACCGCACCACAAAGGCTTGGTTCACCTTCCACTATCGGAATTCCTTCGAGGCGGAATCCGGAGCCTTTCAACAACAATCCGGGGCACAACCCACAATGGGATTGGGGGCTCCCGAACGGCCTCCAACAACAATCCGGGGCACAACCCACAATGGGATTGGGGGCTCCCGAACGGCTTCAAGTGACCACACAAGGGTCCAACCACCACAAAGGCGTCTAGGGTCCAAGGACCCAAGAGTAACAAGCTCACAAACTTTCAACTTCCACGAATCCTCGTGGAGAGCACACCGATGCACCAAATGCAAAAGGCAAGAGCACAAGTGCTCAAATCCTTCACTCTCAAATCCCACCAAAAGCAACTAATGCTTATGGGGGGAGAAGAGAGGAAGAAAAAGGAATCCACAAAGGAGTCAAATCCTTCACTCTCAAATCCCACCAAGGGCAACTAATGCTTATGGGGGGAGAAGAGAGGAAGAACAAAGGAGAAGAACCACCAAGTAAGTCCAAGATCTAAATGCACTAGGTTCCCCTCACTTAGAGGAGAGATTGATTGGTGGAAAGGTGGATCTAGATCTCCTCTCTCTTTTCCCTCAAGAATTAGCAAGAATCATTGGAGGAATGGAGAGATAGCAAGCTCAAGAAGGTCAACAATGGAGGTCAAAACTTGCTAGAAAGGTTAGGGAACCATTGGGGAAGAAGGCCCCTTAAATAGGTCAACCCAAATTCCAACCGTTGAGTGCAGATTCGCGCCGTAGCGGTACTACCGCTGGCCCTAGCGGTACTAGTACCGCCCCCCTAGGGAGTTAGGGCATCAAAACGGGCTGAAAACAGGCTTCCGTAGCGGTACTACCGCCCCGGGCAGCGGTACTACCGCCCCGGGCAGCGGTACTACCGCCCCGGCGGAACTACCGCTCCCGGTACCGCCGAAAACAGCTCTCTGTTAGCTCCGGCGGTACCTCGGGCGGTACCGCGGCGGTACTACCGCTACAGCAAAAAACAGCAGAAACTGATAAACGAAAACATCAATATCTTTTCCATCCGGACTCCGTTTTCGATGATTTTTGGCTCGTTGGAATCGTTACAACGAGCTCTACTTGAATGTGCATAGAAACATCACAGTCCATCATGTGAGGATAAAACCAAATGAGGAAAGGTTGAACTTTCCTAAACAATGCAAACCAGTAAAAACTCCTTCATCAAAAACGCAACAAGATATTCATACGAAATCTGTTTTTGATGAACTAGAGCTTAGTATGGAGATAAACCAAGCTCTAAATCCTCACATGGATAAAAGGCAACAAGTTTTCCAAAGTAAAACCATTTTCGAAGGACTTGGTCTTATCATGAAGATCACGACAAGCACCAACACTCAACACGGAGAAAAACCAAATAAGAACCAAGAAATATGAGAAGCCAAGTATGCAAAGGTTTGAGCTCTCCACAACAATGCGATCAAGTTACTCACTTGAGAGCCCCTCTTGATAGTACGCCATCTATCCTAAAACCCGGTCTCCTACTAACACCATGAGACCGGTAAGAGAGAAAACCTATCAAGATCATACCTTTGCCTTGCGCATTCCACTTGAGCTCGATGATGAAGATCTTGACTCTCTCAAGTTGAAACACCTTTCTTGATTGTGCTTGCTAGCACATGCTTGATGAAGACTTCTACAAATGCTCCCCCATACTCCGTTATGGGAGGGACTCGCTGGGCTTTGTCTTCATGTTTCCTTTGCAAGACTCAATCAAAGGATATCTTCCGATATGCATCATATTGAACTTGCACTTCATTTTCTTCTCTTGATATGTATGATGGCTTGGGGTTAAACATGATTGTTCACTCAATCTTCTATTCCAAGCCATACTTGCAATGAGCTCAACTCTACACATGACCATTCTTCATATAAACCCTTTGAATAGAGCATTGGTCATTAAGTCATCTTGAAGAGTCCAACACATGAACTCCTATAATTTCCCATGGACAAGATCTATAAGAATATCTCAATGTAAACATTAGTCTATAAGGATTGTCATTAATTACCAAAACCACGCATGGGGGCAACCATGCACTTTCAATCTCCCCCATTTTGGTAATTGATGACAATCCCTTTTACGAGGGTTTATATAATGAATTTAAACAACCATGCAACACAAAGAGCAAGGATGCAAGAGAACCGCAAGAGAATAAACCCATATTTCCTTAAACCCTCTAAATTTCTCCCCCATTGGCATCGATTGCCGAAATAGGAAGAAAAACTTAGAACGCAAATATAGTGAGAGCTCCCCCATAATGTGTGCATTTCTCATAATATGAGTGAAATCAAATGCACATATCCAATGACGAATAGATGGAGGGAGATCAAACTATATAGAGGATCCAAAGATTGCAAAAGAATTTCAAATGGAAAGATACTTCAACGAAAGAAGCAAGCAATCAAAAGGATCCGAAAAATGTTCTAAATATCATGAGGGAACTCCACAAGGTACGTGCACAAATAGGTTTTGTGTTTCAATATAGTGTGCACAACATGGAATCCTCACTCCCTCCTAGATAAATTTGAACACAAGCTCATGCAAGAGAATGTAAATGATAAAGGAGGCAAAACAATTTTCACCTAATAAAATGTTTTGCAACAAGAGCAAGGAGCGGTAAATCAAATAATGGGTGTGAGATAAAAAGACATTATAGGAGACTAATACAAGGATGATAGCATCACCATAGTCTTTCAAGAAGAGTTGCACATAGTGCATATCGTGTCTTTCCCATACCCACACACCAAAAGAGGTATAGCAAATAACTCCACAAGCTTAGTAAAATGCAAAAAGCATAACACATGAAAAATAAAACTTGTTCCTTTTAGAAACCACCAAAGACCTAAAAGCAAAAAGAGGTGGTCACTAAAGAATTGGAATATCAATAAAAGATGTAACTAATCTCATGTGTATAAGTTTCTAAGTAGACACTAATCACTAAGATATGGGTCTACAAATAAACATGTACACACAAGATAGATACACGGGTAAAGATTATGATATCCAGGAGGAAGTCATAAATACACCAATAAGATCTTTACTTAAAAGCATAGCACAAATCCTAATTATATCTTAACGGAATATAAGTGAACTTCCAACACATACTCATCATAGCATCAAAAATTATCCACAAGGGATAAAGGTTAACAAATGAATGCTCCGAGTAAGATAACAAGTATCACGAAAGGCAAATGATTTGAAGAAACATCAATATTGCACGTGAGAGACTTTAAGTAGAAAGTGCTAGATTGACATACTTGGGATCGATGAATCATAGAAATGAATATATAGTCCCCTTATATGTAATCATCCCGACTTACTCATATTTGCAATAAGGATGTTTTTCAAAAACCAAATTAATTGCAACAAAAAGATTCATGCCAAGATACAACCTACACAAGGTTGAAAGCTAGAAATGTATGCATCAGGTAGATACGTGTTACCAAGATAGCATTGGTGATGTAGAAGATAAGAGTGAACCATCATCCAAACTTGGCTCCAATGAACACATGGTGACACCACCTTGTAGATGAGACAAGCTTCCAATGCATCTCAAGTGTACCTAAAACAAATTTAAGTACAACATGGTACCCAAACTAATTGGGTCTAAAGTAGTTAGAGCAACTACAACATATAGGACAAACTCCACATAAATATGTGCATATTGATATGAAATTGAATTTCATGCACATCTTAGCCATTTAGGATTTGATGGAGTTTATCCTATATATTGGATCAACGAAAGTAAGCATGCCATAATATATACATATAATAAATATGCATGCACAAGACTTACAAGAACCAAGCGAGATATAATTTAGATAAAACACCAAGTAAACCAACAAAGCACACACAAGTGTGACAAGAAAATAAATTATCCAAATTGTATCAAATACCCAAATCAACACATGATTGAAGATATCACTTTGAAAAGATACCAATGAAAACAAGAGACCAATTGATGAAAAATATCATCAAGGAATAAACCAAACCCTCTACACTTTTCATGATGGCACAAGGTACCAAGACGAAGAATGTTTGTCTTCCAAGAAGACACGTCATCGGGATCAAATATCAAACGAAGACAACTAATGTTCAAAAAGCATATAGGATTGCTCCCCCACGATGTGTGCATTATTTATGATTTTGCATTTGAATACACAATACACACAAATGAGATCATCACTCTCCATATATATTATTCAAACACTAGTCATGGTCAAGAAAGGCAAGAAATTGCAATACCAAATTAAAGAACGATGTTTTACTCAAAGTAGGATAGCTTCCCAAAGAATAGTGCATTATCAAGAAGTATGACTTTTGAATATCAATGCACAAGAATTGGTTCATTGCATTTCCCAACTCAAGAAAGCACTAAATAAATTTTAAGTAGAGCAATAAAGGATCCAAAAGATACAATGAAGACAAATGAGAGTTAGATCAAAACAAATCCTTGGCAATCAAATAAAGCAATTCAAAGCAAGAGCCAAAGCGAATATGATCAATATATGTACCACAAAAATATTATCACTTGTCAAGACAAGTAATGTATGGAGATATTTCTCGGGGGTGGATTGCAAAGATATATTCAATATCATATTCACAAAACATAAGCATATGGCAAATGATAGGAATTAAAAGCCATGCTTAGATAGATAGATATTCTTGATAGCTTCACAAATCATGCGAAGGTGCAAAGCAACTCCAAGGAGTAGCTTGAAACAATTGGCTTCCCAAAAGATACAAGAGAACATATTTGGGAAAGCCATACCAAGAACATCCTCCACAAACAAGATCCAAAAGAGTGAGAGACAAAAAGCATTTAAGTAAATGGAAACTTGTTTGAGCAACATGCCACATAGGAACAAGATAACTAGCAATATCAATTATAGGTGGCAAAACCTCATATGTTCACATTTTCTAGGCTTGTAATATGCACATAGCTTATTACTTCCCCATAATGTGATAATCCATTTATTTAAAGCAAGAGGCAAACAAAACCAACTCGAAAAATTAATGGACATTATAGAAATTGAATTTCTCATGAGAATGACATACCACATAGATAGTAGATAATATAAAAATATCAACACTAAGTTGTATTTCTCATGAATACACAATTTTAGGATTGTGAAGTGCACGAAGCATATCACTCCCCCAAAATATGATAGTCCATTAATCTCTCAAAGAGAGCCAACAAGATAAGATATCAAATAAAAACAATAAGGCTCAAAACTAGTAAATGGTGTGCAAACCAACATACACACATACTTGATTTCTCAAGATAAGTAAGTAGAGAGCACAACACATACAAACACTAGCAAGGTACAAAACCAAACACATGCAAGGGTGCAAGCAACTTTCAATGTATATATGATTTAAATAAAAGTTACGGCAAGGAGGAACATTGGATATGAGATAGAACAATATGATCCATATGACTTGACTTGAGAGAATATAATTGATGAAGACCCCTTAATTCTTCATAATGTAGCCAAGTCTCCAATGCCTCCAACAACACCTATTGATCAAGTTTTAACTTGTTGGTCCCCAACCAAGTTGGGTCCTAAGAGGTTAGTCACAATAGGTTTGGCAACCCAAATGGTTCTTTTCTTGACACCACTTTGAGTACCAACATATTTGGCAAACACATTGCCAACCTTATCCTTCCGAAGAGAATAAACATCATTAATTATAATGGGGTTGGATAAGGTACCATTTGTGCATGAAGAAGCAAGGTGACCCTTCTCACGACATAGGTAGCAACATCTACTTCCTCCTCTCTTCTTAGTTGGAGTCTTGACTTGAGGAGGGGTAGCTTGATTCTTCTTGGGAAGAGACCGTTCTTCAACTTGAGGAGCTTGAGTTTGAACTTGAGGTTTCTTCCCTTGTTGCTTCTCACTAAGAGCCTTCTTGTTCAAAGGGCAAGATCTAACATGGTGCCCTTCAACTTTGCACTTGAAGCAAACAATTTTGGCCGAATCTTTGACTTGTTCTTGACCCTTTTTCTTCTTGATGATCTTGGACTTGTTCTTGTTATTGGAGTTGAATCCAAGTCCACTCTTGTCATTGGGGCGTCTTTGAACACTCAACATATTGTCAAGTGTGGACTTCCCAACATGACGCTTTTCCAAGTCTTTATTCAAAGAAGTGACTTGGGCCTTGAGCTCTTTTAATTCCTCTACATGGTTAGTATCAACAGAAATTCTAGAGGAAGTAGAAACTTCATTGTTAGAGCAACAAGGTATGGAAAGTGATTCATCACAAGATGTAGCAACATTATGAGTGGATGAATCACAAGGACTAGCACAAGATGATATAGCATTAAGAGAAGACGTTGTGCCATTGTCCACATGAGGCTTACAAGATGTTACCTTTGACATAATCGCCTCATTAGCTAACTTTAGCTTAGCATGGGATGCTCGAAGATCGTCATTAGAGCTAGAGAGCCTTTCATGAGTTTCTTCCAATTTCCCATACTTGCTAGATAGCAACTCAAGTTGAGCCCTTAGCTCAACATTTTCCTTCAAAATAGATGCTTCACGAGAAGTGGAGTTAGTAGCACAAGCATCATTAACATTAGAAATGGAAGGAGACAATTTGGAAAGCTTATCATTGTTAGATAGTTGAGTTTGGAGTTGATCATGAGACATGATAAGGAGAGAGTGTTCACTTTCTAAAGTTTTGTGAGCTTTGTCAAGTCTCTATGTCCTCACTTAGTCTAGCATTGCCAACATCAAATTCAACTTTTTCCTTTTTAAGCACTTTATATTTAGCAATAGCATGATCTCTTTCCTTAATGATTTTAGCAATAATAAGATCATTAGACTCATCAAGGGATTCAAGTTTCTCTTCAAGAGAAACCCTAAGCTCTTCTTCCTCTTCAAGAGAAGCTTTCAAAGAAGCTATGGTGATAGAGTCATCTCTCTCAATTTGACATTTCTCATCAAATTGACTTTCCAAATCCTCAATGAATTCCCTACTCTTAGTAACATAATCAATGATTTCACAAAGAGGAGGGATAGCTTTACTACCTTTGGGGAGAGCACCAAGTACCATCTCACCCATCTTGGTTAAGGATTCAAAGTCAAAACCTTCTTCATGAGAATCCTCATCCACATCATCACAATTTGGATTCGAGGTGGGAGATACCTCGGAATCCTTAGCCATAAGGCAAACATGATTACTGGGTGAGGAGGATGAAGAAATACTTGAAGCTCCATTGAGGTCCATGTCTTGTTCCAACAAGTGTTGGGATTCCTCTACATTGTTAGTCATGCAAATACTAGAGGATATGGAAGAGTAATTTTCATCACAACAAGACATAGAGAGCATATCATCATTATATTTAGTTAAGCAACTATTACTTGATATGCAAGGACAATCAACTCTAGCATGTATGACATTTTGAGTGCTAGAAGATTTTAAGTCCAAAGATAGAAGATTGCAATGTGATAGAGAAGAGGTATAATCAATAGTAAGTTCACCATCACCAATGCAATTTCTATCGCCACTCACCATATCGTTACCGTGTGACAAATCACATGATGGTGAAGTGGAAGAAGTTGTGAACTCATCACGGCCGGAGGTGGAGGAAGAACAATCATCCTCAATAATTTTGGACACTTCATATATATCTTGAAGCTTGGTCCAAAGCTCATGTGCATTTTGAAAAGGCATGATTGAAGCAAGAACTACATCGGTCAAAGCACACATAAGACCATTAGTAACTTGAGTCTCGAGATGAGAGTTTATCTCATCCTCTAAAGATAATTCATGAGAATCCTTTGGAGGAGATAAACACACATCTACAATCCTCTTAACATAATTTGGACCCATGGCCCTAAATAGATTAAGCATGCGAATTTTCCAAACATCATAATTTGTGCCATCGAATATGAAAGTGGGATCATGCACTAATTCTCTAAACGACATATTTTACTCTCTAGGCGGTAAATCCCAACAAGAGAGCCCAGGCTCTGATACCAATTGAAAGGACAATGATGTCGCCTAGAGGGGGGGTGAATAGGCGGTTTAAAACTTTTCTGGTTTAGTCTTGATAATTGCGGAATAAAACTAGGTGTTTAAATTAACAAGCCGACAACCTAAATAAACTAGGGTCACCTATGTGCACCAACAACTTATGCTAAGTAAGATAAACAACAAGGTGATAGCAATAGAATACTTCAAGCACGAAGGCTATCACAATGCAAAGTGCATAAGTAAAAGCTCGGGTATAGAAATAACCGAGGCACGTGGAGACGAGGATGTATTCCCGAGTTCCTCCTTGTTAAGGGAGTACGTCTCGTTGGAGAGGTGTGAACCGACACAACGGTTCAACAACCACAAAGGTTTCACCTTCTTCTCCGATGAACCGCACCACAAAGGCTTGGTTCACCTTCCACTATCGGAATTCCTTCGAGGCGGAATCCGGAGCCTTTCAACAACAATCCGGGGCACAACCCACAATGGGATTGGGGGCTCCCGAACGGCCTCCAACAACAATCCGGGGCACAACCCACAATGGGATTGGGGGCTCCCGAACGGCTTCAAGTGACCACACAAGGGTCCAACCACCACAAAGGCGTCTAGGGTAACAAGCTCACAAACTTTCAACTTCCACGAATCCTCGTGGAGAGCACACCGATGCACCAAATGCAAAAGGCAAGAGCACAAGTGCTCAAATCCTTCACTCTCAAATCCCACCAAAAGCAACTAATGCTTATGGGGGGAGAAGAGAGGAAGAAAAAGGAATCCACAAAGGAGTCAAATCCTTCACTCTCAAATCCCACCAAGGGCAACTAATGCTTATGGGGGGAGAAGAGAGGAAGAACAAAGGAGAAGAACCACCAAGTAAGTCCAAGATCTAAATGCACTAGGTTCCCCTCACTTAGAGGAGAGATTGATTGGTGGAAAGGTGGATCTAGATCTCCTCTCTCTTTTCCCTCAAGAATTAGCAAGAATCATTGGAGGAATGGAGAGATAGCAAGCTCAAGAAGGTCAACAATGGAGGTCAAAACTTGCTAGAAAGGTTAGGGAACCATTGGGGAAGAAGGCCCCTTAAATAGGTCAACCCAAATTCCAACCGTTGAGTGCAGATTCGCGCCGTAGCGGTACTACCGCTGGCCCTAGCGGTACTAGTACCGCCCCCCTAGGGAGTTAGGGCATCAAAACGGGCTGAAAACAGGCTTCCGTAGCGGTACTACCGCCCCGGGCAGCGGTACTACCGCCCCGGCGGAACTACCGCTCCCGGTACCGCCGAAAACAGCTCTCTGTTAGCTCCGGCGGTACCTCGGGCGGTACCGCGGCGGTACTACCGCTACAGCAAAAAACAGCAGAAACTGATAAACGAAAACATCAATATCTTTTCCATCCGGACTCCGTTTTCGATGATTTTTGGCTCGTTGGAATCGTTACAACGAGCTCTACTTGAATGTGCATAGAAACATCACAGTCCATCATGTGAGGATAAAACCAAATGAGGAAAGGTTGAACTTTCCTAAACAATGCAAACCAGTAAAAACTCCTTCATCAAAAACGCAACAAGATATTCATACGAAATCTGTTTTTGATGAACTAGAGCTTAGTATGGAGATAAACCAAGCTCTAAATCCTCACATGGATAAAAGGCAACAAGTTTTCCAAAGTAAAACCATTTTCGAAGGACTTGGTCTTATCATGAAGATCACGACAAGCACCAACACTCAACACGGAGAAAAACCAAATAAGAACCAAGAAATATGAGAAGCCAAGTATGCAAAGGTTTGAGCTCTCCACAACAATGCGATCAAGTTACTCACTTGAGAGCCCCTCTTGATAGTACGCCATCTATCCTAAAACCCGGTCTCCTACTAACACCATGAGACCGGTAAGAGAGAAAACCTATCAAGATCATACCTTTGCCTTGCGCATTCCACTTGAGCTCGATGATGAAGATCTTGACTCTCTCAAGTTGAAACACCTTTCTTGATTGTGCTTGCTAGCACATGCTTGATGAAGACTTCTACAAATGCTCCCCCATACTCCGTTATGGGAGGGACTCGCTGGGCTTTGTCTTCATGTTTCCTTTGCAAGACTCAATCAAATGATATCTTCCGATATGCATCATATTGAACTTGCACTTCATTTTCTTCTCTTGATATGTATGATGGCTTGGGGTTAAACATGATTGTTCACTCAATCTTCTATTCCAAGCCATACTTGCAATGAGCTCAACTCTACACATGACCATTCTTCATATAAACCCTTTGAATAGAGCATTGGTCATTAAGTCATCTTGAAGAGTCCAACACATGAACTCCTATAATTTCCCATGGACAAGATCTATAAGAATATCTCAATGTAAACATTAGTCTATAAGGATTGTCATTAATTACCAAAACCACGCATGGGGGCAACCATGCACTTTCACTATGTTGATCCAGGTAGAAAAATTATGCCAGCATGTGAGCAAACTGTCAATGAAGACAATGTTGTATTGTTGTTGGAGAATGGCTGAAATTGTAAGACCCCACTAGAGAAACCTTCCTTATGAAGATTGTGAGTGGAGAGACTGGTATCGACCGCTTTATACTGGGTGGGACCTTTGCTGGGAACTCACCTTCACCCTACGCGAAAAGGATCGCCTGAGTAGGGACATGCAAGAACCATTTCTTTCTAGCTGACATTTGATGTGCATGATGGCTTTGTAATATCAACACTTTTAAGTTCCCTTATCATAATTTTCTAGATCACTAGACGGGTTGCACTCGTTGAAATCGTCAGTAAATTTTACTATGCTTGTTAATATAAATGAAACTATCAAGGAATGTTATTAGCTTGTCTGGTTTCCTTAATATAAATGAAACTCGGGATGTGGCACCTCTTTCTCTAAAAAAAACTAGTGTGCAAGGTTGTTTGAGACAAAGATAGATATCGACTTATTTAACATTTTTTCATTCAAAGGTCGTCACATAGGAAAGGTTCTAGACATCCTTTGTTTCACACTAAGATGGTTATTTATGGTGGTAGATAGCAAGATGCATGTAATAGTATATGTGTAACCCATTACTTAAAGAACAAATGCATTAGTAGCGTAAGAATTTATAAGGGGGCACACAATGGGATTAGAAGTTTGTCAACATTGTTGACTCAAGCTTTGCAATATGCCATATAATTTTGTTTGGTGCATATATTGGAATGTATAAACATGGTAGTTGTACTTTCTGTCCACTAGATCATCCATTCAATTGTAAGTAATGTGTATCAATAGGTAGCAATAGTTTCATTACATTTGCAAGACTAGATTTGACACCCAAGCCGACAATGACACTTACATAACACTATCACTCCAACTTCTGTGCAAATCATAACTAAGTCGTCTGCAAGGTTTTTTGACAATGATAGCTACCCACATGTTTAACTTCCTCTTTTCCCAAAAGGTCACCCAAAGGAGAGATTCCACACATCCTTTGTTTTTGGCTAAGACAACTTTTATGGTGGTAGGAAATACATTCCTAGATAGTGAGATGGATGTGATGAGTTTATTAACTCCGAAGGTTTTTGGTTCCATTGTCTACAACGCTAAATGTTATATATGTACATGTTTCACGGCCATGCTTATCCTCAACTTTCTAAGACTTTATGCTTAAACATATTTTTTTCAAACTAAAACATTCTTCACACAACTATACCTATACGTTTTAGGATCAATCTAGACATAAGAAAATATCAACTAGCTTACATGGGTCCTAACCCAAGGTCTATATATATTTATATATATATATTTTTTAATTAATTAAAGGAGTTAATGTCATCACCAAACACATGTCATCACATATATATTTGATTTCTTGAGAGCTCAAATTTTACTGCACATATACCATGACAAACATAATTTGTGTGGTATACTTAATGTAGATATGATAAACTTGCCATAATGGCTAAATGGTCATGGAAATTGTGGAAATTAAGGAGCATCACAAACTACTTTGATGAATAAATATGTTTAGAACCACCGTACACTTTATACAAACACAAAGCTAGATATGTTTAGTTCAGGTTGCTCTTTCCGATGCAGAAAATGAATTATATTGTATTTGTAAAAATGTTATAGTAAATGGAAATACTTAGATGTAAGGTATACCAGTAGGTAAATGGGATTTCATCAAATTGATTTCTAAATCAAGGCTCAAAGATGTTTTTTTCCTACAAAAGCGGATGTTTAATGGTAAGAATAAAATTTCTGAAGTATTTTTGAGTGCATATTATAAGAATCTCATTGGTACATGTATGTACAAAATATTCATAATTTTAGCAAACCAATAAATGGAATTGTGTTCAAACATTAGTTTATCGAGTTTATCAAGTTTGTGTGCGATGAAGTTAATTTCTCTCACAAGATTTAGAAAAATACAATTCTTTTGAATTAAAAAAAATTCCTAGTACAGCCCCGAATATAACATCATTGGTGTAGACCACTGGCTTACGAGAAAGGGTAGAAAACTAGAAGAGACATGTCAATTCCGAGTAAAAAAAATGAGTCGATGTATCATATATTTCTATAATTAATGTCTAGTTGCTAGGATGATTTAGAATACTTTATAATTGATGTGCTTTTCATTATTCGAAATGTGCATGGAAATATGCACAATCTATTCCATTGACGCATATCCCGGCTTAGAAAACAGCATAAAAAAGTTACCATGGTGAGCTGAGCAGTGTTATAGTTTTCTGGACGATATGTAAGATTAAAAAATATGAGGCATTTGTTGGTTAGAAAAATGAGTCAGTTAATCTTTTGTATTGTACATCTAGAATTCTGGATCAGTCGAATAGAATACTTGACAATTACGGCGGTGGGTCTAGAACAAACGAAGATGAACTCACTTTTTATCGACCAGATTTTGAAATGTCAATAACGGATAAGTGATGGCTAGACTGCACCGAGCTGAGTTTAATTAAGCTACACTGTCCCATCCCAGCAGCGCCTCACTGCTCACTGACCCGCCGCCGCCGCAACGCAACGCAAACGCCGGCAGCTGCTACGAGGTAGCCATGGCGCCACCACCATGACCGAACATCCAAGACGTCTTCTCACATAATAAATCGACCAGGCTTACTACACGTCATTTTCGGCACCTCGGTCGCTTTCGTCTACCTCCAACTCCAATTATAGAACCAAGGATTATCCCCACGAGGTCAGCCAGCCAGCCACGTATTGATACAGTCGACGTCAAGGGAAGACGTTAAAGTGCAATCTAGAAGCCATGGACGTCCGTAGTCGGATTCCGGGCAGCTTCCACAGCTGGGCGATCTTTGTTTAACACTTCTCTCATATGCTCACGGGCTCACGGCCGATGCCCGCCACCATTACTTAGCTCAGGCTACCGGACGAATTCCGGGAGTCGCTGTCTTCCCCGAATCTCGACCGCCATGGTTCTGTTTTTATCTCGCGTGACAGTGGCAAGCTGGGTCGATCGCGAGGCGAGAGATGCCGAAGACACTTCCGCCGGTGAGTGGCGGCGGGCGCATCGGCCGGTGAGCCGTGAGCGTCGACATTGATCGACGATCGCGGTACGTGCTGAGATAGGCGTGATCCAGCCGCACCTTTTAATAAGTGGCATGGCATCAGACACAACCGAAGATTCTGAACTCAGAGAGTATAGTTCAGTACACTAGCTAGCAACAAAAGTGGTATGCTCTTTCCTGGATTGAGCGGGAGCACGCGCGCGATGCTGATTCGCCGTTCGCTCTCTTCTCCGAAGGATCCGGCGGCCGATTATATATGCTCAGAACCTGGCCGTCCACGTCGCCGCACTCCGGTCGCCGTCTCCGGATCGGAATGACAGAAGTAGACTGGACCGATCGACCAATATATAGCTCGACTTAACGGCGCCAGCCGCTCTCAGTTCCGCTCGGGGCCCGGCCGGCTGGCCGGCCGGTGTCGCCGTCGCCATATGAATGCATGCCTGCGCCTGCCTATCCACAATTCCACAAAGATCGACGTGCCGCGCGCCGGGACGGTGCGCCGGCAGTCGCGCTCGTAGAATGATCGGTCGGAACCTGCCACGAACGCCGGCGGGCTTTGGCGTTCGTGCAGATGGGCGGGCTACGCGCGGTGGCTGATAGCGCCGTCGATACAGGTCACATCCTGTTACCTACACTTACGTATGCTCTGTACGTTGTCGTGTGCGAGAATTAATGTGACGACAAGCGTATCAGGAACTCGATCAGGATACGGCCGTATGGGTCTCCAGTGCAGCTCGTTTAGGTTCAGTTAGTTTTTACTGTCATTTTCTCCAGCTAGCTGTAGCCGTTTATTTCGTCAGAGTTAAGCACCGAAGCTCAGATACGATAGCAACAGAGGTGGTATGCACGCACCACACCGAAGATACACTGGCAACAGAGTAGGATTGCCTGGTTTGAGCGGGCGCAAGTGCCCGACGCCGATTCGCAGCTCCCTCTCTTCTCCGAAGGCTCCGGCCGATTACGATGAGACACACGACACCAATCTTTCGTCGGAACCGGGCCGGGCTTCCACGTCGCCGCACCCCGGCCCGTCCTCTTCGACATGGATCGACCACTCGAGTTAACGGCGCTGGTCGATTTCAGTTCACTCGGGGCCCGGCCGCCGTCGCCGTCGCGCGAGGATGGCGCGCCTGGCCTATCCACACAGCAGGACGTGCCGCGCGCCGGGACACTGGCGTCGCGATCGTACGAATGATCGGCCGGAACCTGCCACGAACGCCGGCGGGGTTTAGCGTTTGCGTAGCTTGATAGCGCGGCCGGGAACAGGTCACTCCCCTTACGTATGCTCGATACCTCTGTCGGGTGTGAGACTGTGATGTTCGATCTAGCTCGTCTGCTTATCCAGATTGACAAGCTAGTGAAAAAATTACCAAACAGCTGGGCTGGTTGATAGTGACTGAAGAGTATCAAAGAATTTACCGAACTTGCGTATGACTTGCCAATTGCGAGGGAGAGGACCGAATATATAGCTCTTTCTATTAAGATAAGAAGATTTTCGGTTCCATCATTCACCACATCGATCGCCATGTTGTAAAATGTCCATATCATGTTTCCTCTTTTTTTTTCCCCATTAGCTACGCTATTAAGAAAGGGCAATATTGTGATCACCTTTCAGCACCCACATTCATTGGATCTTTGAGGCCAATGAAGTTCCTCATCAACATATATCTCAAACAAAGCTACCTCAATTTAAGATGTTCTCAAAAGAGGATTAAATGGTATTCACCAAGGCTTCTAAATGTTTCGGTTATTTCTGTAACTAAACCTTTTCTTTCTTAACCCTTTTCGTACTTAAAATTTCACTACACCTAGAG
This sequence comes from Poa annua, assembly GCA_026929855.1. NCBI lineage: Eukaryota > Viridiplantae > Streptophyta > Magnoliopsida > Poales > Poaceae > Poa > Poa annua. The sequence continues at coordinate 96,709,279 of CM049431.1, read as the reverse complement.
TTCGGGAGAGAAGTAGGTTATGATCAGAAAGTTCCCACGCATTTTTTTCTTAATAGTTACTAAGGAAACAAATATTTCCAAGGCCAGTAGTTTTTAAAATCTCGGATTTTTCTTTACTTGTCTCGGATCTATGTCCTGCCAAAGACAAAATTTAGAACTTGTTCCGGATGGTTGTAAAAACGCAAGAAAATTACGAATTTGGATGCTTGGTTCGGTGAAGTATGAAAACTGGAAAACACATGAATCCTATAGAGCATGATCGAATCAAGATTAAAATAAATACAAAGGTAAGATTAGGTCATTAGCATGCAACTTATGGTGTTTGTTTTGTTCTTTGTGCATAGAATGCAAAAGGATAAGTTTATTGCTTTGGCCCATAATACGATATTACAGTTAGTCCGACATGGGCTATGTAAGCTCTAAGTGGTTTACTAAACAAATTGATAAGTCGGTGATTTCTCGGTCACGACCAGCTAAAACTAAGTTCAAAGCCCTCCCATTAACTGCTTCATTTTCCTTTATGTATTTCATAGTAACATAAATCTATGTCATGCCAAGACAAAATTTAGAACTTGTTCCAGATGGTTGTAAAAATGCAAGAAAATTATGAATTTGGATGCTTGGTTCGGTGAAATATAAAAACTGGAAAACACATGAATCCTATAAAGCATGATCGAATCAAGATTAAAATAAATACAAAAGTAAGATTAGGTCATTAGCATGCAACTTATGGTGCTTGTTTTGTTCTTTGTGCATAGAATGCAAAAGGATAAGTTTGAATAGATTGTAGACTTACTTTGTTTTCTCTTTCCCATGGAAATTTTCCTATGTTTTCGAAAAGCTCTCTTCAACCCCACGTGACAATAGGTGACACATATGAGATGTGTTATTGACAATGTTTAGGACATCTATCTCAAACAAGATGCGTAGCGCCAGTGTTTCTAGGCCATGGACCCGGATCAACACGCTAAACAAACAATTTTCTTACATATAAATGGATGCATTAATCCGTTCGCGCATATGACCCCACGCTTTCTTGAAAAGATCGGTTCAAATGGCGGCATCCACAACTTATAATGTATACTGCACTTAAAATTTTTGTGTGCATCGTTTCAATGTAGAGGCTGACAAGCTGTGACTTCGTTCACATTTTTTATAATTTATGAAGATTTGTTTAACAAGTCAAAATAATAATATAAAAATTTCTTTAACAAGTCTTGGAGACATACTCTTCATTTCTTGCCCATGCATGCATGTCTGCCTTCTGAACTTCTGAAAATCACAAACAATGCACCGTCTTCGGCAGGATCCGGCCGGGAAGCAGGTCTGCAAGCCCCGTGCTGATCTCGACGTACGTGCTGTCTAGCTAGTCGAGCGAGCCTGGTGGTGGGTGGGTGCCGGCGACGAAGAAGCGGCCGGAGGCGGCCTCCTGGGTGGCGTAGTAGACGGTGCTGGGGCTGACGTGGGTGTGCGTCCCCTCGTACATGGTCACCACGTAGGCCGGATCGTCCCTGTCCCGCTCCACCCGCTTCTTCACGTCGCACCCTTCTGTCGAGCACCGGTAGTAGTTCCTGTGCACATACTTACACAAATCAAATTGACGCAAGTGTGTTGGTTGAATCTTGTCTGATTCGGCGGTGGTGAAATGGCGATTGGAAGTACCTTGGGTTGGGGCTGTTCTTGACGGACTTCTTGCCGTACTTGCGCCACTTGTACCCGTCGTCGAGGACCTCGACCTCCGTCCTCGTCCGGAACGCGATCCGCCCCGTCCGAGGCCTCTCCGCCACCGCCGGCGCCTCGGCCGCGCTCCTAGCGCAAGCGTTTGTCGCCGCGCTCGCACCAGCAGCGCCGCCATCCGGCACGACCAGCGGTGGCGCAGTGAATACTCCGTCGTCGAAGAGGTACTCGGAGATGTCGAACTGCCCCGCGGGGGGCTGCACCGGAACGGCGCCGAGCTCGGCGGAGAGGCTGGACGACGTTGTCGCACTGATTCCCCCGTGGCCGTGGGGGAAGTAGGATGACATCGAGGAGAAGAAGAAGCTGGCATCCAGCGGCGCCGACTGTGGGTGGTGCACTAGCGCTGCTCCGACTGCCGCCATGACCGTGTGCAAGACCGCCGGACGCGCTCCGTATTTATATCCGGTGTGTTGCTGCTGCTGCATATGCCTGCATGGATGATGGAGGAGTGGTGATTTGTACTGGCAGGCGCTGGCTGAGATGTAATCCGGCCGGCCGGCTTCCCGGTGAGCTTCCTCCGGTGAGAAGGTTCGTCAGCTCGTGCCCGCGCGCGCGTGCTCACTTTTGGTATCGGTGGAGGAATAGTCTCCGGACAAAGACTTGAAAAGTCTTCGCCACGTAGCTAGAGCCTGACAGGTGGGGCATCCAGTTCGGCAATCAAGCCACTTTCTTCGTTCGTGTGATGCTGAAAATCATGCTAGAACCGGCTTTACTTGATCTGGAAAGTTAACACATCCTAAATTGGTCCACGACGCCCAGATATCCCTACAAGATCTGCTATCGATTTTCAGTTCAAGATATTGTATCGGTCCTTCTAATTCTGGAGTGTCCAAGATATTTATATATTTTAAAGAACTATATTTCTTTTCAATAAACCAGAGTTGTTATTCCTAGATCAATCTGGAGATACCAATTTCTCGACTCACAGTGTATATTCAATGGCGCTAAATGGGCCTGGAAACGAGATAACACCTAAGATCTTAGGCAAACTTTTTTGGTAAATAAATATTATGAGTACCAATGTACTACTCAAGGAGTTGGAGACTCTCGGTTTTAGCTGATCTTCTAGATGCTAGAAAGATCTCATGTTTTTTTTGTTAAATAATGATAGTAAATGACAAAATCACTAGCATATAAGTATTTTGGAGGTGTAAGAAATTTGTTTCATCAAATTTATGCTTAATTGTAAATTCATGCCAATAAATTTGGTGTCTTCTTTCCGAAAAATCAAATAGGCATGTGCATAATGAAGGATTGTGTTGCGTTCAGTGATGCTCCGACAAACAAAATATGGACAAAGATAACATCTCTAATTAACACAAATGTGTATACCGTTCGTCGCATGTCTTTTATTCGTTATTATTAATAAATTATTTTTGAAATTAGTAATATTAGCATAGTAGAACATACTGTGTGTAAGTGTTATCTTGCATATTAATTGTTATTTAAATCTACACTGTATGAACCTTACTGTACACGGTTAAACTAGTTTAATCTTGTGTGTGTTGAAACATCACACAAGGTTTATCTATTTAAACTGGGCGTTGTTGAGATACCGCACACGGTTTTGATTATCTTCCCAAACTTTCTCATAATTTTTGACAGGAAGCACATCCATGTCTTTGATTAAATGGAGATATTTCGGTACCAACTAATATTATCCAAATATTATTACCACATTTTATTATGTCAAAACCAACTATGTTTTAATTTTGAAATGATTTGAAACTTGCTACTGGATGCATGTTATTGATATTTGCATTTGTCACAACTAGTTTGGAATTGGTTGCAGCCGAGGTTCAGCAGAATTTTTGGGCGGGTCAGGTTGTAAAGAACCATCTTTCCTTTATAGTTAAAGTGTTAATGGATCAGCCCAACTAAAAATAGCAACGGTTAGCCTAATTCTGATCGAGCCAAGGCCTACGTTAGCCTTAAGGGAGCTCCACCCCTGGTTGCAGCTAAACATGCGATCGTTTTAGCACATACTAACAGACATATGTTTCTAGAACCTAGACGTGAGCTCCCAGCACTTCCCTCCCTGGGCCTGGCGATCGTTTTTAGGAGTAACAATTTTGGCAGGCTCACGAGCCCGCCACGACATACCGACTCACGTCACCATCGCCATGGTCACGAACGAATTCCGGGAATCCTGATCATGTACCTACCGCTGACCTCTGCTTGTTTAGCGGCTTCCCCCGCTCTCGCAACTCCTATTCTATCTCGCGTGACCTCACCTCCTCACCAATTCGATCGCCGGCGGCTTTGGGCGGTGCATGCATGCATGGCGGCGAGCACGTGCGCATTTCTCAGCCACCAATATCAGGATACAGTGCACGCGTCGACGTCCTGCCGCACACCTCACCGAGAGGGGTCAGACTGAACTCAATGAGTGTACTGAAACTCAAGTTTGCTGATGGCCGGCTACTCCAGTTCACTAGCAGCAAAAGTGGTACGTACCACGTACGCATGCACCAAAACCAAGATTCCCAGCCATCGCCCACTCTTTCCTGCTTTGAGCGGGACAAGCTAGCTAGCACGTGCGCGTCGCTCCCTTCTTCTCGGAAGGCCGCCGGAGCCACGCAACGACGTCCCTGGCTGGTCCTGTCGTCCGAACCGGGGCCCGGAGCTCTGCTCTGGGCCTATCGCCGGCCGCCACCCCCCACCCCCCTCCCTCCGCCCCGAAGTAAACGTCGGAATCGCGCGCCGCTCTCAAGTTCGATCAATTGGGGCCGGGACCCGTCGGTGGACTGGCGTATGTCGCCGTCGCTCGAGGTCTACCTGATGACACCGATCGAGGGCATATCCACACAGACTGACAGACAGCACAATGGGCGCCGAGACAGTAGCGTCGTGGTCGTGCGATCTCCATCGCGATCGATCCATCCAAACCTGCCGCGAACGCCGGCAGATTTTGTTATAAAAGATAGCAAGAAACGACAAAGAGCGGAACGATCAAACCAACGGGGACACGAGATTTTAACGTGGAAAACCCCTCCAAACAAAGGAGAGGAAAAAACTACGGGCGCCAGCCAGCAATACTTCACTATATCGGGGTGAGGTTATAAACGTCGTGGATTTACAATGTGTGGCTTACCCCAACAGGCGACTTACAAAACGTATTTATAGAGCATAAAACCCTAAGTCGGTTGCGATCCGACTCGGACACGATCCCACGGGGCTCCGCTCGCTCCGAAGTTAGCTGCTCACTTCACATCGTCATATGAATTTAGATCACCATAAAACAACACTCCACCTTGAGACAAATTTCATCTTGTAGTATGAACGAGAACCTTCACCCCTGAAACAACAAAGAGAACACTTTCGGCGCCAAATAGCCTCTTGGGCTAAACAGTGATACCAACTAAGCCTGAGCATAGCTCAAACTTAGATACAGGAACATGATTTGTCATCATATCAGCCGGATTATCAAGAGTACTAATCTTGCATACCTTTAACTTACCTTGTGCAACAACATCACGCACATAATGGTATTTGATGTTAATGTGCTTTGTTTTCTCATGAAACATCTGATCCTTAGTAAGGTAAATAGCACTCTGACTATCACAAAACAGGTTAATACAAGTATCAACTCCACAAATCTCAGCAAACAAACCTTTCAACCAAACAGTTTCTTTAACTTCTTCTGTAATAGCCATGTATTCAGCATCTGTGGTGGATTGGGTAACAACTGGCTAAAGTGTTGCCTTCCAACTAACAACACAACCACTAATGGTGAACACATAACCTGTGAGGGACCTCCTCTTATACAAATCGGCAGCAAAATCTGAATCCACATAGCCAACGAGTCCCTCACCAGCTCTGCCAAACTTCAAGCAAGCATCAGACGTGCCACAGAGGTACCTGAAAATCCACTGAACAACCTTCCAATGTTCTTTACCAGGATTAGCCATGTATCTACTCACCAAGGACATAGCATATGATAAATCAGTATATGAACAAACCATAGCATACATCAAGGAACCAACATCACTAGAATAGGGAACTCCAAACATGTACTATAAATCATCATCAGTAGTTGGACATTGAGTAGATGACAACTTAAATGAGAAGCAATTGAAGTACTAACAGACTTTGCATCATGCATGTTAAAACGATGAAGAACTTTCTTAATAAAATTTGCTGACTAAGAAATAAGAATCCAGACTTTCTGTCACGCGTAATTTCCATACCTACGATTTTCTTAGCAGCACCAAGATCCTTTATCTCAAATTCGCTACTCAACTGTGACTTGAGAGCATCGACATCTTTCATGCTCTTGGCAGCAATAAACATGTCATCGACATATAACAACAAGTATATAGCGGATCCATCAACCAACTTAATGTACACACAACTATCAAATTCAGACCTCTTAAAGCCATGTGACAACATAAATGAATCAAACCTTTTATACCATTGACGACGGGATTGTTTCAAACCGTAGAGAGACCTTTTCAACTTACAAACAAGATCCTCCTTACCTGGCACTATGAACCCTTCTGGCTGGTCCATGTATATCTCCTCCTCCAACTCTCCATGCAGAAAAGCAGTTTTAACATCTAACTGCTCAAGATCAAGATCACGCATAGCAACAATGGAGAAAAATATTCGAATAGAACTATGCTTGACAACCGGAGAGAAAACATCGTTGTAATCAATACCAGAAATTTGACTGAAACCTTTTGCCACTAACCTTGCCTTAAATCTTGGAGGCTCACTTGGAGACAAACCCTCCTTTCTCTCAAAGATCCACTTATAGTGGACAACCTTCTTTTGTTTAGGCAAGCGCACAACATCCCATGTGCAATTCTTCTCAAGTGACTGTATCTCCTCTTGCATAGCGGAGATCCACTTATCACGGTCACTTGTGGCAATAGCTTCAATATACGTGGACGGCTCATGTCCATGCTCCACCTGTTTAGCACAACTCAGAGCATAATTAACAATGTTACACTCATCAATTAACCGTGTAGGTTTAGCAATATTCCTCCTTGTTCTGTGATCAGCGTGCCTTGTTAGTTTCGGGATTCCACAACTTATATCCTTTTACTCCCGAACCATAACCAATGAAAACAGACTTAATAACTCTCGGCTCTAACTTTCCATTATCAACATGAGCACAAGCAGTGCAGCCAAAAACCTTAAGTTGTGAGTAATCAGCAGGAGTATCAAACCATACCTTAATGGGAGTTTTCTTGTCAAGAGGAATAGATGGTGACCTGTTTATCAAGTAACATGCGGTGGCAGCCGCCTCAGCCCAAAAACGCTTACTCATGCGAGCGTGTCATGCCATCATGGGTCTTTATCTGAACTGATCCAACGCCAGCAATGGTGCATTGCTGGTCGTTCCCCACACGCGCAAAGTCTCCAGTCTGCACTAACTCATAAGAACTGAACCAATCTCTGTTACAACAAATATGAAACATGTAGAATCTAGAATCCATTCATCCTGACGTGAAACACATGCAGTTAAAACAGCTAGTCATTCGCCATCAGAGCTACCATCAACAACAGCAGCCTCACCGGTATCATTACCTTCATTATTTTTCTGTTGGTAAGTACCTTTTCTTTTCTCCTTGTTCTGCAGCTTTCAACAGTCATCAATGTTGTGGTTAGTCTTCTTACAATACCTACAGAACTTATCACGGCCTTTAGACTTTGAGCGACCTTTGTCGCCCTTGCTCTTGTCTCTGTTGTTGTAGTTGTTGTTGTCTCGCTGTTGAGTCCTTCCACGGACCTCCAAAGCATCACCCTTCGAAGAGGATGACTCCTCCTTCTGTACCATACCCTTCATCTTTTCCCTCGTCATGAGGGTCTCATAAACTTCAGAGGTGTTTAGTTCATCACGACTAAGCAGTATGGCATCACGGAAATGTGCATAGGAATTTGGCAGCGAAACTAGGAGTAAAAGGGCTAGATCTTCTTCCTCATATTTTACCTCCATCGACACTAGGTCGGAAACAATCTCCTTGAAGATCGATATGTGATTCATTACAGAACCACCTTCTTGGAACTTGTGCGAGAACAACTTCATCTTCACATGCATCTTGCTGGTCAGATCCTTGGACATACAGATCGACTCCTGCTTAGCCCACAGCGCAGCTGCGGTTTTCTCCTGTAGAACTTCTTGCAGGATATCATTAGACAGATGCAGTTGAATAAGAGATGTAGCTTTACGGTCTTTTCTCTTATCATCGGCGGACCACTCGGTCGCCGCCTTATCGCCGAATTTCTCCAGCGCTTCGTCAAGATCATTGGACTGTGCGCGGATCGCACGCATCTTGACCTGCCATAACGAAAATCTCGTCTTGTAGTCCAGCAACGGTAGGTCGAACTTCATCGATGCCATCCAAAACCCTAATCTGAAAACAGATCTGAAACACGGGCTCTGATACCACTTGTTATAGAAGATAACAAGAAACGACGAAGAGCGGAACGATCAAACCAACGGGGACACGAGATTTTAACGTGGAAAACTCCTCCAAACAAAGGAGAGGAAAAAAACACGAGCGACAGCCAGCAATACTTCACTAATCGGGGTGAGGTTACAAACGCCGTGGGTTTACAATGTGTGGCTTACCCCAACATGCGACTTACAAGATGTATTTATAGAGGGTAGAAACGCTAAGTCGGTTGCGATCCGACTCGGACACGATCCGTACCGTGCCACGGGACACGGGCCTCCGTTTCGCTCCGAAGTTAGCTGCTCACTTCACATCGTCATATGAATTTGGATCACCATAAAACAACAGCTTTTGGAGGGATCGCGATCGTAGTCGTGGGACCCTGGACGGAAACGGTGAGGCGTGGTGGAAGCATTCTTGCCGGGTGGACAAGAAGCTTAAATGCACATTTGCTCCGATCACGTTGTTATTTAGCAAGTGCAGTCAGCTCAAGGTGGAAGATATCAAGGTCCTAAGCAACCAACATATCCATATCTCGGTCCAAGATTGCAAAGATGTACTTCTGAGCCACATCATGATAAGTGCGCCTAGCTCTAGTCCAGAGAATGACGGAATCCTCATTATCTACACTAAGGATATTCAAGTGATAGATTGCAATATCAAAACCGGAGACGATTGCATATCGATCAAGATAGGTTGTATGCTTCGAGAATAAGTTGTGAACCCGGTCATGGAATAAGTGTGGAATGTTTAGGTGACCACAACTCAGAGGCTTGAGTTTCAAACGTAACAATCTATAAGGCACGCTTCTATGGCGTGTTGAATGGTGTACGCATCAAGACGTGGCAGGGAGGAAGAGGATACGCCAGGGACATCAAGTTTGAGGATATAACAATGACAGAAGTAAAGAATCCTATTATCGTTGATCAGAATTACTGCATGATAGCCGATCCTTTGAATCCGAAGGCATGTGAGAAACAAACTTCAGCAGTGGAACTCAACAATATCAGGTTCAAAAATATACGAGGCACGAGCGACACAAAAGAGTCTATCAATCTTGATTGCAGTGACACAGTCCCATGTCATGACATAATGATGGAAGCGGTGAAGCTTAATTTTAAGGGGCACAAGAGCTCCGCCACAACAAGTATATATGCAAGAATGTGAAACTAAAAAATTATATCAATGTCTTCTTGAAGACCTGCTGAGACACGGTCTCATGTATATTTTTCAATCTTTCGCCGTCTAGAATTTATTGTGTGTAGCTAAACATTGTTGTTTCTTGCTCGTCGTGAGCTTGTAATCTTGTACTGTGGTCGCTAAATTTAATACAATATATTTTTTGTTAAGAAAATACATTAATACGGTAGCAACAAAAGTCGCCAACAGATACCAAGCATCCCTACTGTTTCTGGATTTTCACTGTTTCCTGATTCGAGAAGCCTACACGACACACGCGACAGATCGAGCAAGCGCCAACGCCACCCCGATGCCAGTTCTCTCTGCCACGAACGCAGGCCTGGCGTATATATGCTCTGTATTCGTCCTGTTGCAGTTACGTGATGTTCGATTCACGTTGATCTGCATCAGGAACCTGCATGACAGCGAAAGGAGATGCTACTGGTTGTGCACTTGTGATGCACTGCTGCTCATGACCGCGGTGAGTAAAATTACCGACCAAGCACTTACCAGTAGAATTACCGACTTCGACCTCGTCTACGGCGTCCTAATCGACCCACCACATAGTAAGATACACACTCGATCAAAGCTAACAAAAATAAATTAGCACTACAGTGAGCAGGGAATACCCCAATGCCCAATACAGTGAGCAGTGAATGCAGCACACTTACACGAGTCTCACTGAGCTGAGTCACTCACTTCCTGAAGGTTTGACATTTTTTTTGTTCAGAAGCTTCTAGCCGACCACGATGCAGGGTCCAGGAAGAAGGTCACACGAAAGCAGGGCTCCCTCCACCTGCGCCTTTTCATTCGCCCTGTCTGAGTTCCTCGCTGCATTCTGGAGCCTGGAACCAAAGACGTACCAGCTGATTAGTTCTTGGGCAAGTTAATTAATTAATTAACGACGGTGAAGACGAGGTTACTATATGAACTAATCGACGGTGAAGACGTCTTTAACGAACGACGGTGCGTTGTCGCTTGTTGGTGGACAAGATCCCGCGGCGTTATTTCCCAACAGGCCGTTCTCGCCGCGAATCTGCTGTCCAAAACGTCCGTCAAATCAAATATTACAGCAAAAAAGTTGTAAGATGCGTGCTTCAGAGATTTTTTGGTATGTAGACAGGTAGACTTGATGTCGTCAGTCCAGTGGAACCGAGCATATTAATCAACGTGGCCAGAGAAAAGGTACCGTAGCACCAGCATATCTGAAGAATAGTTTCCTAGTGCAATTGTAAGTTTCCTTGTACAGTAATTTAATTAGGAAAGTCCTTAGCACTCGTAAATATGCTGATCATGTGTGTTGCTAGCGATTGATACTATTAAATGGGAGTTGGTACTTGGTACCCTTCCTGTGGGAAACGTCCCGCCGATATTGTTCTGTCGGGTCATCGCTCCCCGTCCCGTGATCTAACTCTATTACATGATCTATCTCATCCAATCCTTTCCATTCATCCAATCCCTTCCATTCCCTTTACCTACAACAAGGAATTACTCACACATCAATGGAGGGATCATGGGAGATCGATGGAGAAGCATCGGTAAAGGCGATGGGGATGATCTTCCCCTCCAATCGCCGTACCGGCAGAGTGCTAGAACAGGAATCGGTCCCTGAATTAGAACTCGTGGTGGCAGCGTTCGGGAACTCTTATTTGGAAAATATTTCACGTCCTGACATTTTTAGGTCGAGGGGGTCACATAGGCGAAAGGGCATATGGAGAGGTGGGCCCACCCCCTGGCCCACCCTGATGGCGTAGGGGAGGAGTGTCATGGGTCTGGTCTCCTAGGTCCTGGTTCCTTCGGGTGAAAAACCTCCTCCGTAAATTTTTCGATTTTTTCTGAGACTTTTGACATTTTTGTAAAAAAGAGACATAGAGGTAATTCAGCTAAAAACATCATCATTCCTTGTTAGTAGCATTCAAATCATACAAATTAGATGCAAAACAATAACAAAAGTGTTTGACAAGTAGATATGTTTGCGACGTATCAGCCTCTCACCTAATAACTAAGTTGTAGTGCAGCAAAAAATGTACTTAATTTTGGGGTCCTTAGTAATGGATGTAAGTATCCTTTATAACGAAATCGCGAGCCCCTTATGTTGGTATCTGATTGTAGTTCGAGTGATAGTGATTGTAATTTCTTACTACTATGTTAATGTTCTGATGGTCCAACTCTGTATTATTGGAGGAAATGGCAGCCTAACAACCATGTCGTAGAAGTAAAACCTCGAACTCGAAGTGGCAGGTCCTCACTCGCCCTCTCAAACTACCATTGAGCAAACCCTAACTAATTCAGATAACAAACCAAAACCTCGGGTTGTGTCTAGTCTCAGGAAAAAAGATGTCGTGGAGTCTTGGGTTGATTCCCATGTCCTGCCTCATGATTTCTTGACATGCCAACCGACCTCGGGTTTGGATAACTGGTGGTCGGTACTCCACAAAAACAACATCAACAACAATAGTGGGTTTCTGAAAGCAGAAACGTAGAAAAGGCTCTAAAGTCTGAAACTTCATATGTACTGATCTTTATCAAGCAGATACTCCCACTGACACCCGTACTGCTGAGAACCGGAAGAACCAAGAATTCTATTATTTCCAGTGAATTAAAGCTCATACCTTCTGTTACAACCAAGTCAAGCAGTTGAAAAGCTACAGGTTCCAACCGACGAAGAATTAGGTCCACAGCTAGACTTACATCCCTCAGAACTGTTTACAGGAATACGTTTTATTGGCAGATGCAAGCAAAACTTGCAACCTTTCATTAGAAACTAACAATGGTACATTTAGAATGGCTATACAACCTAAGGTAAACAGCTGCTATGTGAGCTTTATTATACGTCACGACCGATAAACTGAAGTGTGCAGGCACTCAGGCAGTTGATCGAAATAAATTCTATCGGCCAAACAGAGGTTCCAAGGTTCTAGCAGGCGCATCCACTTGTCTGTTCTTCGGTTTTAGGGGCTTGTTCTGCAACCGAATGGAAGTAGCTGTGGACAGAAAATAAACTCGTGTAAATGGTTATGCCAGGCTCTGCATGCCCTGATGTTAACCTGAACTCTCTACATCTGCATGGCTTGTTGTTGCTACTTACATGTCTTCATCGTGCTCATTCTCCAAGGCAAGCTTGGCGATGCATAAGAAAGCAGTGTCGACATTGTAGTCGTCCTTGGCGGAGGTTTGGAAATACGGAATGTCACCCTTGGAGACGCACCAGTCCTTTGCTTTCTTCTCAGGGACCTGCGGGGCGACAGTGAAGAAATTGCAGAGGGTATGTGCTAGTCTAAGAGTTAAGTGTTCAATTAACTAACCACTCCCATTCAAAAAAATAAAACTAACTAACCACTCGTCTGCTCCCAGAGTCCAGATCAACCTTGTTCCCGACCAAAATGAAGGGGAATTGCTTGGGATCTGATGGGCCAGCCTGAACATGAAAATGGAACATAAGGGTTTTATCACAGAAGGCTATAGAGACATGCCCACACTTGGGGAGTACATTAGCCGTAGCAACTCTGAACATTTCGACACCTATGGTCATAATAACATGGCACCCTAATGTGCTGTTCGATAGAAGCTACTCACTTGATTGATGAATTCGTCATGCCAGGTACCGAGTGTATTGAACGACCTCTTAGCATTGACGTCGTAGACAAGCACGCAGCAATCCGCGCCCCTGTAGAAGGCCACGCCGAGGCTCTGGAACCTCTCCTGCCCTGCCGTATCCCAAATCTGTAGCAGAACAACGGCAACGTTAAGGGTCAGTTCGTCTTTCGTCTTGGGCTAGCTCTTACCAGTGCGTGCAACTGTGCAAGAGTCTGATATATCAGTGGGCCGGGGCAGGCTGAGACCTGCAAGGTGACGAGCCTGTCTTCGATGAGGACCTCCTTGGTGAGGAAATCGGCGCCGATCGTCGCCTTGTACTGCTGGCTGAACTTCTTGTGCACGTATCTGATGGTCCGTGTCAAGGGAAACCCAAAGCACGCCTCGTTTGGTCGAACACCTTGTAGGCAGCGCGTAGAGCCCCATTCGCAGAACCCGATATCGATACCCAGATGACACACACCATACTATATATGCTTGCTGATTAAGCGAATGAAGCACTGTAAAACAGGGCACCTAGTGATTGATTAAATGGACGCCCGTACTGAACTCTGAAACTGGAAGTGAAGCTATTTCTGAAGTATAAAGAGTAGTGTACTACTCCCTCCGTCCAAAAATAAGTGTCTCAAGTTTGTCAAAAAGAAGATGTATCTAGACAAAATCATGTCTAGATACATCTTCTTTTTGACAAAGTTGGGACACTTATTTATGGACGGAGGGAGTATTTTGTTTGCTAAAAAAGGGAATGAACTGGAAAACTGGATGAGAATCAAACCGGACTACTGTATATCATGAGTCGCTGAGCCCGATCGGCGGTAATCGGAAAAGAAGCGAAAGAAAAACTCCGATCGGTGGTAAGCGGCGAGCTAAAAGGATACTGGTTCATCAGCGACGTCTTGCCGACCCTGCACACGCACACACGGACGACCAAACATACCACAATCCACAAGTCAAAGAAGCACAAGCAGAGCCCCAGAAACGGTGAAAGAAAGAGAGGTACGGGGAGGGTGTGACGCACCCGCTGTCGCCGAGGACGATGACCTTGAGCAGCGTCCGCCTCCGGGAAGACGCCATTGCCGTTGCCGGGCGATCGACCGACCGACCAACTGGAGGATGCGATTGAGCGCGCGGAGAGTGAGTTTGGCGGTCTCTCGCTCTCGTCTCTTCCCTTCTGCTGCCGCCGCCCGGCCGCCCCTATCTTGGTGCGGTTGGCGTCACGGGGCGGTGCCCGGCGAGCGAGGGAAAATAGGAAAAGGAGCTGAGGCAGTTGGGAGGGCGGTGGCCGGAGATGACGAACGAATGAGCGCGGAGCGGTCAATTCTGCGAGGTTTAGCGGGTGGCCCAAGATGGAGCCCGTGCGCCCCGACGGCCTCGTGGCCCAAGATGATTTTTTTATTTTGAAGAATGTGGATTGAGCAAACCCCGAACATTTTGTTTAAGAATGTGGATTCAGCAAACCCCGAGGAATTTCTTTTAAGAATGTGGATTGAGCAAACCCCGAAGAATGTGGAGTATATAAGATGGTTTAGATGTTTCACATATTGTTTAGATGCATGCTAAATTGTGTGAACACACTAAAACTTGTCTATATATATTTGTATGCATCTGAATATGGAAAATGCCGAAACATCACGTATTTTAAAAACGCATACAGTATGATTTAAACTCTGAGTTTGTAAATACCATATAAATCACCCTAGGGTGCCTCGGAGCTGACGCGGTACCTGTTCAGCCCAGTGTAAGTGGTGATCATACATGAGATGTTCGAGTGCCGCCTCGTCCTCGTCTCGTCGCCCCAAGGTAAGAGAAGGGAACGAGATGATAGTGAGCCATGGCATCACGACGACGTTGATGACATGGTGGCGGGACGTCCTGAACCGTGGGTAGTGGTGGCAACGCTCAGCAAGCAGTGTGTGGACAAACTAACGACGACAACCGTACAACCGTCAAGTTTAATTGTCCAAAATCAATCTACTGCTATAGGGGAGATTTGCATTGTGCTGACCGATAATCGCATGGTTTAAACCATACCAATTAATTGTTTAGTGGATTTTGCTCCAATCTATAAGATTTGGGGGGGTGTAACACTTTAAATCTTCATAACCTTTTTTAGGTTATCCTCTCACGAGGCCACGAGAATCTGACTCACACATGCGTAGATGAGCTGAACAGCTGGCTTGTCGGTATCCTCAATCAAAAATATCAAAAAACTGGCTTGTCGGTAGTGCGTGGAAAGCCGAAGCTTACGGGATCCGCTCGCAAACGTGTCACCTCGAGGTCGGTAGGCACACTCGTACTGCATTGGATTTGACAGATTTGCCCTTCCTGGTCCTCCGTGTGTGTGCGTACGTGTTGAGTGAGTGGTCAGTCGTTTAATTCAGTGGACGGACGACGAGCTGCCAAATGAATGTCCATGTCCTCCGGTGCAAACCACGTATTTGCTTAAAGGGAAAAAAATAGCGCCTTATATCACCGCTAATAGCACGCTATAACGTTTAAAATGTGGTCACGCTATATTAACTACTCCGCACGCTAATAGCATCGCTAATAGGAGTAGAAAACACCCCGCGCGTTGCTGCAGAATTTCATAGTGATTTATATTTAAAAACCTTCTATTATAAGAAATATAAATTAAGTTGTTTCATTTCTTTGTCAAAGATTAACTCATAGGATAAAGGTAAATGTGAATGTTTAATGAGGTGGACTAATTAGATACTTGATGATGTGGCATGCTTGTATGTTGAGATAAATGAAGTAGTGGGATGCTCCTATTTAGATAGAGAAGATTCACATGCTATGGCTAATAGCGTATTTTTTAGGTCCGTGCTATATTTCTGTAGCGTGCTATTTTTTACCTTGATTTGCTCATACTGTTAGCCTATCTAGGTGAAATTAACTGATATTTCGTCTATCTCTAGACATCATAAGTTAGAGTAACTTAGTGTTGCATACCATCATGACATCATCAATGTGGTAGAAGAAATACACCACATAACTTTGTATCTAATTATAAGACATTTAGTGGGATAATTTAGCATACCAAAACATCTTACAATTTAAAATAGAGTAATTTTCTTAGAGGGCTGAAAGATTTCTAATAAAACGGTTTGCTAGCTTAATATATTGTTAGTTTCAAAAAAACTTGACGGCATTATGTTTTAAAAAAAACTTGATGACATGTGATGTTCACCATTATGGGTGATGGTTAACAACAGATCAATGCATCTCCATATCAAAAAAGAAGAAGATAAATGTCATCCCGAGAAACCACATAAGTTGAGAGTCAGTTCTGATCTCTAATAGTCATTATGTTCCAAATTAGATAACTTATATTTGTTTAAAAGAAAATATATGTAGACATGTTACCAGTATAGATATATCCGCTTTTAAACAAAAACCACTTGGCAACGTTCTAGCATGCAATTTCATTAAGTTGATAAGTTTGTGTGTCCTTGGCCATGCCTTCTTATCGACATGTTCTCCATGATGCCAATGATTTTCATGGATTTCATTGCTCATCGACTCGTGATTCTAGTTTTTGTTCTCAAAATACTATATCTTCTGCGACGGGTGTTCTTTGCATGAAACACATTTTTTATTTTCTTTTGAACGAACTTTTTATCAAAATTAAGTGGGTGGTTCATGCGGTAAATTCATTTCACGGGACTTGGTATTCGTCATCTTGGTTTTATCCGGGATTAATGTTGTCTTGTTCATTTCAATTTTTCTGATCGATTGTATTCCGTTCAAACAACTTACTGAATCCATGATGTTATTGCTACTCCCTCCGATCCATAAAAAGTGTCGTTCCTCTAGTACAAACTTTGTACTAGATTAGTTACAAAATGGGCGACACTTTTTATGGATCAGAGGGAGTATAGAAGTATAGTAGGGGTGAATTCGTCAAATTTGTATCATCCAAGACATTTGGACTAAGTGTACTCCTTTGGTCATGTAAAAAAAAGATGTACTCCCCTGTCAAATTAAGAGAATATGGCATTCATTTGGCAAATGGACGATTGCATAAATTACATGTACTCCATTTAAAATCACAAACTCTTCCATGTGCATGTGCCGTGTGAGTACATTTATCTCGGATCTGGGGGAGTATTTAAAATCAATAGCACGATTTAGCCATCTCATGATTAAACATAGTACAGTACTGTATTTAAAAGTCACCCCTGTTATCATAGGGAAGTGATTTTCCATTGTAAAAAAAAGGTTATAAAGCTTCTTATAAAAACGTGCGGAGCCAAAGTCGATACTGCAGACTGCAGTGAGCGAGCTGACGACGCCACTCCACACAAGTTGAAGTGTTGATCCATAACCACACCACCACCGGTGCGCCGCGTCCCGATCGAGCCGATGAGCCGCCTCATTTTCCGGCGGCACCTCGCCGCCGCCGGACGATCCCCCGCCGCGTTCGCTTCCAGGTGATCCGCCTCTCGCCCCGCTCCGTTTTCTTGTCGCGATCCGGCTCCGTACAGAGCTTATCCTCATCATCATCATCATCATCACTGGCGTGCGCGCGGGGGGCCTAGTCCGTGGCGCCGGCTGGATGGTTTTGATGCGGATTGCGTGCACGGGAGCTCGCATCACTTGTTACGCGGCAGCGATTCCCGGGGGTGCGATCTGGGTTGATTTGCTGCTACCCGAGTCTTCGCTAACTGTAGATCGTTTGGTTGATTCAGGTGGTTGCACACGCCGGCATTTGCGACGGTGTCTCCCGAGGAGATCTCTGGGTCAAGCCCGGCGGAGGTGCAGAATTTTGGTAAGATGGCGGTCATTTGGATATGGGGGATTTGTTTGCCAGTGTGCTGATTGCATGATTTAGCTCGGCTCTGCCTCTGTCATGTATTTTTTTTTTAGAACAGTCTCTGTCCAGAGAAATTATTAATTACTTCTTGCGATAATATAGTGATTTTTAATTGCATATGTAGGAATTTATAGGAAGTGTACATGGAAATAGTATTAATTGAGAAGACTGCGTCCATTCTATCTGATTTGTGCTATCAGATGCCATTTCTATGATGTTCCTACCAAGCACAATGGGCTTGTTGGTTTTGGTCCTTGTCCTGCTTTATTTTAGAGGCTCATGTCATGATTCCTTGATGCCACACCTTCGTGCCAGCAGATTTCCAGAGCTATGCCATGTGTTTGGCCTCCAGTTACAGGATATTTAATATTAGCTTGTACCTCAGTGAAGTGAAGCATGTGTGTTCGACATGGTCATTGATAAGTTAAGTTCAGTGCAGGGTAAATGGATAACGTCTGCTAACTGGAACTGGATAGTTGATCCATTAAATGGAGATAAATTTATCAAAGTTGCTGAGATTCAGGGATCAGAATTAAAGGTATGTATGCTTTGGTTCTGATTTTCATGCTACACAGCTACGAGTGTAATTTACTTCTATCTAATTCTTATCAGCTTTTCTCATCTTAAAATACAAGTACTGACTTTTCCCTGTGTGTCCGATTAGCTCTGAAATGTGCTCTGTAACAATGTGCGATATTTTTTATGATGCAGCCGTTTGTGGAGAGTTTATCTAGTTGCCCAAAGCATGGACTTCACAACCCGCTTAGAGCTCCAGAGAGGTATGTGACGTTTTCTTGTACTACATGTGTAATGTGTAGAAAACATTTCATACCAACCAATGCTGTTTTTTGGTCGTCTGATGTTTTTAAACTTGATGTTCAAGGCTAACATAACAAGTTTCTTGACATCCAATTATCTAATTATCAACCTTCTAATCTATCAGAAACTACAGTTTTCAAAGATTTCCTCACCCTTTACTTGGTCACTGAAATTTTTACCCTACATGGCTGTAGTGCACAAATTATTATGGTATATACTAATTTTCTATACATTTGTCCCTGAGACAGCACCTCCTTATGGACAAGTGATTCATGGACAAGTGATTCATAGCTACTTTATTCTCCCCACAACCACGGATTATTGATTTCTACACTTCTTAGTATCTGTATGCATTATTTGCTTTAATTTTTACCACTAATACTTTTAGCAACTGTATGAAAATATGAACTGCAACAAAATTACATATTTTTTCATTTCACATCTAAGTATATTTTGAAAATACTGTTGATCAGATACCCA
Organism: Poa annua; assembly: GCA_026929855.1. Taxonomy (NCBI): domain Eukaryota; kingdom Viridiplantae; phylum Streptophyta; class Magnoliopsida; order Poales; family Poaceae; genus Poa; species Poa annua. The sequence goes on along the minus strand of CM049431.1, from coordinate 96,690,250 downwards.
AAGGTTCAACCGTGCTTCCCACAGTAACATGTTTTTGTGACTCGAAAGAGTAGGCACCAAACATGGTATATGAACAAACCCACATGCCCTATATGAACCTGTTCTAAAACTTCTAATAGTAGCAATGGTTGTTGATATTAGTAATTGTACCTTGATGAATTTTGGAACCTTCAATATGCAGGTATCTCATGTATGGAGATATATCTGCAAAAGCTGCACATGTGCTTGGTCAACCTGAGGTATGCCATTTGAAATAAAAATGTTTCAACTACTCCCTCAGTTCAAATTAGAGGACTTCCATTTGTCTAGATGTGGATGTATCTATGGAGGGAGTACCTTTTATTCACAACATGTTTGGAAATATCTCTACATGGACCAATTTGCCTTGAGATGTATTTTTGCGAATGCAAAAAACATGTCAATTCAGAACGGAGAGAGAAAGATAATGTTGGTTTTTCATCTATATCCTTAGACCACTCATTATTGTCAGTGGTCATCGACAGGTCTTAGATTTTTTTGCTAAGCTCGTCCAGAGGGTTGCTCCAAAGAGCTATCAACAAGCTCTAGCGGAAGTTCAAGTTACGCAAAAATTCTTGGAGAATTTCTGTGGAGATCAGGTACGTGAATCCACATAGCATTTTCTTCCTTTTTGTTGTTCACAAGTATCATGGTACACTTTTATATGAATGCATACATTGTTACAAGGAGCTTACAAATGTTCCAGTCTGCAAATTGACAATACTTTTTTCATCTTCTTTATGTCTGGTATAACAGGTACGTTTTCTGGCTCGTTCGTTTGCTGTGCCTGGCAATCATCTTGGACAAATGAGTAATGGCTATCGTTGGCCGTATGGCCCGGTAAGTACTCATAACTTCTTTGGTAGATCAAATGGTGTATTTTATATTTGTTGATTTTTTATGTCCTTACAGTACATAACTACATATCAGCCTATCTTATGTACCGGTACATTGTAACTGAAAGGCTGAGTATCTGCATGCTATTGGACACATCAATTAATTGTGTGGAAAATGTGAGTTCCATCTGATACAGCAGGAAAAATAATTGTTTACCATGACCTCCTAGTGTGTTTTCTCTTCATAGACATGTTATTTGTTGAATGGACCACATTTATGAAGCTGCTAGACGAGAGATATCAAGTTCATTCCTTAACCTAATATTTTCTAAATGGTAGACCCAATCCCATTTGAACAGTAGGGAACTTTCATGTCAATGTTAAATATGGTCGGTTTCATATTTTTCACTAACTCTTTAGCATGCCTTCCATTATTTTGAGTTTTGCGATTAAACTCTTTGTTAATTCTTAGTTACTTCATGTTGTAGACATAATGATGCATAGCAGTATAGGCAACATGAATAACATTATGATGTATAGCAGTTTTGTGGAGGATCAAATTGATCTCCTCCTGGCTTATATGTTATTTGATATGCCATGATTTATTCCTGAGTGCTCCACATATTAGCTCTAAACATGTAATTTGGTGTTAAGTTCTTCAGTGTTTAGCTGTATCAGTATTTTTTATTACCAACAGCATGCTAGCTCTAATATATTTCTAACTTTGAACAGGTTGCAATCATCACACCATTCAATTTCCCATTAGAGATTCCTCTACTGCAACTAATGGGTGCACTCTATATGGGGAATAAACCAGTCCTCAAAGTTGACAGCAAAGTTAGCATTGTGATGGAACAAATGATCAGGTTGCTTCATGATTGTGGGTTGCCTGCCGAAGATGTAGACTTCATAAATTCTGATGGTATCACAATGAACAAGCTGTTGTTGGAGGTTTGACTTCTGTTTGACGACTTATTGGAAGAATGTGTGCTATAGCAAGATGAAATAATAATTAGTTAATCAATATGTGACAAGAAAATTCCATGTTTGTACATATACATGAAACTTAGTGATAAGCAGCATTATGGCAGCTCAACCATTGTTTTCATTTGCGATAATTGGTACATCATGTTCACGAATAAAGGCTTTATGGAGTTTAACACATGACAAATATGCATCTGTTAGATATGGAGTTTAACCATGTGGGCTAATCTTACACTCAACACATATTTCATTGGATTTATCTTGTACACTATTTCCTGTAGGCAAATCCAAAAATGACCCTTTTCACTGGGAGCTCACGGGTTGCAGAGAAATTGGCTGCAGATCTGCAAGGCCGGATCAAGTTGGAAGATGCTGGTTTTGATTGGAAAATTCTTGGTCCAGATGTTCAAGAGGTCTGAAGTCACTTCTGCTCTATATTTAACGATGTATATTCATAAATGTGTATCGTGAATTTACCAAGCTGAAGCTGAATTGAATTGCTTTTGTGATATGATTCCAAAACAGGTTGATTATATTTCATGGGTTTGCGATCAGGATGCGTATGCTTGCAGTGGTCAGAAGTGCTCTGCTCAGTCTATGCTATTCATGCACAAGGTAAAGACTAAAAAAATGATTGTCCAACTTTTCTGGTAGGTTTATCCATGACTTATGGGCCATGTGTTGAAATCTTTAGGGCCTTTAATTTTATGAAAACTAGGTTTTAGTCCAGCTCTCTTATCTTGTTCATTTTTTTAATACAATAGTAAAATGGTCAAGAGTCAAGACAAAGAAAACATATTCTTATGAACTTTGTAGCTGATTACAAGCTTGTGCTTCCCTGTCAAATGATTGAGCAGTGTGCATGTTTGCTTTTAGTTTGTTTGATAGTTTTTTTCTGATTGCAGAATTGGTCATCTACTGGGCTACTTGAGAAAATGAAGGAACTTTCTGAAAGAAGAAAACTTGAAGACTTGACAATCGGGCCAGTCCTTACTGTGAGTGACCATCTTTAAAGGGTTAATCAGTTATTACATACTTTTTTTTAGCTTTGTGGAGATGATCTACTTCATGGCAGTATATTACTTGTTAAAAATTAAATTTCGAGCTGAGCGATAAACAAGATCCAGCTAACATTAACCGTCTCCTGATACTAATCGAAACATCAAAATAATGTGTAAATGAATACAACTGCATTTAAGTGAAAAGGACTGGAAGTAACTTGTCCTTCACAGTATAATACGAATGGAGAAAAAAAAGAAATATAAACACCAACACTTTTGTTTTTAACTGTTGGTGTCATTTTTTTTCGAGAAAAGGCAACCTAGCTTCATTTCATTGAAAAGAGAGAGAGTTACTGTTACAATCCTCCTAGGAGGCAGGATACAGGGGAATATAAAAGGGGGCTGATGCAAATCCCAGGTCGTCGGCAGTATGGCACGCAGGCCAGCTGCTCCAGCTTGAGCCCAAAGGGCTGCTTCCTCCAACTTTATGTAAAACTGAATTTACTTAAAAAGTAGGATAACACTAAAAGGAACTTTTATTTGCACAGTATAATACGTATGCAGAAAAAGAACATGTATTCATTTAACACTGACCTTTTTGTTTTAAACTGTTGATGTGGTTGCCCAACTGGATGAGCAGCATAGGCAGTTTCAGATAGGGATGCAACTGGATGAGCAGCTTAGTTAACGATTCATTTCTAACTCAATTGGCTGTCCGTGTTGTATACATGTTATTAATTAATATATGAAGCAAATGAACTACTCAGAATGGGTTGATGGCTTGACCCATCCCACTTGCATTTCTAGTTTAAGGTTTAAGCTGTTTCAAGTTTAACCATAGAACTAATTTTATCACCTTTCCTACTTATCCAGGTTACAACAGAAAGCATGGTAGAACACACAAACAACCTTCTCAAAATACCAGGATCAAAGGTTCTATTTGGTGGCGAACCTTTGAAGAATCATTCCATCCCAGAGATATATGGTGCCTTCAAACCGACTGCAGTATTTGTCCCTCTGGTAGAAATCCTTAAAAGTGATAACTTTGAGCTTGTGACAAAGGAGATATTTGGGCCGTTCCAGGTAATACATTTTCAGATGTCAAGACTTCTTTTTTTGTTATGGTTTTCTTACAGGAGATACATTTTTATTGTAACTAGTTTTCTTACAACGCTAGTTAACTGATACCATGCATAAGTGTCTATCAGATGGGCCCATGGTGAAGTTCTTATTATGGAACAGTTGAAGAATAATTTGCTTGGTTAGGAAATGTATATATTTCAAGGTCATTCTTAGGTCCAGCATGTATTTCAGGATTATTCACCTTTAGTGACATAGTGACCTATGCGTACATGGGAAGGTAGCTAGTTTAAAGGTTTCAATGGTATTCTACAATACTAATAACAATGTTAGGTTTCTTCGGCATTGCATTTAAGCAACATTGTATTTTCCTATGTTCATAATTCAGGTGGTTACAGAATACTCAGAGGATCAAATTGAATTGGTATTAGAAGCCTTGGAAAGGATGAATGCGCATCTGACAGCTGCAGTAGTTTCAAACGACCCTTTGTTCCTGCAGGCAAGTTCCTTGTCCCCGTTGAGTGTTGACATTTATATTCATTTACTCGCTTGGTTATCTTCTAGCAATCCGGTTGACAAAGTTGTGATTTCTCAAGTAATCTTCTAGCGGTGTTTATATTATTGCTGTTATTTTCCATCAATAATAGTAGAGCATCCAAATGGCGTCAGCTTGGTGAATGATATAGCTATTCCCATCTCGGTTTCCAGGAGGTACTTGGGAGATCAGTCAACGGGACAACATACGCAGGCATTCGAGCAAGGACCACCGGCGCTCCGCAAAACCACTGGTGAGCCAAGCTCCGGTTCCAACACAAATGGTCATCGGCGGTGTATGTTATTGTACAATCTAAGACTCTTCCTGTTCCGCGATTCAGGTTTGGTCCTGCTGGCGACCCAAGAGGCGCAGGGATCGGAACTCCAGAAGCCATTAAACTCGTCTGGTCCTGCCACAGGGAGATCATATACGACATTGGGCCTTTGCCTAAGAAGTGGGCACTTCCTTCGGCTACATAGCCTGCCTAGGGTTAGCTAGCTAGAAAAAAACCTTACGTTGGGAATAAATGGGGAGAGAAAGCGTCGAGAATCAGATTAACTGGGAATAGGTACTGGGGTTGTCTTTGAAACTTTGAATAATGGAAAAGGCTTCATCTGGGCAAATTGGGCGTTCTCTCGACCCCCACAAGAACACAATAAAGGGCAGGGTTAGGAATGAAATGGAGTGGAATGCTGTTTGTAATGTGCTTTGGATATGGTACACTCAAACAATTTCAGGCTGTATCGGTTTGTACCTGAGAAATTATGATGCCAGATATTGGGTCTGTATATCACACCCCGTGAATAAAAGTTCATAAATCAAAACTGTGTCTGGTTCTGTCTCAACATGTTCTTTATTTTTGTAATGTGCTTTGGATATGGACATATATGGTACACTTAATTATTTCAGGCGGTATGAGTTTGTACCTGAGAAATTATGGTGCGAGATCTTGGGTCTGTATATCACACCCCGTGAATAAAAGAATTCATAATTTCATAAACCTGTGTCTGGTTCTTTCTAGCATGCTGTTTATTTTTGTCGGTGCTGTCTCCGAATCCGAGTGTAATTGCTGCTTAGATCACGCTTGCGTGCCTGTGCGTGGCCCGGCAGTCCAAATCCAAAATAAATTAGACGACGAATCCGTGAATTGTTCTCCAAGGAACTCCGAGTTGAAACACAGACGGAAAGCGGTCTGATCCTCTCCCTTGGAGTCCAAGCCGGGGATACAAAGCCGGCCGAGGAGAGGATCAGAAAGTTCACAACTTTCTTCGAATCGATCGGTAGTCAAACAGCAATGTCGACGATGCTCCTCCGATCAGCCGCCGCACGCGCGCTCCTGCTGCGTTCCTCTGCGTCGGCCGTCGCTCCCCTGGCCGCCGTCGCCATCGTGGCCTCCCGCCGCCTCTTCAGCAGCCACAGCACCAGGTCCAGCACCACCAACGGCGGCGAGGGCGACGACGTCGGGCAACGTCCCGTCGAGAGGCGCATCGAGGAGACCAAGGAGGAGCTGCTCCGGCTGTACCTGAGCAAGACGCCGCCGCCCGCGACGGCGGAGGTGGCGGCCGACCTCACCGACGTGTTCCGGCGGTTCCAGGAGGCCAAGGCGGGGCAGCAGCAGCAGCAGGAGTTCGCCGGAGAGTCGTTCGTCGGGGAGGGGGCGTTCGAGGGGGAGCTGTTCGACACGGAGGCCTACGAGGCGGACTCCTCCGTCGCCGGCTACTCCTTCTCCGGGGGCCACTACACGCCGGCGTACCACTCCGGTGACATCTTCGTGGAGGATCCGCCTGGCTCAGGGGACTCGTGGCGGTGAATCGACATGATCGCCGGCCGGAGTTCTCTGTTTCTCTGTCGAGTGTCGACCTGTTGACATGCAGTACTGTACTAGCTAGCCAAGGCCTGTTTGTCTGTTCATACGTAGTGAGCGCCTTGAGTGTCGATCCTGCACGTATGTGGCCGATCATGCATGTTCATGTATGTGTAGCATCAATTTCGTGTCATTGACTTTCTGATACTATGTACTTACACGTGAATCGTGACCTTTATTTGCTATATATAGTACCTTGCACATAATAGTGTAGTGATTTTTTTTGGAACATAGTACAGACGTAGACCCCTATGAACGTACGCACGTAGATCCTACCCCTATGAGCACCTCCGAGAGACCGGTCCGGTAGATTTTGAGTTCGACGAAGTCACCATAGACGACTCGCTGTTGACGGGTACACCACATACCACTGAAAACATAGCGCCGAATAAATCCTGAAAAATCCAGAAAAGTGTGAGCATCCATGTCAAGTCTAGGACTTAACCTGGGTGGGCTAGTTCCATCACAAGGAACCAACCAGCTGAGATAGGCCCACTTCACTAATAGTGTAGTGATATGTTTAACTATATTTATATCTCTTTTGACAAAAAGACATATTGATATTAACAAGATATCAATCACAGCCAAGCTTCCCAACAACATAATGCCAATGTTGTGTTTATAATGTAGATTGATGATTTTCTTTAGAAAACACTGAGGGTACCTGGAGGATTTTGGGTTTTGTATCTTCTATTTTTCTGCATGTAGTTTCTCATTTGGTTTATTTTCTTATGTTTTTTGGTTGACGCCATCAATGATAAATTGGTAATTGCGTAGCTCTTAGTCAGCTCGACAAACTTCTAGTGACATGAAGGCAGTTTTAAGCTTCTCGATGACCATTTTGAAGCGCCTCACCCTTTTTTATTAAAAAACTTTTAAAGGCTTCCCCCTTTAAGTCAAAAACTTGATCACCACGTATATTCCTTTATTATTAATTAAGAGAAGTTGTTACATCTGTTAAAGAAAACCGATGTACAAATACGGTAATCCACATTGGCTCCTGAACTCATATTTGCTTGATAGAATAAACAAAAATTTAAAATAGTAAAACTATTTGAAAAATTCTGACAAATGTTTTTTAGATAAAAAGGACCCCTGTAGGGGAGCCCTAGTTCCATTTTATTAAAATGAAACCAGCATCAAAGTTCTCAAGTTGATTCAGCTACATAAACAAAACTCTCCAGCTAAACAAGAACAGGAACGCTAAAGAAAGATACTAAAATGACATTAGTTTCTTAAATTTATTACGGACAGAAGAAACTGCGGAGAACTCGAAGATGAGATCTTTGCGCAGTTCACCGCAGCAGCTTGCACCGCTCCACTGCCTCCAACAGCTTGAACCTTGTCACAGCTGGCGGCCGAAGCACGGGGATCACCGACGACATCTCCCATTCAAATGACCAGAGCGGAGGCAGAAACGGCGCTTGTGCTTCATCACTGTTTGGCGTAGCTGGAGCGAAAGTTTGAGTTCTCGCCTGCGGGAGTGAGGCAGCGAGCGAAGATAACGACATGTCTCCAAACATCACCTCCATGCCAGTGGCTCGGGAGCCTTCAGCAGCTGTAAGATTACCAAAGAAAATCTATCGATTTTCTCTAGCATGTGCTGCTTGAAGAGTAGTCTCCATTTCTTGATTGCCCTTAGAACTAATCCCCAAACCAGTTTCATAGACATCCAATTTTGGTTACCAAATATCAAAGCATTCCGATGTTTCCAAAGACTCCAAAGCACCGCAGCACAAACTAAATTCAGAATATCGTGCTTTTTATTTGAAATCCAAAATTTAGCTATGGACAAGTAACCAGCACCTAAAATAGTGTTGAAGAAACTAGATATGACTTCCCAGGTTTTAGCAGCCACAATGCAATAAAAAAACAAATGGTGAATCGATTCCAGCTCGCTACAAAAGACACAATCTGTAGGTTTATGCATATGCCTTTTGAGGAGGTTATCTCTAGTCATCAACTTATTATTTGCTAAAAGACAAATAAAAATTTGAACTCTAGGAGTAATCAAACCCCAAACAGCCGGTATAAACACTCAAGAGACCCCCCTAAAAGTGATGATATTATATAAGGAACTCAAAGAATAAGTCCCACTGTTTGTATAGGCCAAATGAGGGAACCACAATCAGTGGTAAGCGTTATACTTGAAGCAATTTGCTCGATCTCAAACCATTGCTCCATTTGCTTTTGGCTAAAATTCCTCCTAAAAGAGAGCTTAAGGTTGTTATTGTCCCAAACTTGCCTAATTGAAGCTACCTTCTCGTTACACAGACAAAAGATGTCCTAGAATTGGACAGAGAGGGGTGAGGAACCGAACCAAGTGTCCTCCCAAAATTTGGTTTTTGCCCCATCTCCAACAACCCACATATATCCAAACTTGACAGCCCTAGTTGCTGATGCATGAACTTTGCATTGTATTACTCATATTCCATTAATATTTGCATCATATAAGGGTTATATCAATGTTTTATAATGATTTTGGGAATATTTCACACTTTCCCTATTTATTTGGAATTAACTCTGCACTGTCAGAAAACCCCTTTTTCTATATTTTGATGTGATGTTTCAGGGACCCAAACGACGTCTAAATGACATAATATTCCATGGGGATCATTTTTTTGGAAGGAACGAGGCTTAGGAGCGAAGGAAGAGCAAAAGTGGAAGGCCGAGGGGCAAAAGAGGTGGGCCCACGCGACCAGATTCCTTGGCCGCGTGGAACACCCCCTTTGGGCCCTCGAGTCTCTGATGTCGTCGATCTTCGTCTCCCTGTCTTTGTCTTGACCTAAAAACGACTATAAAAATAGTTCCCCTGATGAACGGATAGACGTCGCCTAGAGGGGGGGGGGGGGGGGTGAATAGGCGATTTAAAACTTTTTCGAGGAGCCGGAATATCCGGTCCAATAGTGACCGGAAATTCCGAGTAGCCGGAATATCCGGTACACGAGTGACCCGGAAATTCCGGTATGCTTGATAAAGGCGGAATAAAACTAGAGGTTTACTTAAACAAGCATACAACCTAGATATATAAACTAGGCTCACCTATGTGCACCAACAACTTAAGCTAAGCAATACTAGTAACAAGATGATAGCAAGATATATGACTTCAAGCACGGAGGCTATCACAATGTAAAGTGCATAAGTAAAGAGCTCGGGTATAGAAATAACCGAGGCACGCGGAGACGAGGATGTATTCCCGAGTTCCACCCAAAGGTGTACGTCTCGTTTGGAGAGGTGTGCGCAACCACAACAGGTTAGCTGCAACGCCACAAAGGCTCACCTTCTTCTCCTGATGAACTCAACCACAAAAGGTTCGAGTTCACCTTCCACTATTGATCTCCTTTGGGGCGGAGATCGAATCCCGTACAACTCTTGAGGCACACACCCACAACTTAATTGGGGGCTCCCAAGTCTTGAGGCACACACTCACAACTTAATTGGGGGCTCTCAAGTGACCACAAAAGGTCTTGACCACAAAAGGTCTTGGCCACAAAAGGCCGGCCACAAAAGGCGTCTAGGGTCCAAAGACCCAAGAGTAACAAGCTCACAAGTAATACCACCACGAATCCTCGTGGAGGGCTCAAACCGATGCAAATGCAATGGCAAGAGCACACGGAGTGCTCAAGTCCTTCACTCTCAAATTCCAACACAACAACAAATGTTTATGGGGGAATAAGAGAGGAAGAACAAAGGAAACCACAAAGGAGTCAAATCCTTCACTCCCAAATACCACCAAAAGCAACTAATGCTTAAGGGGGGAGAAGAGAGGAAGAATAAAGAGGAAGAACCACAAAGGAACTCCAAGAACTAGATCCACTAAGTTCCCCTCACTTAGAGAGATGGATTGGTAGGATTGTAGATCTAGATCTCCTCTCAACTTTCCCTAAAGAATATGGAAGATTCAATGGAGGGATTGAGAGGGAAGTGAGCTTTCCAAGGTCAACAATGGAGTACGAGAGAGGGGAAAGTCGTGCTGCCTTGGATTTGATGAGGAGGAAGAAGGGGAGGGGTATTTATACCCCTCCAGGAAATATAGCCGTTGGCTGTTTCGACACTCGGAAATTCCGGTATAAGTGAGACTCGGAAATTCCGGTCATCCGGAAATTCCGGTCTAGAGAGACTCGGAAATTCCGGTCACCCGGAAATTCCGGTCTAAGAGAGCTCGGAAATTCCGGCTGGAGTCAGAAGCAAAACCAAACTTTTCCTTAGCCATTTCTGGAGGACTTTTCTGGGGGCACTCGGAAATTCCGGTATATGGAAATTTCCGAGCACAATTTCCGACTGGAGTCAGAACCCTTTTTCTTCTTTCCTTAGCCGTTTTCTTGGATGAGCTGGGGAACCGGAAATTCCGGTAGGGCGGAATATCCGGCCCCAATAATCCGAATCAGCAGAACACCGAAACGAAAACTGCTATAACTTTTGCAAATGAACTCCAAATGAGGTGAGACCAATTTTGTTGGAAAGATAGCGACGATGACTACCCAACAAAAATAGAGTAAAATCTCCACACATGGCAAGGTGTGGGACTTTCCTCAAGGTAGAACCGGCAATATTTCCGCCACCGAAAACGCAACAAGTTGTCCAAAGTAAAACCCATTTCGATGAACTAGAGCTTGACATGGAGATGAACCAAGCTCTAATTCCTCACCAACATAAAAGCCAAATAAGAACCAAGAAACATGATATGCCAAGAATGCAAAGGTTTGAGCTCTCCACAAGAATGCGATCAAGTTACTAACTTGAGAGCCCCTCTTGATAGTACGCCTATCTATCCTATAGCCCTATCAAGATCATACCTTTGCCTTGAGCATTCCACTTGAGTTGAATGATGACTATCTTGATCTCTTCAAGTGGTTCATCTTTCTTGATTGCGCGTCCAATCACTTGCTTGATGAAGACTTCTCCAAATACTCCCCCATGCTCACAATGGGAGAGTCTCGCTAAGCTTCGTCTTCATGTATCCATTGCAAGCACCAAGCATAGGATATTTTCGAGAAAGCTTCTTTTGGTCTTGCACAACTCATCCTTTCTTCACTAAGATGATGTCTTGAATCTTCAAGACATACTTGCAATAAGCTTCACTCAACACATGAGCTTCAAGAGTTCAACACATGAACTCCACAATTCCATGGACATGATCTATAATGATATCTCAATGCAAACATTAGTCCATAGAGATTGTCATTCAATTACCAAAACCACACATGAGGGAAAATGCTCTTTCACCTGAGCCTTTCGGAAGGAGCATCACATAAACACAAAAACATGAAACAGAGACCTGGAGCTGCATATTGGAGGGGGGGGGGGGGATTCCCCCGGGGCGCTGCCGGTGTGGCCTCCACCTTCTCCAACGACTTCTCCACCGTCTCCATGATGAAGAGGGATTAGTCCACCCTGGACTATGGGTTTGTGGAAATAACTTATGTATCTCTGCTCTCTCTTGAGCTTCACTAATTAGTGCCATATGAGCTGCTGAGCATGATTATGGTCATGTATGTAATATCTTTGTGGTGAATCTCTTAAGTTGATATATGTTATGATGATTGCAATCATTATGTCTTTGTTACACTAGTAGAAAAAGGACCAACCGTCCCGGTTGGTAGGGGCCAGTCTGAACAGGGACTAATTGTTGGAATTAGGATTTTGATTTTTTTATTTCAAATATTCGAATTATTTGTCAATTTTATAATCATAATCTGAAGTCCCTCATATGCTCCACCCCAGCTAATCTCTAATCGTAATCTCAAGTTTGTACACACGTACTGCTCCACCCCGAGCTCTAATGATCAAACTTCCCGACCGGTCACCCATCTTCACAGAGTGCTTCACCCGTAACACACTTAACTTATGAGTTCCTTTCCAATTAGTTTCCAAGCATGCACTAATAATATCCTGACAATACTATGATATCAGTGTTCTTATCGTCTAGACTTTGATGTCACGTGCATATGTTTTTTGAATTCTAAACATATATTAACATAAATATTAATGGTTAAGTAATAATAATTGTTAATAAATAACAAAAAAAAATAATCCATAAATATATTAATGATTAAGTAATAATAATTAATAATTCCTATAATGCATATAATCCATAAACCGATAGGAATCCAAATATTTTGAATATATAAACCAAATAATCCATATAATGCATATAATCCATATAATCAAAATCCATCCAAATATTGTTTTCATATAATCTTTTGCATAAAATATTAATGATTAAGTAGCAATAATTAATAATTCATTTTTCAATTATTTTTAGAGAAAACTCATATTTATGTGAAAATATGGAAATATTCATATCTTCAAACCGAACCGACAGAAATCTAAATATTTCGAATACATAACCAAATAATCCATATAATCGAAATCCATCCAAGTATTGTTTTCATATAATATTTTGCATAAAATATTAATGATTAATTAATAATTCATTTTTTTGTTACTTGTAGAGAAAAATCATATTTATATGAAAATATGAAAATATTCATATCTTCAAACTAAACCGATAGGAATCCAAATATTTTCGAATACATAAATCAAATTGACTGAAACCGAACCGATTAAGTAAAAATAATAATTTGAATACGTCAATGACTGATCGAACCGATTAAGTAATAATAAGAATTCGCATACATGAGATTGAATTGACCGAAACTGAACCGAACCGATTAAGTAGTAATAATAAGTCGAATACATGAGATCGATTGAACACATTGGGTGATATGCATTTACCTAGTGTTGTGTGTCTACAACCATATTCACATTGGCTCTGCATATTCTTTGCCTAGCTTACTGATTGACAGCTCAATCGGACCAATACTGTTATGAGTACGGAGGATAAAAAAACGGCAGCATAGATTTGCTAGTATCATCGCAGTTTTACTAGCGGATAGCTGCAGTGTAAGCTTTTTTTTGAAATTGATTTATTTTTGGAAATGAATCCAGCCAAGTGTTAAGCTTTTTTGGAATTGAATTTTTTGTAAATGAATCCAGCGAGAGGTAAAACCAGAAGCAGGAGTTATGCAAAAGGTGAGCACAGGAAAGAAACAAGGTAAAACCAAATGCAGGAGTTACCCAAAAGGTCAACAAATGCATGAAAGAAACTAACGATATATAGGAGGGCGAGACTTTAAAGGGCGAAATAAACAGACCTTCTATTCATGCATGCACGATATCTGATGTGAAAGTTTGTACCCAAAAGCTGAGAAACTAACCAGCAAGCAAATATCTGTAGTGATACAATGAATTTATATAACTAACGACATAAGCTCTTCAATAAAACTTGCAGATACCAATATAAAAGGCTCCAGTTTTGTATCCAGGAGAATTACATCCATTTCTAACACTAGAGCAAAACAGGCCACTAGTCCCGGGCCGGGAGGGCTTTTTGTCCCGGTCACGCGCCCGAGACAGCGTGTTCGGGACAAATAGCCTCCCCTATTTGTCCCGGGCACGTCACGGCCCGGGACCAATAGGGGGGTCACGTGGCCAAACCAGACAGCCTCTGGCTGCCACTCATTTGTCCCGGTTCGTAATACGAACCGGGACAGTATATATGTTTTTTTTGTTTCATGTTTTCTATTTTTGTTTCTGTTTTCTATTTATGTTACTGATTATTTTGTGTTTGTGTTTTTTCATTTATGTTTCATTTCAAACAAGATCGAGTTGCATATTATACGTTACTATGTAATATATATCATGAATACACGATTTTTTCCTCGGGATATAGTCATGAATACTACTAGTACACGAGTTCTCCCAAACAAATATTTACAACCGGAAGATCATGTCTAAATATTTACAAACAGAGATCATTACATGACAGAGAATCATTAGACCCTATTTTTTCCTCGGGATGGTCTTTTTTGGCGGCCGGATTATACTGCATTCTGCGTCTGGCTTTATGACATAGTCAAGCAGAAAGCCCGCAATTTCCTCCGCAATTGATAGTAGGCGGTCTTTTGCATCAAGCCTGTTCCGGATCGTTTCAAACTAAAAAGGAGAGATCAACACCAATATATCAACCATTATGAAAATAATTCAATTTGAAAAGTGAACAAGTTTGAATGAATTGTTAACGTACCCTATTCCAGTCTGCACCCTCATTGAAGTGAATTCGGATGAACTCGCAGACATATAATCCACACAAATTGGTGCCTTGTTGCTGCTTCGCGCACTTTATGATAGAATAAGATAAGAAATCAATAAAAAATAATCAAAAATATTGAAAAAATGGTATTATGAGACTGAAATTAAGAATATGCATACGTGGAACCTAGCTAGTACGTCTTACCTCTCGCCATTTAAAAGTGAGGTTCTTAGTTATACCGACTTCCTTGTGGAAACCGGTGAACTTGTCCCAAACCCTGAAGTTTACGGTATGGAAATTTAGTAAAGAAGTTAACTAATTACTATATATTATTAGAAAATACGATGTCGATTGTGATAATGAACGAAATTACCTCTGGAGCATCTGTTTCGTGTCGTCGAACTTTTCTTCAGGTTTCGATAATGGGTCGAAGACATCAACGATTGCCTTTTCAACATCAATCTCAAATAATACCCAGTGAAATCTGCCATATGTTTATATTTGTTAATAACTAAATCATCAATTACATATACTTTTTTAACATCGAGTATGTATAAGAAAGTAAACAACTCACTCGAAGTTGAACGGGAAAATTATGGTGCTTTTGTAATGTTGCGCCATCAAATAAGTAAGCAAAAGCTCCTCCGTTTGATCTGGGTAATGTAACAAACCATGATGATGAACTCGATTAGGGTCAATGAATCCAATCTTGTGACTGAGTCCCAGCTTTCGAGATTGTATAATTTTCAGCCTGCATAATAGAGTACAAAAGTAATATAGTGATAAGGATAATTACAAGCAATGAAAAATAAGTAGAGCTAGAGAATTACTGACATATATACATAATTTAATTACTTACATGCAAAAGGCACTGATGATAGATTTGTCGAGCGCGTCAAAATTGAATAACTGCCATAATTCACAATACTCAATTTGAATTTCATCATCACCTGGGCCAAAAAAATCCGGTGGAATTTTCCCATAGAGCCAGTCTTCTTCTTAACTTTTCGTAGTATGCATGTACCATGCATTTAGTTGGTGCAACCTAGCTGGTATAGTGCGCACCATTGCAGGGTCGACAAGATCTTCTCCTCTCACATATGTATGCACCACCTCATGTATGGTGACACTCTCGCCAGATTGCAATGCCTTAAGCTCTGCCAGAGTTATACCCATATCTCTAGCTTGCTGCGAAAGTACATCATCGACCGGGTTCCGGTTGTAAGGCGCCAATATGAGTGGAGGGGCCGATTGTCCCGCCTGCATTCCGAGCTGTGGAACATCTCTCTTCTGGGTGGCAGCAGATTTTTCTTCTTCCCGCACTCTCCTAGATGTACGCACCAGAACGCGTGTGTAGTCATCGTCCATATTTAGTTCATATTGCGACGGATGCGTAAGAAATTCTATGGCCCACCGTATCGCATCCGAAGAATAAACCGGAACAGGCAAAGGCATCTTTTTTGCCTTCTTTCTCTGGGAAGCCTGGATCTCCTTGACCCATGTATCGACATCTTCGCGAGAGTTCACAAAGCGAGACTTCCCCGTTTCGCTTTTCTGGGTACTAGTCGACGCAGCGGTGCACTTCCGCTTCTTTTGCGGAGGCGATGGAGTCCGTTGACGCGGCGGAGTACGCTCACGCGGCGGAGTACGCTCACGCGACGGCGGAGATGGACTAGCGCCTTGGTTGTCATTGTGGGGGGTGTCTGGACTAGCGCATTGGTTGTCGTTGTTGTAGTTATGTGGACTGGCATGTGGACTGGGAGGGCGATTTTGCTGCATGTGTGGGAAAACGATGTATTCCTTTTTTCATAAGCAGGTACTCTTGAGGGCAAATCTCAACTCAACCTCGTCTTCACCCGTAGGGAAGTCCAGCTTAATTCCCTCATATGTCTTGATAACCTCATCAACCCCGACAACAACATAGCCATCTGGAATAGGGCGGCAATGGTAAGTTCCATTTGGTCTAGGCGGTAGGGCAAAGCCGTGCGCCACCTTCACGGTTATGTTCAAGCATGGCACATGTAGGTCGCAAAGTTCCCGCTGCACTATATTATCCACGGGGTGACGAGGACCCGGCATATCATTGTGGCGATCGAGCTCCGTCGAAGCCACGCTGCTTCTCCGCATTGATTTTGGATCAGGAGAAGGATCTTCGGGCGTCTCAGTTTCGCAGGGCATCCGTCGAGTCTGCGCTGCCTTCAGCTCTGCTATCTCCTTCTCATGCTGTAGTAATTTATTTTCCATCCACTGGGCCCGGTCGGCATGCTCTTTCTTCTTTCTCGATCGGCTTCTGTAAGTGCCAACATCTTTGGGAAACCCAAGTATCCACGGTACGGAGCCGACGGTTCCTCTTGTTCGTCCACTGTGTTCAGGATTCTTAAGGGCTCGCGATAGCTCGTCCTTCTCTCTGTTAGGGTGGAACCTGCCTTCCGTGACCTCCTTCCATACCTCTGTGAGAGTTTCAATAGGGTCAGGTCCGTGCTCCTTGGTAAAAAGACAGTCACCTGTTTCAGGGTATAACTTTCCACCATGCCCATAGAACCAAGCCTTAAGCCGGTCTGGCCAGTCAAATGTCTCGATCTGTATACCTTTAGCCAAAAACTCTTCCTCCATTTTCAGAAACTTAGGCAGGGCCGTCAGGTAGCCACCTGACCCCATGTTATGGTGATATATCTTTTTGTCTGCATTTTTCTTATTTCTCGCTGAGATTTTCTTAGCAGCTTCCGATTGCTTGTACGCCTTAAATTCGGGCCACTCATCTTTTATCTTTTCATAGACTCCGACAAATTCTGGAGTCTTACCTTCTTTTATGAACTTGTTTAGCCTTTTCTTCCAGCTGCGGAACAATTCACCCATCTCAATATAAGTCCAGGCCTTGCATCGATTCTCTATAACCGGCTCCTCTACATACTCCTCTTCCGGTAAAGTGAAATTCTGCATGAGCTCGTCCCAAAGGAGTTGTTTGTCTGCATTCGAGACATAAATAACCCCCCTCTTTTGGCACCTTTGGCTTATACCATTCTTGAGCCCTGATGGAGAGTCTGTCCCGAACGATGACTCCGCACTGAGCTACAAATTTCCTTGCGTGGTTAGCGGGAGCAATCGGTTTGCCTTTTTCATTAATTGCGTCGATGTGGTACTTCTGTTTCCCTTGGAGCTTTTTGGTCCCGGTTTGTGGCCCGCCTCGTTTCACTGCTGCTTTTTTGCTTGGTCCCGGTTCATGGCCCGCCGACGGCTAAACACAAGAAAAAGTGATAGTTAATATATGTATACACACAAATCTATTCAACGGAGACAAAAACCTGAGGGCATATATCTACCTCGGCGGCCGACTTTCCAACAGTAGAGTCGGTGAACTGTCGGTGACGTCTATTCCGTCTGAATGCCCCTCCAGTCCATCACCGGACTCGTTCAGAAATTGCCCGGTGAAATCGTCTAAGTGTTCCTCTTCTTGTTGGTCCAATCCATCACTGTCGCGGATGATGCCGAACATGTCCTCTTCTTGTTGAAGGTTTCTATCGGTGTCCATAGTTTCTGCAAGGGATTTCAATCCATTTACATTTGCATTTAATATATAATATGTTAATTTATATTTCAATCATCCATTTACATTTCACTAGTCTATTTACATTTGCAATAATTCCATTTAAAAATAGTCGAAGAGAATAATTTCACTAGTCCATTTACATTTACTAAAATAGTCGAATATTCCATTTAAAAAACCAATAATACATCTTAAATAATCCATTTACATTTTCTTGCTCGTCTGACAGTGGCGGAGTAGTCGAAGAAAGTTGGGGCTCCGAGAGGGCGCAAAATCCGAGGGGGCAGCGCTCCGACACGATGACAAATCAGAGAACCTGCATCAACAAAATTGATCTAAGTATCATATTGCAATAATAATATTTTAACACATTACAATATTTCAACACATTACAATAATTCAACACATTACACTACTTCAACAATTTTTTGCATTTGCACATTACACATTACAACAATTTTTGCACATTACACATTACACATTACAACAATTTTTTGCATTTGCACATTACACATTACAATAATTCAACACATTACACTATTTCAACAAAATAATATCACATTTGCATTTGCAACGATATTCCAACAATTTTTTTGTTTATTCAAACTTATTCAAACACACAAAATAATGACACAACAACATGTATTTTATTTTTATGAACATTTTGATAAAAAGTTTGTATTCACAGTAGAGGAGGTGAACCGAATCCACAGTAGAATCCACATTTATGATAACATTTTGATAAAAATAATGACACAAAAGGTTCTGAAAATGATGACGTCATGCTGACGTCATCAATGGTGAACCGAATCCACAATAGAGGAGGTGACGCACGCGGTGGCGGCGGATTGCGGCACGGTGGCGTCGTGAGGGAGGGAGGAGGACTCACCCTCGGCAATGGCTCGGCGGAGCTCTGGTAAGGGCGAGGAAGAACGGCGGGACGGCGAGGGCGGCAGCTCCGTTCTCCGGACTCACCCGTGGAAGGACGGAGGCGCTGGGACGGCGAGGGCGCAGCAGTGCGCAGCGGCGTCGGGATGGCCGGAGGCGCGGGGAGGGATGGCCGGAGGCGCGGGGACGGCGAGGAAGGAGGCGGCGGCGCTCGAGGGGAATTTTGGCAGCCTGACGATGTCGTACTGATTTGGCTCCGGGTTGAGCCACCACCCGTGGCTAAGTGTTGCTTATATAGCAACACTCAACTGTCCTGGGTGGTGGCTCAGCCCGGGACAGATAGCACCCCATCTGTCCCGGGTGGTGGCTCAGCCCGGGATAGATAGCACCCCATCTGTCCCGGGCTGAGCCACCACCCGGGATAGATGGGGTTTTTTCTTTTTCTTTTCCTTTTTCTTTTCTTTTTCTGTTTTCTGTTTTAAATAACTTTGGAATTTGGAAAAACTTTCAATATGTTTGAATTTGACTAACTAATACAAAAACATTTTCTCTTTTCTATAACCATTATTTTAATAAGTTTAAAACTATTTTGAATGTGAATTTGTAAAACTTTTGCAAACTTTGGAATTTGAAAAAACTTTCAATATGAAAAGTGTTTGAAATTGACTAACTAATACAAAAACATTTTCTCTTTTCTATAACCATTATTTTTATAAGTTTAAAACTATTTTGAATGTGAATTTGTATAACTTTTGCAAACTTTGGAATTTGAAAAAACTTTCAATATGAAAAGTGTTTGAAATTGACTAACTAATACAAAAACATTTTCTCTTTTCTATAACCATTATTTAATAAGTTTAAAACTATTTTGAATGTGAATTTGTATAACTTTTGCAAACTTTGGAATTTGAAAAAACTTTCAATATGAAAAGTGTTTGAAATTGACTAACTAATACAAAAACATTTTCTCTTTTCTATAACCATTATTTTAATAAGTTTAAAACTATTTTGAATGTGAATTTGTATAACTTTTACAAACTTTGGAATTCTGAGCTGTTCGATCAACACTTTAACTTCCAAACCGGGACTAAAGAAGCACACAGATCGTGTGTTTCTTTCAAGCACTTGTTAGCCATTTGATCAGGTGTGTGTTTCTTTTGATTGCTTCTGAGCTGTTCGATTAACGCTTTCAGTTTCAAACCGGGACTAAAGAAGCACACGGATCGTGTGTTTCTTTGAAACACTTTTTAGCCGTTGGATCAGGGGTGTGCTTCTTTTGAGCACTTGAGAGCTGTTGGATCAACACTATCAGTACCACTGGTTGAGCCCGTGACCCTATATATAGCCCCCTCTCGGACGAGGCGAGCACTCAGTGTTTCCTCCTTCTAGTGCCTAGCCGGGTGGTGTGGTATACAAATCACTCGGATTCCCTGCATACGCCCAACGGTGCATTTGATATGCAGGCACTCAGGAGCCACCGTGGGGCTGTATGCAGGTGAAATCATGTGTTTTGTTCTATCAAAAGAATAGTTCAATTCATCTACTGAGGAATATATGCAAATTACTCGGATTCCCTGCATACGCCCCACGGTGCATTTGATATGCAGGCACTCATCAAGAGCAACCGTGGGGCTGTATGCAGGTGAAATCGTGTGTTTTGTTCTTTCAACGTCGACGGATCCATTTGATATGCAGGTAAAAATGGAGCATCCTCTTCATATAAAAAGTTTAATATATTAATTATTACATATCGCACCAACATTTCCATCACACAACACCGCCAGTTCTTCTGCGTCGGAACCATGGAGCATCTTCTTCAATCAACTTGATGATTGGGTCAATGTTCACTACGAAAGGCGGAATTTCATCAAAATTATTATAATCATCTGACATGTCTGTCTTGTTCTCCACTCCCACGATGTTTCTTTTTCCTGAAAGAACTACGTGACGCCTCGGCTCCTCCACTCCCAGGAGGTTTCTTTTTTTGGGTCGGCTAGACATGTCTTTCACATAGAAAACCTGATCCACATCATTGGCTAGCACGAATGGTTCGTCTCTGTACGCAAGATTGTTTAGATCCACTGTTGTCATTCCGTACATCTTGTATACCTCTACCCCGCCTTTCAGATTGACCCATTTGCACCGAAACAAAGGGATCTTAAAAGAAGGTCCATAGTCAAGTTCCCATATCTCCTCTATGCAACCATAGTATGTGTTCTTCTGCCCATTGTTGTTTGTTGCATCAATGCGAACACCACTGTTTTGGTTCGTGCTCTTTTTATCTTGGACACTCGTGTAAAATGTATTTCCATTTATCTCGTACCCTTGTAAGTACATATAGTTGTAGATGGTGCCCTGGCCAACAAGTGTAACTGTTCATCAACCTTGTCTTTATTTTGAAGATGTGCTCGCAACCAACCGCCGAACGTCGTCATGTGTGTACGTACAATCCAGTTGTCAGACTTCCCCGCGTGTAGAGAGCGTACAAGATTCTTGTGTTGATCGATATATGGGGCCACCAAGGTAGCACTTTGTAGAACTGTATAGTGTGCTTCAGTGAAAGAATGTCCATCCATACAAATTTTTGTTTTCTTTCCTAGTGTGCCTTTTCCACTAAGTCTACCCTCATGTCGTGATTGTGGAACACCTATCGGCTTAAGGTCATGAATAAAGTCAACACAGAACTCAATGACCTCCTCGTTACCGTAGCCGTTGGAGATGCTTCCTTCTGGCCTAGCACGGTTATGCACATATTTCTTTAAGACTGCCATGAACCTCTCAAATTGAAGGGGATCGTGTGCAGAAAACAAAAATTTTCCTACCAACGATATCCTTAAACTAGCCAAGATCTACACTATGCAGATATAGAAGTACGGCGGAGATCGGAATACATACCCTCGTAGACCGAATAGCGGGGATTATGCTCCCGCACAAGCGTTGACGATGAAGACGCTGTAGCCGACCTCTAGGCCGCGGAGAACTCGGCGCGACGAAGATGACGAAGATGCCCCGAGGTCGGGTGGAGGAAGTAGGCCTCCGAGTACCGCTAGCGCAGCACCTCGCAGGGAGTCGCACACATACGGTGGAGACGACGGCCTCCGAAGCTCCAGTCCAGGACGAGCAGCGGAAGACTTGGACCGGAACACCAGCAGCGCGGCAGCGGGCTATGGTGGAAGAGATCCCCCTCCTCTACTCGGCGCGGCTCCATCAAGGGAACCACGAGATCGAGAGAGAAATTGGGAATTAATTGGTGAATTAAAAGGCCAGGGGTGCCCCTTCTTATATAGGCTCCCAGGGGGAGCCAACCTTGCCAGCCAGACAATGTGGGACTATCCCCCATTGCCTGGTTCGGCCAAACCAGGTGCGCCGGCCCTAGGTGGGCCCCATTTGGCCCACCTAGGCCGGCCAAGCCTCCCCCACAAAATTCCCTTGAGGGTTTTCCCCCCCATGGGCCTTCTTTCGACCAGAAGGCCCATTTAGGGAAATCAGCCTAAATAAATTCGAAAATAAATATATAAAATCATATTTGCATATTAATTACACTAATTAATATCAAACATAATATATATAATTTTTCCTAACTCCGAAAACTCTTTCGTCGCTGCCCGATCTCCATCGGACCCCTCCCGGGACGTTCCCGGTGATCTCTTTCCTTTCTGGTTGTCTTGTCGAAACCCCTTAAGTGTGTTACCCTAGCGGTTCGATATAATATCAGGTATGATCAAGACTCCTCAATGATCAACGACTAACTCGTAGGCCTGGACCCCATGAATTAATCCCTGAGATATAACGAATGACTTTCATCTATCAAACCTGGACGTATAGTCTTAAACCCTTTGTCATGGCGATACTTAGCGTGTCCGAGCACCATTCTCAGATATCTCCATACCTAGCATGATCTCGTTACCGACATCGCTATCTTCTACTCGTCTATGATATTATGTCAGCTGGTGACCTAGTCACATGTTTGCAAACTCATTTGACATAATCTCACCGAGTGGGCCCTAGAGTATCTATCCGGCTATGCGGACTGACAAATCCCGCTGTTGACCCCTCGTCTCAACTACTCCTTTCCGATACCCAAAAGTATCACCGTTATTGTCATACTAAATAAGATACGACGTTTGGTGCGATCAAAGTATCTTCCAGGAATAACAATAAGAGTTGGTCTCACGGTCTTAAGGCGTAATGACTATGTCCTATAAATACTGGGTACGTCCATCACATCGTTACTCCTAACGATATGACTTCCATTGCCGACCGGCGCCATGCCCTATGATCGGAAAACCTCGATCATCAATCGTGCAATGAAACTAGTCATAGTAGAGGCTACTAGGGACCTGGTTGTTTATCTACCACACCTGTATTAATGTTTTCGCTTAATACAGTTATAGCATGGTGTAAAACATATAATGAACGATTGGGATATTGCCAATAAACTATGTTTATTAAGTGCCTCTAGGGCATATTCCCTTCAGTCTCCCACTTGCACTAGAGTAACACTTAATCTAGTTTACAACCTGGTAAAAGCTCAACACCCATAGCATCTTGGTGCCTACTCGCCTCGTGGAAGAGGAATACAGTCAATAGACCTCACACATTGAGACCTATATGTGCTTTGCAACACTTCTATGTCACCTTGTTTGACATAATCCCGTATCTTACGATGACGGTGAAATATATCCCAGTGGATGGAGTGAGACTCGAGCATTCGCGCAGCATGCGCCTTAAAAGTCTGAAAGATCTATTAAGGGGACCACCTACGCTCGGAAAACTGCTCAGTCCAATCACACTTGCTACTTCTAAAGTCGCGATATATTTCTATACCTATGTAGATTGTGCGACAATGCATTCATATGCGACTTCGCAAACTAACCATGTCTATCTTCAAAATAAAGGACATCTCCTATATGAGATTTCTAGTCGTATGAGTCAGTGTAATAACTTGCATCATCGTAACCTCTTTACGGCAAGTTGCCATTCCACTCGTACCCTTTACTAGAAAACCTATCTTCAGTTCTCATAGACACTGAAGAATAAACTTAACGTTTGTTTATTGATCCACACAAGGATCACTCTAGAAACTGTTCTTCAACCAAGAACTCGGGTCACACCAAGTCGAGCTTTCAGCCTGATAGACTCTATGTGTGATACATAGAGAATGTCGAACATCATTTTCTATTACTGAAAAAGCCAAGATTAACTTAATCTTTTACCTAGTCATACAAGCAAGAACCTCTTTCTTCGCTTGTCCTTTTCTGAAACACTTCAGAATCCTAACTTAGGAAATACTCCGACTTAATGTTATTAAGCCCCCTCTGATCTATACAATTATAAATCGGATGCCTAATACTCCTAACTTCATTTCATAGAAAATTTAATCACTTAAATAATCCTTTACACTCTACTAGAGGATCTGTGTCATCCAATATGTCGTTACATACATAATCACGAATGACACCTAGCTCCCACTCAAATATGCCTTCCGCATATAAGATCAAGGAAAAGCTACTTAGCTCCCACTCAAATATGCCTTCCGCATATCAGATCAAGGAAAGCTACTATGCTCCCACTCACTTCTTTGCAAATGTAGGTTTCTTCAACTATTTTGGACAACTCCAAAATCCTTTGATCACATTATCAAAGTGAAGATTCCAGCTCCGATATGCTTGCTTCTGCCCATGAATGGACAACCGAAGTTCGCACACATGTTTAGCATCCTCAGGATTACAAACCATTCTTAATTACACTATTAAGAACCATGGTTTTCTCATCCATCTATCAATTTCTCATTCGAAATTATAGTAATTGCTAAACGACCCAGAATAGATTTAGGCTTCGCCACTTGAGACAAACTCTCATGTGGTATGTCGGAACTGTTTCACGACAAATCGAATCTGCTCAATGTCTACTCTCTCATAAAACTCCATATACTATCAACATTCTAGATGCCATCAAGAAGATCTCCCAAGTCATTACCTGGTAATCGTATATGGATTTTATTTCGGATCATGAATGACTCATAGCCATTTCTCGGACTTAGGTCCACCATCTCTTCTTCGTAGTTCGTAGGTCTATCATATTCCATTAATATGACTTTCATAACAAGATTGTCGTAACACACAGTGTGGAACACAACCTCGTATGCCTACGCTCTTAGTATGAGCTCAGAACATCATGATTTTGAATCATCAGCTTTTTCAAGCTGTGGAGCCTGACACCGAAAACACTTTCGATTGCGCCACTCTGATGTTTGGAGAGGAAGTTCACCAACTTCGTCTTGCTCTACTTTCTTTCTCACTTATACCCTCGGACAAGAAACTATTTCTTTCGCAAGGTATATCCCGGCAAAGATTTTGCCTATGTCGTGAGACATGTACCCAACTAACTCTTTAGGTAGGGTATACTACAAAGATTAATCCATTTTAGGTTCGATTACATCGAAACACTAAATTGCTGAAACGACAATCCAGGCTAAAAGCCACACCATTACTCATATGGCATTGTCTCCATGGATTCAAATGGTTTACCTATTTGCTAACGTGAGTGTTTACGTTTCTACCATATGACTCTAATGATCACAATAATTCGGTAAGAGATTTATTTACCAAACACTATCCGACAGGGTGCGATTACGACGCCCTAACACACCATAACACTATGGTGTTCCATGCGACGTAATTTGTGGAACTCTTCTCACAAGTCTTCCAATGATGTGCCAACATTATAAGTCAAATCTTCATTCCTCGATTTGCATCGCGGGAATTTGATTTTCTTGTTAAGTTTATTTCCTACTTCATTCTGAACTTCGTTTGATCGAATCAAAAATTCAGACTAACATTCCCCGGAGTGGATATCCATATATCTACTCGGAATATTCATGAAGTTTATGAAATAAAGACTTCCACTACACGTTAAAGTACTTCATTGATTCACATACACCCATATGCATGATTCTCAACAAGCTATACTCAAAACGTTCAGTGAAGTTCACGAAATAAAGATCTCCACTACCCGTCAATTACTTCATTGAACCACATACATCTCCATGTATGACTATCAATAAGTTATATGCCCGCTTTCCGAAAACGGTGTCACAGTTATTTTGCAGGTGTCAAAAGATCAAATCTTAGGACTTGTAGGTCCATCCAGTGTGGAGCTAATGCATATAACATTGACATGACTAAACGGTAGTGCCACACATATGTGGTGTCTTTATTAAGTTTGTATCCTTTGGCATTAATATTATGAATGTGGGAGCTTCTACCATCTAAATTCAAATCGGCATATGATCATTACTCCATAAATATAGGACACAAATTTGTCACTATCATGTATGAACAAGTGTCTCGCTAGAGGAGATACACTCGTAACGATCATACCAACACCCGATTATAAAGAATTTATTCAAATGGTAGATCTAGAGGGAGAGTGTCTATGGCCGTCACAACAACTTGACTGCCGTTATCAACACGCAATGTCGCCTCATCCTTTCAAGCTACTCAAGCAGTAAACCTGGTTTTTCACAAAACATGACTAGTTCAAGACTTAGTCACTACTGCGAGCACTTGCTTAGCTAAAACATTCATAACATGTATATCATATATACACCATCATCATTGATGACTTCCAGCGATCTGTTTCATCTTCTTGATACTTCCACCGTAATCAAGAACCATGAAGGTGAACGATTCCCCTTGCATGACATAGTCTATGACAGAGGATTTGCACTTGGCAACGATGTCTGTCATCCAGTGATTGAGCTGAGCGAGGCGTCTCAATGTTCATTAATCATGAACATACGTCATTAAGTATGACCGCCACGTGCTCCCTCAATGTGTGTATTCTCTTCCATCTTGGTTGAGAAGACAATCAGTCAACGTACTGATAAACTTCATCAACCCAACGTTTGGGGTACCCCGAGTTTAGCGACCATATCATATGTTCGCGATCTAGAAACTCGTACCCGCCGTTGGTTCTTTATGGCAGAGATCATAGCATACACTGGACTATGATGATATCATCCGCACAAAATCCGATAATCAAAATTATCTTTTGTTAGCGGAATCTCCGGGTTTATCTCCTAGCGGTTATTGTAACACAAAGAGCTAACGGTTTAAACAAGGAGTATTCTCAAGCTAAAGTATAAAACTATGAAGTTTGGACCCAACCTTTTAAGTTTCTCAATCGCAGGAATGCGCCTAATTTGAAAAGATGCTATCACATTGGTTAATATCTACAAAGTTTGCAAAACAGACTCTGTTCATTATATTCTGAGTTCTAGTATTTTAGAAAATAACTATCCGAACTCCCACTCAAACGAACATCCCTCCTGGTCGTTTTAAGCGATTACACGACCCCCATCCATTGCACCACCCCTCATCATCAGAGCCGGAGGCACAACTTCAAGAGTAGACAAAAGTCCGCCACACCAATTTTGTGACTCGCGCTCGACCTTTCGGTCTCCCTGTTCCGAGGCCATATTTCTGAATATGCTAGGCTCGCCACCAAAAACCTCCACGCTGACGCTTGTGCAACATGGCTTACACCCACCGTATGCGAACGAAGATATGTCTGACACCCGATCATCACGGCCTGCCTCATAACGTAGAACTTTCTTGGTGGTGCGCATTGGAGGGAGAACACTAGTGGTATTTTGAAGGGATCATCTTATATAACTACCGCCGTGTAACTAATGTATACTATACACACAATCACACAATATAAGATGCACACAAAACATCAAATGTAATGCAATGTGATATAGTCCATTGCGCCATGGTCTTCTTGGCGCCCGTAGTTTATAAACAATTTAATAAACCTACCTTGACCATATCACATAGCCCCTGCAAAATAAAGTTAGACGCTTCTACTTTATCTTTTGCATATTTTACGTGGCTCGGGGCTTTCGTAAATAGAACCGCTTCATACCTACAAACCTTATGACCACAACAACGATCCAATAATTGCATGTTTAAGCATCCCTTTCGGGCCCTCCATTGAAAATGCAAGACCAACTAAAGAGAGAGAAACAGGCACCCGCCAGCCACAGATACGGTACAAGCCGTATGTCAGTAGTGGAACTAGTCTCGCGTAAGCGTACGCGTAAAGTCGGTCCGGGCCCCTTCATCAACTCGATGCCGCTGGAATCACAAGTGCACGCTAGAGGGTAGCAAATAACAGGAACGGTGCCCCCGTGCAGAACACGGGTTCTAACAGCGTACAGCTATATCTACGATAGATCGGCTCTGATACCACTGAAGGGGATCTTGTGCAGAAAATAAAAAAATTCCTACCAACGATATCCTTAAACTAGCCAAGATCTACACTATGCAGATATAGAAGTACGGCGGAGATCGGAATACATACCCTCGTACACCGAATAGCGGGGATTACGCTCCCGCACAAGCGTTGACGATGAAGACGCCGTAGCCGACCTCTAGGTCGCGGAGAACTCGGCGCGACTAAGATGACGAAGATGCCCCGAGGTCGGGTGGAGGAAGTAGGCCTCCGAGTACCGCTGGCGCAGCACCTCGCAGGGAGTCGCACACATACGGTGGAGACGACGGTCTCCGAAGCTCCAGTCCAGGACGAGCAGCGGAAGACTTGGACCGGAACACCAGCAGCGCGACAACGTGCTATGGTGTAAGAGATCCCCCTCCTCTACTCGGCGCGGCTCCATCAAGGGAACCACGAGATCGAGAGAGAAATTGGGAATTAATTGGTGAATTAAAAGGCCAGGGGTGCCCCTTCTTATATAGGCTCCCAGGGGAAGCCAACCTTGCCAGCCAGGCAATGTGAGACTATCCCCCATTGCCTGGTTCGGACAAACCAGGTGCGCCGGCCCTAGGTGGGCCCCATTTGGCCCACCTAGGCCGGGCAAGCCTCCCCCACAAAATTCCCTTGAGCGTTTTCCCCCCCATGGGCCTTCTTTCGACCAGAAGGCCCATTTAGGGAAATCAGCCTAAATAAATTCGAAAATAAATATATAAAATCATATTTGCATATTAATTACACTAATTAATATCAAACATAATATATATAATTTTTCCTAGCTCCGAAAACTCTTTCGGCGCTGCCCGATCTCCATCGGACCCCTCCCGGTGATCTCCTTCCTTTCCGGTTGTCTTGTCGAAACCCCTTAAGTGTGTTACCCTAGCGGTTCGATATAATATCAGGTATGATCAAGACTCCTCAATTATCAACGACTAACTCGTAGGCCTGGACCCCATGAATTAATCCCTGAGATATAACGAATGACTTTCATCTATCAAACCTGGACGTATAGTCTTAAACCCTTTGTCATGGCGATACTTAGCGTGTCCGAGCACCATTCTCAGATATCTCCATACCTAGCATGATCTCGTTACCGACATCGCTATCTTCTACTCGTCTATGATATTATGTCAGCTGGTGACCTAGTCACATGTTTGCAAACTCATTTGACATAATCTCACCGAGTGGGCCCTAGAGTATCTATCCGGCTATGCGGACTGACAAATCCCGCTGTTGACCCCTCGTCTCAACTACTCCTTTCCGATACCCAAAAGTATCACCGTTATTGTCATACTAAATAAGATACGACGTTTGGTGCGATCAAAGTATCTTCCAGGAATAACAATAAGAGTTGGTCTCACGGTTTTAAGGCGTAATGACTATGTCCTATAAATACTGGGTACGTCCATCACATCGTTACTCCTAACGATATGACTTCCATTGCCGACCGGCGCCATGCCCTATGATCGGAAAACCTCGATCATCAATCGTGCAATGAAACTAGTCATAGTAGAGGCTACTAGGGACCTGGTTGTTTATCTACCACACCTGTATTAATGTTTTCGCTTAATACAGTTATAGCATGGTGTAAAACATATAATGAACGATTGGGATATTGCCAATAAACTATGTTTATTAAGTGCCTCTAGGGCATATTCCCTTCACAAATGGGAACATATTGTGCAGAAATACAGGACCGAGAACTTGAATCTCTTCGACTAGGTGAACCAGGAGATGCGTCATAACATCAAAGAAGGATGGAGGGAACACCAACTCAAAACTGACAAGACACTGGGCCACATCATTTTGCAACCCTGGTAGAATCGCCGGATCGATTACCTTTTGAGATATTGCATTGAGGAATGCACAAAGCTTCACAATGGGTACTCGAACATTTTCCGGTAGTGCAATCGGAAGCAATTGCGTCATAATCACGTGACAATCATGAGACTTTAGGTTCTAAAAATTTTGGAGTCTCACATTTACTATCCTCTTTATATTCGACGAGAACCCAGCCGTGACCTTAATACCGCTCAGGCATTCAAAGAATATTACTTTCTCTTGTTTGGTAAGAGCGTAGCTGGCAGGACCTTCGTAGTGTTCGGGACTTAGGCCGTCTCGTTCTTTCACACGTTTCTGGTCCTCCCGTGCTTCCTCTGTATCTTTTTTCTTCCCGTACACGCCCAAGTAGCCTAGCAGGTTCAGGCAAACATTCTTCGTCACGTGCATCACGTCGATAGCAGATCTAACCTCTAGGACCTTCCAATATGGTAGCTCCCAAAATATAGATTTTTTCTTCCACATGGGTGCGTGCCCGTTAGCGTCTTTCGGAACCTGTTGTCCTCTAGGACCCTTTCCAAAGATTACTTTTAGATCCTTTACCATATCAAAAATTTCTTCACCAGTACGGTTGACAGGCCTCCTACAGTGATCAACCTCACCTTTAAAATGCTTGCCTTTCTTCCTTGCGGTATGCCTGATCGGAAGAGATCGACGATGCCCCAGATACACACACTTCTTACATTTATCCAAATATAAACATTCAGTCTCACCCAAACAGTGTGTGCATGCATTGTACCCCTTGGTCGACTGCCCTGAGAGGTTAGCAAGAGCAGGCCAATCGTTAATTGTTACAAAAAGCAAAGCTCGTAGGTCAAATTCCTCATGTTTGTGCTCATCCCACACCCGTACACCTTCTTCCCGCCACAACTGTAAAAGTTCTTCAAATAATGGCCTGAGGTACACATCAAGGTCGTCGCCGGGTTGCTTCGGGCCTTGGATGAGCAATGGCATCATAATGAACTTTCGCTTCATGCACAACCAATGAGGAAGGTTATAAATACATAGAGTCACATGCCATGTGCTATGACTGCTGCTTTGCTCCCCAAACGGATTGAAGCCGTCTGTACTTAGACCAAACCTTAAGTTCCTTGCGTCATCTTCAAATTCCGGGAACTCTCTCTCAATTTTTCTCCACTGCGACCCATCAGCGGGGTGTCTACACATCGCGTCTTTCTTACGGTCCTCTTTGTGCCATCGCAACAACTTGGCATGCTCTTTATTCGCGAACAGGCGTTTCAACCGTGGTATTATAGGAGCATACCACATCACCTTGGCAGGAACCCTCTTCTGGGGACGCTCACCCTCAACTTCACCAGGGTCATCTCGTCTGATCTTATACTGCAATGCAGTGCATACTGGACATGCATCCAAATTCTCGTACTCACCGCGGTAGAGGATGCGGTCATTAGGGCAGGCATGTATCTTATGCACGTCTAATCCTAGAGGGCACACAACCTTCTTTGCTTCGTACGTGCTGTCGGGCAACTCGTTGACCTTTGGAAGCATCTTCCTAATTATCTGCAGCAACTTTCCAAATCCCTTGTCAGTCACACCACACTCTGCCTTCCACTGCAGTAATTCCAGTGTGGTACCCAGCTTTTTCTGACCATCTTCGCAACTTGGATACAACGATTTCTTGTGATCCTCTAACATCTGGTCGAACTTCAACCTCTCCTTTTCAGTTCCGCACTCTCTCTTTGCATCAGCAATGACCCTACCAAGATCGTCAGCGGGCTCATCTGGTGCCTCTTCAGCTTCAGCTTCCCCCGTTACAGAATCTCCGTACTCCAGGAACATATGATAGTTGTTCATTATCTTCCTCTTCTTCATTGTCTTCCATCATAACACTTTTTTCTCCGTGCTTCGTCCAACAATTATAGCTGGGCATGAAACCATGCCGAATAAGATGACTTTGAAGGGTTCTCGCGTTTGGGTGATCTGTCTTATTCTGACAGTTGACACATGGACAACACATGAAACCATTGGTACTGTGGGCCTGGGCTTTCTCTAGAAATTTCCTCAAACCTGTCATGTACTCGGCAGTGCGTCGGTCACCATACATCCATTGTCGGTCCATCTGCATTATATAATGAACTATATTAATAACCATTACAGAACATGCACGTACGGTATCAATTAATTACAAATGAAATGAGAGAAAAATTAACCTTGATCGAAAAGAAGAATAAACTTTAAGTGTAAATCAAATCATTTTGTGAACTCTCTCGGGCATTTCATCGAACACTTTGCATGCATAAGTAAAAAAATGTAACTAGCACACACCCCCTCCTACCATTTCATAAAAAAATGCCTCCTTGTTTTGGAAGAGAGGAGGGGGCTGCTGAGTATATATAGGCATGGGCCACTTGTCCCGGTTTCAATCACAAACCGGGACAAATAGGCTGGTGCCTTGAGGCACGCCCCATTTATCCCGGTTTGTGATTGAAACCGGGACAAATGGCCCATTGCACATGCACCCGGCCTCTGCAGGCCCCCATCTGTCCCGGTTTGTAATACGACCGGGACAGATGGGCTATTTGCATTTGGTCCTTTGGCCTATTCTCTACTAGTGTAAAGAACCCAAAAGTAAGTACAATCCATACTGCACTAGGACTTAATTGTCAGAGGCTGGCATGCCCTCCAATATTACAGAGTTCGACCAACAGAATTAACATAGCAACCAGGAAAGAAGAGCAACTCTCAGTTAAGTGATAACACCTTGGTTACCAAATCGATAATCAGGCTCCAAACCATATGGAAGATGACATTGCCTATAGAAGAAATCAGTATCCTCCGGCAAAGCAAGAACATCTGTCCAATCAACCTTCACTCTGAGTTTAAGACAACCATGCTCGCAAACAGTCTCACGTAGAGGGTATTTTAGAGTGATATAATTCTTAAGGTCCTCTTCCACCTGCTCTTTCACTTCTTCCACTACAGCTTCTTCATCATCATCATCATCATCATCCAAATCCTCATCCTCAGGGTATGTCAAATCCGCATCCTCAATCTTACAGTGAGCATCAAGAAAACAAACATAGAGCACCAGTTTTTCATCCTCTTTGTCTCGTACATACCTATTGACCGCTACCAGATTACGATTTAACACAAGAGAGTCGTCTCCTCTCACCAAGCCCCCGCCACGCACACTACTATCATATAGAAGCATGTGATGTCTGTAGTTTCTAGTAGTCCCAGCTGTTATTTTACCATCGAAGTGGACAAAACGGTTACTGGGCCCTTGTTTCACAACACTGACTTCGAGGCTAGCTGCCAACGGAAGCTCCACATGTTGCAATACCAATTTCACTGTACTCTGGAAACTAGGTAGCTGCAAGATGATGCGTTTGTGACGTGGCACGCAGAAGTACGGTATTACACCTTTGCTAAACTGCACTTCTTCATCATGGCCATTCTTGCCCTTGGCCTTCAAATCAAACTCGAAATACATATGAGTTGTCGTAACCAATGCTCGGTTTGGACCTGTCAAGGCTAACATATCATTCTGCACAAGGATTTAGCAAAAAAGTTAGATTCAAAACATGAAACCATGACTAGCCAGTTGAATGTAAACTATTCGAAAATATACTCAACGTCACTTGTGCTGCTGCACTCGTGTTCCAAGAACTCCTAGACATCCGTGGCTTGTATGGTGAAATGAGCAGCACAACATATTAAATCACTAAAACATGTCAAACATTGATGCATTTTCATATTCAAAAAAGAAAGCTAACTTTACACAGGAACATACTTTTTCACGATAAAATGTATTTGAACAAATGAGATCGAAATGGAAATCCATAAAGCTTTCTTCGTGACAAAGTGTATCCAATGTCTGAATCGTGATGTTTGAACCAAATAATTATTTCAGTGGATATATTGGACTAGACAACTCGTTCCATTCTTGCAAGCATATAAATGATAAGATAACATTACAGGTGCAATTGAAGGCGCAGAGTAGATTTACAAATGAAGATGGTAACTACATAATCTGGAATTGGTTATTGCATTCATGGAATCATCAAGTGAGCAAATAGAATAAAAGAAGAAGTACCTCCGAATTGATGATCTGGGCATATTTTCTTTCACGATTAAAAAGGTGGACACATTTGTAGTCAATCTCATCTCTGGCGATAACTCTACCATAAACCTCGACCGGGTATGTGCAACGACGACCAGCTTTGACCACCCTAATGGAAATGACGTTAGCAGCATCAGTTGCCAGCTCCTCATGTTCATTTTCTGCAGCATAGTCAGCGGGTGGATACTGTGGCCCAAGAGTAGCAGTTGCTGGAAATCAATCAAGAGCAAAGAGAACAGGAATCAGAACAGTCAAGAGGATGAATGTTAATGCTTGGGAATCAATAGTTAAACTATATAGAGGGAGTTGTGATTCTCTGAATATAGCTAGGGACTCACACATCTCATCAAGGTCGAAGCCGTCTAGGTGGAAGCTGCAGAAGCGGCTGGGGACGGTGGCCTTCCGCTTGGGATCGTAAACCAGGAGATCGTCGTATTTGGCCTTGTGGACACTGTGATCCAGTTCCGAGGAGGTTGGCTCGTCATGTAACGATGACGATGATGTCCCGTTTCAGAACGAAGCCGAGTCCTATGCGAACTGGAAGTGGTTGAAATTCATCAAGTCTGACTGTAGCACTACTAGTAGCAGCGAACCAGGTTTGTAATAACGCAGGAACAATGCTCTGCAGAAATTTTGCTCATTTCAGTCGACACGCTTCTTTGAATGAATAGAGCTTTGCTCCGCTGCTGCCACGGTTGCCTCGGACATCTCAACCTCTGGACTGGATGTTGTGGGCGGTTGACGAGGGGCTTTCCTTTCGGGGGACGGATGCGATCCTAATCGACCTTCAATTATAACTAACGATAGCAGTTCTTCAATTAGACTTGCAGATACCAATATAAAAGGCTCCAGTTTTGTATCCAGGAGAATTACATCCATTTCTAAAGAACCCAAAAGTAAGTACAATTCATACTGCACTAGGACTTAATTGTCAGAGGCTGGCATGCCCTTCAATATTACAGAGTTTGACCAACAGAATAAACATAGCAACCAGGAAAGTACAGCAACTCTCAATTAAGTGAGAACACCTTGTTTACCACATCGATAATCAGGCTCAAAACCCTCTGGAAGATGGTATTCCCTGTAGAAGAAATCAGTATCCTCCGGCACAGCAAGAACTGCAGTCCAATCAACTCTCAGTTTAAGACAACCATGCTTGCAAACAGTCTCACGTAGAGGGTATTTTAGAGTGATATAATTCATAGGGTCCTCTTCCACCTGCTCTTCCGCTTCTTCCACTACAACTTCTTCATCATCATCATCATCCAAATCATCATCCTCAGGGTATGTCCAATCCTCATCCTCAATCTTACAACCAGCATCAAGAAAACAAACATAGAGCACCAGTTTTTCATCTTCCTTGTCTCGTACATACCTATTGACCGCTACCAGATTACGATTTAACACAAGAGAGCCGTCTCCTCTCACCAAGCCCCCGCCACGCACACTACTATCATATACAAGTGCGTGGTGTCTATAATTTCTAGTAGTCCCAGCTGTTATTTTACCATCGAAGTGGACAGAACGGTCACTGGGCCCTTGTTTCACAACACTGACTTGGAGGCTAGCTGCCAATGGACGGACCACACGTTGCAATACCAATTTCACTGTACTCTGGAAACTAGGTAGTTGCAAGATTGTGCGCTTGTGATGTGGCACGCAGAAGTAGGGTATTACACCTTTGCTAAACTGCACTTCTTCATCAGGGCCATCCTTGCCCTTGACCTTCAAATCGAACTCGAAATACATATGACTTAACGTAACCAATGCTCGGTTTGGACCTGTCAAGGCTAACATGTCCTTCTGCACAAGGGTTTAGCAAATAAGTTAGATTCAAAACATGAAAACCATATACTCAAGGCGCAGACTAGATTTACAAGTGAAGATGGTAACTTACTACATTCATGCAATCGAGTGAGTGAGAATAGAATAAAGGAAGAAGTACCTCCGAACTGATGATCTGGGCATCTTCTCTTTCACGATTAAAAAGGTAGACACACTTGTAGTCAATCTCGTCCCTGGCGATAACTGTACCATAAACCTCGACCGGGTACGTGCAACGACGACGACCGGCTTTGACCACCCTAATGGAAACGACGTTAGCGGCATGAGTTGCCAGCTTCTGATGCGCATTTTCTGCAGCATGGTCAGCGGGTGGCCCAAGTGTAGCGGTTGCTGCAGATGAATCAATCAAGAGCAGAGAAGTCAAATTAATCAGAACAAACAAGAGGACGGATGAATGCTTGGGAATCATCGAGCAATAGCTAAGCATGTGATCTGTGAATATAGCTAGGGATCGACTCACACATCTCATCAAGGTCGAAGCCGTCTAGGTGGAAGCTGCAGAAGCGGCTGGGGACGGTGGCCTTCCGCTTGGGATCGTAAACCAGGAGATCGTCGTATTTGGCCTTGTGGACACTGTGATCCAGTGTACACACACTCATGCCCTCCACCGGTTCCTGGAACGTCCTGAAGATCGGATCGGTGGGCACATCCATATGTTGGATCTTCAGAGCGCGAACGGCGAGCGGGGATGATAGCCCTAGCCGCGATGTTCATACGGGATGATAGCCCCTAGCGTGTTTTTGTTCCGTTCGTATATGAGATCGCCACCGATCACGTCACCGATCCTGGGCATGTTTCAGAGACAGCTTCGATCTAGGTCAGGGCCGTCACCGATCCTGGGCATGTTTTGTCCACCAATCATATTCACGTAAAGGGTTATTTTGTTTTCCCTTAACCAATCAGGTGCAACCGTGCAAGCTCCAGGGACAATGTGCTTTCTTCTTATCTTTCTTTCTTTTTATTTTGATTTTTCTATTTCTTTCATTTCTAAAATTTTCAACCTATTTAGATTGTTTCTTTTTTCATGTTTTACCTCATTTTGTATGTTTTGTAGTAGGCATTTGTTCCATGAGTGTTTTTTTTTCTGTCTAGGTTAAATTTTGTTTCTGTTACATCTAGACGTAATTATTTTTGTTGAGTCAGTTGTTATAGTATAGTGCCCATATAGTTGTGATATATTCGAACTAGTCGAATTTTTTATACAAGTTAGTCTAGCTTTGTTCCTCATGTAGATGTGTTTTGATCCTCGGTAACTAATTTGAATTCCACATGTACACCTAATGTTCTTAAACGGTTGTTAAAGTTTTTGTTCCACCTTTCGGAGAATGTTTTTATTCCAATAGCCCTCAGCCGCTAAATTTATATTCCACATGTACTCATCATAGTTTTTGTCTCAAGGTCGGTAAGTTCTGTTTCTATTTCTCCAATATTTTTGTTCTTCGGGGACTATTTTTCTCCATGGTCCTCAACGTTGACTTTGTTTTCCGCGTGTACTCATAATTTTCCCCACAATAGGTAATGTTTTGTTCCATCATATCAAAATTTTTGTTCCCCAAGAACTAAAATTGTGTTCAATGGTTTTCGTGTGGTAAATTTGTGTTACACATGTACGCGTAATTTGTTGTGTCGTCGCTAAAGTTTGTTCCTCCATTTCTTTCAAGAACTAAAAGATTGTTCCAGATAGTATGAGTTTGATTGACAATTGTGTTTTCTTAGTTGTCGTGATTTTTATTCATCAATGTTAAAATCGGTTCCCCCAGTTTTAATTTGTTTTGCCCCTTTATACTTGTGATGTGTTCCATGACTGGTAACTTTTGTTCCATTCGGTCAAAATTATATCTTGTTAGTAGTTGTGATTTGTTCCTCATGTGTATGGCTCTTTTTCCTTTTTGTACTCGCGATTTGTTCCATGAGTGCTAATTGTTTTGTTCCATTCAGTCAAAACTCATGTTCAGTTAGAAGTAGTGATTTTTTTCTCACGTATGTATACTATGTTCCGCTTGGTAATAATATGTATTGTACAGATTGTCAGAGTAACACTCTTCCACAAGCAAGCATTATCATATGACGCTTATTTGATAAGGGATTTTGATAAAGTAAAATGCAGCTAGTTTATTTATACTCTAGTGCAAGTAGGAGACTGAAGGAGATATGCCATGTAGGCAAATAAATAAGTAGTATTTATTGCATTATCTCATAAGTTTATAATAGGTTTATGTATTATGCTATAACTGTATTAATCGGAATTATTAATACACGTGTGATACATACACAACCAGGTCCCTAGTAAGCCTCTATATGAACTAGTCCATTGGACAACAGTTGATCGAGATACCCGATCAAATACAATGACGTCGGTTGATAATGGGGTCATCTTATTAGTTTAATAAGGTGATGGATATACGCAAAGTATTGTAATAAGATCGTATTATGATGTTTGTCATTTGCAATAAATAATAATATGATAGCTTATTCCTTAGACCGTGAGACCGTACTTATTGATGCTTCGTAGGGGTACTTTGAGAGCATAAAACGTTGTGTCTTATATAGCATGACAATAACGGTGTCCATCTTTGGTATTCCGAAAGAGTATCGAGACGTAAGGATTAAGAGCGGGATTTGTTCATTCTTGTAATGGAAAGATACTCTGGGCCCACTCGGTGAGATTGCATCTATATAGCTGCGCAGCTTGTGACTAGGTCATGGAGATGTAATATCACAGACGAGTTAATAACCTTGTCGGTAACGAGATACAACAAAGACATCGGATGTCTACGATCATATCCCGGACAAGGTAGTATAACAGAAACAAAGGGAATGAATATCACATTTATGGTTCAACGACGATATTCATAGAATGCACAGGGACCGTCATGTACATCCAGGTATCCCTGACGGTCATTGCTGAGCGGAGTGTCTCGACCATGTCTGGAGTGTTCTCGAACCGTAGCGTAACAAACTTAAGGTCTTAACGACACCAGAAGATAGGTTATGTAACAATATAGGATTTTGTTGGAGAGAGCGAAATGATCCGGAAAGAGTTCCGGTTGTCCGGAAGGAGTTTCGGGAAGGTCCGGAATGGTTCCAGGGATGTCCGAAAGTTGTTCTGGTGGTTCGGAAATGTTTCGGAGTCTCGGGATATTAAATAATATTTAAATATATTAATTATGAATTAATTATATTTTATATTAATTTAATTATTATATAATAAATGAAAAAGGGGGCTCCCACCTACATGGGCCCTGAGAGGGCCCAAGAGGGGGAGCTACACCACCAAGGAGGAAAGGGGGTTGGGCCCCTAGTCCAACTCGGACTAGGAGGTGCGGCCGAACCCCCCTCCCCACCTTTTCCTTTAGTCCCACATGGGGAGGCAAGGTGTTTGCACACCTGAACGGATAGACGTCGCCTAGAGGGGGGGGGGGGGGGGGTGAATAGGCGATTTAAAACTTTTTCGAGGAGCCGGAATATCCGGTCCAATAGTGATCCGGAAATTCTGAGTAGCCGGAATATCCGGTCCACAAATGACCCGGAAATTCCAGTATGCTTGATAAAGGCGGAATAAAACTAGAGGTTTACTTTAACAAGCATACAACCTAGATATATAAACTAGGCTCACCTATGTGCACCAACAACTTAAGCTAAGCAATACTAGTAACAAGATGATAGCAAGATATATGACTTCAAGCACGAAGGCTATCACAATGTAAAGTGCATAAGTAAAGAGCTCGGGTATAGAAATAACCGAGGCACGCAGAGACGAGGATGTATTCCCGAGTTCCACCCAAAGGGTGTACGTCTCGTTTGGAGAGGTGTGCGCAACCACAACAGGTTCGCCGCAACGCCACAAAGGCTCACCTTCTTCTCCTGATGAACTCAACCACAAAAGGTTGCGAGTTCACCTTCCACTATTGATCTCCTTTGGGGCGGAGATCGAATCCCGTACAACTCTTGAGGCACACACCCACAACTTAATTGGGGGCTCCCAAGTCTTGAGGCACACACCCACAACTTAATTGGGGGCTCTCAAGTGACCACAAAAGGTCTTGGCCACAAAAGGCCGGCCACAAAAGGCGTCTAGGGTCCAAAGACCCAAGAGTAACAAGCTCACAAGTATCACCACCACGAATCCTCGTGGAGGGCTCAAACCGATGCAAATGCAATGGCAAGAGCACACGAAGTGCTCAAGTGCTTCACTCTCAAATTCCAACACAACAACAAATGTTTATGGGGGAATAAGAGAGGAAGGACAAAGGAAACCACAAAGGAGTCAAATCCTTCACTCCCAAAGCCCACCAAAAGCAACTAATGCTTATGGGGGGGGGGGGGGAAGAGAGGAAGAACAAAGAAGAAGAACCACAAAGGAACTCCAAGAACTAGATCCACTAAGATCCCCTCACTTAGAGGAGAGATGGATTGGTAGGATTGTAGATCTAGATCTCTTCTCAACTTTCCCTAAAGAATATGGAAGATTCAATGGAGGGATTGAGAGGGAAGTTTGCTTTCCAAGGTCAACAATGGAGTAGGAGAGAGGGAAAAGTCGTGCTGCCTTGGATTCGCTGGGGAAAAAGAAGGGGAGGGGGTACCCCTCCAGGAAATATAGCCGTTGGCTGTTTCGACACTCGGAAATTCCGGTATAAGTGAGACTCAGAAATTCCGGTCATCCGGAAATTCCGGTCTAGAGAGACTCGGAAATTCCGGTCACCCGGAAATTCCGGTCTAAGAGAGCTCGGAAATTCCGGCTGGAGTCAGAAGCAAAACCAAACTTTTCCTTAGCCATTTCTGGAGGACTTTTCTAGGGGCACTCGGAAATTCCGGTAGACGGAAGTTTCCGAGCACAATTTCCGACTGGAGTCAGAACCCTTTTTCTCCTTTCCTTAGCCGTTTTCTTGGATGAGCTGGGGAACCGGAAATTCCAGTAGGGCGGAATATCCGACCCCAATAATCCGAATCAGCAGAACACCAAAAGGAAAACTGCTATAACTTTTGCAAATGAACTCCAAATGAGGTGAGACCAATTTTGTTGGAAAGATAGCGACGATGACTACCCAACAAAAATAGAGTAAAATCTCCACACATGGCAAGGTGTGGGACTTTCCTCATGGTTGAATCGGCAATATTTCCGCCACCGAAAACACAACAAGTTATCCAAAGTAAAACCGATTTCGATGAACAAGAGCTTGACATGGAGATGAACCAAGCTCTAATTCCTCACCAACATAAAAGCCAAATAAGAACCAAGAAACATGATATGCCAAGTATGCAAAGGTTTGAGCTCTCCACAAGAATGCGATCAAGTTACTAACTTGAGAGCCCCTCTTGATAGTACGCCTATCTATCCTATAGCCCTATCAAGATCATACCTTTGCCTTGAGCATTCCACTTGAGTTGGATGATGACTATCTTGATCTCTTCAAGTGGTTCATCTTTCTTGATTGCGCGTCCAAGCACATGC
The DNA here is from genome assembly GCA_026929855.1 of Poa annua. NCBI lineage: Eukaryota > Viridiplantae > Streptophyta > Magnoliopsida > Poales > Poaceae > Poa > Poa annua. The sequence continues at coordinate 96,648,909 of CM049431.1, read as the reverse complement.
TTGATGAAGACTTCTCCAAATACTCCCCCATGCTCACAATGGGAGAGTCTCGCTTAGCTCCATCTTCATGTATCCATTGCAAGCACCAAGCATACTTGCAATAAGCTTCACTCAACACATGAGCTTCAAGAGTTCAACACATGAACTCCACAATTCCATGGACATGAACTATAACGATATCTCAATGCAAACATTAGTCCATAGAGATTGTCATTCAATTACCAAAACCACACACGAGGGAAAATGCTCTTTCAACACCCCCTCCCCCCTTTATATAGCAAGGCATATTAATTGGATTAATTACAGAAAAATACAATTAATTGTATAGCAGGCCGGCCGAGTTGCTTCTCCGCAAGTTTTGCCCCCTCTCCCCACCTAAGCTATACCGCCGGGCGCCGTTGCCCCGTGGGATTCCAGATAAGTTCTAACCCTGCGATTTCAGCTGGATCTGAATGACCGGGGGTTGTTATTAAGCTCCGTATGTTTGCGAGTGCTCGGAGGCGACTCTTTTGAGGAGCCAGGGCGACGTCGTCTCGCCCACCTGCAGCCCAGCCGCTGCGCCTCCCCCTTGCCGCCGGCGCACCCCCCAGCTGTCGACGCCACGCCATCTTCCGCCCGACACCCGTCGACGCAGGTCATCGTCGACACCACGGCGTCATCGTCTACGTGATCGCGGCAAGTTCTTCGCGACCTCGAGGTCGGCTATATACGACTTCATCGTCAACGCTTGTGCGGGAGCGTAATCCTCGCTATCGGTCTACATGGAGGTAATGTAACCCGTTCCGCCACCGTTATCACATGTACTAGATAGATATATCCTGACTAGTTAGGGTTTCATACGCAAGAAAAATTATTGTTTTCTTCACCGGAACCGTTCAGTTGGTCATTTTCTTTGGTCGCGTGGGCGACATGAATGATGGCGGTTGGAGTTCCTGGCAAGGTCGCCAAGATGTCTCTGGTTATCACGTCGCACTGAATGTCCGGGCGAACCCATCATTTTTTCTACTCCTACATGTTTGAAAATTCTAAAAGTGCAATTATTTTGAAAAGTTCAGATTTGATTCTGCTTTCCGTAATCATATTCAAAACGAACGGAACATGGAGGCCTTGCTCATCGGATCGGATGGAATGGAATGGTGGACGGTGCACCCTGGCGCGCGCGGAGCTACGCCGGAACAAGAAGGATGAACGCCGCGTCCCTGTGAGAAGCGTCGCCGGGTGGCCCGTCCAAAGCTACGGAACAGCCTCCACTGGGCTTTATCGTGCTCTGCGAGTGCTTTATGGGGATCGCTCCTCACTGGGCTCTATGGAAGTCGCTCTTCAACGGAGAGCGCGAGTTGCGGAAGACGCGCGCGTGGGCGCACCCGCTCGCGGAGGAGGATAAGGAGTCTGCGAGGCCGTTGCTGAGCCTTCTGCGCAACCTGCTCAAGACCTTGGGGCGCGAGTCGGGCGGCGTACACCTCATGGCCACCTTCTTTAGGCTTCGAGTCCAGCCACTCCGCGCTCGCCCCCACCCGATGTGGGCAGTTGAGGGCGTCGGCGACCCGCCGCTTGACGACGAGGAGGTGGAGATCAAGGTGAGGGGCATCACTAGCCTCCGAGCCGTAGACCACTACAACGTCAAGTGTCCTGTCGCCATGTACGGAGCGGCGAACCCTGTTCCCGAGGTAGGCTTCTACCGGTTTCTTCTTTTCCTTATTTGATTTCTTAATCTTCTGTTTCTTGATTCGACTTGTCTTTATTTGTTACAGGGTCGCTCTTTTCTTGTCAGCCTTCCTCCACTCCCAGAAAACGGACCTCATAACGAGGCGACATTTGTGGAGGAGGAGGGTGACGATGAGGACATTCCGCCCGTCGTCTCTCCGAGTGACGAGGTGGACGAAGAAGAGGAAGAGGAGCCCGCGCGGAAGAAGCAGAAAATGCGGAGTGGCGGCGACTCTGCGACTGCTTCGTCTCCTGCGAAGGATGCGGCTGCTGACTTGGAGGAGGCTGGCATGTCCTCTTCGGGTGCGAGGTCCCGGGACGACTGGGACGATCCCCTGGTTGCACCTCCTGTCAGCTCTGCGCCGCCGCGCGCGTTCGCTCGGATGCCATCTGTCTCCCTGGGGAGCGACGATGACGTCGAGACCACCAGGTTAGTCGTTCTTTCCTTTCTGTTGTGCCGAGTTGCCTTCTTGATTTTCAGGCTTCGAGTTGAGTTTCTATGAATCTTGTGCCAGCTATCGTTCCGGCGGCGTCAGCTCCCCTCCACGCGATGTGGAGCGTACGTATGCTCCTTCGGCCGAGCTAGTTATGCGGGTGGTCGAGGAGCATGCGTGGGCTGGTGGCTCCGTGGCGCCGAGTGACGCTACCGCGGCAACTTCGGCGGATGCCGATCTCCTGTACCACGTAAGTTCCTGTTCTTGTTCTTCCGTCGTTACATCGGGTGCGCGAACAGCGCTCCCGATGGGAGTAGCCCCCGAAGGTGTGGGTGACTAGGATAGTCGACCGCAACTTTATATTTTCTTGCGCGTTTTACAGCCATACTACCGCCAGCACCTTGAGGCAGCCGCTGCCTTCGTTCGCCTGGAGAAGGAGAGGGATCAACTGCGCACCTCCTTGGACCAGGCCACCAGGCGAGCTGCGGAGCTGGAGCGGAAGCTTCAGGCTCAGTCTGAGCTGGAGAAGGCACTTCATGAGTCGCAGGAGCGTGAGCGTGCGCGAGTCGTCCAGGAGAAGACTCAAGTCGACCGCCAACTCGCACTCGCCGGCGCTCTTGGAGGTGAATCTTTCGGCTTGGCGCCTACTTTTGTCTTTGCTTGATTTGCCTTGTGTTGATTTCTGATCGTTTGTTCAGAGAAATGCGGAGGCACTCCTCCGGAAGGCTCGTCCAGCGACGACGTCGACTTAGCAACCGCGGTCGGGTTTCTTGACCGTACCTGCGCGTACGCCTCCTCTGCGCTGCAGAAGTCGATGGCGGTGTTGCAGAAGTCGACCGGAGCGTTGGCGACTGTGCACCGGAGCATCTTTCCTAGCGCGCCGCCACCGACTGCCGTCGATTCCCTCACGGCGCCGTTTGAAGATGACGCAACCACCCTCGCGGACTTCACTCGGACGCAGACGGTACGCAGCTCCGAGCTTACTTTCTAGCTTCTGCTTGGTCATCAGGTCGCTGGCGACTTCGAGAAAGTTGTCAGCGGCTTCCTTCGAAGGCCTGACGGCAAGACCGCGTCTCTTAGCGGGGTGAAGGCGCAGGCTGCACAGCTGGCTGTGAAGCTTGTTGCCACCTTGGAGGAGTCGAAGCGGCTGCTACTCGGAGGAGTCGCTCCCGGTCGGAGTCCATAGCATAGGAACCTTGTAGTGTAGGACTTAGTAGTCTACGTTTGAGTCTGCAGCTTGTAATGACTTATATTTTGTCGGGTCTTCTGGCCTTGAACTATATTTTGTGTTGAAGTATATGTTCCTTCACTTCAATTATGCTTTGGTTGAGAAGTCGCCTTTACTTTTCTGTATTGACACTACATATTCGTGACAGACTGACATGTGCGAGACCACTTCCATTGTTGTGACTACTGGCGCGGGTGGCGAGGGAGGTTCTCCTTCGACTGAACCTGTACGCCGTCGTCGATCAACGCCGGTTCCTCAGCGAAGCACGAACGACCAACAGCTGATCACCTACATGAGGAACAAGGTGATCGACCTCGAGGCGAGTCTGAAGCGTGCCGAGTTGGAGTTGGAGCGTGCTAAGTCGCGCCCTGTTGCGGAGTTCTCTCAGCGCGAAGAATTCTTGCTTGGCGAGATTGATCTGATCAGTCGACAGCTGCAAGGTTGGTAGCATTTTGTTTTTGACTTCCTCCTTGCAATTTGTTGATTGTAACGCTTGCAGTTTCTTGATGCAGATGTGAACCCTGATTGACAAGCTGAGCAGGCTCGGGTTGAAGAGCGGGTCACCCGGGAGGCAACTGGCGATTCACACGAGACGCGCCACTTCTGGTCGAACAGATCGAGAGGGCGGATCCTCGCGTGTATGCTTGATCGTACCTGGCGGGCTGCTTTTCTCCTGGAAGGTTGCAGGAAGACCCTCTGGCACATCCATCGCGTGTACTTCCCGCACAATGGGCAGCCCCACGAGTTGGCCACATTGCTGGAGAGGTTCCGCGAAGGTGACGCGTTGAAGGAGGTTGTCGACGCCCAACTCGTCGCCGGGGCGAACGTGGCGTTGGCGTATGTCCGACTGCACCGGCCAAATCTTCCTATGGAAAGGTTATTAGGTGGCTTGCCTGGGGATGATGATTACGCCGATACCTTGCCAGCTGCACGCCAGATGATTCAGCAGGTCCAAAGGCTGAGTGAGCGCCTCGTGGGGCCACTCGATGCGCCGAAGGACGAGCCTACAGATTAGGGGTAGCAATCTTTTGTTGTACATGATTAGTTATAGGAGGCTAATTTGCCGAATGTAAATACCAATGTAAGAGGTTGAGGGAGCCCCCGAGTAAGCAAATGGAAATTGTTTGCATTACTGTACGAAGATCTGTTGTGCGCCCTCGAGTGGATTGATTGCGACTTAGAGAAAAGTGCCTTGTGCGACGCGGCCCAAGTGCATCGAGCGTGACGCAGTCTTCGAGTGGCGGGTCGTGTTTGTGTCTTGATCTGTATGGCGCAGCCCCCGAGTTCATTGGGTGGCGACCTAGTGAACGACAGTTGACCACCTAGAGGGGGGGGGGGGGGTGAATAGGTGGTGACCAATTTTTATGTCTTTTTCAGTTTTAGGCTAGCGGAAAGTAAGTTGTCTAGATGTGCAACTAGGTGACACAAGTGACAAACTACAAGGAAGCTAAGCAAGTACAAGAAATAAAGATGCGGTAAAGGAGAGTGGAACGAAACAACCGTAGGAACTCGAAGACCAATATATTATCCCGAGTTCCACCACATAGGTGTACGTCTCGTTGGAGAGGTGTGAGCTACCACAAAGGTTTGCTCAACGGCACAAAGGCCTCACCCTATTCTCCTGTGAATTCGACCACAAAGGTGCGAATCCACACTTCCACTAAGGACTCCTTTAAGGGCGGAGAAGGTCCCGTACAAATTCGTGAGGCACACACCCACAACTGAATTGGGGGCTCTCACAACGACCACAACAGGTCACTTCCACAAAGGAATCCACAAAGGATCAAAATACACAAGGTTGAACCTAGCTATCCACAAAGGAATCCTAGATTCGTTGCCCCTCAAGAAATAGAGGGGGAAATTCAAATCGCTTCGGTGGAGATGTAGATCGGTGGCTTCTCCCTCAGATCCCCAAGTATCAATGGATTTGAGATGCTAGATTGGGAGATCCGGGAGAAACGAGTTTCAGCACCAATGGAGGAGAGAGAAAATCTGGAAGCTTAGAATGCTGGAGGTAGGTGGAGGGGTATTTATACCCCTCCCCAAAATCTGCCCGTTGCACAGTCGCCAGCCCGGAAATCTCCGGGTTGAGGACCGGAGATCTCCGGACCCCGGAAATTTCCGGTGCAATTTCCGGCTGAGCAAGAAACTGGATCAGTACTGGTTGGGCTTCTTGACTTGGTCGAAATCCTCTGTCACTCGGAGATCTCCGGATTGGGGCTCGGAAATCTCCGAGCGCCGGAAATCTCCGAGCGCCGGAAATCTCCGGAAGGATTTCCGGCTAAAATTGTTTTGGAGTCAGTACGCAATTTGAGTTCTGGACTTGGTCGAAATTCCTCTGTCACTCGGAGATCTCCGGACTGGGCTCGGAAATCTCCGAGCACCGGAAATCTCCGGGAGGATTTCCGGCTCAGCTTGAGTTGGAGTCAGTACGCATTTCAATTCAGACTTAGTGAAAAAATAAGGACGGCTCGGAAATCTCCGGTCTGTGGACCGGAAATCTCCGAGCCCCGGAAATCTTCTGACTGAATTCCTGAACAAATACCAAGTGTAGTTGAAATGACATTTAGGCAAACTAAGTGTTCCTCTTTATCAGTCAACCTGTAAAAGAGCCTGCATGCTTCATCACAAACATTAGAATACTTTTTGTGTTGTCATTAGTCACCAAAACCTGGGAGTACATAGAATGCACTTTCAATCTCCCCCTTTTTGGCGAATGATGACAACACAAAAAAGAGTGGATTTGCAAAATATAGATGGAGCTCCCCCTAAGTGAGTGCACTATTTAAGCATGTCTTTGGAATACAAAGTGCACAGTCGTTAGGATCAACACTCCCCCTAGATTTTACAAAGCACACACAAACATAATAGAAGCAACAAACTTAGATAAAGAGTTATTACAATAGAGAATTTAACAGTACTCATGTCTCACACACATGACGAACAAAAACAGTCACGAAATAAAAGAGCACTGAAGGAAGCAAAGCGAAAAGAAAGAAGTGCTCCTAGCCCATGCAAATCCCGAGAGTCCTAGAGATACTTCTCCCCCTTTGGCATCAAGATACCAAAAAGGGAGGAGGTTCCACTAACGTCCCATGACTCAAGAGTCAGAACCCGCGTCCTGATCATCTTCCTCCTCCGTGTCAGCATTCTCAAGATCGATGTCCTCTGGCACAGCATCATCCCAATCAAATGTGAGACCATCTGCATTCCAATCCTTGAAGGGAACCCGAGGCTTCAAAGGTTGCTTCAGAGCAGGCATCTTCATGTGAGCCATCATTGCTTCTTGGCGCTGCATAATGCGATGGTTCTGAGAGTAGATGGAGTAGTTCTCACTGTGAATGCAACAGTTCATGTTCATGATTTTCTCAATTGCTCGAACTACCCAGGGGCGACTTTTCTTGGCAGCTTTCTTGATGTTGGGATTGGAGGGAACCCGAGATGGACCACCAAAAATGTCATCCTCATTGATCTCATGCATGGTGGCTTGTTGTTGAACCAAGTGAGCAGATTTCTGGACAAGCAGGGCTGGCTTGTGAGGCTGAGTGGCAAAAGCTGCATCAAAGTCATCACCGTCTTGCTCAGAAAGCTTGTAGAGGCTCTTGATGAGCAACATTATATAAGGAGCATATGGAGGAACTTTCCTCTCAAAGACTGCTAGTGACATCTCCTGGAAAATAAAGTCCATGACATCCACCTTATAGACCTCCTGCTCAACCGCATACTCCCCAAGATAGGCATCATGAGCTTTGGCCATCAAGTTTACTAGAGCCCCGGCAATATTATCTGCATTGCCGGCAATGGGAGCAATGGTCCAACGGAACATGCGAAGCAGGATATCATAAGTGGTGAGGAGGCCATTCTGAGAGCCAATCCTCCCTCCAGGCTGGTAAAGATCAGTCATGACGTGTTTGTTGTACGACACGCCATGAACATGCATGCGGGCACGAGCTGTAGTAGAATGACCACGGAAAGGACATCCAAGAATCTGAGCAAACTCTCTGAAAGAAGAAGTCAAGCGCTGCCTGCCAGACATCCAAGTCATCCCAATATCCTCTGAGGAGTCAAACACCACAGTGGCATAGAACTGATGGATAAGAAAGACGCTGTAGTTGCACTCAGTTCTCATCAATGGCTCCAAACCCAAAAGTCCACAAACCTTCACAGCACCACCAAAATAATCGGCCTTCTTCATTAATTTGTCAAAGTCAATCCACTTCATGGGGCAGATTGGCTTGTCAATGGAGAACTTCTGATAGACTTCCCTATAGATCCATGCCATCTCAGTGCAAAAGTAAGTGGGATCATCAGACTCCACATCATAGGAGAGGTCACTTCGCCACTTGCGAAAACTTCCTTTGTTGAAGTCTTCAAGACGGAGCTCGGTCTTCTTCTTCTTATTAGCACCAATAGGTTTCCTAAGGATGGCTGAGGTCTCAGTTTGTGAGTTGTCTTCACTTGAGGACCCACTGGGAGGGCGTGAGTGAACTGGTTTGGCTCTTCCGCGAGTAGCCATTTGCTTGAAGCGGCCACGAGGGTTGGAACCTGCAGGTACACATCATAGAGTGGATGGAAAGCATATGGGGTAAGCACTCATGTCCAAGATTGAAAAAGGAACATACTAGAAAAGTTTTGACAAACACAGTTTCTGGACTTAGCTGTTTTGATTCTGAGCAGGCCGGAGATTTCCGGGTCTGACTCGGAGATCTCCGGGGTCCGGAGATTTCCGAGTAAGGACCGGAAATTTCCGGTCTGCACGAAATTTTGACAGATCTGAACAAAATCTATGGCTGAAAAACAGATATGTGCATGTGGAAGGTAGAACATGCCTAGGGGAGCAATTCTACCAAAGGAAACAACCAACAACCTCCTAAATTTGCTAGGTTAAACGAAAACAAGTTTCGTCCTAGATTTGAAATAAGAGGAGTTACCGGAGGACATTGCGAAAAGCGTGCGGATGGAAACGAAGCCCTTGACAAGGAGAAGCAGATCCCCGAAGCACGCAAGAAACCCTCGAACGATCCACCCGCAGCGAGGAAAGGAAAATTTGGAGATTTTCGGAGGAGAGAGAGAGTTAGGGCACGGGGTGGAAGAACTGGCCGAACCGGCCGGTCCACCCGTGCCCTTATATAGGCAGGAAATATTTGAACCGGAAATTTCCGGACTGAGGCTCGGAGATTTCCAGGGCTATTTCCGGATAGGACTTAGCCCTGGAAAACTTTTGGCACACTCGGAGATTTCCGGACATCGGACCGGAGATTTCCGGACCCCGGAGATTTCCGGCTCTAATTCCGATTCAGCTTCGCCTGAGGTCAGTGCCGAAATTGAAAAGGACTTAGGTGCCAAAAATCGCAGGGGCCGGAGATTTCCGAGTCTCAGCTCGGAAATTTCCATGACTATTTCCGGTCAAAAATCAACACAGGTCAGTGCTGATTTTTGAATGGACTTAGTCTCGAAGTTCTCTGGTGGCCCGGAGATTTCTGAGTAAGGCTCGGAGATTTCCGTTCAAACCCAAAAACTCCAGGAACAAGAAACCAAAAGGGGACATGAGTGGGGAAAAGCATGTTTACAGGATAGTGAAAGGCTTAGGATAGACACTCAAACTGAAAAGAAGACACACTCAAGTTGCAAAAACCATAAAACACAAGAGAAGACCAACAAGAGTGTGTTTTCCCAAAAGAACCAAAGACAATGCAAGTGAGAATTAAAGAATAAAACCAAATAGAATACAAAGAGAAAGAGTGTTGGTGGCCGAGGCCACCGTGTATGAGTTGTAGCATGGTACCGCGAAGATATATCTTGGGTCCATAACTACATCTCAACATTGAAGCTCACAAATTAGATTCAATTTGAAGTTTTAGCAATGATATGTCACTATATGCATAATAGGGGGAGGAAGAGTCCAATGTATTAGGAAAACACTCCCTGTAAGTACATGCGTACCTCTAGGTCTTATAAAACCTTAAACGTTGGAGTGTGTGTACGGAGTTCAAGCCAAGGCTCGAGAATCTATGATATTGAGCTCATTCCTCTAGTAGCAAAAGCGGGCTTCATCAAGGGGTTTCGTGAAGATATCCGCCAATTGATCCCTTGTACCAACATATGATAGATCAATATCTCCTCGTGCCACGTGATCGCGGATGAAGTGATGACGAATCTCAATGTGCTTGGTCCTTGAATGTTGCACCGGATTGTATGCAATTTTGATGGCACTCTCATTGTCACATAAAAGCGGCACTTTGTCCAAGAGGACACCGTAATCCTTTAAAGTTTGCCGCATCCAAAGAAGTTGAGTACATCCGCTTGCGGCAGCAACATACCCGGCCTCCGCCGTGGATAATGAGATGCAATTTTGTTTCTTCGAGGACCAACTCACCAAAGATCTTCCAAGAAATTGACACGTTCCGGATGTGGACTTCCTATCATCAATGTCGCCCGCCCAATCGGAGTCAGTATATCCACAAAGAGACAATGTGCCATCTTTGGGATACCACAACCCAAAGCAAGGGGTATGAACCAAATATCTGAAGATTCTCTTTACGGCCATCAAATGACTTTCCTTAGGCGCGGCTTGATAACGGGCACACACTCCCACGCTTAAAACGATATCGGGCCTAGAGGCACACAAATAAAGAAGAGACCCAATCATAGAACGATACTCCTTTTGGTCTACCTCTTTACCGTCGGGGTTGAGTTGGAGGTGGCACTTGGTTTGCATAGGAGTCGTCACACCGTTAAGTCCAAGCAATTTGAATTTCTTGATCATCTCTTGAATATACTTGGCTTGACAAATGAAAGTCCCTTCCCTCAATTGCTTTATCTCAAAGCCAAGAAAGAACTTGAGTTCACCCATCATGGACATCTCGAACTTGTCGGTCATTAGCTTGGAAAACTCATCATTGAACACACGGTTAGTAGAACCGAAGATAATGTCATCGACATATAATTGACAAATGAAGAGTTCACCATTAACCTGTTTAGTGAAAAGAGTGGGATCGATTACCCCAACCTCAAATACACGGTCTACCAAGAACTCTCTCAAGTGCTCGTACCATGCACGGGGGGCTTGTTTAAGGCCATAGAGAGCTTTGTCCAAGACATAGACGTGGTGAGGATGGTTGGGGTTTTCAAAGCCCGGGGGTTGTTTAACATAAACAAGTTCTTGCAATGGACCATTAAGAAAAGAAGATTTTACATCCATTTTTTGCAATTTGAAACCATGGTGAGAAGCAAAAGCAATGAGAATACGTATCGATTCGAGTCTTGCGACCGGCGCGAAAGTTTCTCCAAAATTGATGCCTTCGACTTGAGAGAAACCTTGAGCCACCAACCGCGCCTTGTTCCTCACAACGATACCATGTTCATCTTGCTTGTTCTTGAAGATCCACTTAGTGCCAATAACGTTGCGGCAATCTTTAGGCTTCTCAACTAGACGCCACACTTTGTTGCGCTCGAAGTTGTTAAGTTCTTCATGCATAGCCCCTAGCCAATCGGGATCTTCAAGAGCATCAAAGACTTTCTTGGGCTCGACCATGGAAATGTGTGCTTGATGCTCACTAAAGTGAGCTAATTGACTTCGTGTGGAGACCCTTGCTCGAATATCACCAATGACCTTGTCGAGAGATAATGCTCTAAGTTCCAAAGACTTTGCAAAGCGAGCTTGACGACGAGTTTCAATTGCCGCCCTTGTGGTGGGGACAATGTCTTGACCATCTTGATCCTTTGGATCCTCGTCTTGACCTTCTTGAGGGCCTTGATCATCATGAGAAGTCTCTTCATGAGGTGGAGAAGGATGATCTTGCCCTTGAGTAGAACTTGGAGAAGTGTAGTTGGCTTCGATAATCTTGGTGGAGGAGGCATGATCTTTTTGTTGATGAAGATCTTGTTGAGATTCATCATGAGCTTCATCTTAAGACGAAATAGCATGCACTTGTTGAGGAGGATCTTGAGATTGTTCTTTAAGGGAATCATCATTTTCTATGGGTGAGCCACCTTGTGGTTCTTGTGATGGTGAGGTTTCCTTGATGGGAGAACTTGAGTCATCTTGAACAACTTCTTTATGGACTTCAATTGGGTGTAGAAAGCCCACCCCCATCTTCTTAATAGCATCAAAAGGGTGTTCATCACCTACATCACAAACACCAACTTGCTCCACTTGGGAGCCATCATTTTCATCGAATTCCACACTACAAGACTCTATGATAATCCGGGAGGATTTATCAAATACTCTATAAGTGTGGGACTCGCTACCATAACCGACAAAGATCCCCTCAAGAGACTTAGAGTGAAACTTACCCAACCGGACACCCTTGACGAGATAATAGCACTTACATCCAAACACTCGGAAGTAGCCAATGTTGGGTTTATTGCCGGTGAGGATCTCATATGGAGTCTTCTTCAAACCCTTGCGGAAGTAGAGGCGATTAGATGAGTGACATGCGGTGGAAATAGCCTCCGCCCAAAAGTTGATGGGAGACTTGAACTCCGCCAACATAGATCTCGCCATGTCGATGAGAGTCCGGTTCTTTCTTTCGGCAACGCCATTTTGTTGAGGAGTGTAAGCAGCGGAATATTGATGAAGAATGCCTTCTTCACTAAGAAAGTCGGTAAGAGTGTAGTTCTTGAATTCTGACCCATTGTCACTCCGAATAACCAAAATGGGAAGGTCATATTGGCGTTGAACTTCCTTTGAGAAGTCGATGAAGACTTGTTGAGTTTCATCCTTGGTCTTGAAGAAATAGACCCAAGTATACCTTGAATAGTCATCAACAATCACGAGGCAATATTTCTAGCCACCAAGACTTATCTCCGGAATTGGTCCAAATAGATCAACATGAAGGAGCTCCAAAATCCGGGATGACGATATGATGGTCTTGCTTGGATGAGGAATGTCATGCATCTTGCCTTCCACACAAGCTCTACAAATTCGATCCCTTGAAAAGGAAACATGATCTTTTAGTCCAAGAATGTGGCCACCCTTGTGAAGACTTTGCAAAGTACGCATGTTTACGTGAGCTAGTCGGCGATGCCAAAGCCAACCCACGTCGGCTTTTCCGAAGAGACACATGGCTTGAGAAGTGGTGGCTCCGGAGAAGTCCACCACATAGAGCTCATGCTCCACGTGTCCCACGAAAGCCACTCGTAGCGACTTGCTCCACAAGAGGACCACAATGTCCTTATCAAAGAAGGGAGAGATCCCCATCTTTGTTAAGGCACGAACCGATAACAAATTATAGCCAAAAGATTCAACAAGCATGACATTGACTAGAGAAATGTCGGGGGCAACTACCACTTTGCCAAACCCGGTTACCTTAGACCTTGATAAGTCACCAAAAGTTACGGTTACTTGATCTTCATTAGGTTTCAACTCCGTAACAAGTTCTTTGCTCCCGGTCATATGACTTGTACATCCACTATCAATTATCCATTTTGAACCACCGGGAGCAAGATCCTACAAGAGATTAATTCTTGCATTTAGCAACCCATTGCTACACAATGGGTGCTTTATGGTTAGCGACAAGAGATTTAGGAACCCAAATAGCATATGAAATAAAACCATAGTAGGGTCCAATGTAACGAGCACAAACATTTCCATAATAATCGACATATAAAGCATAGTTAGGGTGTAGCCTACCTGCTCTCAAAATAAGGCAGATACCTGTGTATAGTGCAAATCCCTGGATCGTTTCATTTGCACACACAGTTTACGATGTAATATCACAACAAAGGTCAATTTTATTACATCGATGATCCAGAATTACAAAATATTCTTTACAAATTGCATAGCATAAAGCTAGCTTTGAAAAGTACACAGCGGAAATACAATAGCAGTGAGCCTCTATAACTTTCATGCTGCCACAGGCGAAAACATGTTGGTTGTAGACTCGAAACCTTAAACGAAACCTCACTCGTCATCTGATCATATCTGCAATAAGAAAAATATTGCAACAATGTGGGTCAGATTCCATTAAAAATGGAGTCTGGCAAGTGACACTATGGTGGACACTTAAGGAATAACTCTAAAACCTATATGAATATTTGGCTGGTGGAGCTCAAGGCTAATTTGCATAAAGCCAATTTTTCCTACTCTTTTGAAAGCACTTTTCCTGAAATCGACGAGTATGGCATGAAAACCATAAATCTCATCTTCCCTTGTTCACCCATCAACTTTTAACTTAGAAATTGGAATGATGGAATCCTCCGTTGACGTCCTTGATCAGCTGCTCAAAATTGTCCGTAACCGGGGACACGGCTAAGTACTTAGTTTTACACTCTGCAGAGGTTGTGCACTTTCACCATTGTACCCATTCAACCCAAGGTATCCTTTACACACCATTTGTGATAAGGAAAGGAGAGAATGAGACGAGATCTTTCAGAAGCATTTTCCCTCCCCATACTGGCTTGACCCGTTCCACCTAACACCCCCCTACATCTGCTTATCAAGCCGGAGAGAGTCCACGCAACATAATTGATCAAGCCAGAGCCCATATGGCAATGGCTGCACTGGAAGCAATCGTCACTTGGAGTTCCTTCAGATTCCTCTGTTCCTGGGTGGCCGTTCTCAAGTGTGCATTACTCTTTAGGAACCATAGAAATGGACCGAGTAGCCACTCAACATAAACCATCCGACCAATTACCACCCAGGTGTTTCATTCTTAACTTAGTAGAATTTATATTTTCACAAAACAATATTTGCATAGCATCAATAATTCTACCAAGTATTGCATAGGAACCTAGACACAGGAATAAGGGATTCTACAGGTTTAGCATAGCAACACATGCATATAAAAATACACTAAGTAATGCATAAAAATAGGAAGTTTATGAGGTGTGCCACTTGCCTTTGAATGTTGTCGTTGTTCACAACTCTTTTCAACAACGAACGTTTGCTCTCCGTTTAATCTAAACAATAATAGCAAACAACAATACAACAATCAACAAACAACAATCATCAAACATACATGCTCATATCAAATGAACAACAAGTTTTGGAAAACTCCTAAGGAAAACATGCCATGTATGGTATGCAAATTATTTCTAAGACTAGAAATGCTTTTCCATGCCATGGAAAATCTTTTAAGTTATTGAAGGGCAAATAGGTGGTTCAAGAATGACTAAGGACTAAGGTCTTAAGTTGGATACACATACTTTATTTTATAACATCTTTAAACAAGCACTCTAATGGCAAAGCCATGATGTGCAAAATACTTAGAGAAAAATTACTAAGTCATTTGTTCAAGGTGATCAACAATTGCTATCAACTCTTTGTAAATTGGACATTCACTATAGTGAGAGAGACAGACACCCGGCCAGCCACTTAAATTGTGGAACAGGTCTCATGTACGTGGACATGTAAGGTTTGTTTCCAGGCCGCTTCATCCCACTATGCTGCTAGGATCCAACAACTTCAAGATGATAACATCATGATCCAATTTTGTTTAAGTCTAAAAGACAAGATTAGGAAAGAGGGAAAAGATAGAAAGAAAGATGTAGTTGTCCTCCAGGCTTCATCTCCAGACTTGTAACTTTCTTCTGGATGATGTCTTGATTGAGCTCTTAGTAGTCTTGATGAATCTTCAGACTTGATGATTCTTGTATCCTTGAGGCTGGTCTTGGATTTCCTTAGTCTTCACGAAGTCTCAGAGGAGAAGAAAAGACAGAGAGAAATACTTAGAGAATAGAAAGGGGGTTGGCCTTCTTGAACTTCTTCTCACTTTTCTTCTAAGTGCTTGACATTTTGTGGATGCTTCCAGAGTCTGTTTTCTTCTAAGTCCTTCATGAAGTTTCAGAGAAAAGAAAGAGAGAGAGAGAAGACTTGGAAAATATTTCTAGTTGGCCTTCATGACTTCTTCTTGATTTTCTTCTAAGTGTTTCTTCTCATTGAAGATACTTCTGAAGTCTTGTTTTTGACTAAGTCCTTCAATGGTCTTCTAGCACCATCTTGAAAATTACTAAGTGTCTAGTGCATAGCACTTTTCACAAAATACTAAGTTTGAAAATAATCCTAACTTAGAGAAAACTATTGAAGAGGGGTTTTCCTTTGAGAATTATATCTACAATATAAAATATGCAATGAATGAAATGCAATTTTAAATCACAAGAAACATCAAAATATCTTTTGTGATTTCTTTATAAATATGCATAAGTTTATAAATGCAATTTAATAAATTTCTAGTTTTGGAAAATATAATAACATAAATACTTATAAGATTAAAGTTTCCTATGATTAAATTTTTATAACAAAATTTTATAATTAGTATTAATAGACAGAAAGCATTTAATTAAATCTATTGCAATTGGATTTAATCAAAAATAATGTTTCTATTAAAAGTTATTTCTAAATTAGTCAAACTACTCAAATTACACACACAACCATGAAATCATTCAAAAAATGTTCAAAAATATTTTATAGCAGTGGCATTAATTTACAAATATTCCAAAGTTTCTAAAATATATTTATTTGCAATTGTTGGATTTATAGATTTAAAGTTATTACAAATATACTCAAATTCACCATTTGAAATTTGAATATTTTATACTAAGTCAAATTTGAATTTTGTCAGATCCAAAATAATCTACACATCCAGAGCTTTCCAAATATATAAAAATTATTAAATTTGGAGTTGTGGTTAAAAAGTTGTGAGAGATCTAAGTGACAGGCGTGTTTCTGAGAAACTGCCGATTAAAATTAATTACGAAATTGATTATACACGTGGCAGCTGACGTGGCTGACACGCGGCGCTGACGTGGATAAGTTATCGATCTGGGCCGTCAGATCTGGATCTGATGGTCCAGATCAGATCGTACCGGTTCGTTTTATTTGATCTAATCCTAGCCATTGATCGCAGATCGGACGGTGGAGGACGGAGGACCATACCGGGCGGCGCTGTGGTCACCGGCGGCGAGGAAGACGGCGGCGCAGCCTCTGTCGATGATGGATCCGTCGCTCCGGCGATCTCCCGGGCGTGGGGCGAGTGGCAATCGACTCCCCGCGGCACGGCGAGTTGGATGGGAGCGGTGAGGTTGACTCGGGCGTCCTTGGACGGAGGAGAGGCGAGGACGAGTGCGGCGGCGGCTCCGGTGAGGTCCGGTCGACGACGATGCGCTCGGAATACTGCAGGAAACACCGACCGCGTGGCTCAGGAGATGCGCACGAGGGCGGCATTGAAGAGGAGCGAGTCAGGGGCATCGGGGAAGGTCTCACCGTGACGGAGAAGTGAGGAACGTGCGGCGGAGGAGAGGCGAACTCCGGCGAGCTTTCCAGCGGCCTGGCGGCGTGATTTAGTTAGGGTTTCGAGGGGGAAAAGATGCGGCGGGGTCCGGGGATTAAATAGGGGGCTTCAGAGATCGAATCCCGTACGAATCGGAGTGGAAATCGTCTCCGATTCGATCTCCTCCTTCGGCGCTTCGTTCGGTTAGAGGTAGGAGATGATCCGCTGACGTCAGCATGACGCCAGCCATTATTTTCTTTTCTGATTTTATTTCTTTAATTCATATCTTTTGATTTATAACTCCAAATGATGTCAAATAAATTTCTAAAAATTTGTAAAATGTTTATCTTTCTGTTAAACCAATTGTGGGCATGTTTTGAATATTTTTGAAAATTAATATTTTGAAATGTTGATTAATTACTAATTTGACACTTAAAGTCAAATTTGAATTTCTATCTTATTTAAATTTTCTTGTGGCTAAATAAATTTGTAAAATACCCACATTTCAATATGTTTGAATTTAAGTTATTTAAACTTATTTTGCTGAATTCATTTATCTTTATTTTGGCATAATATTAAAGGACACATATAACAATGTTTAGGAAATGTGAAATATAGGGTATTCATTTTTAAAAATAATTTGTGCAGCATTATATTTTAATTATGATAATTCATTTGAAAACTTTATAACAACTTTGGAAAGGATTTTTGTTTTAATTCTATTCTTATTTAGAATATATTAATCCTTTCATGCTTTGAAAATAGATTAAATTCCTTTAAGCAAAAGAAATGTTTATTTGGCTAATTCAGTAATTTAAATTCTATGAAGTTGTAAAGTTATACACTATAGGCTTATAATTTCCAAACTATATTTTGAACTTAGTTAAAGGCATGAAAACCATTTAGTAATTATATACTATTTGAATAATCTTGTATTTATGAATAGATATGGCTAAGTGATTTAATTCAAATACTTAATGGTAAACTATTTACTTAAAATAAAATGAATTGTAGTTTGTAACATTTTTGTAAAATTATATTTTAAGGTTTTGAATTACATGGAATAATAAAATGTTTTAAACTGTGACATTTGAAATATTAAACTTTGAAGTCTTTTATAGTTGGTTTCCTCATGCTTTTAATATTTTATTTTAATAAAAAGAAAAGTTTTAAATTTTAGTGATTTTTGAACATTATAAAATGTTGGGATGTTACATAGGGTTGTTGTCCCCGGCGTGATCTTTACGAGTAGGCTTGCCCCTTGTGACATTCCTACTCACAAGACCTTCCTTGGATTGAATGGAGTCGGCCTTCTTGGCTTGGATGGGGTTGATGCTCTTGGGAATGCCCTTCTTGGCATTCATCTTGATGGGAGGCACATATCCAAGACCTTCCTTTCATTGTCGAGTGTGAGGCTCCACGATGGGAGTCTCAACAACTTGTTTACCTTTAAGAAGGATGATATTGGATGTGGCGGCCTTAGTCATCTCACTCTTCAACCTAGCATTCTCCTTCACAAGATTAGCATTATCACAAGAACACTTAGAGGTAGAGATGCTAAGAGAATCAAGGTTAGTTAGCCGAGTTTGAAGTTGGGCGTACGACTCTTTTAGAAGAGCATGTTCACTCTCCAAAGCTTTGTGAGCTATGACGAGCTTTTCCATGTCCTCAATGAGTCGAACATGCCCAACCGCAAATTTGGCTTTATCTTGTTGAGCCACCTTGAATTTAGCAAAGTACATATCACGATCCTTAATGAGCTTAGCATGTGAGGAGTTATGAGTTTCCTCAATAGTTTCAAGTTGCTCCTCAAGACGAGCATGAGACTCTTCAATCTCCTCAAGAGAGGACTTCAAATAAGATAGAGAAATAGCGTCTTCTCTTTCTATCTTACCCTTCTCTTCATTGAGATGCTCTAGCTCACCAATTCGAACCATGAGGGCACCAACATGTTTCTTGCTATCACCTTGCAAGTTAGTGATAAAGGAGTCGAACGCCACAAGCTCTTGCTTGATTTGAAAGCTAGAGGCATCATCAAGCTCATTCATTTCATTCATGAGAGAGGAGGAGGATGAAGGTACCTCCGACGCCTTTGCCATAAGACACTTTGAGCTCTTGGTGATGGAGTTCTCATTAGGCGATGTGAATAGAGACGATGAAGAGCTTGTCGTAGTTGAAGGAGTTCTTGTCGTTGATGGAGAGATGATAGTTGTCGAGGTGGTGGCAAGGGCCTCCACTTCATTTGGGGTTTCTTCCTCCGACTCTTCATCATCGGTGGGATACTCCTCTTGAGTCAACAACATGATGCGAGGATTCGTGTTAAAAGGCCTCTTCTTTCCATAGGCCTTCTTAGGAGGCATCTTGGTTTTTTCCTTGAGCACTAGACGTTCACCATGCTCTTCTCTTTTCTCATAAGGGCACTCGGCAACGAAATGGAACTTGTCTTGACAATTGTAACATGTCCTTGACTTGGAGGGTGAGACCCTATCGGCTTGAGGTGCATTCTTGTCAAAACGCATCTTGCCTCTTGAGGGATTGTTCCAAAAGGTGCAAGCCGCAAGAGCGAGATGGTCATTGTAAGCAATCTTGAGTGCTTCCTCGGACATGGCGGCAAAGCTTCCAAGATCATCATCATCGTTGTCTTCCTCAACGGTAGCCTTCAAAGCAAGGTTGGTTGTGCCTCTTTGCATTCCAAGAGCCCTTGCCCTTGCATCTTGAGCATTCTTAGTGGCCACCTTGTAAGCGGCCATCTCTTGCATAACCTCATTAGATGTCATGAGATGATAGTTGTGTCTTCCTTGAAGACTCTTGACGTCGGTAGGCTCACAAGCCATCATAGAGCTAACATACTTCCTTTTGACCCAAGCATCATCAATATGAGAGGCACCCACTTCTCGAAAGCTTGTGGCTATGGTCACCAATCTTTGATACATCATCTCATGGTCTTCACCATCAAGCTTGAAAAAGCCCTCGGCTTCATTGCTCAAAGAGTCATAGCGGTTCCTTCTCATGCTATCATTTCCAACGAACAACTCGGATAGACCATCCCATGTCTCCTTGGCGGTGGTGAGATGTTCAATGCGAGCCATGTCCTTGTTCCCAACCGCCTTTTGGATCATGTAGAGAGCGGTGGCATCAAGTTGAGCCTCCACCACCTCTCTTCTTGTTAGGTTGGTCGGATCATGCGGCTTGTATCCAACTTGAATGATGCGCCACAACTCGATTGAAGAGCTGCAAACATGAGACTTCATCATGTATTGCCATTGAGAAAAGGTATAATCTTTAAGCAATGGGGGATCACCCCTATGATAAACTTGCGGGTGAGGAATAATGGGATCGGGGGTATGGTATTGGGATGGGGGCGTTGTAGCCTTTAGGCACTTCATCATTGGATGATGGAGTGTTTTGATGGGTTGAGGAACTACTAGCATCACCCTTCCCATCCAAAGGCAATTGCTTTCCCTTTATCAATTCGGGGTCCACATCAAGAGTAATGCCTGGAAGCACCGGAGGCTTTGAGGGCAATGCAAGAGAGGTTTCTTTAGATGTATTGAGAGACTCAAGCATATCATGAAACTTCTTGAACTCGGTTTGTATGGACGATGTCAACTTTGTTTCCAAAGAGTTGATATCGGCTAAAGTGGCACCTTTCTCTTGCATTGCCGCCAAAGTCGCGGCGTCCGTTTCGGAACCCTCTTTTGGGTCAACTTGCATTGTCCAAGGTTGGTCTCAAGCGGTGAAGCTTTTAAGAGACAACCTGGCTCTGATACCAATTGAACGGCAGTTGACCACCTAGAGGGGGGGGGGTGAATAGGTGGTGACCAATTTTTATGTCTTTTTCAGTTTTGGGCTAGCGGAAAGTAAGTTATCTAGATGTGCAACTAGGTGACACAAGTGACAAACTACAAGGAAGCTAAGAAAGTACAGGAAATAAAGATGCGGTAAAGGAGAGTGGAACGAAACAACCGTAGGAACTCAAAGACCAAGATTTTATCCCGAGTTCCACCACATAGGTGTACGTCTCGTTGGAGAGGTGTGAGCTACCACAAAGGTTTGCTCAACGCCACAAAGGCCTCACCCTATTCTCATGTGAATTCGACCACAAAGGTGCGAATCCACACTTCCACTAAGGACTCCTTTAAGGGCGGAGAAGGTCCCGTACAAATTCGTGAGGCACACACCCACAACTGAATTGGGGGCTCTCACAACGACCACAACAGGTCACTTCCACAAAGGAATCCACAAAGGATCAAAATACACAAGGTTGAACCTAGCTATCCACAAAGGAACCCTACATTCGTTGCCCCTCAAGAAATAGAGGGGGAAAGTCAAATCGCTTCGGTGGAGATGTAGATCGGTGGCTTCTCCCTCAGATCCCCAAGTATCAATGGATTTGAGTGGCTAGATTGGGAGATCCGGGAGAAACGAGGTTCAGCACCAATGGAGGAGAGAGAAAATCTGGAAGCTTAGAATGCTGGAGGTAGGTGGAGGGGTATTTATACCCCTCCCCAAAATCTGCCCGTTGCACAGCCGCCAGCCCGGAAATCTCCGGGTTGAGGACCGGAGATCTCCGGACCCCGGAAATTTCCGGTGCAATTTCCGGCTGAGCAAGAAACTGGATCAGTACTGGTTGGGCTTCTTGACTTGGTCGAAAATCCTCTGTCACTCGGAGATCTCCGGATTGGGGCTCGGAAATCTCCGAGCGCCGGAAATCTCCGGAAGGATTTCCGGCTAAAATTGTTTTGGAGTCAGTACACAATTTGAGTTCTGGACTTGGTCGAAATTCCTCTGTCACTCGGAGATCTCCGGACTGGGCTCGGAAATCTCCGAGCGCCGGAAATCTCCGGGAGGATTTCCGGCTCAGCTTGAGTTGGAGTCAGTACGCATTTCAATTCAGACTTAGTGAAAAAATAAGGACGGCTCGGAAATCTCCAGTCTGTGGACCGGAAATCTCCGAGCCCCGGAAATCTCCTGACTGAATTCCTGAATAAATACCAAGTGTAGTTGAAATGACATTTAGGCAAACTAAGTGTTCCTCTTTATCAGTCAACCTGTAAAAGAGCCTGCATGCTTCATCACAAACATTAGAATACTTTTTGTGTTGTCATTAGTCACCAAAACCTTGGAGTACATAGAATGCACTTTCACCTAGGATGAACTTATACATGTGTGGCGTAGCCCCCGAGTAGGTCGGGTGACGGCCTAGGGTTTTGTCATGGACCTGTATGGCGCAGCCCCCGAGTGCTTCGGGTGGCGGCCTAGGTTTTCAAGTGATACCTGTAAAGCACAACCTTCAAGTTTGTCTGGCGGTGGCCTAGGATTTTTTTAATTGACCTGTACAGCGCAGCCCCCGAGTGGTTCGAGTGGCGGCCTACGATTTCGCGACTGAGGCCTGTATGGCGCAGCCCCCGAGTGGTTCGAGTGGCAGCCTAGGGTTTCAAGTGATACCTGTAAAGCACAGTCCCCGAGTGTGTCGGCGGCGGCCTAGGATTTTTACTTGACCTGTATGGCGCGGCTCCTGAGTGGATCGAGTAGCGGCCTAGGGTTTTGTGACTGAGGCCTGTATGGCGCAGCCCCCGAGTGGTTCGAGTGGCGGCCTAAGCTTTTGACTTGACCTGTATGGCGCTGCCCCCGAGTGGTTTGAGTGGCGGCCTAGGTTAGGGATTGCTTTGACTGAAAACGTAAAGGGGAGAGCTTGTTCCATAAATCACTTTATTGATTCTTGCGAGCAGGCCGCCTCGTTAAAACCCTTCCATTCCCCTTAGGTACCCTGGTAAGGGAAAGAGTGTGTCTGAAACCTGTCGCCTTGACATGCTTGCCTTGGTACAATCATGGGTTCGACTAAGCATAGAAACGACGAAGCTGTGCGACGTTCCAGGGGTTGCTGCTGAAGGGGTTCCGGTGCAGAAAACAATAATTTTTCTAGCGTATGAAACCCTAACTAGCCAGGATCTATCTATCTAGTACATGTGATAACGGTGGCGGAACGGGTTATATTACCTCCATGAAGACCGATAGCGGGGATTACGCTCCCGCACAAGCGTTGATGATGAAGTCGTGCGTAGCCGACCTCGAGGTCGCGGAGAACTTGCCGCAATGACGTAGACGATGACGCCGGGGTGTCGACGATGACATGCGTCGACGGGCGTCGGGCGGAAGATGGCGAGACGCCGGCGGCTGGTGTGGTGCGCCGGCGGCAGGGGGGAGGCGGCGCAGCGGCTACAGGGGGCGAGACGATGTCGCCCAGGCTCCTCAAAAGAGTCGCCTCCGAGCACTCGCAAACATACGAAGCTTAACAACAACCCCCGGTCATTCAGATCCAGCTGAAATCACAGGGGTAGAACTTTTCTGGAATCCCGCAGGGCAACGGCGCCCGGCGGTATAGCTTAGGTGGAGAGAGGAGGCAAAACGGACGGAGAAACAGCTCGGTCGGCCTGCTACAAATTTAATTGTATTTTCCAATGAATTAATCCAATTAATATGCCTTGCTATATAAAGGGGGGAGGGGGTGTGCAAACTCCCTAGTTCCCCGATGTGGGACTAAACAAAGGAGAGGTGGGGGGAACCATGGGCTCCAAAGCCTCCATGGTGCGGCTCCCCCCCCCCCCCCCCCCCTGTTGGGCCTTCTTGGACCATTTAGGTGGGCTGCCCCTTTTTCTCCCTTTTTAATTAATATTAAATTAATATAAAATACTATTAATTCATAATTAATATATTTACATATGATTTAATCTCCCGTGACTCCGAGACATTTTCCGAACCACCCGAACATCATTCGGACATTCCTGGTGACGAGGTGTTAACTCGACAAGTCCCAGGGTTGTGCACCCCGGGTTGATTGATGGGGAGAGGAGAGTGCAAGGTGATCACGATGGCTGACAAGCGAGGTTTACCCAGGTTCAGGCTCCCGGAGGATAACACCCTACTCCTGCTTGTCTGGTTATTGATGCGAGTAGCGATTACAATGGCGAGATTGCGATCTCGCTAGGGTTTGTGGTAGTTCTCAGCGTGTCCTCTAGGACGGGCAACCCTCCTGGCTTTATAGGCAGCCTGGTCTCGGGTGGTTGGTACAGATACGGTAGGTTACAAGACCTAACCGAGTTGGACTAGGATACGAGGTACCCCGAGTGGGCCTTCTGCGGGCCTTTCCATCCTTGGCGCGGCCCAGGTAGCCTCATCCTGGGCTACCCGCAAGGTAGCCCCACGTCAGTAGCCCCCGAGTGCTTGATCGAATCTCAGAGTCGGACAAAGGACTCCTTCCTCCTGGACGCGCCGTTGGATTGCTTGATCTTGAGCTTGAACTCGAATTTCTTCAGTCGAACTAGCCACTCCCGATGGGAGTAATCTGCGTAGTCGAATTACTTTGACTTCATCTTCCTGTGAAGTTTGCTTCTACTCAGCCTGCTTTGGCTTACTTGTTGGATGGATTCGGCTGCTCGAGCTTACTATGTTGTCACTCGAATGGTTCCTTCGGGTGTTCGGATCACTGGCTGATCTTACCTTGTTGATTTCAGCTGCGAAGCTTACCACTCGAACAAATCTATCGAGTTTCTTTGGTTGATTTTGGAGCCGTTGGCTTGGTGACGTCATTGATGACGGTTTGCTGCACGCCTCTGCGCCCGATGGGACGTGACGTGGTGGGCCCCGCTGTCAGAGCTGACCACGTCCACCGTTGTCACGTCTCCGAAGTGGGCGCGAAATTTGCGCGGCACGATGACGACGCCTCGGTTCTCGTGCGTAGTGGAGGAAGTTGGCGGCGACGATTGGTTTCTCCTTGCGACACGTGGACGGCTGGATGTTCTCGCTCGGAGCTCTTGCTTGATGGACGGTTGAGATGCCGATCCTCGAGGAATAAGTACTGCGCCTTGGCCTTTGGTATGTCATCGTCTCGAATCGATTCTTGCCTTTCTTCTCCTCTTGCGCTCTGCCATTTCCGCCGCCGTCCCGAGCTCGAAGCAATCTGTCCATGCACCCTGCGACCTAGGCGATGGGCAAGCTGAAGGGCGCTGCTGGCTCCTCCGCCGCGGCCGCCGACGACGCCGGGGTGATGAAGAAGCCCGAGGGCGATTGGCAGAGGTCGTCGATGAAGAGGCCTGATGTGGAGCTGCTCCGCGCGCAAGGCCTGCTGCCACCTGCGGACGAAGTCCAGGTACGAGTCCCTGGCAAAGAAGTGTTCCCCACTCCCCGCGATGGGGAACGCGTTTGCTTCGCGGACTTCATTCCGCGTGGCTTCGGGTTCCCCATGCACGATTTCGTGCGCGGGCTCCTGTATGCCTATGGGGTTCAGATCCATGATCTGACCCCCAATGGCGTCTTGAGCATCGCGGGCTTTATCGTGCTATGCGAGTGCTTCTTGGGTGTCGCGCCCCACTGGGCACTGTGGAAGTCGCTCTTCCTCGTTCGCAAGAACGTGGGGAAGAGTGGGCTGACCTTCCCAGTGGGCGGCTTCGGAATCCAGGTGCGCGGTGATATCGCGTACTTTCAGATGAAGAAGTCCGACTCCGTCCAAGGGTGGCGCCGGAGATGGTTCTACGTCCAGTCGAACGACGACGGACTGGACGCGTTCGACGGCAAGCGCGGACGGATGCGGGTGGCGTCTTTCTGATGGCCACCTTCTTCCGTCTTCGGGTGCAGCCACTCAGCGCCCGGCCTCACCCGATGTGGGCCGCCGAAGGCGTTAGCGCCAAGCCGCTGGATGACGAGGAGGTGGAGGCCAACGTCAGGTCCATCACCAACCTCCGAGCCGCGG
The DNA here is from genome assembly GCA_026929855.1 of Poa annua. NCBI lineage: Eukaryota > Viridiplantae > Streptophyta > Magnoliopsida > Poales > Poaceae > Poa > Poa annua. Next base: position 96,623,583 of record CM049431.1, on the reverse strand, counting down.
ACGGATGCAACGTCAAGTGCCCAATTTCTCCTTACGGGGCCGCGAAACCCGTTCCTGAGGTGAGTCTGATCTTGCTCTCTTTCTGTACTTGTTCGACTTGAGTCTACTTTGCGTTTTGATTCGACTTGCGTCTACTTTGCTTTTTGATTCGACTTGCGTCTACTTTGCTTTAGGGTCGGGCTCTGTTCATCAGCTATCCTCCTCTCCCTGAGAACGGACCCGACGATGAATCGAAGTTCGTCGAGGAGGAGGACGAGGATGAAGAAATCCCTTCCGCACACTCTCCCCGCGATGAGGTGGAGGAACCCGCGAAGAAGAAGCGGAAGCTTCCGAGTCGCGGCGAGTCTGCCACTGCGTCGTCGCCTGCCAGGGGTGTGGATGTTGCTGAGGAGGAGACCGTGGCGACGTCCCCGGGTGCACAATCTTCGGGTGGCTGGGAGGAACCTCTGAACGTTCCTCCAGTCAGCTCTGCAGCGCCACGCTCATTCGCTCGGATGCCTTCGCCTTCCCTGTCGAGCTTCGACGACGCCAGCACCCCCAGGTTAGTTTCTTTGCAACGTGTCATTCGATTGGTACCTTGTAGGTTCGCCGTTTAGTTGACTTGTGTTCTCGATTTTGCTGCAGCCATCGTTCTGATAACGTCAGCTCCCCCCTTCGGGACACGGAGCTTACATCTGGCCCTTCGACTGGGCTGGAGACGCCTGTGGTGGTGGAGGAGGTGCATGTCGAGGCCGCCGGCCTTGCATCGTCCAGCCGGGCGCCTCCTTCGGCTGCCGAGGACCTTGAGCTCCTGGACCACGTAAGTCTTCTCGTGTTTTCCTTGCATTTCTGATTTCTCATCGGGTGCGCGATCAGCGCTCCCGATGGGAGTAGCCCCCAAAGGTGTGGGTGACTAGTATAGTCGCCCGCAACTTTATTGACACCTTGCTCTTTTTTGTTTTCAGCCATACTATCGCCAGCAGCTCGACGCAGCCGCGGCATATGTTCGCCTGGAGAAGGAGAGGGACCAACTGCGTTCCTCGCTGGACCAGGCTACTGGTCGGGTGGATGAGCTTGAGAAAGCTCTCCGTGAGTCGCGAGAGCGGGAGCTGGCGCGGGTCGCCCAGGAGAAAACTCAAGTCGGTCGTCTCCTTTCACTCGCCGGTGTTCTTGGGGGTAAGTATCGGCTTGACGCTTACTGAGTCTTTGTTCCTTTTCTTGTCTTGACTTTGAATTTTGGCGCAGAGACCTGCGGCGGAGCTCCTCCAGAAGACGCGTCGAGTGACACGGTTGACTTGGCGACCGCGGTTGGCTTCCTCGACCGGGTGTGCGCCTACGCCTCGGATGCGTTGAAGAAGTCTTCCGCCGCGCTGGAGAAGTCGACCGGAGCTTTGGCCGTAGTGCACCAGAGCATCTTCCCGGGCAACCAGCCGCCAGCGACCGTGGACGCTCTGGCTGCACCGTTTGGGGACGCGACCACCATCGCCGACTTCACGCGGTCGCAGACGGTACGCGGCTCCAAGCTCACCTTCCAGCTCCTATTAGGCCACCAAGTTCCAGGTGACTTCGAGAAGGTCGTCGGCGGTTTTCCTCGCAAACCCGATGGCCGGATCGCGTCGCTGAGTGGCGTGAAGGAGCGCGCCTCGCAGTTGGCTGCGCAGCTTGTGGCACTCTTCGAGAGGGCCCTTGCTAAGGCGACTGAGGCGGCTGCTCGGAAGGGTCGTTCCCGGTCGCAGTCCGCGGCCTTAGAGTAGGCATAGTTGTAGGGATGCGGCAGTCGCTGTGACCTGTATTTTGAACTTCATGTTTGTAATGAATATTGCCCTGTCGGGTGTTTTGCTCTTCAGTATTGATTTTGCTGACTTTTCTGTCTTCTGAGTTGAACTGTGTTTTGGTAGTCGCATTACTGTATTGACTCTGCGTATTCCTGACAGAGTGCTATGCGCGATGATGCTCCACCTTCTCCCTTGGCCGAGCCGAGTGGCGCGGCTTCCTCTTCGGGTGCTCGCCGTCGTCGGGCGGCGCCGGCTCCTCCGCGCAGTGCAAATGATCAGCGGGTAATCACCTATTTGAGGAACAAGGTGGTGGAGCTTGAGGCGACCCTGAAGAATACGGAGCGGCTGCTGCAGCGCTCCCAGTCGCATCCCACGGCGGAGTTCTCGCGTCGTGAAGGTTTTTTGCTTGGAGAGATGGACCTGATCAGTCGGCAGTTGCAGGGTATGTATCATGTTGGCGGCTGCCGTCACTGTTGTTTATCCTTCTCCTTCTGACTTGCAGTTCGTGTGCGCAGATGTTAATCCCGATTGGGAGGCCGAGCGGGCTCGCGTTGAGGAGCGAGTCACACGAGAGGCGTCCGGCGACTCCTATGAAGCTCGCCAGTTCTGGGTGAACCAGTCGAGGGGGTGCGTCCTTGCCACCATGCTTGATCGTACGTGGCGCGCTGCCTTTCTTCTGGAGAGCTGCCGGAAGACACTTTGGCACGTCAACCGCGTGTACTTCCCTCATAATGCGCAGCCAAACGGGTTGCCTGCCTTGCTGGAGAGGTTCCGCGATGGCGAAGGGCTGAAGGAGGTTGTCGACGCTCAGCTTGTGGCTGGTGCAAACGCGGCGCTGGCGTACGTTCGGATGCACCGGCCACATCTTCCGCTTGAGCGGGTGCTTGAAGGCCTGCCAGGTGACGACGACTTCGACGAGACCTTGCCGGCTGCGCGCCGGATTATCCGGCAAGTTCAGGACTTGAGCGAGCGGCTTGTAGGCCCTCTCGATGCGCCAAAGGCTGAACCTGCAGTTTAGAGTAGCTGTCGTCTGATGTACAGGGTTAGCTATAGAGGGCAAATATGCCTGTGTACATATAATGTAACAGATTATGATACTTTTTCGAGTAATGAGAATTGACCCTTTTTACTCGAAAGTGAGAGTGCCTTATTTTAACCTGCGACCTGTATGGCGCAGCGGCCTAGGTTTTGCAAGTGTTACCTGTGCGTCGCAGCCTCTGGTTTTATCAGGTGGCGACTTAGGATTTTTGTAACTTGACCTGTATGGCCCAGCCCCCGAGTCGCTCGAGTGGTGGCCTAGGATTTTGACTAGCTCCTGTCTGGCGCAGCCCCCGAGTAGGTCGAGTGACGGCCTAGGATTACAAGTGTTACCTGTTTTGGCGCAGCCCCCGAGTATGTCGGGTGGTGACCTAGGACTTCGAACTTGACCTGTGCAGCGCAACCCCCGAGTAGGTTCGAGTGGCGGCCGAGGATTTTTCTGAGTCCTGTTTGGCGTAGCCCCCGAGTAAGTCGAGTGGTAGCCTAGGGTTGCAAGTGTGACCTGTGTGGCGCAGCCCCCGTGTGTGGCAGGCGGCGCCCTAGGATTTTGGACTTGACCTGTATGGCGCAGCCCCCGAGTCTGTCGAGTGGTGGCCTAGGATTTTTCTGAGGCCTGTTTGGCGTAGCCCCCGAGTAAGTCGAGTGGTAGCCTAGGGTTGCAAGTGTGACATGTGTGGCGCAGCCCCCGTGTGTTGCGGGTGGCGCCTTAGGATTTTGGACTTGACCTGTATGGCGCAGCCCCCGAGTCGGTCGAGTGGCGGCCTAGGATTTTTGATTCTGTGCTTGTGTGGCGCAGCCCCCGAGTAAGTTGGGTGGTGGCCTAAGCTTTTATTTCAACCTGTGTGGCGCAGCCCCCGAGCGGTTCGGGTGGCGACCTAGGATTTTGGCTATGCTTGTATGGCGCAGCCCCCGAGTGGTTCGGGTAGCGGCCTAAGCTTTTTATTTCAACCTGTGTGGCGCAGCCCCCGAGTGGTTCGAGTGGCGGCCTAGGATTTTTGAGCGTCCTCTGAATGACGGGTAAAGGAGACAGATTTTCTTCAAATCACTTTATTGATTCTTGCGAACAGGCCGCCTCATTAAAACCCTTCCAGTCCCCTCAGGTACCCTGGTAAGGGAAAGAGTGCGTCTGAAACCTGCCGCGCTAACTTTCTTGTACAATGCTTGCTTTGAACTAGGCGTAGAACCGGCGGAGTTGTGCTACATTCCACGGGTTGCTGCAGTCCGCTCCTGTCTTCGAGTCCTTTAGGCGGTATGCTCCATTGCCTATTGCTTCTGTTACGATGTACGGGCCCTCCCATGGGGAAGCGAGCTTGTGCACCTTCTTTTGCTTGAGTCGAAGAACCAGGTCGCCTGCCACGAACGCTCTTGGTCGCAGCCTCCGAGTATGATAATTGCGCAGGTCCTGCTGATACACGGCTGATCGTGCCAGGGCGATGTCGCGCGCTTCATCCAGGGTGTCTCTGCTGTCTTCGAGTGCTTCCTCTGCTTCTGACTCGTCGTAGGCGACTACTCTTGGTGCGTCAAACTTGATGTCGCAGGGGAGGACCGCTTCTGCACCATACACCATGAAGAATGGCGTGTACTGGGTAGATCTATTCGGCGTTGTTCGCAGACTCCAGAGGACTGATGGCAGTTCTTCCACCCATGCGCCCGCTGCGCGTTTTAGGGGCACGCGCAGTCGCTTCTTGATGCCGTTGCAGACTAAGCCATTGGCTTTCTCTACTTGTCCGTTGGATTGCGGGTGTGAGACCGACGCGTAGTTGAGCTTGATCCTCTGCTCTGAGCAGAAGTCTTTGAATTCCTCGGCTGTGAAGTTCGAGCCGTTGTCGGTGATGATCCCATTAGGTACTCCAAACCTGAAGATGATTGACCTGATGAAGTTGACCGCTGTGGACGCAGTCGAACTTGTGATAGGCACGGCTTCGATCCACTTTGTGAATTTATCGACTGCGACCAGGAGGTGAGTATGACCTCCGGGTGAGGATTTCTTCAGCGGGCCCACCATGTCCAGGCCCCATTGGGCAAAGGGCCAGGCTAGTGGTATTGTTTTGAGCTCCGATGCTGGGGCGTGCGGCTTGTTGGCAAATTCCTGGCACCCTGTGCATTTCTTCACCAGCTCCTCGGCATCCTGCATGGCTGTGAGCCAGTAGAACCCGGCTCGTAGCGCCTTGGCCACCAGTGCCCGGCTGCTTGCGTGATGTCCGCAGGTACCCGCGTGGATGTCGAGTAAGATGGCTTGGCCGTCGACCGGATCTATGCACCTTTGCAGGATTCCTGATATGCTTCTTTTGTAGAGTTCTCCGTTGATGACGGTGAAACTTTTGGAGCGTCTGATGATGCGCTTTGCTTCGACTGGGTCAGCTGGCAGCTTCTGATGTAGTATGTATGCCAGGTATGGTCCTGTCCATGTGGCTTCGACTAGCATGACTTCCATGGGGACCTTGTCTTGGCTTGGCGGGTTGGCATCGCCTTTTGTGGTTGCAGTGCTTGCTGTACCCTGAGTCTTGATGGATCTCTGTGTGATGCACTCGAGGAAGACGCCGGGTGGGACTGGCACCCTGTCTGAGCCCATGTTAGCTAGGGCGTCGGCTTCCTCGTTGCTTTCACGGCCGATGTGGCGTAGCTCGCAGCCGTCAAAGTTTCCTTCCATCTGATTGTAGAGGTCTCTGTAGGCGATCATGTTGTCAGCGATGGCGTCGCAGGACTTCATGGTTTGCTGTACCACCAGGTAGGAGTCGCCGTAGATCATGAGGTGCGTGGCGCCGCAGTTCTTGGCCATCCGCATGCCGTGGATCAGGGCCTCGTACTCGGCTTCGTTGTTGGACGGCGTTGGAAAGTCCATCTGTAGGACGTACTTGAGCTTGTCGCCTTTGGGGGAGATGAGCACGACTCCTGCCCCGGCTGACTTGAATTTATTGGAGCCATCAAAGTACATTGTCCATGCGTTGGACAAGTCGGGGACGTTTAGTAGCTGGGCTTCTATCCACTCGGTGGTGAATTCCGGGAGGACTTGGGCCTTGATGGACTTCGGGTGAGCATACTTCAGCCCCCATGGTCCTAGTTCGACAACCCACTTGGCGACTCGTCCTGTCGCGCGCTGATTTGTGAGGATGTCTGCTAGTCCGGAGGAGCTTACCACCGTGATCGGGTGCTCGGAGAAGTAGTGGACGACTATTCTGGAGGTCATGAAGACTCTGTATGCCAGCTTCTGGTAGTGCGGGTAATTCTGCTTGGACAAGGTGAGTACTTCACTAAGGTAGTAGACGGGCCTCTGCACTGGGTGGTTGTGCCCTTCCTCTTCGCGTTCGACTACGAGCACCGTGCTCACCACCCTGTTTGTTGCTGAGACGTACAGGTAGAGCGGCTCGTTTTCCAGTGGTGCCACGAGGACCGGAGAGGTTGTCAGTGTCTTCTTGAGATGGTCGAATGCGTCCTGCGCCTCTTGCGTCCACTCGAACTTGTCTGACTTCTTCATCAGTTGGTAGAAGGGTAAGGCCTTCTCTCCCAACTTACTAATGAACCGGCTGAGAGCTGCGACTCGGCCAGCTAATCGTTGCACCTCCCTGAGCTTCGTTGGTGCTGGCATTGTGAGTATGTTCTGCACCTTCTCGGGATTTGCTTCGATTCCTCTTGCGGATACAAGGTACCCTAGTAGCTCTCCGGCTGGTACGCCGAACACGCACTTCTCTGGATTGAGTTTGATCTGGTACACGTCCAGTGCGGCGAAGACCTTGCGTAGATCGTCGACTAGGGTATCCTCCTTCCGGGTAGTGACGACGATATCGTCGACGTAGACTTGGACGATCTGCCCGATTAGCCCCTTGAGGCATGCTTGCATTGTCCGCTGGTACGTGGCACCTGCGTTCTTTAACCCGAACGGCATCGTCTGGTAGCAAAAAACGCCGTCGGGTGTGATGAAGGTTGTCTTCTCTTCGTCCTCGACCTTCAGCCTGATCTGCTGGTAACCTGAGTAGGCGTCCAGAAAAGATAGGCGTTCGCAACCTGCAGTCGAGTCGATGATCTGGTCTATCCGCGGGAGCGGGAAGTGGTCCTTGGGGCAGCATTTGTTGACTGCGGTGAAGTCTACGCACATGCGTAGTTTCTTCGTCTTCTTTTTCTCAACTAGAACCGGGTTAGCAACCCAGTCCGAGTCCTTGATCTCTCGGATGAACTTGGCGTGCAGCAGTCTGTCGACTTCCATGGTGATCGCGTCTCGCTTGGGTCCTGAGAAGCGTCGCATGGATTGCTTGACAGGTCTTGCGTCCTTGTGTACTTTCAGAGAGTGCTCGGCGAGTTCCCTGGGTATCCCCGGCATGTCAGAAGGTTGCCATGCGAAGATTTTCCAGTTCTCACGTAGGAACTCGACGAGCGCGCTTTCCTATGCGGGGGTCAGGCTTGATGAGACCTTGACCGTCTTTCCGCTGTCTGTCGGATGGACTTGGTGGGTGACAGTGTCGTCATTCGTGTTGAATGATGCGTCCTTGGCGGGCTTCTTGCGAGCCGGGAAGATGGTCTTGTCGTTGTCGGCTGATATGGCCTTGAAGTGCTCTTCGACGCCGAAGAACTCGGAGATCTTGGCGAACTCGCGGTCGCAGCTGTTGGAGAGCCCGAAGTCGCCGCGGACGGTGATCACTCCTTTTGGCCCGGGTAACTTTATCATCAGGTAGGCGTAGTGGGGTACTGCCATGAACCTGGCGAAGCTTGGGCGTCCGAGGATGGCGTGGTATTGTGACTTCCAGTCGACGACCTCAAAGTCTATCGACTCCTTCCTGAAGTGCTCGGGTGTACCGAGGATGACGTCGAGTGTGATTGTTCCCATGGGCATGATTGCTTGCCCTGGTACTATGCCGTGGAAGGTGGTCTCCGACTCCGGCAATTTCTCTGTCGATCTGTTCATTCGTCTGAGGGTGTCGGCGAATATGATGTTGATGCCGCTGCCTCCGTCTAGGAATACCTTTTTCAGGCTGTAGTCGCCGATCAGGGCCTCAATCACGAGTGCGGCGTGTCCGGGTCGGACTACCTCTGCTGGGTGATCTGCCCTGGAGAATGTGATTGGTGTCTCCGACCCGCGCAGGTAGTCTGGTACCGCTCGCGGGCTGTTGATGGCCTGGAGTACTTGGCGTGTGATGATCTTCTGCTTCCTGTTCGACGGGGGTCCCTTCTGGATCATGTTCAGCTGTCCCCGTGCGGCTGGGTACGTGTCGGCTGCTGCCGACGGACCTTGCTGCTGCTGCTGCGGCTGGGGGAACGCTCCTGCCGCTTGCACTTGGTTATTGCTTGCGGGTGCTGCCTGGATGGCCAGCTGCGGTGCCGCTTGAATGGCCTGCACCGGGGCGATGATTTGTTGCATGGCATGGTAGATCTTCCTTGCTTTGCGGCAGTCTTTCAACAGGTGATTTGAGCCCCACTTTCCTGTTGCCGGGTTGCGGAACGAGTGATGTTTACAGGTTTGCATCAGTTCCTCTGCTGGGGTTAACGGGCGCTTCCACTAACGCTTCTGACTTCCATCACTGTGGTCGATGCTGCCGCTGCCACGGTTGTACTGACTCGAGCTGGGCTGTCGACTTTGCTCGTGCTGTCGGCTGCCCTCACGCTTGACCTCGCGGGGGGTTTCATAACCCGCCGCTACTAACTCGATTGAATCGTGCGTGTAACGTGCCTTCCTCTTCTGACGTGACTCGCGCCAGTTGCTTGTTTCGCCTTCCTTTTTGGGAGAAGTTTCGCGGACGTAGTCCTCTCCTTCGGCCCATTGGTTGGCTGTCTTCATTAATTCTATTGTGGTCTTCGGCTGGAGCCTACCAAATTCCTCCCGGAGGTCGCGGCGAGCAACGCCATGCATGAAGGCGTCCATCACTCGGTCCTCTGACACGGGTTCCATGGTATTGCGGAGGAGCGTCCACCTCTGGATGTAAGATCGGAGCGACTCGTCTTTCCCTTGCTTGCAGGCCTGCAACTCGATGTAGGTCGTTGGTCTGGCGAATGTTCCCGAGAAACTTTTGATGAAGTTGTCCTGGAACTCTTCCCATGTTCGGAAAGAATCTTTGGGTCGGCTTGTGAGCCACCCGCGTGCAGAGTCTGTCAGCATGAGCTGGATGTACTGCATTCCGTGGTCGATGTTCCGCCTTGGCAGGTGCAAGCAATAAGGTAGTCCTCGAGCCATAGCTTCGGGTCTTGCTTCCCGTCGTACTTTGGTGTGCCAGCCGTCAACTTGAAGCCTTTAGGCATACGGGTGTAGCGGATGTTGAAACTAAAGCATGCCGCACCACATGGTTCGAAGTCGCGGTCGGTATGGTCGTCCGCCTGTGCCGCGTTAGCCGAACGCTCCTTGCGGTTGCGGTCCACCGTCTTCTGTGTCAGGACGTCTCGAAGGTCCTTGACTGGCTGTCGCTGCGCCGCCGGGATGCCCGACGTCGTTGGTTCGTGAGCTTGATTACCTGGCCCCTTGGCCGCTAGAGCTTCTTCGATTGCCCTTATGGAGGCAATTTGTTGCTTGTGGAGGAGGGAGCGCGCGTCACCCTCCGGTGGCTGCGTGAGCCGAAGGTACGTCTCGACTGCTATCAAGGCAGCGTTCGCTGTTTTCGGGACGGGTATCCCGTTTTCATCTTCGGTGACGAAGGATGAGTCGAGGTTGCGGGTGAGCCTTGTTCGATCAGCTTCTGCCATGTGGGGGACACGGGCTCTGGTTCGTCGTGCTCCCTGGTTCACCTCAGTGGAGGATGTAAAGGAGAGGGCGGCCCGCCTGGCACTTGATGCGTCCGCGTCCCTTTTGCGCCTGAGAAGTTCGGCCTTTTCGGCGCGAATCCGTTCACCTTCCTTGCGTAGCAAGTACTGGACCGCCAGGTGGTCCTCCCGAGATGCATTGGGTGGGGGGAACGTGCCCTCGTCCACATGTTTCATGGCTTGGATCGCCATGTCCCGTGTGATGACAAGTTTAGTCTGGTCCGGCATGTCCACCTCTAGCGGATATGCGGGTTCGCCTTCGTCGTCATGCGGTGCTGTGCCGGCCATGAAGACTTGCTTGGGGTAGACTTGAGTTGGGGAGTTGGTGCTGCCGCTGCTGCTTCTGTCACCCTCTTCTTGCTCGGGGTCGAAAATTGCTGCAACGTGGCGCGCGGCGCACTTGCTGTCGCGTCTCTTCGCGATTGTCCATGTGCCCGCACTCGACGGGGCGAGTGCGAGTGGCTTGGGGTAGACCTGGGATTTCCACGAAGATGAGGGCGCGCGCGACGTTGTTGTCGGACGCGGGCCCCCGATCGCCCGTGCGGGCGCGACGGTGGAGGTGGGTCTTGATTTGATTGACCGCGCGGCCGAGGTTGGGGTAGTAGACTCGATTCGCGTGGTCGTTGCCGAGATTGTCGGCGTAGATGTCCTCTTCGCGGGTGCAGCTGGCGCAAACCCTGCGGGTGCGACAGATGCGATCTTCGCGGGTTCGGCGGGCGCGATCTCCGCGGGTGCGGCAGATGCGATCTTCGCGGGTCCGGCGGTCGCGATCTCCGCGGGTGCGGCAGATGCGATCTTCGCGGGTCCAGCGGTCGCGATCTCCGCGGGTGCGGCAGATGCGATCTTCGCGGGTCCAGCGGGCGCGATCTCCGCGGGTGCGGCAGATGCGATCTTCGCGGGTCCAGCAAGCGCGGTGGTCGGCGATTTTGATGACGCCGCCGCGCGTAACGCAGTAGTCGTAGACCTGAGCATGCCACGACTATCGATGCAACAGAATATAGAGCCGAAGGTGATGTGTATACCTTTGTCCAGATCGGCGTACACCGATTGATGAGCTGGCGAGTGGATGACGTACTCGAAGGAGCCGAATCGGATCGACTCCCTGATGGCGGGTGCGCCGATCTTCATTGCGGATGGAGCCGGTGCGACCATGATCCTAGCACTTGTTGAACTTCCCACAGACGGCGCCAATTGACGAGGTGTTAACTCGACAAGTCCCAGGGTTGTGCACCCCGGGTTGATTGATGGGGAGAGAGGAGAGTGCAAGGTGATCACGACGGCTGACAAGCGAGGTTTACCCAGGTTCAGGCTCCCGGAGGATAACACCCTACTCCTGCTTGTCTGGTTATTGATGCGAGTAGCGATTACAATGGCGAGATTGCGATCTCGCTAGGGTTTGTGGTAGTTCTCAGCGTGTCCTCTAGGACGGGCAACCCTCCTGGCTTTATAGGTAGCCAGGTCTCGGGTGGTTGGTACAGATACGGTAGGTTACAAGACCTAACCGAGTTGGACTAGGATACGAGGTACCCCGAGTGGGCCTTCTGCGGGCCTTTCCATCCTTGGCGCGGCCCATGTAGCCTCATCGTGGGCTACCCGCAAGGTAGCCCCACGTCATTCCAGACCTTCCCGGAACTCCTTCCGGACCACCGGAACTCTTTCCGGATCATTTCTATCTCTCCAACAAAATCCTATATTATTCCAGAACCTATCTCCTAGTGTTGTTAAGACCTTAAGTTTGTTACGTTATGGTCCGAGAACACTCCATACATGGTCGAGACACTCCGCTCACCAATGACCGTCACAGATACCTGGATGTATATGACGGCCCATGTGCATTCTACGAATATCGTCGTTGAACCATGAATATGATATTCATTCCCTTTGTTTCTGCGATACTAGCTTGTCCGAGATATGATCGTAGACATCCGATGTCTTTGTTGTATCTCGTCACCGACAAAGGTTATTAACTTGTTTGTGATATTACATCTCCATGACCCAGTCATAAGCTGCGCAGCTGTATAGATATAATCTCACCGAGTGGGCCCAGAGTATCTTTCCATTACAAGAATGAACAAATCCCGCTCTTGATCCTTACGTATCGATGCTCTTTCGGGATACCCAAGATGGACACCGTTATTGTCATGCTATATAAGACACAACGTTTGATGCTCTCACAGTCTCCCACTTGCACTAGAGTACAAATAAATGAGCTGCATTTTACTTCATCAAAATCCCTTATCAAATAAGCGTCATTTGATAATGCTTGCTTGTGGAAGAGTGTTACTCTGACAATCTGTACAATACATAATTGTGCGTTCTTTTGTGATTCATTGATATCAACTTGCTTGATATCACCATGTTATCCAATAACATATATGCAAATACCGCAACTAAGTGAGACTTCTGTTTCCCAGTGCTTACTCTGATTATGCTAACAAGACAACTGCCTTGAAAACACACTCAGTCATATAGAGCCCCTTGTAACAATTACAAACTCACGATATCTATATACGTTCACACCTATGTAGAAAACTGGACAGTCCAATGTCAATTTAACAACTAATGCACTTCTACTTCCAGTAAATTCTAAATTTACTTTTATAACTGTTCTTCTTCTAAAAACATCGGTTATATTTTATCGAGCAGATAATATGGTTTCTGTATGATGTCTAATATTACATAATAAACCAACATGTCATATAACCATTACTACCGTGTATCATTACTCTTAATGATCAATTGGATTTCCACGGACCGTCCTTTTTTATTCTATTCTGACTCCTCAGATATAATCCAAAACAACTAGAATAACTATTTAAAATTCCCGTTCTATTCCAAATATACACTAATCCTTCTCATCTATTCTACTGGTACAATTTCACAATGTGTCATTTACACAAGATGAATTCGGCTCCCACTCAAATTATGTCTCCACATATTTGAGAACACAAGCTCCCACTCAAAAATATGGCATCCACATATTTGAGTTCCTAAGCTCCCACTCAAAAATATGTCCTTTACATATTCCACCTGAGTAAACTAACTTTGACTCCCACTTAAAATCGACATTTTGGTCAAACCAAAATCATTGATCTATTATCAATTCGAATTCAATACAAACTACAGTATTACAATTTCAAAAAAAAACTACAGTTACATTAATACAAATCCCTCAGATTTCAAGCATGTCTACATAAATATAGTCAACAAATTTGATCTTGTCCAAGACACATTCCTTGACAAAACATGCTTCCACGTCTTTCTTATAGTCACATTTCTCATATAACCCTTTATATGATGATTAAACAATCTTATTCCTCTAATAAGAATTGTAGCAACAATTACTATTTTAATCCTTTCAAATGTAACTTGAATTTTTAGGCTGAAATAGCCTTTGTTTGTATTCTGATATTTTCTCAACTTTCTTTGTATTCATAAAGTGCACCTTGATCTGCCAACAAGATCTGAAACACTTAATATTGTGTTGTGACCTGACAGCAATATTAAATATAACAACACTTTATCTAGAAGCTTCTTTCATGAAAATATTATGATCTTTATGAAGAGGATTGCAGGCAGAAAAAAAATTTCTAGTCTCCCTCACTCTTAATCACCAAATTTTCATTTGTAGACATATACCCTGTCTGGCACCTTATTTCAAGCTTCCAATCCATAAACCATAATTCGAAAGAGCATATTTTTCTCGGAATTACATAGACAACAAACCAAGTTTTGTTTCTATTTGGTTTTGGAATACACTCCCATCCAATGCGAGTAATCTACAAAGAACTATTCATGTATATTCTGAATTATCATATACCTGACGACACTATTGTCAATCATACGAATTTTGATGAGAGAAATATCTATTTTCTAAAGTGGACATCGACTATAATGTTTTGAACATATTAAGAGATTCTAAGACAGTTTCTGATAGACCACACTTTATTTAAAATAGAATATGAATATAATACCCCATATATCACCATATATGACATTATAATATTGTGAAACGAATTTCCACAAGAGACAATAGCCAAAATACCACTAGCGAAAACTGAACTTGCCAAAATACCACTAGTAAAAACCAAGTTGCCAAAATAGCACTTTAGTTTTTCATATCCAAAATACCACTAGTGACTAAACAGGACTAACTTTATCTAACTGAGACATATATGCCCTTACCTCTGTAGCACACTTAACAAAATATTAATTTTCTTGCCTGTACTGTGAAGAATAGCAGAAAACTTGTAGGTAGGGATTATCAGATGAGGAATCCTCGCAGGCGAGCAGAGATAGCCGAAGGGACGGAGGAGAAGCGGTCGCCAATCTGCATGGGCGGACGAGGCCACGGCCGCCGGAGGGCGACAGACGGCCGTCCACGGAAGAGAAGGAAGACGGGGTACCATAGCCTCGGTTGGCCGAGCAGAGGAAGGGGGAGAGCAGTGGACGGAGGAGAACGGCGGCAGCTTGAGATTTAGAGGGAGGGAGCAGCAGCGGGGAGGTGCACGCGTGAGTGCTGGAGCGCCGCCATGGCTGGCTTACTTCGTACAACCAAGAACGGGAGCAGTGTGACGTTTGGTACGGATAAGCTCCAGGGGTAATTTTGGAAAAACAAATAATCTGACATATGTCTAACAGATTGACTGACGACAGTTCTTTGACAAATAACGGCATTGCTATTTTGGCTAGAAAAACTGAGAGAAGAGTGCTATTTTGGCAACTTGGTTTTTGGTAGTGGTATTTTGGCAAGTTAGGTTTTCCTTAGTGGTATTTTGGCTATTGTCTCTTTCCACAAGTCTTTTTGTGTTGAAACCATAATTCAAAAATATTGTCCTTTGATCGAATCTTGTGAACACAATATTCACTAATCTTTCTTCTGAAAAAACCCCATTTGATCTCTCATCAAATTAATTTCAGACCCATGATTTATTAGGCAAATACTCTTATTCACCAATAATCATAGAAGAATTCGGATCAAGCAAAAACACCATTAATTAATTTAGTAATCATTTAAAATGACTCTTAATTAATTTTCTCTCGTATTGCCACTTCAATACTATTTTTCAAACTTAATCAATTCGGCACTCGAAATACTTAAATGGACCAAAATATTCATTACTTCTTTCATCGCCTTTATGACTAAATTCGATGGTGTTTCTTCTAGTAATAGAACTTTTATTCATTGGACATGCTATTTTATCGTTTCTACAATTATGAACGTTATCATACAATTGATGTAATTGAGATGTGAAACCTTTATTCATAATATAAAATAACTGGCTTGTTCCATAACATAAAACAACTGAACTTGTCTTATTACATGAATAACTTTGTCTTGTAACAATCAAGACACTGAACACACTTTCTCACTATTACAAAAGATCTTATCAAAAACTATTAATGATAACTATGATAACTTGAGGACGTGAACACCAAATGGCCATCAACTCCTTGATCACCATCTTCAGCGCCAGGTCACATCATACTTCACCGCATATATGTGATAATCAGGACCTGTTTCATAAACAGAACAAGTATCAAATACTTTATTATATATCAAGAGGCGAATTCATAATTCTGTATATATCAAATATATACATGTAGCATCGAAGATTTCTCCTTCGATGGAATCAACTTTCAGAGATTTGAATTCGGACACAAACTTGTAGAAGTTCATATTGTCGGCCTTCAAAATGTACTTGCGCACATGCTTCTCATAGCTTGGAGGCAGAGATATCAGGACAGTCTGAATGGCACAGGAATCTGCCATCCAGTAATCGAAGACCATCGTCAGCTGGAAGTAGATGTCATACAATCTCTTCAAATGAGTCTCCAGACAGGTATGCTCCTCCATATGAATGGTCTGGAACATTCTAAGCTGCCTGAACTGCTCACGCTTCAATTCATCTCGGAAGTGTGTCTTTATCGCATCAATCATGACGCATGGCTCCTTGCGTCGAAACAACTCTTTCAACTCAGGTGCTAGGCATACGGTCATGGTGATCTCCACTTCGATGAATATGTCTCGACGCCTACGGAAATCATATTCCTCCTCCTCGGTTGCAGAATCTCCAGGTCTTTCTCCTAACGCTTCATCGAGAACATACAAGATGTTGTTGTGTTCGAGGATGTTTCTAAAACCCTTGTACCCGCTGATGAAGTTGGACCCGTCGCCTTCTAAGGTAACTGAAGTATAGTTACGTAGTCTATAGATGTGATCGCAAAAGAGGTAAGGTAAAGTTTATAATATGTTGGTGATTTTTAGTTTATAATCATATTATCAAAACACACCACACCAACATTATTATCCCTAAAAAAATAATGGCGATTACACGACCCTCATCCACCATACTACCCCCGATCATCACGGCCGGCAGCACAGCTTCAAAAGTGGACATAAAATGTCGATCACAACAACTCTGTGACTTATGCTCGATCTTTCGATCTTCCCGTGTTCCGAGGCCATATCTGCATATGCTAGGCTCACCAATCAAACCTCGAAAACCCTGCGCGTGCAACATGGCTTACACCCAGTGTATGCGAACGACGATTTTTCTGACAACTGATCATCACGGCCTGCCTCATAACGTAGAACTTTCTTGGTGGTGCGCAACAAGGGAGAACACAATTTTGGTATTTGTTAGGGATCATCCTATTCATGATGCTACCGTTGTATATCTAGCATATAATCAATCAATAGGATGCACATACAACAACACATAATAATGATGCAATGAAGTGCGATGTGACATGGTCGATGCGCCTGGACCTTCATGACGCCATGTGCCTGGCCCCCGGCGCCCCGGCATGGCTCCGAGTCTACGTAGCCCTCCATTGCCTCCGACAGTACGAGTAATATCAAACTTACCGTAACCATGTCACATAAAATAATGCCTCTGCAAAACAAAGTTAGACGCCTCTAGCTTTATTTAGTTTTGCAAGTTTTACGTGGCATATAGACTTATTCGTAAGAGAATCGCTTCCCTACCTACGAACTTTGTACCACAACGTCGATCGTATAATTGCATGTTTAAGCATCCCTTTCGGGCCCTCCATTGAAAATGCTTTGCCGACTAGAAAGAGAGAAACAGACACCCGCCAGCCGCAGTTACGGTGCAAGCCGTATGTCAGTAGTGGAACCAGTCTCGCGTAAGCGTACGCGTAAAGTCGGTCCGGGCCGCTTCATCAACTCAATACCGAAGATATTGCAAGTGCACGCTGAGGGTAGCAAATATAAGAAAGACGTACTCATTCAACATGAGTTCTAACCGTACCAGCAGTACTACACATAGATCGGCTCTGATACCACTGAAGGGGTTCCGGTGCAGAAAACAATAATTTTTCTAGCGTATGAAACCCTAACTAGCCAGGATCTATCTATCTAGTACATGTGATAACGGTGGCGGAACGGGTTACATTACCTCCATGTAGACCGAGAGCGGGGATTACGCTCCCGCACAAGCGTTGACGATGAAGTCGTGCGTAGCCGACCTCGAGGTCGCGGAGAACTTGCCGCAATGACGTAGACGATGACGCCGGGGTGTCGACGATGACATGCGTCGACGGGCGTCAGGCGGAAGATGGTGAGACGCCGGCGGCTGGGGTGGTGCGCCGACGGCAGGGGGAGGCAGTGCAGCGGCTGCAGGGGGGCGAGACGACGTCGCCCAGGCTCCTCTAAAGAGTCGCCTCCGAGCACTCGCAAACATACGGAGCTTAACAACAACCCCCGGTCATTCAGATCCAGCTGAAATCGCAGGGGTAGAACTTTTCTGGAATCCCGCATTGCAGCGGCGCCCGACGGTATAGCTTAGGTGGAGAGAGGAGGCAAAACGGGCGGAGAAACAGCTCGGCCGGCCTGCTACAAATTTAATTGTATTTTCCAATGAATTATCCAATTAATATGTCTTGCTATATAAAGGGGGCAGGGGGTGTGCAAACTCCCTAGCTCCCCCATGTGAGACTAAACAAAGGAGAGGTGGGGGGTTGGAGCTGCCCCTTTTTCTCCCTTTTTAATTAATATAAAATACTATTATTTCATAATTAATATATTTACATATAATTTAATCTCCCGTGACTCCGAAATATTTTCCGAACCACCCGAACATCATTCGGACATTCCTGGAACCATTCCAGACCTTCCCGGAACTCCTTCCGGACCACCGGAACTCTTTCCGGATCATTTCTCTCTCTCTCCAACAAAATCCTATATTATTCCAGAACCTATCTCCTGGTGTCGTTAAGACCTTAAGTTTGTTACGCTACGATTCGAGAACACTCCAGACATGGTCGAGACACTCCGTCACCAATGACCGCCAGGGATACCTGGATGTATATGACGGCCCCTGTGCATTCTACGAATATCATTGTTGAATGATATTCATTCCCTTTGTTTCTGCGATACTACCTTGTCCGAGATATGATCATAGACATCCGATGTCTTTGTTGTATCTCGTCACCGTCAAAGGTTATTAACTCGTCTGTGATATTACATCTCCATGACCTAGTCATAAGTTGCGCAGCTGTATAGATATAATCTCACCGAGTGGGCCCGGAGTATCTTTCCATTACAAGAATGAACAAATCCCGCTCTTGATCCTTACGTCTCGATGCTCTTTCGGGATACCCAAGATGGACACCGTTATTGTCATGCTATATAAGACACAATGTTTGATGCTCTCAAAGCACCCCTACGAAACATCAATAAGTACGGTCTCACGGTCTAAGAAATAAACTATCATATTCTATTTTATTGCAAATGGCAAACATCGTAATACGATCTTATTGCAATGCTTTGTGTATTTCCATCACCTTATTCAACTAATAAGATGACCCCATTGTCAACCTACGTCATTGTCCTTGATCGGGAATCTTGATCAATTGTTGCCCAATGGACTAGTTCATATAGAGGCTTACTAGGGACCTGGTTGTCTATGTATCACACGTGTATTAATAATTATAATTAATACAGTTATAGCATAATACATAAACCTATTATAAACTTACGAGATAATGCAATAAATACTACTTATTTATTTGCCTCTAGGGCATATCTCCTTCAGCTGCAGACTGCTTTCGTCTTCGAGTCCTTCAGGCGGTAAGCTCCGTTGCCGATTGCTTATGTCACAATGTATGGGCCCTCCCATGGGGAGGCAAGTTTGTGCACCTTCTTCTGCTTGAGGCGGAGGACTAGGTCGCCTGCGACGAATGCCCCTGGCCGCAGCCTCTGTCCATGGTAGTTGCGCAGGTCTTGCTCATAGACGTCTGACCGTGCTAGGGAGATGTCGCGGGCTTCGTCCAGGACGTCCATGTCGTCTTCGAGTGCTTCTTCTGCGTCTGACTCATCGTAGGCCACCACCCGCGATGCGTCAAATTTGATGTCGCAGGGCAGGATCGCCTCTGCGCCATACACCATGAAGAACGAGGTATACTG
Organism: Poa annua; assembly: GCA_026929855.1. Classification (NCBI taxonomy): domain Eukaryota; kingdom Viridiplantae; phylum Streptophyta; class Magnoliopsida; order Poales; family Poaceae; genus Poa; species Poa annua. The sequence goes on along the minus strand of CM049431.1, from coordinate 96,604,638 downwards.
GGTGGACCTGTTTGGCGTGGTTCGCAGGCTCCATAGTACTGATGGTAGTTCTTCGACCCACGCGCATGCGGCGCATCTCAGCGGTACTCGCAGGTGCTTCTTGATGCCTTTGCAGACTAGACCGTTGGCTTTCTCGACTTGCCCATTGGACTGCGGGTGCGAGACAGATGCATAGTTGAGCTTGATGCCTTGGTCAGAACAGAAGTCCTTGAATTCTTCGGGTGTAAAGTTCGAGCCATTTTCCGTGATGATGCCATTTGGTACCCCGAATCTGAAGATGATGGATCTGATGAAGTTAACTGTTGACGATGCAGTCGAACTTGTGATAGGCACGGCTTCAATCCAGTTGGTGAATTTGTCGACTGCGACCAGGAGATGAGTGTGTCCTCCGGGTGAAGATTTCTTGAGCGGTCCTACCATGTCCAGCCCCCATTGGGCGAAGGGCCAGGCTAGTGGAATTGTCTTTAGCGCGCACGCCGGCGTGTGTGGCTTGTTGGCGAACTCCTGGCATCTGGTACACTTCCTTACTAGATCATCGACGTCTTGCATAGCTTTTGGCCAGTAGAATCCTGCTCGTAGCGCTTTGGCCACCAAGGTCCGACTGCTGGCATGATGCCCGCAGATGCCGGCATGAATGTCGAGTAGAATAGCTTGGCCATCGACTGGATCTACGCACCTTTGTAGAATTCCTGAGATGCTTCTCTTGTAGAGCTCGCCGTTGATGACGGTGAAACTTTTGGAGCGCCGAATGATGCGCTTGGCTTCGACTGGATCGGTTGGCAGCCTTTGGTGCAGTATGTACGCTAGATATGGTCCCGTCCATGTGGCTTCGACCAGCATGACCTCCATGGGTTCCTTTTCTTTGCTGGGCGGGTTGGCAGTGCTCGTTGAAGGTGTGGAGGGGATTGTTGCGGGTCGAGTCTTAATGTACCGTTGTGTGATGCGCTCGAGGAAGACGTCGGGTGGCACTGGTACCTTGTCTTATCCCATGTTGGCGAGGGCGTCGGCTTCCTCGTTGCTGTCGTGGCCGATGTGCCGCAGCTCACAGCCGTCGAAGGTGCCCTCCAACTGGTTGTACAGGTCTCTATAGGCGATCTTGTTGTCGGCGATGGCGTCGCAGGACTTCATGGTTTGTTGTACGACGAGGTAAGAGTCTCCTTAGATCATGAGGTGAGTGGCGCCGCAGTTTTTGGCCATCCGCATGCCATGGATCAGGGCCTCGTACTCTGCTTCGTTGTTGGAGGGTGTAGGGAAGTTCATCTGCAGAACGTATTTCATTTTGTCACCCTTGGGGGAAATGAGGACAACTCCTGCCCCTGCCGCTCTGAACTTCTTGGAGCCGTCGAAGTACATTGTCCATGCGTTGGACAAGTCGGGGACATCTGGTAGCTGGGCTTCTATCCACTCGGTGGTGAATTCTGGAAGGACTTGGGCCTTAATCGACTTCGGGTGAGCGTACTTCAGCCCCCAGGGTCCTAGCTCGAGAACCCACTTGGCGACTCGTCCTGTCACGCGCTGGTTTGTGAGGATGTCTGCTAGCCCAGAGGAGTTTACCACCGTGATCGGGTGCTCGGAGAAGTAGTGGACGACCTTTCTGGAAGTCATGAAGACCCCGTAGGCCAGCTTCTGGTAGTGCGGGTAGTTTTGCTTGGACAATGTTAGGACCTCGCTGAGGTAGTAGACTGGTCTTTGGACAGGATGACTGTGCCCTTCTTCTTCCCGCTCCACTACGAGTACAGTGCTCACCACCCTGTTGGTTGCTGAGACGTACAGGTATAGCGGCTCGTTCTCCAGTGGTGCCACCAGGACTGGGGAAGTCGTCAGGGTCTTTTTGAGCTGGTCGAATGCCTCTTGCGCTTCTTATGTCCACTCGAACTTGTCAGTCTTCTTCATCAGTTGGTAGAAAGGCAGGGCCTTCTCACCCAACTTACTTATGAACCGGCTAAGAGCTGCGACTCGGCCAGCTAGTCGTTGCACCTCACGGAGTTTGGTTGGTGCTGGCATTGTGAGTATGTTCTGCACCTTCTCAGGATTTTCTTCGATTCCTCTTGCCGAAACGAGGTACCCCAGCAACTCTCCGGCTGGCACGCCGAAGACGCACTTATCTGGGTTCAGCTTGATCTGATATTCATCTAGCGCCGCGAAGACCTTGCGGAGGTCGGCGACTAAGGTGTCTTCCTTTCGGGTCGTGACAACGATGTCATCGACGTAGACCTGGACAATTTGCCCGATGAGCCCCTTGAGGCATGCTTGCATTGTACGCTGGTATGTAGCGCCGACGTTCTTTAACCCGAAGGGCATTGTATTGTAGCAAAATATGCCGTCGGGTGTGATGAATACAGTTTTTTCTTCGTCGTCGACGTTCAGTCTGATCTGCTGGTAACCTGAGTAGGCGTCCAGGAAAGACAGTCGCTCGCAGCCTGCTGTCGAGTCGATGATCTGGTCTATCCGCGGGAGAGGGAAGTGATCCTTTGGGCAACATTTGTTGACGGCGGTGAAGTCGACGCACATGCGTAGTTTCTTCGTCTTCTTCTTCTCTACTAGGAAAGGGTTGGCGACCCAGTCCGAGTCCTTAATTTCTCGGATGAACTTAGCATGCAGCAGTCGATCGATTTCCATGGTGATCGCGTCCCGTTTGGGCCCGGAGAAGCGCCGCATGGCTTGCTTGACATGTCTGGCGTCCTTGTGAACTTTTAAGGAGTGCTCGGCGAGATTCCTGGGTATTTCTGGCATGTCAGAGGGCTGCCATGCAAAGATTTTCCAGCTCTCACGTAGAAACTCGACGAGCACGCTTTCCTATGCGGGGGTAAGGCTTGATGATACTTTGACCGTCTTGCTGCTGTCAGTCGGATGGACTTGGTGGGTTGTTGTGTCATCGTTTGTGTTGAAGGCAGCGTCCTTGGCTGGCTTCTTACGGGGTGGAAAGACGGTCTTGTCATTGTCGGCTGCTATGGCCTTGAAGTGCTCTTCGACCCCGAAAAACTCAAAGATCCTGCTGAACTCGCGGTCGCAGCTGTTGGAGCGGTCGAAGTCGCCGCGCACCGTGATTACTCCTTTGGGTCCAGGAAACTTGATCATCAGGTAGGCGTAGTGAGGTACTGCCATGAACCTGGCGAAGGTTGGGCGCCCAAGTATGGCATGGTACTGTGACTTCCAGTCGACGACCTCAAAGTCGATCGACTCTTTCCTGAAGTGCTCGGGTGTGCCAAGTATGACGTCGAGTGTGATCGTTCCCATGGGCGTGATTGCTTGCCCTGGTACTATGCCGTGGAAGGTGGTCTCAGACTCCGGCAGTTTCTCTGTTGACTTGTTCATCCTTCTCAGGGTGTCGGTGAATATGATGTTAATACCACTGCCTCCATCCATGAATACCTTTTTCAGGTTGTAATCTCTTATCAGGGCTTCAACAACTAGGGCAGCGTGCCCGGGTCGAGGTACATCTGACGGGTGGTCTGCCCTAGAGAATGTGATTGGTGTCTCTGACCCTCTCAGGTAGTTCGGTGCTGTGCGTGGGCAGGTGGTGGCCTGAAGGACTTGGCGGGTGATGAGCTTTTGCACCCTGCTTGAAGGGCATCCCTTCTGAATCATGTTGAGTTGTCCCCGCGCGGCCGGGTACGCGTCATGTGCCATTGGCTGGGCTTCATGCTGCGGCTGTTGCTGGGGGAAGGCTCCCGCCGCTTGTGTTGGGTTGTTGTTCGCGGGTGCTGCCTGAATAGCAAGTTGCGGGGCTGGCTGCAGTGCCTGCACAGGAGTGATGATATGTTGCATGGCCTCGTAGATCTTGCGTGCTTTACGGCAATCCTTCAACAGGTGGTTGGCGCCCCACTTGCCTGTTTCCGGGTTGCGGAACATGTGATGCTTGCAAGGTTGCACCAACTCCTCGGCTGGGGTCAACGCATGTCTCCACTCGCGTTTCTGGCCTCCGTCGTTGCGGTTGATGCTATCGCCGCTGCGGTTGTACTGTCCTGGGTCGGACTGTCGACCTTGATCGCCGCTGCGACTGTATTGGCGACCTTTATCATATTGGCGATTGCTATCGGGCGCATCATCACGGGGGGTTTGATATCCCGCTGCTACTAGCTCGATTGAGTCGAGGTTGGTGAAACGTGGTTTCTTCTTCTGGCATCCATCCCGCAAGTTACTTGTTCCGGCTTCGTTCTTTGGAGAGTTATCGCGGACGTAGTCCTCTCCTTCGGCCCACTGGTTGGCTATCTTCATGAGCTCGATCATGGTTTTCGGCTGGAGCCTACCGAACTCTTCGCGGAGGTCGCGGCGAGACGCCATGCATGAACGCATCCATCACCCGGTCTTCTGAGACGACTTCCATAGTGTTTCGGAGAAGTGTCCACCGTTGGATGTATGGCCGGAGCGACTCATCCCTTTCTTGCTTACAGGCTTGCAACTCGATGTAGGTTGCCGGCCTCGCGTACGTTTCAAGGAAACTTTTGATGAAGGTATCTTGGAATTCTTCCCAGGTTCTGAAGGAGTCCTTGGGTTGGCTGGTGAGCCACCCGCGTGCTGAATCCGTGAGCATGAGCTGGATGTACTGCATCGCCGTGGTCGACGTTCCGCCTTGGCAGGTGCAGGCGATGAGGTAGTCTTCGAGCCAAAGGCGTGGGTCTTGTTTCCCGTCGTACTTGGGTGTTCCTGCTGCAGGCTTGAAGCCTTTGGGCATGTGGGTGTCGCGGATGTTGAACCTGAAGCATGTGGTGCCACACGGCTCGAAGTTGCGATCGGCCTGGTCATCCGGGTTCGTCGTGTAAGTCGAACGCTGGGTGCGGTTGCGGTCCACCGTCCTTTGCACGATGACATTGCGAAGGTCTTCGCCTGGTTGTGGCTGTCGTAGTGGCCTTGCTGCAGGGCCATCTAGTGCTGCTGGCTCGCGGGCTTGGTGTTCTCGCTCCTCACGTGCACGGCTGCTTGGCACCTTGTTCGACAAGGCATCCTCGATTGCCTTCATGGACATGATCTGCTGCTTGTGGAGAAGGGCGCGCGCGTCTCCCTCCGGTGGTTGTGTGAGCCGAAGGTATGTTTCAACTGCCATGATAGCCGCGTTCGCCGTTTTGGGGACGGGTATCCCGTTTTCGTCCTCGGTTACGAAGGAAGAGTCGAGGTTGCGGGTGACCCTGCCTTGATCGGCTTCCGTCATAAGGGGCACGCGAGCTCTATTTCGCCGTGCTCCTTGGTTGACTTCCGTGGAGGAGGTAAATGAGTAGGCAGCCCGTCTGGCGCTTGACGCGTCAGCCTCCCTCTTGCGTCGGAGGAGCTAAGCTTTTTCCGCGCGAAGTCGCTCGCCTTCCTTGCGTAGCAATTACTGGACTGCCATCTGGTCCTCCCGAGGTGCGTCGGGTGGTGGAAACGTGCCGTCGTCGACGTGCTTCATAGCCCTGATCGCCATGTCGCGCGTGATGGTGAGCCGCGTCACCTGGTCAGGCATGACCACCTCCAGTGGATATGCGGGTTCGTCATTGCCTTCTGGAGGCACTGTGCCAGCCATGAAGACTTGCGCGGGGTAAACTTGGTAGGGGTGTTTACGCTGCCGCTGTTGCTCCCGTCATCCGAGCCTTGCTCAGGATCAAAAATTGCTGCCACGTGATAGGCTGCGTAGCCGTCATTGCGTCTTCCCACGATCTTTATCGTGGTCGTGGAGGACGATTTCGCAGTCGCCGGAGCGAGCGCGATTGGCTTGGGGAAGACTTGATGAGTCCATGAAGATGCGCGTGACGTGGCTGTCGGTAGCACGATCTTGGTCGCAGGCGTGGGTGCGGTTGACGCAGTCAAAGTTGAAATAGATCCTGATTTTGCCAGCCGTGCAATCGAGATGGTCGAAGTAGACTCGATCTGCATGGCCGTTGTCGAGGTGATTGACGTAGTCGATGTAGATGCGGGTTGATCGGTCGGAGACGCGATCTTCTCAGTCGTGGCAGATGAGGTCTCCGTGGTAGACGACGGCGGGTACAGCGCGATGGTAGCCAATGCGGGTGTCACCGCCGCCCGTGGCGTGGTCGCCGTGGACCTGAATATTCCACGACTGTCTACGAAGCAGTGTACGGAACCAAAGGTGATGTGTATACCTTCGTACAGATTGGCGTACACCGAGCGGTGGGCCGGCGGATGGAAGGCGTATTCGAAGGAGCCGAAGCGAATTGCCTCCGGGGTGATGCAGACGTCGATCTTCCTTGCGGATGGAGCTGATGCGACCATGATTCCAACGCTCGTTCTTCCCACAGACGACGCCAATTGACGAGGGTGTAACTCGACAAATCCTAGTGTTGTCCACCCCGGGTTGATTGAGGGGGAGAGAGAGAGAAGCGTTGGTGATCACTACGGCTGACAAGCGACGCGTTTACCCAGGTTCAGGCTCCCGGAGGATAACACCCTACTTTCTGCTTGTCTGGTATTGATTGCGAGTAAGGGTTACAATGGCGAGATGACGATCTCGCTAGGGTTTGTGGTGGCGGCTATAAGCGTGTCTCTTGTACGAGCAACCCTCTTAACCTTTATAGGTAGGTCAGGTTCCAGGTGAACGGTGCCGATGGCAATTATAGATATGGTAAGAGTCGTATGACCTAACCGACTAGAACTATGTCACACGATACCCCTAGTGGGTCTTTTATGGGCCTCCGCAACCTTGTGGCGCGGCACAGGTAGACTCATCGTGTGGTAGTCAAAGAGTGGCCCCATGTTAGAGGTTCTCTCCCCGATCGACGCCAAAAGGCTGCAGTCTGGCACCGATTTCCATATTCCAGATTCCATGAAGAGAGCACGGCTCATCTTTGTCGAAACTAGCTACTAAATCGCGTTGATCGATGTCTTGATTCCGCTTTCGGCCTCCGCCTGCTGTCTTCGCCTTCGCCGTTTTGATCCAAAGCACCACTAATATCAAGTGAGTAGCTGACCATCGCAGATGATCATGATCTGAAGCGTAGCGTTGCTAGCGTACGTACGTGCATCAGTGCATGCATGGCTACGCGGAACTAATATGTACGTACTCCAATAGAATGTCATGGGCCCAAAGCACCAAGAAGCCCACGAACTTGCGGTCGAGCCAGCCCAACAGCAGAAGCGCACCAGGAAGGCCACCACGCGATACCCGTTTGCTTTCTAATCGGAATAACACGTTTGCTCATGTACTACGGAGTGCTAACATAGGAGCTGTCAAATAACTTGACGTAGAAAATTAAAACATAATGGTTTCGTGGTGTAGTTGGTTATCACGTCAGTCAACCCACTGAAGGTCCCTGGTTCGAACCCAGGCGAAGCCATATTTTTTTTCTTCTCCTACACATTTGAATTCCGGAATTGCGGGGTTTTTTTTTTAAAAAAAAAGTTCAGATTCGGCTCATAGCATCTGAAAATCAGATTTGATTCTGCCCTTCGTGATCACATTCATAACCTCAAATCTACTCGTCCACAATGCCGGGAAGTTGCACTCATGCAAATCAATGACGAAAGTATTAGACAACACTTTCATGTGCAATACAGTGATAGCAGTGGTTAAAAGGTAACGACTCACTGTTTATTGTTCAAATTTCTATCTGTTGCGTCTTATGCATCTGGTAGCTCTATCCATGGACCTTGAGAACAAGAATAAGCAAGCCATGCCTAAATTTGTGAAGCTGGGTCATATCCGTAAAAAAAGTTGTTCACCCCAGCTACCTTGAAATCTTGGCTCCGCTGCTGCAATTTTGTAAGCCAAGACCCAGAATACACTCGATTCATCTTATGCCCACACACACACATAACAGTAACACGTTTGCTCATTAACTACGGAGGGCTACTTGTGTAGGTGTGAAATAATTTAACGAAGAATATCAGGATAAAACGGTTTCGTGGTGTAGTTGGTTATCACGTCAGTCTAACACACTGAAGGTCTCCGGTTCGAACCCGGGCGAAGCCATATTTTTTTCGACTCCTACACGTTTGAAAATTCCAAAAGTGCGATTGTTTTTTGAAAAGTTCAGAATTGATTCTGCTTTCCGTAATCATATTCAAAACGAACGAAACATGGAGGCCCTGCTCATTGGATGGAATGGAATGGTGGACGCTGGACGGTGCACCATGGCGCGGAGCTACGCCAGAACAAGAAGGAATGGACGCCGCGTTCCTGTCGGAAGCGCCGCCGGGTGGCCGCGTCCGAAGCGACGCAACGGCGGACGTCATGATCGAGCCTCAGCCTCCTGAGGTGAAGGCAGCGAGCAGAGACGCAGACACGCCATGCCCAGCTCAGAGCAGACAAAGCTCCAAGCACGGGTTTCTCAGCTTGGCGCCCAGCAACCGCCCAAAACCCTCGCTTGGACTCACTCGGCTTCTTGTTTGGAATATCGGAGCTCAGATATCACGCCACATATGCTCTGATCGAGCTCCGAAGTCTTAAAAAAGAATGGTAAAACGTACGAGACGAGAACGCTCGGCCGATTTCCGCCACCGGACAGAGCGCAGCTAGGACCGATGCTTCCGACCAAGGATCCCGCCAAAGCCTCACCTAGAAAAGACAGACGACGGAGCCACGAGATCATCAATCGCCTTGTCCCATCTCCACTCTCGTCTGTCGCCAGTCGGAGCCGACGTGCACTGGCGGTACACTATATACGTGCGCACGCGCGCGCACACTGGCAGGAAGTGGCGTCGCACGTCGTAGCTGCTGTGCGTGCCATCGGTTTGATCGTCATGGACGGCGTGGTGATGGTGAAGAGCGAGATCGAGAGCTACGCGGCGGCGGCAGGGCCGGCGACGGTCCGCGGCGGCGACGTCGAGCCGGGGCATGGGCAGGTCGTCGTGAGGAGGAGGCGGAGGGAGCCCGCGGCGGCGTCGCTCGGGCCGGTCGGTGGCGGCATCGGCAAGGGCGCGTCGCTGCCGGGCGTGGCTGTCAAGAGGAGCTCCCGGTTTCGTGGAGTCAGCAGGTCAGTGTGTTTTACGCTTCAGCTCGTTGTGTTCCTCTGAATCTTAATCGCAGATGATGATGATTATGATGGCGATTGATCGACTCGGCGCCAATGGATGCAGGCATCGGTGGACGGGGAGGTACGAGGCGCACCTGTGGGACAAGAACTCGTGGAACCCCACGCAGAGGAAGAAGGGCAAGCAGGGTACGTACATACATATACGTTGGTGACATTGCTCTGCTCTGAATTTTCTGAACTTTCCTTCCCGAGCTCTTGACAAGCTTGAAATTCACAACAACAAGAAGCTAAATATGATCTGTTCGGTGGCTGACAGTGTATCTGGGAGCATATGACGAGGAGGAGGCAGCGGCGAGGGCCTACGACCTCGCTGCCCTCAAGTACTGGGGCGCCACCACCTATACAAACTTTCCGGTACGATCTTGCGAGTGGCAGGATATTACATTGAGCCAACGCTGAGAAGCAACGAGCAGTTGATTATTGGACTCAAGTGCTCGTCGATTGATTGTATGTTGATGTCAGTGCGGCTTAATTTGTTCAGTTGTTATGTTTCAGGTTATGGACTACGAGAAGGAGCTCAAGATAATGGAGACCCTTACAAAGGAGGAATACCTGGCATCGCTGAGGAGGTGGTGCAATTATCTCAACCAAAATTTATCTTACCATGCTCCAGAACTTAGTGTATATCGTTTGACAGGAAGAGCAGTGGCTTCTCGAGAGGCGTTTCCAAGTACAGAGGCGTTGCCAGGTAACCACTAAGTTCCAAGCTACCTACAGAACACCTTCCTCTTTTACTGTCAGCACTTCTAACAGTGTACATTTGAACACTTTCAGGCATCATCAGAACGGGAGATGGGAGGCGAGAATCGGGCGCGTCTTCGGCAACAAGTACCTCTACCTCGGAACCTACGGTGAGAACGATCATTCTGAATCCCAAGGTTTTACACGGCGTTCGCACTTCGCCGCCACACGAAATCTTCATCTTCAGCCCTTGACGACATTTGAAAAATGTGTGCGCGCGCGGCACCGGCAGGCACGCAGGAGGAGGCGGCGCGGGCGTACGACATCGCGGCGATCGAGTACAAGGGCGTGAACGCCGTCACCAACTTCGACCTGCGCTCCTACATCACGTGGCTCAAGCCGCCCGCCGCCGCCAGCCCGGACCTCCTCGCCGCCGCCATGCAGCCGCACGCCGTCGATCACGACGACCGGTTCGTCGTCCCGGTTGTTGGGGCTTCGTCGTCCCAGAGCATGCTCCCTCCTCTTCCTCCTCAGGGCAACCCTTTCGTCCACACTCTAGACCGCAGCATGAGCTGCGGCAGCGGGATCAGCGGCCGCGAGGCGGCCGCCTCCGTGGTGCTCTCCCCTGGAGGCGGCGGCGGCGGAGGGCTGATGAGGAGGAGGGCCTCGTCGTCGTCGTCGTCGTCTCCCACGGCGCTCAGCCTGCTGCTCAAGTCGTCCATGTTCCGGCGCCTGGTGGAGAGCAACGACCCGGACTCACCTCAAGGGACCGGAGCGGGCGGAGCGGATCGCGGCGGCGCGAAGGGCCTGCTGCTGCCGGAGGATGGGTACGAGTACCGCGAATTCTTCCAGGGAGTCTCTGCGGACGTGTGCGGTCTATTCTCGTCGCCGAACGCCGGTGTCGGGTTTCCGGGGGGCGTCGTGTCGTGCTACGGCGACGGCGGCGGTGAGAGGATGGCGGCGACGTGGGACGGGTTTGGGAACATGGCGTCGCTACAGTAGTCGATCAGAGTTATATTTAATCTTATGTGAATTATGTTTTTTATTTGGATCTTATGTAAATTAAGCTGTAAAAATGTTGTTATACGAAAGGGTGATCTATGCAGTACGAGCAACAAAAAAAGGTACCACTAGTGAACTAAGAAAAAATTGGCAGATTGTAGAATTTTACATTTAGGGGACGTATGGCCGTATTTTTTTTTCGAAACATGCATGCTGCATTCAAAGTCTAGTTGCTTGTTCTTCACTGGAAAGTGATCTGCAGCATCCGAAATAGTCCATTTAAAGGTTGTTTTTTTGTGTGATGGATTTTAGAGCTCGATCTTGCATACGTTTGTGTTCGTTGTTTTCTAGCTCCGGTTCAACCGTTATTTGACAGACATTTCTTTTTCAAGAAGTATTTAAGCATCAAACAAAGTAGTGTCTCACTCTATTTCACGTCAATTGTACTTTATGAAACCTAGATTCTTATGTTGATTGAATGACATTTAAGAGACTTTTATACTCTAGTTTATTCCAGGAAGTCGCCTCAGGTTTTAGCCCATAGTTTCAATTCAGCAGCATAGTTGGGAAAACTGTATGTGAAGAAAGATCACATGAAGGGGTGGAGCACAAACTCCTCGCCGTATTCATCCGCATTTCCAACTCTAAGGCAAGTGACAATGACACCGTCTTCACCTGAGAGTTTTAAGTATTTTCATCAGTGTCTTGGCAATTCGGAGTGTCCGCTTGCCAAAACCCTTACTGTCCATCAGGCGCCTGTTCTCGAAAGCCCAAAAGGCTTCATTGAAATACAGTATGATATATGTCAGTTGGAATGGCCAAACCAACTGACAACTCAGCACGAAATGATCAGGCATAAACAGAATGGAAACCAACAAAACATTCAAACAATTCCAAATACGAACTACGAATTAGAATCAACACAGTGCACGCCAAAAATTAAATGCACAAAGCAAACAAAAGCAGGTTACATCTAAGTGAAAATTCAGATTTCAGGACACTGCAATAACCAGAAGTAATACGGATCAACTGGGTAAAAACCCTGAGCACATGGCTAAAAGAGGAAACGATGGATAAGTTTTGTGGCATCACCAAAGTCGGGCATTACAAGTGTTTGTCCAGGCTTTTGTTCGCTGGACTAAATCCTGCCGGTAGTAATCATTAAAACGCTAGCATCCTAAAGGCACGGCAACCCCCACCCACATCAGGGCTTGAGGGCCAGGGCCAACCCAAACTTGGGGCTCTTCTCGATGGCCTTGGTGTCAACCTCGGTGGAGAAGGTGATGAGGGACTTGGGCCTCCACGCGTGCTGCATGAGTGCGCTGGCGATGCCGAAGTTGTTGAAGCGCGCCTTCACGGTAGTCAGGGCGTCCAGCTCGTGCTGCGTCCCGAAGGTGACAGTGTTCTCGTTGCTTGAGAAGGTGTGAGCAATCTCTCCTCCCACGGCAGTTGTGCCATGCACCTGGTGGTAGTAGGAAGCAGCCAGGGTGTCTCCCTTGTTGTTCCTAATTTTGTGGAGTGCACACAATTAGTGCAAGATCATGCAGAAGATAGCAAAGAAGTAAACACACAGTAAAGTTTTTCTTGACACTGTATTCAGCAATAAACTAAGCTGATTCAGAACTTGACAACAAGACTGCTAAGTACAATTGAGACTTGCAGAAGGTGAACACAAAACAACTGGTAGAAACAACTTACAGGTTCAGGGAAGCAGTGAGATCTTGATTAGTGTGGCTCACTCCAGCATTGTACTTGGTGAAGTCTCCAGAGGCAGTATCAAATGCAGCATCAATACCAAAAGCTACTGCTTTAGTCCCAACTACACCAGAAAAGTTAACAAGAGGGTTTGCATTCAGGCCAACACTGGCATTGATGCCAGCATGGGGATGCAGGTATTGGAGTTCAACCTGAAACCACAAGAGAGGGGATTAAACTGAATTCAGATTAGCTTATTTATCTAACCACAAAAGTTACACTGTAAAAGTGGCACTACATTCCCAGGGGCAGAGGCTAAGAGGGGATCAGACAGCATTCATATTGACTTCTAAACATTCAGCTACAAATGTACCAAGTGATAATACCTTCCCAGGGGCAGACTTCTGGTAGGGGGTAGGAATGGATAGAGTTCCCTTCAAGCCTGGTGTGTACAGCTCATTAATAGTGATTGTAGTTATAACCTGGTAAAAGCGAAAAATTAGTGTAAAGTGAGGACCTCAAGTTTAGGAAATGTAAACATCAGTGAAAGACATGGTAATAGACAAGTTACAAGACAAGGAAAAGGAGAGGAACTACCTTTGAGGCTGAAGTTGCTTTCACATCCACTGTATATTTCTTGTGCTTCAGCTGGCTCTGGATCTCACTGAATACAACTTCATCCTTCTTTGTGCCTGTAACAGTGATTGCCTATACAAGATAAAAAATGAACAAGTCAATACAACATTGGGAAGATTTTCACACCCAGAACTACAACAATTCTCTAACAAAGAAATTCCTGTGTTTGGCCATAAGCTACACACCACTGTCAAAGGTCAGACATGCAGCATTATAGTCACTTCGCTTATTTATTCAAAACAGTTGATTCACAATATTAGAAAATATAAGTACATAACTAATCTTACAAGATCTCTATGGATGAGATTGTGCTAGTAGTTGCAGCATGAAAAGAAAACCTAAACCATCCTAGTTAAGTGCCCATCGGGATATATAAACGTGAAACAACATAACACATTAAGGCTCAATGGCCCATGTTAAACATACTGGATCAGTAAGATACCAATACCACACAGAACATAATCTACCAAGCTATGCATAAAAGTGAAAAGTAATAATCAACACATGCATCAAAATAAATTCTCTGAAGAATGGCAGGTGAGTAATATTCAATTCAACGAGTATACAATTTACAGCCCTAGCAAATATGATTGAAAGGACGGCTAGATATAAATATTCAAATGCTGGCATGTAAATTTCAAGCAGCAAGTCACTGCTGAATGAATGAAGTAACAAAAAAACATACAGCTTGCTGAAACACAATCCACAATATATGGCTGTTCAGAAAAATAGAGGCACTGCCAAATAAACTGTGTGAGGACATGCTAGGGCAAACAATAGCTGATACAAAAACTATTTGCCAAACTTCGATTGGATAACATGTAGTACATCCAAAAGCACTACTTAGATAGCAGAGACTTACTAGTTACTACAGCAATCATGTCACGACAACACTAGTCCATGTGAGTAAACACACGGGGTTCAAACTTATAAAGAGAAACTGACATGGGTAAACGAGGACATGGAGCAAAATTAGCAAACGAGTTACCAACAGCATAATGGTCAGCAAATCTGCTTCATGCAAAGCGTATAAAACTCTATAAACTGGACATACACCCATGGTGCATTCGCCATCTAAAAACTGAAATCATGGTGCATTCTAGGCTCATTTATAACAACTGAACAAGCAAATCCATCCTACTCTAGCCTAAACACCAAAAGCCTGACAGGAAACCGACCAGAACGATCCCCTGTCATAACCATGAACGAATAAAGACCGAAACATGTTAAACCCAAAACCCAGCACAGATACAACACATAAACCAGCAAGTCCAATACCAACCGAACCGAATGCCAGCACGAATCTCCCAACACGAATCGCGCTTTGGAAAGGAAAGGGAGACCAAACAGCAGCCGCTGTCCATCCCCTACTCGACCCTAAACCCTAACCCACTGCCCAACTAAGCCCACCGCAACCAGGCAAGCATACGCGCGGCAAGCAAACGGCCCGGCGCAAAGCGGAACGCGACGAGCTCGCACTACGGGGAGGAGGAGGGGGCGGGAAGGGAAGGGAAGGGAGGCGGCGCTCACAGCTCCGTTTTCGGCGGTGGTGGTGAGCGTGAACTTGTGGTCCGTCTGGTAGTCCTTGTAGAGGAGATCTGCAGATTCCACCGAGAAGTTTCACCGAGCATCAGCAACCCAGCAAACAACAGCAGAGGCCACCGAATGACCGAATCGAAAGGGAATCGAGTGAGACGAGCGCCCGTACGTACCCCTGGCCTTCTTGCCGATCTCGGTGTAGAGCCCTGGACCGACGGGGCCGGCGGCGGTCGGGGCGGCCGTGCAGCAGTCCATGGCGGCGGCGGCGGGTTCCGCGGCGAGAGGAATGTGATTTGGGTGGAGACCGTGAGAGAGAGAGGAAGGAAGGAAGGCGGATGACGGGGCAAGCGGAGCGGAGGGCTCAGGTTTTATCGGCGCGTGCTGGGGAGCGGATGGACGGCCCGGATCGGTCGCCGGTGCGTGGAGATTGTCGTTGGACGGGCCCACTGACCTTCTTTTTCTTGAAGAGAAAGAAGATGCCCGTTGTGTTCTTGGAGAAGAGGGTGGTAGCGCAGAATACCTTCGTTCTCCTCCTTTTCTTGGGAGAAAAGAAGGTCGTTTTTCAAACTTTTAGATTTTTTTTGTTTTGTTTCACCGGACTGGTGTGCAAAATGTACAGTGATTTAGGATAACAATCAACGAGCTCTGGTCGAAGAATATTATGCCAACAACAAAGCTGTACTCATAAACTGCTCTCGAGGTTAATTAATTCAAGCTTTGTCAGCTAACAATGCTGACGAAGCCAAAACTAGCAGCATATCAACATGAAAGATACAAGCATGGACATCCACATGCACACATTCACACTCACAGGAGTGACAAGCATCAGTTAAAAAGATACGTACTAGCTGGGAAAACAAGGGATTAACCAAACTTATGTCACAAATCGCTCAGTTAAAAGGCAACGCATCAGGGATAACCAGCCAACCGAACCAGAACAGGATTGTTCAGCCCAAGTGCTCACTAACATCAGCATTCTCACTACTATCACTTAACAAAGCATTGGTGTCTCTTCTCTGCGGACGAGCCAAAACAAACCAGGGGTGGAACAAACTTCAGCTATACAAAGACACTAGGCAGACTGGCATGAAACACATGTCGCAAAACCCTATCAATAAGTCGAACTCCGCAACGAAATTAAGCAGCTGGTCCCGTTGTCGCAAGCAATTTTTACATCAGAAGCAAAACACAATCAAGGCAAACCGCGCGCGCTACTTGGACGAACGGACGGAACAGAGGAACTTAGTCTTGGGTGATGGCCATCGACGGGCATCTTCAGCGTCTCCACTCGGCCTTCATCATTCTCTCTGCACATAATTTAGTATCAGAATGCAACTTACGCTAATAAGATACAGTCCTACTCTACATAGCGAATACCATTTAGCTCGAGCATGCTACTCAGGATGAAATTAATGTGATTTGGCAGTTATACCATGTGACGGATTTCATTTGACCACCTATTCTTTGGAACCATAACCTGATTCCGAAAATTGGTTTACGTGCTATTCATGAATCCAGGTGTGCTTGCATAAGCATCTCAGAGTGGTTCTAGGCAACAGTTAAGTCGGATAACCTTACTACTCTAGGGGAACTAGATAAAGATACTAGTCAATATCTGATTACTTTTAAAGAACTAAAAAAAGGATAACTGACTTTTTATATCCCTGATTGCAAACAAAAATAGGGTCATTGAACAGTTTGTCTCATTTTATGCAGAAGAAACAAAGATGGCAGGATATGATTTATAAAAGGAGTTGTTTACTATCAAAACATCTTATCAAATACACTATTTACTTTAAAATGGGTGATAACAATTGAAACACAATTATGGTAATAAAATCAATCACATAATATGACAAGGCATAGAATAGATTTACTTATGTGAACTTGAGTATTCAACGATCCTCTACCACTTACCAGCCGAGTCTCTTGATGACAGCAGAGACTTGTCGGCTTTAGCTCCCTCTTTGTTACCAGAATTTGTTGGCCTTTGTGTACGTGGCGAGTGCGAGCTCTGCTTGCCATTTGCAGGCGAAGGGAGGGAATGGCGGCGTGTGTAGACAGTTTTTTCTGCTGAATCAGCACTAAGCCTAGGTGATATCTGTCCGCGCAGTTTTGCCTTCGCAGATTTTGTTGCAGCCATGTAGCTCGGCACGGTTGGAGAGTTCTTGGAGCCATTTTCTGGATATTCTGGCTTAGCTGAGAATGAAGACCTCCTAATGCCACTTTTAAGGCTTTCGGTAGAGAGAGGCTCTTCTTTGGATCTCTGTTCCACATCAGTCGCTGAAGTATTTTCTGCATTATCAATGTCTTGCAGAGGCATAATTTCAGCTGCTGTGGTAATGACAGTCGGCTCATCAATTTTCTCTTCAGTTGTGACTGGATATGAAGTAACTTCCAGCTCAGGTTTGAGATCAGGTACCGCAATGTCCATCTTTGTGCTTTCCAATAGATCACCATTGTGAGGTTCTTGAATCTCAGGATAAACTGGAACTTCCTGTCCAGTCCGCTGTGGTTTCTCATATTGGACCTCTGGATAGTCAGGGATCTCAGTTGTAGGACTTGATACCTTTGAGGCTTCGGCCATGGAATTTGTTACCTTCCGAAGGCTACGTTTAACCTTCTCAAGTTCAGTTAACTGGCTATCAGGCACTGAATCGGCAGGAGTGCTAGTGAACTTCCTTGGATTCCGTCTAGTTTTTTCATTTTCCACTGGCATGTTTGTTTGAGGAGGCTCAGCTAACAATGCAGAACTTTTCCGGGCATTGCGTTTCAACTTCCCTGACTCTGTCTCCATCGCATAGCTGGCCCTCCTTGTTTGTGGCTTGGCATCAGCAACAGCAGATCTCTTTGTTTGGTAAATGGATTTCCAGACACGACATATGGTCCATCGCTCTAACCAGTTGAAGGCTGAATTTGGATCCCTCTCATCATACTGAAAGTGAAGAGCCTCTACCAGAATCTGTGAAGCTAGAAGCTACAGCACATACAAAGAACAAAGTGAACTTTTGGCAGCAAGAAACTACTCAGACAGACAGCGAAAGAGAAATATGAGAGGATGGCATGTATTTGGTCAATGAAAATGAGCACAAAGGCCAGACAAAAGGGTCAGGGAAATTGATTTAGCAGAAGCTAACATATCCAAGCCCTGTAATTGCAACTATATATAGAGGGCATAAGCATTAATACCTTGCGAGCAAAAGCATTTGATGCTAACTTGTCCTTCCATGCATCTGGTTTAGCACCCTGAGAAAAGGCAAGAATTGAATATTTATATTTTGGTTAAGATACCAAATATAAGGTCATACATGCAAACTTTTAGTAATAATCAAGTACAAATTGAAATGAAACTATGAAAGCATTAAAAAGATGCCGAAAATGACCCACCGAACCAGTTTGGATCAATTGGCATTTTAGTGTTATTACTTGTTTAATTCGAATCAAAAGGGGCAAGCACTCAAAAGTATAAGTATGCATGTCAGCTTCATCTAGACACGGTAAGAACAGTTTAATGCTCCTAATGTTCAATGTGCAGAATGATAGGTTTATCTCTATGCAAAAGTGACATGCTTCAATGCTGATAAGACGCAAAACTAAAGAATGACTTGGAGACTACTCAACTATATAGACATCTAATGTGAAAAAACTGAAATGCAAAATCTGTGTATTCTAATTGAACTGCAATAATAAGATAGAGTTCACATAGGAAAGAACTAGTTGAACTACAATATTAAGCCCATAAGGTGAAGTTGACTTTTGCATCTATATTACACCAATTAATAAACCCTCGAGATTTTTTTTTCGTTTTTCACACGATGCTTGAAGGAAACTCATGCCAATATGTCAACTACGTACACACAGTGACCATATGTGGATTCAAGCGTCTTAATGGAAACTTAAATGTTATTTTTTAGTTTAGCCATAACTCACGGTAAGAACAGTTTAATGCTCCTAATGTTCAATGTGCAGAATGATAGGTTTATCTCTATGCAAAAGTGCCATGCTTCAATGCTGATAAGACGCAAAACTAAAGAATGACTTGGAGACTACTCAACTATATAGACATCTAATGTGAAAAAACTGAAATGCAAAATCTGTGTATTCTAATTGAACTGCAATAATAAGATAGAGTTCACATAGGAAAGAACTAGTTGAACTACAATATTAAGCCCATAAGGTGAAGTTGACTTTTGCATCTATATTACACCAATTAATAAACCCTCGAGATTTTTTTTTCGTTTTTCACACGATGCTTGAAGGAAACTCATGCCAATATGTCAACTACGTACACACAGTGACCATATGTGGATTCAAGCGTCTTAATGGAAACTTAAATGTTATTTTTTAGTTTAGCCATAACTCACATTCGTCATTCATCAACATAACACAGACTAATAAAATCACGAGCATTCATATTCAAAAAGATTATAACAGCTGTACAACTAAAAGTTCCGATGAAGCGCTATCATGATGAATAATAGTATAATACATCGGGTACTGAATGAACTAGCAAGAGCAAGGAATTTACCAGAGACTTCTGCTCCACAAGCTTCCAACTGAATTGAATTGCATCACCAGAAAGCCTGACATTCCTACCACGAACAATAGCTTGGAACTTGACAATCAACCATGTTGCACGAAGAGTTGAAGCAGCTTGCCTCCTTACAAGATGTCCACGAATCAACGCCTGAAGCCTTATGATTCCTTTCAATGCACGGAACGCCCGGCGTGCCTGGACAAATATGGATGCCAAATGAGCATGGTTCTAATACAGGAAAATAAACAAAGTGGCTACGACAAGGTTTTTTCTAGCAGCTTAACCAGATCAGCGAGAAATGATCATGTGCGTTTGCAGGATTTGTAAATGAATAGGAACACCGCTAATTCACGAATAATCATAGAGGTTGACACAACATTGTTGCCCGTTTCCTGATCATCTATAAAGATATATATATATATATATATAAGCACAAGAATTCCTCATCAAGATAAGCATTACCAGGTACCCTCGGAAGGCAGCTTGGGCCTTGACGGCCGCCTGCTCTTCCCTCACCCTCTCCGGATCATTGGACAGCACATCAGACGACCCACCAGTGCTCTGCTTCTCCAAATCCAGATTCACTTCAGGCACCGCCCCCGCTGCCGCCGTTTCGCCTCGGAAGCTGGAACTCTCACCCTTTCCCAGCTCCGGCACGGCGTCGGCGTTGTGGGGGGTAACGAGCACCGGCTCCGAGATCACCGGGGAGCTCTCGGAGAAGGCGGGGTTCGCCCCAGCAGCGACATACCCTCTGTTCCCCGCGGCCTTCTACACATGGATGGAGAAGACGAAGGCATCAGTTTCAGTGAGTCGTAGATCTCCCTTATCTAGTTCCAATTGCATAAACCGACAGTGCGGCCTCCTCAGAGAACTGAATTTCGAGTAACCACATACCGATAAATCCTTGGCCTTGGTGGAGCCGGACCTGGAGGACTTCTTCCCGAAGAGCACGGACTTGAGCCACTTGGCCGGAGACTTCCCCATCGGAGCAGCTGCCGCCTAGGCCGGCGCGCGCCGGAGGACGGAGGTAGGTTTTGGGGCCTGTAACTGAACCGCATCATGTCAGTGCACAGATCTACACTACACCGCAGCTAATTATTACATTACCAGGAGGAAATAAAAAATGCACAGGAAACCGCGGCATAATCGTAAACCCCCTACAAGATCATGAGCAGTGTCCCAGTGAAAGCAACCACACCACACCCAAATATTTCAAAAATATAATAAAGAGCGGCAAGGGATCAACGCGAGGCACGAAAAAAAAAGGAAAGGGGTGAAGAGATCCACACTTGGAACAGCTCGCTGCCCGAATGCGGCGCCCAAGAGCCCCAAACCCAAGAATCTGGCATAGAAGACCTACGAAACGCCGTGCCCTAGAGAAACCAAGCAGATCTGGACGGCGGCGCGCCGGATCTGGGGAGTGCTGCGGGGTGACTGACTCACCGGAGCTGGAGGCGGCGCAGGCAGAACCCTAGCTGTCCGTCTGTGAGTGTCGGCCCTCCTAGAAAGCCTCCATTCCTTCCGGCGACGCGTGGGGGACGGTACTGGCTGGCTGGTAGTGGTGTAGCAGAGCAGAGAGCACGGTGACGAGCGGAGCGGCGATGGGGAGAAAGAAAAAGAGCGAAATCGAAAGTGATAAAAGAATACACAAATGAAATGGAAAAAGAGGCGAGAGCCAGTAGAGTGTGAGTGTGTGAGGCACTGAGCCAGTGAGAGTGAGCCAACTGACGCGCGGGCCCGGCGCGTCGGGTGCGTGCGGTGAGTCTGAAGTTTGAACGACGCCGCGCGGTGAAAATCGGCGTGGGGAGCCACGGGTCAGTGAGGCTGGCCTGGCCCTACGCGTCAGTGTCTTGGCGAGGATCACGTCACGTGGTAGACGAGAGGCAGTGCTCCCGTTGGATTTTTAGACCGTGAGCTGATTAATCAGCGGGGTTTGGGGCGGTGTGCGGGCCCCGCGAGCGACATGTGCGGTGATTAAGGCCTTAAACGGATGAGATTATGATGGGGGTTAAGTACGGTTTGGGAATATGCGTCGAACGGGAATCTAGCATTGACTTCCGTAGCTACGCCTACGCGCTTGTGTGTTTTTCATGTGTGGGGACACCCCACCTCGAATTAAAACTCAAAACACACGAGTTAAACAAGTAGATTGAAACTCGATTCGGTTCGGCTCGAACTCGTCTATAAACGAGCTGTGGTAAGTTTTTATTTTAGATGTTAAATGAGTTTGTGTTAAATGAATCGAGTTTCGAGTTGCTCGTTTAACTCGGGAAAATACTTACTCTTATCTTTGTGACCATTTTTAAAAATTAGTATAGTTGTATGACTAAATTTTACTTCATAGTATCATTTTCTCATTGATTGTTGTGATAATTGCATACATGTCTAAATAATTAGAAATAATTATGTAAAACATCTTTATAATGCATGTTATCAGTTTACCGAGCTAAATGAGCAAACTCACGAGTAACGAGTATAGCCGAGTTCCAATTTGGACTTGTTTGTTAAACGAGTTGAGTCGAACTAACGAGTTTTAACAAGTCGATAATTTCAGGCCTAGAGAGGTGGCCGGCAACTACAATCGTAGTGGCAGAGCCACGCGTAGTCATCTGACTACGTAACATTTTGGCAAAAGCCTTATACGTAGCATAAAAATTATACATATCTATATATTGGACATCACAATTTAACATTGACAACCTAACTTAATGTCTGGCTCCGCCTTTGTCCAGCGGTCTCTTAGGATGGTTGTTTTCGTTTTTGTCCGAACGGATTTGAGACTGCCATATAGTCCTTCGATATTTAAAATGTTTAAAACAAATCAAAATTTATTTTGGCCTATACACTTCGATATTCTATGAGAGAACGTCGAATTCGTATTATCTTTATGGATTGTGTAAAAAAACACACAAAAAGTGTTTCATGAAAAGCATTTTTACAAACAAATTTTGTCTTTTTTACACACGACAAAAAAAAATCGGTTTTCATGAGACGACATTACGAGCATATAGATTGTCTGACATGTATATATGTGTGGAGTGTTTATTTCCGAACTTTCCTAAGTATTTTTAGCGCTCATGTACTCCTGGGTGCTAAAACACAATCTCAAAAAAGTAGCCCTTCGTTATGTTTTTGAACGGATAGAGTCATAGAGGCTAGAGGGAGTACAACAAAGCCTGGAGTTATTAGGATCTCGCTTTCGTCTTCTTGTAGGAAGCAACTAACCATAAACAAATTGAAGTGCTATTTGTTTATCTTGATGAAGTTGTTGGCCGGGGCCCAAAGAATTCCCCAAGGCGCCGTCTCTTCTCCAACCATCACTTTGTTAATGTGATGCATGGTGCGCATAAACTACAGTACCTCCATTCCATGCACGTCCAGTTGTCCGCTAATGGCATGTTTTGTACAGTACTACGCCAATGAAGCCGATAACCCTACCAAAACCTGTCGGTCGGTGTTCCCCTCCCCTGAAGTTAATCGAGTTAAGCCGTCGTTTTCTCCCGAAGGCAGAAGAGTGATCGGGCGGCAACTTCAGGCAAATTTAATTTTTTTAACCCTTTTTTGCATTCATTTTACAAAATGGATCAAATTTTTAAAAAATTGCGGATCTAATCCTTTTTCACGGCGCCCCGGGGGCGGGCGCCGTGTTCTTCGTTATGACGCCATGGTCAAAGGCGCCGTGAAATTTGCCAGCGTGGCGTGCGTGAGCCCGCCGGGAGCAAGTACAATGCCCCAGTCTGGGGCGCCGTACCATAGAGCACAACGCCCCGGGCTGGGGCGTTGTGCCATTTATTAAATCCGTGCGGGTAGTTAAGAAAAGATCCTAGTCTAGACAGGACATCAACCATGCATTAGGACAGTGTATGTTGTGGGTTGTGTGTGCCTTGAGGTTTTGAGTTCAACTCTCTCCCAATGCATAATTTTTTCCCTTTTTTAATTATTTTCTTTTTTCACTAAACCAACATATACATTAATATATTACAGTAAGATATACAAAACATAAAAATATATTTTTTATTTTCTGTTTTCACATAAGTAGGAACAATATGATCGTAATCTGATTTCTCAATGCATAATGCATGATTGATGTCCTATTAATGTATATGTTGGTTTAGAGAAAAAAGAAAAAAAAGAAAAATGGAAAAAAAGTTATGCATTGGGAAGGAGTTGAACTAAAAATCTCAAGTCACACACAACACACAACATACCACTAGACTAATGCATGATTGATGTCCTATTTAGACTAGCATCTTTTATTAACTACCCGCACGGATTTAATAAGTGGCACAACGCCCCAGACCGGGGCGTTGTGTTTTATGGTACGGCGCCCCAGTCCGGGGCGTTGTACTTGCTCCCCGCGGGACCACGCACGCCACGCTGGCAAATTCCACGACGCCTTTGACCATGGCGTCATAACGAAGAACACGGCGCCCCGGGGGCGGGCGCCGTGAGAAAGGGTTAGATCCGCAGTTTTTTAAAAATTTGATTCATTTTATAAAATAAATGCAAAAAAGATCAAATTGGTCGAATTTGCCGCAACTTCGTCGGTCGCAGATTCCAGCCTTACAGGGGAGCTATAGGCCTAGCAACAGATGGTCATGTAGCCCTTGTCAAGAAGATGAGCAGTGCCCGTCAGGTGTTTTCACGAATGAAACCTCGCAATCGCAACGCGTGTGAGATGAGAGGGTGCCGTTCGCCGACACCTTTGAGGTCCGGGCAAACCGACAACTAGTAGTGCTAGCGCTGCCGGCGTGATCCGATCGGATCGAAAGCCTCTCGTCAACCGCCACAACATCCAAATCTGAGACAACACACCAATTCGCATGCTTGTTTTCGTTCTTCATCAACTACTCCATTACTTGTCCATCCTAGCTAGCAGTAGCATTCTCAGCATCAGTTAGCAATCGACAAGGTTACAGGGGATAATAAAAATGAAAGCATCAGCTAGCTAGCTAGGCATGTCATCTGTGAAGAACAAGATCCGACATTGAAATAGCCAAATAATCATACGACTTCAATGGGTTTACAACAGTTATAATGCAGAGTACTGACCGACACCGACGCGTACGATCCCATCTATTTCTCGCAGTCCTATATATTCCTAGTCCTATACGTACGCGCGCGTCGGATCGATCAGCTGGTGCAGGCCATGATATATCAACGATCCGTGCTTGTGTGCCTCCGAATCAGCGGGCCGTCAAGGATGTACATGGATGAGGAGATCGCGGCTAGGGCTAACATGCGCGCTCGCAGTTCGGACGTGGACGAGCTGCCCACCGATCCGATCCCCAGGACGTTCCAGGAACCGGTGGAGGGCGCCATGGATGCGGATATGCCCACTCATCCGATCCCCGGATGGTTTCATGAACTGGTGGAGGGCAAGGGTGTGTGTACACTGGATCACAGTATCCACAAGGCCAAACACGACGATCTCCTGGTTTACGATCCCAAGCGGAAGGCCACCGTCCCCAGCCGCTTCTGCAGCTTCCACCTAGACGGCTTCGACCTTGATGAGACGTGTGAGTCGATCCCTAGCTATATTCACAGATCACATGCTTAGCTATTGATCGATGATTCCCAAGCATTCATCCGTCCTCTTGTTTGTTCTGATTAATTTGACTTCTCTGCTCTTGATTGATTCATCTGCAGCAACCGCTACACTTGAGCCACCCGCTGACCATGCTGCAGAAAATGCGCATCAGAAGCTGGCAACTCATGCCGCTAACGTCGTTTCCATTAGGGTGGTCAAAGCCGGTCGTCGTCGTTGCACGTACCCGGTCGAGGTTTATGGTACAGTTATCGCCAGGGACGAGATTGACTACAAGTGTGTCTACCTTTTTAATCGTGAAAGAGAAGATGCCCAGATCATCAGTTCGGAGGTACTTCTTCCTTTATTCTATTCTCACTCACTCGATTGCATGAATGTAGTAAGTTACCATCTTCACTTGTAAATCTAGTCTGCGCCTTGAGTATATGGTTTTCATGTTTTGAATCTAACTTATTTGCTAAACCCTTGTGCAGAAGGATATGTTAGCCTTGACAGGTCCAAACCGAGCATTGGTTACGTTAAGTCATATGTATTTCGAGTTCGATTTGAAGGCCAAGGGCAAGGATGACCCTGATGAAGAAGTGCAGTTTAGCAAAGGTGTAATACCCTACTTCTGCGTGCCACATCACAAGCGCACAATCTTGCAACTACCTAGTTTCCAGAGTACAGTGAAATTGGTATTGCAACGTGTGGCCCGTCCACTGGCAGCTAGCCTCCAAGTCAGTGTTGTGAAACAAGGGCCCAGTGACCGTTCTGTCCACTTCGATAGTAAAATAACAGCTGGGACTACTAGAAATTATAGACACCACGCACTTGTATATGATAGTAGTGTGCGTGGCGGGGGCTTGGTGAGAGGAGACGGCTCTCTTGTGTTAAATCGTAATCTGGTAGCGGTCAATAGGTATGTACGAGATAAGGAAGATGAAAAACTGGTGCTCTATGTTTGTTTTCTTGATGCTGGTTGTAAGATTGAGGATGAGGATTGGACATACCCTGAGGATGAGGATTTGGATGATGATGATGATAAAGTTGTAGTGGAAGAAGCGGAAGAGCAGGTGGAAGAGGACCCTATGAATTATATCACTCTAAAATACCCTCTACGTGAGACTGTTTGCAAGCATGGTTGTCTTAAACTGAGAGTCAAGGTTGATTGGACTGCAGTCCTTGCTGTGCCGGAGGACCCTGATTTCTTCTACAGGGAATGCTATCTTCCAGATGGTTTTGAGCCTGATTATCTATATGGTAACCAAGGTGTTTTCACTTAACTGAGAGTTGCTGTACTTTTCTGGTTGCTATGTTTATTCTGTTAGTCGAACTCTGTAATATTGAAGGGCATGCCAGCCTCTGACAATTAAGTCCTAGTGCAGTATGAATTGTACTTACTTTTGGGTTCTTTAGAAATGGATGTAATTCTCCCTTTTATATTGGTATCTGCAAGTCTAATTGAAGAACTGCTACCGTTAGTTATAATTGAAGGTCGATTAGGATCGCATCCGTCCCCCGAAAGGAAAGCCCCTCGTCAACCGCCCACAACATCCAGTCCAGAGGTTGAGATATCTAAGGCAACCGTGGCAGCAGCGGAGCAAAGCTCTACTCATTCAAAGAAGCGTGTCGACTGAACTGAGCAAAATTTCTGCAGAGCATTGTTCCTGCGTTATTACAAACCTGGTTCGCTGCTACTAGTAGCGCTACAGTCTACACTGTCAGACTTGATGAATTTCAACCACTTCCAGTTCGCATAGGACTCGGCTTCGTTCTGAAACGGGACATCGTCGTCATCGTTGCATGACGAGCCAGCCTCCTCGGAACGGGGCGTTTCTGGCATTCGATCACGGTATCTTCGTGCCATCTCTTCAGCCTCAGCGAACACCTTCTGCAAGACCAAAGTCAAGGGAAAGTTTGAATGTGCTGAACACTGACAGTTTGACGGCTGCACGGATGTCGTACTGACAGTAGTGCTCCTGATGGAGGATTTGCTTGTGTGTTCTTACCTCTTTGTTGGAGAGAAACAGTCCGGGCTCGCTCTCGAGGTCCTTAATGCTGCACAGAGCAAGACATATGTACTTTCAGTGGACAATCACAGGGGCAGAGAACATGAGATAACCTCTACGACAGCAAGTTAACATATTGATAGTTATACTGCAAGTGTGTTCTGGTGTACCTAAGAGCAATTCTGTCTGGTGCCGGCGATTTAATTACAAGAGCTTTCACTCTCTCGCCTACTTCAAGAACATCGCTGACGGATCTCAGCTGGCCATGTGTGATCTTCGAGATATGGAGCAAACCACTGCAGAGACACGTACAAGCTATAAATTTGACATCCCACCTGTAGATTTTTCACAAGCTTGCTATCTAAACATAGTGATATATATATGACTGAACTAGACTGGACACGGGTCCAATTGCATTTGGGCATGCAACGATAGAGGATGCATAATTTTTCACAATCCTTGATCAAAGAATTGGCGCCCGCACTATAGATGCATAAGTTTATACATTATAATGTAAGTGAAGCATGACATGTAATTATTTTACAAGTATATATTCCAAAGAAACAAGACAAGATCTTTGATACACAACACAGCGCATGGGTTCAAAATCTGAGCAGTGAGATTGATAGAGAAGAGAAACCTCATTAGCTGATGAATTTCAGAATTTGCATTCGAATTATGAATGTGAAGGCCACTCGGTAAAACATATTGTGGAAGCTTTAAATTATTTGGCATTCCTATATTTTGTTTGTCGTAAAACAGGAGAGTAAGCCATACCAAGACATATATAAAAATATGGCGAAAAATAAAGTTGTCAGCACCACCAGAAAGAAGACATGGCATATTTAATATGTAACGAAAAACTTTACCCTCTGTTAGTCTCGCCAATCCTAATTTGTGCACCATATGGAAACAACTTACGGACTGTCCCTTCCAAGAGAGCCCCTTCACTAAGGTATGACATTGACTACAACAAGCAAATTTACGATTAATCAGAAGAGCTCAAGGATACTCATAGCTTCATTCATATAAGGTCCTGCAGAATTCAAGTGATATAGATACTTTAAGTGTACTTTTTTGAAATAGGATATTCTTGCATAAGTTCGTGTTTATAGACCGGGATCCTCTACTTTAAGCAGCCACCAAAATCATGATATCCTTGTAAACAATATGCTAGTGAATGATACAGGCAAGGAAAACAAAGTGAATAGAGGTCAATGTAGTTAACTTACCCATGCCTCTTTTTCACTAATTATTAATTCGTTACTCCTTTCATCAATCTTTGTAATACAGACATGAATCTGTCGACCAACCTGTGCAGAAGAAACATTATGATTCCCAAGTTACAGTCACTCTATTAACACAAGCTGATAAAACTACACAACAAGGGATCAGTAATACTGACATACTAAGGCTGGAACAACACGCGAAATTCAGAATTCAAGTGTGTATAGGAGATACGAACAAATACATGATATCCTGAACTTACACTGTTCTTTAGATCTGTAAAATTTGTTGGTCTAGTCATCATCTCAGGCTTAGGGAGAAATGCCCGGAGCCCCTAAACGACGGAATCATGGAAGTCAATTTTAGCCACAGAAATTCGATACTGGACTGTGCAATGTAGTACAGTAAACTTGTTATGAGTAGCCCATACCTCAATTCTTGATAACAAGCCTCCAGCATTCCACTCCAAAATTTTAACCTTGACAGGTACATTTAGCTGCTTTATCTGGCCATCAGTATGTATGGAAACTTTCATATATACACATTCAAAAAAAAAAATGACAGCTATTGGTCTCAAAACTTAATCAGTCACACTATCTCATTCTCATAGAAGTGCATCAACATTGTACAAAAAATTATGTCCATTGTCATCGAAGCAGGACATGAAGAAAACAAGGGGTTTCCTCATACACATTTCCTATCAGATTGCACTGCTCTGCATCCAAGTGCATCAAAGAATAGCATGGACATGAAATACCGCTTCTAAAATATAATAGGGTAAATAACCCGTGCATGTACGCTGTGCCAACTTAGGGTGAAGATCATAAGGTCTCATGACCATATGATGCAATACCGACCATTCCTGCATGTACTTAATCTTTCTGAAATCACTCTATGTCTGAAACATCATAACATGAAGCGCTTTGTTTTTGGGCAACCTTGTAGACAAAAATGTGTATTAAACTAGAAGAAAAATATAGTACTCCCTCCGTTCTAAATTATGTGATGTTTTTGATATTTCGACATGGACTACATACAGACTGAAATGAGTGAATCTACACACTTAATGACTTAAATGTGCCTTAGCACATCCAAATCAGAAAAATCTAAAATGTCTTATATTTGGGAACGGAGGTAGTAGTACAGATCTTCATATTAACATACAAGGAAGATATATATCACAATGCATTACCAGCTTGATCTTTTAAATAGGTTAGCAGATATGGAAAATCAAAATTGTACTTGTTACAAGACTACCAGCAAGCAAGGTGGTGATCATGACTCAGGTTGCAGACCTACTCCTCATAGTAAGCATATAAATTAGATTACTAGTGGTGTTTGAAGTATTTGGTACTCAATTTCGAAAAAAGAAGAAGTAGTATCTGCTACTGCATTGTGTTCAAACTTATCTGGTATAACTAAACTAGTGACAGTGCACTCTTTTTTTGCAGGTTATGGTGCTCATTGGACTGAAGCAGACATTGAACAATCAAATCATTGCTTATAAACTAGTAGTTGATTAAATTCCAACAATAATAGAGAGGAGAGTCATAGAGGACCTGCCTCACTCTGTGCCACGCGACGCGCCGGAACAGCCTGCGGGCAGACAGCAGCGGCCGCCCCCCAAGCGTTCGACCAAGGACCTCAGCGAACACCACCGCGCCGACGCCCACCACCGGCGCGCACTTCCCCTTCCTCCCGGCCCTCCGAACCTTCACGCCCCCGCCGCCGCTGACCGCGACGCCGACCCTGCCCTCCGCGGCGAACTCCCTCGCGGTCGCGCCGTCGCCCGACGCGACGTCGCACGCCAGGTAGCCGAACTCCTCCGGGGACGCGGGCGCCGCCTCCTTGGCCAGCATCAGCGCCGGCTCGCCCCCTGCGCCGACGTCGACATCGAGCACCCGCGCGTCGCCCCCGACGACCACGCCGACCACAAGGTCCCCGGGCTTGGGGTCGTAGTAGACGACCCCGCGCCCGCCCGCGACAGCCTCCTCCACGAAGCCCACGGCGGCGGCGCGCGCGTCCTCCTCGATGGAGGCGTCGGCGGCGCCCTTCAGCGGGAAGAAGTTAAGGTAGGAGGCGAGCGCGTCTTGAGTGGACGGCGCCGGAGCGGGCTCAGGCTCGGCGCCCTCGTCCTCCTCGTCCTCCGGGGAGGAGGGGGACGGGAACGGCTTGTCGAGCAGGTGTAGCTCCTCTCCTCCTCCGCCGACGTCCACATCGGAGGAGGGCAGCGAATGGAGCGGCGAGGGAGCTCGTGCGCCGAGGACGGGGAGGCGGGGATGAAGGAGGCGGTGGCTCGTGGTAGGGGCGCTGTGCTTGGTTCGGCGGGGCCGCGGGGAGAGGGACGCCGCCGGGAGGAGGGACAGGAGGGACGGCGGCGGCATGGCGAGGCGAGCTCGCGGGGGAGCGGCTTGGCGGTCAGCGCGTGCTGCTCTATCTCTTCGCGGGGATATTTCGGAAGTTTTTTTTCGTTTTCGCTTCTTTTCTGGCCCAGTAGCAGCAAGCCCGGCCCGATAAGGTTGAGCGTGCCTGACATGCGGGACCCAGTGCCAGGGCGATGGGTCGAGCCCGTCTGACGCAAGCCCGAATCGTCCGTCGGTCGCAATCGGCAGAACACAAGCACCTCCGGACCGGAGCAGAGAGCGGCGGAAGGGACAGGAGCAAGGAGGCGGCGGAGGAGAGGATCACAGCAGGATGGGGTTCATGCTGCGGGTGAGGCTGGCGTCCTTCTTCGCCGGCGCGGCCGCCGCGGCGGCAGGCGGCGGCTACTTCCTCTACAAGGACTACAAGCTCGCCCACGACTCCACCGCCCTCCAGGTCCGGCCCGTGCCTCCCCTCCTCCCACCCTCAGATCTCGGATTCTACACTATTAATCATATGTATCCAGAGCGCACCGACCGCGGTTCTCCGCTGGTCCTCTCCTGCGGGCAGGGGGAATGGGGATTGATTAGGGGAAAACCCTACTCGATGTGGCGTTTCCTTTCCTTTGTGAAAAGTGTATTGTGCTGCTGATTACGTTCCTATTGCCAGTACGCTACTGGGATACATAGGAGATCATATCCGGTGATAGATAGATAGTGATACCCACCCACCAGCATAGCATGAATTTGGACGCCTCCATATTGTCTGCTGATTATTTGGGGGGCTGTCCGTGGAGATAGATGTTGATACTTCTGTAGAACTATCACTTTCAACTTTGTTGCAACCTGTACCATGTCTAAAAAAATCATGGAGTCTAGTTCCTGCAAATTGCAATTCGTAACGATCAATGCCATTTTGCAGTTTTGACATTGTTGACAGTTCCAGTAACACTACATCAGACGCGTATCGTGGCTTGTCAAATAAATGCTCTATCTGGCAGTTCGGTAATCTGGGGTACAATGTTAATTCATCGCGGGGTCGTCGTATTTCGTCCAAAAAGCAATTGGTTTAGGGATGGTATAGCAGAGAACCGTTTTTTTTAATTCTGAGTTTGAAGTATCCCGGTGATGTCTTGTCTAAGTGCACTAGTAGTTTGATGCAACTTGACCTTCTGGATCATGTATGGATGGAAAGGTACTGCTCTATAGTTATCCTATACACAGTCCATATGAAATGCCCATACACTTCAGTGATAACAATTTGTCTGCAGTGCCTTGCACATTACCAGATGTTTATGTCCTGACAATGTTGAATTGACATGACCAAATAATTTGAAGATGCATCTAGTGTTGACAGCATGCCATGACGTAACCATCAGCATTCATTAATGCACTCCAGTTTCAAAGACATGGCCAATATTCTAAATTCCAAAATGTATTTGCACAATAATTTTTTTTCCCGAAGTAAATATAAGCTTGAAGCTGGCATTGTCTCATCAACAAGAATGCAGGCGTCTTCTCCCACAACTCCTTCCCATTATGAAATTGTGGTAACTCCATCATTCTATTACAGTGCCAAATCATATAAATGTATTACTCCTCCGTACCAAGGCATAGTTTTTAATGTCCTAAGTCAAACATTTGTACATTCAACGAAGTTTATGAAAATATAGTATCGACATGTACAGTGCCAAATCGATACCAATAGAGATATCATAAAATAAGTTTATATTTTTTTGGTGATGTATTTGTTGATATCGTTTTCTATAAACTTGGTTGAACTTTATAAACCCTGACCTGGGACAAAACATACATGCCTTGTAGTTTGGGAATGATGGGGTAATTGATATCCCGATAGTCTGATACTAAAATGTGAGAAGACTAGCAGAGTTCATCTTGTCTTATTTTTGGTGGTCATTCATTCAGTGCATAATGATGGGACTGTTCAGTAATTTATGTAAATGGGGAGGGGGAGATATAGATACCCTGGTACCGTAACATTAGAAGAACACTAGAATAGTTCATCATGTTTGATTTTCGTTTATCGTGCCTGATTTCCACTGGACATTCATTCAGTACACAATGATTGGATCGTCCATTAGTTCATGTATATGGGCAGAATTACATAGAGGAAACCAGGAAAAATAATTCAGGCAGATACAGTGATGACGTTGTTCTGTAGTTTTTTTTTTGTAAGAAGTTGCTTGAAATGTGGGGATGGGCTAGTTCATACTATTTCAAGCGTTGTACTAAGTTTTGCTGAGGATGTTGTCTCAGCTGTAAGGTTTATATTTCTATACACGTGGTGCTAATCCTACTCCCTCTGCACATCCACTCTATGGTATTCTGGTTGGGGTTCAAGATAAGCATCTGACCTTTCAATCACATTTTGTTTTCCAGGTGAAAGGTCTCCACGACCACGTGGACGCCCGTTACAAGGCTCTCGACAAGCGACTTGCAGCTTTGGAAGCCCAGAAAAGTGTTGAGTCCTCTGCGGTTGTGGATGCGCCGTCGGATTAGTCGGCTGTTCAAAGATGCATGACTTTCCGTTTGCTTTAACATACGCTATCTTCTACTTTTATGGCAAGAGGCCTGTGACTGACAGCGAAATAATTTAGCGAACAGTTTTTGTTGTGTGGGCAAGATGGATGCTTCTTTTTGTTGCGTGATGGGGATACACAGTGCAATCTTCTCAAATTCTGGATTGTTGTTTGTTAGCCATGTAGATGGATTACTGGTTCTTGTTTTCCACACATATTGCTGGTCGGTTCTTGAAAAAGAAGAAAATACTGTCGGATGATATATATGGTTCGGTCGGCGAGTAAGAGGTGACCCTGCACGTTCATCCAGCTCACCATCAGCGTGCCCATTCGTTGGACCTGTGTTGCCGTTGCGTGTAGCCATTGGCTCTTGCCGACCTCTGTCGTGCAATTTTCCTTCTTTAGTGTATCCAATTGCTGCTTCTTGGCCTGGAACTATTCAGATTTGTGATGGTAATCAGAGGAAATGGCTTGATTAATAGGCATTAGGCAAAGCTGCTTTCGTCGAGATCTTGAACTGCTCTAACCAATCATATGAAATTTCTCAACAAATAAAAACGGAGAGTCGTTTCAAGATAATTAAGCAGTGATCATCAGCTATCATTATTGGCTGCCCACCATCTGCAGGTACAGAACAGTATCATAAGCTGGGTGGATCATGGAAGCATTACTTCCACCGCAATTTCCATGTATCAAACTGCAAGCTCATGATCTTCAAAAATAAATAAATAGTGCAAGCTTATGGTCAACACGATGACTTGCATATAAACGAAAAATGACCCCCCAACGACACCAAGAGGGAGAGAACTTGCCTGTGACAAGATGGTTAGGAGGATGGTTGTATCCCCAGCTCACCAGAGTTTAAACCCCAGGTTTGACGCTAGTGTTCTCATTTAGCCGGAATATTCTTTCAGTGGGAGGCGACGTTCCCGTCGACAGGGAGGCGCCCGTGGTGACTTCGTCAATTTCAAGACCCGCCGGCTCAGTCTCTCGGAGGTGCTCATAGGGGTAGGGTGTGCGTGCGTTCATAGGGGTGAGTGTATGCGCGTTTATATGAGCGTTTGCGTTGTACTGTGTTTCTAAAAAAAACGACATCAAGAGGGATTATCTGCACAATACATTTTCAGATAACACTTTCTTGTTCAGCCAAAAATAAATTCTTCTGAAATTATAACTGAAATAGACCCAAAAACCGGTTCAGAGAAGCAAAAATATAGGAGCCGTCACCCTCAACCGAGATAATGATACGATTGTTAGGAGCAAAAACAGTTTAAGAAACAGACGTTGCGGCGACGAACTGAACTGAACGGGTCGCCGATAATTATCCGCCCGTCCATCGATCGTCGCTGGAGAGGCGGTGGAATTCGCCAGCGCGAATTCTTCCACGGCAGGAAGAAACATCTCCCATTGATTAAGACGCAGTGCTGTTTCAGAAGCCAGAAGCCAGATGATCCTCCCTCCTGTCCCGAGATATCGCGAGCCCGTGCTGTAAGTTGTACTGTAAGTAGTAGTCCACCCACAGGCCGACGGCAATGGCGTCCTCCTCGGAGACGTCTCCATTGCTCCTGCCTGGCCAGGAAAGCCAGGACCTTGAGGAGGCAGCCATGGCGGCGGGCAGGAGTCAGCCGCAGCAGCAGCAGGTAGTAGTTGCCTGCGATTTCAGCCGGGTTCTCTTCTCCCGTTGGGAATCAGATTGGTGATTTTGTTATTTTTGCTTATGTTCGTGCTGCGAAGGATGCGGTGCGGAGCTGGGCGGAGACGATGCTGTGCTGCTGCGGCGGCGCGGACTGCGCGCGGCTGTGGCGCAGGGTGGTGCTGCGCAAGTGGCTCAACGTCGGCGCCGGCTCCGGCGACTCCGACTTCAGCGCCGACGACGAGGACGCCGAGCCCGACCGCCAAGGTCAGCAGCAGCCTTCACCTGCCCATCTTACTCCTCCTTCCATGTTCCTGATTCGATCCAATCTGATTAATATAGCAAAATGGGCTTGAATTTCGGTGTGGGGATTTCAGTGCGGTAGACCACCACATTGCAGAACAGCAATGCAGACTGTTCTTCTTTTCTTCATATAAGGTGATTCGATAGTTCTCAAAATTTCGTTATAATCGGCTAGCTTCCATCACCGAAATTTTATACGAGTGCCACAATGCAATTTGGGTATGGTATGATTGCCGTGCCGGTCATCTTTCTGAATGACAGAGACCTCCACTGTGATGTCCGGCTACCACTACTTCCTGCAGATCACCGGTTTCTTTTGGTATATTCTTCATTTTTGAAGAAGAATTAAAGGTTAGGTCCATGAGTTTGAGGATTCGAGATTCGTGGTACCTTTTTGTTTCGTTCCAAATCCTGCTTGAGTGAAAAAGGTTAGCACAATGAGAGTGAGTGAAAAAGGATACCAGATGAGAGGAGGAAAAGGTAGGCCACTTTTGAATACCTCCTTTTCTATGGTCCTACCTACGTGAAGATCATTTGTCAAATAAATAAGTAAATCACATTGTGTTCCCTACTCCCTAGACATAGCAGAGTTCTAAACGGGATCTTTAGCTTAATTTTGTAGGTTGATGTTGATGGTCATAAATATTCTGACTGTTATCTTTGCTCCATTTGCGCAGAGAAGTGTTGTTGCGAACGTGAACTGTGTGATGAAGAAAGGAGATTACGTGGGCTTGGTGCAGGCACAATCGGTAATTTTCTATTATCTCATTTTTGTTTGGGGAAACAAGCACAAATAACTGCATATATTTGGGCAAAATTAAGTTTTATTCTATATTTTCCCATAAGATGAAACGATGATTTGGCTCCTATCTGATACCCAAAACAGGAAATAGGTTTTTGGTAGTGGTGATAAAAACAGTACCTGGGTCGTGGGGCAGAAAATATGCTAGTTGTATTGGTTTATGCATACATGATTATTCCTGGTTTCTGGACCATAAGATGCAGCAACTTCTGTCTGGAACCAATCACACATCAGAGACTGCAGTCTTGAGTTAGTCTTTCCAGGACAATTGATCTTTCTGAATTTTGTGCCATCTAAAAAAAGAATGCATTCTACCTTTTCTACTTTGTTAATAAACATTTTGAAGCATGCCGTGCATGACAAATGGATAATGAATATAAGCACTACTGACGGGGAGACTAGCGCGTTTGGTAAGGCATTGGTCTTGACTTGCTACCTTTATATGCTGACACAAAATCCTGTTTGGTAAAGTCTGGGTTGGAAGCTGCTTTTTATATGCTGATGCTACCTATAATTTGTAGGTAATCAAATGAAGGTTGTTCCTTACAGGCTTGATATGTGCGAATCAGAGATACTTGCTCAGCATATTGATGTCACGGAACTCAGGTATAGTCGTATAGATTGTTCCCCTCTTTGGCCTTAGTCATGTTCTTGACAGTATTTTCTATCGTGTGTGCTGCTTCCAACCTAGAGGTTTTCATATACAGGGTTTTCGTAGGAACATGGAATGTTGGAGGCAGAGTTCCACCCGACGACTTAGACATTCAAAAATGGCTGGCGATGGAGGAACCAGCCGATATTTATGTTCTTGGGTAAATTTCTGTTAAGAAACTTCCAATTGCACAAATCTTCATTTCTTATTTAATTATTCTTGAAGAATATATGTGGCACAGATCAACACAAAATAGGATATTAGAATGAAATAGCAGATTTTTTAAAAACTGTTTCTAGAATCATCTATTGGAAACATATTTGAAAAATATTTGGTTATCTCATGGGCTTATAAAGTTTCTCGAAAGTTGACTGGTATCTCAGCAGTTTTTTGTCTGTATCACACCTTACCTTATCTAAGATGTGTCAGTTGTTCATTCCTTGTCAGCACTAATGATGTGCCATAGTTTGATCGACACCAAACATACCTTTAGTTTGTATTTACCGTGAAGTTTATGACCATCTTTCAGATTTCAAGAAATTGTTCCACTAAATGCTGGGAATATATTTGGTGCTGAAGACGACCATCCAGTTGCATTATGGGAACATATCATTCGTGAAACTTTGAATAAGAAATGTTCATACAAACCGAAGCATAAATGTCAAAGTGATGCTCCATCAGCATCAAAGTTTATTCCATCAGATTATTCTGTGACGGAAGATGATTTGCGGGTCCACCTTATTCAAGACGGATCATCATTTACTTCAGTGATACATGAGAAATATAATGGTTTCCCAGAGGCTAATTTGGACCAAGGTGTCAGTACCGATCAGAGCGTAGTTAAACGGGAAAGGACATATTTTGTACGGATAATAAGTAAGCAAATGGTGGGAATATATCTTTCAATATGGGTTCGGAGAGGTCTTAGAAGGCACATTCGGAATTTGAGAGTATCAACCGTAGGTGTAGGGGCGATTGGTTATATGGGTAACAAGGCAAGTACCAAACTTGATTTTTGCCCTACATGCCTTAGTTTTTCGTTTCATTGATATGCCTTGCCATCTCATATCATACTTACTAGGTTCAGCATGAGTACACCTGTTATATATCTGATTTAGAATTTCATTTGACGAGACATTTGTTTCTTCAATGCTATAGGGATCAATATCTGTCAGCTTGTCTATATATCAGACACCCTTTTGCTTTGTATGTTGCCACCTGACCTCTGGTGAAAAGGAAGGAAGACTAACAAAGAGAAATGCAGATGTTGAAGAAATCCTTCGAAGAACAGTATTTAACTCAGGTCATAGAGTTAGCATTCCTAAGGGAATACACGGCCACCAGTAAGTTGGCAAATTTGCACTTCCAGAATCTTTGCTATGTTCCAAAAACTCAGCACCGAACGAAGATTTCGTCTAATCATATCCATTCAGACAAATGATGCAACCCAAGATTTTGGTTTGCATATATCTAGTATTCCACAAAATTTTGGTTTGCATATGTTACATTCGAGCATTATTCTTAATTGCTTATATCCAGTCATTCCAAATTTCAGAAGGATTATATGGTTTGGGGATCTCAACTACCGACTCAACCTACCATTTGAAAGAGCACATGAACTCATCTCGATACAGGACTGGGATAGATTGTTTGATAATGATCAGGTAATTTGATGGCCCTGTATATTCATAACTACATGTAGAATACCGAGCTCACTCTTTTTCTGTGCCAGCTAAAAAGCGAACTGATGGAAGGGCATACATTTAACGGTTGGAAAGAAGGGCTGATCAGCTTTCCCCCGACGTATAAATATGAGTTTAACTCAGAAAAGTATGCAAGCGATGAGCCAAAATCTGCGAGAAGAACTCCTGCATGGTAATGATGTTCGCCTAGTTAAGCTCCTGCCTTTCAATTTGCACAATAAATCTGATAAAGATTCATCGTAGCTCGTGTTTGGACATCTGAAAATATTGCCTACTTGTTTAGGTGTGATCGGATTCTTTCATACGGAGAGGGTATCAGGCTAATTTCTTACAAGACGGCAGAGCTCAATCTTTCTGATCACCGCCCAGTATCCGCAGTATACATAGCAGAGGTTCACAGAAAGTTGCAGAAATCTGTAACATTCACTGATGTGGAGGTGGAGGATCATCTACTATTGGTGAAATAAAGCACTTGTTGAACAATGAACACTGGACTATGGCAGGATATGCAGGTTCTTAGCTCAAGGTGCAGCGGCTGACGAGCAATGCCGGTATTTGGAAGAAGTTGGTAAATGTACAGAAGTAGGGGTGGCAATTTAATGTATACTAGGGATGGGTGTGGGGGAGATTTTTTTTGTCGACAAATTGATACATGTAGATGCATACGACATGGGCATTTCTTCGTCCAGTAAATAAAAATAATAAGTCTAGTCAACTCTTCAGAAGAGAATCAATTGTATTGTGACAAATTTCTGCTAAGACAAGGATGAAATGCAACATGGCATGTTCATAGGTTCTTAAATGAATTTCTGCTAAGACAAGGATGAAACGCAACATGGCATGTTCATATCATAGGTTCTTAAATGGTAACAGAGAAGTGCATTCGGTGGTTTCTCAAATTGTACCCCAATGAAGGGTTTTTGCAACGAGGATGGCAAAAGTTCATTGCCCCCTTAAAGCTATCTGACAGATTGAACTTCCAAAGCTGATGCAAATAACAAATCATTTTGGATGAACAACCAACATAAACATTATTTGAGCTCCCATTGAGAAATGCACACAAGAGGAAGTAAGGAACAACCAGCAAAAGCTTTATTTGAGGGTTATGTTACATTGAATAAAGCAGGCATACAGAATACATTGATATGCTATAATTACATAGAATAAAAAGGCATGTGGAACAACGTTCCGATGCTACTAAAAACTACATCGAATAAAACAGAGGATATGGAATATATTACCAAGGGATCGCAAGATCAGCCTAAAACCACTTGAACTGGAGCAGCCGTGGAAGATACCGCGCCCATAATCTGGTTGAACATGGCGTCCTTCTCCTCCTCAGCCCATGAGTGCTGCTGCGTCGTCACCATCTCCCAGTCCCAGTGCCCCTTGTCCTGAACATGCCCATTCCTGAACATGGCGACACGGCGCAATGCCGTGCATACTCCCATGACAAACTTGACAAGGTAAATCTGTCTGTCCGCTCCCTCGAAACCAGCCATCACAAACTCCGTCAGGCGGTGATGCCGGAGCTTAGTCGGCTGCCAGGATATCTCCTCGTTGGGCTCCTCCATGCAAGAGGCAATGTGGATGTGAAAAGTCTCGAGGGAAGGCGCCATCTCGAGGAGAGCACGGGGCCACGCGACGTCCCACGACGAAGGCACGTCGGCGACGAGCAGCCGCCTTAGGTTAGGTAACAACAACGGCAACGACGGGAAGGTAGAGGGCACGATCCATCTGTCGGGCCCGGTGAACCGGATAATGAGGTCGGTTATGTCCGGAGTGTGTTGGAGAAACGGGTCAAGCTCCAGGTGCCACCGTAGCAACTGGCGAAAGCCTTCCACTTCGATGCCGAGGCGGCGTGCGAAGTTCCATTGCCTGAGGCACGGAACTGAGTCGGCGGCCTCGATGCACACTCTTGTGCCCAGGGTGGCCAGACGCTCCAGGTTGGGAAGATCCCTGAGCCACACCGTTTCGGCCACACAATTGTCGATGACGAGCTCCCTGATCTGCGACTCGGGGGCATCCAAGAGCATGGGCGTGCCCCGGCTGCACTGACAGGAGATGAGGTGCACCACCTGCAGCTGTGGGCATGCGTCTAAGACGGCCTCGTAGTCGGCTGCCGGCGACCCCGCTACGTCTTGCAGGATGAGCCTAGTGAGCGCGCCGTACTCGTGCAGCAGTGGAGGAATCACACAGCCCCCAAGCTTGAGGCTTTGCAGGCGTGACGCGCCGGGGTCCTCGCACAGGCCATGGCTAGGGAGGGCGTGCACGGTTTCCTGCAGGAAGGTCGGCCGGGCGATGAGCTCGAGGTCGTCGACGCCCCAATCAACAATGGCCCGTGAGATCAACCGGTGGATGCAGCCGGTGTTGTCGGTGGTGAAGAACTCGAGCCTGAGCCTGCTCACCCTCCGGCGAGCTCCGGCGGCCAGGAGGCCCTCGACGGAGCTGGTGAAGGCGCGCATGGCGCGGCGCTCGTACCGTGTCATGTTGGGAAGGAACTCGTGGCGCACGAGGCGGGGGCTGTAGGTCCCCTTGCTGTCGATGTCGTGGAAGCGGAGTAGCCGCCGTTGGTAGCGCGGCGGGAGCACGTCGCTGACCCTCAGATCGAGGGCGGCGAGCTCGCGCGGGAGGCCGGCCCAGCGCCTGGAGAGCACCCCGGCGCCGAGCGCCGAGCGCGTGTCGAGGCGGCGCAGGACGAGGAGGAGGAGATCATCGGGGAGGGCACTGATCCGGTCGTCTCCGTTCAGCCGGCGGCGACGCCTCCAGGTCGTCATGAGGGATCTCACTCCGACCGCGCGGCGAGTAGACGCTATGGAGTTAGGGGACGCCGGAATCGAGCAGGAAGTGGTGGCGGCCGGAATCCCTCCCTGGTAGGTTGATTGGAGTAGGCACCGCACCGATGAGAAGAAGCTGGATTTGATTTGGGGAAGAAAACGGACTTCAGAGGCATCGACCCACATTTTGCTAGTTGTAAGTCGCATGAGAACTTAGGAGTTTTCTT
The DNA here is from genome assembly GCA_026929855.1 of Poa annua. Classification (NCBI taxonomy): domain Eukaryota; kingdom Viridiplantae; phylum Streptophyta; class Magnoliopsida; order Poales; family Poaceae; genus Poa; species Poa annua. The sequence continues at coordinate 96,563,822 of CM049431.1, read as the reverse complement.
GTTACGTCCATCATCGTTCGATCATGTGTCAAGATGTATATATTTTTTCTTTTCTTTTTTACGTTTTTTTAATTGCATGCGACTTGTAATTGAGATTTTCTGATTACAACCGGTTTGCAACTGAATTTTTTTCAATTACAAGTTGGTCGAAACGGATTTTTTTCTAAGTTACAAGTGGTTTGTAACTGGATTTTTCGGTTGTAAGCGGGTTGCAACTGAATTTTTTCAAGAGAATTTTCTGAATTTAAACATTTTGGGCAAGAACTCATGTTTACGTCATACTTATGTCAGCCGACTAAGCTCTGTGTGTGCTCTTATATTTTTGTTTGTTGAAAAGGTCAACCTATTTTGTAGTCATTGTTTGCAGAATTCCTGTAAAAACTACGGGGGCTGAAAGGTTTTTAATGAGTCGGCTTACTGACTTAATATATTGCCTTTTAAATTTCAAAAGAAAAAATTCCCCCAATATTCCATATACATTTGTTTTATTTTTGTACCGTTTGGTGAGAAGTATTATATGATTTTTTATTTGGTTTAGTACTTTTCGGAATCATCCTTATTCTTTATAGACTTTCTTAATCCTGGTGTTCGATCAATGATAAAGTGGTATATTTGTAGGAACTAACTAGTTCGTCTTATGGTTATATAACTAATGGTGAAGTGGGGAATCTCTAATAACCCCCCTGGACATTTTGGGGCCACATGTCAGCCGCAACGTAGGGGGGTTTATAATCCACATAATGGCACCAGGGGGTATCGTAAATTATCCCCTCAAGAACGGCCTCACCATGTGGTTCGAATGATAATTGTAATTTTGAATGATATTACACATATATACATTTTACAGAATTTCTTGATTTAATAAAAGGAAATCTATTTTGTAGGTTATTTAAAAGAAATCTTTATCATACTTATGATATTAAAAATATGACTAAAATATCATCAAGGGGACATTCATTCAGTCTCGCTGAAACATACGGTTCCAGCATGTTGCTCCTGCTCAGCAAAGGATCATTACGGCCTATGTAAGATAGTCAAATCTAAAGAGCCTACTTAGATAGACATACAGTAGAAAAAAATCTGAAATCTATGTTTGTAAAATACGTGGCTAAAAGTATATTAGACGTGCATGGCACATGCCCTTTTATACTAGTGTAACAAAAAGCACAAACTATGTCAACAAAAATCCAAAAATGCATGTGTTTGCAACATTTTGGAAGCCGTAGCACGTGATCGAAAAATCTGATAAGATTCATCGTAGCTCGTGTTTGGACATCCGAAAATCTTGCCTACCTGATTAGGTGTGATCGGATTCTTTCATTCGGAGAGGGTATCAGCCTAATTTCTTACAACTTACAAGACGGCAGAGCTCAATCTTTCTGATCACCGCCCAGTGTCCGCAGTATACATGACAGAGGTTCAGAGAAAGCTGCAGAAATCTGTAACATTCACTGATGTGGAGGTGGAGGATCATCTACTATTGGAGAAATAAAGCACTTGTTGAACAAAGAACACTAGACCGTGACAGGATATGCAGGTTCCTAACTCAAGTGCAGCGGCTGACGAGCAATGCCGGTATTTGGAAGAAGTTGGTAAATGTAAGTAGGGGTGGCAATTTGATGTATACTAGGGATGGGTGTGTGGGGGAGATTTTTTTGTCAACAAATTGATACATGTAGATGCATACGACATGGGCATTTCTTCGTCCAGTAAACAGAAATAACAAGTCTAGTCAACTCTTCAGAAGAGAATCTATTGTATTGTGACAAATTTCTGCTAAGACAAGGATGAAAATGCAACATGGCATGTTCATAGGTTCTTAAATGGTAACAGAGAAGTGCATTCGGTGGTTTCTCAAATTGTACCCAAATGAAGCGTTTTTGCAACCGGGATGGCACAAGTTACAATCCTTGGAATCCATCCCTTTGAAGAAATCGTCTTCTTTAAGTACTCTGAGTCAATTAATTCAGAACGAAGGGAGTAGTAAAGAGCTTCGCGCTCGCTTGCGACGGTGTATCAAACATGGATGGGTTTCTTCTTTGGGGGCTGGGCGGTGAGTGACTGAGTGGGAACGCAAGAGCTTGACCAACCTTTGCGCTCGTCCTCCTTCTTAACCCACGTGTTCGAAATATGGCATCGCCGGGTCGTTGTTCGAAATATGCCATCGCCGGGTTGTCTGTTGTGAGATTTGCTCGAGCTCCTCATTTCTGGAAGGTGCTAAATTTACTCGTCAAAGTCGTGTTTGATCCTGTGTGTACATCGTAATGAACTCATGGATGAAGCGAGTTGTAAAGGCCCTACATTTTGAACAAACTAAAATATGTGTTATTTATTTATATTTCTCTCAGAAATATTCAAAAGTACATTTGTAGAGCAAATCGTAATGAGCGTATTGCGGACGAGTATATCATACAATCATACCATCTTTATGAGAAAATAGTATAATATAATTTATTTATTTATCAGTGATTACTATTAGGCATAATAATACCAAGTACACATCATGCAATACATTGCCAATTCATTGTAGTCATATTTGCTCACAAAAATAGGCGTATATAATCATGGCGAATTTCAGTATACTCTAGAATTCCTATAAATATAACTACCGACACAAAAATCATCTATTAGGATATTTATGGGACCATGTGTTTTATATATTTCTCCCATATTTATAAACTATATAGTACATACATTTGTTGGAAATTAGTTCATGAAGAAAACTATACTGCAGTATATAATTAAAATCTAGCACATAATGAAAATGTATTTTTCCAATATATGCATTACGGCTATATATAAATAAATGTCAAATGAATTATTCATTCATACTTATATCATACTAAAAATAAGTTGACATGTTTAATATAAATATTCACTTTGAGTTAAAATGTTTGTTTATATCGGCCCTACCCCATGGTTTAAGATCATGCATATCTACTGGATCCACGGCTACACAACCTTATTCCTATGGAGCCACCCAGCTCCCACGGGCACCATTTCCATGGCGTGTAAATTGCATCACAGGATGCACAAGACCATCGAAGCACACTGCCAGAACACACGAGACCACCAGAGCATACAATATTACCTTTTTGAAACGATTGGATTTGATGTCTTCAAGCAGTTGGATGTTGCGCTCCAGGATCTCGGAAGTTTCGGCATCCACCTCCTTCCCATCGACGATACCCATGTCTTCAAGCTTTTCCTCGAAGTTGGAGCCGAGAACTCTGCACAGTTTTTTTAGTCTTTCCGTGCTTACTGAAAAAGCAAGTAAACTAACTGTTAGAGAGAGGAGCACGAGACACAGAAGCAAGGGAGAGTGTGCGCAGGTTGTGGGAGAAGAGCACCTGGTGACTGCCACGATCGGTCGATAGATGGGTTGCGTGTCCTGCCGTCGAAAGAAGTTGGAACCCTATGGAAGAAGCGAGTGATGGAAGAGGGGATCAGAGAAGGAAGGGATCAGAGAAGGGAGGGATGAAGTGGGATCGATCCGCACCTATGAAGGGTAGGGTTTATGGGACGAGACATGGCAACCGGCATCCAAGTGTATTAGCTGGATGAGGACGCTTGTACAAGACCAAGACTGCCGGGATCTTTCTTAAAACCCAAGTTGATGCCTTAGCTCTTGGGTGGGGAATGCGGCACTTTTTGCATTTAATTAGCAGTAGAGATAATGCTAGTCCACTTCCATTTAATTAGCAGTAGTAAGAGTACTAGTAAAATGAATGTGACACTGTTTTCAGCAAAGTCTTCGTTACTTCCTGTTTGTTCCAGAGGATGACTGGGCATTTGATCTGCTCTATAATGTTGCATTCTTTGTGATGGACAAGCAGTGGCTAGAGAAGAACACATTTTGTTTTTTGTTTTTTGAGATTTAAATGGCTGCTATTACCTCTGTTTTTTAATGTAAGACGTTTTAGTCTTTTTCAATATTCACATATCCAAACTTGTATCTAGATATACTTTAGTGTCCATATTCACTCATTTTTACGTCTATCTAGCCAACATATACAATAGCTAAAACATCTTATATAGAAAAATGAAGGGAGTATTTACTAAACATCCCCATCATCAGATGGAACCAGGTTCGCGGCATACACAAGAGGTACACCAAGCCAAATATTACAGAGCTTATTATCACAGCCATCTTTAGCTAGTTGATGTGCAAACTCATTTGCACTTCTCCTCACATGACGAACCTCATGTTCATCAAAAGTCATCAGTATTTCCTTGATATCTTGTACCAAAGGACCATGCACTGACGGACTGACCTGTCACCTGTCCAGCCCCTCTACGCAGTTTTGCTCCAGCACTCAAACAATCAGTCTCCAGGACCAGCTTCTCTACTCCCCACTCTTTGGCTAATTTTCACAGCTTGTAAACATGCCAACAGCTCAGCTCTCTCAGCATCCGGTCCTGCTCACCAAACACTTCTTACATGGACTTAAATGTCCATCTCATGTTTTTTGATCTACAAAAAAATGGTCAGCTTGCACGTTCTTTTCTCCGTTCCAACCTATATATAGTTGAATCATTTCAGAAAAAAGTGCTCGGTATGTCTGCAAACATAACATGGACGCAACAACTAAAAAAATCCAGCAAATGAAATATGCAGGTTGCCATAAAGCTCAAACGATATTGGATCTAAGCTACGGCACCCTTGCCCTTCTTTTTTTTAGAGAAAGCGCAAAGGATTCTTTGCGCTTTATTTCATTGGAAAATAGAGTTTGTGTTACAACCTCCTAAGAGGGTTACAGGTGAGTCAAAAATACAAAAATACAATCAGTGAACGTCCCAAGTGGACGGCAGAACTACACGCAGTCCTTTTGCCCCTGCTCTAGCCCAGATTCTGGCCTCATCCTTGATCTTCTCGATGAGGTTGTGTATGGAGGGTTGGGCTCCTTCAAACACGCAGTCATTGCGGTGTTTCCACACCATCCATGGCGTAAGCAGGGTGATCGAACCTAGTCCTCTGCGTAGGAGCTTCCTCTTCTAGAGCTTCCTCGCATAGAACTCTAGCTCCTTGTCCTCCAGGATGTAGCCACCATCAGCTCTGCCACACTGCCAGGGCAGGACGAAATGCAGGCCAGCAGCCTTCCACTGCTGAACTACTCTTCAATGTGGAGTCCAGCGTATGACCCTCTTGGCAATTCTCCAGCTTCCGCCGCTGGACATTGTTCCTCTTCTTTGTTACCTTTGTGGCAACTGTAGCAACCTCGCCCTCTTGTCCCTGAACAGCATCCTTCTTGGCAGCAGCACGTGTTTTCTTCTTCCGGCCGATATTCACTCCGTAATGAGTCAGATGCCATCCCTTGAAGGGGGCAGCATCAACTTGCACAATGGCGTCCTTCACCCGGGTCTGAGTACTTACAAGCCCATAGTATGATGCATTGTAAACCACATCCAAGAGACGGGTCTTGCAGGTCACAGCCTCACTTCCCCACGAGAAGTGACTAGTGTCCAGGCGCAGAGCCCTCCACATGACATTACCTCCACGAACATGGACCCTCCTTACTGTCTTGTTGCTTGACAGCTTAGTTTTAGCCGGCTCGCGGCCAAGCTCATACTATATTCCCCCATATCGGTGATGCCTTGCTGCTGTAATGCTGAATTTGTTCTGGACTGTCCGCAATTCATCTGTATCTTGCCAAAATGAATGAATATTGCTAGCACCTGATGGGAAGGTTGATTGATTGAATTGCAGATTGATAAATTATTGGGAGCCAATCTGTCCATGAACAGCAAGTTACTTCCTGATCAGCACTGAGCTGCAGGGAAACCCTCACATCTCGTATCTCTGCAGTGGTCATCTGTCGTCGCAGCCACCAACGGTGCTCGACCCGGGGATCTTGGACAACTGTGCACCCTTCATCACCTTCCTCAGCCTGTCCACGTCCTGCCACCTCTTAGCATCTGCATATATGTTGGACAGCACCACATAGACTCCATGGTTGCTGGGGTCCAGTTTCAGCATCTCTTGAACAGCCCGTTCAGCGACATCAAGGTCGCCATGATTCTTGCAGGCGGTAAGCAGAGCCCCCCAGATCGCAGTATCCGCCTTGCATGTCATCCCACGTATCATCTCCTCAGCCTCTGATAGGAGTCCACTCCGGCCGAGCAGGTCGACCATGCAGCCGTAGTGCTGGATGCTTGCAGTCACACCAAAGCCCTCCATAGACGCGAAGACTCTGCGGGCCTCGTCGAGCCGCCCTGTACCGCAGAGCGCTGAGAGAACCCCAACAAGTGTGGTCGCGTTCGGCGGCACGCCCTCCCGTTGCATCTGCTGGAACATCGCCAACGCATCCTCGCCATGCCCATAATGCGCCAAGCCCGAGATCAGGGCGTTCCATGTCGCCGCGTGCCGCTGTGGCATCCCCTTGAACACCGCCACCGCCTCGTCGATCACCCCGTTCTTCGCATACATGTCGACCAACGCCGTGCCAAGGATCACCCCCACGGGCGCCGCCATGCCCTTCCTCTCCATGATATCATGCACACGCCGCCCCATCACGAGCCCGCCCGACTCGGACCGCGCGCACGCCGACAGCACCGACGCCAGCACCACGGGGCCGGGCTCAAACTTCTCATCGAGCATGTCGTCGAACGCTCTGATCGCGTCCTGGTACCGCGCATTCTGCGCGTACCCAGAGACCATCGTGGTGTACACCACCGTGCTACGCTCCGGCAATCCATCGAACACCTTCCGCGCGGCACTTACGCGGCCTGCCACAGAGTAGGCCCGGACGAGGCCGTTGGCAACGTAGGTGTCGCGATCGACACCGTGTTTCACGACGAGCGCGTGGATCTGCCTGGACACGGGGAGGGGGAGGCGGGCGGAGGCCTTGAGGAGGAACGGGAAGGTGTGCCTGCCGGGGGAGTAGGAGGAGGCACTACCGGAACGGCGGAGGTGGGAGAAGAAGGCCAATGCGGAGGCGGGTTCGGCGGAGGAGGCGAGGGCGCGGAGGGAGGTGTTGAGCATGAACGAGTTTGGGGCGTAGGGGAGGGAGGAGAGGAAGCGGAGCACGGTGGCGGGAGGGGAGAGCGCGGCGTAGGCGTCGAGGAGGCGGGAGGCCGCGAAGGCGTCGGATGCGAGACGGCCCGAGACGAGCATGGCCGCGTGGAGGAGGGTGAGGCCGCGGAGGGTGGAGCAGCGGTCGGCGAGGAGGGTGAGGTTGAGGTGGCCGCGGCCGCCGGCGGCGGCGGCGCGGAGAGGTGGCGCGGGCATTTGCGCGTGTTTGAACCGTGGAAGTTGCCATCTACGCTATCATGGGCCATCTCATGGGCCCAGGATGGTCCACGTGAGAGGTGAGAGGCCTACAACTACAAGTTCTTTTTTTTGAAACAGGCCTACAACTACAAGTTCCAGCAAACATCGCCACCATTGTCTCAAAAAAAAAACTGAAGCAAACATCACCACCGAAATCAGACCACATAGCCAACAGCAGCTTCCAGGATATTAACTCGGCAAATTCTCAAAAAAAAGAAAAAGAGAACAACTCAGCAGAAGATCTAATCTAATCAGCTGGTGTTCAAAGCAAGGTTATGCTATGTTCCTGGCATGTTCCTTCTATATATACCCCTGTTTTATTCGACACAAGTATTTACAGTCTGTCACTCGGCCAATTTCCGCACAGCCCACAACCTATACAACTCCAAACACAGCACACCATCTAAAAAAAAGAGAAAAAACAAAACACACTAGCAACCGAAGCACAAGTGATCATCTCATCTCACAGCAAGTGCCTTCAGATTATGAGGACAACTGAACAACTAAAAACCAGCACACCCCACCGTCCTAGGCACAGTCGTCGTCGTCGACACCTGATCATCATCGCCAGGGCCCAGGGGTTCATTTCATTCATCCATCGACATGGCAGGTTAGGATCGCGGGTTTCTTCAGCCAGTACTGCGAGAACCGCTGCCGCGCGTACTCCATGTAGTCGAAGTCGATGTCGTTGACGTGTTCCTGCACACAGGACGCAAGTTCAGTCAGACAGGATCGAAATGGTGTCCCTGCTCACCATTTAGAATAGAATCTGTGACAGAAGTTCGTGCAGAAGAACCCACCGATATTATTCCCCAGAGGGCCCAGAGGAGATGGCTGGCTAGCGTGTACTTCTCGACGCTGTTCACTAGACCGTCGACCTTTCCTGCGTCAGGCTCCTCGCCATCTGCAGGTGGAAGAATCAGGCACACGGATACAATCGTGAGAAAGAGATAGCTGTAGTCTGTAGAAACATTCAGCTTATGTGTAGCAAGAGGTTAATCACAAGCTTTCTGCTTTACCTGAAGAGCCCAGGTAGGTCTGCACAAACCTCTTCCGTTCATCGACATCTGTTGCAGTAGCAGCAGTAAGCAACAGTGAAGATTGATCAAGATATCTATTAGCGTAAATTAACATGGCGCAAATCAGTAGCTTTAGCGAATGACAGAGCCATGCAGTACCTGGATATTTTGTGTAATCCAGTACATGAGGCTCTTCTGAATGGTAGTCAGCAGCCATCTCGCAGAAATGGTTTGCAATATCATAGGCAACTGGATTAAAGCTTGAATACTCATAGTCCTGTAAGATGGACAAAGATAAACAGTAAGATGGGTAGTTGTATTTTCCATCTACCAATGACTCAAACATAGGCCATGTAGCAATAAATTACAATGATGGTCAGTGTTTTGGTCTCTTCATCAATCATGATATTGCCATACTGGAGATCATTGTGGCAAAATCCTATGCACTGCTCTTCCCCTGAAAGTTCACTCTCCAACGCAGTGATCTCCTTCTCCAAGCAATCCAAACGGAACTCTTTTGCTTCGTCAGATGGGCACACACTCTTGGCAGTTTTGAGCCAGTTTCTATGAAAGATGAAGATGTGCATTGCCCAGTTAGAACTTAACTTTGATGATATGTTTAGTTCTAGGAACTGGGTAATACAAAGGTAACTAGGTAAGTTAAAAACAAATGTAACGGAAGATTTAGTAGTACCTCAATCTATCCCATAGGAGGGAGGATTTTGGACCTGGCATGTCAAGGTTGTGAAATTCTCTCAGTTTAGAGGCTATAATAGCTGAAGTCTCTGGATCACGCAGGTCAACAGCTGAAAGTGTCTGACAGGAATAATTATATCAGTTTTTTTTGGTATATTGCTTTATTCTGCTAACATATCTCCAGTCACAGAAAATCTTGTGTCTTAATGCAATATCAGCATGTCTATGTTTAATTCTTTTTTAACAGGAACATGGAACATGATGCCTTAGAAAAATGCTACAAAGAAATGGAGAATAAAGAGTAATATTCCCACCCTATGAATAGTCTAAACCAATAAACTTAGACAATACCCATAGGCCCTATCTACTTTGTTCTGAAGATAATTCCCCTACATGTCATGTCTTGTATCCTACTTAGTCAAAGCCAACAGCATTATTCTCCTTCAACAAAAGACATTTTGACTTGGCCGTGTTAAGTGGTTCAGGAATCAGGCATTCAGCCACGTCGTGAGCAAGCTAAATGCATCAAAATAAATCTCTACTGTTTTCAGCCTGTCCTTCATACATGGAAATATCAGAAAAATCCATGTGTTGATTCATAAAACAATTATATCTTGCAGGTATTAGATATCTTCAAGTTGCAGAAAGTCAAATAATGACAACAGCATGGGAAGTTGGGAACAGGATGGCACAATGTCAACAATAACAACAACATGTTAGCCTGATGGGTTAGAGCGAAGTATCTTAAGCTATCGAAAAAGAAACTAAAAGTACAGCATACGTGTACATAACATGTACATTTAGTCAACAAAAGAACATAAATTATGGTAACTTGTAGCATTGAATAAGGCATTCACTGAAGACTTGAATGAACATATCGGATAAGATTCTAAACTAAGGGTCAAACGTTGAAATTTCAGACAATGAAATCTACGCCACCGGTGGAAGAAGATTTCAAAGAAAGACAAATGCACGTCACTACATCGATAAACATACATATTTTCTCTCTGCTCTAAAGTCTATACTAAGAAGTCGGTCACCAGTGACAACAACAATTCAGCTCTGGTATATTGGCAGAACAAAATTACGGATCCCAATTCCTCAAAGCCACCCATCAAAATGCAATCATCAAAATTCCTAAAAGAAGATGAGATTCCTTCCAAACAGAAAGGATTCCGAGAAGGTTTGACCTGGGACAGAACGTCGTAGGGCGTGGGAAACAAGACCGATGTGCTAGCTAGAAGAAGACAATCTGAGGGTCGAACAAGACAAGACAGAAGAGAACGAAAAAGGAACGGAACGCACCCTGGCGTGGATGAACTCCTCGACGCGGCCGGTGGGGAAGCGGCCGAGGAGGCGCGGCCCCTGGCCGTGGCGCGACATGCACTCGAAGGTGCGCACCTCGTCCTCCCTGTCGAAGAAGAGCTCCACGCCCTCCCCGTACACCCGCATCAGAACCTTCCTGTACTCCTCCTCGCCGTCGCCGCCCCTCGTGAGCCAGCGCACCTGGTACACCTCGTTGGTCATGGCGCCCTTGAGCGGCACCACCTCCAGCGCCCGGCAGTCGGCCACGTCCGCCCACTCCGCCGCCAGCTCGTGCAGCAGCATCTGCGCCTCCTTCGGGAGGCTCTGCTCCGCCGCCGCCACGACCGCCGCCTCCCCGGGATTCTGGCCCGCGATCGCAACCATATCCCTCGACCACAGGGAATCTACTTCGTCCAGGAATGGCGAGGAGAGGGATCTTGGAGAGCGGGCCGTACTTGGCGCGTCTGGTTCTTGGTTTCCACGGGGATCCACGAAGGGGGGCCTCCGTGTATAAATAGACGGTTTGTTTTGCTCGCGGCTATTTTGCAGATTCACCCTCCTAAGTTATCACTGCTGTGTAGAAGCCCTCCCCTCTCTGTCCAGAACCAGAAGTGATCAAGTGAACAACCACTGGTCAAACGAAGATATTGTTTTTCTTATATTCTATAATAAGGAGAAAGCAACGTGAGATGATGGAATCTTATTCGCAAAAAAATGCACATGCATGGACAAACTTGCATCCATGGGAGTCTCATACCAAAATAAAATCGGGAGGACGTCGCCATCGTTGCGACCTCACCATCACCCCGCCCTTTTAACAACCGGTCAAGACCGGTTGAATATGAACTATGACATGTACCCAAGAACGTGACTATCGACCCGACATACCAAGATGGACAACTTATGATTGTTTTGCGAGATTTGAATTTTTGGAGAGACGATAACAATTAACCTAGACCAAAGATAGTACCAACTGCCTACACTAATCAAACATTTCGGAAAATCGGTTAAGACGAAGAAGAACATTTAAGAGGTCTAACACGCATTACATCATGTGGATGTACAGCCTAGCTAAGATTCTCCATTGACAAATCCCCAACTAATGATTCATGTCCCTGTCTTCCAACTGTGCCATGATCCGACTACTTAATTAGCATCCATCCAAATCAAGCTACACTACACCCTCTAATTTTCTCATAACCAAAGGGTATCCATACAAAAGCGCACGTCCTAGCTGTCTACAGGTGCCACTTGGTGGCTACAGCTCTTGCCTTCCACATGGTTACCAGAAGTGCCACCTAGGCAGGGGATCGCATGTGGGCCCTCGTGAGATTTTGGTGGCCTTGCTGTCTTCTGTGTAGGCCCATGAGTACAATAGCAGTTTGACTCCCGGTTGGTCAAAATTAATACAGTACGAAAAACATGTAATTAGAAAGAACTGGAACTGAAGAGACCATAAGACGAACAATATCGCTCCTCCTACAGCAGTGACTGGAACCACACACAAGATTAAAATGCACATTGGTCCGTCGCCATCAGTATGGGTGAAAATATACGAGTGTCCTTCACGTAGTTGGCGCAGCCAAACAAGATCAAATGTGCAAAAGGAGGATAGCTAAAACTGAGCAAACTACTCATTGGTAGACGACCGACTATTGGCCAGTGAACAGGAATGTAGCAGCAGTAAATTCCGTATCTAGTAAGAAAGGAAAAGCCACATGCTAAGCAGTCAGCCTGGCAATTGATGTAGTAGGAAAATTCAGAATGTTACACCTTTTGCCTTGCAAGATTGTCTAAATGAAAATAAAGGATCTAGCTTCCCCTGTCTCATGTCTCATTTCGTACCTTCCTCGCCCATGCAAACCGCACACGCCGTCACGCCATCTCGGTTAGTAACCTTTGCCTCCAATCACCCACCAGCTTGTCTTGAATCTTGTACTCATAAGAAGAAAAATCTGCTCCCCCAATCCTATGCTCTTTCCTGTCATATGTACAGCTTCGACAACCTGAAGTACCAGTGCTCACTGCCCTCCCTCGTCTATATGAGAATGAACACAGCAACTGAAAGAACCAAGGAATTAGCCAAAAATATCAGTGGCACCACTCTTTCTGAAGCACTCAGAATCTGAACTGGAAACACACATCCTCCCTGAGATGCATTTGTTGTTACGATCTTCGCAAGGCCTCCAAAAGAACATGCCCTGATATCCTGATCCATTGTTTGGAAGTAGATGTTGAATGCATAGGAGATGTTACCATCATGACTGAGACCATTGCATGATGACCCATACCCCAGTGGTGTGCAATCTGCATTTGAGCATGCATAGTTTACGGAGGCTGGAAGTTCTCTGTATTTCTCCTTCTCATCCTTGTTGAACACGCACCACTGTGATGGTAAGTACTGCACTCCTTCAACTCCAAGCAGATAGCTGTTTTTGCCATTTCCACTGAGATCCATAGGAAACTTTGGTTTTCCATCATACGTGAATAGTCCCCAGTGGCGTTCAAAGCGCCCAGGCAGCACACTCTTCTGGTTCTCATCGATCAGTGCAAATAGGTAGGCGTCCATGCGACCAGGTCTTAGAGGCGTCCCAACATTTTTTGCTATCTTCTTCAGAAAACCATCATAGAACTTCTGCGCATACTTGACATTAGCGCGCTTGTCGCCGTCGGTTGGCCAGCCAATCTCACCAACAATAATTCTCATGTCAGGCACACCAGCTTTCCTCAGTGACCAAACAAGAGTGTCGAAGTTTGCATCAAATACATTTGTGTATACCATTCCCTTGTCATAAACTGGCTTGGTACCACCATCAAAAAAGGAGAAATTCAGTGGGAAGTTGGCATTCTGGTATAGGCTGAGATACGGATAAATGTTGACAACGAAGGGTGCATCGATCCTATGGAGGAAACTGACGATGGAAACCATCAGGGCGTTGATATCTGTGCGAAAACTCCCAGCAGATGGCACTGGATTGTTCTCGGGAGAGTTATAGACATCAGCGTTCAAGGGAACAACTACCTTGACCTGTAAACCTGCCTCATCTAGAGCCCTTTGGACGTTCTTCAACGCGGGAAAGGTGATGTTGATGAAACTGCCATTGTAACTCTTCAGAAATGGTTCATTTCCCACAGCCACATATCTGAAAAAATAACCATCGGGTACCAATGAATATCACAGAAAAGGGTCACAATAGGACTACATTACAAAGTTGGAAATATAGCAGCTAGTCACAATGCATATGTCCAGAGAAATAATAGCAGTTAGTCACAACAGGACTACTATACAAAGTTGAAAACAATAACAGCACTATAGTATTTGACGCTATAAAGTAAAAACTAACAGCCCTATAATGTGAAGTCCAGAGATACTGCAGTAACAAAATACCAGATCAGTAACTGTTCATCCACGCCCTCATTAACTTTTTTTGCAAATTGCTGCACCACAAAATACTCACGGAAAGGTTAAAACACAAAACTCACAGATGTAGAATTGAAATGTTTTATCTGAATTATATAAAACTACATTTATATCCGGTACTACTACAAAATACTCACAGCTGTAGAATTGAAGTGTTTCATCTCACCTACAAACAATGTTTTTGAAGCTTCTTGCTCATAGCATGCTTAGTGTATGATCTATATCTATATGCACTATCTAACAAGATAAAGGAGTAGTTAAGTTAATCGCAGCGAGGAACACACGATGGACTTGCCATAGTCTAAACAACAAGAGCGATCTCAAAGAAGTGTGAACAGCATGACCATCACATCAGTCCCGCACGAAACTAACATCAGAAGCACCTCTCACTTTAACATCCAATGGAGCACTTTGCGATCCCTACTACACGCTAGTTCCATGTCCAAGTGCGGCATTCCGTCGAACACTCTCTATGCGCCGGAACGAGCCACGTCCCGATCGGGCCGCGCCACCTCCAAAAAAAACAGAAGCATTTCGGACGCGCTCAGAGGGACACCGTGTCTCGCCGCGCAAGCCCGCCGAACAGAATTCGCAAGCAGAGAAAACCACCACCATTATGCGCCGCAATCCTTGGAGCAAGCAGATCAGAGTGGCAGACCACGAGTAAACATGCATGGTACGAGAGGAAGGGGAACGGCGGCGAGCGTGCGTGCGTAAGTAGTAAGTACCTGACGTCGACGCCTGCTTGGATGTTGCGGGTGACGTTGTCGCGGACCCATTCGCGCGCGCGGCGCGGGTCGCGGGCGACGGAGGCGAGGTGGTCGTTGGGGACGGCGAGCATGGCCTGGACGCCGGAGCCGGCGAGCGCGGAGACCGTCCAGGGGTCGGCGTCGAACAGCTTGACCCGGTCGACGCCGTTGGCCGCCAGCATGCGGACCACCGCCGCCGGGTGCATCGGGTGCGACATCATCGTGCCCCAGTTCACCCCCACGCCGGGCGCCGCCGCGCAGGGGCGCCGGAGCACGGCCACGGCGGCGACGGCGAGGACGAACGCCGCGACCATGGCGCCGGCGGCGGCCATGGGACGGGGGGTTGGGATTTGCGGGCCGGATGCCTGCGGCGGCTGGGATGGGGTTTGTGGCGGTGGTGGAGCGGAGGCGGCAGGAGTGTTGGGGTTTTACGGAGGCGAGGAGGAAGAGGAAGTGAGGAACAGCTGTAGATTTTCTTCCGAAGGAAAGGGGAAACGAAAGAAGAGGGTTTCAAGGAAGCTGTCTCGCTGGCAGGTGGGTCCGAGCCAAAGCAGCCACGTGTCGGCGTAGGGGACTTCCCTCCATGTGGGATGGCGGAATGTGCAAATGTCGCTTTTCCGCATCTCATCAGGCTACTTTTGAGGGAGCTATTTTTGACAATTTGATTCGACACGGGTCATATTTGTAAAAAAAGTCGAACCCCTCCCCACCGTCTCACAGTTCTGGAGCAATGGCAAGAGATAGAGAAGGCATTCGATTCATTTTTTTGTGGTTAATATTTCATCATGTGTGAGAGAATGAAGGTACAAACGGTTGAGGGGAGTTTGAGACGGGGAATGAGAGTTTAAGAGATGTGGGAGATTTATTCCGTTGATTGGTTTGTGGGTATGGGAGTTCAGAAGGGAAGGGGAAGGGGAATTAAGAAGGTGAACTCGCTTAAATCTATTCCCTGGGGTGAGCAGGTAATTCGCATGGGATAGGGAATTGGAGAAAAAACAAATGCATCGGCGTGCTCTCTTCTCCATTGCAACAAGGGTAGCGTTGAAGCGCCGTACGGTTCCGTCCATTGCATGAATGTCGTGAACTAGCCAAACCGATCAATCTAATTCGGTTGCCCTATGTAGCTAGCTTTGATAATACTGTATGAGAAATCGATCAAGGAGAGCACCTGCCCAGAAATAAGGTCAATCAAATCGGAGGGAAATCTAGTTAGCCTTCTACGCCTCTTCCGAATGCACTCCACAACAAGTCAGGGACTTGCCGGTGACGGAGACGACGTAGGCACGCAACACATCTGCGCGGACACCGGACAAGGAGACGCCATAGAGGTGGTTTCTGGAAATTAAATCCACGGGTAATTCCCACGCCATACCAAATATGGGAGTGGGACTAAACGTCAAATCCCCCACACCAATCCTTCAACAAACTCCCCATGTCAAACTCCCACTCCCCTTCCCAAAAGTTACCAAACTTTGGATGGGAGGGATAGATGGGAATGAGGAGGGTCTGGATTGGGAGGTTGATATGGACAAACAAGGGACCACGAGTTCCCGGTGACTCGGGGCACCGAACGGAAAATGGGAGGTACCTACAGGTTTCTAAGAACAAGGCCTAAAGCCACTACATTGTTCACGCATAAAAAGTCAACACTTAGTAACACAAAAGTTTTTTAAAACCTAATGCACACAAGGTGTTCGACAACATGTAGAGGTCTTTCTCAACCCAGAAAAATTCCAGATAATTATCACAAGGTATAATGTGTGTAGGGAGGGTGTCTAAGGAGTTTGAACTCATTTGGTAGGGGGGTGGAAAAGTTTTTTTTGCAAATGTGCGCTAAGTCGACGTACCGGTATCGATTTTTCAGTTACTAAGGAAGTAGGCCAAAACTTGTTCAACTGGTTTTGTGTTCAACAGAAGAAGTGTAGGGAATGCAAAAGTATGCATCCCACTAATTTATGAGAATTCTCCGAGACTACTAAGTTTACTAAATAAAATTGGGATGGAAGCCAACTCCGAAATTTGAAATATTGTATTTGAGTATGAAATATTTTTGTGTGGGTGGCCAAGATAAGGGTAGAGGAATCGTCCGGTAACTTCACCAACTACGGAAATAGGGTTTTCTTTCGTAACATCGACTGAATTTTAGTCTATACTATATCTTAATCGCTAAAAGCTATTGGGGTGTGGAGAACAATATACATTCCTAGATTAGCTACAACTTAGTCAACAATCTATTGGAATACTTGGCTAAACACAGGAGCTGGCATTTGCATGTGTTGTTGGTTGACGACATCCTAAACTCAGGCTTACAATAGCTTCACGTTCACTATATTGCAATAGTTAGCCTCGCGGTTGTTCGGCAGCAGTCAAAATCACAGTTATGGCGTGTTCTGCCCTTCCAATCTACCATGCCCTCTGAAGGGAATATGCCCTAGAGGCACTTAATAAACATAGTTTATTGGCAATATCCCAATCGTTCATTATATGTTTTACACCATGATATAACTGTATTAAGCGAAAACATTAATACATGTGTGGTAGATAAACAACCAGGTCCCTAGTAGCCTCTACTAAGACTAGTTTCGTTGCGTGATTGATGATCGAGGTTTTCCGATCATAGGGCATGACGCCGGTCGGCAATGGAAGTCATATCGTTAGGTGTAACGATGTGATGGACATACCCAGTATTTATAGGACATAGTCGTTACGCCTTAAAACCGTGAGATCAACTCTTATTGTTATCCCTGAAAGATACTTTGATCGCACCAAACGTCATATCTTGTATAGTGTGACAATAACGGTGATACTTTTGGGTATCGGAAGGGGGTAGTTGAGACGAGGGGTCAACAGCGGGATTTGTCAGTCCGCATAGCCGGATAGATACTCTAGGGCCCACTCGGTGAGATTATGTCAAATGAGTTTGCAAACATGTGACTAGGTGGGTGCACCACCAAGAAAGTTCTACGTTATGAGGCAGGTCGTGATGATCGGGTGTCAGACATATCTTAGTTCGCATACGGTGGGTGTAAGTCATGTTGCACAAGCGTCAGCGTGGAGGTTTTTGGTGGCGAGCCTAGCATATTCAGAAATATGGCCTCGGAACAGGGAGACCGAAAGGTCGAGCACGAGTCACAAAATTGGTGTGGCGGACTTTTGTCTACTCTTGAAGTTGTGCCGCCGGCTCTGATGATGAGGGGTGGTGCAATGGATGGGGGTCGTGTAATCGCTTAAACGAGCAGGAGAGATGCTCGTTTGAGTGAGAGTTCGGATAGTTATTTTCTAAAATACTAGAACTCAGAATATAATGAACATAGTCTATTTTTCAAACCTTTGTAGATATTAAACCATTGTGATAGCATCTTTTCAAATTAGGCGCATTCCTGCGATTGAGAAACTTAAAAGGTTGGGTCCAAACTTCATAGTTTTATACTTTAGCTTGAGGATACTCCTTGTTTAAACCGTTAGCTTTTTGTGATACAATACCCGCTAGGAGATAAACCCGGAGATTCCGCTAGCAAAAGATAATTTGGATTATCGGATTTTGAGCGAATGATATCATCATAGTCCAGTGTATGCTATGATCTCTGCCATAGAGAACCAACGGTGGGTACGAGTTATTGGATCGCGGACATATGATATGATCGCTAAAACTCGGGGTACCCCTAAAGTTGGGTTGATGAAGTTTATCAGTACGTTGACTGATTGTCTTCTCGACCAAGATGGAAGAGAATACACACATTGAGGGAGCACGTGGCGGTCATACTTAATGACATATGTTCATGATTAATGAACATTGAGACGACTCGCTCAGCTCAATCACTGGATGACAGACATCGTTGCCAAGTGCAAATCCTCTGTCATAGACTATGTCATGCAAGGAGAATCGTTCACCTTCATGGTTCTTGATTACGGTGGAAGTATCAAGAAGATGAAACAGATCGCCGGAAGTCATCTATGATGATGGTGTATATATGATATACATGTTATGAATGTTTTAGCTAAGAAAGTGCTCGTAGTAGTGACTAAGTCTTGAACTAGTCATGTTTTGTGAAAAACCAGGTTTACTGCTTGAGTAGCTTGAAAAGATGAGGCGACATTGCGTGTTGATAACGCCAGTCAAGTTGTTGTGACGGCCATAGACACTCTCGCTCTAGATCTACCATTTGAATAAATTCTTTATGATCGGGTGTTGGTATGATCGTTACGAGTGTGTCTCCTCTAGCGAGACACTTGTTCATACATGATAGTGACAAATTGGTGTCCTATATTTATGAAGTAATGATCATATGCCGGTTTGAATTTAGATGGTAGAAGCTCCCACATTCATAATATTAATGCCAAAGAATACAAACTTAATAAAGACACCACATATGTGTGGCACTACCGTTTAATCATGTCAATGTTATATGCATTAGCTCCACACTGGATGGACCTACAAGTCCTAAAATTTGATCTTTTGACACTTGCAAAATAACTGTGACACCGTTTTCGGAAAACGGGCATATAACTTATTGATAGTCATACATGGAGATGTATGTGGTTCAATGAAGTAATTGACGGGTAGTGGAGACCTTTATTTCGTGAACTTCACTGAACGTTTTGAGTATAGCTTGTTGAGAATCATGCATATGGGTGTATGTGGATCGATGAAGTACTTTAACGTGTAGTGGAAGTCTTTATTTTATAGACTTTATGAATATTCCAAGTAGATATATGGATATCCACTCCGGGGAATGTTAGTCTGAATTTTTGATTCGATCAAACGAAGTTCATAATGAAGTAGGAAATAAACTTAACAAGAAAATCAAATTCCCGCGATGCATATCGAGGAATGAAGATTTGAGTTATAATGTTGGCACATCATTGAAAGACTTGTGAGAAGAGTTCCACAAATTACGTCGCATGGAACACCATAGTGTTATGGTGCGTTAGGGCGTCGTAATCGCACCCTATCGGATAGTGTGTGGTAAATAAATCGCTTACCGAATTATTGTGATCATTAGAGTCATATGGTAGAAACGTAAACACTCACGTTAGCAAATAGGTAAACCATTTGAATCCATGGAGACAATACCTTATGAGTAATGTTGTGGCTTTTAGCCTGGATTGTCGTTTCAGCAATTTAGTGTTTCGATGTAATCGAACCTAAAATGGATTAATCTTTGTAGTATACCCTACCTAAAGAGTTAGTTGGGTACATGTCTCACGACACAGGCAAAATCTTTGCCGGGATATACCTTGCGAAAGAAATAGTTTCTTGTCCGAGGGTATAAGTGAGAAAGAAAGTACAGCAAGACGAAGTTGGTGAACTTCCTCTCCAGACATTAGAGTGGCGCAATCGAAAGTGTTTTCGCTGTCAGGCTCCACAGCTTGAAAAGGTTGATGATTCAAAATCATGATGTTCTGAGCTCATACTAAGAGCGTAGGCATACGAGGTTGTGTTCCACACTGTGTGTTACGACAATCTTGCTATGAAGGTCATATTAATGGAATATGATAGACCTACGAACTACGAAGAAGAGATGGTGAACCTAAGTCCGAGAAATGGCTGTGAGTCATTTATGATCCGAAATAAAATCCATATACAGTTACCAGGTAATAACTTGGGAGATCTTCTTGATGGCATCTAGGATGTTGATAGTATATGGAGTTTTATGAGAGAGTAGATATTGAGCAGATTCAATTTGTCGTGGTTCTTAATAGTGTAATTAAGAATGGTTTGTAATCCTGAGGATGCTAAACATGTGTGCAAACTTCGGTTGTCCATTCATGGGCAGAAGCAAGCATATCGGAGCTGGAATCTTCACTTTGATAATGTGATCAAAGGATTTTGGAGTTGTCCAAAATAGTTGAAGAAACCTACATTTGCAAAGAAGTGAGTGGGAGCAAAGTAGCTTTCATTGATCTTGTATGCGGAAGGCATATTTGAGTGGAGCTAAGTAGCTTTTCCTTGATCTTATATGCGGAAGGCATATTTGAGTGGGAGCTAGGTGTCATTCGTGATTTGGTATGTAACAACATATTGAATGACACAGATCCTCTAGTAGAGTGTAAAGGATTATTTAAGTGATTAAATTTTCTATGAGATGAAGTTAGGAGTATTAGGCATCCGATTTATAATTGTATAGATCAGAAGGGGCTTAATAACATTAAGTGGGAGTATTTCCTAAGTCAGGATTCTGAAGTGTTTCAGAAAAGGACAAGCGAAGAAAGAGATTCTTGCTTGTATGACTAGGTAAAAGATTAAGTTAATCTTGGATTTTTCAGTGATAGAAAATGATGTTCGACATTCTCTATGTATCACACATAGAGTCTATCATATTGGAAGCTCGACTTAGTGTGACCCGAGTTCTTGGTTAAAGAACAGGTTCTAGAGTGATCCTTGTGTGGATCAATGAACAAACGTTAAGTTTATTCTTCAGTGTCTATGAGAACTGAAGATAGGTTTTCTAGTAACGGGTAAGAGTGGAATGGCAACTTGCCGTAAAGCGGTTACGATGATGCAAGTTATTACACTGACCCATACGACTAGAAATCTCATATAGGAGATGTCCTTTATTTTGAAGATAGACATGGTTAGATTGCGAAGTCGCATATGAATGCACTGTCGCATAATCTACATAGGTATATAAATATATCGCGACTTTAGAAGTATCAAGTGTGATTGGACTAAGCAGTTTTTCGAGCGTAGGTGGTCCCTTAATAGATCTTTCAGACTTTTATGGCACATGCTACGCGAATGCTCGAGTCTCACTCCATCCACTGGGATATATTTCACCGTCATCGTAAGATACGGGATGATGTCAAACTAGGTGACATAGAAGTGTTGCAAAGCACATATAGGTCTCAATGTGTGAGATCTGTTGACTGTATTCCTCTTCCACGAGGCGAGCAAGCACCAAGATGCTATGGGTGTTGAGCTTTTACCAGATTGTAAACTAGATTAAGTGTTACTCTAGTGCAAGTGGGAGACTGAAGGGAATATGCCCTAGAGGCACTTAATAAACATAGTTTATTGGCAATATCCCAATCGTTCATTATATGTTTTACACCATGCTATAACTGTATTAAGCGAAAACATTAATACAGGTGTGGTAGATAAACAACCAGGTCACTAGTAGCCTCTACTAAGACTAATTTCGTTGCGCGATTGATGATCGAGGTTTTCCGATCATAGGGCATGGCGCCGGTCGGCAATGGAAGTCATATCGTTAGGTGTAACGATGTGATGGACATACCCAGTATTTGTAGGACATAGTCATTACGCCTTAAGACCGTGAGAACAACTCTTATTGTTATCCCTGGAAGATACTTTGATCGCACCAAACGTCGCATCTTATCTAGTGTGACAATAACGGTGATACTTTTGGGTATCGGAAAGGGGTAGTTGAGACGAGGGGTCAACATCGGGATTTGTCAGTCCGCATAGCCGGATAGATACTCTAGGGCCCACTCGGTGAGATTATGTCAAATGAGTTTGCAAACATGTGACTAGGTCACCAGCTGACATAATATCATAGACGAGTAGAAGATAGCGATGTCGGTAACGAGATCATGCTAGGTATGGAGATATCTGAGAATGATGCTCGGACACGCTAAGTATCGCCATGACAAAGGGTTTAAGACTATACGTCCAGGTTTGATAGATGAAGGTCATTCGTTATATCACAGGGATTAATTCATGGGGTCCAGGCCTACGAGTTAGTCGTTGACCATAGAGGAGTCTTGATCGTACCTGTTATTATATCGAACCGCTAGGGCAACACACTTAAGGGGTTTCGACAAGACAACCGGAAAGGAAAGAGATCACCGGGAGCGTCCCGGGAGGGGTCCGATGGAGATCGGGCAGCGCCGAAAGAGTTTTCGGAGCTAGAAAAATTATATATATTATGTTTGATATTAATTAGTGTAATTAATATGCAAATATGATTTTATATATTTATTTTCGAATTTATTTAGACTGATTTCCCTAAATGGGCCTTCTGGTCGAAAGAAGACCCATGGTGGGGGAAACCCTCAAGGGAATTTTGTGGGGAGGCTTGGCCGGCCTAGGTGGGCCAAATGGGGCCCACCTAGGGCCGGCGCACCAGCCTTGGCCGAACCAGGCATGTGGGATAGTCCCACATTGCCTGGCTGGCAAGGTTGGCTCCCCCTGGGAGCCTATATAAGAAGGGGCACCCCTGGCCTTTTAATTCACCAATTAATTCCCAATTTCTCTCTCGATCTCGTGGTTCCCTTGTCGGAGCCGCGCCGAGTAGAGGAGGGGGATCTCTTCCACCATAGCCCGCTGCCGCGCTGCTGGTGTTCCGGTCCAAGTCTTTCGCTGCTCGTCCTGAACTGAAGCTTTGGAGGCCGTCGTCTCCACCGTATGTGTGTGACGCCCTGCGAGGTGCTGCGCTAGCGGTACTCGGAGGCCTACTTCCTCCACCCGACCTCGGTATCATCTTTGTCATCTTCGTCGCGCCGAGTTCTCCGCGACCTAGAGGTCGGCTATGTCGTCTTCGTCGTCAACGCTTGTGCGGAAGCGTAATACCCGCTATTCGGTCTACGAGGGTATGTATTCCGATCTCCGTTCGTACTACTATATCTGCATAGTATAGATCTTGGCATGCTTTTAGGATATCGTTGGTAGGAATTTTTTTGTTTTCTGCACACGATCCCCTTCACCCTCTTCTTCCCCACCGCTCCCTCCTCCCTTTCCCTTTCCCCAACAGTCCTTCTTCTTCCATGTTCGTTTCCCCGTTGCCGAGGAGCTAGCGCTACATGTGAATTCTTCAACCTTGCTTTCCAAACGGAAACTGGCGACGAGCCGAGTCACTGTCGCCGGATAAGAACCAGTTTCAAGGTACATCAGTTTTTTTTCTTCTTCTTTAATTTGTTGCTATATAATTTAGATCTGGCAGCCATCTGAATTCTTCAGTTGCAATATCGATGATGCCGGATAGCTGATGGAGAAGTAGATGTCTGGTCTTCGTTTCTGTGTTTTATAAGGAAAAATAAGAACCATCTTAGCCTTGGTGGAGGGAGGGGACACCAGGAGAGGTAACTAAAAACCAACAAAGTACAACCACTCTCACTCAAAGAAACCACCATTTCGATAATTAGGCGAAAAACCATCTGGAAGACGGCAATATCTGTAGAAGAAATCTTCATAGTCCGTCTTATCAAGAACGACAGTCCAATTGACCTTCACTTTCAGTTTGTGGCAATCGTGCTTCCCAACAGTCTCAGTTTGAGGGTATTTTATAATGAAAAGATTCTTGGGGTCATCCTCCTCTTTCTCCCCATCATCATCAACATCCACCTCATCATCAACAACCTCCTCATCATCATCAACATCCTCTTCATCATCAACATCCTCCTCATCATCATCAACATTCTCTTCATCATCAACATCCTCCTCATCATCATATTCCTCATAGTCCATTTTATCCTTATCCTCAATCTCACAACTTGCAACAAGAAAACAAACATAGAGCACCAGTTTTTCATCTTCCGCCAACACCGGGTGTTCTACAAACCTATTGACAACTAACAGATTACGATTCAACAGAAGAGAGCCAGTTTCACTCACCAAGCCCCCCCTACAGACACTGCTATCATATAGGAGCGTATGATCTCTATAATTTCTACTAGTCCCAGCTGTTATTTTACCATCAAAGCGCATAAGAGGGTTACTGGGCTCTTGATTCACAACACTAATTTCAAGGCTAGCAGCGACTGGAAGAAAAACATGTCGCAATACCAATTTCACTGTACTCTTATAACTCGCTAGCTCCAATTTGATGCGTTTGCGATCTGGGTGCCAATAGTAGGATGTTACACCTTTGCTGAGGTGCACATCATCAGAAGGGTGACCCCTGCCCTTGATCTTCAGATCAAACTCGAAATAGATATAAGCTAATGTAACCAATGCTCGGTTTGGACCTGTCAGAGCTAACATATCCTTCTGCAAAATAAATTAAAAAAACAGTTAGAATCAAAACATGACTCCAGGATATTAAAACCATGACTGGCCAGATGAATTTAAACAATTTCAAAATAGACATGTGTGGCTTGTACGGTGAAATGAGCAAGACATATAGATTCAAAAGAGAAATCCAACTTTACACAGGAACAGATTGAACAAGTGTCAGGCCCTAGGTGGAGAAATGTCACAGAAAAATGAAAGGCAATAGAACTGATGAAATGTGTTGTTTGACAATGAAAAGGCAGATTATTAGGAACCTATACAAAAGCTTGGACATGATGACAACCAGCTAGCAATATAATGCTCGGACTTAAAGGTACTAAAATGTATTACGGAGTAGAAGGGATGAAGTTGATGTGAAAATCCATGAATTTTTGTTTGACAAAGTGTATGCAATAGGCCTCTGAATCTTTGCACCACAGAGTTATTTCAGTGAACATACTGGACTGGGCAACTCAGTGCATTTGAGTAAACATATACATGGCTCAATTACGTTACAGGTGCAATTCAAGGTGCATAGCAGGTTTACTAGCAACGAGGATAACGACAACATCTGAATAGGTTCCTATATACATGGAATCGAGTGAGCAAATAGAATCAAGGAAGAACTACCTCTGAATTGATGGTCTGGGCGTCCTCTCTTTCACAATTAAACACGTAGACACATTTGTAGTCAATCTCATCCCTAGCGATAACTTTACCATAAACCTCGACCGGGTATGTGCAGTCAGGACCAACTTTGACCACCCTAATGGAAATGACGTCAACTGCTGAAGGTGCCAGGTTATGCTTTGCATTTGTTTTTGCATCAACATATCTACACGAACTGGTCCCTGGTGGTGAAGGGCCTGGTTGATACGTTGGCCCAAGTGGAGCTCTAGCTGTAAATCAATCAAGATCAGAGAAAACAAATCAGAACAAACGAGAGTTGTGATTTGTGAACATGGCCGGAGAACTCACATTTTTCGTCAAGGTTGAAGCCAGCTAGGTGGAAGCTGCAGAAGCGGCTAAAGACACGAACCTTCCGCTTGGGCTCAAAGAACCTGAGCTCCTCAACTTTTTCCTTGTGCAAATTATCCAGTTTAACTGCATCCATGCTCTTCACCAGTTCATGGAAAGCCTTGGAGATCGGATCATGGATGGGTGGATCCGTATGTTGTATCTTCAGAGGACGCTGCTCGTCCATATCCACAACCTCACTGGCACGGCGACCACAAGTTTTAAATGATGTGACAAAATTGATGTTCGTATCATCCAAGTACCGCTGAACACTAGTATTGTTAATACGGTTGCACAAAAACCGGAGAACGGAGCGCTTGTAGCAGATATCACGCACAGATTCAATATCAGGTCCGATCTGTTGATCTGTCTCAGGCTTGAAGGCGCTACCAGATAAATACTCAACTTCATGTCCCGTCTTCTGCTTGATCTGATGCCGGATACATAGCTCCTTGTAATACAGGTGGTCATGAACTAAGATAAAAGCAGTGAGGGCCTCCGCGTCGCTCCTTGTCCAAGGAAGAACAAGTGGGATTTCCTGTCCAAAAACAAAGAACAAGTGAGATTTCGTTGTTCCATGTCCACAGATAAAACGAACAAGAAGAGAAGGAAATCAATCGAGAAAAGTACGTTTGTTTGTGAAGATTCGATTGCCGCCGCCGATGTCGGGGCCGGGAGAGCAGAAGTTAGGGTTCGAGGAGGGGAGGATGAAGGAGCGATCGGATCGGATCGGATTGGATCGCCTTTTTCTGTTTTTCTTCCTGCCTTTCTCTTTTCTGTTTTTATTTTCAGTTTTTACAGACAAATACAATCATCATGTGATAAGAAAGGAACATAAAAATCGTTCCCAAAAAAGTAAATAAGTATTTTAACGAAAATTATTTTTGAACAATTTTGTAAAAGGTGGACAGGAAAAGAGTATGAACGGTTTAAATTTGGTTCAAAAATCCAATTATATATAGAGTTAGAGAGAGAGAGAGAAAAAGGCTAAACTATATTAAATCGAAAATTTGTCGTAACCAACTTCTAAAAATTAAAAAATAAGAAATTTAATCTTAATTTTAAAATACAAATAATGATCGATGGAATTTTATTTTGAATAAAAAATAAGTCATTAACGGACCAATTATTTTGAATGAAATGTTTATCTCGTATAAAACAAATTAGAAACGTGTTACACAATGCTTTTCGACCCACTTAATAAAATGTACTATTGCATGAACATTTTTTGAACTTGAGAACCATTTAATTTGAACACGAGGCAGTCATTTGAATATCCGACACTTATCTCGTCTCCCACCTCCCTAGTACAATCACTACTACAAATTAATTTAAATGACTGATTTTTTTTGTCTAGATCTCCCGCGTCTCCTTATCGTGTTAAGCACAACCTCCCTTCTTCTTCTCGTCTCCACCCTCATTGTTGTTGTCTTTGATGCACATGATACCACGACACGTTAAACAACACATATAAGTATATAACCACTTCATATCAATGAAGAAATGGAGAAAAAAATCAGGATTTTGTCAGCAACGCTGCACCAAGCACTAAACAAGACTGCTAGTGCACCACCGAAAGATTTTTATTTAAGATGATGTCACCTTTACCATCATAGTGCCGCCACCTTAAAAAAATACTACACAAAGTACGAGAGAATAGGAGGCCCGCCCCTCCGTCTTACGGTGCCGGAGCAATGATCAAAGATAGAGGAGGCATTCGATACATTTTTGGCGGCTAATATTTCATCATGCACGAGAGAATGAAGCTACAACCACGAGTGTAGACAAATGAATCGTAAGTGTAGTAAAGCCCTTTATTTTGAAAATTCTAAAATAATATCTTAGAAGTTAAAAGAATAAATGTTTTGACATAGTCAATGATGTAAATTACATTTAGGAATGGAGATAGTATTAGACATTCCAATACGGATAGAGAAAAAAGTGAACAAGTGACTAGAATATGTCTAGATACATATAAATTAGGAAAAAAGCTAAAAGGTTTATATATAGAAACTGAGGGACTATATCATATCAGTAACCATACTAATAAATGTTTCGACGTAGTCAATGATGTAAATTACATTTAGGAATGGAGATATCATTAGACATTCCAATACAGATAGAGAAAAAAAGTGAACAAGTGACTACAATATGTCTAGATACGTATAAAATAGGAAAAAGCTAAAAGGTTTATCTTTAGAAACCGAGGGACTATATCAAACTGCATATTTTATTTTTCAGAATTTCCTAAAACATTCAGATTATGATTTTCATCTCAAAAAAAAAATGGCATGTCGATCGGGCTCCATCCAGTGTCCTTATTTGTTCAGGCAATCGTAAAACTGGTTTTCATATGTTCCACCTTTTGGGCCTGCTTCGACACCTGGAGGGTCAATCGGCCACCGACCCGCACCCGAGCCCAAGCCCAAGGCCCAAACCCGCAGAGCGCTTAAATACCCTTCTCCCCCGCTAATCTCCTTCCTCTTCCCCGTCGCCTCGGCCGCGTCGAGACTCCACGGAAGCTTCTACACGCGGAGGCGGAAGGCTCCGTCCGCGCTCTTCCCCCCAAGTCGGCCGGAAGACCGCCGCCGCCAATCACCACGTACGTACTCCAGCCACTACGCATTCCTTTTCCGCCGCCGCGCGCGCGTCAGGCCACGAGAGGTCGACCGATCGACCGATCGATTGTGGGGGCAATCGTTCTGGTCGGTCGCTTGGGTTTAATCCTTGGGAGAGGGGATTCAAATTCGCAGTGGATGGCTGCGTGTCCGGACTACGGTGCCAGATAGTCGGGGACTCGGGGTTTCATCTCACGTCCGCCGGGCTCTGGCGCCGGCGGCGGAGTCGAGAGCCGACGATTCGTTGACTGATTAGGTTATCGTGTATGATAGTTCGACTTACCATTTACCCGACGATCATGAGCACGCTTATTGGAGTCATCAAATAACCCTTTGCCATGGATTTTTAATCTGAAATTTCTGTGTGCTCTTCTCGTTTTTTGTTTCAGTTTGCTGGGTGCTTTGAACGATATATCTGTTTTAGAGACAGTGCTAAAACTGTTTCAAAGTAAATGGAAGTATTCCCAAGTCGCAGATTTCGAGCGTTTATGCAACTTGGTCAGTCAATTCCGTAGTCGAGTTAGTAATTACGAGTCATATATACTTCTAAGATGGAAATCATGGGCATTGATGTTTAGTTGAAATTGAGTAGTTGGCTCACTGCGCATTTTACAAGTTGTATAAAAGGTTGGATTATTACATCTAAGTCGACATGCAAATAGCAGTTTCTTTTTTCTTGTTGTACTTTCTACCTCGCTACTAAAGCTTTACATCAGCTGATATATAGGACTTGTAGAACACACTTTAAAACAGGATGTAGTAATAGATATTTGTAGTCTCAGATCTTGCCGCCAATTAATACATTCAGATGTGTGCCGCGCAGGTGTTTGGTTATTAATTTGTTGGGCTGATCGGCGAGAAAGCAGCAGTGAAAGAAAATGGTGTCCCCCGATGATGAGACGGATGCCAAAAGCACCCAACACAAAAGGGGGAAAAAGGCGTACATGGTAGATACTATGCGTTGCTTGATGTTTGCTAGAGATAACCTCCCCGGTGACGTGTATAATGAGTTCGTGAAGACCATGACTGAGATTTGGAAACAATGGTATGCATGTCTGAATAATTCTTTTGTGTTTGTCAGTATGGTTTCCCTGTCGTTCTCATTCATACGGTACCCAACTGCAGCGCCAATCCTGATGGTGAAATAAGGAGCATCTGCGCTGAAAGCTGCATCGAAACGGCGATGAAGCTATTCCAGGACTGTGCTATTGTCAAACAGAGCTTCCTGGACTTTACCCAAGGCCGTAGCCCCATCCATGATTTCGATAGTGACGATGCCGATGTTGATATCATCGCCCAGATACATAGTCCGCTAGATTTTCTTCGCAGAGCAAAGGTGCTGGAGAAATCTCATGGGTGCTCCTTTTGTGGGTTGTTATTAGGCGCCTCTGGTTGTTAATTTGATCTTCAAATTACTGTATGACTGCAGACGTGCCCTGATATCAGCGAAGACGAGTATGCCACGATATTGCAAACCATGCTAGATTTTTCCAGGAATCCGAGCATGACCCCCAGAGAAGTTTTTCATATTGTACTTACCAACTCTTCAGTAGTATTACACTTTTTAATTATAAAGTAATTTCTCAGGGAGTCTGATTTATATTTGTTTCTGTTTGTAGGTGAAGGGATGCATGAGCAACTCTCCAGAGTTGCTAGAAGAATTTACAAATACTTATCTCCCTCCTGATCTAAAGCTGCTACTGACAGATGAGAAATCATGCAGAAATCTGGAGACTGGTCGAGTGGGCGAGGTAACCACATGGCATCACCCATCTCATAATTCACCATAGCGCACACTGTTCATATGAAATGGCTCACATCTGAGCTGAATTTCTCACACAACATTGATGTTTGCTGACAATGTGTATGAAAGCACAAGACTTATCATAAACTCATCTGACACAATCTTCTCATCGGTTCTCCTCTGCAGGCTACTTTGTGCTTTCCTCCAGATGCTAATCAAAGCTCGGATGGTACCCAGATCAAATTGACCAATACGAGGAACGAAGGTATACCAAAATTTTCTACTTCTTATGATCTGAATGAATACAAGCAGGCCCTGAGTGTTTAGCTTCGACATTCACCTATGAGTGTTTTATTCCCTTTTCTTACTAATACTCGTCAAAATGTTGTTAACATTCCACTACTCGTTTGTATCGTTCTACAGTGCTTCCTAGCTATTTGGCCCGCACATCAATATCGTTACACCATATATGATCTTAGATGAACTAGCTAGCAAACTGCAGTATGCAGCATGATCATTAATTTCATATATGTACTCATCTCTGATAGGTAGTGAAGAACCACTTCTTGCCGAAGAGGACGAGGAAGACAAGGTTAAACCCTTGCCAGACTGGATTACCTCCAGAAGAGAGAGAAAGTTACGCCCAAAAGTGGAACCCGAGAACTGCACACCTTGCACTCCTAGCTATTACCTGCTACCACATAATGTAAATTCCTACAACCTCATCAGTTTCTCATGTGGATTACTGGAACTCCTAATCCAAACATACTCCTTCTCAAGCGCAGTGTATAAATCTTCGATCAAGTTACCGAACCAAACTGGGAAGGTCTATTCTCAATGATACTTTGGTTTCTCATAAATCTGTCGAAAGCCTCTGCAAAGCTAGAAACAAGTTCGAAACAAATATGATAGCATGCGAAGATGATATGTACGTACCGAGTTGCCAATTTGTTTCGCTATTCAGCCTTTGTTTTATTCGTTCATCTATGAGGAAAGAATCAATTAATGGTTTTCATAATGCCCTTTTTCTTTAAGATAACATACGTTTTATTTTCTTTTAAAGGTTTGAGAGTGACATGCTGTTGCAGCGGTTTAGGGCGACTGCTGACTTCATTGCAAATCTGCAAGATCGTGTCGGCGGTGGTTTGAGGATTATCAAACATATAACTCGTAAGAATGATACACTTTCTATCCTAAATATTTAGGCCCAGAATGTTTATTCAGTTCAATTAATTTTTATTTGATCTTTTTTGTGCAAAGCTCTACATAGGAGGTGCCTTCAAAAATTATATAATGATGATCCCGAACTTGATGATCTGTTGGAGAGTCAGAATACTAGTGCTGCTCTTTCTATTCTACTCTCTAGTTTAAACCGGAGGGTACAAAAATTGTCAGAGGCACGCTTATGTTTGGATACAATACTTTCATCATTGATTACCGAAAATTACTACAGATCGTTTGATCATCGTGGCCCCCTTTTCAAACCGTTGGATGTAAAAAGACTGGCCCAAAAAGGTAGTTTCAACTTTCAATCTGCCCGGAAAAACTGTAATTTGTATCTATCATTTTTACCGTTCTTAGTTGTTTTTGTACATTTTCTCTTGCAGCTTTGCTTGCTGAAGCCAAAGAAATCCAAAAATCGAGACTGAATGTTGGAGATGAATATCCTAACCCTGACATACACAAGGACATAAGCAGGATTATTTCCTATCTGTGCCCTTCCGAAGAGAAGCTTGTGATTATTTGGACAAAAGTAGTACATCAAATTTTTTGTGCTAACTTTTTACAGTCTTACTTGGGGGAAACTGTAGCTTCCAGTGAAGCTTGTGAACACTGTGGTATCAGCAAAGATTTTCTCAGTAGCTCGTCACACCATGGTTTTGGTGTGGAGATTGAGGAAGGCGAGTTCATACCCAATGTAGAAAATACCAAACCGGGTTCCGTGCTTGGTCATGGAGAAGGACCACCAAGAAAAAGTCTTGATATTGCTGCTTTCGGTGGGCATCCCGGAACCGATAATTCCATACCTAGTAGCTGTGCCGACGGGAATCAATCTGAAAAGAATAATGAACCAAGGCAGCTCTCTAAAAGAACAACTAAATCGCGTGGTGTGAAAGGTGGTACATGTTGTTCACTAGTCGTGCTCTGCAGGCTATACCAGGTATTTCAATATTTCATAATCTCCCTCCATACTCTTTCCTTTTTTGGTACATCAATGAAATATAGTTTCTTTTGCTCCATGTATCATGCATTAATATTGTAATGATATTTGTACCTCTTATTTTTAGATTTTATACAAGAGACTACAACATGCGAGGGGTTTATGCACAGGTGATCGATACACAGAGTAAGTGCAGAGTAACGTCGCTTGTCTACCTACAAGAAAAATTGTTCATTTCTCGCCATGGATAGTGTTGGTCTTAAATTCACAAGTTTTATTTGGGTGGTGCAGATTTAAGGATCAACTCTGCAGGCTGCTGGATCACTCTATTGATAAGGGCAGCTTTGAGGAGTTCTGTCTTAAATTTCTTGGGCCAAACTCCTTTGAGCTTTTCACTTTGGATATAGTCATGACCCGAGTTATGAAGCAGGTAACCTTAAACGATTATGCAAAATAATTGATGGCCGTGAATTTTGACATTGATAATGAAGATAACTGTGTATATTTGCAGTTGTACGCAATTTCTTCTAGTGATTCGCTCATTCAGTTCCTTGAGAGTTCAGAAAGACCGACCCGACCCAAGCTTTTGTCCCCGCATCAAAACGTAATCCTACAATCCTTGTTTTGCTTAGACACCGATATGTGTTTAGATGGAGCATTACTTAGGTCTATTTCCATTATATATACTGATTGATGGATGTGTTTTCTCCTCTGTTTGATCTCCAACTCAGCCATCAGTTGGATTGCATGATCGAGAAGAGAAAGACGGAAAACTTCCGCTTCATTTTGAGAGAAGGTAATTAACAGGGATTCTCAGAATGGTCGACCAAAGGAATAATCGGGGTACTGTTTTGAACTCGTTTAACTAAACCCCGCCACTGCATGTTTCAGGAGAAAACGCAAGCTGGAAAATGGTGCAGCGAGTTCCTCTCAGATCAGCGTGCAGGAGGAAGGGGCTCAAAATCGTAGTTGAATGCTTGAAGCTGTATATATCTGCACATTTTGTGTGATGTAATGGAAACGTGTAACAAGATGGGTTAGAATCACAGAGTAGGAGTGTAGGACTGTAGGAGTAGCCAGTAGGAGCCATGGACTAATCAGCTGTAGTTCCTCTCTCTTTTTCATACAATGTACCACTACTCATTCAGGATCTGCATGCTGCAGCACCATATCTGAACTGAATATTGCACACCGTTTTGGACTGGTGTTTTCTTAAGATCGGTGCGACTTTAGAATTAAGCTTTTAAGCGCACATAAGTGCCAACGGTGCATACGCGCCCGCGAGTGAGTACCAGGACTCAAACTCGAGCGAGGGGGCATAGCAGGTATCATCACCCCCTAGCCATCCGGGCAAGGCATCGGTTGCATCCCATGTATATTAATAGTTATCTAAATCTGCAGGCAAGTTCTTCCATAATTTCAGCAATTACTAGGCAGGATATCTCCAGGAATCTACATGTGAAGCTCTACTATATGTGCACTTTCAGTGGAATTTATTATTTACCTCAAAAAAATTCACAGCTTTCTTCAGTCAGTGTAAGCATGGTGTGGTGAAAAAAATTGATACTGTGGATGGATCCACGGAGGAGTTCGCCGGAAGCCCGGAACCGAACTCGTGCACCACGCCGTCGAACTCGATGAGGCTCCAGCCCGAGGACATTGTCCACCATGCTTCTCGTCTGCCGCCTCGCCGTGCCGGACCTATAAGTTGGACACGAGCACGTAGTCCCCGGTCCGTCGGCCTACTCGCAGCCCATCCGCTGCATCACGCGATCGACGTGGCGTCAGCCGGACCCGGACCGACATCTCGGCGACGAGCTCTTCCGCCTCGTCTAGTCTCCCGGCACGGACGGTGTTCGACTGCATGGCGCGGCGGGACTTGTACACCTACACATCCATGATCTCGGGGCTGGCCGCGGCGTGAAACCAAACAAAGTGACCTTCCTCGGCGTGCTCTCCGTGAGCTGCCACGCCGGGTTCGTCGAGGACGGCCTCCGGCACTTGGACGCCATGGAGGAGGTGCACGGCGTGGCGCATAGAGGATATTGCATTAGAACTTAATAGAGGATGGACTTTGTCTTAGGAAATATACAACACACATATTTTGTCATGTTGTAAAACAATGTACAACAATATACACTTACAAATAACTATTACATCCAACAAGGTGTATACGGAAAGGATGCTTCAATAAATTGATGTAGTCCTCCGTAATTCTTTGGGAATAAGTTACCAAGGTCTTGAATCTTGGAGGTGTTTAAATGATATGCCAATCCTCTCCTCAAACTTCTACTCATGAATACGATTTCTTTGAAAGGATGAAATCCAAGGATCGAGATGCATTCAAAATTCTCCTTTGTGTCCAAGACATCCTCCTCCTCCTCCTCCTCACCATCATCATCATCAGAGTTCCATTCAAAATTCTCTTCTACTACCGTGGTGTCATTGTCATTGTCATCGTTAAGTTGGAATTCTTTACTGTAATTAACATCCCGCAGGGTCCACGGCCCACTGATGTTTGTACACGTCGGCGGTAGTTTAAGGTGTGTGTCATGCTCCAGCACCCACTTACTATGAGCGCACGAGGAGTCCTCGAGAACCCATACCCGCAAGTGGCACGAGGCAGATCCAAGCGATGCATAATATACTCCCTTTTTCGATTTTCCTATGTGATGAAGAATTTCGCAGCTCGCTGGTTCAACATCTTGTGGCGCTTTAATCATCTCGTACCTGTCGCTTGCTAACGAAAACCTCATGACAAAACCTCTCTGGCAATGCACATACAGCGCGCCATGCCAGTAGACGGCGTTGGACTTGTTCCATGAGTAATCACTTCCCATGTCGGCGACTGTTCCTGCAGCCTCCCCTTCCCGTAGGAATGTCCTCTCCTCCCATTGCTTGGTCGACGACGAGAAGACCCGCAGTACGGTTGACGATGGCGGCCACTCCAAGCCGTACATCGCCAGGTCAACCACGTCGACAGGCCGCCGCAACGACGCCGGCGGGTCGTCAAGTTCGATGTACCGGATGCGAGGAACCACGAGAACTTGGTAGTGAGGTGGTGACTCCTCCGTAGGATCGAACGCGAGGTAGGCATCGTCGACGAAGAGGCGGCACTCCATCTCCGGCGTTCTCCTGGGCGGCGGCGGCGGCAAGCGCGTGGTGCACCCCGTGGCCGGGTTCCTCACCATGCGGTGATAACGAAACATGAGGAGAAGACCGTTGCAGTGGCCGTCCATTGTGGGGTGGACGAGGTTTCTGATCCCGCCGTCCGGTGACGATGATGGGCGGGCGAAGAACTCCGAGTATTTCATGTCGTGGAAGTCGATGAAGAAACCGGCCAAGGAGCGCGGGAGGAGGTCGGCGCGCAGCATGCGGCGAGCGTCGACAGTGTCCCGCCATGCCTTGCAAACGCACCGGGACGTGGCGAGGCCGCGTGGAGCCAGGCGGCTCAGGACGGCCGCGAGCATGTCATCCGGCAGCAGCAGCTGCTGCGTCTCGTCGCCATGCTGCTCCATCGAGAGAGATGTTGGACGCCTGAGCTGTTTCCCTGTTCCTTTCCCGTTGGTGGTTCCTTCCTTTCTTGCGTTGGGCGGGTAGGGTGGATACGCGCTCTGCACTCTTATATATAGCGGATGGATCTTGTACGTAGCGGAGTCGGATCCATGGCTATATATGTTGCTGGTTGTTTGGAGATGGAGTCGGACTCGGCGACTTCCTCTCCGACTCTACTTCCTCTCTCTCGGACTACACTGCAAGTAAAGAAGTAACGTAGTTATGCTGCCGGGCCGTCAGAGACTGCTCACGTTTGTTGCATACACATCTAGCTCGGAACTACATCTAGCACACGCAGAGTTTGCTGTGGTTGCACTTGCACAAGAGCTACACTGCTCGAAGTCTTCACATGCACGTGGAAATGGAACTTTAGTTTACAAAATCCTACGGAGACAAAGCCTAATTAATATGCACAGGAGCTCACACACTGTTCGCCAACAGATGCCAAAACAACAAGAACTAATGCCACACAATTCTACCCCCAATATTCCAAAATCCCACACTACCATGGTGTGCCATCGATTTCCTGACACATCCACGCTAATTAATCGTACTACTTACGGATATGCGTTAAAGCGAAGAATGGCATCAATCTGTGAAGTTACTATAGTTTTTTTTTTAAAAAAACTGGGAAGTTACTATGCACGCTAATTTGTAGGCCATACGAGTACTCCGTACAATACATGCTTCTGGATGCTAGGTTATATATGGAAAATGGCAAAAATGAAGCTCATGACTCATGAGATATTGAAGGCCTAAGCCGCTTGGGGGACTCGGAATCCTTGACACACAAACGTTCTCCCGTGCTCTTCGCCTTCACTGGCTGTGGAATCAGTGGATTGTATCCTCAAAAGCTGTGGGTTGGGCTTGATCTACCTTGCGACGATCAAAATCACCAACTGTTCGCCGCCTCCACTTGCGTAACCCTTGGCGACTGTTGCACTGTCAAGTTTTAACACTCCGCTTGGATAGATGGTACCCCTCTTCGACTGACGGCACCTTTACTCTACTCCTCCCTCTTCGCGACACAAGAACTAGACGGTGGCCCAATGCCTTCATTATGACTCTTGGATCATGATCACCATCGACCCTCTCCAGCTCACAATTCGGCACCTGGTGGAACTCAGAATTCTAAGGAACAGGTCGTTGACTGTCGTCCTCCTGCCAGGGACTCTTGACCATATCATTTGGACGCTTATCGTCAATTCTGCTGCATCCGCTTATCAGACACAGTTTTTTGGATCTAATCTCTGGCGACAAGACCCTACGCTATAGACTATGTGGGCTCCTTAGAAGTGAAAGACCTTTGCATGACTCGCCCCACAAATCAGACGCGGGACGGCGGACCGTCTTTCCACCCAGGGTTGGCCTCATGAGCCCCTATGCCAACTCTGTAGAGTGGAGCCGGAGACTGCTGAGCAAATGCTCTTCCGCTGCCGCTATTCCGGATGCATTTGGGACGCCATGTCCTCTTGGCTCGGTTGCACCGACCATTTCCGCACCCCGCCTCCCTGTCATGCGCTTGGAGTGGACGACCTTTGGGAATTTTTTGCTAAGCACGATAGATACTCGCCGAGGGGTGTAAGAACTGTGACGACCCTGGTCTGCTGGGAAATCTGGAAGAAGCGAAACGCCAGAGTCTTAAACAACAAGTCCACTATTAGTGGTTGGTGCAGAAAATCATTGGGTTCATCTCTTGTTGTGATAGTGTAGTATTCCAATAATTAGCAATATCATACTCTAATTTAGTGAAGGTTTGATGGCTTTCGTGTTCATGTGAACCCAATGGTTGTATACCAGCTCCGCCACTGTCCACTATGCATACAATGCGGCGGATGTGCCTGAGCATATCGTAAGTCTCATTTATATTATTCTAAATTTTAGTATTTGACCATATGGTTTGAGAGGAGCTACATAGTGGAACTGAATATTTGACCATATAGTTTTGCAATGACAGTAAGATTTAAGAATGGTGAGAATTGAACTCCATATATAGCCTCCCATGTTTGTTCTCTGTAAAATGATCAGGTTGATGGTGTCGAACTAGTACAAGAATTTGCACAACTAGCTAGGTTCTTGTGTAATAAGTTCAGTAACTGATCGTCAGGAATTTACAGTGTTCACTAGTCACAGGAGTTGGACGGAGTTGGCCGGAACTGCTTGGAACTCGTGCACCACGCCGTCGATCTCGATGAGGCTGCAGCCGGGGACCTTGTCCACCTTGCTTCTCCTCATCTGCCGCCTCACCTGCAACGCCTTGCCGTGTCGGCCATCGCGCGCGTACATGTTGGACATGAGCACGTAGTCCCCGGCGTCGCCCTCCTCGTGCTCGGCCATCCGCCGCATCACGCGCTCGGCGCGCTCGACGTGGCCGTGCGCCCGGCACGCCGAGAGCAGTGAGCCCCAGATGGGCGCGTCGGGCCGGACCGGCATGGCGGCCACGAGCTCCTCTGCATCGTCCAGCTTCCCGGCGCGGCCGAGCATGTCCACGACGCAGCCGTAGTGCTCGACGCCGGGCGCCACGCCGTGCTCCTCAGCCATGGCGTCCAAGTGCCGGAGGCCGTCCTCGACGAACCCGGCGTGGCAGCACGCGGATAGGACGCCGAGGAAGGTCACTTTGTTTGGTTTCACGCCGGCTCGACGCATGTCGGCGAACAGCGCCAAGGCGTCCTCGCCGCGGCCGTGCGCGGCCAGCCCCGAGATCATAGACGTGTAGGTGTACACGTCCCGCCGCGCCATGCCGTCGAACACCTCCGCGGCCTGCTCCACCGCGCCGCATTTGGCGTACATGTCCAGCAGCGCGTTTCCGACGACGC
Source organism: Poa annua (assembly GCA_026929855.1). Lineage (NCBI taxonomy): Eukaryota > Viridiplantae > Streptophyta > Magnoliopsida > Poales > Poaceae > Poa > Poa annua. The sequence goes on along the minus strand of CM049431.1, from coordinate 96,525,499 downwards.
CGTCCGCAGCGGAAGCATTCCGTCCGGTCCTCCTCCTCCTCCTGCCCAGGTAGTAGGCGTGCGCCCACATGCCGGCGTCGAGCGCGCCGAGCCGCGCGCACGCGCCGAGGACGGCGACGAACGTCGCGTCATCCGGACGCGCGACCTGACCCTGCTGCTGAAGCATCTCCCGAAACAGAGCCAGCGCCTCCCGGTGTTCGCCGGTGCGCGCGTGCGCCGAGATAATCGTGTTCCAGGTCACCACGTTCTTGTCCGGCTCCATCGTCCTGAAGCACCGGAGCGCGGTTGCCACGTCGCCGCACTTGGCGTACATGTCGACGAGCGCGTTGCACGCGACGACGTCGAGGGCCACCCCCGCAACTAGGACGCGCCGGTGAACCTCCCTGGCCAGCGCGAGGTCCCCTGCGCCGGCGCAGGCCGTGAACGCCGCCGCGACGGCCACTGCGTCGACGACGACCGCGCCATCATCCACCATGGCCAGGAAAATCGCCACGGCCTCCCGGAACAGGCCCAGCCGCGCGTGGGCGGTCACCATAGACGTCCAGGAGACCACATCCGGCGCCTGGTCGCTGGAGAACAGCGTGCTGGCGGCGCCGCGCAGGCCGCACGCGAGGTAGAGCGCGACGAGGGTGTCGCGCACGCGGCGGTGGCGTCGGTCGAGTCCGAGCTTCGTGGCGTGGGCGTGCAGCGCCGGCGCGGTGCCGTCGGGCGGCGCCGGGGACGCGTCTGCCAGGCCCTTTAGGACGGCCCGGAGCGCACCGGCGTCGTGAGGTGCGCCTCGAAGACGGAGCGCCGCCGCTTGTGGAGGTACGGTGCCAGGATTGGAAGTGCGGGGCGCCATGAGCTTGCTGCTGCTGGCTTGCCGGGCGGGTGGATAAGGCGCGTCCATGGCGATGGGGTGGTCGCGTCCAGCTGAGGAGTGGGAAAATGTCGTCCAGTTGTCCGTCGGTTGACGTGATGACAAGTGTCAGCTTCTCCCTTCTCACGGTACGGTCCCTATGAGTGCTTAAATATGTGATAAGTGGTAGCATAAGAGAATTTTAGTGGTATTTCTACTTCTCCGTGTGAGTGTGTATGTATATTTATTTTGAGATTCGTTAACAAAAATGAAATATCTTGAGAATCATTTATCCGAATTACAAACCGTTTTCAATTTTAAAACTCCTCGCGTTGAGATCTTTAAAGTAGATCCCATGTTGATAAGTTTCGATGAACTTTTTTTTTTACAACCGGTTATATATAGCTGCACAATCTATGACTGTGTAGTTATACAAACTGTGTTTGTACAAACTATATTCGCGTAGTTGTACAAAATGTGCTTATATAATTGTACAACTTGTACCTATCTAGTTGCACAGATTGTATTTGTATAGTTATACACTTGTACGCGTAAGCGTTTAGAGCTTTGTACATCATCCTTCATATATTATGTACTTTAAGTTATGCTAAAATGTACACTATTTTCTGTATATTTTGTACTATCCATAGCTTATTCCTTGTACATCTCTATTTTTTCTATAGTTTGCACGCAACTTGGATGCAGCAAGCTGACTCGTACGCTCGCGCGGAGAGGCTGCTGGGCTGGATACGATCGCTTGCTAGCAAGCTGGCTTAGTACGCGTCGTACGCGGCCGTGCTGGCAGTCAGCGCCTACCGACGCGCGGGGTTAGTGAGGTCACCACGTGGCGTGAGGAGACGAGTGCGCTGGGTAATAGACCTTTCAAAAGAAAGCCTCTAAATAGCAATATCTTACTGCTATTCGTACGTAACGCTTGACAAAAAATCCTACGTACTTTTTGCTTTGCTCAATTTTTCTAGGCCTTGTTCAGTAGGAGAGATTTGGTCGGTTTTGGAGTGTAAATTTCTAGCCCACTTTAAAACACCATAAAACACTCCAAGATCGGTCGGTTGGTCGGATTTGGTCGGGCTGGCCTGGAAGAAACCGGTCGAACCACGTCGGGTTGGATGGGATCGAAGACGCTCGATTCAGTGAGATTTGTCGCCTTTTTTACTACTCCGCACTTGTTGGCTTGGTTCTTGATGTGTTCTTGGATTCCTTGCCTCTGATTAATCTGTATCTGAACTTTTGTGTGTGTGTGCTGCAGAAATTTGCCTTATATTCAGCTGAAGGCATCATCTCGCCCGGCAACGGAAGCTCGGCAAGATGCGTACAGTAGAGCTCTGCACCAGAACTGACCCAGTCCCGCCAAGATCAATACTGCACCAAGGATTCCTGTGAAATCAGTTTCACATGTGAAAGAAGAAGTGAAGACCAAGGATATTCTTGGCTGGCAACTGAGATGAGCAGGATGGTCATTCACCCTGTTTAGTTTGCGTTGTCGTCAAACCATAGTCGAGTAGGAGAGGACGAAGACTATGTCAAAACACCCCTTTGCGAAACATGTGTACCAAACAACTTAAAATGGTGGGGGGTTTGATGGAGATGGGGATTTGGAGGGATTAGAGTGTTTTGGGTGTGAGGGGTGTTTTCACTCAAAACACTAGGTAATATACGCAAGAAAACACCACAAAAATCCTCTGCCAAAAGGCCTTAAGCGAAAATAGGATTTTATGCATGGCTCTACAATTCATACAAGGATTCTGATCCAGACTAAAAAGCTGATTTGGAAATGCCCTTGATGCTTTTGTTGCCACGAAACACGCGCACACACACACAAACTAAAAAGTTTCTTGATGTTCAATGTCTAGACATAATTGGACTAGTGCTTTCTGTATTTGTTACTCCTACCTTAAAGTCATGAAGTGTCACCCCGAAAATACATATCAGCGTCAGCAGATGCACCCACCGTTTAAAAAATAAATTTTAAAATGTAAAAAATCTGGGACATACTTCAAGACATGATGAAGATTATTGGTTTGTTGTTGCTCCTGTCCATCGATCGTGTTTTTTGTCACTTATACTGATCCGTTCGTTCATCGTGAATACTAAAATTTTATGGTTAAGAATTGGTGCTATTTGTGTTTCTCTCATCACTCATTAGCTCCGGTCTGGCCGTAACAACTGCGAAGTTGGATGAGACGTCGGCCGCTAGTCACCTCACTGCATTGTATGAGTAAGTATTGACTACCTAGTGATAGCATTCATGCATATATATATAGATGACTACTACGCATATCATGCATCTACTGATTCGTTGCACGCCGCTGCCGACCGGATTGTGTTCGTTTCTCATTAGGTCTTCCGCGGCGAAGACGGTCTCATTCGACATGACCCAGGCAGAGTGGCTACAGTAGTTTCATGGGGGTATGTGCTCTACCTTGAAGTGATGACCACGGCGAGGGTGTAGGGGCATCCCGGCTGGGCAAGCAGAAGCTCAGTATGCAGCCTGACACGTGAATCCACTATGTCCTCAGGGCCGAGCCGATGACGGCCACGCTCGCCGTCAGGATGCTCCACCCCTGCTCAGAGCCGGTTCAAAGAAGTTTTGGACCCGTGGCGAGTAAAGCCAATATATTTCACAACATTTTTTTGTACTTTCTTATAACTTAGTTTTTTATATTTTAATCTCAAAAGTATATTTCACATTCATAGTTTACACAGTTAAAATAAATATAAATTGTTACTAACATTATGTGTACACTTCTTGTACTTTTTGCACATTTAATAAATTAATTACCTTGTTTACCTTGTATTGAATCTAAATATTTTTGTAACCAAAATGATATTGGTTTCTACTGTATAGTACACTTAGGCTAAGAATGGTAAGAAGAAAAATTACACATCTCTTTTCGCAATTGAATTAAGATATAATTATATAATATTTATTCTAACAAATATCTTAATAGAAGTTTCGAGTATCATTAAATCAAAAAATATATAAAAAGTCTGTAGCATAAACGGAACCATTATCCTCTTCACAATTATTTTGTTTAAGTGTGTATTACAATTAACATTGTTGTTCGTACGACACGTGATTATATATACTTGATATTGAAATATAAGTATTTAAACCAATCACTAACAATCATAAAAGGTATTGTGAATTTTAAAACTCCACATTCATATGGTTTGATTTGTTATGTCAATCAAAATGTGTCTTTATTCACGTAAAAAAAATGTGCCTTTATTTTTGAGAAATGAGCTTGATCCATTTTTTGAGACTGTTTATAAGTTTTGTCTTTATTTTCTTTTTTACTCGGTTGTATTCTACTGGCCCATTACAAATCGGGGGCCAGGGCGGTCACCCCCTCTGCCCCGCCCTTTAGGCCGGCCCTGCCCCTGCTTGAGTCGAAATTTTGCTAGGTTCATCACCCTGCACAGACCTAATCATTTTTAGGTCCTTCTGAACTAACTCTCGTTTATGCTTTTGCAACCTCTCAGGTCGGATAACATGTACATCGCCGGATTCAAGGCCCAGGACGGCGCTTGGCACGGCTTCAAGGGTACCCCGCTGTCATTCGGCGGCGATTACAAGAGCCTTACCGGCGAGCGGCGGCACCTACAAAGATATGATCAAAGTCGCCGTCGGCAGGAGCGAGACGCTGGCTGCCGTCTCCACGCTGGTCGGAGGGCCCGTCAGCGAGGACGAGGTACGCCAGGCGCTGGCGACCATGGTGCTCACCTTCTGCGAGGCGCAGAGGTTTACCGTCGTTCGCAACAACGTGACCACGGCGTGATGTCTCCTGCGAGCTGATCGGCTACGACGACCAGAAGATCCAGAAGTGGAGCAAGATCCCCGAGACGAAGGGGATCGCAGGAGCCGGCGATCCCACGATGAAGGACGCGTCGGCAGCGGCGCAGAACATCATATTTGTCCTTCTGCCGACCACGTGCGACCCAATAATCCCATGATCCGGCATGCATGTACTGTAATAATTAATGGCCTTAAGCCGTCCTTTCTTAGTTGTGATCGAAGAACTAGTCACTCCAAGTTTCCAAAAGGTTTGGTATTCCTCTACCTTAATCACATGTTCCTCCGTCGATGATAGTTAATAATTACTCTTTGTTGCGTTATTTAAGATCGTTTCTAGGATTCCATGAATGTAGCTCATTTCATTGTCACAACCCACTCCCCATGCAAGCACAACAGAACCAGCAGAAAGATAAGAATGTTTATATCAGGGAACGATCTGTGTACACACACACACATATATATATATATATATATATATATATATATATATATATATATATATATATATATATATATATATATATATATATATATATATATATATATATATCAAACAGCCGACAAGAGTAGACTAGCTACTCAATTTTTCAATTTGCTTGCACTAAAATCATTCTACTTTTCCAGGGAGCTCCCCCAACCAGCAGGGAGTGTATGGAAACGACTCTGTTACAAGTTTCTCGAAGAAATCACAGCCATCCTGAAAATAAAATTTTGGGAAAAGTTTGCCTAAATCTTGAAGCTTTGAGCTGGACCAATGATAGGCTAGCACTCTGTCCCATAAACTCAACAACACGACCTCTTTGTAAGGATGAAATCCAAGGAAATCAACATGTCTTTGCTCACTCCTTCCAAGTTCAAGGACATTATCCTCATCAGAGTCCCACTGATTTTTCTCTTTTTCTACCATTGCTTCCTTCTTGTCCTCCAAAACAAAACTATTTTCCTTGTCTCGATGATAGTCAAATTCTTGTAAGGTCCAAGGTCCACTACATGGTTTGTCATAGTTGAGATTTGGTAGGATAGGGAAAATATCTCTGTCATGCTTCAACACCCACTCGTTCAGGTCATTAAGGAACCAAACCTGAAGTTGGATAGTAGTGATACTAGTCCAACATACTAGTATTGATGCACAATATATCCCCTTGACTGATTTTCCTATAAAAAATTCATGACGAGCTTGGGGGTCGTCTTTGGGTAATCTTACCGTTGGCAATCTTATTACTCGATAAGTATTGTCCGACAATGATATTCTGCAAAAAACAAAAAACTCAAGACCAAAACCAGAATGAGCTACGATGCTTAAAGAGTTGAGTTGGTATATAGTACCTCAGAACAAAAAAGTAGGAGTAACATATATAAAGTGCTCCTCTCCAGTAGGCACAGTGATAAGCATTGCAAAACGGGTGTGAACAACCCATGCCGGGCACCATCCCTCCAGCCTCCCCTTCACGCCGAAATGTCCTCTCCTCCCAAGAACAAGTCTTTGATGAAAATACAGGAAGGATCAATGTGAACGGTAGCCATTCAAATTCCTCACATTCGTTGTTCAGCTTGAAATCAACTTTGGGCATTACGAGCACATCAAAATGGTTAGGCGACAGGATGGGGTCAAACACGAGGTACCAGAGTGTGCTAAGATACATGTCTGGTAAGGGTTGGGGTGGGTCCGGTGCAGGTGGCAGGGGCGTCCACTGTTGTGTGGCAGGGTTGACCACGCAGTGACGGAGCAAGAGGAGGCCATTGCAGTGATCAAGTACTTTGGGACAGGGCACAAAGTCGTACTCGGGAAAGCGAGTAGCCAACGTGCAGTAGAGCCGGCCGGAGACGGCAGCACCCGTTGTGGGGCGGCACAGGAACTGAGTGCATGGTATGCGATCGAAGTTGAGGAAGATGCCGCCCAACGAGAGTGGAAGGAGGTCGGCACGCAGCAGGCGGTGGCTGTCAATGACGCGGTGCCACGACTTGCAGACACAGCGGGACGTGGCGAGGCCGTGCGGCGAGAGGCGACGGAGGACATCCGCAAGCACGTCATCAGGCAAAGACGGTGCCAGGTACATAGATCCGGCTCCTGGGCAAGCCGCGGGGAACGGCGGCAGAAAATGGCAGACCATAGGATAGTGGCATCTTCTTCCACCGACAATAGCCCTGTGATTGAAGAACTTCGGCAGGACGAGTGGTAGGGGAAGGAGGTGCTGGATCTGGATGACAGGGATGGGGCTGCTAGAGCCAAAGTCATCATCATCTTTATCGTCTTCTTCATCCTCCAATTTGAAGTCCTCATCCTGAGCAGCCTCTCCAGTGAACAATGAAACAGCGTGTGGTGTATTCTTGTCTCTTATGGTGGATCTGGCAAATAAGAAGGCATGTTTAGAATTAGTAGACCAAACTAAGCATAGGACTACATAGAATACAATACAATATATATGAGCGTACCCATACCCAACACTATAATGTTGTTCCATTTGGTTATGCGACTGTTCAGCCTGTTCAAAAGGAAAAGGTCAGTGTCATATTCATGCAGAAGTTTAGAACATACTCCCTCCGTCCGCGAATAAGTGTGCTTATACTTTTATGGTAAGTCCAACTTATTAAAATTTGACCAACTTAATAGAAAAAACGTACCAACATTTATGGCACTAAATTTATATCACAAGATTCGTCTTGAAATAAAGTTTCAAAATATACCAATTTGATGTCATACATATTGCTACATTTTTCTATAAGTTGGTCAAGTTTATAGAATTTTGACTTAGTACAAGATCTAAATGTACACTTTTTCAAGGACGGATGGAGTATACAAAAGGGAGAAACTCACTGTATCCTTGTCATCATCGGGAACTTCAGGTGGACTGAAGAAATTAAAGAAGCTCTTCGAAGTTTCAGTTTTTATGATAGGTTTAGCGTTCTTTGACCCCTTCTATGGCTTCCTTTCTAGCACCTTTTGTGTCAAGCACTTCCCAGGATACCATTTGATTTCCATACTGGAAAAGAAAATATTCCCAAATGGTGATATTAGTAAAATCATACACCAATTTAAAACAAATAAATGAGATGAAATATGAAAATCGTAATTGATTTACCCAACGACTTTCTGTAGAATTGGTTCATCTTCATCAATCATGTGATAGGTTTTCGTAAGCACTGTGTTCTTGAAGAATGGGTTAGTATCAAAGTGAAATTCAAGCTTGAAACCCTTTGGCTCAGTTATCCTGAACCACTTAATGTCCTTGAGATACTTAAGAGCTTCCTCGTCCCTCTCCTACATATAAACTAAGATCATTAGTAAACAGCCGAAGGAAGGAATTTATGCAGAAATAGGCATAAACACGGCACCCACAAAAAAGTATTAGCAGTTGAGAAACATAAATGCTTTTAACACATACAAACCTCAACCAGGATTTCATGGTTCTCCATGGCATTAAGCCAGAAATCTGACATACAGTTTTCCTCTACAAGAATATATTATGAACAAAGTCAAAAGACAATCAGGGGCTATGTTCTTTCTTTATTATAAGATATTAAGATGTACACCGAACATGGAACTACTCAAATATCTTAAGTATAGTTGGAATCTTCACCTATCTGATCTTCAGCAGTTTCATCCGAGCCTTCTTTTGTGACACCTTCTACCTCAACCACAGGATTGACAAAATCATAACACTGTCAAAAACACCGTGGAGCAACAAATCTATCAGAATGTTCACGTGTGCGACAAATATAATACAACAAACATTGAAAGGAAGAGACATCAACATTGTATGAGCCATACAAAATAGAAAAGAACTCTCGTCTATATACTAATCAAGCTTTTATTGCCATGATAGAGGTAGAAGTTGTGGCACCGGTTCAGGAAGTTAAATGTGAATTTGGTGATTGGAGAAAACAACATCGCAATATTATAGTACAAAAGATAGCAAGGTACCATAATAAGTTCACCTTTGAGTATATTGGTTCGCACATCTTCTAATATTTAGCTTCAAGTGTGGCTCTCTCCTCAGAAAACTTGCCCTCAAGATCATCATGTTGGCTCTGACAAATGGCAACCAAGGATGAGGAAGTCAGCACAAGATATAACTAGATTATTCCAGATCCAAACATGTATATCGCGCCTCATAAGTATAGAACTGATTAATATAAATATTGTAGAAGTGGGTAATGGACATAATACTCGTTTTGGGAGGACTTGTGGCTCAGGAAGTCAGGAGTGTACCTTTGAGTACAAAGTTTAGTAGAGTACATAACTTAACTTTCAGTTCTGGCATTACAGTAGCAAAAGTTCTTACTTCAGGATGGTCCTGTATTAGGTTTAGACGTATGCTAGCAGATGAAACGTTGGTGATATGGAATGAGATACAGGTCTTGTGTAGTGGAGTAATGCTCAATGAAGAAGAGATAGGTGCAAAAGGTTGTGAATAAATCTGGTGTCTTTTCTGTTAAATCACTTTATACAGTACTTAAGTTGAATCAAATAGGGTGTCCTTTTAAGGAGATGTGGTTTATCAAAGTACCAGTTAAAATCAAAGTTTTCTTGTGGCTAGTGCTTAAGAAGAGTATACTAACTAGGGATGTTCTAAACCATAGAGGAGGTAAGAAAGAAGCTAGTTGTCTTATTTGTAGTAATAATGAAAATATTGATCACATTTTCATTCATTGTCCTCTGCCGAAGTACTCCTGCCCAATCCCAATATCCCATTTGCAGTGGATGAGCAGCGGCACGGCGCGGCAGTGCAGGTGCTGGACGGCGCGCGCCGCGCCCAGCAGCGCCTCCACGCGCGTTCTCCAGGACGCCGCCGTCGGGGACGCATCATCCAGGTGGTTTCTGAGCGTGCCGTTGTCCATGTGCTCGTAGACGAGCAGGCGCTCTCCGCCCTCGGCGCAGCAGCCGAGGAGGCGGACGAGGTGCTCGTGTCTGACCGGGTGGAGGATGGCGAGCTCCGTGCCGAACGTGTCCTCCGCGCACCGCAGCCCGTCCCTGAGGCGCTTCACGGCCACCTCGCGCCCGTCGTGGAGCTTACCCTTGTACACCGTCCCGGAGTCGCCTTCGCCGAGCACCACGGCGAAGTTGCTGGTCGCCGCCGTGATCTCCTTCAGCGTGAACCTATCGGCTCCCTCCGACTCCTCCGGAGAATCTGCGGGCAGCTGGGAGGAGGAGCTGGCGCGATTCAGAGCCGAGACGCTGCCCGTTGTTCCGTCGAGGCGGCGGGCTAGGCCGATATGGCTGATCACGGGGAAGAGGAGGAGGAAGGAGTCGATCCTGCCCTGGACGTCCCGGAACCTGTCAGCCTGCCTGCCGGCCGAGAAGAGGCGGCGCGTCCGGCCTTTCCCCTGGCAGGACTGGACGAGCTCGTGCGCCTCCGTGAGCGCGTCGCCGAGCCCGGCCAGCGGCCGCATCGCCTCCGGATCCTGCACGTGCGGCAGCAGCTCCGCGATCATGTGGACGCGGCCAGCCAGGTGCTTGCACTCGTTCTTGTTATGCTGCGCCGTATCCGCCGCCTGCACGATCTTGGAGATGAGCCCGCCGGCGGCCACGAGTCCGGTGAAGAACACCGCCATGCCTGCGAGCTGCGTCTGTGATTGTATGTACTATCCAGAACGACAACCGGAGTATTTAGCGAACAAAATGATCCCATCGAAAGAAACATTCATGGACGAGATTATAATACCGAGGTCCTTCTGAAGTCACGGCCTGTCTGACGGTAGCTTGCTTGCAACAAAATCGGCAATCTTTCTGACAATTTTGCCAAGTAAATTAAGCTGTTTTGTTTATTATGATGGAATCAGCACTGGTAATATCCGGGGAGTTGACATGAAGAGTGATGTGGACAAGGCAACAAATCCATTAAGTTGAGTACCGTTGAGTACTTTCTTAAGAAAATGACTACTTCTCTTGGCCCAACAAATGTTTTTCTTAGTGTTCTTATGTGTAGACGTGTAGTAGTATTAAATCATGTGGAAATTTACTCAATCCGTTAAGTACGTACTTCCCATGAAGATTTTATTTACATAGGTAGTTTCAACCAAACTTTGAAACACACGTTGAATCGTCCAGGCGGTACTAGTAAAGTGAGGCCGGGTGCATGCAATGAAAAATGTCTAGATGGTGTTTTTAAATTTTGGGTTCATTTTATGTTTAAGTTATAAATAAAGATTTTTTTTCAAATTTCAGCGAGTGTCGTATCATTTCTAAAAAGGGATTCTCTTGGAGTTCCTTACGTCATGTCTGTTTTGACCAGGACGACTCTGGTTCCTGTTAATGTTGCCGCGGTTTTGCAACTTTGTTTCTTGTTTGTTTCTTGGCTTGCAGTGGATTGTTTCTTGCCCTCCGAGTTGAAGTATATTCATTTCCATGAGCAAGAATGTTCCTGGAGCGCACACACACAGCTATATGACAAGTTGCAGTCATTAAACCCATAATATACATGTGCAAGCAACTTCAACACAGATTCTACCATCAAATTGCATGAAATTTATCCATCCCTCGTCTCTATCACATTTAAAAAACGAGATCCAAGGGCACTAGCACCCATGGCTTACTTTTATAGTAGAAAAGGAGCTGCAAGCAGTGTCTAGGTCGAGACTCGTATGCTGCGTCTATATCATATTCAACAATATTGTAAAGCTGAACCCGGTATCGCCATTGGCTAAACTTCAGTTGAATTTCACGGACGTCATACATGCATATAGAGAACGGACACAGATCCCCTGACGTACCTTGCTCTCCCTGACGCGTGGGCCCAGACCCGCCGGTCAGTGACCTCACGACAGGGTTACCGTACGATCAAGGGAGCCGCTCCATAGAGAACTCGCCATGGGGCATGTTGACTGTTTCTTCACCGCAAGACGTGTTGGGTTCCACGATCGATGAAGTAGCCATTTTCTTAAAAGAGTTGTACATTTTTTAGAACAACTCGGGGTGCCGATCGATCTCCAAAATTTATTTGCTGTCTTGTTCACATCACGCTTACATAAGCTATACTACTTGCCAACTTGCACTAGTAGAAAACGAGCCTTTGGTTCACCCCTTTAGTCTCGGTTCATTATTTGAACCCAGACTAAAGGGGTGAGAGCCACACCGCTGGATTTGTGAGGGACCTTTAGTCCCGGTTCGTGTTACGAACCGGGACTAAAGGTTCACCGCATGCGGCAGCAGTGGCGGGCCCCAGCGCCAGAGACCTTTAGTCCCGGTTCGTAACACAAACCGGGACTAAAGGTCCACCTATATCAGCTTCTTCCAGCCCGAGCCAACTCCATTTTCAGCCCGAGTTTGAGCTCACAAATTTTCTCTCTACATCTTCTCCTTTTTCTCTCCCCAAGCCTAGATAATACACAATATTTTTACACCATTTGGAGAGATTGAAGACACCCCACGGTTAGCCTCTTCATCCTCTTTCCGGCATTGCTTATTTAGCTCATTTTGCTCATTTCAATTTTTTTGTGCAAGCAAGGTGTTTGATGTAATGCCTAAGTTATGATCTCATTTGTGTATATGTGCAATTTGTTCTCAAACTAAAATAATGATTTATGTGTTTTAGTGTGGTGAGGAGCCTTATCGACGTCGATCGCCCGCGCAGTCCCGTCACCACCTCGGTGAGCCTCTATATTTTATTTTATTTTATTTTAAAAACATAGCTTTTATGATTTAGATGCATAGTTACTACTTGTATAATTTTCTAACTTGTATTATATGTATAGTGTCATGGTTCTGATATCCGTCCCCGTCGGTCCTCGTCCGGTCTATGATTCGGATGTGGTATATTTTCAAAACTATTTATTTCATCCTATGTTTCTGACAATTATGGCGACCAACTTGACATAGAATTATTTTTATCTAGGAGGTAATTGAACCAGAAATTGAACCTGACCCTATTGTCGAGTTTTTGGATAAAGAAAACAATGATTTGAAAGCAAAATTGAAAAGAAGTGAAGCTCTTTATCTTCAATGCTTAGAAGATAAGATGAAATTAGAGCTCAAACTTGCCGACGTGGTCGATGGTAACGAGATCAAGATGGATGCAATGCGCTTGAAGATAAAAATGATTAGAAAATATGCCATTAATCGGGAGGCTTGGTATCATTATATTGTGGGTTCAGTATTTACCTTAGTTGCGATTTTGATCGCATTTGTTGTTGGATTTAAATTCTTTAGATAATTTTTATATTTGTTTCAGTTAATGTATGTTTTATGAGAACTATGTATTACCGCTTGTCAATACTCTACTCTTATTTTAATGGATGACATTGTATTAATTAATTTGCTCTTACATATTATTTATGACAGTAGTGTAATAATGGGGTTCGATATACTTTTATGTAATACAGATGAACCGACAATGGATGTACGGTGACCGATGTTGTCCTGAGTTCATTGATGGCATGCATAATTTTCTCCATATGGCTGAGGCAAACAAGCCGAAGAACGGTTTTATTCGTTGTCCATGTAGTGCCTGCAAGAATATGAGTGATCACTCTACCTCAAAAGTCATTCACTCACACCTCTTGCATAATGGTTTTATGCCTGGTTATTATTGTTGGACCAAGCACGGAGAAACAGGGGTTATCATGGAAGAAAATGAAGAAGAGGAGGATAATGACAAGTATCCTTGGTTTAGTGATACTACAATGGGAGAAGACGAAACTGAAGAAGATCCCATTATTGATGAGCCCGACGATGATCTTCGTCGGGCCATTCGTGATGCACAAATGGACTGTGGAAGTGAAAACGAAAGGTTGAAGTTGGAGCGTATGTTAGTTGATCACGCCAAATTGTTGTACCCAACTTGTCAAAATGACCAGAAAAAGCTAGGTACCACACTTGAATTGTTACAATCGAAGGCAGAGAATGGTACTTCTGACAAGGGATTTGAAAATTTGTTAAAAATAGTTAAGAAGATGCTTCCAAAGGATAACGAATTGCCGTCTAGTACGTATGAAGCAAAGAAGGTGGTATGCCCTCTAGGATTAGAGGTGCATAAGATACACGCTTGCATTAATGACTGCATCCTCTACCGCGGTGAGCACGAAAAATTGAATGCATGTCCTGTATGCGGTGCTTTGCGGTATAAGATCGGGCGAGATGACCCTGGTGATGTTGAGGGCGAGCCGCGCCCCAGGAAGAGGATTCCTGCAAAGGTGATGTGGTATGCTCCTATAATACCACGGTTGAAACGTTTGTTCAGCAATAGAGAGCATGCCAAGTTGTTGCGTTGGCACAAACAAGATCGTAAAAAAGACTTGATGTTGAGACACCCCGCGGATGGGTCCCAGTGGAGAAAAATTGACAGAGAGTTCCCGACATTTTCAGATGACGCAAGGAACTTAAGATTTGGCCTAAGTACAGATGGCTTTAATCCTTTTGGAGAGCAGAGCTCCAGTCACAACACTTGGCCCGTGACTCTATGTATCTATAACCTTCCTCCTTGGCTGTGCATTAAGCGGAAGTACATTATGATGCCCGTGCTCATTCAAGGCCCGAAGCAACCTGGCAACGACATTGATGTGTACCTCAGGCCATTAGTTGAAGAACTTTTGCAGTTGTGGTGTGAGGAAAGGTGTACGTGTGTGGGATGAGCACAAACTGGAGGAATTTGATCTACGAGCTTTGCTTTTTGTAACCATCAATGATTGGCCTGCTCTAGGCAACATTTCAGGACAGTCAAACAAGGGATACAATGCATGCACGCACTGTTTAGCTGAGACTGATAATATACATTTAGGTAACAAGAATGTGTACCCAGGTCATCGTCGGTTTCTTGTACCCAAGCATCCGTTAAGGAAGAAAGGCAAGCATTACAAATGTGAGGCAGATCATCGGCCGAGGCCTACCCGCCCTTCTAGTTCTGCTATACATGATATGGTCAAGGATTTAAATGTAATCTTTGGAAAGGGTCCTGGCGGTCTCACTGTTCCGAATGACGCAAACAACCACGTACCCATGTGGAAGAAGAAATCTATATTTTGGGAGCTGCCATATTGGATAATGCTAGAAATTCACTCTGCAATCGACGTGATGCACGTGACAAAGAACATTTGTTGCAATTTGCTGAACTTCTTAGGCGTGTATGGGAAGTCAAAAGATGGGAAGTCAAAAAAAGGTACACCGAAAGGAAGGCAGACCCATCAACGTATGAGCGAAGAGATGCATCGAGACGATACTCATTCAGAGAATCAGCCAGGTCCTACAAGCTACGCTCTTACTAAAGAAGAGAAGAAAATATTTTTTGAGTGCCTTCGCAGTATGAAAGTTCCATCTGGCTTCTCATCAAATATAAAAGGAATAATAAACATGGCAGAGCAAAAATTTCAGAATCTAAAGTCTCATGACTGTCACGTGATTATGACACAATTACTTCCGGTTGCATTGAGAGGGCTTCTACCGGAAAATGTTCGAGAACCCATTGTGAAGCTATGTGCATTTCTCAATGCAATTTCTCAGAAGGTCATCAATCCACTAACTCTAAAAAATTTAGAGAAGGATGTGGTCCAATGTCTTGTCAGCTTCGAGTTGGTGTTCCCACCAACCTTTTTCAATATTATGACGCACCTTGTAGTCCACCTAGTCGAAGAGATTTCTGTTCTCGGTCCTGTATTTTTACACAACATGTTCCCCTTTGAGAGGTTCATGGGAGTCTTAAAAAAATATGTGCATAACCGGGCTAGGCCAGAAGGAAGCATCGTGAAGGGTTATGGAACAGAGGAGGTCATTGATTTTTGTGTAGATTTTATTCCTGATCTGAAGCCGATCGGTGTTCCTGAATCACGTCATGAGGGGAGACTGCATGGAAAAGGCACCCTTGGAAAGAAAGCAACAATATGTCAAGACGGAGATTCTTTCACTCAAGCACACGACACCGTTCTACATAATTCCAGTTTGGTGGGTCCGTATGTCGAGGAACACAAGAATGTTTTACGCTCCAAGTACCCGGAGAAATCTGAAGATTGTATTGATGGAGAACACATGAAGACTTTCAGCAGTTGGTTAAAAAGACGTCTCATTAATGACACCAATGTTGAAGAACAGCTATACTTGTTGGCCACATCACCAGCTTCAACTATATTGACTTTTCAAGGGTACGAGATAAATGGAAATATATTTTACACAGCCAAACAAGATAAAAAGAGCACCAACCAAAACAGTGGAGTACGCTTTGATGCAACAAACTGCAACGGGACAAAGGACACATATTATGGTTACATAGAGGAGATATGGGAACTTGACTATGGACCTACTTTTAAGGTCCCTTTGTTCAAGTGCAAATGGTTCAACCTACGAGGCGGGGTAGAGGTAGACCCACGATACGGAATGACTACAGTGGATCTCAACAATCTTTCGTACGAGAATGAACCATTCGTCCTAGCCAGTGAAGTTGCTCAGGTTTTCTATGTGAAAGACATGTCTACCCTACCGAAAAAAAGAAAAGATAAGCAAGCGAGTACATCATACGATGAGCCAAAGCGCCACATAGTTCTCTCAGGGAAAAGAGTCATTGTGGGAGTGGAGGACAAGACAGACATGTCAGAAGATTACGATAAGTTTCATGACATTCCGCCCTTTAAAGTCAACACTGATCCAAGTATCAAGTTAAATGAAGAAGATTGTCCGTGGTTACGGCGCAATCGGAAGAACAAGTAAACACTAGAGAGGGATATTATTGTTGATGTGTAATATCCGAATGCTTTGTATCAGAAGAACAAGTGAACTGAAGTACTTTGTAGATGCATGGAACAAAACACACGATTTCACCTGCATACAGCCCAACGGTGGCTCGTGAGTGCCTGCATATGAAATGCACCGTTGGACGTATGCAGGGAATCCGAATGCTTTGTATTCTGTCGATGAAGTAGAATGAGGAGACAATGACTGCCGAACATGTTCAAGAGGGGGCTATATATAGGGTCATGTGACTCACGAACTGGTCATGATAGTGCCCATCCAACAGCTCAGAATCTCTCAAAAGAAACACATCTCTTCATCCAACGGCTCACAAGTGCTTTAAAGAAACACACGATCCATGTGCTTCTTTAGTCCCGGTTGGTGTTACCAACCGAGACTAAAGAAGCACATGGATCGTGTGTTTCTTTCTAGTGCTTGTGAGACGTTGGATCTGAGGTGTGTTTCTTTTGAGAGATTCTGAGCTGTTGGATCAGCAGTATGACGAACACTTCGTGACCCACATGACTCGGTTGTTGTTACCAACCGGGACTAAAGAAGCACACATACCTTATATATATCCCCCCTCCCGTACATGTTCAGCACTCAGTGTCTACTCATTGTAGTTCATTTTGGCAGCACACGGGTAGCAGAGAGCACTCAGTGAAGGCTGAAGGTGAACCCTCCCCTCGGCAGAGGCATCTCTAGGCAACCAGCGGCAAGACGTCTCTGATGATCTGCGACCGTTTCAAACGGTTGCATATCATCAGAGATGTCTTGTCGGACGGTTGTAGATCATCAGAGATGTCTTGCCACGGTCATTTGGCTTGGCTTGAAATGACCATAACTTGGTCATTTGGCTTGAAACTTCTAGATGTTCAAGGATTTGATTTTTTGAGGTATTTATCATTTTTTCTAGCAACTAGTACACATATAAGGAGCCCATGCCAAAGGATTTGATTTTTTGAGGTGTTTATCACTTTATTACATTTTTTCTTAAAAACGATCAAAACAGTCGCTACGACTAATGATCGGAAGAGGTGATATTTTCTAGAACTATCAATGTTTCTGTGATATAACCACTAGTTGTGTACCTTAAAATGATTTTTCCAAAAGTTTCAGACCAAACTATCAAATAGTTGTAGTTCAAATTTGAATTACTTTCGATAAATCAACATAAACTCAATTAACTAGGGGAAATTAGTTAGAATTGTAAGAAAAAACTCATACTTGGGGATCATCCATCATATGTGCACCACTCTTAGTGAAAAATAGTTGGGTGCCATTTGGAATCATATTTTCTGTACTCATTTCACAAAAAACCTCATTTTTTGCACTCAAAAAAAGGAAAATGATATTTATGAAAATAATTTGAAGAATCCATTTGGCATGGTTGTTTAATATACCAATATGCACCTATGTGTGGAGTATGACATCTTTATAACAAACTATGTCGTGAAAATGACCATAACTTGGTTATTTGGCTTGAAACTTCTAGATGTTCATACATGATAGACCTTTTTGTGAAGACTTTTTTTACAAATGTAGGCAAAAATCAAGTTTATCATTTTTCCTAACAACTATAACACATATAAGGAGCCCATGCCAAAGGATTTGATTTTTTGAGGTGTTTATCACTTTATTACATTTTTTCTTAAAAATGATCAAAACAGTCGCTACGACTAATCATCGGAAGAGGTGATATTTTCTAGAGCTATCAATGTTTCTGTGATATAACCACTAGTTGTGTACCTTAAAATGATTTTTCCAAAAGTTTCAGACCAAACTATCAAATAGTTGTAGTTCAAATTTGAATTAGTTTCGATAAATCAACATAAACTCAATTAACTAGAGGAAATTAGTTAGAATTGTAAGAAAAAACTCATACTTGGGGATCATCCATCATATGTGCACCACTCTTAGTGAAAAATAGTTGGGTGCCATTTGGAATCATATTTTCTGTACTCACTTCACAAAAAACCTCATTTTTTGCACTCAAAAAAAGGAAAATGATATTTATGAAAATAATTTGAAGAATCCATTTGTCATGGTTGTTTAATATACCAATATGCACCTATGTGTGGAGTATGAGATCTTTATAACAAACTATGTCGTCGAAATGACCATAACTTGGTCATTTGGCTTGAAACTTCTAGATGTTCATACATGATAGACCTTTTTGTGAAGACTTTTTTTGCAAATGTAGGCAAAAATCAAGTTTATCATTTTTCCTAACAACTAGTACACATATAAGGAGCCCATGCCAAAGAATTTGATTTTTTGAGGAGTTTATCACTTTATTACATGTTTTCTTAAAAACGATCAAAACAGTCGCTACGACTAATGATCGGAAGAGAAGATATTTTCTAGAACTATCAATGTTTCTATGATATAACCACTAGTTGTGTACCTTAAAATGATTTTTCCAAAAGTTTCAGACCAAACTATCAAATAGTTGTAGTTCAAATTTGAATTACTTTCGATAAATCAACATAAACTCAATTAACTAGGGGAAATTAGTTAGAATTGTAAGAAAAAACTCATACTTGGGGATCATCCATCATATGTGCACCACTATTAGTGAAAAATAGTTGGGTGCCATTTGGAATCATATTTTCTGTACTCACTTCACAAAAAACCTCATTTTTTGCACTCAAAAAAACGAAAATGATATTTATGAAAATAATTTGAAGAATCCATTTGGCATGGTTGTTTAATATACCAATATGCACCTATGTGTGGAGTATGAGATCTTTATAACAAACTATGTCGTGGAAATGACCATAACTTGGTCATTTGGCTTGAAACTTCTAGATGTTCATACATGATAGACCTTTTTGTGAAGACTTTTTTTGCAAATGTAGGAAAAAATCAAGTTTATCATTTTTCCTAGCAACTAGTACACATATAAGGAGCCCATGCCAAAGGATTTGATTTTTTGAGGTGTTTATCACTTTATTACATTTTTTCTTAAAAACGATTAAAACAGTCGCTACGACTAATCATCGGAAGAGGTGATATTTTCTAGAACTATCAATGTTTCTGTGATATAACCACTAGTTGTGTACCTTAAAATGATTTTTCCAAAAGTTTCAGACCAAACTATCAAATAGTTGTAGTTCAAATTTGAATTACTTTCGATAAATCAACATAAACTCAATTAACTAGGGGAAATTAGTTAGAATTGTAAGAAAAAACTCATACTTGGGGATCATCCATCATATGTGCACCACTCTTAGTGAAAAATAGTTGGGTGCCATTTGGAATCATATTTTCTGTACTCACTTCACAAAAAACCTCATTTTTTGCACTCAAAAAAACGAAAATGATATTTATGAAAATAATTTGAAGAATACATTTGGCATGGTTGTTTAATATACCAATATGCACCTATGTGTGGAGTATGAGATCTTTATAACAAACTATGTCGTCGAAATGACCATAACTTGGTCATTTGGCTTGAAACTTCTAGATGTTCATACGTGATAGACCTTTTTGTGAAGACTTTTTTTGCAAGTGTAGGCAAAAATCAAGTTTATCATTTTTAATAACAACTAGTACACATATAAGGAGCCCATGCCAAAGAATTTGATTTTTTGAGGTGTTTATCACTTTATTACATTTTTTCTTTAAAACGATCAAAACAGTCGCTACGACTAATCATCGGAAGAGGTGATATTTTCTAGAACTATCAATGTTTCTGTGATATAACCACTAGTTGTGTACCTTAAAATGATTTTTCCAAAAGTTTCAGACCAAACTATCAAATAGTTGTAGTTCAAATTTGAATTACTTTCGATAAATCAACATAAACTCAATTAACTAGGGGAAATTAGTTAGAATTGTAAGAAAAAACTCATACTTGGGGATCATCCATCATATGTGCACCACTCTTAGTGAAAAATAGTTGGGTGCCATTTGGAATCATATTTTTTGTACTCACTTCACAAAAAACCTCATTTTTTGCATTCAAAAAAAGGAAAATGATATTTATGAAAATTATTTGAAGAATCCCTTTGGCATGGTTGTTTAATATACCAATATGCACCTATGTGTTGAGTATGAGATCTTTATCACAAACTATGTCGTCGAAATGACCATAACTTGGTCATTTGACTTGAAACTTCTAGATGTTCATACATGATAGACCTTTTTGTGAAGACTTTTTTTGCAAATGTAGGAAAAAATCAAGTTTATCATTTTTCCTAGCAACTAGTACACATATAAGGAGCCCATGCCAAAGGATTTGATTTTTTGAGGTGTTTATCACTTTATTACATTTTTCTTAAAAACGATCAAAACGGTCGCTACGACTAATCATCGGAAGAGGTGATATTTTCTAGAACTATCAATGTTTCTGTGATATAACCACTAGTTGTGTATCTTAAAATGATTTTTCCAAAAGTTTCAGACCAAACTATCAAAAAACTATTTTATGTACTTACTTCACAAAAAACCTTAAAACATAGAAAATGATATTTATGAAATAATTTGAAGAAATCACCTAGGCATCTTAAAATGAAAGAATATAAAACAAAACATAAAAATAAGCTAGAAACCAAAATAATTCAAAAAATAAGTAAACCAAAATAAGAAATAGAAAAGTAAGCAATTCTAACAATTTAAAAGAAAAACAGAAACAAAAATCAGTAAAAAGAAATAAGGAAAAAAGAACCCTTTAGTCTCGGTTGGTAACACCAACCGAGACTAAAGAGCTAAAGAGGCGCGCTGGGCTCCAGCCAAAACTCTTTAGTCCCGGTTGGTAAAACCAACCGCGACTAAAGACCCTTTAGTCTCGGTTCGTGGCTAGAACCGAGACTAAAGGTTGTCCGCGCCGGTTTTCGTCGCCCTGCCGCTCAAATTTTTCTTATGTTTCCCAAATCTTCCAAAGCGCCGTCGCCTCCCGCTCCGCCGCGTCGTCGCCCTGCCGCGCCGTCGCCCTGCCGCTCCGCCGCGCCGTCGTCCTGTCGCTCGCCTCGCCGTCGCCCTGCCGCTCGCCGCGCCGCGCGTCGCCCTGCCGCTCGCCGCGCCGTCGCCCTGCCGCTCCGACGCGCCGCCGCGTCGTCTGCTACGCCGCGACGCCCCTACAACGCCGGTATGCCTAGTTCAGTCCCCTCCCTCCCCTAGCTAGCTTCCACGCCGCCCTTCGGGTTAGGGCATTAGGGTTAGGGTTATAGATGGAAACTCGAATGCCTATATGAAAACAATGGTTCAGTTTAGTTGCAGATAATTGTATCCTCTGTTTCAATAATTGAGCTAGCACCAAGAATGATTACTTCCCTAATATTGATGTTTATGGTGGATTCAATTTCAGCAAATAATCAAGATGAATATGATATTTTAAGTCCACCTATTATTGAGGATAAAGTTTATTATGATTATGATATGCATCCTATATATGATGATTATAATGATTGTTATGAATGTTTTACTCCCACTATCACTAATAAGAAGGATTTTACTTATGTGGAGAGTATTAATACTTTTATGCTTGTAGATCATGAAAGACATGCTCTATGTGATAGTTATATTGCTGGATTTTTTCATGATGCTACTGAAAGTTATTATGAGAAGGGAAAACATGGTTCTAAATATTTCAATATTATTACATGCCCTCTCTTTAAGTTGAAAGTATGGAAATTGCTCTTTTTTATCTTCCTATGCTACTTGCTTTGTGTTCCAATGATTTATTTTCTTACAAGATCCCAATGCATAGGAAGTGGGTTAGAATCAAGTATGTTTCATATTTCCCCTCGATGCTCTCTTTTGCGTTTTAATCATTATTCCTATGTGAGCATCATTAAAACTAGCATGGCTGTCTAGAAAACAGATTCCTGATCTTTACTGGGAAAAAGGTATAAAATCACAGAAAAGGAAAATTGACTTGATATTTTACGACCGAAATATTCAGTTATTAATACACATTTCATTAGTTCGAAGTTTTCTGATTTGAGCACCGTAAGTGCCTCTGAAAATTCACTCTTTACGGGCTGTCCAGTTTTTGACATATTATGTCTTTATTTTGCATTACTCTCATTACTTGTGTTTTGTGTGGTTCTTTTGATCAAGGAGCAATACACAACCTTAGTAACAATAGCTAATGTTTAGAATCAACTCATGATATGTCTATGTTGTACTTACTGTTTGTGTATGTATCAGATGAAGCTTTTTATGAACTTCGGTCGACTCATGCGTTTATTTGCTAACTTGTTGTGTTTGACTCTTATATCTCTCTGTGACTCAATGCTAATTTGATTGATATACAATTCATTATACAACTTGCAGGAGGTCTGCTGCTCGGGTCCTTGTGTCCACGGCTTTTCAGGAGGTCTTGCTCCTTGCCGAGGCTGTGCCGCTCCTCCTCGTCGTTGCCTCGATTTCAGGTGTAAAAGACATGCCTATATGATCCAGTAGTAAAGAAAATCCGAACTATTTGTATATAAAGCTGATGGAATTTTAGATTCCTCGATATGTCTACAACATGTATATAAAGCTGATGGAATTTAAAGCTATTTTAGTTGTTGGAGAACTTGAGGTCTGAAGATGAGATATTGCCTTCATTATGTGTATGGAATTTGGGTTGCAGATATTTGTTTGAACTGTGATGTGAGTTAGCCGAGGTCTGAAATTAAATCTTAGACCTTTTGTGTGTTAGATATGCAATTTGAGATGATTGTAATATATATAATATATATGACCCAGTTGTATCAGCTGCTTCCTCCCAGTTTTATTTATGAGAGTTACACTTGGGTGCATTAGTTTGACATACTTGAGTAATAAACAGGTACATTGTAATTTATAGAATATTTTAAACAATCATTCAACCCAATATTCATATTCTTGTAATTTATAGGATTGCATACTTGTATCTTTTTTAGAATAAATCTAAACTTGATTGCAAATTTGATTGATTGCAGGTACATTTGAGCTATGGAGCACTTGCGAGACGAGCAGATAGAAGAAGCACAATTTCAACGAGACGAAGAGATGGAAGACCAAATGGAACAACTTATTTTTAATGATGCCCGAGCTGGAGGAGATGTAGATGATTATGATTTCGACCAATTTTTGAACGACTTTGGAATCGAGTCACAAGACTTTGATGTGGTGATAGCAAACTCCGGCGGAGAGGTGTATATGTGTTTATAATAAATATGGCGATATGTTGTTGTTAACTACATGCATTAATTGATTTATGTTGCATTTATTAACGACTTATTTTTCTTTTAGCCATCCGGATCGAGCAAATCTGCAAAAAAGCAGCCACCATGTGCTCCTCGAGGCAAGGCAAAAAGAATGACGAGCGAGGATCCAAAGTTACCGATTGAGGAAATTGCTGATTCCGGCGAACCGCTCGAACCAAAACAGAACCGCAACAAATTTATAAGTCAAGTTGGAGTTATTGTTAGGGACATGATCCCAATCAGCATACGCGAATGGAATAAGCCGGCGGTCGCAGATGTGGACGACCCATGTTATGTCCACCAAGTTCTTAAGGATTTGGTCTATAACACGCTGTTGTCACATTTCACCCTCCCGCCAGATCTCTCTAAAGTGAAGAAGGACAACCTCAAGAGGTGGACTCTTATTAAGATGGCGGAACAATTCCGGAACTGGAAGAAAAAGTTATGGAATCAATATGTAGAAACAAAAGAAGTGCCAGATTTCAGTGGAGCACAAGGGAAGAAGATAGAATCTGAATGGGCGGCGTTTAAGGCGTATAGGGAATCACCTATGGCTGTGGCCCGATCGGAGATAAATAAATTGAATGCTGGGCTGAAGGAACACCACCATACATTGGGGACAGGTGGCTACAAGAGCGCCATTCCTAAGTGGTTAGCCTATGAAGAAAAACTGCTTCAATCGGGGGTCCGTCCACAGACACTTGACTGGCCCGAGAGGTCGAAATTCTGGTTGTTCGCGCATGGGGCAATGTTGGACCCTAAAACCAGAGAGATTTATGGAAGGGGAAAATGGAAGGTTCTCGTGGAGCGTATAAAAAAGAAGCTTGAAGAAGCAATTAATGATGTTCGCAATGGTGTGTTCAAACCCGATAGAGAGGATGACGAGCTGACACGGGCACTGGGGAATCCTGAACATGTTGGACGAGCTCGAGGCTTTCCTGGCGGTGCTACGTTTAAGACTGCGTGGCCGGAATCCGCTCACACTTATAGAAGCCGTAGCAGAGGTAAGAAGAAGGAGGCCGACCGGATATTACAATTGGGACGAGAAATGAAGGAGCAACGGGCGGAAATAAAAGCATTGAAGGAGCAAAGAACGGAACCTCAGGAGCGGCACCAATTAGACCATGAAGCGCATGCCGCCCCATCTCAGCGTAGAAGCAGCGTTGGTTCCACGCGTCAGGTCGACGTTGGTGCCTACCCAGTGGATGACATCACAGAGCCTACAGGTTGTGAGCTACATATAGCAATGCGAAACATAACTTTGAAGGTGGCGGTGGGGCAAGCTTTAGTAATTCAACCTGGAGAACTCTACCATTGTGGTCAAATTCCAGATGGCTACGCTCGTGTTGGGGTGGACGAAATTATGCCGGGATTTGAATCCTTGGAACTTGAGTTACCTGGAGGTGACGAGGAGAAAACGTTGGCAGACGTCAAGCATGCCTTCGCCCTATGGCCCAAGAAATACATCGTCCTTCCAGAACAAGCAAAGTACACTCCTCGTTCTAGGAGTCCAGCTCACCAGCCAAGTCCACTCTTCCTCGAGAGGGATCAAAGACGGAGTCCATCTCCACCCCATCAGCAAAGCCCACACCTCCCCGATAGGGACCCCAGCCCGAGTCCATCTCCAGCTCAACAGCAAAGCCAACCGCCCCCAGAGAGGGTTCCTAGCGTGAGGCCATCGCAGTCTGTGCCAGTCCGCCAGAATGTTAAGTCGCTCTCGAGTAGGCGCCAGTCTGGTTCTCATGTTAGGAAGAAATCTAGAAAGCAGAAAACACCGCCGCCTACTCCAAAGTTACCTTGGGAGAGAACCGTCGAGGAAAACGATATCGCATGCAAAGAACATACGGATGCCTGGCTTGCTGGCGTGAAACAGAAAGCGTTAGCGAAACAATTGCCTCCTGCAAAATTTACTGCCGGAATTCCTCAGGAAAAAATTGACCGTTGCATCGATGCCCTATACAACCCCCCGCCATCGCCGCCAACAGACTATGATCGCAACATTGGTAAGTCATATGACGAAGAGATGGATGATCGATCAAAAAAAGGGAAACAAGTTGCCCAACTCGGAGAACAAGACGCACAGTCGGCCCCCCCGCTCAAGGTGCTTGATGACATAGTTCTCAAAAACATCAATGTGCGGGAGCTGGTATATTCGGGAGATGATATCCCCTTCGCGGATGTTGTTCGTACTTATGTTCACGGGGAGAATTTTGTTGACGGCGACTTACCCACAAGAATGTGTCAATTTCAAGCCTGGTACAAGGATACCGTAAAGGAGACGAATAAAGTCGCTCTCATGATGGCAGTTAAGGAAGAACATTATTTCCAAGAATACTCCGTTGTCCTTTACTTCGCCGAAATCTTTCAGTTATACAATCTCCGGGCCCTCGACAAAAACATCATAAGTTCCTATTGTCTGTAAGTCATCTATTCCTGTAATTTAATGTTTTAATTAGCTCTACTCGTTCATTGTCTGTGATAATCCTCTCTATAATATTTTGTGTGCTTTATTACGCAGAATGAAGATGCTCGAATGCAAGAAGAAGAAAATCAACCACATTGGGTTCATTGACCCCTCTATAATGCATGAAGATAACATAATTGATCCACTACTTAACAAGGATACACCGGGGAATTTGCTAATGTTTTTCAAGCGACAAGCTTACAAAAAATATATATTATGGCCTTACAACTTCAAGTGAGTGTTACTGCTTACTACACATTCTATTTTTCTCACCCGATGTTAAGTTTAATTGATTAGTTATGCATGACTATTTATAAAGGTGCAGCTACCACTACATTCTTATCGTTATTGACTTGCGGAAAGGAGAAATTGTTGTCCTTGACTCGTTAAGAAGATGCCCTAAACAATACAAGACCTGTTTTGATTTGGTGGCAAGGTACTTTCTTTTCTTATCGCCTCTTTCGTTCATTTCCTAATATCAAGGAATTTATGACTCATTCATTCAGTTTCTTGTCATGCAGCGTTTGGAAAATGTTCCTCGCGGAACATCCGAACAGTGGATGGCCAGAGAAACTGCGCTGGCGTACTAACGATGTAAGTAGTACTATAACTAGGCCCATGCACCATTATCATACTTTATTATTATTTGTTTAAATTTTATTCTTCTATAGACTTGTCATAAACAGGCAACCGGGACTGATCTATGTGGATTCTTCGTTTGCGAGTACATGCACACTGTGGTCAACGAGAGTTTGAAGAGCAAAAGAAGTATCGAAGTACGTAAAGATCTAGTCACAACATTATTTTTGTATCATCAATCGTGATGAGTTTTATTCATTTCATATCTCATGTATTCATTGTGATATCATTTTTTTACAGTTGGCAAGAAAGCGCAACGAGCTACCAATAAAGACCCGCTTCAGGGCAATTGCAGAGGAGTTGACGGGATTTTACCTCACCGATGTCATACCGGAGACCGGAGAGTACCACTATGTTGACTAGTGCGGACATGTAATATATAGTGATCTCCATGTAACAAAATATTTCTAAGTCTCTGGAACCGGGAAACGTGATATTCATGTACTATATATGAACACATGATATTCATGTAATTGTATATATGCATGATGCAACTTCATCTAGGTTCGTATAATAATTTATACGTGTTTTTCGCCCATCGAAGCTGTAGCATCCGAAACCCCTACCCCCGACGCATCGACATGGTACCATCCGAAACCCCTACCCAGAAAACCGGTCGAAAAAAAAAACAAAGCACTGAAATGAAAATAAAAACAAAACCCTGAAATCTAAAAAAAAAAAAACCTAGTCCCGGTTCGTAACACGAACCGGGACTAAAGGGTTCGCCCTTGCGCGCCCCTGCCCCCTCCACGTGCGGAGCTTTGATTGGTGGGGGGGGGGGGGCTCCGGTCCTGGTTTGTGCTGAGCCGAGACGAAAGGGGGGGCTCTAGTCCCGCCTTGGTAGTCCCGGTTGCTACACCGGGACTACATGCCCTCTGGAACCGGGACTAGAGCCCCAATTTCCACTAGTGTTGTGAGAAAGAAAACTGAAGTCAGGGGCGATTTCCCTGTCGAGCGCAATGTCCCTAGGTACCAAGTCAGGCGGCCATGGTGGATTGGTGTGGCTTGTCACTTGATAGAGACCTAGCTCGATAGTATGCTCTCCTCCGTGGAAGCTATCACGTCTGCTTCCCCGAATGATCTGCTCATTCTTGTTAAATACTCCTTGGTAGAAACCAGGCAGCCCTATCGATCAGCATCCTCATTCTAAGTAGTATAGTTGTAGTACAGACTAGACAGACATGGCTGGCCAGGTGCTATGGAGCGGCCTGGAGAGCGCGGCGACGGTGGCGCAGCTGTTCGGGGTGGACGCCGGCGGGCTCATCTCCAAGATCAGGCAGGCGGCGGTTACGGCGCACCAGAACAAGGAGGAGTGCGAGCAACTGGCGGGCCGCGTCGACATGATCGCCGACCTGCTGCCGCACGTGCAGGATCCGGAGGCGATGCGGCCGCTGGCCGGGCTCGGCGACGCGCTCACGGAGGCGCACGAGCTCGTCCAGTCCTGCCAGGGGAGAGGCCGGACGCACCGCTTCTTCAATGCCAGAAGGCAGGCCGCGAGCTTCAAGAGCGTCCAGGCCAAGATCGACTCCTTCCTCATCCTCTTCCCCGTGATCAGCCATATCGGCCTAGCCCGCCGCCTCGACGGAACAACGGGCGGCGTCTCGGCTCTGAATCGCGCCAGCTCCTCGTCCCAGTTGCCCGCAGATTCTCAGGAGGAGTCGGGGGAGGCCGAGAGGTTCACGCTGAAGGAGATCACGGTGGCCACCAGCAACTTCGCCGTCGTGCTCGGCGAAGGCCACTCCGGGACGGTGTACAAGGGCAAACTCCACGGCGGGCGCGAGGTGGCCGTGAAGCGCCTCAGGGACGGGCTGCGGTGCGCGGAGGCCACGTTCGGCACGGAGCTCGCCATTCTCCACCCGGTCAGACACGAGCACATCGTCCGCCTCCTGGGCTGCTGCGCTGAAGGGAGGGAGCGCTTGCTCGTCTACGAGCACATGGACAACGGCACGCTCAGAGACCACCTGGATAATGCGTCCCCGGGGGCGGCGTCGTCCTGGAGAACGCGCGTGGCGGTGCTGCTGGGCGTGGCGTGCGCCATCAAACACCTGCACTGCCGCGCCGTGCCGCTGCTCATCCACTGCAACGTCACCTCGTCCAACATCCTCCTCGACGGGAGCATGACGCCGCGGCTGTCCGGCTTCGGCGCGTCGGTGTGGCGAGCGCCGGACGTGGTGTCCCAGCCCGTGGACGTCGTCCAAACGCACGGCTACGCCGACCCGGAGCACCGCAACACAGGCCATGTGAGACCGGCGAGCGACGTGTACAGCCTCGGCGTGGTGATGCTGGAGGTGTTGACGGGGAACCAGCCGCATGTAGCTGCCTGGGAGGACGCGGGGCAGAGGATGGTCGAGAAGACGTTGGTGTCCTGGGCGCTACCGAGCATTCAGGACAGGAAACTGGGCCATGTGCTCGACAGGCGACCGGCGTCGGAGCCAACTCCGCGGCAGCGCGAGGCGCTGCAGCTGGTGGCGAGCACGGCGGCGAGCTGCTTGTTGCTGCACGGGGATAACCGGCCGGCCATTGCGGACGTCGTGGCAAATCTCGAGAAGGCGCTCCAGCTCATTTGCAGGGATAAGCTTGGGTGATTTGAACAACGACTTGGAGAATTTCAGTAGCATCGTCGATCATAGTTATGCGTTCCTTCATGACAAATTAGCAATGTGTGTGTTCCCCTCCTTGTAATTATCAAGTCTAAACGGACGTGGAGGCAATCATGCATCGATTTTTGGTATACCATTTGTTGTTATTTCTCAAGTACTCGAGTCAATTAATTCAGAACGGAGGGAGTATAAATTAATTGTAATTCTTAACATATATATAGTGGCAATCAATGTATATTTTCGATGAAGGAATTTTGTGCCTATATATCAAAACGATGCATCAGTGAAATACAATGAGCATGCATTGCCATGTGTACGGGAGCGCCTATTTGACGACCTAGTCGTGCGCACGACCACCTCCCCGCGAAATGGGCCGGCCCAATAACACTTCTCTTTTTCTTTTCAGTTTTTACAGAAAAAAACATGATTTGAAAGATATCTGTATATGATTTTTTTCAAAGTTGAACAATTTTTTAATTTGAACAAATTTTCAAAATTTAAAATTTTAAATTTGAATAATTTTTAAATATGAATAATTTTCGTGTTTGAACCTTTTTTCAAATCTAAAACCTTTCTAAATTTGAATAATTTTTATATTTGAACAATTTTCGTGTTTGAACAATTTTACAAGTCTAAAACCTTTCTAAATTTGAATAATTTTTATATGTGAACAATTTTCGTGTTTGAATAATTTTTCAAATCTAAAACCTTTAAAATTTTGAATAATTTCTAATATGTGAACAATTTTCGAATTTGAACAATTTTTGCATTTGAACAAATTTATATTTCTTACGTCAACACAAAAAATCCCCATGAACAGAAAAAATCTATTAACATAAAAATAATAGAGGAAAGAAAAAAACATAAAAATAATTGTAATTGATTTTATAAAAAATAGGAAATATTTAAAACTAAAAAACAGGAAAGAATACGAAAAAAGAAACATCCTAAAAATAATAAAACGAAAAAAAGAAAATATAAACCGTAAAAGAAAAAAAAAACGGAAAAAAGAAAAAAAAAACAGGCCGTGCGCTATTGGGCCGGCCCACTCGCCCCGAAGGGGTGGTCGTGCGCTAATTAGCGCACGACCTGGTCGTCAAATAGGTACAACCGGAAATTTTTAGAAAAAGGGTTTCCTTCGCAAAGGTCCACGCGTGTGCGCTCCGGTGCTGACAAGTGTCGCAATTTCATTCGTTTCTGCTCCCACCTTTTCTCCATGCGGTGACAAGTGGCAGCTCCCTGGTGGTGGGCAGAGGGTTGTACATGCATTTATTTTGAGATTCGTTTTTTAAAAACGAAATATTTTGAGAACCGTTTATCCAATTTACGAACCGTTTTCACTTTTGAACTCCTCGCGTCGAAAACTAGATCCCATATTGATAGGTTTCGACAAACTTTTTTTTTATACTTCGGATTGTGTATGTTTTGTACACCTAAGTGTAGTCGTACGTACAAACTGAATTTTGTAGTTGTGCGTACAACTTGCTACGTGTAGTTGTTTTTACAACCCGAATGTATTTCTACGTACAACATGTCCTGTGTTGCTGTACAACCCGGTGTATCTTACTGTACAACCCGGTCTGTGTGTTGCTGTATAATCCGGTTTTTGTGGTTGTACAATGCGGTGTCCGTTGCTGTATAACGCGGTCTCCGTTGCTGTACAACCCGGTCGGGGTTGCTGTACGTACAAACTAATCTGTGTTGTTGTACAACCCGGTCTGTGTTGTTGTACAACCCGGTCTGCGTTGCTGTACATCCCGTTCTGCGTTGATGTACTATCATAGTTTGCGTTTTGTGCAAATTTAATAATAGATCTAGATCTAGATCTGAATTTGAATCTGGATCTGTCTATGCGCGGGACCACCTCAATTTGCGTGTCCATATGGCAGTAGCAGCTCACGCGCGGGAACAAAATAGACCTTACCTTTCCCTACTCCAACCCGGTACAGCCCCGACATATTTCATACGATTTCTATACGATGTTGATGTTGCATATGGGCCATCGACGTATGAGGCCGAATCAACGGACGAAGGCCCAAGAATGCACAACAGGCCCACCCAGACGCACCTACGGCCCAAACCTCTTTTTTTTTCTCCTCCACCGAAGATAAGAGAGAGATAGGAGCCGCATCGTCGCCACCACCATCGCTGCCGCTGCCGCCATGCCGTGCCTCGGGGTCACCGCAGTCGCCTCAGTCCAGCTCCCACGCTCCCACCCCCACCTCCCGCCGCGCGTCGCCGTTCCTCTGCTTCCTCACGCCCGGGACATCGGGCGCGTTCCTGCTGCTGCTGCTGCTGCTGGCTCCGCCCCGTCCCTTTTGAGGTATGAGGTTCGTTTCCATCCAGAGATTCCCGCTGAAATTTACAATTTCCGGTCCGACCCTGTTGATTATGGCTTCTCTCATGATATTTGTAGTTGTAGAATGTAGTGTCTGTCTGTCGACTGTCAAGGTCACACATTGCTGCCTATAGAGTTCAGAGAATTCCTGACGTAGAGAGTCATGCCGTGCGGTCACACAAAGTTGACGCCTAGAATAGGTGAATGGTTGCACTCTGTGTCATTACGATCGTGTTACCTTTAAAAGAAGAAAAGTGAGGATCCCGAAGAAAAGTTTGCAAAACTGAAGTTCATCATTCACTCCAAGAACATCGCTCGGGTGCAACACTGTGCAAATCAACTATTTTCGTTAAGGTACTTGAAGAGAATTTGCAGCTAGCTAGATTTACTTGTACAAATCAAATTATTGTGCCAACAGAAGCAAAGATCCAGCATTGACCAACCATCGAAAAATAATTTCTCTGTTTCACAATATTTGTCTCGCACACCTACCAATTGGATGGATTCAATGATAATCAAGGTTAGATATTTGACTAAAATAGGTACAATGTTAATGGGGAAATTATCAAGCCAAGTATCTGGGCTTGAGAATTTCGCCACGCGAGCTAGTTCATGAGCTACGGAGTTTGCTTCTCTATTCACATATTCATAATCTACCTTTACTATCTCCTTTCACATATGATAGCAGTCATAAAAATTTGCAGCAGCTGCACCATTAGAATTACCATTGTCCTTCATGATCGAGACCACCTCTTGATTATCAGGACTGAAGATCACCCTATTTCAGCCAAGAGTGTCAGCTAGAAAAACCCTTGCTTTAGAGCATGACATTCAACCGAAAGGACACCATGCACATAATCGATCCTCGAATTGCATGCAGCTATGAACTGACCCTTATCATTTCGTGCAATTGCTCCCGTACTGCCTCGGAGAGTATCAGTATTAAACCCCGCATCAACGTTTACTTTTAATGAGTCTCTTGGAGGTTTCACCCATCCTCCTTTCTTCACAATCGGCTTGACTGGTAGGCTGCAGTGTAATTAGCCAAAAGAGCAGAGACCACCATTGCAGATATGTTCTCCACCTTCTCCCCCCATTACCGCTTCAGGCGTTCAATGAGATGGAAAACTTAAGTGATGTTTGATATAATTATATCATTCTTTCTTATGTTAGATGCACAAAAGAAATTCCTTCACGTGTACGAAAGAGTAGTTAGGTGTGGCGAGAGCGGTGGTGGGCGGGTAATACTGAATAGAAAGCAGCACCCACCAATATATAATGCAATGCTTTCACGCTCTTCCAATTGCACATGACCAATTCCACATGGAAACACTTTCTCTCTTCCAATTGTACACAGCTTCTTATCATGGTATTCGTACAGTGTTTGTCAAAGAAGTAGTTGCTAGTTTGAGAAGTCTGTGTGCAAGAGCAACGGCCTGCTAGGTGTATTTTGACATTCTCTACTCTCTAGACACCCCTGCTGTTGAAATTATGTTCAAAGAGTTTCAGTTCATGTAATTCTTTGGTAGGCCTGTTTTCAATCATCGCACACTTTGTAGGCATATACCACTGAAATCCATAATACAGACAACAATTTTATTTTCAAACGGACGATACAGACATCATAACTGTTGCGAGGACTGATGGGAGCAGTTAATGGTGGTTAGATTTAAGACGAGTCCTGATGTAAAAAGTCAGGCCGTCGGACAAAGTTGATGCACTTATTAGTTTGATGGTATACATTGTGTCGTGATGTTGTTTTACTCGTCCGACAAAGTTCATTATTCACTCCAAGAACTCCGTTCCATCTTTCATGTGTCACTGGCAAAAAGCTAATGGCAGTTAAAACGTTCTTGGTATGTATGTACCAAATGCTGAAAATTAACCTAGTGAACCGTTTTAAAGTACACAAGGATCTTGTGATTTGGATCTGTAGCAGCCATGGTTGAGAACCTTGTTTTCTAGAATGCACCTGAGCTGGCATATCTTAATGTGACATTTGTGATTTCAAGAACTTTCTTGTGCTAATATACATGTGCATAAATCATTGAAAATATGCAATAACCTGGAAGACGTTTTGATAATTGCCATGTTCACCTACATATCAGTAATTTCTTAAATTGTTACACTGTTGAAATGACTAGTGAACTAAAAAGATTTTTGCAGTTCCCAGGAGGAATGTACTATCCACACTACTATCCACTTCAGCTGTCCTGCTTTTTGGGCCAAAGCGGACCGCCTTAGCTGAGACCACTGGTGGCGCATTCAGGGAGTACATCGACACCTTTGATGGCTACTCCTTCCTGTACCCAAAAGGATGGATCCAGGTGCGAGGAGCTGGCGCGGACATATTCTTCAGAGACCCGGTCCTCCTCGATGTGAACATGTCCGTTGATATATCATCCCCTTCATCATCAAATTACAAAACCGTCGAGGACCTAGGCCCTCCGGAGAAGGCTGCAGAGGGAGTTCTGAAGCAGTACCTGACGGAGTTCATGTCGACCAGGCTAGGCGTTCGACGCGAGTCGAATGTGCTTTCAGCATCGTCTAAGGTCGCTGATGATGGCAAGCTCTACTACGAAGTTGAGGTAAATCAAAATGGTCAGATGTAGATATCATAATCCATTCAAGAAGTACATTTTCATGATATTTCCGCATTGTTTGCTGAAACCTGCTTAAGATTTACTGGTATGCTGTGCTTCCAGGTGAACATAAGGTCCTACGCTAGCAACAATGAGCTAGCAGTGATGCCGTCAGACAGGGTGCAGAGGCTGGAGTGGGACCGTCGTTACCTGACGGTCCTTGGCGTCGAGAACAACCGTTTGTACGCGCTCCGGCTGCAGTCGCCTGAGCGGGTGCTCTTGGAGGAAGAGGGGGACCTGAGGAGAGTCATGGACTCCTTCAGGGTCAACAAGACGGAAGCTTAGTGAAGAAGATTTTAGAGAGAACAGAAGCAGCAAGCAATGCCTTTCTTGGGTGGACGGAATTTTTGTATAGCCTATTGGCATTCTTTATTCCCTGCCATTTTCCTTTGGTTTTCCTTGCCTTGTAAGTTGTAACACAGTTTAGATGTTCCTCTTGCAAAAAGTAACAACATATTTTTTGCAGATAAATTACATGGGTAAGGCAGCGTGAATATAAGTTCTACTATTGTTCATAGCGGTTCTGTGTCGTTTCATTAGCAAGACCGAAACAAAATTCAACAAAAAATGTACTTGGAAAATCGGCTTCTTGGCACACTTTGGGGTAAAATAAATCCAATTCTAATCTTCACAGAACAATACAAGGAAAATCTGGGTAACCTAGGGGGAAATGGCATGAAGCCTGCATGTCTAACATGTTATGAGTTCGACAATGTCAGTCCACATCGATTTACGTTCCTCTTCCATATTTACATACGTGACTTTGTGCCAGAAGAAGTATACAAATGTAAAAATATTCCGTATACTCACCGCAAAAAAACAAATCCGTATACATATTTAATGATACTATAACTTTTGTATCAAATGTTTTGTTTGTAAAATTGTTCATCCAGGTTGAAAGTCAAAATACATATGCATGCTTTAACGTACGGGGAGAGAAGAGGGCAGGGTTGGAGAGGCAGGGGCGGTGACGGCTAGGGGGGAGAACAGGATGAGGGAGGTTAGCTAGGGCTCCGGGTCACCCACATGGGAGCCACAGGAGAAACGGAGTAGCCTTATCAACTCATGTGCATATATATCTGGGAAAATTTCATTTGCAACCGGTGTGTAAACCCGCACAACCGGGAAAATCTCAGTTTTAAAACATGTGCAACTAGAAAAAAATCTGAATTGCAGCTGATGTACATCTAACAGATCGCATGAGTCATGTTTAAAATATCATGATCTTGAAGTTGATCAAGATCTAACTTAATTCTTATTCGAGTTAGAATTAATAAAATCGTTTTAAAATACCGCTAGCAATTAAAGTGAGCATATATATATATACATGCATGCATGGAAAGCATTATTTCATTGAGTTTTTTCTTCTCAAGAGAAATAGCAAGCAAAGTAAACCATGATGAAACCTTGGTTTTTGTTTGTGAAAACAAATTATTCAGCATAGTTTGAATTGAATGTACAGTAGCTCTCCACTTGAATTTCAGTGATCGCCTGGTGCCACACAAGGCTAATCCAAGGCGAACTAAGAAACCAAACAACAAATTCTCAACAATAAAACTATGACCGTACCGGTGTAATAACTAGTATCATGCACGGCACGCTGAGAAGAGTTGTATGTATCACGATTAGCAGTCGTAGAAAATTCGAGGACGTACGGGTGTGTCAAGATCGCGAGATAATAACTGCCCGGCCGGAGAGGTCGTCGATCGGCGCTTTGCCTCCGATCGCACACAGCACGAGCCGGCCCTAGGGAAGCACATCGTCAATGGAGTCGCTGACGGAGGACGTCGTCCTGGAGATCCTGGTGCGCGTCACGGGTATCCCCGACCTCTTCCGCTGCGCCACGGGGTGCACGCGATGGCGCCTCCTCATCGCCGACGAGTCTTTCCTCCGCCGCCGCTGGCCGATGTGTGCGCGCCATCGGTCATCCCTCCTCGGCTTCGTCTCCCACAGCCAGCCGGCGCCCGCCCGTGAAGAAGGAGGAGCAGTGCCATGGATCAGCCCTGTGCCCATGCTGCCCTTCACCGCGACACCATGGTCGCCCTTCGGCCACCGCTGCCCCATCTTGGACATCCCGGACCTGCCTCCCGGGCACAGGGCAACGCGTCTCACCTCGCGCTGCGGCCTTTTTCTCGTGCGCTTCATCCCACACGAGAGCCCGTGGCTGGAGAGGTCAGTAAAACTGGCGGTGTGTGATCCGTTCGCCGGCAAAACCCATGCGCTGCCCCCGCTACAGGCCCGTGATGGACGCTTCTTCAGTTTCCAGGGATATACCCTTGTAACTCGCGCCGATTGTGGCTCGAAGCCAAAACCAGCCAGTTTCTTCAAGGTGCTCATCCTCAGCGAAGGCTACAATCTCCACGCCTTCACGTCTGGTGAATCGAGCTGGACCACCACGCCGATCAACAACCCTTTGGATCAGCACGACGACGACCAAGCTGCTATCATCCAGCTGAAGCCACTGCAGGCCACCGCCGTCGTGTGCCAGGGCACGGCACACTGGCTCTTCAAGGACACATCCAGCCATTACACGCTCAACGTGAGCACCACCGACGACGACGACGACGACGCTAGTCGTCGCATCTTCTTCACCAAGCTCCCAATGGCACCGGACCAGCCCGGCTTCGATTTCTACAGTGTGCCGGTGCTTAGCGTCACCGACCAAGGGACGTTATCGGCGCTTCGTTTATACAGAAGATGCACCGGCGTAGAGATGTGGATTCCACGTCAAGGTGACAACAACAACAACCAGAATAATATTGGAGATGCCGCCTCGTGCTGGCAGTGGCACCTCGCTAAGACGATCCAGCTACAACGACCCGATGAGCAGCAGATCAGTAATAAGATCGACATGGTGCAATGCGTGTGCGTGGGTGAGATGAGCGGTACGCTGCTCATCAAGGACAACAGAGATTGCATGTACATTGCCGATCTTGAAGCCGGGACGATGGAGAACGTCACGGAGTCGTTCCGCGGTGTTGTTGCGGGAGCTATACCGCTTGAGATGGATTGGCCTGCCTTCTTCATCTCTCGCTTGGCCCTGCCGGTGGTACCATGATCAACCGGACTAAACCCGGGAGGTGCCATGTCGCACTACGGGAGTGGCAGCCCAGCCCGACGGCAATTATAACGCCGACGGCCAAACGTTGGGGCCGTCGGCGTCACAATCTAGCACCGACGGCCAGAGAAACACCGTCGGGCTCAAAACACCGTCGGTGTTCTAATGTGAGCCCGACGGCCACCGTCGGCGTCAAAACACCGTCGGACTTCTCCCCCCGTCTCCCCCGCGTGGACGTCCTGGACGAAGCGACATGATCACATTGTAAGCCCGACGGTATAACCGTCGGCCTCACTATACAGTTTTTCATTTTTTCTCAAAAAATTAGATTACATTCAAAAAACATATGAAAAAATACTAAAAAAAAGGAAACCCTTTGGCATGAAGTCTTTTGACGTGTACTAGTTTTTAGAAAAATGATAAATTTGAGTTTTGGCAACTTTTTAAAACAAAACTTTACAAAAAATATCAATCATATACAAATATGCAATAGTTTTAACACATATGTGTGACCATTATCATGTCATAGTTTGTGATAAAGTGCTCATAATCAGCACATATGTGTGTCATGGTATGTAAAACAACGTCGTCGAAGCGATTTTCAAAACTCTTTTTAGAAATATCATTTTCCATTTTTTAAGTGTGAAAAATGACTTTTTTTGTGAAGCAAGTATATAAAATATGGTCCAAAATGACATCCATTTAATTTTCACAAAGAGTAGAACAAATTTTATGGATAATATCTTAATATGAGGATTTTCCTTACTTTCTATCTAAATTCGCCTCTTTAATTGACTTTATGTCAATTTTCCGGAAGTAATTCAAATTTGAACTACAACTGTTTGATAGTTTGCTCTGAAGTTCTTACAAAAATAATTTTAAGGTACACAAGTAGTGGTTACAACATAGAACCGTCAATAGTTTTGAAAAATTCGACCACTTTTGATGAATAGCCATGCTCTCCATTTTGACCGTTTTTTGAAAGAAATGGAAAATATGAAAAAGTACTCAAAAAAAGAAACCCTTTGGCATGAAGTCCTTTTACGTGTACTAGTTAATAGGAAAAATGATAAACTTGATTTTTTGCAAACTTTTCAAAACGAAACTTCACAAAAATGTCGAACATCTATAAACATGCATAGGTTTCAAGACAAATGACCAATGTATGACCATTATCATGTCATAGTTTGTGATAAAGTGCCCATATTCAGCACATATGTGTGTCATGGTATGAGAAACAACGTCGTCGAAGCGATTTTCAAAATTCTTTTTAGAAATATCATTTTCCATTTTTTAAGTGTGAAAAATGACTTTTTTTGTGAAGCAAGTACATAAAATATGGTCCAAAATGACACCCATTTAATTTTCACAAAGAGTAGAACATATTTTATGGATAATAACTTAATATGAGGGTTTTCCTTGTTTTCTATCTAAATTTGCCTCTTTAATTAACTTTATGTCAATTTTCCGGAAGTAATTCAAATTTGAACTACAACTGTGTGATAGTTTGCTCTGAAGTTCTTATAAAAATATTTGGGGAAGAATATTTGGTTAATTATCTTGTTGGGTTTAATTGCTATACCATGAGTCGAGCGTGGTGTTTCCTTAAGAGTGAACTACAACGATTTTGGCTAGGTTCCGTGTAAGGCAGACTTGATGAATACTATGCAAGTTAGCTATAGTAAGTACTTCATAGTGCAAAGTAACATAGAGGTATTGCCATATGTAGTCTTATTTATTACTTTGTACACACATTTTTCTCATAAAAACTGTGATATGATGGTAACTAGCTAAGTTATTATATTTACCTCTCTTCTTATTTATTACACGTCACATCATAATTTTTGACTAAGTGACATTTGTGGTACCACCTTAGTTACTCCCATTGTGGCTGGTCTAACTAGCTAAGTTACTATATTTGTCTCTCTATACATTAATTACATGTCACGTCATATTTTCTGCGTAGGTGGCATCTATGTTACAAACTTAGTTACTTCCCTCTTGACCAGTCTAAGAGCATCTCTAGCAGTAACTCTAAACAAATGAAAACTGTAAAATTTTGGTTGGGGTCATTTTAGGATAGAAAAATAGGTGCACCCGCCGAATAGGGAGGTGCCGGAGGAGGAGCCCCCAATCAAGGGCTATGACCCGCCAGCCTTCGCCTCCTCCATCGGGCCAGAAGACTACCTCATCCGCAGGCGACGGACGAGGGACCCTTTTCTGGCTCGACTCGTGGTGTGGCGAGCGGCCCCTCCGAGACGAGTTCCCGGAGCTCTTCGATATTTGCGCCAACCAAGCGCTTCTGGTCTCGACCGCGGAACGTTGGCTTCCGCCCACATTTGGGCACGGGGAGGCCATTAGCTAGGGGAGCATGGTGGCGACACTACCTTCTTTCTCTTGGACCGGCAAGATATGGTCTCCTGTGCCCTCTCGCCCTCGGGGCAATTTTCCATCGATTCCGCATACCGGGCCCTTTTTAGTTAGCCGTCCTTCCGTGAACTTCCCACTTGTGGAAGGCTCCTTTGTCACTAAAGATTAAGATCTTTACGTGGCAGTTACTTCGTAGCCGCCTTCCCTCGGGCGTGGAGGTGGCCAAGCGGCTAGGCCCGGGGGACGGGCTATGTCCCCTCTG
Source organism: Poa annua (assembly GCA_026929855.1). Lineage (NCBI taxonomy): Eukaryota > Viridiplantae > Streptophyta > Magnoliopsida > Poales > Poaceae > Poa > Poa annua. Next base: position 96,485,640 of record CM049431.1, on the reverse strand, counting down.
CGGGGTACCCGAGACGGAGACCCATATTTTTTTCTCCTATTTCGTGGCTCGCTTCCTGTGGAGCTTTACTGCCGAGGCTCTTGGGCCCGACTGGCAGGCCCAAGACCGTGAGTTCCTGGAAGTGCATGCAAACCGCTCCGGGAGGGGACGCGCCTCTTACGGCTAATGTTTGCTGCGATAACCTGGACTCTTTGGACTATTCATAACAAAATGGTTATGGAGCATGTCTTTAAGCGACGTGGCTCGGACTCGGTGTTCAAACTATTGGATTGTCTACAGGAGTGGCTCTGACTCGGTGTTCAAACTATTGGCTGTTCTACAGGAGTGGCACCCGCTTTCTAGGCAGCGGGACATGGAGCGGCTGGATATAATGCCTAACGATCTTATGAGGGCGGCACGTCGTCTACCTTCTACTTCCAGCCGCCGAGCCATTCCGTAGGGAGAGTTATATCACTGTTACCCTTGGACATGTTTATGTTTGCTTACCCAGTTTATTTGCTGAAAACTTGTCTCATGTACTATTATACTGTGGTGGTTGTTTTATTTATAAATCGGGCAAAATTTCTAGGAATTCTATACACGGTGCCGCACTGTATTCTCGGTGAAGAGATTGCCACCACACTGCTTTCCCTTTCTTCGTAGATCGATCCGAACTGGAGAAGGGATTGCTCACAATCACGACGCGAGATCGACTCGGAGTCCGTTGCTCAAGGACTTCCTTTTTAGGCACAACCGCCTCCTCGTGAAATCAAGATCCTTACCTTTCCCCTCATGGCGGCGACGGCGCAGGACCACGTCGACCACTACAAGGTCCTCCGCCTGCCGTCGGGCGAGGAGGGCGGGGCGCTGAGCGCCGAGCAGATAAAAAAAGCCTACCTGGAGCAGTCGCGGCTGCGCCACCCGGACAAGCGCCGCAACGACCCCGGCGCCACCGCCGACTTCCAGGGCCTCTGCAGCTCCTACGCGCTCCTCTCCGACGAGTCCTCCGCCGCCAGTTCGACGCCCGCCTCCGCGCCAGCCGCCAGGCCGCGGCGCGCGCCGGCGCCACCGGGGTCAAGCGGCGCAAGGCCGCGTCCGACCTCGAGGAGCGCGAGCGCACCTTTGCCGCCCGTGGCGGACCGGCCCTCGACCCCGAGGAGCTGGCCAGGCGGGAGGAGAAGCGGGTGGCTGCGGACCTTGATCGCGAGCTGGAGGACTTCTTCGCCATGAAGAAGTTCATCCCGCTGCCTCTGCTTCCACTTGTGTAATCCCTTCAATCTGATCAAATCGTTTTTTTTTCTTTTCCCCTTCGTGTTGGGGATTGGTAGAATTATGTTTTTGCTGCAACTTACAATCTGTTGTCTCATGTGATGAATGAATGAATGAATGAATGTTGGGGATTTGTTGTACCCTCTCCTCTAGTAGACCTAAAAGATAAGATGATGCCCCTTAACTGGTTTACTCCTGAACAATTTCTGAAAGAGTGATGTTAGATCAGAGAGGATAGGTTTTGCTCTACTACGTTAATTAACCTTACAGACGAAGATGTAACAAGTATTAACATACATATTGTGGTTGATAATAATTACTACAAAGTATCTCATCATCCAAAGTAGTAATGTCACTTTGTCAAATTATTCAGTATTGAACATATCCATTCCACACGTTAGGATTACGCAAGATATGTGCCTATTTGTAGATTCGTATTATTTGTCTTGATCCTGACCACAACTTGGTAAATTCCTTTTTAGGCACATGGAGATAACAAGGGTGGAACCCCAGATAACGGAACACAAACTGACAAGGGGAAGGTCTTGAAGGTTTCATGGGAAGGGGGTACAGATTACTATACTGCTGCAAAGTTGAATGAGATCTTCAATCAGTTGGGCGAGGTTGAAGATGTTGTGATCAACACCAGGAAATCAAAGAGAAAGGGTTCAGCAATTGTTGCCATGGCTTCCAAAGAGGCGGCAGTAAGTCTCAATCATCTCTTCTTTTATGTCTTGAAGATTTTTTTTCCACCTTAACTAAAAGGAATCTGTACTCAAAATGGTCGGTCTTGAACTAGCATGAGATCATGAGCTCTTTAATCTGCAGGATCTTAGGAGTTCTTACTTTTTCTTTGCTCAGTACTCATGCCTATGTTCAGTAATTAATCCCTATGACATGTTGCTTGCCCTTTTTTTTTGGTACCGATGTCATTTCTTGTCCGTGTTGTAGAACATTACCACGCTTTATTTTTTTTGTCTCAAATTTATCATATATTTTAGTAATGCAGCTAACCGGTACTTGTTGATATTTAACAGCAAATCGCACTGAAGAACCATTCTGTGTACAACGTCTTCCCAGTCCCATTGATGGTTGCTCCCGTTAAAGAATATGGAACTAGACTCAGGGAGATGGAAGCCTCGGTCTTCCGACAACTTATAGAGGTACTGAAATGAAGATTCAAACATGACTTTTTGTTGCAACTGATTTAGTTCTTCAGTTTCACTGCATTTGTCAAATACATATTCATATGTTTTGTGGTTAACGAACAAAGAAATGCGTTTTGGAATTCTATCTAGTTTCTTTTAATATGTAGTTTCATATGTGTTGTGATACACATAATAATTTTGTAATGTGCATTGGACAAATGCCTTGTTTGACTCTGTAGGCTCATAAAAGGAAGCAGTGTGGATAGTTGGTGCTTCACAGAAGATGAGCTAGCAACTTACGCGGGACATGGGTTGTCACAAGTCACAACAGCTCTTGATCATCAGGACAGTTCAGTCACAAAGTTGAATACCTTGTTTGACTCTCCAGGCCCATAAAAGGAAGCAGTGTGGATAATTGGTGCTTCACGGAATATGTCCAACTTACGCAGGACATTTGTTGTCAGAAGTCACAACAGCTGATGATCATGAGGAGAATTCAGCTACAAAGTCGAGACATTTTTTCTAAGTTCTTGTTTGCTGATAGGTTGTTGTGAGTTACTCACATGTTGGGCCCAATTTTTATCCAGTTACTGCCATTGCATGCTTGTAATTCATCTCTGTAGTATGACAGGTTTCTTAGATTAGATACTATAGGATATGTTTCTCTTTCTTCTTTGGAAGTGCAGAAAACGAAATCTCTCGTTATGTGATGGTAGATGTGAAATATTGCCCAGAATTGATGTTTTGGAGATGTCAAACTTAGAACAATTTCACCCTTGATGTTATCTTAAATAGTATAGTTTACTAAGAAGTTGACAATAATGTGTATATTTTGTTTTGAGAAGTATATTAGGCAGGGCTGTCAAAAAAGTTCAATCTGTTCAAGCTCGACTGGTGGCTTAACAAGCCAAACCTCTAGCCTGGATAGAAGTTCTCAAGCTTTATGTTGTAGCGATGTGCAGTCAAGTTAATGTTTGGTGGAATTATGGTAGGCCAGCGCTACGAGGGAGAGGGGTTTAAGGTTTGACAGTTCCTAGCCAAACCGCTATAGGAAAAACATAATTGCCAAAACTATATTAACTGTATCACATATCAAACAATCGCAAAGCTTTGTGTGAATCATTTGAATGACTGAAATTCAACATGGGGCGCAACTACATACTAGTCACGAATATAGTTCATCGGATCAAAAAATTCAAATACAACAGGCATAGACTTCAGCCAAAAGCCAACATCATCAGTCAAGTTTGATCCAAAATAACCACCACATACCATGTCTTACGTCGTGGACCAACTCTTTACCGAATGAACTAAACGAACTCAAATGCGAGTGAAATCACTACTACGACGGAAATCATGATCCATACCCTGCTTGATCATCCCCAAGGTCGCCACCACCACCTCCATAAGAGCCCTCGGCTTTGTCCATGATCTCACCACGAGAGAGCTCACAAGTACTTCCTTGTCATGTCATCAATCTTGTTTGGGTCCATGAACATGATATCATGGTCCGACGACCCTATTTTTTGCCCATCCAACCTCTTGTGAGCATCATCATCAGGGGAGGAGGAGGCAGTGCGCGCCTACGATTATTTCGTCGTCCATGAGTACTGGGCTAAGAGAAAGGATAAGGATATGAATTTCCCACGTGATCGCTAGAGATCAGACAGGTGGCCGAGGCCATGGTGAGGCTTCTCCTTCAGGACAAGCCGGATCTGCTGTCGCACCAGCAGTTTTGAGGTAACGTTCCTTATGTTCCACTAGATGAATGCCCGTGCGTTGCAACGGTGTATTTTTGTTACACAAATAAATATTAAATATATGTAAAGATTAATATACATAGATAATATAGCACATTGTAATCCAACAAACTAAAATCCAAACATATAATTTTAAACGTCATGTTTACAAAAGAAGCAACGATTTGAACCATCTCCTATCAAATTTGGTATCTATTAACGTGTTTAAGATATGCTCGTACAACATCCGGAATGTTGTCTTCGATTTCATTTGCATGATACTTGAGCAGATATAACAAAAACTTTTTCCTCATCTCATAACCATCCTGCACAAGGAATATATAAAATATATGTTAATTACATCAAAATTTTCATGTTTAATTTTAATATACAATAAAGAATACTCACGGTACAAACTTGATGGACCAACTTTTTACCATCATATGAGAGCATCAAACTAAAAACTATGTAACCCGATAAGTTCCTAAGTTCCTGCAGATCAATGCACTTTCATTATCCTAGAGCACCACCAGGATTAAAATAAATAAATTATCATAATGATTTTAAATAAATCACCTGTCATGGCATCTTGTAATACCATCTGAATAACTACGTGGCCAGAACCATATATCTGAATTCCATCCAGGTTGTGCTATTTGAAGTGTTTCGTTTAGGTAGATTGCATACCTCAGAAATTTCAATTAATACCTCTCTTTTGGTAGTTGTTCAACGCACAGGTCCAAAATGGAGACACGACATTTATATTTGTCGATGAAGAACAACATGAAATCGCCTAGGAATGCATACGGCAAAAACAAAATTGCTAGTGGCAAGGGTTAGAAAAAAATAGATCATAACAATGATAACCAAGAAGAAAAGCAAACTTACTATATGACACAACGAGATATCATTGTTCATCTCAGTCCAGCCGTGAAAAAATGCCGCCAAAGTCTTAATGTCTGTCATTACACGCCACTTAGGATGTTTTATGCCATTCGATAATGCCGACTGCGTCAATACACAAGGTTTAGAAAGATGGCGATGATAATAATAAAATGTGAATATAGCAACTTACAAAAAATCTTAAATCCATATTGTGCACGAGAGACTCTATAAATAATTGTATATCTTCGCATGCCAATATACGCACAACCATGTTGAAGCAATCCTTGTCCATAGGCTGGTCTGATGTGAGAATGCCCTGGATTTGTTTCAGACTCAATCCCAATGGATATGGTTTTGATCTTCGCACCAATTCTTTTCTATGAAACAGTCGACATGCATCACCATATCATCATAATATATTGACACTTAATGATTTTTCTAATACATGGTACTTACTCCAAACACTTTGCATCCTTAATGGACATGATGTATCTAACGATCTCGTCCAAATCAGGTGGGTCTGCCGGCACCATGGAGGCTGAAAGGGTACATCTTTCTTTGTCTACAACCACTGAGTCTTGTTGGTTTGGATTCAATAACCCTTCAATATCATAATCAGATGCCTTTTCTTTATCACCTGGTTGTTTGTAGATTGGGCTTCCTCTCCGTTAACTTATTTAGTTCCGACTCATACAAAATGGCAAGTAACTTTTTTTAAAATTCTTTCATATCCTTCTGCAAAGTAGCAAGAAGAATCACTCTCGTAATAATTTAAAATGAAACCTAGCAATTGAATCTTGAAAATCAAATACCTGGGTGACATGACCAGAAAGAATATCTCATGTCCAATATTCCATAAAGTTCAACATAAACAATCCGCACGACGAACTACAAGATTACCAAATGGTGCGTAAGCATTTCATCCCGAAAAAATCAACATGATGAAACTATCTGCAATCTCGAGTGTAAATGTTTAATATTGTTGGCTACACGGAAAGGCGAGGCGAGTGGAAGCAGCGTCGGACTCCGGCGAGCGGCATCGTCGTCTACTGACTAAGGTGAGCGGCAGCAGCGCCGGCAGACTGAGGCGACCGACAGTGGTGTCGACGAGCTGTGCTGGAGTAGGCTAGGCGAGGCGAATAAATTTGTTGGACACATGCTGTCAGCAAGTTTGAATAGTTTGTTAAGAAAAAGAAGTTCGACGTGTTAGCCGATATTTTAAAAAGTTTATTAGGGGAGAAACACCCGGTGCAGTTTGAGTTGGATTGTTTTTGTTGTGCATGCGAGAATTTTGTTAGGATCCGGTTGTTGTGCATGTGTGGGGAGTTTTTTTTTGAATTTTGTGTGGAGTTTGTTGTGCACGCCATATCCCTCATTTTTTCCCTTCCTTTCTCTCATCTTTTTTTCCTTCCTTTTATGTTTCTTTTTCTTTTGAACCAGTAGCAAAGTTTGTTAGGGTCCGGTTGTGCATGTGTGTGGAGTTTTTCCTTTTTCTGAATTTCGTGTGTATCCCTCCGTTTTTTTCCCTTCCTTTCTCTCCTCTCTTTTGTCCTTCCTTTGTTGTTTCTTTTCCTTTTGAACCGGTATTCACTTATAGGTGGCATGAAATGTAACTGATTTAAAATAGGAGGTTATTTGAAGTGTGACACCATTTAGATTGTGACACCATACCACGCATTCTGCTTTAATAGTAAAGATATGGCACTCTAGTTTTTCATGCGGCCACCTTTGGTACTCAACTCCCGATAGAGCCCTTGAAAAAGCTCTAGTTATTCATGCGACCGTCTTTGGTACCTCAACTTCCAACAGAGCCCTTTAAAAAGCTTGACATCTGCTATTGAATCGTGGACGATGGTCGGAATAGTCCTTGTGTGAGCGCTCCCTAGAATGATGTCGTCGGTGGACGGTGGTGACGCCTCCTGCGCCGCTCTCACCTCCATGAAGATAAGTGTGATCAATTGTCACTGTCGCTGCCTATTTATGTCGTCGCTATCATGGTCGCGTTTGCGGTCCCAACATTTCCTTGAATAGGATACGACCATGAGGGTATACCCTTGTATTTTCTCCATATTTTCTTAATTCGACAAAACTGCCGGATTTAAACTATTATCTGAATGTTGTTTGAATATTTTCAATATGGTAATATAAAATCATGAATTTCTCATAGACGGTTAAAAATGGTAACAAGACTAGTGCGTGGGGGTGCAAATTAGTGGATGTCAACATGCATGAAGGATAATTGTCGTAAACTCACATCCTCATAATGTTTGCCGATTGTAAAAAAACCATGATATCACACCCATGAGCACCTATCCAGATTGGCAAAGCTTACAAACTCACTGGTAAGCTAAATAGAACTACATATATTGAAATTAATTACATAAAAATCAGTAATATAAAATCAAGAATTTCTCATAGACGGTTAAAAATGGTAACAAGACTAGTGTGTGGGGGTGCAAAATAGTGGATGTCAACATGCATGAAGGATAATTGTCGTAAACTTGCATCCTCGTAATGTTTGCCGACTGTAAAAAAAACATAACATCACACCCCTGATCGAGCATCTATCCAGATTGTCAAAGCTTACAAACTCACTGGTAAGCTAAATAGAACTACATATATAGAAATCAATTACTTAAAAATCAGTAACATGTGACGTGTCTACTCTTGGTTTATGCCCTCGGCTTGGCGTCCAAACGGGACATGAAGAAGGCCGTCCAATCCATCTCAAAGGGCACGATATTAAGTTTTCTGAGGTCCCAGAATTGGCTCGGAACTTCCTCAGTTGCCCCGGTTTCGATATTGACAGTGTAGTTGAGCTTGCGGTCACCCAAAATGAACAACGTGCCACTCTTTTCACCCACACGCATGCATTCCAGGCCACTCTGATCTGGTGGGCGTGTCCTCTTTGTTGGTTTTAGCACGACCATTCTAGTGCGCACCCAGTCTGCTGCTTCGCCATGGCGGCCACTCCCTAATTTCTCACCAGCTGATCGACATGTCCAAAAATTGAGCCTGATGCTATTCCAACGCAGACAAAGCAACAATAGATTGCCATCAACGGTGACGGTAAGGCATGCCGAATCGTAAAAGATGTATTCATGCTGGCGTCGTGAAATCGGAAGCTTCGTCAGGCAGGTGTGGCCGGTCTCAATGCTGAATGCGAATATGTAGTAGCTCAAGCTAGTCCAGATGAGCCAGTGCACCTTGCCTCGGCACACTACGCCCTCGCGATTGATGGAGATGATCCGCTCAAGGCGAACGCACTTCCCAGGTAGCCTCCATACTGACTCGGCAGATGAAAGAGTGTAGAGGCTGTAAACTGAATCCGAGAACGTATCATGGCCGAGGATTAGCACTTTGTTGAAAAAGGTCGAGTAGCTCGGCAATGGCGAGTGGCGTCTTCGTCCGCTTGAGCAACAGTCGGCGTCGGTTAGAATGGCTGAACCGGTTATGCAAAACGACGGGTCCAGCCGTGGTAGCAGGTCACGCGTGCCGGCAAACATGTCGCATACGGCTAGAAGTGAGCCTGATCTACGTTCTCCTCGGCGGAGACGCAGGAGCAGAAGGCCCTGACGGGAAGCAAGCGACGCCGCGTTGTCCAGTAGGCCGCCGGTGCAAGGACCGAAGGAGCCGGGGAAGCGGCGGCTTGGACTGAGGGGCGACTGCGGTGCCGGGACGAAAGCCGGTGGACCGTCCATGCGCGCCCTCGGACAACGCCATGGCCGGCCAAAGAGGCCGAGGAAGGACGACGGGTGGCGCGCGCCCTCCGGCCAGCGACGGCGGAGGAAAGTTCGGTCGGCCACCAGGGCCCGCCAGGGCTTACACGCGACGGCGCAGCGGAAGAGTGTGACGAGGTCGTTGTTGTCGGCGACGCGCGCCAGGATCTCGAGGACGACGTCGTCCGGCAGCGTGGCCGCGGCGGCGTCCTTCCTTCTCCTCTTACTCCGGGGGGCCATGGGATGGGAACGGCGTCGATGCGATCGGAGGCACGCTGCAGTTTGGGGTTTGGATTAGGGCACGTACGCGTCAAGCTAGGGCTTACGCAGGAAAACCTGGTGGCGTACAGCGTACTGCGCACGTATACCTCAAATATGTGTTTTCTTTTCCGGTTCCGTTTTTTGGACTAGTCTCCTCTTTTGCTGGTATAGTAGATGTTCTGCGCATAACCTTTAAGGCCCCGTTTGGAACAAAAAAACTGTAGGAATTTTGAAGGATAGGAATTTCTTAGGAAAATTCCTACGGTACCGTTTAGAGCAAAGGAATAGGAAACTTGGATTTCTTTGAAATTCCTATAGGATAGGCTATTCCAAAGGAATTTTGGAGGAAAACAAACATGAGGTCTCAGCTCATGTTTTAATCTTTATATGTCTATAATTCTTGTATTTTTCCTACGTGACATCCAACCGACACTTTGAAAAATTTCCTGTGGTTTTGATTCCTGTAGGAATTCTAAAAGCATGACAACTCAATTCATGTGTTTTTACTGCATGACATCCAAACGACACTTTAAAAATATTCCTGTGGTTTTGATTCCTGTAGGAATTCTGAAAGCATGACACATCAATTCCTGCGTTTTTCCTATTCCTACGTTTTTACTTATTGTGTTCCAAACGGGGCCTAAATGTCAAAAGGCAAAGGAATTATGGAGGAAGCTTGGCTCGGAGAATCATGATACTCCCTCCATCACAGTTTATAAAGCACGCACACAATATAAAAAATGACTATTAAATTTAGTTTAAAATGTAACTTATAAGTAACAAAAACTATAACATTGGATCTATATTTATAAAGTTTTTAATGATATAAGTTTTGTGATATAAAATTTATTTATTTTTTACTAAATTAGTGATTAAAGTTTGTTCTTAAACTATATGTGTGCCTTATAAACTGTGATGGAGTGGGTACAAAAGATGGTCAATCTTGGATCACACATGCCGTCTGGTATATTGCCAGATGACATCGTGTCATATTGTTAAAATCATGCCAAATAATTAAATAAACTATCATTTTGTGTTAATTTAATAGATGTATACACTATATACTTTATATACATAGTTAGTTGGTAAAATAGTGCATGGGTATTTTACTGTATACCCTTACATTGAGCTAGGCCCGCCCCTGAGGTGATCTCTTTTTCTATCACTTGTTTTGTACTAGGACGGGGCTCTACCAGCGAGTAGATGGACTCCAATAAGAAGCTGGAGGAGGGAACGGTAGCGGAGGTTGAGACACGCCGCAGGAAATTGGTCTTCAGAGAAGAAAGTGAGAGGTGATCTCTTCTTTCACTCGCATGCTTTGTCCTTTGGTTGTAATTCACCAAGCTAGATCATCAATTGATCCGCTATAACATCTTTGATAGTTCATCTTCATTCTCCACCACTTATATTAATTATGGGAAACCGTTTAGCTTGTGTCATACATTTGCTCGATTTGTGAAGCCATTTTGTCTGATTACAGGGCAGCTCTATCTTTTTTTGGTTCATTCTATTGATGCATTTTTGTTGCCTTTGTGGATAGATGTGTTCCAAGTACTTTTATAGTTGCTCTCCCATGTAAAGTCGATGATCATTGGCTAGCTTCTTTGAGCTTGAGCGGTCCGTTAAACACCTGCTTTTTCAAGCGATCCTTCGATTGCCCGAGCAGGGACAGAGGAAGGGGGGACGAGCAGGGGCTAAGCCCCCCCCCCCCCCCCCCCCCCCCCCCCCACACACACACACACACATTCAGATTTTCTTACTAAAATTCCTGGTACACATGCTTGTAATGAGTGGTATTAGCCATGTCTGCCCCCTCCAATAAAGCTCCGACCTCCGCCCCCTCCAAGCTTTTAGGGCTGGCTCCGTCCCTGCAGCCCGAGGCAAGTTGAGTGGCTCAAGATGGAGTTGCACAAGATCCAGGCCAATCAGACAATCGGACTTTCTGCACATCTTGAAGCATATCTATCATCCACCTAAAGGCTGTTGCGTAATTAGCTACGTTTGATCAACTAGCTTTGTCCTCATGTCAAGACCGATCTCCCATGTAGAGTCGATGATCATTGGCTAGCTTCGTTGAGCTTGAGCGGTTAAACACCTGTTTTTTCAAGCGAATTAGACTAATTATGTAATTATAGTGACAAATTTGCATAATATATTTTTTTACATGGTAGATGGACAAGGTGACAACATGAAATTTCTTAACCAACAAATGGAAGATATTTTGTTTGCTACCATGTAAAATATATAAAGTTGCAAATTTGTCACGGAATAATATGCTCGTCAATGATAATATTTATAGTACCAGTTTCAGTTAAAAATTAAAGTTACTAGCATAGTGCCCGCACGTTGTCACGGGATCGCGGAAAAATGTCATTATGTTCTATTTAAAAATAAAGCAATGGAGAAAGTTTTTTTTAATATAAGCAATGGCGAAAAGTTAGAAGCTGAAACATACCACGTACGTTAAGAAATATCAGTCCATGCTATTAGCTATTGCTATTGCAGAATAACATGAACTTATATTTTCCATTAGATATTGCTCACTCTGTCCATGCTTCAACCACACCACTAAGAAATATCAGTCCACACCGGTAGAGCACCGAAAAGGAGTAGGAAAGCCGAGTCCGAGTAGACGCGATTTCACGAGTCCGACTAGGTAGGGCTCCGAAGTTGAACGGAAGTGGATCGAGATAGAAACGGAAACGAGAAAGGTACTATATATGTATGTACGTACCACTACTAGTAGTACGTTACATGCACTGCACGTCTGCACTCTGCACTCTGCACTCGCCTCGATCCACAATCCGACAGCATGGACGACCTCGCTCGCGTTCCCCAACGGAGGAGGTGGAAGAAGCAGAAGACGGCGACGGCCGCAGCAGCCACCAGCACCGCCGCGCCGAGCGCCACGCTCCCGGACGACGTCGTCCTCGACATCCTGGGGCGCCTCGCGGACGACCTCGCGGTCGCGGCCCTCTTCCGCTGCGCCACGGCGTGCAAGCGGTGGCGGGGCCTCGTGTCCGACCCCTCATTCCTCCGCGGCCGCCGCTCGCCGGACGACCCTTCATTCCTCCTCCTCGGCTTCTTCGCCCAGAACCGGCCCTACAGAGCCCGGACCGTCTCCCCGGACCCTCTCCCCGGCGCCCGCTCGCCGGCCTTCGTCCCGGCGCCGCAGTCGCCGCTCGGCCCTGGACGCCGCTCCCTCGCATCCTTCCTCCCGTGCTCCCTGGACATGGACGACGCGGAGCCGCTCGCGGCGCGCCAGGGCCTCCTCCTCGTGCGCCTCGCGCCACCACGCTACGGCGCGCCGGCGGCTGATGAGGACGTCGGCGCGGGCCCCAGGACCCTCGTCCACCTCGCCGTGTGCAACCTCGTCGACGGCACGTGCGAGGCGCTGCCCCCGCTGAAATGCTGGACATCCTCCAGCATCAACAGCTGCGCGATCCTAACCGACGCCGACTCCTGCAGCTCACCAGGACGACGACCTCCATCGCCGCCATTCCCGAGCCACCACGCACCGGCCGCCTTGTCCGAAGTGCATGTCATCGTCTTCAACCGCGCCTCACAACACTACTACCTCTGCACGTTCTCGTCCGCGGAGTGGAGCTGGAGCACGCCGCCCGCGAAGTGCTTCGACAATCCGGGGTTCGGGGTCGTCACGGACGGCGGCGCCGTCGTGTGGGAGGGGGGGCCGTGCTGGCTGGTCAGGTCGGGGCAGCGGTTCTACACTCTCGGGGTGTGGAGCGGCCACGTCGTTTTCGAGGAAATCCGGGTTCCACCGCCGGCCCCCGATGACGATGGCGCTGGTGATCACCGGACGTTGCTCAGCGTCGGCGGCGATGGGAAGCTACGCATGATTCTCCTAGATGCATGGTGCCAATGGCTAGAGATATGGACGCTCGAAGACGAAGATAGTAGTGGCGCCGGTGAGGTCGGCCTAGACTGGAACTGGACACTCACGAAGGTGGTCGACGAGCTGAGCGACCCGCTGGAGCCTGAACGTAGCCGGCGGATCAAGTACCTGTGTGCGGGCGAGACGTTGCTCGTCATGGACGAGGCCGAGGGCATGTACGTTGCCGATCTCGGAGCTGGAGTGATAGAGGAGGTGACTGAAGAGTTCCGGAGGATCAACGTACGGACGGCCGTGCCTGTGGAGATGGATTGGCTGGCTTTCTTTTTCACTCGTTTGGAGGGGACACGTCACGTACAGAGATAAGAGATAACCCATGATAATTCTTTGTCTGAACTTGACAGGCCAAGCTGGGTGAGAGCTATAGGAATTTTAGGTCCTTCACTATGAGTGAGAACTGCCGAGTTGGCTAGCTGTACAGTTTATTTATTTCAAGGTAAAGTTTATGATTCTTGTTGACATCCATCGCATGTCATGGATTTTGTCTGTTCTTTTTGCTGTGGTTTCATCTCACAAATATGTAATATGATAAATTTGTTGAACTGTTCAGACGAAAATATCCAGAGAATAAGTTAATACCTACTAGCTAGCTCCTTCTGGTTTGAAAGGATGGAAGGAAATATAAGGGTAGCCTGGTGATTTGGTGGGTGCGATAGAACACTTCATCATGTGTCCATCAGGTGCTCGTGTGCAATATCACATGATGAAACTGTGACAAAAACAAGCAAAAGATAACTTAGTTTGGATAGAAACGGCATGGCATGGGAGCAAAACGTCTATTGGGAGTAAAAGTGAGAACAACCTAATGGCAGTATGTTGCCAAAAAGGCTGTTTGTAAGGTCTGACAACAGGTGAGAGCTACACGGATCTTCTTAACAATGGACGTGATCAGCTAATACCAATAGTTATTCCTCTTTTTTATGGCTATGCGCTTTTATCTCACAAATAATAAGGTTGGGGGGACCAATCTCATATGGTTTTAGTCCAAAGAGACTCAACTGTTTAACCATCCCCACAAAAATATTCAGAGACAGGTTAATATCCTGTGATTTCATCAGAATAAGAGACAGAAAATACAAGGGTAGAAATGGTGTGTTTCCTGAAAGAAGCAAAATACTGATCATCTACATGCCATTATCATGCCATATTGCCATGTGTGATACTGTCACATGCAAAATCAAAACAAGATTAGTTGTGACATGACAACAGAACTAGTTGCTCCAGCATAGCATTGAACAGAATAATCACACCAGCCTTCTGGTGGATAGCATGGAACTTGTCCCTTCATCTATCTTGATTTTTGCTCTAGATATGACCAATCGATGAATTTTTTCGATAGGACCATGACATCCTCACAAAGCCACTTGTTTTCTAATGTTAATGACCTTGCTATGACGAATATCTGCTAGGGATTGGTTGGCATCAAAAGAATCATGTCATCAAGACAAGCTCCTGGTTTCAGCTTTTCAAGAAGCAATGACCCCTACTCGCTTATAGGATGAACCCAGATGGAGCTGACTTTTTCTCCTTGTATATTCCCCTCTCTTTTTCTCCTTGTGCATATTTCCTCTTTATCGATAAAAAAGATACTTTCAGGGTCTCCCCTACAGTTTTTCCAATAAAAGAAGTTAGGAAAACAAGCACTGCATAAAGAAACACAAGACATGGACTAAGTTCAAGTGGGAAAGAAGGCTCACCCCACATTGTTCCTCAAACTCATTTACTGAAGCATTTCTTATTACTGAACAGGAAAACAGAATCCGGTATGATACGGTACAACATACTAGTCTCACTGTATTACCAGCTCATGCTCAACACGGAGGGCACAAACAATTTCTAACATCCTCAAGTCTGTACTAGTATAGCACCAACCAAAAATAAGGTGTGTGACAGTTAGATGATACTCCCTCCGTTCCTGAATGCAAGGCGTATAATTTTCCGTACAAATATTAGACATGGCATACGGTGGACTCATTTGCTTCTCAAAAAATCGAAAGAGATGAGCCCCTAGTAGTTACAAAATGAAAACAATGCGTTAAATCCCAACATTCGAGATGATACTCATTTTTTATTGGTAAAATTGTCTGCAAATCTTAAAAACCCTATATTTTGGATTTTTTTCTCAAAAAATTATACGCCTTACATATAGGAAAGGGGGAGTATAAGGGGGAAAGAACTTCGATGTAAGGGGGAAAGAACTTTGATGTCTGATTGCTTCAGACACAAAGAACAGAACAAAGAGTGATGTAACACTGGATCACACTGCTTGCCTCTGGTTATATTCTTGTAGGCCCTGATGAATAAGCAAAATGTATCAGCATAAATATGACCCTCTGTTTGAGAAATCAATTTACGAAATACTGCTGAATTTGGACGAGGTATTCAAATGCGCATTTTATACTACAACATGTAATTATTTTGTCTACAGAACTATAGGGTATCAAGGACACCTGATCAGACCTGTATACGGAAATACACATTCCAATTACATATATTGCCTATGGCCACAACACAACGTAGCAAGATAGACCCGCTATAGCAAATGCTGGTACGTCATATAAACTTTTCAAACAAGAGAGAGTTTAGGAAGATAATACTATTGTAGGAGTGTGAAAACACTTTAAAGGAAGCTTGCATACAAGACAAGACGATATAGCAGCAAGGAGGTACTAGTAAAAGCATATGTGTAAGTCACAGCAATAAAGCTCAAGCAAGTAAAGATATCTTGTTAAAGGTGTATCCTAAGCACCATGATGTTTGTTGATTATGAGCAATGATCATTTTTCAAGCAAGCAAAGAGGTATTAGAAGTTTGGTAACTCACGGCAATGATCAAAGCTCAAGCTTATTTTACGAGCCTACTCCCTCCTCTCTCAGAAGTGCTTGAGGAGAGTCAGTATCCCCTGCATGAAACCAAATGCCTCAAAATCATGAGCTGTTCCCCTTAACTGAAAGGTTGGAACAATTACCAACTAATTTTTTTAAAATACTAGCTATCTATTCTGTGCTAACCTGTTTAACATTCTTGATCTAGTCTTCCATGCAACTGAACCATAACAGCTGTAGAACTTCAAAGCAGCATTTGGTTTGCTCAAACTTGGTGTAACATCTCCCATGAAAATGCAAATTAGATATTTTCATGGTCTAGGGTGTACATCATGCGATGTTCAAAGATGTAATGTGGCTTTGAGGAGTTCATGCATGAACCTGAACCCAACTCAGCGTTTGTTTTCCTTCCATGCCTTTCTGGCATGTCACCGTGATGATTCAGCCTTGCTGCATGAGAAATAGAAGTCCAGTACATAGTTTTTGTACTGCACAATAATTTTTCAGGGAGGAATGCCAAGTGCTGATGTAAATCCAGATCTTCTCATTAATTCTGCATTAACAAATTTTGTATCCTTTATCTTCAAAGGGGTATTATCAATGAAGACAACTAGGACGAATTGGTCAGATCCAGTGTTGTCCGCCTGTAAGAAGTAAAACAGCTTACGAGATCCACCTCTGTCTCCCTGATTTCCTGCATCTAAGAAAACATTGCTTTTACTGCGCTTATCATTCCGCCCATTCCCTGTAATACTGTTGATCCTACGTTCCTGTCCAAGCACATGGATAGGAAGTGAGGTTTCATAGTATTGAGAAGCGGCACCAAAGGTAATCTTCCGCACATGAACAGAAGTTCCATGGTCTTTCTCTTCTTCCAATGTAAACAGTCCGATTTCCTTAAGATTTCTACTTACATCCCTTTGTTCTGAGTAGCTGTTATCTGTAATATTCAGTTCTGTATCAGTTCCTGCCGAAACTTCTTGAGAGCCTCTCATTGGTTCCATGAAACTGTCGGATCTTTTGTACATTCCTACAAGTGCATTTGCAACGTATACATCAGAAATCAAACCCATTTTTATAATTGAAGCATGCAGTTGTCTTCCCAAATCAATGGAACATAGGTCAGCACATCCCCGTAAGATTCTTGCAAATGTAACACGGTTTGGGCGCAAGCCACTGTGCTGCATTTTGGAGAAAAGTTGAACAGCTTCATCGCTACATCTGTTCTGAATATAACCCAACATTAACATTGCATATGAATTCATGCTCCAACTTCTCATGCTATGGAAAAATATACAAGCACTAGCAATGCATCCACACTTGACATAAAGGTCTATGATAGCATTTCCAACAATCACATCCATGTATAGGGAACCAATCTTTGTAAGATACCCGTGAATCTGTTCACCAGCCTCCTTTGCACCTATATCGGCACATGCACGCAGAACAGTTGAGCAACTGAAATGATCAGGACGCAGACCAGAATGATATTCACTGTAAAAGAGCAGAAGGGCTTTCTCTGGTAGGAAATTCCAGCAATACCCGGACAGCATCGCATTAGTTACAACAAGATTTCTTGGAAACGATGTGTGGGAGAACAACTCAGCAGCACACTCCATGTGATGGAATTTTGCATACATGTTCACCAGGGACGCGCTAATGAAGTCAACATCCAATAACCCAACTTTAAGAGCTAGAGCGTGAATCTGCTGTCCCTTATCCATGTCTTGAAGCCCTGTGCATATATTGATGATAGTTGCAATACAGTGCTGATCCAGTGGTGCTCCAGAGTTTCTTAACCCTTCAAAATAATCAAATGCTTTTTCAAATTGGAGGTTCTTGACACAGCCTGCCATGACTGATGCCCACGATACAACATCTCGTGGGTGTGCAGCTCTGAAGATTGCTTCAGCGTGATTCAGCAACTCAAGTTCAGAGTATACAGATATAAGAGCATTGCGCACATTAATATAAGATAAGCTTCCAGATTTCAATGTATAAGCATGTACCTGTTGAACTTCCTCTTTGCTATGACAGACATCTAGCACAGTGACCACATCTCCTTCCCTCAAACTGAGACCCGAAGAAAGAATATGTTCTGCAAGTCTCACTGCTTCATCCTGACAACCGTTTGAGTGATAGCCTGCTATGGCCAATGCATATAAAGACGCATCACGCCTTCTAACTGCAGCAACAAGATTTCCAATGTACTGAGTATCACCTACCCTCCCAGCTGACTTTACCAATTCAGACACAACAAAACAATCTCTTTCCAACCCCACTTTAAGGGCATAAACATGAATGTTCCTACAAAGCTCAAACTTTTCCAAAATAGCACCGACCCTAGCAGCCAACCTCAGCGACACCACATCCATTGCAATGCCAACTCTATGCATATCCCTGAAGAGCTCAGCAGCCTCCACAACACAACCATTCTCAACTAAACCTGAAATCACTGCATTCCAAGCAACCGAGCTCTTCACCGGAATTTCATTGAAGAACCTGAGAGAACAGCCCACATTGGCACATTTCGCATACATATCGACGAACCCGACTTCCACGAACCTGTCAACAGCTAAGCCAGACTTGATCACCAGTCCATGAACCATGAGCCCCAGCTCCAGGACGCCGGACCTGGCACATGTGTTGAGCACCGAGGATATGACAAACCGGTTGGGCCTCACCTCGGAGGAGGACAAGAGCGCCTTGAACACCCCGATGGCCTCGACCCAGAGGCCCCTGCTGGCGTGCGCGGAGATGACGGTGCACCAGGACGCGACGTCCGCGCGCGGCATTTCGTCGAACAGGCGGCGGCAGGCCGACAGGGAGCCGCCCTTGGCGTAGGTGTCCATGAGGACGTTGGAGACGAGCGTGTCGGGGGCGAGGCCGCGCTTGAGAACGTGCCCGTGGACGGCGCCGGCGCCGGCGGCGAGCGCGTCGAGCGCGCAGCGCCGCAGGAGGCGCACGTAGAGGCGCGCCTCGGAGGATGGGAGGAGGAGCTCGATGGGGCCCACGATCTCCAGCACGGCTGAGACGGTCCCACGCGAGCCGACGCCTCGTGCGACGGTGGTGGTGGTGGCGGCGGCGGCGGTGGCGGAGGAGGAGAGGAGCCTAGATGGGGTCGGCCTGGAGGAGAGCGCGGAGTGGAGGAGTAGCAGGGGGAGAGACCGTAACATAAGAGAGGCGGCGGATGGGTCGCCGGGGATCGGCGATGGCGGTGGAGAGAGACGGGATCTCCACTGGCATAGTCGCCGGCGGCGGCGGCGGTAATGGGCTTGGGGGTGAGGGCCCAGGCTTCAGCCAGATTTGTTGCTGCTGCGCCGCAAGCCGCATCTTCTCCCCCCAGTAGCTGTAAGAAGAACTGTTCGAGCTTCTCTCGACCGTCCGATCATAGTTTGGAGGGTCTGGATTCACACGGATGGTTAAATTAGCTCAGGTGATGGTAATGCTAGCTTAACCCACGGAGACCACAGGGAGTGACTAGGGCTCAGTCGAGTAAGAAGTAAGTTAATTTTCATACATGCAAGTCATGTGCAATTCATGTGCAACAAAAAAAATAGTTACATAGTGAGAAATAGCCAAACGTTCAACAAAATGAAAGTTCTCTATCTTTTCTTTTAAGAAAGACAAACGCTAGGTTATGCAAATGGCTTATGGGTTTTCAAAAAGTTACATTTTGATTGTCAACCAGCCCATTCCCCTACGCAAATACGAAGTTTGACACTTCAACAATTATAGGGATTGAGAAAGCGAGTTGGAAGTTCAACACCAAGACAATTACAAGGATTGAGAAAGCGAGTTGGCGCACTAATTATAAACCCAAATCTGCAGCGTTGACACGGTGATTTCAGACACCTCACACCTAAGTAGATCAATAACCTTAGCCTTTCCACTTATGCAGCAACTAAAAGTAAAAAAAAAAACAGAATGATTCACACAGCACACAAATGGTGCTCTCCACTTACTCCACTCCCATTGGTGCAATGGTACCCCGTGGCAAGAGGCCTGTAAGATTATTCCTCTCTCATGCACTGATATTTCCCAATACAGCGACAGGAGTACAGCCATTTACAAAAACAAAATTGTATTGTTTCTCTATTTCCAGACAATAAACATGCTATATATGACAAATTGTGGGCACCCCAGCTTTATCCATGCGGCGCCATACGATCTACACAGATAATTCTGTTCCTTGCTCAGGAAGACGATCAACAAATTTACTAGACAACAGATGAATGGTGAAACAAAAAAAGAAATTGTATGGAGAACCACCTAATACAGTGCCTGCCGGCTGCCGGACGACGGATATCAGTAGTTTCTATTGGTTTAGTTGGTCAAGGGTCTCCAGCAGCACAGGCCTGAACCGGTTGCAGTCGAGCCTGACGTTCTGCTTATCCATGAAGGTCTGCCTGATGAACTCGAACCCCCTATGGAACGCGAGCGGGTTCTTGAAGATCTCATGGTCCAGCGGGTACTGGTCGGTGAGGCTGCTCTCGTGCACGGCGATGCTGTACTGCTTGTACCGCAGGCCCATCTGCTCCGACGGGTTGCCGAAGTCGATCCGGCACACGCCTTCGATGCCACCCCATGGCACGATCTGAATCAAGGTGGCCTTGTCCGGCAGGAACACGCAGTTCGTGAGCCCGGCGCCGTGGACGCCCATCATCACGTCGACGGAGTTGACCACCTTGGAGAAATGGGAGAGGTCAGAGCTCACATTGGCTTCTTCAACCACTACCTCAAAACCCAGCTCCTCGGCCATCTTGACGATCTCCGGGAGGTTGAGGAACATTCTTGTCCTCTGCCTTGAGATGATGAGTAGTCTCGGTTTGGACTTGGGGATCTCACCGAGTGCGGACACGGTGTCCCTGGGCAAAGAATACGTCCTGCGCATGAATCTGTTGAAATCCACCATGGAGTAATTGTGGGGAGCCTTCGAGGAGTCGATGGTGAACTCCATGTAAGCATGAAGACCCACAATGGCATGCTTGAAGCAATGCACTTCACCATCTCTGTTGAAATCAATCAAGGGGTACTTGGATAGCTTCTCAAACACCACATGGTACTTGTTTGTCCACCAAACAGCCATGTCTGTGATCAGGAACTGAACCTCACCATTGAACTCGCTTGCGGTTGTGAAGAGGGGGACAAGCACATCGGTGAAGTCGTGGAACAGATTTCCAGTGTATCCAGTCAGAGCAAAGACCACAGCAGGCACATTGTGGTACTTGGTACACTCAGGTGCCACTTTGCTTGATTTAACTGTCAGCTCCCTAAGCTTGCCGAGGCAAAGTTCATCACCTTTACGAGGGTAGGGCTTAATTTTCCATAGCTCATTTCTCTTTGAGCTGGCAGGTTCCATGTACATCACCGAACTTGCGTTTGGGTGGATCTTAATATCGCCCCGCATCTCACAGACATTAGCTCTGAAGTTTGAGAAATCACAAAGTGGTTTCCTCTGCCACTCCGCATTATTCCAAGCTGCAACATGTAGTACATAATTAATTTGACATGAGCATATGTCGATATCCAGTGAGATTGTGCAAAGTATCCATCAATGTAGGGATGAATTAATAGACAATGACTCAATTTTTCTTTTGTTTTTTTGTGGTGGATAGTGACTCAACTTCTTTAATACAATGATCCTCTGAATTAGCACACACTAACCACAAGATTCAGATTATCAGATGAGGAATTGGTCTGATGGCATATGTTTTGATTGCACCATACTAACCTTGTTGCTGAGATCCATCACCATTGTGGGCGACCATCTGAAGCTTAGATTCAGCTTCTGGTTTGCTATCTGCAGACACATGATTAGAGCCACCAAGAGCAATTAAGTACCATCAAAGTCAATAAACAAAAGCTATATACCAAATTACCAATAGCTAGACCAACAAACATGACAAAATATCAGCAGCTTGTGCTTGCTACCTTCTTGCTTGACATTGTCGCTGTCCTCGGCATCACGGATCGTGTAGTTAGAAACGGTCGGCAGGGTCATCTTGTGATGCCCATGGTGCCCCTCCTCGCCTCTCTTTTCCTCCTCACCTCCACTACCTACAATATGCGGTACAGATTCAGACATAAAGCAAAGTCGGCATCCAATAATCTCAAAGAGGCCAATTCTGTTGTGATCTTGGTCTCTCGGACTATGTGGCCGGAATCCGCGTGCAACAAAGTTGGGTGGGCGCTGAAAGATGGTGCTGGGACAAGGAAATTATTGAGGGGACGGCTCACCTAACAGCCGAGATTTAGTGGTCTTTTCCTCGTTTTTGGCCTGTTCAGGCTCACTGGTGAGCACCCTCGTGTCCTCCTCCGCCCCCTCACTGGTCCCTGTCACAGATAGAAGGATCGTTGTTGAGCACCATATGACACATCTTAGTCGAAAGATTGCAGGATGAACACATCAGTCGGTCGAGTAACGGAGACAAGATTTAACCTTCTTCGTCGTCGACCACCTTGGGATCCTGGGCGCTGGATCTCAGGGTCTGGGGGACGTCGTCGACGGTCTGGCGGATCAGGAGCGAGCGCGGCGCCTGGTCCACCGACAGCCGGCCGTTCACTGCGCACGCACACATGCAAGAATCGAGCTTTGGTCAGTATACATACATACCAGCGATTATTCCTTCCCAGTTCCCAGGAGAAAGAATCCGGGAGAGAGAATCCAGGAATGGAATGGGTGGCGCGCAGGGACACGTACGGTTGAAGAGGAGGGCGTCGGGCTTGGAGAGGACGACGAAGGTGAGGGTGACGAGGAAGAAGCCGATGACGAGGACGAGCAGGCGCAGGCGGCGCGACTCCTGCCGGAGGCTCCGCACCAGCTTCGCGCGCTCCACGGCCTTCATCGGTCGATCTCCGCCTGCTCCTCCTGGACCAAGAAAGCAAGCTCGCTCGCTTGCGCCTACTGACAGTTCCGGATCAGAGGACTGGAGCTGGCTGACACTGGCAACAGAGCTGGATCAGAGCCCAGATCCGAGGAAGCAGTGGCACGAGCGGGATGAGGAGGAGGCAGGCTACTCCATGTGCAGTTTAGGAAGGGAACGGAGGGGGGAATGGAGATTTGAGGCCGAGGAGAGCGGCGGTGGGGAGAATGGAGTTTGGCCGCTGGGGGTGTGGACGGATGCCTGCCTCGTCTCGCCGTCAGCTTTCCTGTTCCGTTTCTTGCGGTGCTTTGTCCTGAGGGAGGGAGGTTCGGCCGGGTGCCGGGTGCCGGGTGCCGGTGGGCTTTTATTATTTTTCTGGTTTGGTTTGGTTTGGTTTTGAGATGAGGAGGAAGGAGGTTTGCATGTGTTTCGTCATCATCTCGTCTGAAATGGGATACAGAGCACAGCCACGCGGGTGCGTGCACACGGCTGTCGGCGAAGACTCCGGAACCACTGCCCACAGCTGTGCTGCAATTTTACGCCAACAACCTCGAAAATGATGAAATTGCAAAACGGTCCCTGTTGAGTCGCCGCCAAACTCCGTTGCGGCGACTACATGAGCTGGAGAAGAACTATCATGCTGGAACGACGACATGAGTTGGAGAAGAACTATCATGTTGGAGCGTCCGTAGGACGAGGATCCCGCGCTTGGTTGATGGCGTTGCCATGTCGACCTAGCACAGTCACAACTGTGATGGAAGTTTACGCCAATGGCCTCTAAAATGATGAAATTGTGAAATGGTCCATGTAGAGTGTGCGAACCATCCCGCCACCACTCCATTGTCGATGCTATGAGTTGGGGAAGAACATTCATGTTGGGATGCTCGGAGGACAAAGATCTTGCGCTTGGTTGATGTCACTGCTGATCAAGCAACGATAAACCTTGATCCCAAAGTCAGTGTCACGGACAATCTATAACCCATTTTATTCAGCATCGTCGATGCCACCGTCGTATTGGAAACATCGGACGCCCTAGAAACCCTAACAGCTAGAGGGACACATTTCCTCGTTCGAGGAGGAGAGCGGTTGGGATCTGGCCGGTGACAACCAAGGCGTTGGGATTGCTTAGAAGAGGCGGATCGCTATCTACTTAGAGCAACTCTAACATATCCCCTAAAGTTAAAACCTTTCATGTTCCAACGTTAAGTTCTCTTCATTTTTTTCCACCAACACTACATCAAGTCAGAGCTAGCACCCTCGTGACTGCGTATGGCTAAGGGGAGCCATAAACTTAGGGTTGCGGGTGCAGTTGTCAATGACTTAGGGTCGTGGGTCACGAAGAAGCAATCGGGAGGTTGGTGGGCTTAGAGGGAGGGACGTGAATCGCGATGGTGGTGGACTGACTTTGAGGTGGTGAGTTGAAGAGGGGAGAGGGCGGTGGAGGAGCGACGCTAGCCGTGGGTTCAGCCGATGCAAGTTCGTGTGGAAGGTGGTGGCGAGAAAGAGGTACGACGCAAGAAACAACAAAGATGGAGTCTTATGTTCAACATTATAGATCGCCGGGTAGGTAAATGTTGCCGCATTTGGGAGGACCAATGACTCTTAAGTGCAGTTCACTCAACTCTAAAACTATAAAGAAGTGTTTTCTGTTTTGTACAGTAATCAGATCCTACTCTACTGTATGTAAAGTTCGTTGTACAAAGTCCAGATTGTCCTTTTCTCCTTGTTCTTTCCTGTTGCTATAATGGCTACCGTTGCCGCCAACTTTCTTTGTGCAAGTGTGCATCACGCGAGCGGCGAGACACGAAGAACAAATTGCCATCATCAGCTTTCTTTCTTGCTCATGCATGTGGGCAACAACGTGAAGGCACGCCGATGCATGGTTAATTATCAGATCTTCCACGATGGTTCATTCCCTTGCACGCAAACAGTCAATGGCACAATCGCTAACCACAAGAATTTAACAAAGTTCGTCCTTCGTCGACTCTCACGGTAATAGCCGAATGAACGCCATATCGGATACGATAATGCATACGCATATCTTAAGCGACACAAGAAATTGAACTAAAAACAAAGTGACAGTGCATCTAATTAGCCTTTTCACCATTTTAGCCAATGTTGCCACATCGACAGTGCAGCAACAAAAAAAAAACAGTTTACATGGTGTGTGTTTTTTGCGGCCAAAAGAAAATACTTTTGACCTTCGGGCCTTTCTTTCTTTCTTCTATAAATTTCACTTGCAGCTATCCTGAATGGTTCCATTTTTGTTTACAAGGCTCGGTTGTAGAAAGTCGTACAAAAATCAACAATTGCTGCCAGGCTTGGTGGTGGACTAACTGAAACTGAAAGTGTAGACTTTGGGATCTTCCATGACTGGGTGGCTAGGCTCGCTAGCTACCTCGGCAGCACTGTAGCCAGGCAGCTTGATTTGGTTGACCCCGTTGCCACGCTGCATCCAATTCTGCTGCTCGAAGGAAGCAAAGCATGGCGTCGGGCAATTGTATTTCCCTCCCCTTTTCAGGATTTCTTTCGAGGTAGTTGTTGTGATGGAGACGAATTTATAAAGCAAACACTTTGGAGTGTATTTATGTAGGAACAAGTTCCTCGCCAGCTGGCATATTTATCTCATGTATAACAGCGACTGAATTCAGGAATAATAGCATGCCTTGTCTTCTCAGTTCTTATTTTGAAACTTGTTTTTTCAGTGTTGATAATGATGCAAAACACTGAATCCAAACTTCGTGATATTGAATACATTGGCACATTTTGTCACCTGTAACTAAATTAGAGTTAGGCTCTGTTTGAATGTCCATATTCGAACATAGAATTGGCCTCCATTCAATTCCAAGCCTCGATTGGTAGTATGGACTGAATCACCTCATCGATGGATGTATTCGCCTGTAACTAGATCAGGGTATGCATATGGCACAGAGAACTTTACTATGGACTGAATCACCTAATCACAGTATGAATTTTCACAGAGCTTATCTTATCCAAATTTTCTTCCTTCTATTACCATTACCGAGGATTTCCTTGTGACACTAAATGTCAGCCTACAATTTCGTAAAATAACATAACGAATTCAGACTCAATATCATCGTCGTGGTGACAAATTTGAAAGAATAGCTCATAGTAAAAAAATTACAAGAATATCTCATATTAACGAATTCATACTTACATAATGGTGACCTGCAGTTTTACTCAAAAGCAATAACTTTTTTCCTTGTAATAAAGAAGCACCCCAGAACTCATGTAATACATTCTTAAGTATTGGTAGGATTTTGCAATGTTTAAAGGCGACACCGAAATGCCACTTCTCATTACAAGGCTGGTTGAGAAAACTTGAGGTATATACCATTGTAGCAACTTGCAGTCGGATCGGTCAAAGGCTCTCTGATCTACGTGTAGACAGAACCTACTAGTACAAAACTCAAGATCTCTGACCGCTCATACAAAACAAACAGAGTGGCATATAAACCGGACCACTTGTATATGAAAAATACAACTGCAAATGCACATAGATTAATGTTTCAGATCAGAGCATCCAGAGAACCTCTTCAGCTACAGGGGTACAGTCATCCAGCGTGAATTTAGACTGTGAAGCGATGGAACAAACTGAAGCAAAGAAAATTGGTATAGGTTCTATACTGGCAATACTAACACGTTGCATACAGCTTTCTCCTGGATATCAATTTCCAAGAAAAAATCCCGAAGAAAATGCATAACTATGCAACATAATGAATTGAAAGCCTGTCTTTGAGCTATCTCATTCCATGCAGTTACATATTTGGGCATTTTTTGCACTATGTACGACCTGCAAATGACAGCCACCAAAAGTCCAGAAGTACAGTAGACACCCGGATTAGCACATCAGCTAGTTAATCATCGGTCATTGATCCTCATTCCTCATTCCTCATGTTAATTGCTATTGCAGCCATCGGTCATTGATCAAATATGTAGAGGCTACAGGGATTTCTTCATTAAACACTAATAGCTAGGCTTTCTTATCAATCATCCAGAAAGAAGGTAGGGCCAGACTCATCACTGGAAAAAGATAGTCTGAAAGGAGACATGGCACATGTTTTCAGCATGAATCGATAGCTGATACTATACTCTGTTCTAATATTTTAGTCTACGAGGATGTAAAGAACTAATGCACTCCTAAATAAACAAGCTAAGATCTACTTTTCCACATATAAAGGCTATAAACTATGAGCCATCCTTCTTTTTATTCCAAAATGAGGCGTGCACCCATTCCCTTTGCCTGAATTGATGATATTTAGTGGAATGTCCGTCCTTACCGATTTTCTCTTGAATTCTGAATTTTATTTATCCTTTCTTTTTTTCACATAGAGTGATGATGACATTCAATGATTGCACGAGTAAATAAGGACATAACCTTTTATCGTTTCCAAATAATAAGGACCTCTTGGCTCTCTCACTAGATTGACGGAAGTCTTAGGCATGGTTACGATTATCTTTGAACTTTCCAAATTCGAGGTTTTGTACTAATATTGATATGTAATCTCACTAGGAGGACTATATGTAACCTCACTAGGAGGACTTAGAGAGGAGATGAAGCTAGATCACATATTTTCTCCAGGTACCTCTTTCACCTTGGATGAAGTCAACCAATATATACTTACCTATAAGTTAAGATTTTTGAAATCATGAACTACACATGATGCATATGTTTGAAGATCCACATCCAAATTATCTTATTGACACTTGTTAGTTCATCTTTATTTCATAATTGTTACTCGTGGATGCAGGCCGGGCGGGCAAAATCCGGGGTCCTGTGCGAAAATATCAAATGGGCCCTATCTCACAGACTCACACCAAAATTTAAATAAATAAACAATTCTAATACAACATAATATTTTGTCTTTATAAAAATAGAACACATGATGTTCCTATTTCTTTATTTCGTGATGAGTCGTATGCTTGCGACAATAACGAATTTTTTTTGAATTCTAATTGTCTGGGGGTATTTTGGCAATTCTTTAGCAATTGAATATACCGAGAATTGTCCGGGGATATTGTTTGAATTCTAAGGACTGGACGATGTGTTTTCAGGTTTCTAAATCCTAATCCTAGACTAACACGCGCACAAGCGCACGGCCCACGCGCACAAGCCAGCGTCCAGCAAGCAGCACACGCTGCCGTAGCCCAGAAAAAACCCATATACGTATACACATGTATAGAAATTTTGGGCCCCCAAATTTCATGGGCTCTGTGCCACCGGCACACTCAGCACAACTGTCGGTCCGGCCCTGACTGGATGGCTTTTACATCAACGGACGCTTGATTTGCCAAACATGCATAAGTTATTCCATGTTGGAGTGGAGCCGCATCAGCATGATTTCCATAGTTGCTTACCTATATCACTCTAGCTCTAAAAATAAAAATAAGGGCTTCCTTCAAGCCACTACTACATCGATTTTGTTAGGAATTGAGCATCCCCCTCGAGGGAGTCCGGGTTGTGTCTCAGCCCCGGTAATATTTGCCAATACAGTTGTTTCATAGAGTGAAGCTGAAATATCTTATGAAACTTTGGTATTGTCTCAATGGATTCAACTTCGTGCTTTTGAATACACTGGCACATTTTGTCACGTGTAACTAAATTAGAGTTATATACTTCCTCCGTTTTATAATATAAAATGTTTTAGTCATTTTTCACATTCATATATACACACACACATAGCTATACATGTTTTAGTGTACACGTGTACTCATTCTAATCTGAATCTAAACAACATGGGTTACAGCTAAAACATCTTATATTGTAGACGGAGGGAGTATAATTGAATGAAACAAGCTGACACAGAGGGAAGCCAATGAAACCATCAAAGTTACACTAGTTTTCTTGTAATTAAGACTGAATTCTATCTTTTTTGCGCTTATTATGTTTTGTGGCTCTCTTTACCCCTGATTGATGACAATGTGTCAACATTTACCCTGTTTAGCCAATTGACCATGTTCCTCACAGTCCGATTAAAACATGGACCCCTTTATCAGCATCCAACTCATCCCCGCTCACGCCTTGTCGTCGATCACCATTGTTGTCTAACCCTAAAACACAAAGGAGCGAGGGATTTTGTTAGCAAAGTTCTTAAGAACTTGGAAGGAGTATAATTGTATTTATTTTTCTCAATGTATTGGTGCAATCTATAGACTATTATTAGGACAAACGGAGAAAACATATCTGGTAAATTAGAACAAGGATTTGGGTATTTGGCAAGGACTAAACTAGATGCAGAGGTGATATACAGATTTGAAATTGACAATATTAATTTGGGTATGTGTCGAGGTGCACATGTTACTTTTCTTTGGTGGCGGTCGTCAAACTGAATCGATCAGTTCGGGTAACTACTTGCAATTGGATGGATGGGAAAACTTTAAGGACCCAGGAAAACTTAATGGAGATCACAAAATGGGACCTAGTAATGGAATATTTGATTCCCTAAATGTATTTATGTTTGTTATGGTGATATGTCGTGAACTGAAGGTCCACTTAAATCTAGGACAGACCTAGATCTAAAGTTACAAACAAACCGGCTGCAAAATATTAACTAACTCCAAATAGATCAAACGTTTTAATTGAAATCTGAATGTATTTTCATCGATTCCTAGCATTCTACAATAAAGTAGAACCAGGCGACGAGCCAAATGGCAACACAGAAAATTGTAAGAGGGAGTCTCCTGAGCTAGATGGTAACACAAAAAAGGACAATGATGAGGAATCCTTTGGAAATCACATCCAGGTTATAATCCACGCCCCGGCCGCACCCCCCATGTGATTTTTCCTCAACAAAAATCACCACGATAAGAAACCGCAAATGAAGAAGCTGAATAAAAAGGACCGACTTTATTCATAAGCACATGTAGTTTCAAACCTGGATAGAAGAGCAGACAACTGTGGCAGCTGTTACATTTTATACGAATATGAAAAGCAAAACAAGAAATAGTACTATGAAATCAAGACTATGCAACCACTATCAATATATGTTACATAAAAATATAATGGTATTATTCTCTTCCAATGAGTCTAAAACCAATTACGCACCCTTTCAAACCATGTTGCTACATAGCAGTTGCCGGTTATGAGTACCGGTCGGTTAGGACATCCACTAATCTGCTTTCGAAGATCCTCCTCCAATCCCAATTTATGACCACAACTTGTCAGTTCAAGTTCGTTTAAGTTCCGCAGATACTTCACATTAGACAAGCCCTCACTGTCGCTCAGCTGAAGACATTTCCTCACTCGGAGTTTCTCGAGGGTTGGCAACGTGCCATTCTCCATGCGTATGGTTTTGACTTTCTCCAGACCTTCAATATCAAGCAGTTTGAGATTTTGGAATTTGCGCTTGCCAAAAGACAGAGACTCCTCTACAAAGGATTCCTCCCAGAGCCCAAGAAGAATTAAACTGGGCAAATCCCCCATCACCTCAATGTCTTCCTGCTTCAACCCTGTCCGTAGCAGCTTTATCTTGGATAGATTGGTGAGAGAACTCATCCAGATCGTAGGGAGATTTCCTAAATAGCCACACAACCGTAGTGACAGGAGATGCCTTGGTGGTGGTTCAGTATTGCCTTTGAGAAACTCAAGCGACTCACAGTGCAGTTCGAGTTGCTCCAGACGAACAAGGCTTGATATCGAGCTGCATAATTGCCTCTTGGCTTCGTTACCTGCACCTAAATGCACTCCTAATTTGCGCAAGTTAGTTAGCTTCCTCAGCTTTCTTGCCTCTCTGCTGCGTGCAATGTGCACTACCCCAAGGACTTGTAATTTACTTAGCTTCTCGATTTTCTTAGGAGCTCTGGCACTGAATTGACATACACAACCTGATGCACACCCTTTATTGTTAGCACCATGCCAACTCCATAACAAGTCAGCCAAAGTCCTGAAGAAGCTGCCATTACGACGGTTTCCGACATTCTTCTCTGCTCCCATCTTGTCTGCTGCAAAATTGACACCAAGACGAAGGTAACATAGATTCTTCAGTTTGGTCAACCCAGCTGGCAACTGTGTCACCTTTGTGTCTTTAACATCTAACGTCTCTAGGAACCTAAGGTTTTGCATAGAGGAAGGAAGTTCTGAAACATCTGTTCCTCGCAGGCCAAGGTACTTTAAATGGAGTAGCCGCCCGATGTACTTCAGATCTTCATTTTTCAGACCAACTGTATCCTCCAAGTCAAGAACCCTCAGCAGCCGCAGTTTATGGGTGATCAGAGATACAGGACACTCTCCAAAAACTGTGAGTGATCGTAAACGTGTCAACTCTATCTTTGCCAGCTTCTCCTCGTTCCTCTTTCGCCTTGCCACTACCAAATGACGTACATTATTACTTTGCGGAGCCTCATTGCACTGCTTATCCATTATGAAGAGTTGGTTCTCCTCAACACACTTGGGCAAGATTATTTGGAGTACTAGGTCATGAACATGGCAACATTGGCTTGTCATGCTAGCCCCAGCTTTGTTGGAAGGCTCGATCATTCTTCTATTGATGAGCTTATTGTAGTGACTCCGAGCGACTTTCTCAAGGGTCATATTATGCTGCTTTTCTATGTAGAGTTCTGCCATCCACCGCCGCAATAAGCGGCTATGCCTGATATCATGGTTCTGGGGGAAGATACTCATGTACAATAAGCAAAACTTGACATGATATGGCAGTGCATAATAGTTCAAGGAGATAACTCTCTCGACATCAAGGGCAGCAGACTGCTGTGGCATAAGATGATCTTTTAGCCCCTTCCATTCACTGCTTGTTTTGGACCCATTAGCCAATATACCTCCTATGGAAGCTATGGCAAGCGGACGGCCACGACATCGCTCTAAGACAAATTTGGCTTGCTTCATCATATCATTTGGCAACTTATATTTAGCGTCCTTGTACACCTTGAGTTGAACAAATAACACAAAATAAGAAACACAGATCATGAAGAGCTAAATTATGTATCTATGAACATTTAGCTTGCTCTAAAGATGAAACATAAGAAACACATGTATCTCTCTGAATGTTGAACTCCACACAACTCAGTTTTGCCTCTTGAAACTATACGAGTTAACATTTCCTCTAGTTTTCAATATCATATACTACCTAAAACACCGCTTAGATATAGTTTTATCATGCCATGATACCTTACATTTTATAATTGTGGACTCCAAATATGAAGTTGGAACAGATCGACATATTATTTTTTAGATAAGAGGGTGCGGTTCCCGGTTTCTGCATCAAAATAATGCACACAACCACCGCAATTATTAGCAACAACCAGTTCTAAAGAGTATACATTTAATGGATCACTCAAAGTTGATAGACATATATATGTCAAGCTTCATGCGCTAACCGCAATTCCATAAGATCGATCTGATGGAAAGGGCTAGCACAATCCACATATACTGTAACACCCCCTCTCACGTAGAGGCCAACACGTGCACACAAATCTCATAGGTATACGCCTCGGCCAATACGTGGACTCAGAGGTATGACTCAAGAGGTCATACGTGGACTCAGAGGTATGCCTCAAGAGACGTATACATGGACACAAAGGGGGGGCTACAAACATTTTTTTAATAAAGCGCGGAAGCTAGGACTCGAACTCGAGACCTTGGCTCTGATACCATGTCAAGGTTCATGCGCTAACCACAATTTCATAAGATCGATCTTATGGAATTGTGGTTAGCGACGGTCATGTAAGAGGATTAATTAATGCTTGCTTACTTAAAGGAAAATAACAAAAATAAGAGTGTAAACTTCTAGAAGTTGTCATTCCCTAGCTAGACGATCTTTCAGCATACAATTTATGCTTAAAATTCACGTTACTGGAGGCTAAAAGTTGAAAAACTATACTTCTTTGTATGCGGGGTTTCACCATTTTGGAAGTTTCTGAAGTTTTTCTGAATGCCAAAATATATTTTTACCTTAATTTAGTACTAGATTCAAGTTTTTTTTAAAAAAAAAATCACGGCTCATTTGAATTTGATGAAGTGTAGAAAAAAATAATTTCAGAACGTTCTCAAAATCAGGACATTCTAGTTGTGTCAGAGATATTTTTGATATCCAAATTCTAAACATTGCTTGTGGCCAGTAATTTGCAGGTGTTAATTAGATTAACTAGTACTCTCTCCGTTTTATAATGTAAGAATTTTTAGCTAGCTACTCCCTCCATTCTGAATTAATTGACTCAGATTTAGTGATTGCTAAAACTAGCTAATTAATAGAGGTACTGTAGTAGCTAATTGGGCTGGATCAGCGCACCTTCTTACACAGCAGTTTCCAAGCTTCATTGTCTGGCAGTGGCTTGAGCTCGTACCGCGCGACCCGCCCGGCAACATCTTGTTTGCGCGTAGTCACGAGCACGACGACCTGTCCGCCGGCATGGTTTTCGTGGAGGCATCGGGATACGTGCTCCCACTCGTCGGCCAAGGACACGTCGTCCACCACGATCAGGCACCGCCGCTTCTCCCCGTCCAAAACGATCAGCTCCTGGAGCAGCCGCCCGAACTCATCGGCGTCCTCCAGCGGGTGCGGCACGGTCACCCAGGCGCGGTGGTTGAAGTGTTTGATGAGGTCGGCGTCGTCGTACAGCATGCGCGCCAGGGACGACTTGCCCACCCCGGGCTCGCCCCACAGCGCCACCACGCTCACCCCGTCCTGGGGGTTGGGGATCAGCTTGGTCAGGGCTGCCTTGTCGCCGTCACGGCCAATAATGGCCTGACGGCGCCACTCGTCCAGCTGGAGCGCGGGGCCGGAGTCGGAGTCGGAGTCGTCGTGGGCGTGATCGTGGCGCGGTTCCCGGACGAAGGCGTTGTACTGCTGGTTGCGCTTGTGGAGGTCCTCGACTCTGGCCTTGAGTTCCGCGATCTGCCCGGCGACGCCGGCGAGGTTTGCCGGCGGCCCCTTGAGCAGCTTGAATTCGAGGAGACCGTCTTCGATGTCGAAGGCGAGGTTGCGCAGCTGCTTAACCCACTCTTTCTGCAAGTCGTCGCCGCTGCGGTTGACGTAGCCGGCGGCGGCCGTGTACGTGGGGGAGGATGCCCTCAGGAAGGCATGCATCATGGGCAGCTCGTCGTGGATGTACCGCACATCCTTCTGCACGCCCAGCACGAGCGCCGCCTTGTCAGCCATCGCCGTCCCCGCCCATCCCCCCAGGGTCTCCAACACCGCTTTAGCCAGGCCGACCACCAACGTCTCCATGTCTCTCCCGCTCTCTATCTCCTTTCTCTCGCTCTGCGTTGTGATGTAGTACTCCGTACTAGCCACTAGGACATAGATGTATGGTTGGTTGCATTGGTGCGCTGGGAGTGGCGGTGCAAGGAGCTCGTAATTTGTTGACCCAACAAGGTCAACTGGCGGAAGCTGCTTAACTTCACGGCCGGGCGCGCGCTTGCGGCGAGCTTGGCACCGCGTTACGACCTTCCCTTATTCTGATGTTCACGGCTAATGCTGCTGAATTGGTCGACGCCTTCGCGTACGCGTGTTGCGTCAACTTGCGAGAAGTTTACTTAGGGCTGACCGGAGCTGAGTTATCTCCCCTTCTCCAAGTTGGCATGCATGGGCGACTCGTCCTCTGCCCAAACCGAGTGGGAACGAACGAGATGTATGTAAGTACGGTAGGTAAGTGTATTAATTCCAGATCAGTCGCCTTCTCCCAGTTGCAGCCATGCCGGAAGCTTCCTGCTTCAAGTTGCTGCTGGAAGGACATGCTCACCGTTTCAATCACACAAATCCGTGTTAGCTATTCTTCCGTCGCCGCCTGGTTTTGTGAAGTTCCTAGGATTGTTCCGTCGCCTGGTGGAACGGTACCCTTTGATCTTGGTTCAGTTGCGTGTTAATATAGGGCCAACGTCGGCAGAGATTACATCAGAAGAGGTTACAACAAACCGATAGGTACTGAGACTCGCCCCCCTCGCGTCGTCTCCTCCAGGCGACCGAGGGGGCAAACCCTAGCCCCCCACCGCCGCCACCCCCTCTCTCCCTCCCCCTGCCTCGTCGCTCCCGGAGGTTGCCGCCACACTAGGTCACGCGGCCCGGTGATGGGGGCGGCGGGGATTTGGCCTCGAGGCCCTCGCGCAGCAGCATGGAGGTCGAGTCTGCGTTGGGTTCTTCCGCCACCATCATTCGCCGGCCGGTGCCCGACTGCCTCGTCGTCCCCGGAGGCTGCAGCGCATCTCCCTGGCGCGGTGGTTGCCGATGGAGCTGGGCGGCCTTTGAAAGGGCATGTGCCCTCATGTATGGTTTTGGTAATTAATGACAATCCCTAAGGACTAATGTGTGTTTTGAGCATATTGCAAGTATGCCTTGAAGTTGTCAAGCCATCACCTATAAGAAGAAAGATGGTATCTTCCATGAGCTTGCAACAAGAAGATCAATTCATATAGCTCATGGAGGATGATGTCATGCCATGATCGTCATCAAGGTTGACTAGTGCAAGACCAAGGGAAGCTGTCGGAGACATGAAGACGAAGCTAAGCGAGACTCTCCCATGTTGGAGTATGGGGGAGTATATGGAGGAGTCTTCATCAAGCATGTGCTAGCAAGCGCAATCAAGAAAGGTGGTCCACTTGAAGAGATCAAGATCGTCATCATCTAGCTCAAGTGGATTGCTCAAGGCAAAGGTATGATGTTGATAGGGCTATAGGATAGATAGGCGTACTATCAAGAGGGGCTCTCGAGTGAGTAACTTGATCGCATCTTTGTGGAGAGCTCAAACCTTTGCATGCTTGGCATATCATCTTTCTTGGTTCTTATTTGGCTTTTCTCCTTGTTGGTTTTTGGTGCTTGTCGTGATCTTCATGACAAGACCAAGTTCTTCGAAAACGGTTTTTGTTTGGAAAACTCGTTACGTTTTCGGTGTGGAAATATTACCGGTTCAACCTTGAGGAAAGTTCCACACCTTCACATGTGTGGAGACTTTGCTCTATTTATGGTTTGCAATATTTCCAGTTTTGGTAGCCCTCTCTTTGTCAGTGCCTTTCCAACGGAGTTGGTCTCAAATCATTCGGAGTTTATTTGCAAAAGATATTTCAGTTCTGTTGTTTCTGCAGTTTTTCTAAGGGTCGGAAATGTCCGGACCTTGCTCGGTGATTTCCGGTGCTCGGAGATTTCTGAGCCCCAGCCCGGAGATCTCCGAGCGACGGAAGATTTTTGCTAAGTCCAGAACTCAATTGCGTACTGACTCAGTTCAGTTTTCCATCGGATTTTCTACCAGAGATTTCCGGGGTCCGGAAATCTCCGGCCCTGGTTCGGATATTTCCGGTCACAAGTTGCAGTTTTCGCCAAGTCTTATTTGCTTTCAGCACTGATCTTTTCTCAGCTCGGGTCGGAATTCCTACCGGAGATTTCCGGACCCATCTCCGGACCTCAGTTCGGAAATTTCCGGACTGGAGATTCCCAACGGCTAGAAATCTGGGAGGGGCTATAAATACCCCTCCCCTTCTTCTTCCTTAAGCTGACGACTTTCCCCTCTCTCTCTTGCCATTGTTGACCTTGGGAAAGCTTGCCCCCTCTCAAATCCTCCCATGATTCTTGCATATCTTTGAGTGAAAAGTGAGAGGAGATCTAGATCTACAATTCTACCAATCCATCTCTCCTCTAAGTGAGGGGAACTTAGTGGATCTAGATCTTTGAGTTCCTTTGTGGTTCTCCCCCTTTGTTCTTGCTCTCTCTTATCCCCCCATAAGCATTAGTTGCTTGTGGTGGGATTTGGGAGTGTAGGTTTTGTCTCCTTTGTGGTTTCTTGGTTTTTCCTCTCTTATTCCCCCATAAGCATTTGTTGCTTTGTTGGAATTTGAGAGTGAAGAACTTGAGCACTTTGTGTGTTCTTGCCATTGCATCTTGCATCGGTTTGAGCCCTCCACGAGGATTCGTGGTGGCGAAATTCGTGAGCTTGTTACTCTTGTGTCTTGGACCCTAGACGCCTTAGTGGCCGCCTTTGTGGCATAGGACCTTTTGTGGTCAAGGCCTTTGTGGCTAGTTGGGACCTTTGTGGTCAAGACCTCTTGTGGTCATTTGGGAGCCCCCAATTCGGTTGTGGGTGTGTGCCCCAAGGTTGTTGTACGGGATTGTTCTCCGCCCCAAAGGAGTTCATAGTGGAAGGTGGACTCGGACCTTTGTGGTCGAGTTCATCGGAGAAGAAGGTGAAGCCTTTGTGGCGTTGAGCAAACCTGTTGTGGTTGCTCACACCTCTCCAACGAGACGTACACCTTTTGTGGTGGAACTCGGGAATACATCATCGTCTCCGCGTGCCTCGGTTATCCCTATACCCGAGCTCTTTACTTATGCACTTTACTTTGTGATAGTCATCGTGCTTGAAGTTCTTTACCTTGCTATACCTTTGTTGTTTGTCTTGCATAGCTTAAGTTGTTGGTGCACATAGGTGAACCTAGTATATTTAGGTTGTGTCATTGATAAGTTAAACACTAAGTTTTATTCCGCATTTATCAAGCCTAAATTGTAAAAAGTGCTCCTCGCCTATTCACCCCCCCTCTAGGCGACGTCTTTCCTTTCAGCCTTCCGTCGACGCCCGGGCCTGTCTGGGCCGCGATGGGCTTGGCGGGCCGCTGCATCTGGCTGGCGCGGCGCCGTGGCCCTTGGTCGCCCGGTCCTCAAGCGATGGCTCGGGTGCGGCGCTGCGTGCGCGGCGTGGCTGGTGGCGCGGTGTGGCATTTTTGGCGGCGCGGCGCGGCTGGTCGAGGCCTGCTGCGGCTTGGAGGATGGAGTTGCTCCGTGGCTGTCAGCGGCTGGGGCCTTGCGCGGCAGGTCTTGGCGTGTTGCGGCTCGGAGGCTGGAGGTGCTCCGTCGCCTGGCGGTCGTGCATCGCGGCTGCCATGGCTGCTGGTCAAGAGTGGTGGCTGAGGTGGCGTCGGTGGCTGTTGTCTCACGTCGCCGACAGCCGTGAGGCGCCCGTGGTGCGCGTCGTTGCGTCTGGTGCAGGTCTTCGGTCATGATCCGTGGTGGATCGTGGCTTCGGGTGACGCTCTCTCTTTTCTTGCCGGCATGGTGCTCGGTCTGCGGTCGGCGGAGTGTTGCGTCCGGAGGTCCTGCTCTCGGTTTGTCTTTGTTGCAGAGTGGCCACCGGTTGTTTCCGCGAGGTGTGGGTGGCTGCGGTGGTGGTGGCTGGTTGGCTCGCCTTTGGCGGTGCTTGGTGTGTGGGGAGCTCGGGTGAAAGCCCAGTGATGACGGCGGTTGCGGCTGTCGTTTACCTTCTTGAGGCATCACATGTCTGCTCCCACACACCGTTGCTTGTCGGTGCAGCTCCGGGGGAAACCCTTGATCTTGTGGTCGGGCGATGATGACGCCTTGGTGTCGTATCCCTCTTGGGGGCTTCGTCTTTGGAGTGGGCTTGTCGTCGCGGAGCTTCTTGCGGCTGAAATGGGGCCGACGGTGGTTTGTTTCTCTCCTCGGCTAGCCTTCACGTGGTCTCAACCACATGGATGTGCTTGCCCTCGAGCCTCGTGTGGCTGCTGTTACGATGTGGGAGCTTCGTGCTCTTGGTGGTGTCTCGGCTCACCTTTTCTCACTGACGACACAATGTATGTCTCCCCCTCCTGCCTCGTCTCGATGTCCGTGGCGGAGCTCCCTATCTAGGATGGTGCTAGGTGCCAGGCTTGACACTTTGATCCGATGATGATGGTGGTGCTCCTGAGTTGTGCCGTGGGGCTCGAGTCGCATGCCGATGCGGTGCGTGAGGCTGATTGCCGAGTCTTGGCATTGTGATCCCTCGACAACACTCCCCACCGCTCGTGTCTCTTGGTGGCTCTTGCTGTCCCCCTTCTTGTTGTATTTTTTCCTGTATTTCGTTGTTTCTCTTCCTCTGTATCCCCCTGTACACGCGCTATTCTGTTATAAGAACATGGCCCGCCAGGCTGCTTTTGGTGAATGAAACAAGCGGTGGGATTTATCCCCCCGTTATTCTCGAAAAAAAGGTTACAACAAACCGAGCGATAAGAAGATGACAATCTGATCTTCATCATTAGATCATGGTCATGATAATGTCCTTTCACCCCTCCTCAATCACAACCTTGTTGGAGGTTGAGATTGAGCTTGAATGCTTCGAACTGCCTGGTAATGCCATTGTGAATCCATTTGCCACTTGGTTTTGTGAAAGAATGAATCTGATCTCAAACACTTTGTTTGCAACTCTTTCTCTAACAAAATGAAAACCAATCTCTTTGTATTTTGTTCTTGCATCAAAAACATGATTAGCCGAAAGATATGTGGTTCCCATATTGTCAAACCAAAAACATGGGAGTTGGTTACTTTTAATTCTAAGTTCTCCCAAAAGAGATGCAACCCAAATAACTTAGCATTTGCTAATGCATTGTATTCTGCTTCAGTTCTCAACGTTAATACTATTGCCTATTTTCTAACCCACCAAGAGATTAAGTTCGGTCCAAAAAAATAGTGCAAAACATCCTTTAGATTTTCTATCATCTACACAACTTGCACAATCAGCATCTTGAAAAGGGT
This sequence comes from Poa annua, assembly GCA_026929855.1. Taxonomy (NCBI): domain Eukaryota; kingdom Viridiplantae; phylum Streptophyta; class Magnoliopsida; order Poales; family Poaceae; genus Poa; species Poa annua. The sequence continues at coordinate 96,446,564 of CM049431.1, read as the reverse complement.
ACTCACTAGTGTGGAAGATGATTTTGTAAAAGGCAATCCAAGACTACTCGTTTCATGAATATACATCAATATCCTTTTCATAGATGTCCAATGAACAGTGGGCGATGCAAATAGATATTGGCATACCTTATTAGACAACATATACCACCATGGTGAATCGCCCCGTTCGCCGTCACTTCTCCTGCTGCTGCCACCGTGGCTACCTCACCTCCCTCGGCTCGCCGCGGCCACCTCACCTCCCTCAGCTCGTCGCCGCGCACTGATTCTTTCGACAACCGACGCCCAACGACCGTTGCAACTTTCGATGCCCACAAGGTCTTTGACAACTTTTTGCAAGGTATGTGTTGTCTCCAAATTTCATGTTTGTAGATGAGCTAGTCGCAGTATTCTTTCCATGAAGAATTGAACCTTCAAGAGGAGGAGACCACCACATTTGGCTTGGCTATGCATGTGAATAAAAAGGTGAAGCACGCTGGTTCAGTTTTTGGTCGACAAAAGTTGTGATGGGAAAGGATTGAAGTTCACAAGAAGTTGATGCAGAACTACTTTGTGGAGAATGCCACATACCCCGAGAGCTACTTCCGGCTTCGGTTTAGGATGAGCATCAACTTGTTCAAACACATTGCAAAGTGTTTGGCGAAACATGATCGGTTCTTTCAGCAAAGGAGGAATGCCAACAGAGAACTTGGCCATAACACCTATCAGAAGGTAGCAGCCGCTTTGTGTATGTTGGCATATGACTTTTCAACATATCTGGTTGTTGATCACTTGGCAATGGGTGGGTGTCAGGCTTTCAAGTTGTGTCAACCGCTTTGTAGTTGAAATTTTGCAAGTGTTCGGCCAGTCCGACATATTTGAGAGCACCCAATGCTCAAGGCACGGCAATGCTTTTGGAGTTTAAGAAAACTCAGGGTTTTCCAGACATTCTTGGGTCAACTGATTGCATGTAATGGAGTTGGAAAATTGTCTATAGCATTATAGCATGGACAATTCCAAGGCCATAAAAAAGATTTCACTGTAATCGTTGAAGTTGTGGCCAATCATGAGACTTGGATTTGACATGCTTTCTTGGGAACACCCGAATCTTGTAATGACATGAATGTTCTTCAACGGTCACCACTCATGACACAAATTTCAATGGCTAAAACTCCACCGGTGAAATTTGTAGCAAATGACCATACATACAACTACTTGCTATTTCAATGCTGACGACGTCTACCCAATATGGCAAATATTTGTGAAGACAGCTCACAAACTGTAATGTAAGAAAAAACATTGATTTCCATAATGCGCAAGCGGCGGCTAGAGAATATGAGAGCATTTGCGATTTTGCAATCCCAATTTGCTTTTGTGAGAGGACTGTCTAGATAGAATTTAGGATTAAGACATCCTTCGGTCTAACACGAAAGCTTGCGATCATGCATAACATGATCATCAAGAATGAGTGTGCGCATTATTTAGACTACTCTAACTATGAGTTGATGGAATGATTTATGCGAGTGTGGACGAGGGAAGAGAGGTTGACCCGCTTTCTTAGCTTTTGTAAATGATCTTATGGAAGAGTGGTGGATATGGAAGGAAACCCTTGGATTCGGCTCTATGAGCGCATTGCGTACGTCATCGTCGGTGACGAGCGTGCGGGCCAGGCGTGTCAGTGCCACGAACCGGATCGTGTTCAGAGTCCCGATCCAACTGCTCCAGGATTGCGTCACCAAACGGTGACAGGTTTCTCTTCTTCTTAATCTCATCCACCCTCCTCCCACCGTCCGTCCACACGAGAAGTCGAAGCTTCCAGATTCCGCCGATCGAACCCTAGCTAGCAGTTTCCTCGCCCAATTCCGCCGCGGGATCTCGCCGCTCGCGCCGCCGCCAATGGCCGACAAGGAGGAGGCGGAGAAGACGGAGCAGCCGGAGGAGGAGGAGTACGAGAGCAGCGACCTCGACGACGCGCCCCTCCCGGCCGTGAGGCGCCGCGCCGAGGCGAGCGACGACGACGAGGATGACGACGACGACATGCCCCTGCCGCCGCGGAGGAGGGCCGGATCCGACGAGGACTCCGACGGGCAGGGCGCCGCCGAGGTGTACGGGGAGGAGGACTACGAGGAGTATGAGGAGGAGGAGGACTTCGAGCAAGGGCGCGCGGTTGCCGCGGCGCCGAGGGAGGCGGACGGGGTCAACGGGGAAGCTGGGGAGGACGCTGCGGCGGCGGAGGGAGAGGAGGGGGAGGAGGGGAAGAAGGAGAGCGAGCCCTTCGCCGTGCCGACGGCGGGCGCCTTCTACATGCACGACGACCGCTTCCAGGAGGCCCGCGGCCGTGGGCGTGGCAGGTTTGTGGCCTTCTCCGTCTCCAGTTAATTGCTCAATTTCGCTACTACTATCTCCGTCACTGATTATACCTTGAATGAATAGGATGTAGCCAACTGCTAGTTAGTTCCATCTCAAATTAATTGCTCAATTTTGATTGAATCTACGTAACTGATTAATATAAGTTGAGTTGAATAGGGTGTATCCGATTGCTAGTGTGTTCCATGGCAATATAGAAAATAAGAATTTCCTAGTTATTATTGTACTTAGGCTCAGTTTGCAGTTGCTGAATTGTGTTTTGATAAACCTTATCTAGAATTAGTTGTAGAAAAACAGTAACATAACCAAAGCTGGTTAGATAAATGGAATTATCAGAGTCTAGTCCACCACAATGCTAAACAAAGCCTTAGTTGCATCTAAATTTCAGCTCGACGGGTTTCATATTTTGTTAGTCTCACCTAAGTTGCCGTTAAAACCTATAAGTATATTTGGAATTAAACACGAGAGTCTGGGGACTTGAACCCCACAGGGCCACATGTCCTAACCTCCCTCCATTGATGCTACCAGACAATTCACCATGGATAGCCCGATAACTTGATTCCATGCTTACCGGCACCAGTAGATACAGACAGACAATAGCAGGAAAGCACCAGCCTAAAATATAGTGTGTAAATGCACAAAATATATTATATACATCAGTTGAGTGTAAGAAATTTATATAAAATAGTTGAGTATTAGCATAGTTGAAATTAAATCTTATAAGGAAGACTGTCATAACCGGCTTGGATGAAACTGGTTTTGTGCACTATGGATTGAACCAATTCAGTTTAGAAAGTTTAAAGTAGGGGCCTTACCAAATTGGGTGTAGTTTAGGTAGCTATGACAACCAATGGAAACATGTTTAGGCATATGAACCAGCATATGAGTTACTAGTTGGCACGCATGTGAGATCCATTATACTCTATTGAATGGCGCTCTAACCGTTCTTAATAGATGGCAGATAATATGCGTAGGTTGATGCAATGATTTGAGAGTAATAGACGGAATCTATGGCATTTTTTCTTTGCAAAAGAGTAGATTGACTTCAGTTTGAAACAAAATCAAAAGAATAAAATAACTAATGCAGATGCAGTTATACTCTACAATGAGACAAGGAATATATGGTCCAATAAGATGTACAATTTTGAACCATCAATATGAGTTTGAAACTGAAGTGAGCACTGGGTCAGAGAACTATCCTCGCAAAAAAAATTTGTTAGGTTTACATGAATAAATGTTTCTCCACATCCTTAATGTTGACATGATGCTTGATTTCATTTGGCGAACGTTCGGGATGAACTAATGATCCAGGTTTTGATTGCTCTGATCCATTCTGTCAATCAAGAGATGACCGGATAATAGAAAGTTGTGGAATCATAGGGGCTAGGGCCAACATAAACCCAGTGATTTGAAACTCCACTGAGATAGAGAACTTTTGTTATGTATGCATGAGTGTTTTATCTTTACGTAGTAGTGCTGATATATTGCTTAATTTTGTATCATAATTATTGATTTGATGTTTAATTTCATTTATTGACATTCATGACAAAACATGATCCAGATTTCAACTGCTTCCTAACCTATCCATATTTTCTATTCAGGAAAATGCTGGGTAATAGAAATTTGTGGAGTCCTAAAGAGGAGCAAGCATGGGTTCATGACAGATATGATGAGATGCATCCACGTGGTTATCATAATGGCAATGTGAGTACATGAGTACCATACTTTCTTATCTTCTATGCATGTTTTCTTATGTATATGTTTTTTTGTCGATTGTGCTTTCAGATAAGAAACCCGAGAGGCCGTGGTAGAGGGCGTGCTAACGGATCTGCCGGCAGAACTCGTGGTGTTAGCCGTGGTAATTTTAGAGGCAACAGGTCTCAGCCACATCCTCATGATGGTAACCAGAACTACAGTTATGTTCCAAAGGGATCGCATGTTTCCAGTGATAATATGAAGAATGCTAGACCGGATCTGCATGAGTATGGGAAGAATAGAGCTTCCAAACCGTCTCATGCTCATAATGATGATTTTGATAATGTGAACGTGGTTCCAAAAGAATCTCGCACACAGAACGCCAATTCCAGAAGCCAGAAGGACACACCAAGAGTTACTCGAGGCAGAGGCTCTAGGCGGTACCAACCACGTACGAGGAATACCACTGAGATATCTTCAGAGCAAAATAACAAGTGCGTGGAAAGTTTTTTTTATGCAGACTTGGCACATTTATTTTGATATAGTACTAACAGAAGTATGTTTGATTTTTTGCAATCCTATTTCAGATCACAGAATCCTGAAAATGCTCCGTCAAATGCAAAACTGGGTAGACACCAGCCTCAAAGTTCAAATTCTCAGCCTGCACAAGGTTCTCAAAATAAGCAATCTTCGGTATCAAACTTGAATTCAGCCTCGCCACCCTTTTACCCTTCTAAGCCATTCCACCCAGTGCTACCATTCGGTCTGACAGGGAACACACAACCCAGTACTACTAGTAGACCATTCTCACTCCCCAATCCGATGGAGCAAACCGCACAGTATGGCCCCTTGTTGAGAGGGAAGGCTTTTGTACCATCTGTTGGGCATGGCAAGTTGCTTGTTGAAGGTGCTATGAAGGGCATCGATAACCCTGCATCGCATTCGTCCACATCATCGTCTAATAACCTATCCACACCAAGAGTGCCAACCCAGATGTTGGGTGCACAATTAGGCAGTACTGATGAAATACCATCTTCCACACAACCCACGTCTACAGTTTCGACCGAAGACACTGGAACTTCTTCACCTCGTGGATCAAACAAGGGTATTACTCGATGGACGGTAAAGGGACAACATGGTGACCAGGGAGAAGAGCGTGCTTCCTATTACTATGGCAGAGGTCAATTTCCTGGGGCTGCAGGAAGCCATTCACTTGGTGACCAGGGTTTCCATGGCACCCCAGCACTCTTTCCAGGTTAGCATTGTTATACTTTCTGAAATACCAACATAATAACATGCTGACTAATACTCCCTCCGTTCTAGATACATGCTCTTTTTGACAAATAGAAGTCATCTAATTTGGAACGGAGGAAGTACAAAAAGAACGTATGTGTTTGTCATCAAGCATGAAACAAAGCAACAAACTACTTTAAACATCTAGTTTTTTTTTGCTAAATATTAAGACAAGTGCTCTACTTAGTTTCAATATAGTGGCATACTATTGGGTGCCTTGCGCAGTAAATTTTACCTTGTTACTTGATAGATGTTCATTGGGTTACAGTTTCCATACTCCATAGGCACATAGGTAAATGTATAATAACTGAGGAAAGGTGCATTTACCATTATATACATCATCCGTCTTTTTATATCTACTCTTAGTGTTTTCTTAATCGTGCACAAATTTTGTCGACCTAACTAATACAAGTAACTGTAATCTTCTGTACAGTCATGCAGTTTGGAGGCCAGCATCCAGGTGGACCTGGTGTCCCTTCGATTGGTATGGCTCTACCAGGATTTGTGTCTCAGCAACAACATGGGGCCAGAAATTCTGAGATGGCTTGGTAAGGAGTTAATTATCTCGCCAACTTCTATTTCTGTGGACCTTAGTTCAGTATGATATGGTGCACTGCCGTTGTTGGTTTGGTGATGGTGGGAATTTGCATTATAATTAATGGCTCTGGTTTAAAAAAAATTGTTTGCCATTACATGGTTTTATACTGCTTGCACACAAGCAGGTGTAATGTCATAGCGATTCAGTTGAACATGACATTCATAATTTGCTCGCTTAACTTTTTTGGCGCTGCTTCTGAATGAAATTAGGCTACCAATACTGGCTGGTTCCGCTGGAGGGTTAGGACCAACTTATGGCTCGCCTTATATTGCTATGGATGGCAGCTATTATTCAAGACCTTCAGAGCAGGCATCTTCGCCAGTTTCTCCTAGGTATGTCAGCCCAATACTATGCTGTGATGCATTGTTAGGCTTTCGATTTCTAATTGCAGCTTATATGGAGATATATTACATCTTATTGTGAAGAGCACCTGACCTAGTTTGAGATAGGGTTTATACTTGAAAGCTAAGGTCAAAGGGTCTCAACATAACACCAATGCCATCTACTCCCTCCGTTTGGAAATACAAGACGTTTTAGAGATTCCAAAGTGGACTAGATACGGAGCAAAATGAGTGAACCTAAATACTAAGATGAGACTAGATACATTTATTTCATTGAAACCTTTGAACATCTTATATTTCCAAACGGAGGGAGTATGATTTAATTATTAAGCCACTTAGTTAGACTTATTCTAGGACTTATATTTTGTCATCACACCTTACCAATGTATTTTCTTGTATTTCTCATCTCACATTCCTGTTTATTTTGTGGTTATCTTTCAATAGTGCCGACTGACCAGTCTGAACAAGGTTTAATAATTCTTCTTCTTTATCTTGTTTCTCTTTGCACAGAGAACCTAGTGCAAGTAATACCCCTTCTCAGTTGAAATCCCCAGAAATAACAGGTAAACTAACTTTATTTTCTTCTCACATTCTTTGTCTGCATGGTAATGTTTTCTGTGCATTTATTTCAGATATACTAGTCGTTCCTTTTTTCTCTCTTTTAATTTTAGAAATGTTTGAAATATTTTAAGACATTTGCCCTTTTTGCAGAGGTTGTAAATGATGAGTCTAGTCGACGCCAGAATAAGCCTCGCCGGTATGTTCAGAATTATTATCCATTCCGCTTGCTGCATGCTTTCTGATATAGCACAAGTGTTGATACCATTTTACATCCTGTTACAGGTACTCAGAGATGAACTTCGGACAATAAGCATACAAGGATAATCAATGAACACTCATTTGCCAGCTTTGGGTCTTTGCAAGATTTGTGCAAGACGTATTACCTCGACAAGGTCTTCCTGCATCCCTGAAACACTTCAGTGTCTGATCTGTAGCATTTTGGGCTATTTAGTATCCAAAGAAGTGCCAGGTATTCATCATGCATGCTGGTCAACGGCCATCATTGTTCCCTTACATTTTTGGTTAATTTATATCAGCTGTTGTTGATCTGTAGTCCTGCCCTTTCACTTGAGCTTGATATAATGATAATATTCACCTCAGTAGACATTACAGTCCTGCCTCCGGTCCACTAGGTTTGCCTGTTAATTCTTCTAGGTTTTATTGGTCGAACTTTGGTAGTTTAGACTTAAGAAGCTTGTTGACAATTTGATTCCAGTAATTCAAGTGTTGTTTCTCACCTTCTTGGATTTCAATTTGCTGTAGAGATCTCCTATATAATAGTTTTCCTAAAAAAAAGCTAAAGTTTTGCATCAACTTAATCTACTCCCTCCGACCCGAATTACTGTTCGTGGTGGCTTTTTTACAAAAAAAACCCTACACTTTTTCACCTGGAGTGAAACGTCCTCCCACCCGTTCTGATTCGGAAACACAAAATTGGTCGTCTGTTTTGTCTCCGTCCCGAGATCTGGATCCCCACAATGTCCGCCCCGGACTCCTCTGGGTCTCCGGCGACCTCTGCCGCACCCTTGCCCGACCTCTCCATCCCTTATGACCTTGCCAACCGTGGATAGTGGCAAGCACCGCTGGCTCACCTCACCCACCCCCCCCACGCGCACCACCACCTCCTCCTATCTGCGCTCTCCCATGCCAAGCTCCGCCGCTTCCCCGATGCCGCCGCCCTCCTGGCCCAAAAGGCCCAGCACCATCTCAAGCACGTCGCCGGGGCCGCCGCCAGGGTCATCGCATCCACCTCCGACGTCACCACCACCAACGATGCCGAATCTTAGGCACCCTGCGCGCTGCCGCGGCGAGAGACGGCGATGGCAGCGGAGGAGCCCTTCTTCCACGAGAAGCACTGCAGCGCGTGCTCCTCCTCCTGCGCAACGGCAACGTAGTGCGATGTGGGGTCGTCGTCCCCGTCGACCTGCAGTGGGCGCCGGCGCGGCGGCGGGGCGGGTTACGCCTCGTCGCAGGGGCAGACGCGGCAGACGCCGGTGCCGGTGAGGGGCAGGCGGAGCAAGGTCCTTCTGCTCCCTCGGCGTCCTCCGCCGCACCGCTTGGTGGGGGACAGGCTGTCGTCGCCTGCAGCAGCGGGAGCGGGCACGGGAGTCGTCCTCGTCACCTTGGCGCGCAGCAGGGCGGAGAGGTTGTTGCTGCAGCGACGCAGCAGGGCGGAGGGGATAGAGAGCATCGCGCCGGGGGCTGGGCCGGAGGATTATGCTGCAGCGACGCCGTTGCGGTCTCCTCTCTCCGGCGAGCTGCTGCCGACAAGGACGAGGGACTTGATTGCAAATCTATTCAAACTGGCGGGGGTTTCTGTAAAAAAAATTAAAACAGGGTGCGCCCAATAATTCGGGTCGGAGGGAGTAATAAAATGGGCAGTTGAATCTTTAGAGTAGCGAAAAACGTAACAACTGTGCATTTGAGATTTAGTGCCTTTCAAGATCAACTTTGTTGTTTTTAATATATTCTAAATCTAGGCCATGTTCTTGAAACTCTAAACTACCCCTTTTGCAGGTCTGACATTTGAAGGTGTTCAAATCCTCACTGCAAGTACTTGCAGTGAGTATTCTGATGGGCTGCTGCTGCAGTGGTGCCATTGCTTTATTAGGTGAGATTATCGACAGTTAGAGGTGCTCAGATTTGTATTCTTGCACCGGAGGTTGATGGTTACTTTTTGAATTTTTAGGTGGTACCTCCACGCTGTTGATACTTGATGATGTGCTGTTTATTGAGCATCCCCATTGACTGGCATAAATACATGAGTGAATGTGAAGGATGTGATGAAGATTTCCACTGGCCTCCGCTCCACAAGCTCTTTCCACGGTCTAGTAGAAGAGGATTATAAGGTGTCGATGTGCTTGTGTGCTATGGTACTTGGTTGGCTTGCCTTATTCTCTCTGACTTGCTGTGTTCTGCATTGTGTATGGATAATATTGTGAGGAATTTGGTAAAGATCTTAGTATAATATATGTTCGAACCGTTGTGATTTAGATTTCGTTCCAATGAAAGATGCTAGCGTTCAAGAGAAGAGAAATGCGCCGTTGATTTGGCAGTCTACTTTTAGATGCTAGCATGGATTACCCTGAAAAGATAAATACTAACCTAACAAACAAACGCAGTTCATAGTTTCCAAACATATATTCCCTGTTTTGTGAATTGTTATGTTACATAATCTGGGGAAATCAACTTGAGCTAACTTCTAGCAAATAGAGGACATAGAAACGAAGGCTAGCTGTCTAGATCATAATTTCAGCAGCGAGTTGCAGGATAGTCATCAGGATATTTCAGGTGAGTGTCAGCTGAGGAGGTCAGCAGCCTTAAAACCTCAACGCCAGATGGAGATGTCCAAATCTAAGTACACTAAGTACTACTGTACTTGGTCCAAGAAAGTAATAAAGGCGGCTAAGCATCAATCTCTGCATTAGTATCCAGTCCCTCCTCACACATTTACTTGTTTACTTGCTGCACTAGCACGTGGTACAAAAGACAAGCAAACGCTCTAGAGTAATATATTTTTCCTCAGACGATGATGGCCCGGCATCACGAAGAAGCAGAGCATTGCCGGGGTACACCCCCAAAACACCCTTTAACCCTTAGGTAGTTAGGTTTGCGTGCCGTATCATCACCAAAACAGTGATGTTTGGTTCTCATCCAGTCAGTGCCATCCGCACCTACACTCGCCCATGCAGGAAGGATTCGCATTTCCTCTTTCACTTTTAGTAACAACCAAAAACCGTGTAGTTTTGTCAACATTTTCCCCATTCTGCTATCATAGATATGACGGAACAAGATTTATCATATCATCCATCCATGTACAAAAACATACAGTAAAAAACTACTACAAGCTCGATCGTCAACACATGGTGTTTGCTAGGTTCTGAGAATCTTTTATACTACATCCAGGGTAAGGCTAGATAGCTTCTACCGTTCTAGGACAAGGATGGATCGATCCATTGCCCTTGGTAGCATGATTGGACTATATTACTCTTTGGAACCAATGATCGGGCCTCCTCTCATGGCATTGTCTTGTACTGCATCTTCCAGTGTGCATCACCAGGGGCCATGATCCTCTCATGCTATTCTCTGTAGGGAGGTGAGTAGGTGACTATTGGTGGCACTAGCGCTTGACGATCGAGAGGTGCACATTACCACATGGAGAGCCCGGCAACTTGTCCCCCTAGCTGCATACAAGCCAAAAACAAATGGAAAACATTCGCCACGCACATTATTCGACGAAGCTATCAAGGGGTGTGCATGTATGTCATGTGGGCCAACGTGTCCAAGATAGATAGGCCTAGGTAGTACCAGCCCCCTGCTGCTCCATATATGTGTACCAGCCTCACCGATCTCCTGCACGCAGACGCAGTGGATCACTCCCATAAACCAACACTTGTACCGTCGATCTCCATCATTATCATTGACGTTACTCGCTAGATCTTGACGACAGTGTTGGTCAGTCAGAGAAGCCACCTCCAGATCGACTCCAGTCCACACTACCTGCGCTGCACCACCATCTCCTTTAAGAACCTACCGAGCGACAGCCGCGGCAAACTCCGGCCGGCGATGAGGCGGCTCTGGAGCATCGGCAGGGTCCTGGACTGCTTCGCCGCCTGCGCGGGCACCGGCTGCGCGTGCCTGCAGTGCGTTCGCGGGGTGGACGACGAGGACGAAGAGACGACGGCCATGGAGAGGACGGCGCTGGTGAGTGGCAGCAGTAGCCAGGTGGTGAGGCTGAGGGACGTCGTCATCGAGGGGACGTCGTCCAGGACGACGACGCTAGGTTTCCATCTACAGCCAAAGGTATTGCTTCCGTTGATCGAGGTCGTGCCCCGTGTGGCATCCGGGCATCGAATCTTGCTTAATGCATCGAGCTCTGATGATGTTTCTCTCGCTGTTTTGCTCTGTGTTTTGGTAGACGGTGGAGCTGCGGGTGTCCATGCACTGCAATGGCTGCGCCAAGAAAGTTCAGAAGCACATCGCAAGGATGGAAGGTAACAAACACATAACGCGTGGCAATTCCGTGGTTCATCCCGTCTTCTTACGAGTTCAGACTACAGTTTGCTAGTTAGAGATAGGGTGATCAACCCTTTATCCATTTCACGACGTACCCTCTTATGAACTTGTCGACACAAGCGGCAGCCACTTGTCCCAGCACTAGTAGAAAACAGGCTAAAGAACCAAACTCCAAAACCCCATTTGTCCCGGTCGTACTGCAAACCGGGACAGATGGGGCATAAAACGTTAGTGGAGGACCAAACTAGTTCAGGCGACACTCATTTGTCCCGGTTCGTGGCTGGAACCGGGACAAATGATGCAGCACCCGCAGGCGACACCCATTTGTCCCGGTTCCAGTCACGAACCGGGACAAATGGGCATGGTTTCAGTTACGCGCCACCGCCGCGTTTTTTCGACGCGCACGGAAGACGAGCGGCGCCGGCGATTTCTCTGCCCTCCGGCGATTCCTCTGCCCTCCGCCGGCGATTCATCTTCCTCTCCGGCGCTATAAAATGCACTGCACAGTACGACTCTTCCCACACCATTTCTCTGGCCATCTCTCCTCTCTTTTCTCCGTCCACGTACACCATTTCTCCGGCCACAGGTCCTCGTGGATTTCTTAGGTGACGAGACAATCAAATTCTACGGCGTGGCAATCCATAATGACATGAAGATGCTAGCCTACTACGGAATTATTATTCGGTCCGCGGTCGACCTGCAGAGGGATCGCCGAAACCCTACCGGCAATTTTACTCCTAGTCTATATGCTCTCTCTAATGCGGTCATTGGGACAAATCTTGAGAAGAAGAAGAAATACAAGAAGAGAAGTACACGGATGACGACAAGGAAGACACGTTACAAAAAGACCTAATTTTCGGATGGGGCAACGTTCCATTGAGCTACGATCAAATCGTATATGCTGCTTTAAACGCTCGGCTTGCCTTCGAGATTGCACGGAAGTGGGATATTCTACGCGGCTATAATACGAATGATCGTCTTAATGTCGTTAATGAGTAGACTATCTATGTATTCAAACATTTTTCATATTCATAGTTATTTAAAACAGAAAACAGAAAAAGAAAACAAAAAAAAAATGAAAAAAAACTCCATCTGTCCCGGTTTCAGTCTCAAACCGGGACAAATGGGCTCCTTTTTGTCCCGGTTTGTGACTGAAACCGGGACAAATGGGGGGGTGACTATATATACTGATCAGCAGCCCCCTCACAAAACCATTGGAGGCATTTTTTTTAAAAATGGAAGGAGGGGGTGTGTGCTAGTCTGTTTTTTTTGTATGCATGCAAGGTGTTCGATGAAATGCCCGAGAGAGTTCACGAATTGATTTGATGTACACTTAAAGAAGTTTATTCTTCTTTTCGATCAAGGTTAATTTTTCTCTCATTTCATTTATAATTAATTGATACCGTGTATTTTCAGTGTTTATTTGTCGTTGTTCTGTAATGGTTAAGAACGTACCCGTTTTTCCCTGCCTCCTTGGGAAACTGCTACCTTGCCACGCAGGAGTATTTCTGTCTGGTGCTCTTCTCAGACCGTTGTACGTACAAAGCGACGCTGTAGACGCACGGTACTCAACATTACCTCCACAGCTTTTGTGCATCTGTGTTAACAGTCCACGCTGTAGACGAAGGGTACTTTGGATCTTGATACTGCTCCTGCTGCACATCGATATCGTTGGCCAGCGCCCGTCTGAAAAACAAACGCTGGGCCCTGCAGTGACAGCACGTGCTGATTAAATCCTTTAGTTTACGGACGGCAGTTTGCAACGGTGACTGTACTAGAACATTGGCCATTTTTCTTGTTGGCATTGGGTTTGGTTCTCAAATTTTTAACTTAGAATGTTACGTTCTCATTGGCTTCTCACGAGATTGATCAGCATTGAAAGTGTAACTATATCTGTGATCCTGCTGCTGCTGCTGCAGGCGTGACGTCGTTCGAGGTGGATCTACAACGGAAGAAGGTGGTGGTGACCGGAGACGTGACGCCGCTGGAGGTGCTGCAGAGCGTCTCCAAGGTGAAGCTCGCCCAGCTATGGATGCCCCCTCAGGGATGCTAAGCACTCCATCAGTTGAACGCCACCGTACGGTGCAGGTGCAGGTGCATAGCCGGAGACCATTTTCTCCGACAGTAATGCATGCAGCGCCCACAAGTGCGCGGACGAACGAACCCTTCGTTTCTCTCAAGAATGTTGCGCAAGTTTGTTCCTTTTTGGGAAACCCGACAGGAGCACTGTCAATGCATTGTTATTATGATTTATGAAGGAAATAGGTAGCTCTGTCAAATGTAAACGATGCAAACAAGTAAATCCTCAGCATATCCAAGGCTGCTCTTAATTAGCTCACAGCGGACCACATGACACTGCTAAACACAGCATATTACTGCAGTACGATGTACTAAGCTGAGGCTGATATGCCTTTGAATATTACTGAGCTTTAAACCGGAACATTACAGAGTTCGACCGGCATAATAAACATAACAAACCATACAGCCACTCTAACTCAAAGAAACCACCATTTCGATAATTAGGCCGAAACCATCTGGAAGACACCAATATCTAATGAAGAAATCCGTATGCTCCGACTTATCAAACGACAGTCCAATTGACCTTCACTTTCAGTTTATGGCAACCCTGCTCCCCAACGGAACCAAAAGTACGCCCTAAAAAAAGCAAACATTCTTACTGCACTACGATGTTACAGAGTTCGACCAAAAGTACTTACTCCCTCCGTACTTGAAAGAGTGTGCTTATAGCTTTTATAGTAAGTCAAACTTATTAACATTTGACCAACTTTATAGGAAAATGTACCAACATTTATGACACTTAATCAGTATCGTTAGATTCGTCTTGAAATGAAGTTTCAAAATATATCAATTTGATGTCACTCATATTGCTATATTTCTCTATAAATTTGATCAAAGTTTTAAAATATTGACTTAGTACAAAAGTTAGATGCACACTCCTTTAAGTACGGAGGGAGAAGGTGACAGGCTGATGTGCCCCCTCCAATATTACATAGTTCGACCAGCAGAATAAGCATAACCAACCAACAAAGTACAGTTACTCTCACTAAAAGAAACCACCATTTCGATAATTAGGCTCGAAACCATCTGGAAGACGACAATATTTGTAGAAGAAACCTTCATGGTCCGGTTTATCAAGAACGGCCGTCCAATTGACCTTCACTTTCAGTTTGTGGAAATCGTGCTCCCCAACGGTCTCAGTTTGAGGGTATTTTAGAATGAAAACATTCTTGGGGTCATCCTCCTCTTTTTCCTCATCAACCTCCTCATCAGGATCAACATCCTCCTGATCATCAACATCCTCCTCAATATTAAAATACTCCTCACCATCATCATCATATTCCAAATAGTCCATCTTATCCTTATCCTCAATCTCACAACTTGCACCAAGAAAACAAACATAGAGCACCAGTTTTTCATCTTCCGCCAACACCGGGTCTTCTGCAAACCTATTGACAACTAACAGATTACGATTCAAGACAAGAGAGCCATTTTCACGCACCAAGCCCCTTCTACATACACTACTATCATATAGGAGCATATGATCTCTATAATTTCTACTAGTCCCAGCTGTTATTTTACCATCGAAGCGCATAAGAGGGTTACTGGGCTCTTGATTCACGACACTAATTTCAAGGCTAGCAGCGACTGGAAGATAAACATGCCGCAATACCAATTTCACCGTACTCTTATAACTCGCTAGCTCCAATTTGATGCGTTTGTGATCTGGGTGACAATAGTAGGTTACTACACCTTTGCTGAGGTGCACATCATCATCAGGGTGACCCTTGCGCTTAATGTTTAGATCAAACTCGAAATAGATATAACCTAATGTAACCAATGCTCGGTTTGGACCTGTCAGCGCTAACATATCCTTCTGCAAAATAAATTCAAAAAGAACAGTTAGAATCAATACATGACTCCAGGACATTAAAACCATGACTAGCCAGATGATTTCAAACAGGTTCAAAATACTTGTGTTGCTGCACTACCGTTCCTGGAGCTCCTAGACATGTGTGGCTTGTATGGTGAAATGAGCAAGACATACAGATTCAAAAGAGAAATTCAACTTTACACAGGAACAGACTGAACAAGTGTCAGTAGCTAGCTAGGTGGAGAAATCTCACGGAAATAAAAGGCAGAAGAACTGATGAAAATGTGTTGTTTGTCAATAAAAAGGCAGACAGATTATTTGGAACCTATATCGACATAACAAAAGATTGGACATGATGACAACCAGCTAGCAATATAATGATCCGACAAAAATGTATTTAGAAGGGATCAAATTGATGTGGAAATCCATGAAGAAAAACTACCTCCGAATTAATGGTCTGGGCATCCTCTCTTTGACAATTAAACAGATAGACACACCTGTAGTCAACCTCATCCCTAGCAATAACTGTACCATAGACCTCAACTGGGTATGTGCAGTCAGGACCAACTTTGACCACCCTAATGAAAATGACATCAACTGATGAAGGTGCCAGTTGATGCTTTGCATTTGTTTTTGCATCAACATATTTAGTGGAACTGGTCCCTGGTGGTGAAGGGCCAGGTTGATACGGTGGACCAAGTGGAGCAGTTGCTGTAGATCAATGAATCAAGATCAGAGAAAATGCACAGATCAGAACAAACGAGAGGATGAATTAACGCTTGCTTTGGAATCAATCAATCAATCGAACAGCTAAACCTAGAGGGAGGGGGTTGTGATTTGCATGTGAACATGGCCGGAGAACTCACATTTTTCGTCAAGGTCGAAGCCAGCTAGGTGGAAGCTGCAGAAGCGGCTAAAGGCACGGACCTTCCGCTTGGGGTCGAAGAACCTGAGCTCCTCAACTTTTTCCTTGTGCAAGTTATCCAGTGCAACTGCATCCATGCTCTTCACCAGCTCACGGAAAGACTTGGGATGACGCTGCTCGTCATGGGTGGGCGGATCCGTATGTTGTAGTATCTTGAGAGGACGCTGCTGCTCGTGCACATCCATGGTCTCACCGGCCAAGGGAGCACGGCCGAATGACGGCCCTGGCGACGATGTCCGTGCGGGTCTGCTCATCCATGTACCCCGCCTTGACGGCCCGCTGAGCGTAATACAAGATTCGGCGGCAGACGAGCCTGAGAACGCAGCGGTGGCGCCAGAAACCGTCGCAGACCTCTACCTGAGCAACACACTCAGGTTCAGTCTCGGCTTCGATTTCCTGTTGTATCTGCCGACTGAACTGACTCTGCAAGGCCGTTCTCTTAGGTTCAGGTTCAACCGGCTGATCCATGTCACGCGCAAAGGAGGAGCTTTCCATATTCTGATCCGTCTCGCGCTCGAAGGCGCTCAGAGAGAAACGATCAGGCTTGACCTCTTGTCCCGTCTGCTGCTTGATCTCTCGCCGGAGAGATTGCTCCATCAAATACAGTTGATTATGAACTATGACCAGAGCATCGATGGCCTGCTCGTTCTCCGAATTCTCGTCCACGCCCGACATCTGTCCGACGAAGAAGCAATGCGAGATTCGTCCTTTGAGGATTCGATTCCGCCGCCGCCGGCAGCGCCGATGTCGCAGAGAGCAGAGGTTCCGGTTTGAGGAGGTGTCGAGGGGAGGAGGAAGGAGGCGGATCGATCGTGGATTCGTGGGCCTGTGGGGTTGGGAGAAAACGTGATATAAACCGCCCAGGCGGGTTGCAGGCTCAGTGCGTATGGCCCAATAGACACGCCGTCAAATATCATGTCGGTTCTCAAAAAAAAAAACAAGGGAGCATGACACTGGTAATGATATTTGCCAGAAGAAAAAATTAACACCATTGGCAAACAAGTAATGGGTTATTACCTATTAAGAATACCAACAATTATGAAAAACTTGAAACTCTATTTACTGGTTTCATTATTGCAATAGGGAGCAGTGCTCCTTAATTCGAAAAAAAAAAGAATTAATTGTTCATGTAGTCAGTATTTTGTCAAGTACTCCGTAGTATACATGTTCAGAACGAGAGACAGTGTCGCTCAGATAACCTTCAACAAAAGAGAAGGTCTCTGAAGAAATTACTAATTCTCATGTAACAAAAATTCACTACTAATTGGCTGTCTGTGGCCAATCACTAGTCAGCACTTTGGTGTTCTGATAACCTCTGCATACTTTGAGTAATGTAGAAAGCCATTGTGTTATCATACATTGCATATCTCATCTTTGGGTGTCAGACTTGGAGTTGCTGCAGGCCTCTGAATGCATTGCCATCTCCAGCATCTCACAGCGAACCGCTGATAACAGATTTTTCCTAACTTTATTTGCCGTCATCTTCGACTTCTGAGTGCATTACAAAGCTCGGAAATGCCGTGGTGATGTCCCTGAACAGCATCAACCGCAACAACAACAATGAAGTCACTTGAATCAAATGTATAAAGGGCAAGATCATCTGATCTCCACCCTCTAGCCTAATTCATGTAACTGTAGGAGTGTAGGTGTTGTGTATTCGAGAAAGAGCGCGAAGTATATATACAGCCAAACAGGGAATCCTCCTCTGGATTTAACCTAGAAGAAAGGGAGTAGCAGATGAGATTACTCACTGGAGATAGGGCAGTGACATGTTCTTCAGAGATCCCGGGTTGTTCTTGACGAACTCCTCCCACTCCTTGGGGTCTATCCTGCCATCGCCATTCGAGTCTGCTTGGCTGAACGTCTGACCAGTCCAAAAGGAGCAGCACAGGACATGTTAAGAGCAAGGAAAATTAACAGGTGCCGAAAGCTTGGGAAAGTATGTTTTTGATTTACATTATCAACAATCTCCTCGACGGCGCTATCCGAGAGGCATAGGTCGGATTCACCGAGAAGTGCCACGACCATCTCCTTGAGCTGTTTCCAACAGTCAACGTACGCAATCCGTTACTAACTGAATAATATCAAGAGGCCATTCATGTTGAAGGAGATAGACAGACTGGTCCTCGATTTACCTCTTCCCTCTCGATGTAACCTGTCCCCCGTAAATCGTACAGTTTGAAGGCGACTGCAAAAGAGGATAGAAACAAATTGAAAATGTCGGTTGATTTTTTTTATTTTTTATGACAAAAAAAGATGAATGTGCAGAGGAGGAATGAATAATGGACAAGAGGAGAGGAGGATTACACTTGGTCTTGTCTGATTCAGGCGCTTTCGGGTGGAAAATGCTGAGCGAGCGCACGAACTCCCCGAACTCGATCACGCCGTTCCGCTTCAGATCAAACATGTCGAACACCTGCCAGCCAGCAGCCACGACCGATGATTAATCATCTGACGACCGACGAGACGATCTATTCTGAAGAAATCATGAATTCTGGATAGGCTAATGGCTCTAGTCCTGTTACCCTGTCCGCGAAGAGATTGGCTCCTCTGTCATTCCTGAACAAGGCGAGCCGGAACTCCTCCTGATCACCACCACGCCAAGAACAACCCAGAGACTGATTGAGGATGCATGGACGATCGACAGAGAGA
The DNA here is from genome assembly GCA_026929855.1 of Poa annua. NCBI lineage: Eukaryota > Viridiplantae > Streptophyta > Magnoliopsida > Poales > Poaceae > Poa > Poa annua. Next base: position 96,427,749 of record CM049431.1, on the reverse strand, counting down.
TGTGCTAAGTTAGGATATAGGTTACCTTGTGGATGAGGCCGTCTTTGAAGATGGAGAAGCTGAGCTTCTTGTAGAGCTCGTACAGCGCCTCCACCTCGTTCGCCGTGACTGCGACAGACAGAGAAACACACAACAATGCAGCCGGCGTTACTCTCCGGTTCAGTTACATCGATCAGGAGGAAAGGCGGCAAGGAGGATCAGTAGGAAGAGAAATGCTGACATGAGGTCTGCGAGGCGAGGACGGCGGGGTCCTCGTACCCCGGCGCGCGCTTGGGCTTGCGCCGCTTCGACGCCGACGACGACGCGCCGCCCATCCTATACCTATACGGCGGGACGATGTGCACGCCGCTCCGTCCGCTCCCGGCCCTCTCTCCACGACGGCTCTTCGTGTTTCCTTCGCACTGGGTCTTCCCCCCATCCTTTTTTTTGAGGTTCGCGGCGAATCTCCGGTCGCCGTCCCCATTATTGAGGTTTCTTTACTCTGTTTCTGGAACGACGACCCAATCAATAATTCCGATAAATAATATACTCTGCACACCCGTCCGTCCGTCCGTACCATCCACAGTAGGTCAATGGTACTTGGTACACACGGGATGATGACATGCGGATTCGCGACTACGGACATTACCAAGAGATGAGATCTACATTATCTTGTCAGTTGTCAGCGACAACGGACATGTTCTCACAATCTCACTGGAAAAAAACAATATAGACATCTCTTGTTACCGACCTGGCCCTAGCCCCTACTTGACCGATGAAGGCCGGCGACGAGGAGGAAGAAAAGCCTCGGTCTGGCTTGCTGAAGAAACGGGAGCACTATATCTCGCTTTAAGCGAGTCGGCGCACATTTGGGTTGTTTTTCAATCGTTTTTCTTCTTCTTTTCTAACTTAGTAGTTTCCTGTTTGCTTGTTTTGTTTTTGTTTCTTATTTCTGGTTCTGTTTTCTTTATCCTTTTTATTTCTGGATAATCTTAATAATCTTTTTTTAAAACAAATTATTTTTTTAAAAAAAATATGAACCTTTGGGATTTGAACATTTTTGTTCTTCAAAAATGAACATATTTGAAAACCCATACATTTTTTCAATTCAAATAGTTTTTAATCCGACCATTTTTTAGAGGTCAATAATTATCAAAAAAATAATTACTTCGTTACTGATGTGTCCCTTCACATAAGCAGCGAGGCTCGGGTAACGTACGTTTCTTCTTTTCTGATGAGGGTTTTGACATGTTCCCTTACTGTCTTTATGTGCTAGTGGTAAGACATGCTCGGGAATTGGTTGGAAGGAACGAGCACTAGTAATTCAAATCTTTGATCTAGAGTTCATGAGATCTGAGTTTCTTGAATCGAGAGTAGGTAGGTGCTAAATGGTAATCAGAGTCTCGTGGATCCCAAATCTAGAGTTCCCCACTCATGTGTACCCAACACAGTTTTCGCTCTCGCTCAGAATTCTACGGCTCTACATATGGTGGCATATTTTGTTTCCAAGAACAATACAGGATAACCCTTACATGTTTGTCCTCTTAGTTATGAGCGCACTTGTGAGAGTTCTATGAAACTTAATGTTCACCTCCGTGCTTCTAATAGGGGTCTAATATGACGCGTTATTGTCATTTGTTGGGGGGTCTTGTATATCTACTTATCACTCGTCTATCTATATATCCTATCATGTCCATTTTCCGAGTCACTTTGTTTTTGCTCCCACTATGTTTCACTATATTGATCACCTTGATCTTCGAGCTCCATGATATTTTTGTGGCACAACCTCTGAGAGTCTTTTCTTTCATCGTTCCAACTTGTTACATCTAGTGAATTGTCGTATCACCGTTGACGGAGAAATTGACTGAAATTTCCGTTCAAGTGCAAATGATGAGTCGTGAGCTATGATTGTCTTGCCGATAAATGTGACTTGGTTACGATGCTTACTTGAGGATTTTGATATTTTTTGTTACACCTACTAATCTATTGCCACACACTACACATGCTAGCTATCAGCATTGCGGGTGAGCTTGCGAAGCATGACTCACCAAGCATATTGGTGTTGATGTTTTTACGTGTGCATATCAGTTTATTGTACTGCTTCAATGTGTGCTTTTTGAGTTACAATTCACAAAGTTCTAGATTAAAGAACAACACAAATTATATCTCTCCAACCTTGGTGATCCAACATGAGTTTGAGGGGTGTCAGTAGTTGTATTGTAGTGTCGTTTTACATTGTATGCAACTGTACGTTTGTATATGTCATATCTTTTTCAAATCTAGCTCTCGAACTGGAAGAATTTACTCACATTCCTTAAGCACTAGGATACGTAGCGCTGATATATTTGTACACTCAACTCCATGGTAGTTGAAGTTGATCTAGAAAGTAAAGTGGTAAGATTTTCCTGGTAGAATCATCTTTTGCTCACATTATTGGAGAAAAAGTATGATATGTCAGGCATCTATTTTCACGAGCCCACCCATGGCTCAATGGCTGTCGAGTAGTCATTGTAGAGAATCATCTTCAGCTCAACTCCGGCCATGGTAGTTGAAGTTGATCTAAAGAGTAAGTTTGGTAACATTTTCCTGGTAGTAGAATCATCTTTTGCTCACATTATTGGGTCTGGCACCTACTTTCACAAGCCCACCCATGGCTCAATGGCTGTCGAGTAGTCATGTTCAGCTCAAATTTTGGGGAATGGTATGTCAATTTTAAAGCATCCTCTTCCGATACTGACAGTCATATATCAACCTAAAGAGTGTGAGGTCTGATTACACGGGCGGAGAGCCATGTTTTACTCCAATTGTGCAAAAAGGCGTATAGTGTGTGTCGATTTCCATCACCATTCACGAGTCGGTCAGCCGATATATGATGAGGGGGCAAAGCGCAAGTGCCGTTTCGTGGGCGCCACATGTCGTTTCGACGGGTGTGACAGGACACGGGGGTAGGCTGTATGTGTCTCCATGGTGCCCTACACGTTGCATGGTGTATTGCTAGGCAGGGCCACATGAAAGCAAGCCTTTTGAAGAGCTTCAATATTCCATGCACGTATTATTGTCATTTCAATATTCCAGAAGGAGGCGGAATATGCTGCAACATGTATTTTGCTTTTTTGAAAGTGCATGCATGGCTTCTCAGTCCATATATAGGAAACTTTTTTCCCTGGAAAAAGAGAAGGCCACGACATATGCATTAGATCGATCGACCGAACTCAATTCAGTTAGTCCTGGCTGCATGCATGCAGCTGCGTCACCCTCCCTTGATCACAACGGCTAACATATTTTGGTTAGGTCAGGTCTCACTTCGAGCAGCCGGGGTAACGGATGAGCAGAGAATTAGGTCATGTTCTCTTTCTGAATATGCAAATGCAGTAGGTTTGGTAAGATTTTCCTGCTTGAATCATCTTTTGGTCCTGGTAGAATCATATTTTGGTCACATTATTGAGGAAAAAGTATGATATACAAGGCACCTACTTTCACGAGCCCACCCATGGCTCAATGGCTGTCGATGTAGTCATGTAGAGAATCATCTTCAACTCAAATTTCGGGGAATGATATGTCAATTATATTTCTTCAGCGTCGTCTTCCTCATATCCTCATACATTAATCTAAAGGTTATGAGTTTGTTACCGGCGGAGAGCCCTCTTCAACCCCAGTTATGCAAAAAGATGTATAATGTGTGAATTTCTTGATCGATCGCCACTCGCCAGTCAGACCACATTCCAATTCGACTAATCCAATGAGAGACATGTCCTTCAGACGGGAGTGACATGACACAGACAGGCCGGTGTGACATGACACATAAATATGTTGTATATTCCCTCCGCTAAAAAAATAAGTATCTTAAGTTTGCCTAAAATAGATGTATTTAGACACGAAACATGTCTACATATATTCAGTTTTAATCAAAATTAAAGCAACTAATCTGAGGCGGAGGTAGTACATGTCTCGGTCTCTGACGATGAAAGAACTATGGTGCCCTACAGAGAAAATTGCAGATAACACCAAGTGTAAAAGTTGCACAGAACACATAAATCAAACATCTTTTGCGGCTAGCCCCAGCTTTTCGCTTAATAAGTTGCATCTAGCCCAAAACATTGATTTAGGGGCTTAACATTTAACTAACATGAGTATTATTATACCATAAATCATAACTATACGAGAATCTCCATCATCTATATTATTTGATGGTTGGATCTAAAATTTAGGGCTAATAATTAACAAGATATTATAGATATCTTAGCAGGTAATCTAGGTTGACACGATTAAGTTGAAATACTCTCAACATGGAAAATCATTTCGTATATAATAATAATGTAGGCGTACATTTTTTTCTTCGGTGGTCCGTTTTATCCATTTTAGACTCTCATATTTTTCGCTACAGAAACAATTCTCATGTTTGATCAGACGTGAAAGCTGAAACTCGTGTGTCCAGATAATATACTAGCTAGTGCGTTAAGAAGAAAAAACTCAAACATGAAGAGATGTATATGCGCGGGATATTCAAGCTAATTAGCTTGTGTGTGAGTGTATGTCATGACATTGTGATGGTGTGAGTGTATGTCATGACATTACGAAGAGGCGGAGGTAGTACATGTCTCGGTCTCTAACGATGAAAGAACTATGGTGCCCTACACGTTGCATGGTGTGTATTGCCAGGCAGGCCAAAGTAAACCTTTTGAAGAGGTGGTTTAATATTCCAAGCACGCATCATTATTGTCGTTTCAATATTCCAGAATGAGGTGGAATATGCTGCAACATATATTTAGCTTTTTTTGAAAGTGCACGCATGCATGGCTACTCAGTCCATATTATATAGGAAACTTTTCTCCCTTGAATGAAAAAAGAGAAGCCACGTCATATATATATATGCACACTAGATCAACCGATTCAGTTCAGTTAGTTCTCGCTGCATGCAACTGCGTCACCCTCGCTCGATCACCACACCACGGCTTAATTAAATATTTAGGTCGGGTTAGGTTAGGTCTCAGTTCAAGCATCCGGGGTAACGGATGAGCGGAGAATTAGGTCATGCATGTTCTCTCTTTCTGAGATTTCTGAATATGCAAATGCACTAGACAAATCAAAAAGAACCTTGGTGCGCCGCTACTTGAAGAAAGAAAAGGTCGTTGCTTTTCGAGTGTGATCTGGTTCGTTCACGGCCCTAGCCGAGCCACCATCTCCGCCCCCCGCGTGACGTGCAAAACCTTCGCCCGCTCGCTCGCCGGCCGGCCGGCCGGCCGTCCCAGTCGACCTCCCCAGATGTCGCTGTTTCCGACGAGGATGTGTGATGCAGTTTCGTTCGTACGTCTTCTCTGAATCCGGCCATCGCCTTCTAGGCTTCTACCACTTGTCAATTTAGCATCCAAGATTCCCAACAGCACCACAGGTCCTGTTCGCCCATGCTCTAGTGACCGCAGCTCTAGCAGCCGAAAGCGCCTCTGTTAGCTTGCTGATTGAATATTGATCCATCAGACGTACGAGACTCGAGATTCCCGCTGATTCCAACACTTATTTATATTCTAATAACATTGAGATGCTTGACGGAACACCGGAGTACCGGACACGTAGGTACCTTGTCTCATTGTCTGGCTGATCTTCACACATGCTCCCTGCCCCTGGCCGGGGAGTGTCGACGGAGTACCCGGTGCTACTTCCAGAGCAAGCTGGCTTTTGGATCACAAAGAAGTTAGAACAAAGGTTTAAATTCCTACGAGATTGGAGTGTACGAATGCAATCCAATATCTATTTACAAGTGTCATCCCTTTAAATCAAGGGGATTTCTTAGAAAAAAATCCTATGGTTGAAATCTCCCCATATTCTTTCAAAAACCCTTCAATTCAAAGGGCTTAAAAGTCGTTAGCGGCAAAATGGACAAAAATAGCCATAAAAAAGATGGAAACTATTTCACGAACTAACCATCATTTTCCGGAGCGTCCTACACAAATGCATTATGCTCTACATTGATGTATGTGTCGCCTCGACAGCTTCACCTGTCATGTCTCCCTTTATAGAATTGGCGTCCGGCACAACGGCCACCAGATCTCCTTACCACCTAAGTTTCTATCGCCTTCTCCTCCCCTCCGTTTCAAATGGCGCACAACGACGAAGCCGGAGGCTTAAGCCGCAATGTGCCGTTTTTATATCATTTTTTGGCAAATTAATTTTTTAGACGCACTTTTATCTGGGGTTTTGGTGCCGGAGTGGACCTAAAAATGGCCAGACCACCCTGACCAAAGAAACAACTTTGGGGCCACTGACCGGTGGAGGTGCTCTGCGCCTGGGCTTGGGCGGCTGCCGTTTTACTTGTCGTAGAAAGGGAAGAAAAGGCAGTAGATTTTGCCTTTTGGAGTGGCTGCTTCGTCCACGGGACAACCCGAGCGAGCCACCAGCTCCAGCGCTCCGCCAGCCGACGAGAATGTGTGATGCAGTTTCGTTGCGGTACAAGACAACCCACCGGGAACAGAATCGCCGTCGGCCGGACGCGCTCTGGGTTTCCGCCCATGTCTAGCTCGTACACGTTGGATCCCCGTTGCCTTCTCATAGTAATAGTACTGCTAAATTAAGCATTCAAAGCAGTTTTGGGGGTAAATTTATCATGCCACATAACCAGCGTCATTTCTGTTTTGTTGGTCATATTATTGACCCTCAAAATCGAACCTCGTACAACCCTTCACGAAAAACAGAAGGTTTATCAGGCTGCTACTACTTTCTACACTAACCATAAGAAGAAATTAGATTTCTACTTATCACTTGATATGGACGCTTATCAGCTACCAGACCTCCTTCACTTGTCTGGCTGTCTCATCCAGTCTGACACGGACCAGCTACCAATTCTGAACGCACTGCTTCACAGCATGTTCAAGGCTGACTTAGCTCAGAATGAACCATAAGGTGCTGATAACCGTGCTCTACTTATTTCTCGATTCCACCGCAGTCATCGACTTCTGAATACATCACGAAGCTCGGAAATGCCGTTGTAATGTCCCTGAACAAGAAAACGACAACACCAGTAAGTAAATCACTTGATATGTAAAGGGCAAGAGACGACTAGTTACAAAGGATCTGTCAGTGAGACGACTAATATTCGAGTACTCACTGGAGATACGGTAGTGACATGTTCCTCAGTGAAGCTGGATTCTTCTTGACGAACTCCTCCCACTCCTTGGGGTCTATCCTGCCGTCGCCATTCGAGTCTGCTTGATTGAATGTCTGTCGGTCAGTCCAAAAGGAGCAGCGCACAAATTAAGGGGGATGTTAGATGGAGGAAGGTAATTAAACAGTTCCCAGAGACAGGACAGGGAAAGTTAGTTATATGTTAATTACATTAGCAACAATCTCCTCGACGGCGCCATCGGAAAGGCACAGATCGGACTCATCAAGAAGTGCGACGACCATCTCCCTGAGCTGTACGTTTTCAGCAGTTCAGAATTCAGAATAACTCATGTATGCACCCAGTGTGTACTCCAATCCAGGGTGAAGGAATGGGAGAAATGTTTCATCTAGTACCTCTTCTTTCTCGATGTAGCCCGTGCCCCTTAGATCATACAATTTGAATGCAACTGCAAGAAAGCAAGCAGAAATAGTTGATTTCTTAGGACAAGAAAAGATGAATGGAGACAGGAGGACAGCAAGCAAAGCAAAGGGGAATATGTATTGGACAAGGAGGTGGTGAGTGAGCAAAAATACAGTTGGTCTTCTCCGCCTCAGAAGCTTTAGGGTGGAAAATGCTGAGCGAGCGCACGAACTCCCCGAAGTCGATCACGCCGTTCCTCTTGAGGTCGAAGAGGTCGAACACCCTGTCGGCGAAGAGGTTCGCTCCTTTGCTGGTCCTGAACAGCGCGAGCTGGAACTCCTCCTGCTCACCACCGGAACGCGCACACAAGATCAGGGAAGCTCTCCCTCCGTGTGTCTGTTGAGGAGGGGGAGACAAGATTGGACTGAAAGATTTATGTACCTTGTGGATGAGTCCGTCTTTGAAGATGGAGAAGCTGAGCTTCTTGTAGAGCTCGTACAGCGCCTCCACCTCGTTCGCCGTGACTGCAAACAATGCTCAGAGTTGAGAGGAAAGGCAGAGGCGAACTCCAACTCGTACTGTATGTATCAAGATTAAATTAAAGAAAGCGTGCGATGGGGAATGCGTGCGCTCACAGGAGGTCTGGGCGGCCAGGACGGCGGGCTCCTCGTACCCCGGCGCGCGCTTGCACCGCTTCGACGACGCGCAGCCCCCCATCGGCGGGATCCTAGGCCGCGGTGTTCGCCGGCGCCGGCGGCCGGAGATGAATCCTTCTGCCTGCAGCAGGAGTTGACTCTGAGCGGGTTCGTGCATGCCGTGCGGGCAGGCGGCAACAGCCCCAAGAAATGCTCACGAGAAGAACAACTGACCTGAGACGAGATGAGAGGAGATCGCCGCTCCCTTGCTCCAAGAGGCGCTCTGCTCTGCTCTGCTCGGAAATCCTTCGCCCGTCGCGGTTGTCGCTTCTCCGTCCCTTGTGTCTTGTCTTCGCCCCCGACCTCTCACTCTCAGCCAAAGTCAAATGGTTGGCTTCGTCTCGGAGCTTTCGCTGTCGTGCTGAGGCGATCGTGTGGACAGGCTAGCAGTACAAGGCTGCTGCTTGCTTGCTTGCTTTGGTGGTAGGAGTTCACCCAGAAGCTTCGAGCGTTTCAGGGAGCTCACCGGAAGGAGCCAGCCACCGGCGGGCGCTTATAAAGAAGAAGAGGAGGAGGCGGCCGAGCGAGCGAGCGAGCGTCCTTGTCTGGCGAGATTTCGCCACTTCTTTATCATCCTCTTCCAGCAACAGCCCAACCAAGTTAAAGTGCTAGTAGTAAAATATTTGTGATGCAGCTTGGCTTCAGCGTGATGTACCACACACAAAGTTCAGCCGTCACCGGCGAGTCTGGGTAGGTTAGTCCCGTCACTCTCTCCCCGTCGATTTATCTCGGCATTTTCCCTTTCGCCTTCTATTTTAAAAAGCTGTTTTTTTTCTTAGTAATTTAGAGCATCTCCATCCATTCGCCTCCTAGGGGTTCGGCGTTGGCGGCGACTCTATTTGAAACCTTGAGGGCACGCTTTTCCCTGCTGAGTACAGATTTCGACGCCCCACCGCAATAATATAAAGTCCCCCCTACCATAATTCTGACATAGTTCGGAACAATAAAATAACATAGTCTCGGCCCACCTCCCGCTCCTCCTCCTCCTCCTCCGTCTCCTCGAGCACCCTCGCCTTCCTCCTCCTTTCCCGATCCCGTCGGCTCGCGGTTTTGGTTTTCCGGGGCACGAGTCTGCCGCCCAGGTGATGGTGTTCATTCCTTCCGGCTTCCTCGCCTTCTTCGTCACCGGCGTTGGACAAAGGTGGACGACCGGGCGTCGGCAAACTTCTTGGGCGCCTGACGATCAAATCATATCTAGGAGAAGGGGAAATGGAGCGAAGTTGACACAGTAGAGGAGTATATGAGAGGATAAACTCGGCTTTTGTCGTCGATAGTGTTCACCCACTACTTTCCCAGCTTCCGCCAGAGTCCCCAGGCCACCCCTAGTGAGTTTGGTTCGGCCTGGGGTCGTCAGATAATATTTAGGCCCAATCCGACGGAAAACGAGTCTTGGGGGGCCGAGTGAGAAATTTCGGCGCTCTGAAGCCGAAAAACTAGCCTAAGGGGGCTCGTGGGGGTCATGGATGGAGATGCTCTTAGTACCTCACATGAAAGAGGTGGAAGGTTAGCCCATCTCCACCACAATTTCAGGAATTTTGTCCGTCGTACTCAAAATATGTCCCTCCAGTGGTATGGGACACATCTGCGCCATAATAAGGGTGTCGGACAACACCCACGTATCAAAGGAAAAACATGGAAACTAAAAGTTATCGTTTCATCAAATTATCTGATATTTCATCGCTAGTTCGAATTTGATTTTTAAGTCTATGCTAAACCCTGCGCCTCAATACACTATGTGGCGCTTCGTCGGATTTGGGGTCGGATGCAACGTCGCCGATGCTAGCTTATGTAGCGTCACAGTGGAACGTACACCCCTGCAACCTCGAGGACAGACACACTGAATGGTGCGTCCCGAACCGTGTTCACTCTGCGACCACTGTTATTTTGTATAGAGTACTCGCCTGACGAAGTGGTGGCTATTACGTATAGAACAACCTCTCGTTACTCATAGTTGACTGAGCGCATAGTATACGTCGGGAATAAGTTGTTGGAGGTCACGTTTAACACCGCCGAATAAGTTCCGGATTTTTTTTGGGTTGATTGGACTTTTTAGGGTTTGAACCGATTGTGCGGCTTCAAGAATAGCCCAAAAGCAACCAGGTACCAAAATACCCCTCCGTCTCAAAATAAGTGTTTTTATTTGTCGAAGTATAGATATATGTAACCTAGCGAATTTCTATATTAACCCTCCTATATCAGTATTTGTGTGTTGGAGAAATCATACTTGTCATGCATATTTTTCGACCTATACTAACGATATTTCATCGGATGTATTAAATTTTGGCGTCGGGGCTTGGCATGCCACGTATATATACCCCGCGAAAAAACGAAGCTATATTTCTACTATTAATAATACATCTTTAACCCAATTGTTGATTGTGTATGTTCATCATTGTGTATTATATAAAGGTTTTTTAAGGATTCTAGACGTTGTTTCTAAAATATCCAAATCCACAAGAGGGCTCTCGTGTGACAACTATGTGCACGTGGTTCGATCCAATTGGCCGCCCCTGTGTCAAGACGGCGACCCCGACTGTCCTAGAATCTTCGCGGTAATATGCCACGGGAAGCTCCACTGGAATCCCGGAAACACCCCTGCAGTTTTCTACGGTGCGACGGAGCATTCCTAGGGGTATTTCAGTCAAACGAGGTGTCACATCGTAATCGGCACGGCCACACCACACTCCCCTCCGTTCGCGCTCTTCTCCGGCGATGCGGAGCAGCATCCATGGAGGCTCTCAGCTCCAGCCGCTTCTCTAGCCCTTTCCCGAGCCTCCTCGACGCCGTATCCAAGCCGCCAAAGCCCACGCGCTGCCGCCGCCGCCTGCTGCAGACAGTACCAGCCTCCGTCTCCGCCGATGCCGCAGGGCCGTCGCCGTCCTCACCGCTGCCTTCCCTCTCCCGGCTCCTGGTCACTGCGTTGCGGGGAGGACGCGCGCACGGCGAGCTTCCCGACCTCGTCTCCGCCGCCGCTTCCAGCGGAGGGGCGGGGATAGGGACGCTGCTGATGAGCACGACGGCGGCGGCGGTGACCAAGGCGCGCGAGAGCCCGTACGTCCTGGCGCTGGCGGCGAACCCGACGTTCGTCTCCGGGATGCTGGCGTTCGCGGCCGCGCAGGCCGCCAAGGTCGTGCTGACCTCCGTGGTGGAGCGGCGGTGGAGCCCGCGGATGCTGTGCAGCTCCGGCGGGATGCCCTCCTCGCACTCCGCGCTCTGCACCGCGCTCACCGCCTCCGTCGCGCTCTGCCACGGCGTCGGCGACGCGCTCTTCCCCGTCTGCCTCGGCTTCAGCCTCATTGTCATGTACGACGCCACGGGCGTCAGGCGACACGCCGGGATGCACGCCGAGGTGAGCTCATGCCTCGCTCTCGCCTTTATCCCTTCTCTCTGTTGTACTGTAATTAGTTGCACCGTACATGAGCTTTTATTCAGGACATATTTTTGCTGAGGTAAACTAAGCAAGGTTGTACTGATGACATGATTACTGAATTCCGCGGCTTCGCTTGATTTACTAAGGATTTGTGGGAGTAGTGCGAATTCAGTCAACTGGAACATTGCCAACACAACTACTGAATCTGAATATGCTAAAGCTGGGGATGTATGAACTTCATATTATCTATATCTTTATAAAGGGCAATTTTAAGGGATACAAAGTACTCCCTCCGTTCCAAATTAGATGACTTTTATTTGGACAAAAGTGTATGTATCTAGATATGTTATAAGTCTAGATACATCCACTTTTTGACAAAATGAAGTCATCTAATATGGAACGGAGGGAGTACATACTATTTGTATCTGGAGGAACATTGTCATATGCAATTGGTCTTGTCACTATTAGCCTGCTTAGTTTATTTGCCATGGAATGTTTTTACCCAATTCTAATGTTGAACATAAGCCAGTGCTTAGAATATTCAGTCATTGTATCGTTTCGGCTTTCCAGGAGTAGCTCTTATTTCACTTTGATTTTGCTGTACACTTTTCATTTAATTTGTGTTGTGCGGCTAAAATTTGAAATTATATGAAATATAGCAGCTGGATCCTTCTGGCCCTTCCCTTGTTCAATTTTCTTTTTTTTAAATTGCATTTAGAATGGGTGCTAGGATCTGTCACAGTATAAAACTTCGTTGGTCTCAGATAACATTATTTTTACAGGGTGTAGATTTGTCATTCTTAGTTAGATCCTTTGTTTGTCATGTCGGCTTGGGTTCTAAGCATTTTTGTAAGGATTCCACCTTTCATTTTCCAGTAGTATAATGCCACTATATAATTAACTGCAACCGTATGTTATATACTGCAACAGTTAGCTGACTCATTGGTACTGCCAGTTATCTATTTTAAGGGTGTTCACTGTAAACTGCGCATTATAGGAGTTGGTAGTGTATGCTTACTAGTTACTTAGTGTGTGTCAGAAATATTTCTCTAAGAGATACCTTGTTCAGCTCCTAATTTTTTTGATAAATCACATAGCTAGCAGCTTCATTCTGAAGCATTATAATTTAACTGTTTCCTGATTAACTACGCAAGCACCGCATGTCACCTTGCAACACACAGCTCTGACATAATGAGTCTGCACTAAGTAAGGAACTTGTCTTTGTTGATTAGTATCTTTAAAAAAAAACCAATTAAACAATTCCGGCAGTGCCCAACGCAGCTATGCTATTGCTAGCTTGCTGTCTAGCTACTTGGTTATGGTCATTGTATTCTGATACTGAACTCTCTAGAGGTTGTTTTAGTTAAAAGCAATGAGAAGGTTGCAACCCCAGTGAGATATGGTTGCTGTCACAGCGTGGTTATTTTGTGAATATTTGCCAACTTAAAATGTCAACAATTTTTTTTTGCCAACGTCCAGCTTTTGGGACTTCTCATCCCACAGTTTCATAGCTTCATTGTTGAGATTTGAGAGTTCTGGCATTCTGTTTCTAATATAGCTCTGTGATGGATGACACAGGTACTCAACAAGATCGTTGAGGACCTCTTCCAAGGCCACCCCATCAGCGAAAGGAAACTCAAGGAGTTGCTGGGGCACACCCCGTCGCAGGTCTTCGCTGGCGCCTTTCTAGGCATCCTGGTGGCTTGGTTCTGTTGCCAGGGCTGTATTGCTGCCATTTGATGCCGCTGTTGTTGTACGAGTGCTCCAGAGTGAAACCTTTCTGCACAGAGTTGCATCTGGTGTGTAACCATTGTTCCACCAAATGGGCACCCTAGTTGATTCACATTTGGGTGCGTTGTGTACATAATAACAAGATACTTATGGATTTTCTCTAGGCTAACAATGATGGTGCACCAGGCGGCAAGTGTCTGGTGAACTGAACTTAGTTTGCTGCCCAAATTTCACAAAAGGACCAGAGATGCTTATGAAAACGTAAAAGCCAGGACAAGATATTTAAGAGAAGCAACGCTAGGTAGAGCAACAAAAGCTAAATCCACAACGAACAATCCATAGAACTGATACTGTCTTCGTTGTAATAGGTGCTTGTAACAGCAAGAGCACAGGCAGCAGCTCCTCATCGAACGCAAGTAGACTGGAAAAATGGCACCCGCGGCATGTCTAGAATTTCAGACTTTACAGTAGCGCTACATGACACACAACAGACTCTCTTTTTTGCGACTGAGAGTCTGAGACACACAACACACTACTTGACAACCAACATAGGAAGACAAGATACTAAGTCACAAATAAATGTGCAGGACTAAGTTAATCAAATCTTGACGAAGAATAAAGCACCAGATACTAACCATATAATTTAATCTTCATATCAAAATCCAAGTAACTAGTGTGTTCTTCAAATGATATCTATTGGAAATTTACTTGAAACATACTTGCATAGGGGATAAACAACAGAATCCGAAGATGTACAGTGATGGTTGACAGGGGAACCTATTTTTACATTTTGGATTAGCTAGTTCATTGCTGCACAGCATAAGATTTTACAGATTACTTTCAAGTAAGTCATAAACCAGGACAAGATACTCAAGAAAAGCACTTGGTACTATCGTGCATGCACTTGGCAGATTAAACATTGTATATGCCTAACAGAGTATACAAAATCAATCTTGTTTTGACAGAGAAGAGTATATGTAGACAACCATCATGAGCACTACAAGATAATAATTTGCATGCCTTACAGCAAATAGAAGACGTGCAATATGTATATATACCCCAACGGAGCTGCATCACATAATTTGAACTACAAGATTTAGACAGTCTACGGGGCTCGACACTCCAAGACCCTTTTGTTGATGGGTTTTGTGCAAACTTATGGAATCACACCAATTTCTTTTGCAACCTCAAGCTTCTTTCTGATATAATCCACATATAATAGTGATTTTGAGAGCTGCAAACAAGATTAGATTTCACTTCAGTAAGATATTGACCGGTGTGAAAAGCGACTTTTTATTGGAAAGAAAAATAAATAAACTAACAATTTTGTTAAGTGACTCTTTGATCAGCACAACAACTTCATCTTCCGGGACCTGCAAGTGTTGCGTCAATGTAAGTAATATATCCCAATTATGATTCTCAACAAAACAAACCTGAGTCCTGATGAAGCATGCTTACATTCTCATCAATGTGAGCCACATGGGTATAGTACTGAAAAAGTAAGATACCAAACAATTAATAAGATACAAAGATATATCTTTAGTGAAAAAAGAAATACGATTAACTCATCCGTGAAGAACAGGAACTTACTGCGTCTTTCATCTTAATGCATCTCATTGGGCGTTCTTCAAGCTCAGCCTCTATGTGTACTTGTTGTAAGGGATACAAGTTTAGTTTATAGAGATCCTTCAAAGCATCCGTGAAACCAACCTAGATATTATTGAAGGAAAGGAATATCATGCTATTAAGCATATAATACAGCTCACACCAAATAAGAAGTACAATGACCTAGTCTTAGTGAGCTAAAGTTAGAAATCTAACCTTGTCCTTGGCAACACGTTTCCAAATCTCAACAAAGATATGGTCTAAATCCTTATAATAAGCAAGATCAAACATCGCGCTCCATATACAATCCTGATTTTTTTATAAAGAAACTGTCAAGTAATATCACCACTTACGAGGCTATTATCCAAATAAAAGGGCGAATGCAAACCAACTATTACTAAGAATCTCATCTTTGGACCAAAAGCAAGAAAGAGGCGGAGTACCACAAAGAGAAAGTGTGCCTCATAAAAGAGTAGTCCTTGAAATTGAAATGTATTTTCTTAAACCCCCCATAAGACATATTTTGACTTTTATCTGGTGAATATTCAACAAGAGGTTCCATTAAATGAATAACAGATACGGATCCCAAGAACAATACAACTTTTGAATATCATGAGTGGTCACACGAAATAAAGCAGCTTGATAAGAACCTATACCTAGAGTTACCGTCATAAACCAAACCAGCTAAACCAAAAAATGTTTGGTATGCGGTGTACCCCAAAGAAGATTGATGGAGAGGAGTGTGTTACCTTGATGCCAGTATGAACTACGTCAGCATTGATACTGGAAAAGCGTGCTGCGATCTTCGGTGCTTCAGTACTTGTTTTATTTTTATATTTTCTCAGCTGGGCATCAAAGTGTTTTTTGTCCCTCTCCACATCATCATCTTCAAATGACTGCAGGTAGCAAAACAAAATGCTATCATACCAACATGACATAAGATCAGTAGTTGACAATTCTTTAAGCACTCATACCTTAAGTTCACGTGACAACTCTTCATAAAACTGAAGAAACTCCTGGTCGCATTTCAAGGTAGTACAGGTTGTGTGGTAAGACTCCCAGAAAATATAAGTAAGCTGCAACCAAAATAATAATAATTACCAATAGTCATAAGCTGATGGTATCACCAAAGTGACCTTCATTGGGAAGATTATTTTAGAAACCCATAAAAAATGGGACCACAACTAATAGATTTGCCATATATTCCACTATATTGTATGAAGCCAGAGTTTGCTATGCCACATGTATAGTATTGAAGAGCACAAAATATATGCAAATGTATTATATCAAATTAAAACGGAGTCAGCCAAATTATGATTTATCCTCCTGACCTTAGAGTAAGTTTAGCTGAAATGCACATATTTAAACATTTTTTTTGTATGAACGATAGTTTTGGTTTGTATTTGAGGTTGGGGAGGCAAATCTCATATCGCCTACTTAGTATTGGTTTTAAGTGCAGAACAAAGGCAAAACATCAGTAACTAGGGTGGGGTGAAGGAGATTACTATCTAGAAGTGTGAAAGATCTATAATACAGCAAAAAAAAACACAACAAAACAATAGTCACAAGGGACTTGCGTGATTCATCTTTTCTTAAGGAATAGTCTTATCCTTTTTTAGTGTTGCCTTGAAAAAATCGCTAACGCTTGGAAGAACAAACAGAGGGTAGAAATACAAAATGACCAAATCAATCAAACCCCTAACAAAGGAAACTAACAAGCACAAAAAATACACATATCAAACATCAGTTGCGCACAGCATTTCGACCAACAAAGTACAAAATTAGTACATACAGCACTCATATATAAACTGATTCTGCTGCAATCATAGTTCACATCCTGAACTTAGATAATCAAAGCAGAATTAGGTCCAAAAAGAACTTCGCTAAAAAGGGAAAAGGTAAGCAACTGTTGCTTGCTTAGAAGGAAAAAGGTAAGCATGAAGTGTTTTGGAGCAGCAAACAACCTTGTGCTACTTAGATGTGATGTGCTTTTGGATGTGAGAAGAAACTGTGATTGGCTGTATTACCGAAAACGGTAACTATGTATCTAAATAGTTAGTAAAAAACTATTGTTATGTATAACCTTGCACTTGTCACCACTAACTATATCACCACAAGCCCAAAGCGAACCATGTATTTAAACGCCTTTGAGGTGCCCTTATTCGCTTTTGTGGCGAGGGAGATCGAGATAGACATGAGTACTGATTTGATGAGCAAGGCACATCCATAGAAGGAGACAACAAGCCGCCTTGTTGATAAAAAGGTTGTCGGTTAAGTCTACCAAGAACAGGGGAAGCCTTGTTGATACTCACGTGGAAATTGGGAGACAACAGCAGGATCACAGGCAATATTCCCGTGTATATTTGACTACCATGTGCAACGGGCAAAAAATTGAGGGACGTGGCAATAAACGTGCATTCAACTAGCAAATCTAGTTGGCTAGATAAACTCAATTCTAATACATTCTTTTAATTCCCCCGCTAAACAAGAACACTTTTACTATTTTGTCGAACAATAGTGCAAAATACCTTAATGACCAAATAGACCAATTCTACTATTTTTAGAAGCAAATAATGTGAATCAACATAGTATAATGTGAATGGAATGCAATTCTAAGGACGCAAGGAATGTCGATACCCACATCATTATGAAGCACCAGCCGCTGGTAGTCGTCCAAGCCTGAACGTTTGCAATATTCAGTATTGAAGTACCATTCTTTGTTCAGTTCATACTGCTCAAAGTAGCACTCATTGCGAAGAGTGTCCGGGGAGTATTCTTCCTTTAGTTGTGCTATATCCAGCTCCTTCCCCTCCCAGAATAGCTATACAAAATATAGAGCAGAACACGATGTTAATAAACCACGGAGTAAATTGAATAGACATGCCAATATTGTCCTCCCATCTCCGTACCTCGTGAGCTTTGATACGGTAAAGGGCTAGGCGCTCTTGCACCTCATTGTGTTGCTTGGGATCATCATATACATCTTCTTCGTCGATCTCCTCGTAGTGAGCCACCTGAGAGTCAGAGGTAGGTGGGCTGGCAATAACCTTTGCCCTCTTCTCTCCAGTCCATCTGTCTGCTGCCTCCAAAAGACTTGCAGGTGAGCTTGATCGGTCCCTCGGCGGCGTCCTCTCCACGATGTCATCGTGAGCGGGAGAGGAAGCTCCCAATCCTTGTACGCTGGGATCGGACAAGCTGCTTCTAATTACCAGCAGATCCGTCATCTTATCCAGCCAAATCGACGAGAGCGACGGCGCGGAGGTGGGGGCAGGACGAGAGGCGACGGCGGCGGCGTAAGGAAGGCAGCGCGGAGGTGGGGCGAGAGGAGAGGCGGCGAGGGAGGTGGCTTTAGTCGGTCGCAATCCTACTCGGGCTCCTCCTCCTTGCTGACCGGTGGGGCCCGCATGTCAGTGCAGAAAAAATTGGAAAAAAGTCAGCAGTTCATCTGTCCGTCCTCTCTTTCGTAATGCTCATCCAGGGTAGCATCTAAAATCAGCTTCTAATTAAAAGACCGAGTCCGAAAACAGAGTCCTCATTGCGAAAACAGAGAACCATGCGCTTTTCAAACTGGATACGCTCCACCGGTAGTCATCTTGCGCACAGTTATTAGTTTCCCCTGCAAAAGGCCTACCAGCTCGTAAACCACTTTTGGTACTGCAATGTATGGTACAACTGTACAGCAACTTACCATCAACGACCAGAACTCTATACTTATTATCTAACTAGGTTACCTGAGGCTCAACTGGGAGCATAACACTATGATCACTTAAATGTGGGTTGGAGTGCCAAGGAGCCTATACATTGTTACCATGTAGGAGAACCAACTGATCAACTATCTCTGCGTTCAATCTACTTACAGCGTAATGTTTCAAGCCTATCCAATATCTATTCGCTCACCGTTCGCAGCATGTACAATCTTGCAACTCACTCCTACAAGATTTCCAGTGTGTGAGAGACTGCCATTGTTTATGGTCTGCATTCCGCTCCTACAAGAATTCTTCTTTAGACCCTTCTCGTTAGCTGTACACCTTCGTGCTGTCATCATCATCCCTGCTATTTCAGTAACCATTAAACACAGCCATATTAGCTGTTATTGTCGAAATTTGGTTCTACCAGATGAGTGGAATAAATGCAAGAATGTGGCTCAGAAGGTGTTGTAGCCTACAATCAAATCACCAAGAATAAATGCAAGGACGGTTGCGATTTCCAAAATCACTACTCCCTCATGCACGCAGTTTAAGAAAAAGTTTGACCTTTTAATTTAGTCAACAAATTATGAGTTATATATTACAAAAATTATACCATTTGATTTATAATAAAAACAAGTTTTTAATGACATAATTTTTGTAATATAAAATTTAAATTTTGTTGCTTAAATTAATGGTCAAAGTTCATTCTTAAACTACGTGCGTGCTCTATAAACTGTGATAGAGGGAGTAGTAAGATTGATTAATAGCTTTTCATTTAATTTAATTTAACATAACATAACTCTGTATGTCATTGATGATACTTTTACCACTTTATCAAACACTACACTACTAGGGTTCATAACTCTCTAGTGTAGTGTTATGCTTTGTGTGGTGTAGCTGCTATGCTTTTAAATAGGGTTCATAACTATCTGTGGTGGATCAATCTGGCCATGCAGCTTACTGTTTGGAGTAGATCAGTTCTCGAAGCTGCTTAAACAGAAAATACTGCTTCCCTGGTCTGCTCTATGGCTACTCTCATATACTTTCAAGCATAATATTGTTCGTGTTTCTAGCGATATTTTTATGTGTGGATACCAAAATTTATATCCATGTACCACACAAAAAACTATTATAAATCAGAGTTACCCTAGTTTTAAGTGAATCATTTACACAGAGGTAAGACAAAGATTGCATGTGTCAATCAACAACAGACCAAAGAGGGGCAATCATATTTTAATTCGATAGTTAGTTCCATGTTCAGGTAAAGTCACCCACCCTGGTATCCCAATTGTGCCATATTTTGAAAGAGCAAAATAAAAACTAGGTAACCTCTTTAAACCTTAACTATCAAAGATACGCCTCAAGTTTCTTGGAAAATCCAAAGCCAAATTTCAATCATACAAACAAAATTGATCCATTTTATTAATTTTACCTATCAGATCAGCCTCCTCAGCTTTTCAACAAGCAAAGGAACAGCATTTGTCACAATACCATCAATGTCCTTTACCTGCAATTAGTTGTTGTTAAGCGTTAGAAACAAATCCTATTATAGATTTCATTTGTACAGAAAAGACAGCTACCATCTCGTTGATCAGATTAGGATAGGTTCTTCTTCTTGTTGTTGTTGTGTGTGGTGGCTGTCTACGGACTAGCCGGTGTGGAGTGTTGCGACAATGTTCACTGTCACTTCTTTATACTCAAACCTCTGCCTTTTATAAAAGTAAGGTTTTGCGTACTCTCGGAAAAAAAACGATGCTCCTCCTCCAAGGCGAGGATGCACCGCATGACGGGACGGACATGTACGCCATCCAAAAACCAAACACACCCTAATGTCGTCATGACTCACATAATGCCCAAGTGTTTGCCATGTGCCTATGGTGTACAACATCTGCCGAGGACAAGCTTCGTTGGCACACACACTCGCCACGTGTCCGTCTAGTTTTTTTCTCCGCATACGTACCAGATCTTCGAGCACCCCTTTTCATACGAGTACATCATTTTTCATCTCTTCTATTCCCAAAAGCCCGCCGCCGCCTCCTGTCCGGCCCAAAACCCTCGTCTCCTTCCGCGCCGCACCGGAGCCGCCGCCGGCGACTATGTCGCTTTCCAAGCACCTCCCCGCGCGCCGCCTCGTGCCGGCGCTGTTCCCGCTCGCCCACGCGGACGCCGCCTCGGCCGCGGCATCCCGCCGCGCGCGCCGCCGCGGCGCGTTCGTCGCCACGCCCCCCACGCCGCCGCCCTCCCCGAGCTCCGTCCGCCTCGCGGAGCCCCTCGCCTCGCTCGCCCCGTCCCGCCTCGCGCTCCACAACCGCATCCTCGCGCTCCTCTCCCCCGCCGCCGCCAACGACGACCTGGCCGAGGCCACGCTCCTCACCCGCCACGCGCTCCACTCCAACTGCCGCCCCTCCTCCTTCACCTGCGCCGCCGTCCTCGCCGCGCTCCTCCGCGCGCGCCGCCTCGACGACTTCTTCGCGCTCCACCGCTTCGCCCTCCAGGCCGCCGTCCCGCCCACCGCCGCCACGCACGCGCTCTACCTCTCCGCCCTCGCCGCGCGCCGCCTCCCCGACAGCGCGCTCCTCCACCTCCGCCTCATCGCCCGCCCTGGGTCCCCCGTGCCCCCTTCCCCAACCGCTTACCGCGTCGTCGTCAAGTGCCTCGTCGCCGACCACGGCCGCCTCGACGACGCCATCGAGCTCAAGGATGAGATGCTCGCATCCGGGTTCGTCGGGCCCGATCCCCACGTCTACAGCCTCCTCATGTCCGGGTCCGTGCAAGCTGGGGATGGGGCCAAGGCCCTGGAGCTGTACCAAGAACTGCAGGACAAGATTGGTGGCGACCCGGTTCTCGATGGCATCGTGTACGGGAACCTCATCAAGGCCTACTTTCTTATGGGAATGGAGGAGAAGGCCATGGAGTGCTACAGAGAGGTGCTCGGCCCGGAGTCGGAGGTGAGGTTTGGGGCAGAGAGCTATAATCAGGTGGTGGATTCGCTTGGGCAGAACGAGAGGTTAGAAGATGCACTCAAGCTGTTCGACAGAATGCTTGGGGAGCATGACCCTCCACTGAGGATTGCCGTTGACGTGAGGAGCTTCAGCGTGATGGCGGATGCCTACTGTGCTGCCGGAAGGTTTGAGGATGCGGTCACGGTGTTCCACAGAATGGGAGAGTATAAGGTGGTACCGGATGTGGCATCATATAATAATTTGATTCGGCATCTCGGGCTTAATAGGTTGGTAGATGAGGCAGAGGCGCTCCACAAGGAGATGGGGGAGTATAGTCTTCTTGCAGATGAGGAGACGTGTGTGCTGCTCATGGAAGCGTGCTTTAAGGCTGATCGCACTGATGACGGTATCAGTTACTTCGACAAAATGGCTGAGTTGGGGTTGAAGCCTGACGCATCACATTATCATAAGATTGTCGATGGTTTGGTCGGTTTGAGTTTGCTTGACAAGGCTCAGGAGTACTTTGATAAGATGAGGGAGAAGGCAATTGGCCCAACCATTGCAACCTACGAGACACTGCTAAAGGAGTATGTTGCTGTGACGCGGTTGGATGATGCAGCCAAGGTAGCAAAGGGTATTCTTTTGGATGAGAAAGTGGTTTTCAGAGATGAGATGAGGGAGCTTTTGGAAGGGGCATTGCGCGGAGAAGGCAGGGAAAATGACATAGCAAAGCTATATGAAGACGTGGAGAGGGAGAAGGCCGAAGCAGAAGTGCGTGCGGCAGAAGAGAAGGCGAGGGCAGAGGCACTTGCCAGGGAAGAGAGGACCGCGAGGAGGGCAGAGGCTGCTGCTAAGGATGAGGCTGCAGCTAAAGCTAGTGCTGCTGCCATCGAGGCTATCCTTGGCCATAGAAGGAAAACCGAGGGTGAGACAGGAGCACCTGCTTCTACTCCGAACGCTCTCGATGGCGGGCTTCTGAGCAGGCTAGGCATCAGGTCAGCTGGAGAAGGTGCGCTTCAAGACACTCCACTAATTAGTGAAACAAAAGGAGATGTGCATGAATAATTTTGATGTCCCGCGTCTGGGCGGATTTCACATGTTCTGAGCACTGAAGTCATAGGCTATAGTATGTATTTTCTTATATGAGCATCAATCAGTATGAGCTCTGATGGCTTTTAATGTTCGACTTTCGATTGTATGTCTGGTTGAAACTTTGAGTAATCACGATTGATACATAGAAATGTAACGGTCACCATAAATTTTTGATGAATAATCATTGGTAGCCTTCAGTATGAATTTGTGTTCACGGTTGTATTTCTAGTCAGTTTAACGTGTGATTCAGAGTTCCAGGCTTGAATTGCAGCACAAACTACATAACAGAGCAGAACGTGAGACTCAGCCATTGCTATCCGAAAAAGAAATGTACTTCATTGTGTAAAAATGTTTACCTTACACAGTATCAATACAATCCACGCGTACACCGATGAAAAACAATTGAACGTATGATAAACCCACAGCTTAGCTGCTGAAAAACCTACTAGAAGGCAGAAACTGAAAATGACATTGCGTTTCGGCCCCTGAATCAGTCCGCTGCCCCTGATATTATTTTGGTAAAGAAACTGAAAATGACATTGCGTTTCGGCCCCTGAATCAGTCCGCTGCCCCTGATATTATTTTGGTAAACATACAGTTCCAAGGCTCCATCATCTCGGAAAATTTTGGCTCCGCATCCACGGCGAGATGGTGGGCCTACAGATTCTTCGTCAACAAGAACAGCAATTATCTTCTCCTTCCCCTCTCCTGCATCAGGAATCTGCAAGAGGAACGACCAAATTGCTGTTAGTCTCAGTTACTCAATGGCATGCGGAAAGTAAAGTACAAACTACCTCAAACATTGCTTCCGTCAAAATGCACTCCATTATAGACCGTAGACCTCTTGCTCCAGTTTCTCTTGCAGCTGCTTTCTTTGCTATTAGCCTCAAAGCATTTTCAGTAACATGCAACTTCGCCTTATGGAGGGAAAATGAACAGAAACAGATTTCCGAATAAATCATCAAAGAAGGAATTCTTAAATTAGAACTTTGCAAACAAATCACAGACTTACATTATTCATTTTGAACAACTTCTTGTATTGCTTGCCTATTGCGTTCTTCGGCTCCCTGAGAACCTATAGAAAAAATAGCATATGTTTTTCAAGTTGTCAACAAAATAGGAAGAAAAGACTATAATGCAGAATCTGCTAGACTAGACCACAAAACAAACCTTCTGGAAGTAAGGTTTAGAATGTAGATGATCCTAAATAAAATAGCCAGGAAGGAAACAGAAAATACGCAAGCAGTTTGTTACCTGAACCAATTGATCTTCAGTTAGATCAGTCAAGCCAACTGTTATTGGCAACCTCCCAATAAATTCTGGTGTCAAGCCATAGGCAATCAGATCATCATTCTCGATCTAAGTAAGAAGTTACTGAAAATTATCACTAGTATAATTTTGGGAATAAAAACACAAGTGTCAGAAAACCAGCAACTAAGCTTACATCTTCAAGCAAGTTTGATTCCTCAAGAGTAATCATCACAGTGTAATCCCTCAATTCATGACATATTGGTGTTCCAAATCCAAAAGGACAGCGACGATGCCTTGGATACAACATACTTTCAGACACACCATGGAAGTACAGATAAAAGAACCATAGTTCCAAAAAGCAGACATATATTAGTTTTAACGATATAACCTTTCTGAGATAATCTTGCCCAAGTCAGAGAAAGCACCTCCACAAATGAAGAGTATATTTTTCGTGTCAACCTGCAAAAAAAATTCATATGCATGTACCAGTAGAGTGCTTGCATACCACGCACAGAAGTATTTTAACAATCGGCAAACTGCTAGTGACAAAAAGCACAACGGTCATCTATGATTTTCAGTTAACTGCATGTCACTCAGGAAAGATAGCACTATGGAATAATCTGGAACTTTCGGTGCTGAACTGCTGAAGTACTGTTTACTGAGCAAAGTAGTAGGCACTATACATATCAGATTTGAGCAGCCTATCAAAATTCCTAAAACAAAATTACCTGGACATAACCATCGGATGTGCTATCTCGACTTCTTTTCCTTGGCACATTGATCACCTAAGAATGCAAACATGAAACTGCTGTTGTTTAGAAACTAACAAATAGAATATGGTGATGTGAGTTTAGTGTTCAGGAAGCAAGAGAATGATCAGCAAAAACATATAACAATGCCATTTACCTTTCCTTCAAAAATCTTTAAGAGTGATTGCTGGACACCCTCTCCAGAGACATCCCTCCAGTCCTCCTGACAACCAACCTGAATGTACCAATGGATCCTATTAGTGCAAGTGGAAAGAGGCCCACGACGTTTCACAGTCAGTATTAATATTGATCAGAACTGTTGTTTTCAACAACCTGTTTTGCAAGCTTATCAACTTCATCAATGTAGATGATGCCACGCTCTGCAGCTTCGACATTAAAATCCGCAGCCTAAGAGGCAGAGTACATCAGAATGCAATATACGGTTAACATGTATACACAAAAAATTCAGCGTGATCTACTGCTTATAATGTCCAAACTGATTATTGGAGACTATTGTGTATGTTAAGAAGAAAATTTTCCTTTGGGATGCTAGGTGAAACAATAAACTGTTAAGGCCAGAAGGATTTGGTTATGAAAAATGCGTCAAGACTTTGGTTCAACAGAAAGGTAGCACAAATTAGTAACACAACATAGCTAGACGCAGAGTGCACAAACAATCCGAAACAGACTAATAGGCAGATATGTACCACTAGCAGTTTGTAGACGATCGACTCCACAGCCTCTCCTGAGTATCCAGCCTGAAAGAGCAGACAGTCAGCTTCCTGATTTTCTGCCAACATATGTCGGACCGACCAATGGGTCAACAAGAGCTTCCTAGATTCCTAGTGGCATGTGGCACAAGCAAAGGTTACCTGTGTAATCGATGTCGCATCGGCAATCACGAACGGTACATTCGCAAAGCGAGCTAACGTTTTCGCCAGAAGTGTTTTACCTGTTCAGAAATGAAAACCTCACAATAACATGAGCAAACAAACAACATTGGACTGTGACCGTCAAGTAGTAGCAAAGCAGATACGGCGTTCACAACACCTGATCCAGTCGGCCCGACCAGAAGGATGTTACTCTTTTCAAGTTCAGTATCATCATCACCTGCGGAGGATTTTGCGGAGCTAGGTTGATCGTCACAGGAGAAACTCGAGGTCAGAATCGCCACACGCACCAAATTCAGTTCGTTCAGGAGAATGGGCAGAATCTATCTAACCACTTATTCGGGGACTGCTCGCTGTATATCCTCTTGTAGTGATTGTGCACGGCAACGCAGAGCACCTGTACAGTACAGACGGAAATTCTGAAGAAAACTTGCAGACTGCTGCTAATTCTGCACAAAAACCTTGCATAGTTCAGGCTAATTATGCACTGGACGCGACATGGATCTTTTGTAATGGTAGTATACAGAAGCAGACAGCATCATGATAGCAGGAAGAATCGAAGTCAGGGACGGCGAGAGGAGTCCAGGATGTGGTAGTGGGTTAACCTTTTTGGCTTTGTCCTGGCCGACGACGAACTGGTCGAGCCCCCTACGGATCTCCTTGGGCGTCGGGAACCGCGGCGCCGCCGTGGAGTAGCGGTAGCAGCAGCAGGAGCAGGAGGAGGGCGGCGCCCGCACGGCCGCGGGAAGCACCCGCGAGGCGGAGAGGCGGATGAGGCGGCGAGCGGCGGCCGCGTACATGATGACTGATGAGGCCAGGCACGCAGGACAAAGGACACGGTAGCCGGAACAGCCGCTATACATGCGCAAGAATGGGACGAATGCCGACGATTTATACAGAATTATTACGGATGCACAGGCAACAACGAGCTATACCGGCAAGCTCAAAGCAGTTCGAAATTTCAAATTCAGTTGCTGTAGTAATGAAAAGGAGAGCAAATTATGCTAGAGGCGCCGATTCCCCAACACGCAAAAAACCCATAACATCTCTCAAACAAACAGAAAACAAACGCAACCACAGCATCAAAGCTATACCATCCCGTCAATCATCATTTCACCAAAGTTTTCGACAAATTATTGTACCTCATCAACAAGTCTGAATTTACCGAGACTCACGCACGCATTTACTCCCTCCGTTCCAAATTAGATGACTTCCACTTTGACGGAGGGAGTATGTCATTCACCAGCACCAAGAATAACATTTCAGAAAACTAGTACTCCCTCCAATCCATATTAATGGACTTAACTTTGTCTAGATACGAATGCATCTAGTCAAGGACTAGATGCATTCGTATCTAGACAAAGTTAAGTCCATTAATATGGATCGGAGGGAGTAAAAGTTCTGCATCAGATCATCCCAAAAAACCGATTGGCTAACAGAGTCTTCAGCTCTTAGGCCAAACAGCGCGGCGATGCCCGCATGCTCCACGTTCAGGTCGCCCCTGTTCTTCCACAGCTGCTTCGTTTGGTTGATCTCCTTCAAGAGTGACTCGTAGCGGCCAGGGAGGCTGCAGGAAACGTGAGTCAGTTTTACAGATATACGGAAGATTCATGTTGCAAAACATGATATGAAACATGCTGATGTGAAGTTATGCAGTCATGAAAATGCAACGGGTCACAATGTTCTTTGACAGTCTTTTGAAAATGCAACTGGTCACATGACTATGCAGGTCTAGAGCGCAGTTCAGGAAATTTGTATGTATAGATTTATACAAGAGCTGTTGCAAGAAGTCAGAATGCAATTAACCCATCATATATAACAATATATCATAGTATTATGAACAAAAGATAATTACCAAACTAGTTGCAGTACATTATTTACAATCATGGGCGAATTGAAATTTAACTAGAGTGAGCTCTATGGCACTACAAAATCCTAACGGAATAAATTATAGCTGGAGAAAACTTTACTTAAGGAGAATTAAAGACATGTATCAGAAACAGTGTTACTCACACGATATAGTTAGTTAAACCAAATTCCCAATCTAAGCACTCAACTACTCAAGCATCACAGGTCTTGACTAGCAGACACAGCAACACCATTGGAGGCAGCGGCAGATTTATAGATTGGTAGTAATTGTCAGTCTGTCCAGCTACTGGAATATGTCCATTACTTGAAAACTAAAGCTAGATTTGCAACAATTCAGTCACATCAACCCACCACCTTTAGATTATGCAGTTTCATACTTTACAGGCTATAAAAGGTTATGTTGGGCCGTTCATTCATGAAGAAGGCACAAGTAAATAAAGATACAATATCATTAGATGTTACTAAACTAGACATGTTTAGAATGGCAACGATAATTTTCAGAATATTAAGGACAGTCTTTACAGATCAGTGTATCATTCCAACCAAAATTTTAGTCTAAACTAGACGAATCAAGGTCAATATATCATAAACTGAACACAGATCAGTAAATCACATATTCCAAATAATAGTCTGATATAGGGCTTTATTTATTCGACTAATAATATCGCCAATAGCAGATCATCACGGACAACAGGTAACAGGTTTGACAAACAGCAGTATGAAAGTGGAATTTCATTCTTGTAGAGAAAAACATCACATGAACGGATCAACCCACTTCCTTATAACGTAATTTCACACTTTGCATGCTATGAATGTGCCCTGCCGGGCCAATTCATGGAATGTAGTACTATTAGTTTGTTCTGGAGCAGCCACACAAGTCAATGAAGAGGAAGCACAATTGGACTTTGCTAAACTGACATGTTGAGAATATCAAAAGGACTTGTAGAATATTAAGTGATAATCTATACAAAACAGTGTGTCATTTCCAACCTAAACTAGATGAATTATTAAGGTCAACAGGCAATGTCACGTAATCCAAATAATAGTCTGGCCTAAAGCATTATGTATGTGAAAAACAACATCAGGAGTAGCAGCCACACAAACAATAACATCACAAACAATAGGCCTGACAGATAGCATCAGGACAATTCATGCAATGTACCAGTTTATTCGTGGACCAGCCACAAGTCAATAAAGAGGAAGCACAAATTAGACTTTGCTAAACCATACATGTTCAGAACACCAACATCACTTTGACAAAAGGAAGTAATCTAATATGGAACAGAGTGAGTAGTTCATTCATGGAAAACAGCAGGCAACATTATTTGATTTTTACAAACTATTAATTACGACATCCCACAACATATAAAATCTCCATTATTACAAGAAAATCACTCACCTAATCTGATGCGCGTAGAACCCTGTTGCACATCAATGAGATCATTAATTTCGCCTCTTCGGCTGTCCACATTATATGAACTTCCTTGTCGTTTTCATCTTTGTACGACTTTGTAAAGTTATTCCCCTCTTCTATTACAAGGCAAATGTCTGACCAACTGGTAAACAAATTGCTGTGTTCATAAGGCACCCATATGTCAAGGTCTATGTTCCGTACCAGGAAATACTGGTACTCCAGAAAACGAGATGCCTCAGAAATGATGACGGGACCAAAGGTGAATGGCCCCTTCCGGAGTTCAGCCTTTAAGTCATCACTGAGTTTGAGCTTCGGTTTGATCCCATGTTGCAGTCTACTCCTGATGTTAAAAAGCTTGCTTACATAGCTGTCAAACGCTACAGATCCCAACTTGAGTGACTTATCGCCCATTTCTTGATAATTTGACTTCACATTCATTATAAACCATCCAACACCATTGCGGGGGTTATAGGGATATTGGTCAGCAGAGGGGAGTATGTCTTTATTGAAATCGCTGAATAAATACCAGCACTCTGCACATAAACCACTAAACATTACAGTAGCAAAAAGGAAGAAATCAGTCAAGTAGAAGCAAAAACAAGAGCATAACTAACTTACGGTTTTGTTGATTCTCTGTATCATCCACATAGAACCCAGGGCAATAGAGGGTTCTCCACTGAAATAGATAACACACAGACTCGCCTAGCGTATTTCTGACTCGAACCACAAAGCATTCATCGCAACGTGGAAGAACATATTTCCCATTGACAGTCACCGGATGAATAGTTTGGAACGGTTCTGGGTTGCGCTTCTCTCGTTCCGCCCTTTGCTTGGCTCCTTCATGTATGGCCCTCATTAGGGAGGGGAAGGTTCCCTCTCCAGTGGTTTTGCTGCCCAGTTTTTCTACCAAAAGAAGGTACTCTTCCACCTACAAACAAATCAAAAATGTATCAATAAAACAATTGAACAGCTGGTTTGTAAGAAAAATATGAATATAATGAATAGCTTGCCTATGGAAGCACTAAAAAATTCAGATTATAGAAATGGTGTACCATACATAATTTCGAACAAGGCAACCCTAAACTAGAACGAAGGAAGCAGCTAGGGAAATTAACAAATTCGTGATACTTTAGCACAACACGAGCTGGTTATGATGCTGGTTATGAAATTGCAAACATGGGTGTCTTGTGACAAGCTTATTATACACAGAGCACAAATTCAAAACATTCAGCATCCTACAATCGATGTATCTGACTAGGGCATGCACTTAACCTGCTCTGCACTGCACTGCAGAGCTACTCGTCCCTTAATTGCCCCTTCTATCTAACGAGCGCATGCAATTAGGTTACCTACTCTGCAGTGTTCCCCTTCCGCTATGAGCAGGAAAATTAGCACTGGCAGCTGAAAACTCAATCGAGCCGACTGAAGCGAAGCTACATTCGGGATGACACGGGTTTGAGATTTGCTTACACGTCGCTGCATCGGATTCGCTGCCTGGCCTCTGTTCATGGCTGTGCTGTTAGGTCCTCGCCGTCGTGGTCCCTGCTACCGCCGCCGCCGTAGTGGAAGCAGAGAGAGAGGAGGGGAAAAGTATACCCTTTATTTTGTGTGGATCAGGGAAAGGAAAGAAAACCTAGCGGATTGATGCCCGTATATCCTTTATTCTTGATAGTCCCAGCAGTCGAGCACCCACTGGAATGTTTAGGCCCAACCCAACCCACGCCCCCTCCTCCCCGAACCAAGCGATTTGACAGATTTTTCTACTGTAATTACTTTGAGTCCCCTCCCCCTTGATGTAGCCGGTGGTGTGTTCGGACTTCGGGGAGTGTCCCGAGTCGAGAGAGTTTGCCAGATTTCAGTATGTTAAGGGTTGAGGCAGTCGGACGTCGGTTCTACCTAGCCGAGGGAGTACTAAATTATATGGACATCGGGAGAGGGTAGCTAGTAACCCTCTTAGCGACGCGCCATATCGGAACCCGGGTGTGGTGTCAAATGGGCAAGGGCCGGGCCGCCACCCCCTTGGTGGCGCGTCGTATCTTGATCTGGATACGGTGATAAGTGAGCAAGGATCGGGTCGTCGCATCCTTAGTGGCGCGCTGCATCAACGCCCGGGTGTAGTGAAAAATGAGCAAGGGTCTTCGCATTTGACTCGACGAGTGCGGAGGGTAAGGAAGTTAGCCGAGCCTAGGAGGATCCGCTTAGGTAGCTGGAACGTAGGGTCCCTGACGGGCAAGTTACGAGAGTTAGTTGATACAGCGATAATGAGGCGTGTTGATGTCCTATGCGTCCAAGAGACCAAATGGAAGGGACAGAAGGCGAAGGAGGTGGAGGATACCGGCTTTAAGCTGTGGTACACGGGGACAACTTCAAACAAAAATGGGGTAGGCATCTTGATCAACAAGAGCCTCAAGGATGGAGTAGTGGACGTCAAGAGGCAAGGGGACCGGGTTATCCTAGTCAAGCTGGTTGTTGGGGACTTAGTTCTCAATGTTATCAGCGCGTATGCCCCGCAAGTAGGCCACAATGAGAGCACCAAGGGAGAGTTCTGGGAAGGTCTCGAGGACTTGGTTAGGAGAGTACCTACTGGTGAGAAGCTCTTCATAGGAGGAGACCTCAATGGCCACGTGGGTACATCTAACACAGGTTTTGAAGGGGTGCATGGGGGCTTTGGCTATGGCACCAGGAACCAAGAAGGGGAGGATGTCTTAAGCTTCGCCCTAGCCTACGACATGGTCGTAGCTAACACCCTCTTCAGAAAGAGAGAATCCCACCTAGTGACTTTCAGTAGTGGCCAACACTCTAGCCAGATTGATTTTGTCCTCTCTCGAAGAGAAGATAGACGTGCTTGCCTTGATTGTAAAGCGATACCTGGAGAGAGTGTTGTCCATGAACATAAGTTGGTGGTGGCTGACTTCCGTTTTCGGATTCGTGTCCAGCGGGATAAGCGCCCAAAAGTTGCTAGAACAAAGTGGTGGAGGTTAAAGGGAGATGCAGCTCAAACTTTTAAGGAGAGGGTTTCTAAGGAGGGCCCTTGGGAGGAAGGAGGCGATGCAAACAGTATGTGGATGAGGATGGCGGCTTGCATTCAGAAGATTGCTTCAGAGGAGTTTGGGGTGACCAGGGAAAGTAGAAGGGATGCTAAGGATACCTGGTGGTGGAACGTTGAGGTCCAGAAGGCTATTAAGGAGAAGAAGGACTGTTTCAAACGTCTATACCTGGACAGGAGCGCAACCAACATGGAGTTATACAAGGGGGCAAAGAAGGCCGCAAAGCGAGCGGTGAGCGAGGCAAGGGGTCGGGCGTATGAGGACCTCTACAAGCGGCTAAACACGAAGGAAGGCGAAAGAGACATCTATAAGATGGCGAAGACGAGAGAAAGGAAGACGAGGGACATCAACCAAGTCAAATGCATAAAGGACGGAGCAGATCAACTCCTTGTGAAGGACGAAGAGATCAAGCGTAGATGGCGGGAGTACTTCGACGACCTGTTCAATGGAGAGAATGAGAGCTCTACCATTGAGCTAGACGATTCCTTCGATGATACCAGCCAACGCTTTGTGCGGCGTATCCAGGAGGCTGAGGTTAGGGAGGCTTTGAAGAGGATGAAAGGAGGCAAGGCAATGGGCCCTGATGGTATCCCCATCGAGGTGTGGAGAGGCCTTGGAGACATAGCGATAGTATGGCTAACTAAACTTTTCAACCTCATTTTTCGGTCAAACAAGATGCCCGAAGAATGGAGGCGGAGTACATTAGTGCCAATCTTCAAGAACAAGGGGGATGTTCAAAGTTGCACTAATTACCGTGGAATCAAGTTGATGAGCCATACAATGAAGCTATGGGAGAGAGTCATTGAGCACCGTTTAATAAGATTGACAAGCGTGACCAAAAATTAATTTGGGTTCATGCCTGGGAGGTCTACCATGGAAGCCATCTTCTTGGTACGACAACTTATGGAGAGATACAGGGAGAAGAAGAAGGATCTTCATATGGTGTTCATTGACTTGGAGAAGGCGTATGATAAGATACCACGGAATGTCATGTGGTGGGCCTTAGAGAAACACAAAGTCCCAACAATGTACATTACCCTCATTAAGGATATGTATGATAATGTTGTGACAAGTGTTCGAACAAGTGATGGCGACACCGATGACTTTCCAATTAAAATAGGACTGCACCAGGGGTCAGCTTTGATCCCTTATCTCTTTACTTTGGTGGTGGATGAGGTCACAGGGGATATACAAGGAGATATCCCATGGTGTATGCTTTTTTGCGGATGATGTGGTGCTAATTGACGATAGTCGGGCGGGGGTTAATAGAAAATTAGACCTATGGAGACGGACTCTAGAATCGAAAGGTTTTAGGCTCAGTAGAACCAAAACTGAGTACATGAGGTGCAGTTTCAGTACCACTAGGCACGAGGAGGAAGAGGTTAGGCTTGATGGACAGGTGGTACCTGAGAAAGACACCTTCCGATATTTAGGGTCTGTACTCCAGAAGGATGGTGACATCGATGAAGATGTGAGTCATCGAATCAAAGCTGGTTGGATGAAGTGGCGCCAAGCTTCTGGCGTCCTCTGTGATAGGAGAGTGCCACAAAAGCTAAAAGGCAAGTTCTATAGGACGGCGATTCGAACGACGATGTTGTATGGCGCAGAATGTTGGCCGACCAAGAGACGACATATCCAACAGTTAGGTGTAGCGGAGATGCGCATGTTGAGATGGATATGTGGCCACACAAGAAAGGACCGGGTTAGGAATGATGATATACGTGAGAGAGTTGGGGTAGCACCGATTGAAGAGAAGGTTGTCCAACACCGTCTAAGATGGTTTGGTCATATAGAACGTAGACCTCCGGAAGCGCCATTGCATACCGGACGGATAAAGCGGGATGAGAATGTTAAGAGGGGTCGTGGTAGGCCAAACTTGACATGGGAGGAGTCTGTTAAGAGAGATCTGAAGGATTGGAATATCATCAAAGAACTAGCCATGGATAGGGCTGCGTGGAAGTTAGCTATCCATGTGCCATAACCATGACCTGGTTTCGAGATCTTATGGGTTTCAACTCTAGCCTACCCCAACTTGTTTGGGAAAAAAGGCTTTATGCTTGTTGCTAATTGGCTACTGATGCTAAAGTCTGAGACTATCTTGAAAAGTCTGAGACTATCTTGAAAATGCATGTCCTTTGTGATGACCATATGTGATGTGGAATTTTTCATTAGCTTCTTGCTAATTTGTTTATGGATTTATGTGGGGACCTTTGTTATGTGGACTTTGTCATTTTGAATTTGGTGATCAGTGTGATCTAGACTATGTCATTTGGCCTCCACATGATGATTTCTTATGTTCAGCTGCTTAAATCTTTTATATACAAGGTATACCATGCATATTTTTTCAAACGCTATTTTGAAAAATAGCACGCTATAACTTGCATAGCGTCTGGAGAAGGCCACGCGATTTTGAAATAGCGTGCTATTTTTTTCGTTGAGTATGACTCTTGTCATGTAGTCACTGTTCTGAGCTGGTGCGTCAGTACCGGTATAGAGTAGGTAGATAGGACGTGGTAGACATCACCTATAGTGTTTCCTAGTCCTCAACAGTGGGGGGTGACAGGGTGGGTGTGTCACATCACTCGATATGACATCTTAGTTGACTTTGTAGCCACACTCGGTACATCCCTAATTAGAGGGAGGAATACATTGTGAGAAAATGAGGCAAACAAAAACTTTCTTTGGCACACACTCCCCTCTCGACCACTCTCTCACACAAATCTTCGGGCAACAGTGTTCATTGTTTCCTTTCCTTGTCTTTCATGCCAACTTGTACACACGCCTACGTGACAAAGAAGTCGGCCCAATCTTGAAGCCGTGTAAAAAGCCTACCTCTCGGGTCGCTCGTGCGGCCGACCCCGGGGGCATACGAATCCCTAGCCAAAGGCCCCTCCCCCCCCCCCCCCCCAAACCGTCGAAGATGGGCGACGATGGTGAACTGAGATGCAGAGGTGTTGGACGATGCGAGGACGCCCTAGGGATGCCCTATCTGGGCAAAGGGGGTCACGGCGGTTGTGTATGTTTGCTGGGGTGTTGTATCGAGATGGTGGTGGCGGGAGGGAGAGGAATGACGTCACTGGGGCTGTTGTATTCTTCACTTGGGAGATGAATGGTCTATGGGTGTTGCATCCTCCAGAGGAAGACAAATGGCATCGTTGCGTGGGTTGCATCCTTCCGATGGAAGACAAGTGGCGCCGCTATGGATGTTGCGTTCTTTATTCAGTCCGTGCGCGGATGAGGAAAGAAGGATGGCAGCATGTCGAGCTTGCTCGGGAAGTGCGGTTGGCCATTGATGCAGCGGTTTGGCGTGAGGGTTGATCGGATGGTAGTTTCAGGCTATGCGGGTGAGACTGCAGGTGAAAACTGTACTCCAGCTATGGCCAAAGTCGTTGATGGTGGCGCCTATGGGAATCGCTTCCTTGTTGGAGACATCGATATAGCTGCTCCCACCTGCCTTTCCTACCATGCTCTAGGGGGAAACCTCTTGATCTAGTCTTCAAGATCAGACAACAAAGATGCTATCCGACGTCACGTTCTCGGGGCCATCGTCTTGGAGATGGCTACTTGGATTTGGATTTGGTTAGAGGGACCCGTGGCTCGCCAAGATGTACGACATGCCCATGTCGTGTGTCTGTGGTTGTGTGTTGTAAGCCAAAAGACGTCGTCTGTATGATTTTTAGGTCTGATTTCCCTCATAAATTGGACCAACCTTCTATCTTGTTCAGTGATCGATCCTGCTAACATTAAAAACAAAAATTCTGAAGCCACGACATCATAGCCCCACAGTGTTGTACCCATCAACCGCTTCTCTTCTTGGATCTAATCTACATCCTCCCAAGTATCGAAATTCAAATCCAGGATTTGTTGTGGTCCTGGACCTTGCGGCAGATTATTTCGTGTAGCCCACAGTATATCTTTCACACTGAGGCCCCGCTTGGGAGACCGGTTTTAGCTCCGTAACAGGCCCGAAGAAAAATACGGACCGGATGACATGCGTAATTTACATGGGAGTTCCGTCATTTTCCTACCGGGGTATAAACAAACCTGGCTTCCAAGCGGAGTCTGAGATTTAACACGCTTGTAGCATATATCAGTGTGTACATCTTGATCTTTTTGTAGAATTTTCAAAGACTTTGAAAAGATGTTTATTCCAAAAAAAAGCCACATATATGTAGCTCGAGCTCCTCCGTATGCATATAAGGCGACCCCTATAATAGGGAGATCACCTTTTTGTGCTCCTCCAACAGACTACCAATACATACACGCTATTTCTTTCCTATATAATATTGACAAGTCGAGCCCACACGATAACGGGTCATAATATAGTTATTTTTTCCTTTTGGTTTAGGTTCTCAGCAATGCGAGGAGGTCATGAGGGTGACTTGCGCAACACCGTGGGCGGCCAAACCTGCTGCAAATATGGCGTCAACTCGACAACAGCAAGGTAGAGACTGTAACGAGGGAGGTAACACAACGGTAGATTGCTCACGCGAAGGGTGTGGCGGGGGTTGCAAGGTGGCCGTGACCCGTGACGATGAGGTGGTGTGCACGGGACGACGTGAGCCGGAACTGAAAATTTAGACCGGCAGGAGAGCTTACCCGCGTCCCCTGCCGGCGGCGGCCCCGAGAAGCGATGCAACAGCAACTCTATGGGGTGGTTCTGTGGCCTTGCATGGCGTGGGTGACAATCTCGAGCTGTGAGGGCAGCAAAGTTGTCGGCTCGGTCGATGCGTCCCAGAGAGGGGCGATCTTCAGGATATCGAGGCAGCGGCCTAACATGGTGTGGCAGACGTGGTCTGCGGGTAGTTGCCATGTGTAGTTTGGGCTGCAGACAACTAGGTCGTGCGGCGTTGCAGCTCGAGTGCAAGCGGTGGCATGTCAAGGCGGCGACCCCGGAAGGTGGTGCAGGTGGTTTGTGCAGGGCGTGATGGAGCGACGAAAGTCGCGGCTGCGGCTCCGAGAGTTCTGTAGCATCGAGGGTGTTTGACCTTGTGTCGTGTGGGCGGCAAGGTTGCTCACGGTGTTGTTTGTGTTGTTTGTCGTCGAGGCTTCCAGATGGGTTGGTTGCTTCATCTACATTGGAGTTTTCTGTAGCAGTTACGACTTCTTCTCTCCGACAAGGGTGGAAGACCGGTCGGATCTTTGCGGAATGGTGTTTTGAGCTTGGCTCTAGGTGTGCTCAGGGTGTGAGGGCTCCGCCCCGAGATGTTGGTGTTTGTTGTATAGTTTTCGCCCGGTTTCTCACATAAATAAACCGGGCACCTTCTTCTTAATTAATGAAAAGGTAAACCTTTTGCCTTCGTTTCAAAAGAAAAATTAGACCGGCAAAAGGAAATCGGAAGGGGTGTGGTGTGCTGACACCAATACATGTAAAAGGGGAAAATAGGGTGCCATCCTTAAAAATAATTAGGTTTGAGGGTGGGATAGGTAGTCTGTTGGATCACGAAAAGTTGGTATTTGGGAGTTTTTAGGTATTGGAGGTGCGATAGGTAGTCTTCTGTCGATGCTATTAGCAGTTTATTCCAATAAAGGAAGACATACCGACGCATAGGGAACTTGCATTAAGTAGTAACGATGGTAAATAAATTCCATCCTACGAAAGTAAGATGCATCGTGGGCATACCTGTGCCATATATCAACCTGGAGTAAGCTGATCCATCCCAATACTAGGTTACATGTGGATCATCAGTTTCTATGGTACCCGCTCGATTAAGCTCTGAGATTCACCCCTGCAAAATCAGTTTCAAGAGATTCTCGGTCAGAAAGGAGTACATTATCAGACCCAACCCAAGGCCCCAATGTTAATGTTAAGCAAGTTAATCATGAGTAGCACAAAAATTGCATTGTCTTGTTCACATATTCAGTAAAAAATTGACATAAGAACATGGGAACCTAAGCAACCTAAACATCAAACTTATCTTGCCTTTTAGCCAAACAATTTCTTGTCACCTCCCAATGGGTCTACATATCGGACCACCGCTAGACACACCCTATGCGTCTACAATTTCACCCTGAAAACTATTCTGCATACCATCCCAGACGAAATAGAAACTGCATTATTGTGTATACTCCTATTTATATCAAGGCCGGGCTTACTGCTCCCAGTTCTATTTCACTGAAAATTGATACAACCAGGTTTTGGGCCTAAGAGTCTTTTAGCTCTACGACCTCGACACAAAAACGCCTAAAAGATTCATCATCACTCTCAGTCGACCACTCAAACATCCAAAGCACCATCCAGGAAACAGGGAAGATGCTTATTAGAGTTTTCAGACGTCTGCTGCAAGACCATCGGCCAAGGGAGTTGCTGAGGATTGTTGTTGATGGGGCTTGCACCTGAGTGCGAGAAGTTGATCCAGAAAGCTCGTTTATCTACTGTAATCAAGGTTTTTAGCTACCTCTCCTGGTGTCCCCTCCCTCCAGCAAGGCTAAGATGATCCTTATTTTTTCTTTAAAAAACACAGAAACGAAGACCAGACGTCTACTTCTCCAGCAGCTATCCGGCATCATCAATCTTGCAACTGAAGAATTCAGATGGCTGCCAGATCTAAATTATAGAGCAACAAATTAAAGAAGAAGAAGAAAAAAACCTGATGTATATATAATATTACCTTGAAACTGGTTCTTCTCCGGCGACAGTGACTCGGCTCTTCGCCAGATGCCATCGTGCACGGCTGCGACCTTGCCTGATGAACGCCATAGAACAGAGCTAGACTTCGTTTCCGTTTGGAAAGCAAGGTTGAAGAATTCACATGCAGCGCTAGCTCATCGGCAACGGCCATACTCATTGGCCACCGGCAATCACAAGAAGAATTCACAAGAAGAAGGATTGTTGGGGAAAGGGAAAGGGAGGAGGAGGAGGGAGCGGTGGGGAAGAAGAGGGCGGCAGGGTAGATTGGAAGGGCAGAACACGCCATAATTGTGATTTTGACGGATTCACTGCTGCCGAACAACCGCGAGCCCGACGAAGGCGACGCGTCGAGCGGGATACGCCTTGGGTGGCTGGGTTGGATACCCCTTTCAAAGTTTTGCTTTACATTTTTTGACTTAATAAATGCTTTAAATTCTTTTTAGTAGCGTATATAGGAAGGGTTCTAAAAAAGGTAGCGTATTCCAAATGTTTCCTTCCTTTTCTTTGACGGTACATATTTCCCTTCCTTAATTCCACACTATTAAACAGATCGAATTTGCTGGCACAGCTTAATTAGCATGGTCCACACCATGTGGCCGACAGGGTTAGCAAATAAAACCTGATACATAATCAAGCTTAGCATGGTCCACCCACGCGACGGCGAGGAACCCTAAATATGCCATGCTGCAAACGGAGCTCCGTCCATGGCGCATGCGCGATGATGCGTCGCTTTCCATATAACTTTGCATGTACCTCCGACCATCTTTTTCTTTTCTTTTTTACCTTCTCCGAGGCTAACTATTGCAATATAGTGAACCTGAAGCCATTGTAAGCATGCGTTGGAGATGCTCTTAGCAGACTAGCAGTTATATATTCCGAAAAGGAAAGCAATACCAACGGATAGGGAATTTGCAAAAGTAGTAACAATGGTAAATAAATTCCATCCTAGGCAGTAAATTGCATCGTGGGCATACCTGTGGAACATGTCAACCTGGAATAAGCGCATCCTACTATTAGGTTACATGTGGATCATCAGTTTCTATGATACCCGCTCGGTTAAGTTCTATGATATTCTCGGTCAGAAAGGAGTACATTATCAGACCCACCCAAGGCCCCAGTGTTAATGTTAAGCAAGTTAATCATGAGTATAGCACAAAAAATGCATTGTCATGTTCACATATTCAGTAGCAACAGAATCAACCTAAACATCAAAGTTAGAGTTCTGTTTATCTTTTAACCAAATACTTTCTTGTCACCTCCCTATGGGTCTACAGATCGGACCGCCGCTAGACAAACCCTATGCGTCTACAACTTCACCCTGAAAACTAATCTGCATACCATCCTAGACGAAATAGAAACTGCATTATTTTGCGTACTCCTCTTTTATATCAAGGGCGGGGTCACTGCTCCCGGTTGTGTTGCACTGAAATTGATACAACTCAGGTTTTGGGCCAACCGGCCAAGAATAGTCTTTTAGCTCTACAACCTACAACAAGTAGACGCCTAAACGATTCATCGTCACTCTCAGGTCGACCACTCAAACATCCAAAGCACCATCGAGAAAACAGGAAACTTGCTTATTAGTTTTCAGACGTCTGCTGCAAGACAATTGGCGAAGGAAGTTGTGGAGGATTGCTTGGAGGTGACCTTGCTGTTGATGTGGTCCTCAACTAGCGCCCCCAGGCAAATGAGTGCGAGAAGTTGATCCAGAAAGCTCGTTTATCCAATGTCATCTAGTTTTTTAGGCATATTTTATGAAGTTTATCAAGTTGACCCGGAAAGCTCGTTTATCAAGATGACAAGAAACAGAAAGGAAAACCAGACATCTCATTCTTCGGCAGCTATCAGGCATCGGAAGTGCTGCGCGTTTTTGGCCGCCTTAGAGATCAATGCACCGTTCCACAGCTGCTGAGCAGGATCGGAGATGAATTTCAGTTGTGGCAGTATGCCCGAGGGAGTAGGAGTAACAATGTTGTGAGAGAGTTGTGTAGGGTGTGAGTGCGGAGTTTGCTAACCCTGATGTTCGCATTGGGGTTTAGTGTCTTATAATCTTTATATGCTCTCCTTCTATCTCTACTATATAATCTCTACTATATAATACAGCTTTAGGTGTCCCGTACGTCGTGCCATTTTTGCGTTTTACCCCCTCACAAATCCCGGAATCAACCCGTGGTCCTAACTTAACTCACGAAACGTTTTCACGAAATTTCCTCTCGTCACTTCCTCCCGCAATCGTTTCCAGCAAAATTAGGGTTCATCCAGTTGGAACCCAGCCGCCGCCGCAGGTTCCTCAGGGCAGCCCACGAGCCGATGCCGCCGGTTGCCTCACCGGTGGACCCTCTTTCTACTCGATCAAGAGGCGGAGGTCCAAGAACAATCCCGGAATCAACCCGTGGTCCTAACTTAACTCACGAAACGTTTTCACCAAATTTCCTCTCGTCACTTCCTCCCGCAATCGTTTCCAGCAAAATTAGGGTTCATCCAGTTGGAACCCAGCCGCCGCCGCAGGTTCCTCAGGGAAGCCCACGAGTCGATGCCGCCGGTTGCCTCACCGGTGGACCCTCCTTCTACTCGATCAAGAGGCGGAGGTCCAAGAACGGGAGGCGGGCATAGGCGTTGACGGTGAGCACAAGACGGTCAGACGACTTGGCGGGGCGGCTGGCGAGCAAGTCCATGGGTCGGCCTCCTCGCAGCGGAGCATCTCCTCGCTCTACGAGGAGCGGGGCCACGGCCTCCTGCGTGCCTTCGAGTACGACGAGCTGCGGGGCGCCACCAACGACCTCTCCCGCGCGCAGAAGCTCGGCGAGGGCGGATTTGGCGGCGATCTCCGCCCCCGCCGGCCGCCGGCCCGTCTGGAGCTCTCATACGCCATCTACATCGAGCTTGCCTGCCTCCCGACCCCGGATGCCACGGCAAGCTGACCTCCCCTTCCTCTCATCCTATGTTCCCTGCTCCGCCCCAGTTTCCACTCGATTAGATCAACGCCTCAGTCAATCGTTAAGATGAGCTAAATTGGGGTGAACTACAAGGGTGTTCACAGTGGCTCAATTATTGTTCCGTCGCCATTTTTCAGTTCTATGAGCACATAATTTATTTTGGCCGTTGCAAACTATGTTATGTACTTTGATGCATAACAACTCTGGGATACAGAATTATGCCCCCGCAGACAAATAAAAATAGACAACAGTGATGGTGAAGTTGATATATAAATTAAAGTGTATGGTTCAGTCTGTCCATTTTGGATTATTGGGGCACTGACCTGTGGCTTCAGCAAATCTAATTCGCACATCACACGACCAAACATTTACTTATCAGCTCATCACACAAGGAAAGTTCATGTGCAAATAGTATTGAGTATGATTACATTATGCAAAGACTAATAGAAACATTGACATATGGAATAGGATAACAGGTAATAAAGGATAATCTGTCACAATACAACTAAGGTTAGAATATTTGGTTGCTAATTATTTATCTGTATCTTTTGGAAAAAGTAAGAGCAATACAACAAATGACTACAAATAATTAAGTGTACCTCCTCTATCCAAACAGGGAAAGAACACAAACACATGAAAGTTAATTACTATTGCACATGGTAATTGCTAACTTGGTAATGTGCTACTTTTCAGAGAGAAGGAGGATTCAAAGAAGCCTACTGATCGACAACTCAATTGTTATACATGAGAGTATACAAGTTCATGCTCTACTATATAAGCACATGGTGCACAGGCTGACGGCAGCGATACTGAAAGAATTTTACTTGGTGCGAGCTAGTGAAAGAATTTCCACCAGAATTGTGAGAGAGTAGCTTTCAGTTTTTTGTATGGAGCTTATCCTAGCCCTGGCGCTTCGTAATGGTGAGTTTTACATAGATTATTTTGTTTATAAGTTTATAACCTACAACAGCTGCAACTGTCGACATACTCTGCTTCTATTAATCTAGCCTAAATACTTCCATCAATTGTATAAAGTTATAGGGTTAAGCTTGTATTGTGGGATAGAAAAGCTGATGTTTGAGAGTTTGGAACATGCATTAGACCACATAATGAGTTAATCACTTCAGTGTATTTTTTTGTTCAGCTCCTACCTTTCTCATGGCTTCATGTCTTTCATGTGATCTATGAGTAGTTTCGTATGTAGTTTTAGGGCTTATTAGTGATGAGTAATTTTAGGGCTGTCCAGACATAAGCAACATATAAAGTTCAATTGCGTACTACTATATGCTCATGTACTTGAAGTTGTGATTGCTGATCTTTATTAGTGTCTAGATTGCTCTCACTCAATATTTGGCTAGCATCTGACTTCTATTTGGAACTACAAGAAGACAGCCATACTTTATCTATTGTATTGAGATGTCTGCTAGACATTTTCGTCATATGTTTTAGTTCAGAAAAAGCAGGGCTGCTTGTGCCTTATCTATAAAATTTATTGCGCAGTGAGCAGGTTCATGTGGTTTATTTATGCCATTCTTGTTAGGATTTAGCTCGTTAATTCATTCTTGACTCTGTACGAA
This sequence comes from Poa annua, assembly GCA_026929855.1. Lineage (NCBI taxonomy): Eukaryota > Viridiplantae > Streptophyta > Magnoliopsida > Poales > Poaceae > Poa > Poa annua. The sequence goes on along the minus strand of CM049431.1, from coordinate 96,384,766 downwards.
TTTGTTATGTGATGTGACGATATGTTCCATTCGTGCAGGTAGCTGATGCGCTGATGCCCAGTGTGGGTCGATCCGGAAGTAGTAGTCTTGAACTTGGGAGGCAATGTCTTGGAGAAGGGATGGAATGCCATCTTGACGAACCGAAGTGTGTGTTGCTCAACTTCCAGTACTATTATCAATGGGCCGGATCAGTAGTTGGAAAAAGGTTTTGGTCGTTGGCTCTTATGTATTCCTTGATGATTATTACTCACTCTGTTATAAATTAGATGATTTGTAATTGGTTAAAAGTGAATCTATCTAGACATAGAGTATATCTTACAAAATGTAATGGATACAAACATATAGAATTCTTTATTATACGAAGTAAACAATGTCTTCATAAAATTATGAAATAGTTATTTCTTTGTTCATGATCAAGGCATGGGTACTGAAATTATTATTATTGTTGAAGTTTAAAATCGGAAGCTTTTCTCGTTTCAACACATGAACGTGTTGCTATATCTCAATAGTAAGATCATCTTTGAGGATTATATCTTTATGACTTGACTTATCAAGTTGGTTAGTTTTTTGCAACGCACGGGCATGTTACTAGTTACTCCCGTAAGTCGTGGCGTTTTGCGCTTTAGCCCTTTAAGAATTGGGAAATCAACCCGCAGTACAAACATGAAGTTGGAAGGTTTGCGTTTGAGCCCCTGGTACCACTTCACAACAGACGCGACCAATCCCCCTCGAACCCGACCGCCGCCGCCCACCCATCTCCAGCCATCGGCCGGCAGAGGAGAGGCCGTTCAGGAGGAGGCTGGAGGCGGCCGCGCGCGAGGAGGGGTTGGGGAATCCATGATGCGCACTGCCTCCATGGTCGCCCGGCCTCTCCCGGAGATCTCGGCCGTCCAGGTGCTGCCAGGTCGCTGCGCTTGCCGCAGCTGTGCCTGCAGGGCTACCCTGCGCCTTGCTCTCCTCCCAATATCCCATACCCGGCGGTTGTCGACGGCGCTAGAAACTCCGCCCTTGAGATTCTCCTGCTGCTCTTCTTCTCTGCGAAGCCCGGTCGAGATAGTGCTGCCCCGAGCACCTGTTCTCTGGTTCTATCAAGGCATCCTGCGACATTGGAGATGATTGGAGATGGGTAGTGACCCGCAACTCGAGCGAGCGCGCGGCCCAGGCGTTCTCAGTTGGAGACTCCCCTCTCCCCCAACACCGTCTTCCACCTTCTACTCTGCACCAGCAAGGTCGCAAGGAGGTGTTGTTGTCCTTCCAGGGATCCCGTCCTTCCACACTCCTACAGGTCTCGCTTGGCTACCAGATACATTTTACCATGCCTTTTTTCTGTTTCAATTGATGTGGCTGTTTAATGTTTTTCTTCTCCTGGTAATGGAGGTGTCCTCACCTGAACTCTAATGGAACAGCGGCGCCTCCTCCCAAGTCCCAACCATCTACATCTTTCATGGAGTTGGACGGCGACCTTATTGACGGTGACTGCGCAATGGACAGCCTACCGCGGCCACGCACGCACCGACCAGGTCGATGCTGGGTTCGTGCAACGCTATAGAATCAGATGCAGACTTCAAGCTTGGAGCTGCAGCACCACGTGCTTGGGAAGGCCAGCACTTTGCTCCACTGAATCTTATCCTTTGAGCCTGATGCAAAATAAACACCTAGCTTGTGTACTGCGTTCTGGAGGGTTAATTCAGGGATTACAAATGTTTAGTTAAGTACTGCTACATATAGAGGATACATTGATTCTGACAAACGACTATGCTATAGCTGTCCTTCTACTCATATATACAGACATAGAGTATACATTTTATTTCTGCTTAGTTTCAATTTTTGAGCAAAAATCATTCATTTTTCGTAAAGATTTTAAAATTGAGTTTGTGATTTTTGTTAAAATGTCTGTGCGTTCCTACGGGTTGATAAAACAATTTGATGCTTAATTTTTCATTGGCCATTTCTAACTTATTGACATATTTTGTTTGAAAAGATAAGAGCTAAATATGCAAATACATTCATAAGGTGATGGCTACACTGTTTAGAGCTCGTTTTATTTTCAAGATGATTATTCCATAAAAACTAAGCCAACCTACAAATTTTGATAATCGGAGCCTGAATTTTGAATAAATTGGTTTGTCATTTTTTTTACGAAACTCTAACATGAGCGTAGGTCCGTGTGGAAAAATTAATGTATGTCTTGGCTAGAAGGACAAATTAATTTATTATTAGAGAATAGACTAATAGAGTATATTAAGCTTCTATAAAACATAGAACACAATTAAGGGGAAGAAAAAACATACATGGATATTCGAAGTGCTTGGAACACATTAGCAAATTTATTCATACAACAAGCAGTGTTTGCGTGAACTACTTTTTGAAAATTTGGGGGGGGGGGGGGGGGAGATGAGAACTCATTTTTGATTTGTTTGTCCGTATTTAGCCAAATTTGTTTGCCCGTAGCAACGCACGGGTATTTGCCTAGTAAAGCTAAGGTACGTTGTTGGCGTACTCAATAAAAAAACATAGGATGCAAATCCGATGGGCTGACTTGATTTGGCCTCACACCACTAGTGGAAAATGGACCTTTGGTCCAGACCACAAGTACCGACCGGGTTGGAGGCTGGTACTAATGTGTCATTAGTACTGGTCCCAACGGCCAGATTGCCGGGGGACATCAGTACTGGTCGGAAAACAACCTTTAGTACCGGTTGGTGTATTACCAACCGGTACTAAAAGATTGGGGGCAGCGGCTGCGGTGTGGGGGCCCCACGGCGAGACTCTTTAGTACTGATTGGTAATACAAACCGGTACTAAAGGTCCATCTTTAGTACCGGTTTGTATTACCAACCGGTACTAAAGTTTTCCTGTATTTAGCTTCTTCCATCCTGAGCCACAACTCCATTTTTTCAGCTCGAGCACAACTCCATTTTTTCTCTCTCTTTCCTTTTCCGAGCTATAGTTCACCCCATTTTTCTCCAACATTTGTCAAGATTGGTATCACCAACCTATACAAGGGTTAGCAACTTTATCTTCTCTTCCGCCATTTCAAGTTTAGCTCATTTTCTTGCTAGTTTACCTCATTTGATATTTGTAGTGTTAGCAAGGTGTTTGATGAAATGACTAAGTTAGGGATTTAATTTGTTTTATATGCATTTTGAGCTCAAATCAAAGTATGATTTGTGTTTTTTTATAGTGTCGTCCCCGTCCCCTTCCTCGCCGCCGTCGATTGCCTGCGCTGCCCCGTCACCGACACGACCTCCGTGAGCCTCTTTTTTATCTTTTATTTTAAAAAATCATAGTTATATAATTTTCTTATTTGTATAATTGTTTGTTATATATAGTGTCATGGTCTTGACAACTGTCCACACCGGCTCTCGTCTGCTCTATTATTCGGACGTGGTACGATTGTTTATTATAACTATATATTTGTTTAATTTCATGTTTATAACAATTATGCCGACCAACTTGACTTAGATATATTTTTATCTAGGAGGTACTTGAACCGGAAAATCCAACCGACCATATTGTTGTTTTTTGTATAAGAAACAATGATTTGAAAGCAAAATTGAAAAGAAGTAAAAATCTTCGTCTCGAAGAGAAGATGAAATGGGAGTTCAAGATTGCCGACGTCGTGGATGATAACGAGATCAAGATGGAGGCAATGCGCTTGGATCACGAGATCAAGATGAATGCAATGTGCTTGAAGATTAAAAAGATTAGAAAATATGTCATTAGTCAAGAGGCTTGGTATCATTATGCAGTTGGGTTAATAATTACCTTAGTTGCGATTTTGATCGTATTTGTCGTTGGATTTAATTATTTAGCTAGTTGTTGTTGTATGTTAGTTTCAATTAATGAATGTTTATGAGAACTATGTATTACATTTGTTTAAAAGTGGTGAACCCATTAATGAATTTGGTCATGTGTCTCTATTCATGATATAGCTACGATGTAATGGTTTTTTATATATTTATATAATGCAGATGAATCGACAATGGATGTAAATTGACCGACGCTCTCCGGAGTTCATTAGCGGCCTGCAGGATTTTCTCCGTGTTGCTGAGGCAAATATGCGGGATGGTTTTATGTACTGTCCCTGTGGTGCCTCTAAGAATATCAGGGATTACTCTTCCTCAAAAACCCTTCACATCCACATGTTCAGTCTGGTTTCATGTCCGACTATAATTGTTGGACCAAACACGGAGAAACAGGGGTCATAATGGAAGACAATAAAGAAGAGGATGATGACAACTATTCTGAGTTTCCTGAATACGGTGGTACTTGATGTGCGGTTGAGACTTTAGAGTAAAGAGTTGTCGCACGGGAAGCTTATTTTCCCCACAAGGGTGACTCGAGGGTAATATCGAACTCTCGGGGAACTATGCCAAAAAAGGAATTATCTTCTTATCCTTCTTTGTGAGACCTGCAAAGCAAAGCAAAGTGTTTTGTGCCCTCAACCTCACCAAGTGGTTGTCAAGCACTAGGTGTGAGTAAGATATGAAAGCAAAGTGTAAATGCAAGACAAGAAATAAATATGCAATGATGGTAAATAAAGACGCAAAGATGGTGGAAACAATAATGGATGATATTTTTGGGTTTTGGATTGTGAATGCAAGAAATAAATATGTTTTTGTATATTCGAAATTTTAATTGTCTGAAAATGAAAAGTGTGTATATAATGTTGGAAAGGTGTTTCTTCACATTTTTGGTATTTAATATTTGGGAGGCAGAAAACCTCCTTTTTCTTGTTTTTATTGTTTCAGGAGCTACGGGGACCCAAATAGAAAAAGGGAAATTGCACAGTTGGTTTTTCAACGGGAGAACACCAGAGGGAAGAAGATCGAAGAAGGAAGAGCCACGCGGCCTAAAAGGGGTGGCCCACGCGGCTAGATGCTTTGGCCGCATGGTGCCCACCATCTGGAGCCTCGGTCACTTCCTCGCTCGGGCTTTTTATCACGACCTCCATCTCGCCCAAAAAGGGACGCCCTAATTTTCCCAAGACCATCCGAGGCCGCGGCGGCGGCGAAACCTCCTGATTCCCTCCGATGGGAGTCAGATCCTGCTGCTCCGGAGCTCCGTAGGAGGGGGAAATCATCGTCACCGTTATCACCTCTCCTCCTTGGCGTGGGAGGAGGCCTCTCCATCATCACCAAGACCAACACCATCTCCATCTCCGTTATCCACTCCGTCCCCCTCGTAGTTTGAGAGTTTCTATACCCTAGATACTTATTTTGTGCTCCTATTCATGTTTGTGATTGAGTACTTGTCATTATTTGGAGGGGAAGTTATATTTTCAGATTGTGTTGCACCAGTTATGCCAATATGATCATGTTTGCACGTTGTGAGTAGTTCCCGTATGTTCCTGAGGGCATAGGCTGAATTGGCAATGATTTATATATGACATGTGTTGATATTTTGTCTAGTGTTTATATTTTTATGTGATTCTATGATGGTGTTGTGCGAACGTCGACTTTATGGGATCATAGGAGAACACCGTAGTATAATGAAGTGCGGAAGACTTGGGAGGACAAGAAACCTGAGCCCGGGTCATGAAGTTATTATTATGGGGTATTAATATCGGGGACCTTAGAGTGTAATGCTATGGTGGGACTTTGTGTGACGTGGGCATACCCTCCGGGCACCCCACTATTAGTATACCCGGTATGGTCCAAGACGGAGGCCCACCTGGCGGCTCAGTAATTACTTGAAGCACAAGACAAGGACTCCTATTTGTAGTCTACTAGGATTCATGTAAACCCCCCTGGCTGCATATATAAAGACAGGGATGGGTAGACAAGAAGACATGCGATATCACAATAGCGAATAGACAATAGACAGAAACTCGCCGGGCAAACCCCGGCGAGTCCACCATAGCCATCATGGCCACCATGTAACCTCATATATCATCATAATCAGACAAGCAGGAATAGGTCTTTACCTCACAATAAGGGGCCGAACCTGGGTAAATCCTTACTTGCCAGCCGTCCGGAACTACCAGCGCGCACTTCTCTCTCAAAATCTACCTGGGGTACTCGACCCTGCGATTGCCGTGGGCACACCACGTCAATTGGCGCCGACCGTGGGGAAGAACGTGTGCTGGATCGCGGTTTCGGCGGCTCCATCATCTTCATTGACAAAGGCAACGACGCGCCGTCACAGATCAGCACTCGGGGGCTCGTCATCGACAATCCCCTCGCGTGCGACTATCAGATCAGCAATATCAAAAATCCTCAAAAGCGTTCCGCGTTTACGGCAAGATGCGATCCAAATCGCAACACACGCGAAAGCTGCAAAAATCCGGCGCTACTCATCTGCCCAACGGATCCAGATCAGAGCTACAACAAAAACAGTCAGCGATTTCATCAGGCGCGGATCAGAAGGCGAACCAGAAGAAATCTCCTCGAAACAGGCTTTCGCCCCGCTTTATAAATAAAGCCACACCGTTTGAAACCGCTGCTGGGTCAGACAGCACAACGCCCAAACGACAAGAGAAGAGAAAAAGAAAGAGAAAAACGAAAAAGAAAAATGCCGACCACGATGGCAAGACAACAGTAAGCAAACTCCACAACCGATGCGCCCACCGGAGGCCACCCACCAAGCTCCTAGTGCTCCAGAACGTCGGTACCAATCAACACCTCCAGGAAGGGATGCGACGATGACGACGCTGTTGCCTAGAGTTTCCCCCGGTACGCAAAGAGGAGAGGAGGAGGGGCACCGAACGCCCTCCAGGAAGGACTGGCGACACCCGCAAGCGCCACCGCGCCGGAGTCGACAACGTCGACTAGGATTTCTCCCGACCCCCTCCATCACCCCAGACGCTCTAGAGCACTCCACCATACCGCCCACAACCCAGCGCCCGATCGCGAAGCCGTTCACAATGTCTCACCCCGGCACACAGAGGAAAGGCCTACACTCCGAAGAGGAAGAGCCGGGACTAGGAGCCGCAACACCGTCGACGTGCGGGAGGGACCAACCTCCACTGTCAAAGACAGTAACCGACCGGACACAACAGCAGGAACACACCAGGCCCGCAAACCCGGCCAGGCCCCTCGAGGCCCGTGAAGTTCCCGCCATCGCGTTGCAGAAGACACGACGTTAGCGCTGCCGCCCCAGATCCGAGCTGCTCTCCGACACCAGAGCATAGAGGACCGTGCTATTGAGAACTCAGTCTGACTCGCCTAAAACCTAGATGGGATCCGAAGATCCAGATCTAAGCCGGGGGCGGCACGTCAAACCAGCACTACAACGGGCACGGCCCTGCCGCCAATAGGAGGCGCCCCTACACTATGTCCGGCCTTACCCAGCCCGGACAACCTCCGGACCTGGACCAAGACACCGTCGCAAGCCGAGCAGCACCGCGGCAACAACACGCGGGTAAGGACGGTCCAGACGCGGGGGTGGGCACATCAGCACAACCGGCGGCAGATCTGGATCTGGAACCACCTCGCCCCAGATCCAGCCCGCAGTAGACAACCACACGTGCACAACAACAATCAACCCTAGGGCCCAGATCTAGACCCGCCTGGCCCAGATCGGGCCCGTGGGCGTGTTGACGCCGCCGCCACGCCGACCAACCACCGCGCGTAGAGCCCCGCCGTCGCAGGCCGCGCCACGCCACCGGGGAATCGCAGGAGCCCGCCCAGAGGATGACTCCGGCGCGCCGACAAGCCGCCCCCGTGGAGCACCGCCGCCCGGAGCCGAGCCTAGAGCCGCAGCTGCGCTGCCCCACGGCGTCGCGTGCAGCCTGCTGCGCGGCCGCGCCCCGCGCCCTCATCTTCACGCCGCCGGGTCGCGTGCGGCGCGAGAAGGCCCCCCGCGCAGGAGGGAACCAGAGGAGAACGCCCCGCCGCCGCCATCCTCGAGGCGCGAGAGGCTCGGCCGAAGCCCTCTCCGGCAGCGGCGAGGCAGGGAAGGAGGAGGTGGGGGGCGACGCGGCGGCGGCGGCTAGGGTTCGCCCGGGTCGCCCTCCCTGGAGAGCGACGCGAGCGGAGGGCACCACTCGACCTTCCTTCCACCAACCAGAAGAAATCTCAGGCAGATCCCGACGGATCAAGCTACATATGGCAATGTTCAATTTGGATACTGCTCCGATCTTGAATTGGAACCAGTCGCGAGAAGCAAAAGGAAAAAAAAACTAGTATCATGCACGGAAGGAAACCAGCATGGCAGCATCACGCACGGAAGGAAAAAAATCAAATCAGATTTTCCAGGACACCCGAACCCGATGATTGATCTTTGTCTTACTCTTCGATTATTATATTGATATCTACTACTAATTGCTACTTCTTCTAACCATGTGTTTGCATGTACGATGAGAACCAAATTCTAAGATTGACCGGTGCGGCTAGCCCGCAAGCGTTCTTGATCCTGCCAATGATCGATCGCAGCTGGACCATTTACACGCACGAGCTATCAAGCGAAACAACGACATCGTTGCTATGTCTTACACCCCTCGACTGCTTTGCTACGGACACACATGACAACACGGCGATTGGCGCACACGACTGCTTCCCTGGGCATAGGCGACTCGCATAAATAGCTGATTTCCAAGGACCATGACCGACGGCTCCTTTTATTCCATCTACTTTCTCGTTAATTATTTACCTTGATTGTTTTCTTTATTCATAATCAATACGCACATATTGTTTGAAGGAGCAAATCCAATTGCAATTGGATCAGACTAGTACTACTACTTCAGACGGGTCAACAATCAGCGGCGACATGCATCGGAACGGCACAAATGGATTCGACCGCGCATACTCGACTCGGGAGGCCGTGGCGCACGGCGTGGCGGCACTGCACATCTCCGTCTGCTGTCCGACAAACCGCCATCAATGCGGAAACAGGCGTACCTCTCACTCGGGGGCTGTCGATCAAATCTTCAACAACAAAAGCTCGACAACCCGCTTCAACCTCGACCACCTTCAACTCGTGACCATCGCAGTCGCCATCATCATCGACTACAACCTCACTCGGAAAAATTTCGACGCCCACGCCTCGACAACAACTTCATCGACCATCACAACAACGATCGCGCCTGCGGTTATCAACACAAATAGCATCCCCCTGGGAGGGCATATATGCACTCGGGGGCTGGCGCTTCGTCATCGACAGCAAACAACAAAACTTCATCGCAGCACTCGACAGGGAGACTTTCATGCCTTCTTTGACTTCACAAAATCGACTCCACATCGCCCACTCGACAAAAAGGGCTCGGGGGCTGGACATGCGGCCGCCGCATCGACTTCCACTTCAATAACAAAGTGTCTACATCAGCTCCGACTGCGCATACCTGACATATCGTCGACTCAGGAAGAGGATGACATAAACACATGTACGCCTAAGGCTCGGGAGTTGGCGATTCAACGTCAACAACAACAACATCAACAGCAACAAGTTCATCGACTCCACCACAAACGCTCGGGGGCTAGCGATTCGACATCAAAGACAAGAAGCAACTTCACAGCTGCACCCGACAAGCGATTTGAGTGCCTTATTCGACTCTACTTCACCGTGTCTGGACTGCCCCGTCGACACCCTATGCCTTCATCGACTTCGCCTCCGACGCTCGGGGGCTGGCGCTTCACCATCAACAAACAACATATTCGTTGCTTCACGCGAAAAGGCGAATCCAGCATCTTCAACGACTCCGATGCGTCGACTCCGGTCCGCCGCGTCGAACTCCCCGCCGCATATTACGCCGCGTCGACTCCGGTCCGCCGCGTCGAACTCTTCGCCGCACATTACACCGCGTCGACTCCGGTCCGCCGCGTCGAACTCTTCGCCGCACATTACGCCGCGTCGACTCCGGTCCGCCGCGTCGACTTCTTTCGACCGAACACTGCAAAACTTGGCCGCCCCCAATGCTCGGGGGTTGCGCCGCACATGTTGTGACAACTCACCTTGGTCGCACTCGACGCTCGGGGGCTGGCGCTTTTTCGGCTGATACATCGTCTCCACTCCGCTTCATCAACCACCACGGCGGTACCGACACAAAGAGCCTGCTCCATGGAAGGGCATCATATACCCTCGGGGGCTGGCGCCTCGACATCAACAGCAGCAACAAGTTCATCGCGGCACTCGACAATAAGGAGGGCACTCGCCATCGGCTCGAGTGTTGCGCACCCGGCAAATATCTATGTCAGCAGGCGCAAAGAGTGGAACACTCACAAAAATACTCGACAAATAGCAAAATGAAGGCAAATTGAGCCTATGCCCAACTATAAATAGTTGCACATAGCCTCTAGGGCAAATAGCTACTAGGGACCTGGTTGTTAATCTACCACACGTGTATTAATGTTTCCGCTTAATACCGTTATAGCATTGTATAAAACATATAATGAACAATTGAGATATGACGAATAAACTATCTTTATTAAGTGCCTCTAGGGCATATCTCCTTCAGTCTCCACTTGCACTAGAGTAACACTTAATCTAGTTTACAGCTTGGTAAAAGCTCAACACCCATAGCAACTTGGTGCATGCTTGTCTCATGGAAGAGGAATACAGTCAACAGATCTCACACATTGAGACCTATATGTGCTTTGCAACACTTCTATGTCACCTAGTTTGACATCATCCCGTATCTTACGATGACGGTGAAATATATCTTAGTCGATGGAGTGAGACTCGAACCTTCGCGTAGCATGGGCCTTAAAAGTCTAAGAGATCTATTAAGGGGAACCACATATGCTCGGAAAACTGTTCAGTCCAATCACACTTGCTACTTCTGAAATTGCCATATATTTCTATACCTATGCAGATTATGCGACAGTGCATTCATATGCGACTTCACAAGCTAACCATGTATTTCTTCAAAATAAAGGACATCTCCTATCTGAGATTTCTAGTCGTATGGGTCAGTGTCATAACTTGCATCATCGTAACCATTTTACGGCAAGTTGTCTTTCCACTCTTACCCTTTACCAGAAAACATATCTTCAGTTCTCACAGACACTAAAGAATATTCTTAACGTTTGCTCATTGACCCATACAAGGATCACTCTAGAACCCGTTCTTCAGCCAAGAACTTTGGTCACACCAAGTCGAGCTTTCAGTCTGATAGAATCTATGTCTGAGGCATAGAGAATGTCGAACATCATTTTCTTTCATTAGCTATCACTAAAAATGCCAAGATAAACTTAATATTTTACCTAGTCATACAAGCAAGAACCTTTTTCTTCGCTTGTTCTATTCTGAAACACTTCAGAATCTTAACTTAGGAAAATATTCCGACCTAATGTTATTAAGCCCCTTTTGATCTATACAATTATAGATCGGATGCCTAATACTCCTAACTTCATTCATAGGAAATTTAATCACTTAACTAATTCTTTATACTTTACTAGAGGATCTGTATCATTCTCAATATGTCGTTACATATAAAATCATGAATGACACCTAGCTCCCACTCAAATATGCCTTCCACATATAAGATCAAGAAAAGCTACTTAGCTCCCACTCACTTCTTTGCAAATGCAAGTTTCTTCAACTATTTTGGACAACTCCAAAATCCTTTGATCACATCATCAAAGTGAAGATTCCAGCTCTGATATGCTTGCTTCAGCCCATGAATGGACAGCTGAAGTTTGCATACATGTTTAGCATCCTCAGGATCACCAAACCATTTCATTGTACTAATTACAACTCTTTCTTAATGATACCATTAAGAAACATGGTTTCCTTATCCATCTACCAATTTCTCAATTTGAAATTATAGTAATTGCTAAACAACCCCGAATAGATTTAGGCTTCGCCACTTGAGACAAAATCTCGTTGTGGTCAACTTTTGAATCTGTCGGAACTGTTTCACGACAAATCGATCCTTATCAGTGTCTACTCTCTCATAAAATTCCATATTCTATTAACAGCCTAGATGCCATCAAGAAGATCTCCCAAGTCATTTCCTGGTAATCGTACGTGGATTTTATCTCGGATCATATATGACTCATAGCCATTTCTCGGACTTAGGTCTACCATCTCTTCTTCGTAGTTCGTAGGTCTGTCATATTCCGTTAACATGACCTTCATAACAAGATTGTCGTACCACACAATGTGGAACATAACCTCGTACGCCTACGTTCTTAGTATGAGCTCAGAGCATCATGATCTTTATCATCAGCTTCTTTCCAGTTGAGGAGCATGACACCGGAAACACTTTCCGTTGCGCCACTCTGATGTCTGGAGAGAAAGTTCATTAACTTCGTCTTGCTCTACTTTCTTTCCCACTTACATCCTTGGACAAGAAACTATTTCTTGTGCAAGGTATATTCCGGCAACGTTTTTGCCTGTGTCGTGAGACATGTACCCAACTAATTCTTTAAATACGGTACACTACAAAGATTTATCCATTTTAGGTTTGATCACATCGAAACACTAAATTGCTGAAACGGCAATCTGGGCTAAAAGTCATGCCATCACTCATATGGTATTGTCTCAATGGATTTAAATGGTTTCCCTATTATCTAACGTGAGTGTTATGTTTCTACCATATGACTCCAATGATCACAATAATTCGATAAGATATTTATTTACCACACACTATCCGATAGGGTGCGATTACGACGTCCTAACATACCATAACACTATGGTGTTCCATGCGACGTAATTTGTGGAACTCTTCTCACAATTCTTCCAATGATATGCCAACATTATAACTCAAATCTTTATTTCCTCGATCTGTATCGCAAGAATTTGATTTTCTTGTTAAATTTATTTTCCTACTTCATTCTGAACTTGTTTGATCGAATCAAAATTTCCAGACTAACATTTCCTAAGTGGATATCCATATATCTACTCAGAATATTCATGAAGTCTTTGAAATAAAGACTTCCACTATACATTAAAGTACTTCATTGATTCACATACACCCATATGCATGATTCTCAACAAGTTATACTCAAAACGTTCAGTGAAGTTTACGAAATAAAGGTCTCCACTACACGTTAATTACTTCATTGATCCACATACATCTATATGCATGATTATCAATAAGTTATATGCCCGCTTTCCGAAAACGGTGTCTTAGTTATATTGCAAGTGTCAAAAGATCAAATCTAAGAACTTGTAGATCCATCCGTATGGAGCTTGTTCATTGACTATAACATTGACATGACTTAAACGGTAGTGCCACACGAATGTGGTGTCTTTATTAAGTTTGTATCCTTTGGCATTAATATTATGAATGTGGGAGCTTCTACCATCTAAATTTAAATCGGCTTATGATCATTACTTCATAAATATATAGGACACCGATTTTGTCACTAACATATATGAACAATCGTCTCGCTAGAGGAAACACACTTATAACGATCATACTAACAGGCGATCATAAAAGAATTTATTCAAATGGTAGATCTAGAGGGAGAGTGTCTATGGCATCACAACATTTTGTCTGCCATCATCAACACACATTGTCGCCTCATCCTTCCAATCTACTCAAGTAGTAAATCTGGTTTTCATAAAACATGACTAGTATAAAAAACTTAGTCACTACTGCGAGTACTTGCTTAGGTAAAACATTCATAACGTGTATATCATATATACACCATCATCATTGATGACTTCCTGGTGATCTATTTCATCTTCTTGATTCTTCCAACGCAATCAAGAACCATGAAGGTGAACGATTCCCCTAGCATAGTCTATGACAAAGCATTTGCATCTGGCAACGTTGTCTGTCATCCAGTGATCGAGCTAAGCAAGGCATCTCAATGTCATCAAGTATGACCAATGTCATCGAGTATGACCAGTGTCATCAAGTATGACTGCCACGTGCTCATTCAATGTGTGTATTCTCTTCCATCTTGGTTGAGAAGAAAAACAGTCAACGTACTGATAAACTTCATCAACCCAACTTTAGGTATATCCTGAGTTTAGCGATCATCTCATATGTTCGCGATCTAACAACTCGCACCCACCGTTAATTCTCTATGGCAGAGATCATAACATACACTGGACTATGATAATATTATCCACACAAAAACTTGATAATCCAAATTATCCTTTTGTTAGCGGAATCTCCGGGTTTATCTCCTAGCGGGTATTATATCACAAAGAGCTAATGGTTTAAACAAGGAGTATCCTCAAGCTAAAGTGTAAAACTATGGAGTTTGGACCCAAACTTTTAAGTTTCTCAATCGCAGGATTGCGCCTAATTTTTAAATAAGGCTATTACATTGGTTAATATCTACAAAGGTTTTGCAAAACATAAAGACTTTGTTCATTATAAAATAGGGTTCAAGTTTTAATAAAATAAAACTACCAGAACTCCCACTCAAAACGAATATCCCTCTAATCGTTTTAGTGATTACACGATCCTCATCCATTATGCAACCCCTCATCGTCAGAGCCGGCAACATAACTTCAAAGGTAGACATCGACATGTCAATCACAACAACTCTGTGACTCATGCTTAACCTTTCGGTCACCGTGTTCCTGAAGGGGATCGTGGGCAGAAAACAATAATTTTCCTAGCAACGATATCCTTAAACTAGCCAAGATCTATTCTATGCAGATATAGTAGTACGGACGGAGATCGGAATACATACCCTTGTAGACCGAAAGCGGGGATTACGTTCCCGCACAAACGTTGTCGATGAAGACCGACGAAGCCGACCTCAAGGTCGTGTAGAGGAAGCAGACCTCCGAGTACCGCTAGCGCAGCACCTCGCAGGGAGTCGCACACGTACGGTGGAGACGACGCCTCCGAAGCTCCAGTCCAGGACGAGCAGCGGAAGACTTGGACCGGAACACCAGCAGCGCGGCAGCGGGCTATGGTGGAGGAGATCCCCGACTCCTCTTGCTTGGCGCGGCTCCAACTTGGGAACCACGAGATCGAGAGAGAAATCAGGAATTAATTGGTGAATTAAAAGGCTGGGGGTGCCCTTTCTTATATAGGCTCCCAAGGGGAGCCAACCTTGCCAGCGAGGCAATGTGGGACTATCCCACACAGCCTGGTTCGGCCAAGGGGGTGCGCCGGCCCCCTGGTGGGCCCCTTGTGGCCCACCTAGGCCGGCCCCTAGGCTCCCACCGAATTCCCCAAGGGGGTTTCCCCCCTCTTGGGCCTTCTTTCGTCCGGAAGGCCCATTTAGGGAAATCTGCCTTAATAAATTCGAAAATAAATATATAAAACCATATTTGCATATTAATAACACTAATTAATATCAAACATAATATATAAAATATTTCCTAGCTCCGAAAACTCTTTCGGCGCTGCCCGATCTCCATCGGACCTCTCCCGGGACTGTCCCGGTGATCTCCTTCCTTTCCGGTTGTCTTGTCGAAACCCCTTAAGTGTGTTACCCTAGCGGTTCGATATAATATCAGGTATGATCAAGACTCCTCAATGATCAACGACTAACTCGTAGGCCTGGACCCCCTGAATTAATCCCTGAGATATAACGAATGACTTTCATCTATCAAACCTGAACGTGAAGTCTTAGACCTTTTGCCATAGCGATACTTAGCACGTCCGAGTGTCGTTCCATAGATATCTCCATACCTAATCCCGACCTCGTTACCGACGATGCTATCTTCTACTCGTTCATGATCTCATGTCTCCGTGACCTAGTCACATGCTTGCAAGCTCATTAGACAAGATCTCACCGAGTGGGGCCGAGAGTATCTATCCTGCTACGCGGACTGGCAAATACCGCTCTTGACCCCTCGTCTCAATACTCCTTTCCAATACCCAAAAGTATCACCGTTATTGTCATACTTAATAAGATACGACGTTTGGTGCAATCAAAGTATCTTCGGGGAATATCAATAAGAGTTGATCTCACGGTCAAAGGTGTAATGACTATGTTCTCCAAAACTGGGTATGTCCATCACATCACTCTCCAGTGATATGACTCTCATTGCCGACCGGCGCCATGCCCCATGACCGGGAAACCTCGATCATCAATCGCGCAACGAAACTAGTCTTAGTAGAGGCTACTAGGGACCTGGTTGTTTACGTATCACACCCGCATTAATGTTTCCGCTTAATACGGTTCTAGCATGACACAAAAACCTATTATGAACAAACGAGATATGATAAAGAATACACTTTATTAATTGCCTCTAGGGCATATCTCCTTCAGTTCCGAGGCCATGTCTGTACATGCTAGGCTCGCCATAATAACATTCAGCGTATACGCTTGTGCAAACATGTCTTACACCCACTGTATGCGAACGACGATATGTCTGACACCCGATCGTCACGGCCTGCCTAATAACGTAGAACTTCCTTGGTGGTGCACGCCAAAGGGAGAACACTAATGGTATTTTGGAGGGATCATCTTATATTACTACCGCCGTGTAACTAATATATAACTATATACATACACACAATATAAGATGCAAACAACAACATAACATCAAATGTAATGCGACGTGATATGGTCCTTGCGCCGATGGTCTCCTTCGCGCCCACAGTTTATAAACAATTTATCAAACCTACCTTGACCATATCACATTGCCCCCCTGCAAAATAAAGTTAGACGCGTTCTACTTTATCTTTTGCATATTTTACGTGGCTTGGGGCTTTCGTAAATAGAACAGGTTTCATACCTACGAACCTATTACCACAACAACGATCAAATAATTGCATGTTTATTCATCCCTTTGGGGCCCTCCATCGAAAATGCAAAGTCAACTAAAGAGAGAGAGACAGACACCCGCCAGCCACATATACGGTACAAGCCGCATGTCAGTTGTGGAACCAGTCTCGCGTAAGCATACGCGTAAAGTCGGTCCGGGCCGCTTCATCAACTCAATGCCGCCGGCAATGCAAGTGCACGCGAGAGGGTAGCAAATAAAAGAACGATGTCCCCGTGATAAACACGGGTTCTAAAAGCGTACATCTATATCTACGCATAGATCGGCTCTGATACCACTGAAGGGGATCGCAGGCAGAAAACAAAAAATTTCTAACAATGATAACCTTTAAACTAGCTAGGATCTATACTATGCAGATATAGTAATTCGGAGGAGATCGATATACATACCCTTGTAGACCGAAACACGGGGATTACGCTCCCGCACAAGCGTTGTCGATGAAGCCGACGAAGATGACCTCGAGGTCGTGTAGAGGAAGAAGACCTCCGAGCACCACTAGCGTGGCACCTCGCTGGGATTCACACACGTACGGTGAAGACGACGACCTCCGGGATCCGATCCAGGGACGAGCAGTGGAAGACTTGGACCGAAGACCAGCAGCACGGCGGTGTGCGTATGGTGGAGAGAACTTCACCTTGGCGCAACTCCAATGGAGGAATCACGTTATCAAGGAGAAGAAGAGAGAGAGATTGGGTTGGTTTAAAGGCCAAGGGGGCACCTATATATAAAGGTGGAGGGGGGCTGCCAGCCTTGCTGACTGGGTGGTGTGGGACTATTCCCACACCAGCCCGCCCCAAGGTGGTGCGCCGGCCCCCTCCCTCATGCGCACCTGGGGGGAAATCCCCCCTATGGGCCTTCTCTCCCATGGGAAGGCCCATTTAAGGTGGGCTGCCTTTTAAATTCCGAAAATCATTAAATAAAAATGTATTTAACTATTAATTACACTAATTAATATTAAACACACATTATCTAATTTATTCCGGCTCCGAAAACTATTTCGTCGCTCTCCTGGTGACCTAGTCACATGCTTGCAAGCTTATTTGACATAATCTCACCGAGTGGGCCCTAGAGTATCTATCCTGCTATGCGGACTGGCAAATCCCGCTCTTGATCTCTCGTCTCAACATACTCCCTTCCGATACCCGAGAGGGACACCTTTATTGTCATACTATTAAGACATGACGTTTGATGCAATCAAAGTATCTTTCAGGAATAGCAATAAGAGTTGATCTCACGGTCAAAGGCGAAATGACCACGTCCTACAAATATTGGGTATGTCCATCACGTCATTCTCCCAATGGCATGACTCCATTGTCAACTTACATCAATGTCAAATGATCGGGAAACCTCGATCATCAATTGCCCAATGAACTGAAGGAGATATGCCCTAGAGACAAATAAATAAGTAGTATTTATTGCATTATCTCATAAGTTTATAATAGGTTTGTGTATTATGCTATAACTGTATTAATCGGAATTATTAATACACGTGTGATACATAGACAACCAGATCCCTAGCAAGCCTTTATATGAGCTAGTCCATTGGGCAACAGTTGATCGAGATTCCCGATCAAGGACAATGACGTCCGGTGACAATGGGGTCATCTTGTTAGTTGAATAAGGTGGTGGACATACGCAAAGTATTGCAATAAGATCGTATTACGATGTTTGTCATTTGCAATAGATAAGAATATGATAGCTTATTCCTTAGACCGTGAGACCGTACTTATTAATGCTTCGTAGGGATGCTTTGAGAGCATCAAACGTTGTGTCTTATATAGCATGACAATAACGGTGTCCATCTTGGGTATTCCGAAAGAGCATCGAGACGTAAGGATCAAGAGCGGGATTTGTTCATTCTTGTAATGGAAAGATAATCTGGGTCCACTCGGTGATATTGCATCTATATAGCTGCGCAGCTTATGACTAGGTCATGCAGATGTAATATCGCAGACGAGTTAATAACCTTCGTCGGTAACGAGATACAACAAAGACATCGGTGTGTCTACGATCATATCTCGGACAAGGTAGTATCGCAGAGACAAAGGGAATGAATATCATATTTATGGTTCAACGACGATATTCGTGGAATGCACAGGGGTTGTCATATATTTCCAGGTATCCCTGACGATCATTGGTGAGCGGAGTGTCTCGACCATGTCTGGAGTGTTCTCGAACCGTAGCGTAACAAACTTAAGGTCTTAGCGACGCTAGGAGATAGGTTCTGGAATATTATAGGAGTTTGTTGGAGAGAGAGAAATGATCCGGAAAGAGTTCCGGTGGTCCGGAAGGAGTTCCGGAGAGGTCTGGAATGGTTCAGGAATGTCCGAAAGTTGTTCGGGTGGTCCGAAAGAGTTTTCGGAGTCACGGGATATTGAATTATATATAAATATATTAATTATGAATTAATGAGATTTTTATATTAATTTAATATTAATTAAATAAAGGAAAAAGGGGGCTCCCACCTACATGGGCCTTAAGAGGGCCCAAGAAGGGGGATCCGCACCCCACAAGGGGGGTGGGCCCCATGGGAGGTTCGGCCGGCCCATGGTGGGGCGCACCATCCCTTCTCCTCCTTTAGTCCCACATGGGGAGCCAAGGGGTTTGCACACCCCCTTCCCCCTTTATATACCAAGGCATATTAATTGATTTAATTCATAGGAAAATACAATTAATTCCCGATTTCTCTCTCGATCTCGTGGTTCCCAAGTTGGAGCCGCGCCGAGCTGAGAAAAGGGGGTCTCTCTCCACCCAAGCTATACCGCAGAGCGCCGTTGCTCTGCGGGATTCCAGATAAGATCTACTCCTGCGATTTCAGCTGGATCTGAATGACCGGGAGTTGTCGCTAAGCTCTGTATGTTTGTGAGTGCTCGGAGGCAACTCTTTTGAGGAGCTTGGGCGACGTCGTCTCGCCCCCCTGCAGCCGCCGCGCCCCCCTCCCCTCTGCCGCCGGCGCACCACCTCTGGTGCTGGCGCTCTGCCTTCTTCCGCCCGACGCCCGTCGACGCAGATCATCGTCGACACCCCGGCGTCATCGTCTTCGTCATCGCGGCAAGTTCTCCGCGACCTCGAGGTCGGTACGTAGGACTTCATCGTCAACGCTTGTGCGGGAGCGTAATCCCCGCTATCGGTCTACATGGAGGTAATGTAACCCGTTCCGCCACTGTTATCGCATGTACTAGATAGATAGATCCTGGCTAGTTAGGGTTTCATACGCTACAAAAAATATTGTTTTCTGCACCGTAACCCCTTCAGTGGTATCAGAGCCGATCTATGCGTAGTACTGCTGGTACGGTTAGAACTCATGTTGAATGAGGGCGTCTTTCTTATATTTGCTACCCTCTAGCGTGCACTTGCAATGCCTTCGGTATTGAGTTGATGAAGCGGCCCGGACCGACTTTACGCGTACGCTTACGCGGGACTGGTTCCACTACTGACATACGGCTTGCACCGTATCTGTGGCTGGCGGGTGTCTGTTTCTCTCTCTCTAGTCAGCAAAGCATTTTCAATGGAGGGCCCGAAAGGGATGCTTAAACATGCAATTATACGATCGACGTTGTGGTACAAAGTTCGTAGGTAGGGAAGCGATTCTCTTACGAATAAGCCTATATGCCACGTAAAACTTGCAAAACTAAATAAAGCTAGAGGCGTCTAACTTTGTTTTGCAGAGGCGTTATTTTATGTGACAAGGTTACGGTAAGTTTTGATATTACTCGTACTGTCGGAGGCAATGGAGGGCTCTATAGACTCGGAGCCATGCCGGGGCGCCGGGGGGCCAGGCACATGGCGCCATGAAGGTCCAGGCGCATCGACCATGTCACATCGCACTTCATTGCATCATTATTGTGTGCTGTTGTGTGTGCATCCTATTGATTTCTTATATGCTAGATATACAACGGTAGCATCATGAATAGGATGATCCCTAACAAATACCAAAATTGTGTTCTCCCTCGTTGCGCACCACCAAGAAAGTTCTACGTTATGAGGCAGGCCGTGATGATCGGGCGTCACACATCTCGTCGTTCGCATACAGTGGGTGTAAGCCATGTTGCACGCGCAGGGTCTTCGAGGTTTGATTTGCGAGCCTAGCATACTCAGAGGTATGGCCTCGGAACACGGGAAGATTGAAAGATCGAGCACGAGTCACAGAGTTGTTGTGATCGACATGTTATGTCCACCTTTGAAGCTGTGCTGCCGGCCGTGATGATCGGGGCTAGTGTGGTGGATGAGGGTCGTGTAATCGCCATTATTATTTTTAGGGATAATAATCTTGGTGTGGTGTGTTTTTGATAATGAGATTATAAAACTAAAACTCACCTATATATTATAAACTTATCTTACCTCTTTTGCGATCACATCTGGAGACTACGGAACTACGCTTCGGTTACTTCTTCAAGAGCTCGGATTCTACCTTGGAAGCCGACGGGTCCAACTTCATCAGATTGTACATTGGTTTTAGAAACATTCTCCAAATACAACAAAACATCCTATATGTGCTAGAACATTAGTTAGGAGTTAGACCAGATGATTCTGATAGCAAGGAGCAAGATGATGAGTTCCGTAAGCATCATGACATGTTCATGAAAGTGACGGTCGTCATGAGCGTATGCCTAGCACCTGAGTTAAAAGTTGTTTCAACACATGGAGCCATATGTCGTGATTGATGCGATCAGAGGTCACTTCAAAGATGAATTGAGTCTTGAGCAGTTCAGACAGCTTAGAAAGTTCCGGACCATTCACATGGGGAGCATACCTGTCTGGAGACTCAGTTGAAGAAGTTGTGTGACATCTACTTCAGGCTTACGAATATCTACGATTTCTAGATAGCGAACTCCAGTGCAATAGAGATTGTGCTTTACCTCCTAGCTGTGAATAGCATGTGCGTGAATATTCTATAGAGACACGGTGAGCTTCTTCGCGTTCGTTAACAAGTTCAAATCTCTAAAAGTTGATTCATCGAAGAAGAGTTCTTCGACGCTATGGGTATATTTGATATACGAAGATATAAATGTATTCTTCTCATACTTGATGAAAAGTGTTTGATAATTGTTCTGTTTGTGAAACAGTCCCTGGTTATCACAAGTATGTGGCGAAGGGTGACGTGACAGTGCACAAGTGATGTCAAGTTAATGGCCAGTAGTGCTCACGCCCTCGAGATATCATATTAGTTATCATCAATAGTTTTTGATAAGACATTTTGTAATAGTGGGAATGTGATCTAGTTTGGTGTCTTGAATGTTACAAGACATAATGATTCATATAGAACACAACAGTTGTTCTATGTTATGGAACAAAGCAGTTGTTTCATGTTATGAGTAATTTGCATCACATATCAATTACATTATGCGTATGATATACATTTATAATAGCAGGAATGATAAAATTATGTGTCCAAAGAACAAACACCATCGAATTTAGTCATAAAGGCAATGAAAGAAGTAATGGGTATTTTTGGTCCATTTAAGTATTTCGAGTGCCAAAATTGATTAAAGTTTGAAATGCAGTATTGAAGTTGCAATACTAGAGGAAATTGATTGAGAGTCATTTTTAATGATTAATCAATGGTGTTATTGCATGATCCGAATTCTTCCATGATTTTGGTAAATAGGAGTATTTGCCCGATAAATTATGGAGTCTGAAATTAATTTGATAATAGATCAAATGGGGTTTTTCAGAAGAAAGATTAGTGAATATTGTATTCACAAGATTCGATCAAAGGACAATATTTTTTTGAATTATGGTTTCAACACAAAAGACTTGTGGAAATTCGTTTCACAATATTATAATGTCATATATGGTGATATGTGGGGAATTATAATTATGTTCTATTTTAAATAAAGTGTGATCTGTCAGAATCTGTCCTAGAATCTTCTAATATGTTCGAAGCATTATAGTCGATGTCCACTTTAGAAAAATATTTTTCTCAACGAGAATTCGTAGGATCGACAGTAGTGTCGACATGTATATGATTATGCGATAATTCGGAATATACATGAGTGGTTCTTTGTAGATTGCTCGCATTGGATGAGAGTGTATTCCAAAACCAAATAGAAACAAAACTTAGTTTGTTGTCTATATAATTCCGAGGAAAATATGATTTGTCGAATTATGTTTTATGGATTGGAATTAGAAGCCTGAAATAAAGTGTCAGACTTATGTTGGAAGGTGTTCCAAAGAGTATATGTCTGCTAATGAAAATTTGGTGATTAAGAGAGAGGGAGACTAGAAAATTGTTTTCTGCTTGCAATCCTCTTCATAAAGATCATAATGTTTTCATGAAAGAAACTTCTAAATGAAGTGTTGTTATATTTAATATTGCTGTCAGGACACCGCACTGTATTAAATGTTCGGATCTTGTTGACAGATCAAGGTGCACTTTATGAATACAAAGAAAGTTGAGAAAATATCGGAATACGAACAAAGGCTTTTTGAGCCTGGAAATCCAAAGTTGCATTTGAAAGGATTAAGAGAGTAATTGTTGCTGCAATTCTTATTAGAGGAATAAGATTGTTTAATCGTCATATAAGGTGTTATATGAGAAATGTGACTATAAGAAAGACGCGGTAGCATGTCTTGTCAAGAAATGTGTCTTGGACAAGATCAAATTTGTTGACTACATTTATGAAGACATGCTTGAAGTCTGAGGGATTTGTATTAATGTAATACTGGAGTTTGTATTGAATTCGAATTGATAATAGATCAATGATTTTGGTTAGACCAAAATGTCGATTTAAGTGGGAGTCAAAGTTAGTTTACTCAGGTGGAATATGTACAGAACATATTTTTGAGTGGGAGCTCAGGAACTCAAATATGTGGATGACACGTTTTTGAGTGGGAGCGTGTGTTCTCAAATATGTGGAGACATAATTTGAGTGGGAGCCGAATTCATCTTGTGTAAATGACACATTGTGAAATGTACCTGTAGAATAGATAAGAAGGATGAAGCTGTGAAACTATTTGAAAGTCAGTGTCTATTTTGAAATAGAACGGGAATTTTAAAATAGTTAGTCGAGTTGTTTTGGATTATATCTGAGGAGTCAGATTAGAATAAAAAAGGATGGTCCTTTGAAATCCAATTGATCATTAAGAGTAATGATGCATGAAAGTAATGGTTGTATGACATGTGGGTCTATTATGTAATATTAGACATCATACAGAAACCATGTTATCTGCTCGATGAAATATAACCGATGTTCTTGGAATAAGAGCAGTTATGAAAGTAAATTTGCAATTTACTGGAAGTAGAAGTGCGTTAGTTAAGGGATTGACATTTGAATGTCAAGTTTTCTTCATTGATGTGAAAGTATGTAGATATTGCGAGTTTGTAATTGTTACAAGGGGCTCTGCATGGCTGAGTGTGTTTTTCAGGGCAGTTATCTGGTTAGTATAATCAGAGTAAGCGCTGGGAAACAGAAGTCTCACTTAGTTACGGTATTTGCATATATGTTGTTGGACAACATGGTGACGAAGGAGATATGCCCTAGAGGCAAATAAATAAGTAGTATTTATTGCATTATCTCATAAGTTTATAATAGGTTTGTGTATTATGCTATAACTGTATTAATCGGAATTGTTAATACACGTGTGATACATAGACAACCAGGTCCCTAGCAAGCCTCTATATGAGCTAGTCCATTGGGCAACAGTTGATCGAGATTCCCGATCAAGGACAATGACGTCGGTTGACAATGGGGTCATCTTGTTAGTTGAATAAGGTGGTGGACATACGCAAAGTATTGCAATAAGATCGTATTACGATGTTTGTCATTTGCAATAGATAAGAGTATGATAGCTTATTCCTTAGACCGTGAGACCGTACTTATTAATGCTTCGTAGGGATACTTTGAGAGCATCAAACGTTGTGTCTTATATAGCATGACAATAACGGTGTCCATCTTGGGTATTCCGAAAGAGCATCAAGACGTAAGGATCAAGAGCGGGATTTGTTCATTCTTGTAATGGAAAGATACTCTGGACCCACTCGGTGATATTGCATCTATATATAGTTGCGCAGCTTATGACTAGGTCATGGGGATGTAATATCGCAGACGAGTTAATAACCTTCGTCGGTAACGAGATACAACAAAGACATCGGTGTGTCTACGATCATATCTCGGACAAGGTAGTATCGCAGAGACAAAGGGAATGAATGTCATATTTATGGTTCAACGACGATATTCGTAGAATGCACAGGGGTCGTCATATATTTCCAGGTATCCCTGACGATCATTGGTGAGCGGAGTGTCTCGACCATGTCTGGAGTGTTCTCGAACCGTAGCGTAACAAAATTAAGGTCTTAGCGACGCTAGGAGATAGGTTCTGGAATTTTATAGGATTTTGTTGGAGAGAGAGAAATGATCCGGAAAGAGTTCCGGTGGTCCGGAAGATGTTCCGAAAAGGTATGGAATGGTTCCGGGAATGTCCGAAAGTTGTTCGGATGGTTCCGAAATAGTTTCGGGGTCATGGGATATTGAATTATATATAAATATATTAATTATGAATTAATAGGAATTTTATATTAATTTAATATTAATTTAATATTAATTAAATAAAGGAAAAAGGGGTCTCCCACCTACATGGGCCCTAAGAGGGCCCAAGAGGGGGGAGCCGCACCCCACAAGGAAGGGAGGCTTGGGCCTCCTAGTCCGAGTTGGACTAGGAGTAGGAAAGCCCAAGGGGGGGTTCGGCCGAACCTGAAGGGGTTACGGTGCAGAAAACAATAATTTTTCTAGCGAACGAAACCCTAACTAGGCAGGATCTATCTATCTAGTACATGCGATAACGGTGGCGGAACGGGTTACATTACCTCCATGTAGACCGATAGCGGGGATTACGCTCCCGCACAAGCGTTTACGATGAGGTCGTACGTAGCCGACCTCGAGGTCGCAAAGATCTTGCCGCGATGTCGAAGTCGATGATGCCGGGGTGTCGATGATGAACTGCGTCGACGGGCGTCGGGCGGAAGAAGGCAGAGCGCCAGCACCAGGGCTGGTGCGCCGACAGCAGAGGGGAGGGAGGCGCGGCGGCTGCAGGGGGCGAGACGACGTCGCCCAAGCTCCTCAAAAGAGTTGCCTCCGAGCACTCACAAACATACGGAGCTTAGCGACAACTCCCGGTCATTCAGATCCAGCTGAAATCGCAGGAGTAGATCTTATCTGGAATCCCGCAGAGCAACGGCGCTCTGCGGTATAGCTTGGGTGGAGAGAGGCCCCCTTTTTCCAGCTCGGCGTGGCTCCAACTTGGGAACCACGAGATCGAGAGAGAAATCGGGAATTAATTGTATTTTCCTATGAATTAAATCAATTAATATGCCTTGGTATATAAAGGGGGAAGGGGGTGTGCAAACCCCTTGGCTCCCCCATGTGGGACTAAAGGAGGAGAGGGGAGAGGGGGGTTCGGCCGAACCCCCCCTTGGGCTTTCCTACTCCTAGTCCAACTCGGACTAGGAGGCCCAAGCCTCCCTTCATTGTGGGGTGCGGCTCCCCCCTCTTGGGCCCTATGAGGGCCCATGTAGGTGGAAGCCCCCTTTTTCCTTTATTTAATTAATATTAAATTAATATAAAATTCCTATTAATTCATAATTAATATATTTATATATAATTCAATATCCCATGACTCCGAAACTATTTCGGAACCACCCGAACAACTTTCGGACATTCCCGGAACCATTCCATACCTTCCCGGAACTCCTTCCGGACCACCAGAACTCTTTCCGGATCATTTCTCTCTCTCCAACAAAGTCCTATAATATTCCAGAACCTATCTCCTAGTGTCGCTAAGACCTTAAGTTTGTTACGCTACGGTTCGAGAACACTCCAGACATGGTCGGGACACTCCGCTCACCAATGACCGTCAGGGATACCTGGAAGTATATGACGACCCATGTGCATTCCACGAATATCGTCGTTGAACCATAAATATGACATTCATTCCCTTTGTCTCTGCGATACTACCTTGTCCGAGATATGATCGTAGACACACCGATATCTTTGTTGTATCTCGTTACCGACGAAGGTTATTAACTCGTCTGCGATATTACATCTCCATGACCTAGTCATAAGCTGCGCAGCTATACAGATGCAATATCACCGAGTGGGCCCAGAGTATCTTTCCACTTCAAGATTGAACAAATCCCGCTCTTGATCCTTACGTCTTGATGCTCTTTCGGAATACCCAAGATGGACACCGTTATTGTCATGCTATATAAGACACAACGTTTGATGCTCTCAAAGCATCCCTACGAAGCATTAATAAGTACGGTCTCACGGTCTAAGGAATAAGCTATCATATTCTTATCTATTGCAAATGACAAACATCGTAATACGATCTTATTGCAATACTTTGCGTATGTCCATCACCTTATTCAACTAACAAGATGACCCCATTGTCAACCGACGTCATTGTCCTTGATCGGGAATCTCGATCAACTGTTGCCAAATGGACTAGCTCATATAGAGGCTTGCAAGGGACCTGGTTGTCTATGTATCACACGTGTATTAATAATTCCGATTAATACAGTTATAGCATAATACACAAACCTATTATAAACTTATGAGATAATGCAATAAATACTACTTATTTATTTGCCTCTAGGGCATATCTCCTTCAGTCTCCCACTTGCACTACAGTACAAATAAAATAGCTGCATTTTACTTTATCAGAATCCCTTATCAAATAAGAATCATTTGATAATGCTTGCCCGTGGAAAAGTGTTACTGCACAATCCATGATTGTGCATACTTTTGCGATTCACTGACATCAACTTGCTTGATATGATCATGTTGTCTAACAACATATATGAAAATACCGTAACTAAGTGAGACTTCTGTTTCCCAGCGCTTACTCTGATTATACTAACCAGATAACTGCCCTGAAAAACACACTCAGCCATACAGAGCCCCTTGTAACAATTACAAACTCGCGATATCTACAAACTTTCACACCAATGTAGAAAACTTGACATTCAAATGCCAATCCCTTAACAAACGCACTTCTAGTTCCAGTAAATTCCAAATTTACTTTCATAACTGCTCTTATTCCAATAACATCGGTTATATTTAATCGAGCAGATAATATGGTTTCTGTATGATGTCTAATATTACATAATAGACCCACATGTCACACAACCATTACTTTCATGCATCATTACTCTTAATGATCAATTGGATTTCAAAGGACCATCCTATTGATTCTAATCTGACTCCTCAGATATAATCCAAAACAACTCGACTAACTATTTAAAATTCCCGTTCTATTTCAAAATAGACACTATCTTTCAAATAGTTTCACAACTTCATCCTATTCTATTGGTACAGTTTCACAATGTGTTAACTACACAAGATGAATTCGACTCCCACTCAAATTATGTCTCCACATATTTGACAACACGAGCTCCCACTCAAAATGTGTCATCCACATATTTGAGTTCCTGAGCTCCCACTCAAAAATATGTTCCTAACATATTCCACCTGAGTAAACTAACTATGACTCCCACTTAAATCGACATTTTGTCCAAACCAAAATCATTGATCTACCATCAATTCGAATTTAATACAAACTATAGTATTACATTAATACAAATCCCTCAGACTTCAAGCATGTCTACATAAATGTAGTCAACAAATTTGATCTTGTGCAAGACACATTTCTTGACAAGACATGCTCCCGCGTCTTTCTTATAGTCACATTTTCATATAACACTTTATATGATGATTAAACAATCTTATTCCTCTAATAAGAATTGCAGCAACAATTACTCTCTTAATCCTTTTAAATGTAACTTGGATTTCTAGGCTGTAAAAGCCTTTGTTCGTATTTCGATATTTTCTCAACTTTCTTTGTATTCGTATATTGCACCTTGATCTGTCAACAAGATCCGAAACCCTTAATACAGTGTTGTGACCTGACAGCAATATTAAACATAAAAACACTTTATTTAGAAGTTTCTTTCATGGAAATATTATGATCTTTATGAAGAGGATTGCAAGCAGAAAACAATTTTCTAGTCTCCCTCACTCTTAATCACTGAACTTTCATTAGCAGACATATACTCTTTGGAACACTTTCCAACTTACGTCTGACACTTTATTCCAAACTTTCTAATTCCAATCCATAAACCATAATTCGACAAATCATATTTTCCTCGGAATTATATAGACAACAAACTAAGTTTTGTTTCTACTTGGTTTTGGAATACACTCTCATCCAATGCGAGCAATCTACAAAGAACCACTCATGCATATTCCGAATTATTGCATAATCATACACATGTCGACACTACTGTCGATCCTACGAATTCTCGTTGAGAAAAATATCTATTTTCTAAAGTGGACATCGACTATAATGTTTCGAACATATTAGGAGATTCTAAGACTAATTCTGACAGACCACACTTTATTTAAAATAGAGCATGATTATAATTCCCCACATATCACCATATATGACATTATAATATTGTGAAACGAATTTCCACAAGTCTTTTGTGTTGAAACCATAATTCAAAAAATATTGTCCTTTGATCGAATCTTGTGAATACAATATTCACTAATCTTTCTTCTGAAAAACCCAATTTGATCTATTATCAAATTAATTTCAGACTCCATAATTTATCGGGCAAATACTCCTATTTACCAAAATCATGGAAGAATTCGGATCATGCAATAACACCATTGATTAATCATTAAAAATGACTCTCAATCAATTTCCTCTAGTATTGCAACTTCAATACTGCATTTCAAACTTTAATCAATTTTGGCACTCGAAATACTTAAATGGACCAAAAATATCCATTACTTCTTTCATTGCCTTTATGACTAAATTCGATGGTGGTTGTTCTTTGGACACATAATTTTATCATTCCTGCTATTATAAATGTATATCATACGCATAATGTAATTGAGATGTGATGCAAATTACTCATAACATGAAACAACTGCTTTGTTCCATAACATAAAACAATGATGTGTTCTATATGAATAATTATGTCTTGTAACATTCAAGACACCAAACTAGATCACATTCTCACTATTACAAAATGTCTTATCAAAAACTATTGATGATAACTAATATGATATCTCGAGGGCGTGAGCACTACTGGCCATTAACTTGCCATCACTTGTGCACTGTCACGTCACCCTTCGCCACATACTTGTGATAATCAGGGACTGTTTCACAAACAGAACAATTATCAAGCACTTTTCATCAAGTATGAGAAGAATACATTTATATCTTCGTATATCAAATATACCCATAGCGTCGAAGAACTCTTCTTCGATGAATCAACTTTTAGAGATTTGAACTTGTTCACAAATGTGAAGAAGCTCACCGTGTCTCTATAGCATATTCACGCACATGCTATTCACAGCTAGGAGGTAAAGCACAAACTCTATTGCACTGGAGTTCGCTATCTAGAAATCGTAGATATTCGTAAGCCTGAAGTAGATGTCACACAACTTCTTCAACTGAGTCTCCAGACAGGTATGCTCCCCATGTGAATGGTCCGGAACTTTCTAAGCTGTCTGAACTGCTCAAGACTCAATTCATCTTTGAAGTGACCTCTGATCGCATCAATCACGACATATGGCTCCATGTGTTGAAACAACTTTCAACTCAGGTGCTAGGCATACGCTCATGACTATCGTCACTTCCATGAACATGTCATGATGCTTACGGAACTCATCATCTTGCTCCTTGCTATCAGAATCATCTGGTCTAACTCCTAACTAATGTTCTAGCACATATAGGATGTTTGTTGTGTTTGGAGAATGTTTCTAAAACCAATGCACCAGCTGATGAAGTTGGACCCGTCGGCTTCCAAGGTAGAATCCGAGCTCTTGAAGAAGTAACCGAAGCGTAGTTCCGTAGTCTCCAGATGTGATCGCAAAAGAGGTAAGATAAGTTTATAATATATATGTGAGTTTTAGTTTTATAATCTCATTATCAAAAACACACCACACCAAGATTATTATCCCTAAACTAATAATGACGATTACACAACCCTCATCCACCACACTACCCCCGATCATCACGGCCGGCAGCACAGCTTCAAAGGTGGACATAACATGTCGATCACAACAACTCTGTGACTCGTGCTCGATCTTTCGATCTTCCCGTGTTCCGAGGCCATACCTCTGAATATGCTAGGCTCGCCAATCAAACCTCGAAGACCATGCGCGTGCAACATGGCTTACACCCACTGTATGTGAACGACGAGATGTGTGACACCCGATCATCACGGCCTGCCTCATAACGTAGAACTTTCTTGGTGGTGCGCAACGAGGGAGAACACAATTTTGGTATTTGTTAGGGATCATCCTATTTATGATGCTACCGTTGTATATCTATCATATAAGCAATCAATAGGATGCACACACAACAGCACACAATAATGATGCAATGAAGTGCAATGTGACATGGTCGATGCGCCTGGACCTTCATGGCGCCATGTGCCTGGCCCCCGGCGCCCCGGCATGGCTCCGAGTCTACAGAGCCCTCCATTGCCTCCGACAGTACGAGTAATATCAAAACTTACCGTAACCATGTCACATAAAATAACGCCTCTGCAAAACAAAGTTAGACGCCTCTAGCTTTATTTAGTTTTGCAAGTTTTACGTGGCATATAGGGGAGTCTAACTTGCAAAACTAAATAAAGCTAGAGGCGTCTAACTTTGTTTTGCAGAGGCGTTATTTTATGTGACATGGTTACGGTAAGTTTTGATATTACTCGTACTGTCGGAGGCAATGGAGGGCTCTGTAGACTCGGAGCCATGCCGGGGCGCCGGGGGCCAGGCACATGGCGCCATGAAGGTCCAGGCGCATCGACCATGTCACATCGCACTTCATTGCATCATTATTGTGTGCTATTGTGTGTGCATCCTATTGATTGCTTATATGCTAGATATACAACGGTAGCATCATGAATAGGATGATCCCTAACAAATACCAAAATTGTGTTCTCCCTCGTTGCGCACCACCAAGAAAGTTCTACGTTATGAGGCAGGCCGTGATGATCGGGTGTCACACATCTCGTCGTTCGCATACAGTGGGTGTAAGCCATGTTGCACGCGCAGGGTCTTCGAGGTTTGATTGGCGAGCCTAGCATACTCAGAGGTATGGCCTCGGAACACGGGAAGATCGAAAGATCGAGCACGAGTCATAGAGTTGTTATGATCGACATTTTATGTCCACCTTTGAAGCTGTGCTGCCGGCCGTGATGATCGGGGGTGGTGTAGTGGATGGGGGTCGTGTCATCGCCATTATTATTTTAGGGATAATAATCTTGGTGTGGTGTGTTTTTAGATAATAAGATTATAAAACTAAAACTCACCTACATATTATAAACTTAACCTTATCTCTTTTGCGATCACATCTGTAGACTACGCAACTATACTTCGGTTACTTCCTCAAGAGCCCGGATGCTACATTAGAAGCCGACGGGTCCAACTTCATCAGATGGTACAGGGGTTTTAGAAACATTCTCGAACACAACAACATTCTATATGTTCTCGATGAACCGTTAGGAGAAGGACCAGGAGATTCTGCTAGCGAGGAGGAGGAAGATGATTTCCGTAGGCGTCGAGACATATTCATTGAAGTGGAAATCACCATGACCGTATGCCTGGCACCCGAGTTGAAAGAGTTGTTTCGACGCAAGGAGCCAAGCGTCATGATGGATGCGATAAAGACTCACTTCGGAGATGAATTAAAGCGTGAGCAATTCAGGCAGCTTAGAATGTTCCAGACCATTCACATGGAGGAGCATACCTGTCTGAAGACACATTTGAAGAGATTGTATGACATCTACTTCCAGCTGACGATGGTCTTCGATTACTGGATGACAGATTCTTGTGCCATTCGGACTGTCCTGATATCTCTACCTCCTAGCTATGAGAAGCATGTGCGCAAGTACATTTTGAAAGCCGACGATATGAACTTCTACAAGTTCGTACGTGAGTTCCAGTCTCTGAAGGTTGATTCCATCGAAGGAGAGATCTTCGATGCTACAGGTATATATTTGATATATGCAGAATTATGAATTCGCCCTTGGTATATGATGAAGTATTTGATACTTGTTCTGTTTTTGAAACAGGTCCTGATTATCACATATATGCGGCGCAGTTTGATGTGACCTGGCGCTGAAGCTGGTAATCAAGGAGTTGATGGCCTTTTGGTGTTCACGTCCTCAAGTTATCATAGTTATCATTAATAGTTTTTGATACGATCTTTTGTAATAGTGAGCGAGTGTGTGTGTCTTGATTGTTGCAAGACAAAGTTATTCATGTAATAAGACAAGTTCAGTTGTTTTATGTTATGGAACAAGTCAGTTGTTTTATCTTATGAATAAAGATTCCACATCTCAGTTACATTGATTGTATGATAAGTATTCATAATTGTAGAAATGATAAAATAGCGTGTCCTATGAATAAGAGTTCTATTACTAGAACAAACACCGTCGAGTTTAGTCATAAAAGCAATGAAAGAAGTAATGGATGTCTTGGTCCATTTAAGTATTTCAAGTGCTTAGTTGATTAAGTTTGAAATCAAGTATTGAAGTTGCAATATTGGCGGAAATTAATTGAGTGTCATTTTTAATGATTAATTAATGGTGTTTACTACTTGATCCGAATTCCTCCATGACTTTGGTAAATATGAGTATTTGCCCGATAAATTATGGAGTCTGAGATTAATTTGATAATAGATCAAATGGGGTTTTTTCAGAAGAAAGATTAGTGAACATTGTATTCACAAAATTCGATCAAAGGACAGTATTTTTGAATTATGTTTTCAACACAAGAGACTTGTGGAAATTTGCTTCACAAAAATATAATTTCATATATAGTGATATATGGGGAATTGTAATCATTCTCTATTTTAAATAAAGTGTGGTCTGTCAGAATCAGTCTTAGAATCTCCAAATATGTTCGAAACATTATAGTCGATGTCCACTTTAGAAAATAGATATTTTTCTCAACGAGAATTCGTAGGATCGACAGTAGTGTCGACATGTATATGATTATGCGATAATTCGTAATATACATGAGTAGTTCTTTGTAGATTGCTCGCATTGGATGAGAGTGTATTCCAAAACCAAATAGAAACAAAACTTAGTTTGTTGTCTATATAATTCCGAGGAAAATATGATTTTTCGAATTATGGTTTATGGATTGGAATTAGAAGCCTGAAATAAAGTGTCAGACTTATGTTGGAAGGTGTTCCAAAGAGTATATGTTTGCTAATGAAAGTTTGGTGATTAAGAGTGAGGGAGACTAGAAAATTGTTTTCTGCTTGCAATCCTCTTCATAAAGATCATAATGTTTTCATGAAAGAAACTTCTAAATGAAGTGATGTTATATTTAATATTGCTGTCAGGACACCGCACTGTATTAAATGTTTCGGATCTTGTTGACAGATCAAGGTGCACTTTATGAATACAAAGAAAGTTGAGAAAATATCGGAATACGAACATAGGCTTTTTTGAGTCTGGAAATCCAAAATTACATTTGAAAGGATTAAGAGAGTAATTGTTGCTGCAATTCTTATTAGAGGAATAAGATTGTTTAATCATCATATAAAGTGTTATATGAGAAATGTGACTATAAGAAAGACGCGGTAGCATGTCTTGTCAAGAAATGTGTCTTGGACAAGATCAAATTTGTTGACTACATTTATGTAGACATGCTTGAAGTCTGAGGGATTTGTATTAATGTAATACTGTAGTTTGTATTAAATTCGAATTGATAGTAGATCAATGATTTTGGTTTGACCAAAATGTCGATTTAAGTGGGAGTCATAGTTAGTTCACTCAGGTGAAATATGTGAAGAACATATTTTTGAGTGGGAGCTCGTGTTGTCAAATATGTGGAGACATAGTTTTGAGTGGGAGTCGAATTCATCTTGTGTAGTTAACACATTGTGAAACTGTACCAATAGAATAGGATGAAGTTGTGAAACTATTTGAAAGTTAGTGTCTATTTTGAAATAGAACGGGAATTTTAAATAGTTAGTCGAGTTGTTTTGGATTATATCTGAGGAGTCAGAATAGAATCAAAAGGATGGTCCTTTGAAATCCAATTGATCATTAAGAGTAATGATGCATGAAAGTAATGGTTGTATGACATGTGGGTCTATTATGTAATATTAGACATCATACAGAAACCATATTATCTGCTCGATGAAATATAACCGATGTTCTTGGAATAAGAGCAGTTATGAAAGTAAATTTGGAATTTACTGGAAGTAGAAGTGCGTTAGTTAAGGGATTGACATTTGAATGTCAAGTTTTCTACATTGGTGTGAAAGTATGTAGATATCGCGAGTTTGTAATTGTTACAAGGGGCTCTGCATGGCTGAGTGTGTTTTTCAGGGCGGTTATCTGGTTAGTATAATCAGAGTAAGCGCTGGGAAACAGAAGTCTCACTTAGTTATGGTATTTGCATATATGGTGTTGGACAACATGGTGATATCAAGCTAGTTGATGTTAGTGAATCGCAAAAGTTTGCACAAATCGTGTGTTGTGCAGATTGTCAGAGTAACACTCTTCCACAAGCAAGCATCATCGAATGATTCTTATTTGATAAGGGATTTTGATAAAGTAAAATGCAGCTGGTTTATTTGTACTCTAGTGCAAGTGGGAGACTGAAGGAGATATGCCCTAGAGGCAAATAAATAAGTAGTATTTATTGCATTATCTCATAAGTTTATAATAGGTTTGTGTATTATGCTATATTGCTATAACTGTATTAATCGGAATTGTTAATACACGTGTGATACATAGACAACCAGGTCCCTAGCAAGCCTCTATATGAGCTAGTCCATTGGGCAACAGTTGATCGAGATTCCCGATCAAGGACAATGACGTCGGTTGACAATGGGGTCATCTTGTTAGTTGAATAAGGTGGTGGACATACGCAAAGTATTGCAATAAGATCGTA
The DNA here is from genome assembly GCA_026929855.1 of Poa annua. Lineage (NCBI taxonomy): Eukaryota > Viridiplantae > Streptophyta > Magnoliopsida > Poales > Poaceae > Poa > Poa annua. Next base: position 96,349,244 of record CM049431.1, on the reverse strand, counting down.
TTACGATGTTTGTCATTTGCAATAGATAAGAGTATGATAGCTTATTCCTTAGACCGTGAGACTGTAACGTACATGCACTTTAAATAAGGCAGATACCTGTGTATAGTGCAAATCCCTGTATCGATTCATTTGCACACACAGTTTACGATGTAATATCACAACAAAGCGTCAACTTTATTACATCGATGATCCAGAATTACAAAATATTTGTTACAAGTTGCATAGCATAAAGCTAGCATTGAAAAAGTACACAGCGGAAATACAATAGCAGTGAGTCTCTATAACTTTCATGCTGCCACAGGCGAAAACATGTTGGTTGTAGACTCGAAACCTTTAACGAAAACCTCACTCGTCATCTGATCAAATCTGCAATAAGAAAAATATTGCAACAACGTGGGTCAGATTCCATTAAAAATGGAGTCTGGCAAGTGACACTATGGTGGACACTTATGGAATAACTCTAAAGCCTATATGAATATTTGGCTGGTGGAGCTCAAGGCTAACTTGTATAAAGCCAATTTTTCCTACTCTTTTGAAAACACTTTTCTTGAAATCGACGAGTATGGCATGAAAACCATAAATCTCATTTTCCCTTGTTCACCCATCAACTTTTAACTTAGAAATTGGAATGGTGGAATCCTCCGTTGACGTCCTCGTTCAGCTGCTCAAATTGTCCGTACCGGGGACACGGCTAAGTACTTAGTTTTACACTCTGCAGAGGTTGTGCACGTTCACCATTGTACCCATTCAACCCAAGGTATCCTTTACACACCATTTGTGATAAGGAAAGGAGAGAATGAGACGAGATCTTTCAGAAGCCTTTTCCCTCCCACCTGGCTTGACCCGTTCCACCTAACACCCCCCTACATCTTCTTGTCAAGCCGGAGAGAGTCCACGCAACATAATTGATCAAGCCAGAGCCCATATGGCAATGGCTGCACTGGAAGCAATCGTCACTCGGAGTTCTTCAGATTCCTCTGTTCCTGGGTGGCCATTCACAAGTGTACATACTCCAGGAACCATAGAAATGGACCTGAGTAGCCACTCAACATAAACCATCCGACCACTTACCACCCAGGTGTTTCATTCTTAACTTAGTAGAATTTAGATTTTCACAAAACAACATTTGCATAGCATCAATAATTCTACTAAGTATTGCATAGGAACCTAGACACAGGAATAAGGGATTCTACACAGGTTTAGCATAGCAACACATGCATATAAAAATACACTAAGTAATGCATATAAAAATAGGAAGTTTATGAGGTGTGCCACTTGCCTTTGAATGTTGTCGTTGTTCACAACTCTTTTCAACAACGAACGTTTGCTCTCCATTTAATCTAAACATTAATAGCAAACAACAATACAACAATCAACAAACAACAATCATCAACATACATGCTCATATCAAATGAACAACAAGTTTTATAAAACTCCTAAGGAAAACATGTCATGTATGAAATGCAAATTATTTCTAAGGGCTAGAGATGCATGATGCTATGAAAATCTCTTAAGTTAATGCAAGGAACATAGGTGGGTCAAGAATGACTAAGGACTAAGGTCTTAAGTGGGGAAAAATACTTTGTTTTATATCATCTTTAAACAAGCACTCTAATGGCTTAGCCATGATGTGCAAGATACTTAGGGAAAAATACTAAGTCATTTGTTCAAGATGATCAACAATTATTATCAACTCTTTGTAAATTGGACATTCACTATAGTGAGAGAGATAGACACCCGGCCAGCCACTTAATTGTGGAACAGGTCTCATGTACGTGGACATGTAAGGTTTGTTTCCAGACCGCTTCATCCCACTATGCTGCTAGGATCCAATAACTTCAAGATGATAACATCATGATCAATATTTGTTTAAGTCTAAGAGCCAAGATTAGGAAAGAGGGAAAAGATAGAAAGAGAGATGTGGTTGTCCTCCAGGCTTCATCTCCAGACTTGTAACTTTCTTTTGGATGATGTCTTGATTGAAGTTTTGATAGACTGGATAATTCTTCAGACTTGGTGGTTCTTGCATCCTCGAGGCTGGTCTTGGATTTACTTAGTCTTCATGAATTCTCAGAGGAGAAGAAAGGACAAAGAGAGAGACTTAGAGAATAAAAGGGGGTTGGCCGTCTTGGACTTCTTCTCACTTTTCTTCTAAGTGCTTGACATCTTGAGGATGCTTCCAGAGTCTGTTTTCTTCTAAGTCCTTCATGAACTTCTTCTTGATTTTCTTCTAAGTGCTTCTTCTCCTTGAAGATACTTCTGAAGTCTTGTTTTTGGCTAAGTCCTTCATTGGTCTTCCAGCTCCATGTTTGAAGATTACTAAGTGTCTAAGTGTATAATACTTTTCCCAAAATACTAAGTTTGAAAATAATCCTCACTTAGAGAAAATGGGGAGGAGTTTTCCTTATGGAAAATATAACTATAAAATATGCTATGCATGAAATGCAATTTTAAATCACAAGCAACATAACACTAATTTTTGTAAATTTTTATAACATATGCATAAAGTTATAGTTTGCAATTTAATTAGTTTCTAATTTGCAAAACATAATAACAGGAAACATATAGATTAAAATTTTATGGGTTTTATATTTTATAACCCAATTTTCTTTATAGATGGTGTTAATAGCCAGAGGTGGTTTAATTATATTTAATGCAATTTGATTTAATCAAAAATAATATTTCTATTAAAAGTTATTTCAAAATTAGTCAAACTATTCAAATTAAACTCACAACTATGAAATCATTCAAAATTTACTCAAAATTATTTTATAGCAGTGGCATTAATTTACAATTATTCTAAAGTTTCTAAAACATATTTATTTGCAATTTTTGGATTTATAGATTTAAAGTTATTACAAATACACTCAATTTCCCCATTTGAAATTTGAATATTTTATACTAAGTCAAATTTGAATTTTGTCAGATCCAAAATATTCTACATGTCAAGAGCTTTCCAAATATATAAAAATTATTAAATTTGGAGTTGTGGTTAAAAAGTTGTGAGAGATCTAAGTGACAGGGGTTTTTCTGTAAAATTGTCGATTAAATTTAATTAAGGAAATTGTTTTCCACGTGGCAGCTGACTGGGCAGTGACGTGGCTGCCACGCGGCGCTGACGTGAATAAGTTATAGATCTGGGCCAACAGATTTGGATCTGACGGTCCAGATCAAATCATACCGCTTCGTCCTCGTTATCTAATCTGCACCGTTAATCGCCGATCGGAGGGCTCACCTTGGTGGCGGCGCGGAGGCTACCGGCGATGAGGACGACGGCGGCGTGGCTTCGGTCGACGACGGATTAGTCGCTCCTGTGATTCCCCGGGCGTGGGACGAGGGTCAAACGATTCCCCGCGGCACGGTGAGTTGGATGGGGGCGGTGGCGTGGGCTTGGCTGCCGTGCAACGACGAGGAGGCGCGGGCGGAGCGGTGAAGTTCCGGCGAGCTCGGTCTCCTCGCTTGGCTCGCCGGGGATGGAAGAAATACGACGGCGGATGGTGCGGACTCCGGCGAGCTCCTCCGGCGGCCTGGCGGCGTTTTGAGCTAGCGTTTGAGAGGGGAAACGGCGGCGGGGACCTGGGGTTTATATAGGGGGCTTCAGGAGATCGTATCCCGCACGAATCGGAGAGGAATTCGACCCCGATTCGATTTGATCTTCGGCGCCGATTTCGGGCAGGAGGTTGGAGATGATCCGCTGACGTCAGCATGACGTCAGCCAGTATTTTCTTTTTCTGATTTTATTTATTTAATTCATATCTTTTGATTTAAATGTCCAAATGATGTCAAATTAATTTCTAAAAATTTGTAAAATTATTACCTTTCTGTTAAACCAATTGTGGGCATGTTTTGAATATTTTTGAAAAATAATATTTTGAATTATTGATTAATTACAAATTTGACACTTAAAGTCAAATTTGAATTTCTATCTTATTTAGAATTTCTTTTGGCTAAATAAAATTTGTAAAATACCCACATTTCAATATGTTTGAATTTAAGTTATTTAAACTTATTTTGCTGAAATCATTCATCTTTATTTTGGCATAATATTAAAGAACTAAATATAAAAATGTTTAGGAAATGTGAAATATAGGGTATTCTTTTTTTTAATTGAAAATCATTTGTGCAACATTATATTTTAATTATGATAATTCATTTGAAAACTTCATAACAACTTTGGAAAGGATTTTCATTTTAATTCTATTCTTATTTAGAATATATTAATCATTTCATGCTTTGAAATTAGATGAGATTCATTTAAGCAAATGAAATCTTTACTTGGCTAATTCATTTATTTAAATTTTATGAAGTTTTAAAGTTATACACTATAGGCTTATAATTTCCAAACTATATTTTGAACTTAGTTAAAGGAATGATAACCATTTAGCAATTATATACCATTTTGAATAATCTTATATTTATGAATAGATATGGCTAAGTGGTTTAATTTAAATACTTATAAAGAAACTAATTTATTTAAAATCAAATGATTTGTAGTTTGTAACATATTTGTCAAATTATATTTTAAGGTTTTGAATCACAGTGGATAATAAAATGTTTAAACTGTGTCATTGGAAATATTAAACTCCATTTTGAAGTCTTTCATAGTTGGTTTCCTTATACATTTCATGTTTTATTTTAATAAAAGAAAAGTTTTAAATTTTAGTGATTTTTTAATATTATAAAATGTTGGGATGTTACAGAGACCGTACTTATTAATGCTTCGTAGGGATACTTTGAGAGCATCAAACGTTGTGTCTTATATAGCATGACAATAACGGTGTCCATCTTGGGTATTCCGAAAGAGCATCAAGACGTAAGGATCAAGAGCGGGATTTGTTCATTCTTGTAATGGAAAGATACTCTGGGCCCACTCGGTGATATTGCATCTATATATAGTTGCGCAGCTTATGACTAGGTCATGGGGATGTAATATCGCAGACGAGTTAATAACCTTCGTCGGTAACGAGATACAACAAAGACATCGGTGTGTCTACGATCATATCTCGGACAAGGTAGTATCGCAGAGACAAAGGGAATGAATGTCATATTTATGGTTCAACGACGAAATTCGTAGAATGCACAGGGGTCGTCATATATTTCCAGGTATCCTTGACGATCATTGGTGAGCGGAGTGTCTCGACCATGTCTGGAGTGTTCTCGAACCGTAGCGTAACAAACTTAAGGTCTTAGCGACGCTAGGAGATAGGTTCTGGAATTTAATAGCATTTTGTTGGAGAGAGAGAAATGATCCGGAAAGATTTCCGGTGGTCCGGAAGGAGTTCTGAAAAGGTATGGAATGGTTCCGGGAATGTCCGAAAGTTGTTCGGATGGTTCCGAAATAGTTTCGGGGTCATGGGATATTGAATTATATATAAATATATTAATTATGAATTAATAGGAATTTTCTATTAATTTAATATTAATTAAATAAAGGAAAAAGGGGTCTCCCACCTACATGGGCCCTAAGAGGGCCCAAGAGGCGGGAGCCGCACCCCACAAGGAAGGGAGGCTTGGTCCTCCTAGTCCGAGTTGGACTAGGAGTAGGAAAGCCCAAGGGGGGGTTCGGCCGAACCCCCCTCTCCCCTCTTCTCCTTTAATCCCACATGGGGGAGCCAAGGGGTTTGCACACCCCCTTCCCCCTTTATATACGAAGGCATATTAATTGATTTAATTCATAGGAAAATACAATTAATTCCCGATTTCTCTCTCGATCTCGTGGTTCCCAAGTTGGAGCCGCGCCGAGCTGAGGAAGGGGGGTCTCTCTCCACCCAAGCTATACCGCAGAGCGCCGTTGCTCTGCGGGATTCCAGATAAGATCTACTCCTGCGATTTCAGCTGGATCTGAATGACCGGGAGTTGTCGCTAAGCTCCGTATGTTTGTGAGTGCTCGGAGGCAACTCTTTTGAGGAGCTTGGGCGACGTCGGCTCGCCCCTGCAGCCGCCGCGCCCCCTCCCCTCTGCTGCCGGCGCACCAGCCCCGGTGCTGGCGCTCTGCCTTCTTCCGCCCGACGCCCGTCGACGCAGATCATCATCGACACCCTGGCGTCATCGACTTCGATATCGCGGCAAGTTCTTCGCGACTTCGAGGTCGGCTACGTACGACTTCATCGTCAACGCTTGTGCGGGAGCGTAATCCCCGCTATCGGTCTACATGGAGATAATGTAACCCGTTCCGCCACCGTTATCGCATGTACTAGATAGATAGATCCTGTCTATTTAGGGTTTCGTTCGCTAGAAAAATTATTGTTTTCTGCGCCGTAACCACTTCAGGTGATATCAAGCTAGTTGATGTCAAAGAATCGCAAAAGTTTGCACAAATCGTGTGTTGTGCAGATTGTCAGAGTAACACTCTTCCACAAGCAAGCATCATCGAATGATTCTTATTTGATAAGGGATTTTGATAAAGTAAAATGCAGCTGGTTTATTTGTACTCTAGTGCAAGTGGGAGACTGAAGGAGATATGCCCAAGAGGCAAATAAATAAGTAGTATTTATTGCATTATCTCATAACTTTATAATAGGTTTGTGTATTATGCTATAACTGTATTAATCGGAATTATTAATACACGTGTGATACATAGACAACCAGGTCCCTAGCAAGCCTCTATATGAGCTAGTCCATTGGGCAACAGTTGATCGAGATTCCCGATCAAGGACAATGACGTCGGTTGACAATGGGGTCATCTTGTTAGTTGAATAAGGTGGTGGACATACGCAAAGTATTGCAATAAGATCGTATTATGATGTTTGTCATTTGTAATAGATAAGAATATGATAGCTTATTCCTTAGACCGTGAGACCGTACTTATTAATGCTTCGTAGGGATGCTTTGAGAGCATCAAACGTTGTGTCTTATATAGCATGACAATAACGGTGTCCATCTTGGGTATTCCGAAAGAGCATCGAGACGTAAGGATCAAGAGAGAGATTTGTTCATTCTTGTAATGGAAAGATACTCTGGGCCCACTCGGTGATATTGCATCTATATATAGCTGCGCAGCTTATGACTAGGTCATGGAGATGTAATATCGCAGACGAGTTAATAGCCTTCGTCGGTAACGAGATACAACAAAGACATCGGTGTGTCTACGATCATATCTAGGACAAGGTAGTATCGCAGAGACAAAGGGAATGAATATCATATTTATGGTTCAACGACGATATTCGTGGAATGCACAGGGGTCGTCATATACTTCCAGGTATCCCTGACGATCATTGGTGAGCGGAGTGTCTCGACCATGTCTGGAGTGTTCTCGAACCGTAGCGTAACAAACATAAGGTCTTAGCGACGCTAGGATATAGGTTCTCGAAATGATCCGGAAAGAGTTCCGGTGGTCAGGAAGGAGTTCCGGAGAGGTCTGGAATGGTTCCAGGAATGTCCGAAAGTTGTTCGGGTGGTCCGAAAGAGTTTTCGGAGTCACGGGATATTGAATTATATATAAATATATTAATTATGAATTAATGGGCTTTTTATATTAATTTAATATTAATTAAATAAAGGAAAAAGGGGGCTCCCACCTACATGGGCCCTAAGAGGGCCCAAGAAGGGGGAGCCGCACCCCACAAGGGGGGTGGGCCCCATGGGAGGTTCGGCCGGCCCATGGTGGGGCGCACCATCCCCTCTCCTCCTTTAGTCCCACATGGGGGAGCCAAGGGGTTTGCACACCCCCTTCCCCCTTTATATACCAAGGCATATTAACTGATTTAATTCATAGGAAAATACAATTAATTCCCGATTTCTCTCTCGATCTCGTGGTTCCCAAGTTGGAGCCGCGCCGAGCTGAGAAAAGGGGGTCTCTCTCCACCCAAGCTATACCGCAGAGCGTTGTTGCTCTGCGGGATTCCAGATAAGATCTACTCCTGCGATTTCAGCTGGATCTGAATGACCGGGAGTTGTCGCTAAGCTCCGTATGTTTGTGAGTGCTCGAAGGCAACTCTTTTGAGGAGCTTGGGCGACGTCGTCTCGCCCCCCTGCAGCCGCCGCGCCCCCCTCCCCTCTGCCGCCGGCGCACCACCTCTGGTGCTGGCGCTCTGCCTTCTTCCGCCCGACGCCCGTCGACGCAGATCATCGTCGACACCCCGGCGTCATCGTCTTCGTCATCGTGGCAAGTTCTCCGCGACCTCGAGGTCGGCTACGTACGACTTCATCGTCAACGCTTGTGCGGGAGCGCAATCCCCGCTATCGGTCTACATGGAGGTAATATAACCCGTTCTGCCACCGTTATCGCATGTACTAGATAGATAGATCCTGGCTAATTAGGGTTTCATACGCTAGAAAAAATATTGTTTTCTGCACCGTAACCCCTTCATGAACTAGTTAGATAGAGGCTACTAGGGACATGGTTGTTTATCTACCACACGTGTATTAATGTTTCCGCTTAATTCAATTATAGCATGGTATAAAACATATAATGAACAATTGAGATATGACGAATAAACTATCTTTATTAAGTGCCTCTAGGGCATATCTCCTTTATAATTAATACCTGGATGCTTTATCTTATTTATCTGCAAATGCCTATGTCTTGATATTACATGAATTATCTTATTCATGCAACGCCCGTACATCCGTCCCTATGCCTACATTATTCTAATCCTGCTGTCTACTATAATAACTGTTGCTGTTATTTCACTACTGTCACTACTATAAAACTGTTGCTACTGATAATCTGTCTAGAGCAAGTCTATTCACAGGTGCAGCTGAACTGACAATTCATCTGTTAAGGCTTATATTTATTCTTTGGCTCCCCTTGTGTCGAATCAATAAATTTGGGTTTTACTTCCCTCGAAGACTATTGCAATCCCCTATACTTGTGGGTCATCAATGCCCAGGCACCTCTGAGATTCAAGAGAGGACTAGAGATAAAGATTGTCAAAGATAAAAGCATCAAAGGTACACCGCAGTTAACATTATTCTAGGACAAGCACATTACACTAAGAATGACAACTATGCTCTCAAGAAGGTGCTCAAAGAAAGAATGGTGACTCAACAATAAGTAAAAGATAGACCCTTCATTGAGGGAAGCAGGGATTTGACATGTGCTAGAGCTTTTCATTGTTTTGAAAACATAGGTAAAATTGTTCAAGAGACCAAACCCTTCATAACTCATTTGAGAGAGAGCAAACCCTTAAACATTATGACCTTTTCTGTTAGAAAGGTCATATTACGTCGACATCAATTGGTCATAAATTCAAACTGTTGTGAGTCAAATTGAGAATGAATCCAACTCTGCTATTCCATTGATGATTCACAGCATTTATACAAGGGGAATGGACGCGAGAGAGGGATGCGTCCGATCTGGAGCGAGGGAACCGTCGCGACGGTTGCCTGGAGAGGCATCCTGTAACGCCCCGGGATTTATCCCCTTTTAGATTTGTGAGTTTTCTTTTTTGCATCGACATGGCATCGCATCGCATTAATTTAATTTGTTGCATTTAAATTAAATTTCCATAATTAAATTTAAATGCATTTCAAATTAATTAAAAATGTGTTATTTTCAAATCTTTTACAAATGTTAAAAACTAGTTTATTAAATTGTCCATTTAAAACTAAAAATATTTTGTATAAGATTCCTGTTCAAATTCATTTTCATTTTTGTTTTAAAAATACAAAACAAAAAAATGATAAACGGTGAGAAATTAAAGCCCAAGCCCATCTAACCAAACCCTAGGTTTTCCCCCAGAAATTTCTTCCCACCCCGTGCAATTTTTGCAGCCGCCCCCCTCCACTTCTCCCTTTTTCCTTTTCTCTTTTCCCCCCCTCCTTTCCTTTTTCTTTTTCTTCTTTTCTTTTTCTTTTCCTTCTCTTCCTTCTCCTTCCCGCAGCTAGCCCGCACGGGAGAAATTTTTCCCTCACCAACCGCGCCCCGACGCGACCTCCCCAGCGCCGCCGGCCCCGGCCGCCTTGCCTGCCCCGAGCGCCGCCGCGCCGCCTCTCCCCCGCCGCTGCGCCCGCCGCCGAGCCCTCTGCTCCCCCGCCGCCGGCCGCCTCTCCTCCTCCAGCCCGCACCGCCACGCACCTCCGGCCGCCACCCGCCACGCCGCACCGCGCCGCCGCTCCTCGGCCGTCTCCGTGCCTCCCCACGGCCCGGCCGCGCCAGCCGCCGCCACCCGGCGCCCCGCAGCCGTCCGCCCGCGCCGCCGCTCCCCACAGCCGCGCCGCCTCCCCACGCGCCCACGCGCTGCGCCCCAGCGCCTCGCCGTCGCCTCCGACCGCCGCAGCGCCGCCGCGCGCCGCCACCAGAGCGTGCGCCTCCGCCTCCCACGCCGTGCAGCCGCGCCGCCGCCCGCCGCATTGCGTCGCCGCTTCCCCGCCGTGCGCGTGCCACGCTCCACTTCCGCCACGCGCGTCCGCGTCGCCGTCGCCGTCGCAGTGCCTCCACCCGCGCCGGTCGCCGCCACCGTACACATTCGCGCCGCGTTTCTCCGTCCGGTGGTGTCCTCGCGTCCGCCGCACGCCAGGTGTTCGACACAATGCCCGCAAGACCCCGGCGTCGCCATTTTTTTGTCCGAGTTGTCCACCCTTCGAGGTGTTGCTACGTGCGCGTGCGCGTCCTCTTCCGGTGCCGCATTTCCGTGGCCGCCCGTGTTCGTGTCGCGGTGCCCGCCCGTGCGCGCTTTCTTTCCGGTGTCTGTTTGCCGTGCTCCTCTGTGCCCGCGCCCGTCAACGAGGATGACCGAGTACGACTACCCGACCACTTCCACGACACCGACAAACGACGATGCCCCGGTTCCGCGACAACTACTTCCACGACGACGACTACTTCCTCTACGGACCGAAGACGTCGGTTTCGAACCCTAGTTCACCCGATCCAACGTGCGAACCCCAAACCCTAACCCTATACCTATTTTATTAAATGTCATCTATCTTGTGCATTTCGCATCATTACATGTGTTGCATCTCTTGAGTTTGCGGGTGTAGCAATTCACCTAAATAATAAATATGGAATGTGTGGGGTAATAAATATATAATGCCCTATTCCATTTAATTTTGTTATATCACCCATGCCATGTCTTGCCATGCTAATCAACATTTAATTTGATGGGTAGATAAATAACTTGCACCTAAATATTAATTGTCGGAATCCCGGTTCCGCTTATTTCGGATTAAGTGCATCTCCCAATGCATATTGCCATGTCATGCATCATTCTTGCATGATCATGTTGGATCTTTGCCGTAGTTGTAAAATGCATCTTTTACGATTTCCAGTGTTTGTTGCTTCTTCGCGGATACGACGTTGAGATGTGTGAGCTACGACAAGATCTGCTTCCATGCGGGATTCCAGGCAAGCAAAGTTTGCTTGTTTACCTATACATTGTCTTTCAGTCCTGCCGTTGATCTCTGCTACCCTAGTATTCGATTCTTTATCGCGATCCCATCACATGTTTATCCTGCAGCCCATACAGCTTTATCCCCACATCCTAATACCTGTTGCATGTTTATCTGTTGGCCTTGCGAGTCGTAGCGCATGCTTAGAGTTGTTTGTGCGAGTCGTCTGTATGTCTTATTTTATTTCACCTGCTTAGCATGATAGGTTATTCTACCTTAATAAAATGTTGTCTTATATTGGGGTATTATAATTAAAAGATAAGGCACCGGCGGAAGGCCTTGCGAGGTGCTTTGTTCTGCTAAGTGTCGACCTAGGAACTCAGTTCTTGTCCTCGGATCCAATTTTGAGCGCACTAACCGCTTGTGGGAGGCCCTATGGAGCCCCCCGCGGCTTCGATCTAATCCGCTTCTTATCCAGGGCGCCGCAAGTAGTTCGGGCTTTCTATTTGGTGCATGCATATGGTTACCTAACGATCTCATGATGATGGAGTAGTCGATTCTCATATAGGGTGGCACGTTCTTAGAGTGCTATGAAGGTCGTATCCCGCGGGCACTGGACCTGATTAGCCTCGGTTGGCTCCTGGCTGCCTGACGAAGTGAAGAACTTGGCGGCGAACCGCTTGGACGCCGCCAAAGTCTCGGCGATCAGCTCGCCCAGACGCGCAAGGCGATCCTGGCGGGGGCTGACAATCTTGTCATCGCCTAAGCCGGCGGGAACTGCATCAAGAATAAAGCCATAAGTTTGGCCCAGGCTAAAAACAACATGGCAGTATCAAGAAAAAAGCGAGAAGTTACCAAGGACCGAGTTATGGAAAGCCGACAACTCAATCATATGAGTTGCCAGCGCGTCCTCTGCAGTTTGGGCGCGAGAAGTCTGCTTGGATATCTCTTCCGCAGCCATCTTCTCCGCCTCCGCCAACTTGTTGCGCAGGCTTTCCAGCTCACCAGTGAGCTGGCTGGAATCCTGCGCAAACTTGAGCTGTTGGGCTTCCATCTCCTTCTGATGAGCCGCCTTCAACTCCAAGTTAGCGGCCGCCAAGTCTGAAGCTTCATTCATAAGAGCTTGCATATCAGTGGACGCCTTCAGAATATCCTGGGCGTGGTCTAGCAGTTCTACAAATATGGATTCGCTAAGCTAAGATGATTGACGGAAACATAAGTCAAAAGCATAAGTGGAGAAAGGGATAAACTCTACCTTCATCTTTTTTGCGGGCCGCCTCCAGCTCGGCGATCCGCTTGTCCTTGGCCTCGCACTCCTTCTTCAGATCGCGATGGCGCCGGTTTATCTCGACTCGCGAGGAGACAAGCTCGACGTTGGCGGACACAAGGCCCTGTAACAAAAACCAAAAGCATATGACATATTGTCGAAAAACCACTAAGCCGGCAGTCAAAGTTTCATTTGACCAAGCCATCTAAGTGCTCGGGGGGGAAGAGTATGTATATGCCGGAGAAACTTACAGATAGGTCGCCCTCCAAGTCGTCGAAGGCTTGCGAGGCAAAGGCGGCAAAGGCCAAAGTTGACTCCTTGGCCTCCTTAAAGGTAGACCAGGGGTCCCTGACTTTGCCGCCTCCCGCAGTCGAAGCTGCCCTCCGAGACCCGCCGGCAGTCGTCTCCAGCAACCCCTCATTAGCGGCGCGCGATTGAGCGGCATCATCGGCCGTAGCCTCAGCCAGTAATCGAGGAGTTGTCGGCGCGCGATCGGTGGAGGGGATCTTTGGCGGAGCACCCGAAGCCGGGGCTGGAGGTTGGCGCCGAGCGTCAGCCATAAAGCTGCCGGCATGGGGCGGGGGAGTTGGCGGCACGGTGGCCGGCGAGCCGCCTTGCGGCCGCTTTCCTTTGCCAAGGAGCCTGGTCGGCAACCGGGAAGTTGCGACCCTTTCCCTGTCAAAACAAGAAACAAGCACAAATAAGTCAGCCAATGTTCAAAAGTTTCGCCATCTGGAAAAGGCAAAGTTGAGTACCTTCGAGGGATATTAATCCCTGCATTCTCGCCAATGTTGGCGAGAGTCGACTCGGTGGCCGACGCAATCCGTTTCTTCCTCTCGGCATTCGCCATGGAGGAAGCAGCGCCGGACGCCTTGCGCTTCTTCGCCTTCCCGGCTTCCGACTCGTAGAAGTCGGGAGCCAGGTCATCCTCCTTCAACTCGGAGAGCTGAAAAAGAAGATATGTTAAAGGAACTCAACATCGACCGGCAAAGTTGTCAAGTAAGGGGCAAGGCAAGAAGATATCTACCTCGAGGGGAGGATTGTCGTGGGTGTGCATGGGCACGCCCTCGGCCGCCTTCACCGACCCCGCCTTGACAAGGCTGCGGAGCCGGAATGCCAGGTCGGCGACCGGCAATATCTCTTCGCTTACGCGAAGAGAGGCTGTGTCAGTAGGCGAATACCGACACATCATGTGCGGGCTGTACCGCAGGGGGAGGATTTGCCGGCCGAGCCAGCAAATGACGGTGTCGACCCCATCTAGCTGGGGGGGCGCCATCGTCCTCGTGAGGAACTCGATCCGCCTTTGAATAAGGCGGAGTTCCTCCGTCAACTTGGGCACCGCCTCGTCCCAGCATGGGCGAGGCATGGGTGGCGCGTTGACGAATGCCGGGATGCCGATTTCACGGCCCGGCGCTGCCATGTCTTGGCAGTAGAAGAACGTCGAGGTCCAGCCCTTGACAGACTCGAGGTACGGTATCTTAGGATACCATTGGCGGCCCTGGCGGAAGTTGAAGGTGATGCTGCCGCAGGTCGCCAACCCGCCGTCTGGCACCGTCTGTCACCGGCAACGGAAACAGTATCTAAAGAAGTCTAAACTAGGCCTAACACCTAGATAGCCTTCGAAAAGAGCTGTGAAGCCGGCTAAGACTAATATACTATTGGGTGCAATATTATGGGGCTGGAGCCCGTAGTGATCTGAAACCTCACTAAAAAAGGCGGAAGGCGGCAAAGCCATTCCCCTGACTAGGTGGGAGGTGAGGATTACCCGTTCTCCGGCTTCTGGAGCCGGAATGATGTCTCCCAAGGCGGACCTCCACCGACAATCTTCCCGAGTGGGGAGATAGCCAACTGCCTCCAAATCTTGGAGGGCCTCCTCGTCGACAATGGAAGGTAGCCAATAGCGGGACCCGAGGTCCGGCGCTTCTTCTTCCTCGTCGCCGGGAGGGCTCGTCACCGCCGTCGTCGCGGTGGTTGGTGGAGGAGCGAAAGGGCCCGCCGCCGGAACGCGCGCGGCGGAAGTCCGAGCAGGGGCGATGGAGACATTGCACGCTGTCACCGCCGGCGCGGGGCGAGTAACGGCGCCGCCCATCGATGCTGCGAGCGTGGCTCCGGTCGCCGGACCGCTCGACGCCGTCGAGTGAGCTGGACCAGTGGACATCGCCGTCAGGAAAGGTCGCCGAAGGAGAGAAGTTCGCCGGAGCTCGTTCGGAGGCTGGGAGCGAAGAAGCGGAAGAGGCAAGGGCGCGAGGAGAGCAAAAGGCAGGGTAAAGAAATGGACCGTTTGGGCTACCTATTTATAGGGCCAGGCGTTGCTCCCTGTGCAACGGCATTTTTAGTTGGACACGCGTCCAACATCCGTTGCGGCCCATGATTGCACGATCTCCACGCCTCCTCTTTTCCCGCAATTTGTGATCGTGGCGAGATTCCCGCTTAGTCTGTTTTCAAACTGTCGTGTAGCCGGCTAAGTGGAAACCGTCAAGAAGAATGCTCGGCCAGATTGCCGGGTAGCCGTCTTTTCCCATGATGGATAAAGGCGGCCGCATGTCAACATCAAGACACGCGTACCTCGTTGATTTTCAGAATGGTTCAAGTCCTGCAGCCGCCAACTTTGGCAGATGAAGAATCAAGGAGAAGCCGGCGCCTGGAGAACTTCAACCTTTCTGGGGGATAATGTTGGGGATATATCAACTAGGGGTATAACCAACATGGATCAATCCGGCTAGTCCAGGGTGGCCCAAGGGTGGTAAGGCCAAGGCCTGCCGGGCGGTCCAGATAAGCTGACGTACAAGGAAGTAGGCGGACGGTCCAAGGAAGGCGGAAGGCCGAAGCCCATCAAGCCACCGAGCCCAAGACGGAAGGCGGCAACCAAGCCGACTAGGTCTAGGACTCTGTTTACTTGCCGGACAAGTACTTACCTTGTACCCTGGGGTCTGGCCGCCTACATAAGCCGGCCGCCAGGGAGCCTTTAGGGCAGAGACAATCTCATAGGCATCATACTCATTGTAACCTGTTCACGGCTATTTGCCTCATAGTGAATTATAGCAGCACGTAGGATCCCGCCACCGCTGTGGGATCTGAAGCTGGGTAAACTCGCCGTGTTCAATCCCGACCTCGACGACACCAACCTTCTTCCCCACAATCCATACGTAGGCTAGAGGACCCCCGTCTCCTATCAATTATGCCGATACCACGACACACAATCATGCGGTTCCCTGGATGGGTTGTAGAGAAGAGATTTGCCGTGTTGAGATGCCCTAGCTTATGGCTTTGCTTTTGGGGTTGATCGAACGAGTACGGGTCCAGTAGTGCACCCCTGCAGGGTATAATCTTATCGATGAGCCGTGTCCACGGTTATGGACGATTTGGTGATGATGCTGGCTAACAAGATCATAGACAACTTACACCTAATCATTGTTATTTAACTTGACTAGTAATATAGAATTACTTTCACAATAACTTGTAACTAAAATTGTTCAATGTGTGAGTTTTTCCGAATTGCTTCCTCATACTTGGTTGAGGGGGTTAATCCGAGAATGGGTTATGTTTGGTGTTAGTTGTAGATGGTTATCTTATGCGCTCTCTTATCCCTCTCTAATTAGACGGAAGTTGTAGCGTGTCTCTTTAGGTTGCTAGTGCTGCTGCCGCTAAGTCCACCTCCCCTATATTTTGGGAGATGGTGTAGAAAGTAGGCAAGTCGGTTTTGCTTGCCAGGGAGTGCCCTGGCCCTCTTTTGGGTTGTGCTTTATGTGCAGTCAACAGGTTTGAAGTCAGACGACGTTAGCTTGGGAATCCCTCCGGCTTGGCTGGGCAGGGATATGGCGCCATCGCTTATCTTCAGGACTCTTAGTCCAATTTGCATCTTATCCTTAGACGGATACTATTTTGCTTCCGTTGTCATTTGAATCTTTGTATTGTATCATTTGTATCTTGACTCGTTCGAGTCGTTGTTGTATTTATATCTTTGTTGTATTTGTGGATGTATCGGAACTATTGTAATGTTATCACAATTCCACCCACATAATGCGCATGTTTTCGGCGTGCACATTATGTCTGGTGGGCGACCAAAAATCGTTATTATGCGGATTTCGGCGGGATCGCTTAAATCTACATAGTACCGATTTTCGGGCGTCACAAAGTGGTATCAGAGCCTTGGTTTCGATCTCCTTGTTGTTTCGATACGATTGGTTATCGAAGCAGCGGGTCCGCAAAAGCCTGTAGGATAACCTCGCTAACGGTCGTTGTTTCTAGAGTGTCGAAACTATTTGACTTAAATTATTTTGAAAAATATCTCAATAGGTTTCTTTTACTCCGTACCTCAATTCTATTTCTCCTCTTACCTTATTTGTTTTGGAGTCTCTTCTCTTATCCAACTTTCAAAGTTTTAGGATCCTACGTGTGGGTGGACGATTTCTTGCCTTTTACCTATTAGGTTCGATTTTTCGGAGTCGTCTTCGTCGTGAGCAACAATCCCTTGTTAGTGGTGTCGATAATTTCAAGGTGGAGCAACAATCCCTTGTTAGTGGTGTCGAGAAGTTCATCCCGGAGCGTGAAGACTCGATAGTTACCCCTCTCTTCTGGTGGTCTCGGCGTGGATCGCGGGACGCGAACCCTTGTTAGTGGTGTCGATTGTAACGCCCCGGGATTTATCCCCTTTTAGATTTGTGAGTTTTCTTTTTTGCATCGACATGGCATCGCATCGCATTAATTTAATTTGTTGCATTTAAATTAAGTTTCCATAATTAAATTTAAATGCATTTCAAATTAATTAAAAATGTGTTATTTTCAAATCTTTTACAAATGTTAAAAACTAGTTTATTAAATTGTCCATTTAAAACTAAAAATATTTTGTATAAGATTCCTGTTCAAATTCATTTTCGTTTTTGTTTTAAAAATACAAAACAAAAAAGGATAAACGGTGAGAAATTAAAGCCCAAGCCCATCTAACCAAACCCTAGGTTTTCCCCCAGAAATTTCTTCCCACCCCCTGCAATTTTTGCAGCCACCCCCCTCCACTTCTCCCTTTTTCCTTTTCTCTTTCCCCCCCTCCTTTCCTTTTTCTTTTTCTTCTTTTCTTTTTCTTTTCCTTCTCTTCCTTCTCCTTCCCGCAGCTAGCCCGCACGGGAGAAATTTTTCCCGCACCAACCGCGCCCCGACGCGACCTCCCCAGCGCCGCCGGCCCCGGCCGCCTCGCCTGCCCCGAGCGCCGCCGCGCCGCCTCTCCCCCGCCGCTGCGCCCGCCGCCGAGCCCTCTGCTCCCCCGCCGCCGGCCGCCTCTCCTCCTCCGGCCCGCACCGCCACGCACCTCCGGCCGCCACCCGCCACGCCGCACCGCGCCGCCGCTTCTCGGCCGTCTCCGTGCCTCCCCACGTCCCGGCCGCGCCAGCCGCCGCCGCCCGGCGCCCCGCAGCCGTCCGCCCGCGCCGCCGCTCCCCACAGCCGCGCCGCCTCCCCACGCGCCCACGCGCTGCGCCCCAGCGCCTCGCCGTCGCCTCCGACCGCCGTAGCGCCGCCGCGCGCCGCCACCAGAGCGTGCCGCCTCCGCCTCCCGCGCCGCGCAGCCGCGCCGCCGCTCGCCGCCTTGCGTCGCCGCTTCCCCGCCGTGCGCGTGCCGCGCTCCACTTCCGCCACGCGCGTCTGCGTCGCCGTCGCCGTCGCAGCGCCTCCACCCACGCCGGTCGCCGCCACCGTACACATCCGCGCCGCGTTTCTCCGTCCGGTGGTGTCCTCGCGTCCGCCGCCCGCCAGGTGTTCGACACAATGCTCGCAAGACCCCGGCGTCGCCATTTTTTTGTCCGAGTTGTCCACCCTTCGAGGTGTTGCTACGTGCGCGTGCGCGTCCTCTTCCGGTGCCGCATTTCCGTGGCCGCCCGTGTTCGTGTCGCGGTGCCCGCCCGTGCGCGCTTTCTTTCCGGTGTCCGTTTGCCGTGCTCCTCTGTGCCCGCGCCCGTCAACGAGGATGACCGAGTACGACTACCCGACCACTTCCACGACACCGACAAACGACGATGCCCCGGTTCCGCGACAACTACTTCCACGACGACGACTACTTCCTCTACGGACCGAAGACGTCGGTTTCGAACCCTAGTTCACCCGATCCAACGTGCGAACCCCAAACCCTAACCCTATACCTATTTTATTAAATGTCATCTATCTTGTGCATTTCGCATCATTACATGTGTTGCATCTCTTGGGTTTGCGGGTGTAGCAATTCACCTAAATAATAAATATGGAATGTGTGGGGTAATAAATATGCCCTATTCCATTTAATTTTGTTATATCACCCATGCCATGTCTTGCCATGCTAATCAACATTTAATTTGATGGGTAGATAAATAACTTGCACCTAAATATTAATTGTCGGAATCCCGGTTCCGCTTATTTCGGATTAAGTGCATCTCCTAATGCATATTGCCATGTCATGCATCATTCTTGCATGATCATGCTGGATCTTTGCCGTAGTTGTAAAATGCATCTTTTACGATTTTCAGTGTTTGTTGCTTCTTCGCGGATACGACGTTGAGATGTGTGAGCTACGACAAGATCTGCTTGGGTGCGGGATTCCAGGCAAGCAAAGTTTGCTTGTTTACCTATACATTGTCTTTCATTCCTGTTGATCTCTGCTACCCTAGTATTCGATTCTTTATCGCGATCCCATCACATGTTTATCCTGCAGCCCATACAGCTTTATCCCCACATCCTAATACCTGTTGCATGTTTATCTGTTGGCCTTGCGAGTCGTAGCGCATGCTTAGAGTTGTTTGTGCGAGTCGTATGTATGTCTTATTTTATTTCACCTGCTTAGCATGATAGGTTATTCTACCTTAATAAAATGTTGTTTTATATTGGGGTATTATAATTAAAAGATAAGGCACCGGCGGAAGGCCTTGCGAGGTGGCGCATCCAACGGCGAGGAACGGGATATCCGGCGTTTTTCCTCGTCCTTGGAAGAGGATCCATCAGAGAGCCGCGCCCCAGGCGATGCCGTTGGAGTGGTCGTTCACGAGACCAAGCCTCGTCGGGCTCCACTCCTCCGGCCGGCGACCGGCGCTGGCCCTTGCCACTACGCCGCGCGGCGAGGCTTCTCACCTCGTTGTCGAGGACATCCCCATGCGCAGCGGTCGACACGGGTGAAGCGCAGCCCAAAGCCGATGCCAGGCGAAATAGCCCCGGCGTCCACATGCGGGGCGCTCGGCGCTGTGAGGCCTTGCCCGATGGCGACGTTTGGCGAAGCATCCCGGCGTCCAGAGGTTCGTGCGCCGCCGGCGCGGCGAGCAGCACGAACGCCTCAGGTACGGCCGGCGACCTTCTTCACGAAGTCGAGGGAAAAATTCAGGAAACCTGCAGGCATCTTACCGATTCTTGTTTTTCCCTTTTGTTCTTCTATTTTCGGCGAGTTTGGCCAGTTTGCTCTCTCGGCAAAGCAAAGCGCTGATAACGTGTTGTGAGTCAAATTGAGAATGAATCCAACTCTGTTATTCCATTGATGATTCACAGTATTTATACAAGGGGAATGGACGCGAGAGAGGGATGCGTCCGATCGGGAGCGAGGGAACCGTCGCGACGGTTGCCTGGAGAGGCATCCGGACGTGCGGTTATATACAACAAGGATTATCTCTAATTATAGATTAATTAAATCCTAACACAAACAACACTGATATATTGGTGTGACTGGGCTGACACCTAAGCCAGCTCGCCTATGTGTCACTGTCTATCGC
The DNA here is from genome assembly GCA_026929855.1 of Poa annua. Lineage (NCBI taxonomy): Eukaryota > Viridiplantae > Streptophyta > Magnoliopsida > Poales > Poaceae > Poa > Poa annua. The sequence goes on along the minus strand of CM049431.1, from coordinate 96,328,994 downwards.
ACACGTGTCAACGCCTCTCGCCTACATGTCACTGTCTATGTGTCATTTGTGCTTACGTGTCACCACACTGATATGTAGGGCCTGTTGACAGGAGGTGTTAACTGTTGACAAATATGACATATGGACCCGTCTTCATCCTGCCTTACATGTAGGTCCCGGCTCACCGTGACACCTAGATCCACACTCACCCCTGACATGCGGGACCCGCCCCACACACCGACATGTGGAACCCGCTTGAACCCCTGACATGTGGGACCAGCCCACCCAGCCTGACTGGTGGGACCCGCCCGCATACCATGAGTCCATGATGTTAGGGGCCCGCCCCAACCCCAATCCTGAGCTCGAGACAACCCCCCGCCTGACGGGTGGGACCCGTGCCCCACACCAGCCAGGTGCGAGGGGCCTGCAGGCTAGATAACCCGCATGCCTGATGAATGCGCCCGCGCGAAGCAAAAGAAATAGCGCCGGGTGGGTAACTCGGAACCACAGGTTGCGCCCGCGCTGCCTTAACCAGTAAGCCTCACGATCGTTGTTGTCTAAAGCATCTGCGCACCGTATATATCCTCAAATTTCTGAGGCAAACCTCGCTCAGCTGGGCTGGTTTCGCTGCTCTGCTGGGCTGGGCCAGCTTACCGCGGCTTTGATGGCTTTTTTCTTCCCTTTTTTTCTTTGATAGCTTTTGATTTTCACCTCCGATTTAACTCAAACATATTTTCAAACTTTTGTAAATATAATGTTTTCCCTTATATACTATTAGGTACCGTTTGTAGTAAAAATAAAATATAAATACCACTAGCTTACATATTATTTTATATTGGGTTTTATGGAATTTAAAATAAAATGTTAGGGGTTATTCTTTAAAATCGTACCTAGGGATCGAATCTTGTAAAAATCTTTGTGTATCTATGATAAAATAGGTATTTGTGTACCCAAAAATGATTTTTATAAAAAATCATGAGCAAAGTAAGAAGCACCCTTAGTTCAAATTTGACCTGTTTCCATCTAAATTGACGGAAATTTGTCATTTTTACAAGAGGTGGATGAAAAGGCTTACACACACAAATTTTTGCTTATTTGAAGATAAAATGTGGTCTGATATTTTACAAAAATGGTGTGATCCCAAGCTGCAGCATGTTTTTGGTATGTGCTTCACAAAAAAATCATTTTTCGTACTCGGAAAATAAAAAATGATTTTTTTATGCAAAGAAATGGAAAACTTTCTTCGGCAACATTGTTCCCCATTCCAATATGCACGCTTGTACGCAATATGGGACCATTTGGACAAACTATGCCACGGATATCGCTATAACATTGGTCATTTGGGTTGAAAGCCACGAATTTTCGTACGTGAGAGGTCATTTTTGTGAACACTTTTTAAAAATATCTTCCATTTTCCAAGTTTATTATTTTTCCTTAATACTAGGTCACATATAATGACAGTTTGCGAACGATTCACGTCTTTTTGATATTTTTTGACGCCGATTTCAAAATACGGTCAAAACGGCGGACATGACCGTTCGTACCTAGGGATCGAATCTTGTGAAAATCTTTGTGTATCTATGATTAAATAGGTAATTTTGTACCCAGTCATGAGCAAAGTAAGAAGCACCCGTAGTTTAAATTTGACATGTTTTCACCTGAATTGACAGAAATGAAGGGGTTACGGTGCAGAAAACAATAATTTTCTAGCGAGCGAAACCCTAACTAGTCAGGATCTATCTATCTAGTACATGCGATAACGGTGGCGGAACGGGTTACATTACCTCCATGTAGACCGATAGCGGGGATTACGCTCCCGCACAAGCGTTGACGATGAAGACGTACGTAGCCGACCTCGAGGTCGCGGAGAACTTGCCGCGACGTCGGAGTCGATGACGCCGGGGGTGTCGACGATGATCTGCGTCGATGGGCGTCGGGCGGAAGAAGGCAGAGCGCCAGCACCGGGGCTGGTGCGCCGGCAGCAGAGGGGGGGAGGCGCGGCGGCTGCAGGGGGCGAGACGACGTCGCCCAAGCTCCTCAATAGAGTAGCCTCCGAGCACTCGCAAACATACGGAGCCTAGCGACAACTCCCGGTCATTCAGATCCAGCTGAAATCGCAGGAGTAGATCTTATCTGGAATCCCGCAGAGCAACGGCGCTCTGCGGAATGGCTTAGGTGGAGAGAGACCCCCTTCCTCAGCTCGGCGCGGCTCCAACTTGGGAACCACGGGATCGAGAGAGAAATTGGGAATTAATTGAATTTCCTGTGTATTAAATCAATTTATATGCCTTGCTATATAAAGGGGGAAGGGGGTGTGCAAACCCCTTGGCTCCCCCATGTGGGACTAAACAAAGGAGGAGGGGAGGGGGGTTCGGCCCCCACATGGGCTGGCCGAACCAGCCTATGGGGCCCACCCCCTTTGGTGGTGCGGTTCCCCCTCTTGGGCCCTCTTAGGGCCCATATAGGTGGGAGCCCCCCTTTTTCCTTTATTTAATTAATATTGAATTAATATAAAAATCCCATTAATTCACAATTAATATATTTATATATAATTCAATATCCCGTGACTCCGAAAACTCTTTCGGACCACCCGAACAACTTTCGGACATTCCTGGAACCATTCCAGACCTCTCCGGAACTCCTTCCGGACCACCGGAACTCTTTCCGGATCATTTCTCTCTCTCCAACAAAAACCTATAAAATTCCAGAACCTATCTCCAAGCGTCGCTAAGACCTTAAGTTTGTTACGCTACGGTTCGGAAACACTCCAGACATGGTCGAGACACTCCGCTCACCAATGGTCGTCAGGGATACCTGGAAATATATGACGACCCCTGTGCATTCCACGAATATCGTCGTTGAACCATAAGTATGATATTCATTCCCTTTGTCTCTGCGATACTACCTTGTCCGAGATATGATCGTAGACACACCGATGCCTTTGCTGTATCTCGTTACCGACGAAGGTTATTAACTCGTCTGCGATATTACATCTCCATGACCTAGTCATAAGCTGCAGCTATATAGATGCAATATCACCGAGTGGGCCCAGAGTATCTTTCCATTACAAGAATGAACAAATCCCGCTCTTGATCCTTACGTCTCGATGCTCTTTCGGAATACCCAAGATGGACACCGTTATTGTCATGCTATATAAGACACAACGTTTGATGCTCTCAAAGCACTCCTACGAAGCAACAATAAGTACGGTCTCACGGTCTAAGGAATAAGCTATCATACTCTTATCTATTGCAAATGACAAACATCGTAATACGATCTTACTGCAATACTTTGCGTATGTCCACCACCTTATTCAACTAACAAGATGACCCCATTGTCAACCGACGTCATTGTCCTTGATCGGGAATCTCGATCAACTGTTGCCCAATGGACTAGCTCATATAGAGGCTTGCTAGGGACCTGGTTGTCTATGTATCACACGTGTATTAACAATTCCGATTAATACAGTCATAGCATAATACACAAACCTATTATAAACTTATGAGATAACACAATAAATACTACTTATTTATTTGCCTCTAGGGCATATCTCCTTCAGGAAATTTGTCATTTTTACAAGAGGTGGATGAAAAGGCTTACACACACAAAATTTTGGTTATTTGTAGATAAAATGTGGTCTGATATTTTACAAAAATGGTGTGATCTCAAGATGCAACATATTTTTGGTATGTGATTCACAAAAAAACTCATTTTTCACACTCGAAAAATAAAAATGATTTTTTATGCAAAGAAATGGAAACCTTTCTTCGGCAACATTGTTCCCCATTCCAATATGCACGCTTGTGCGCAATATGGGACTATTTGGTCAAACTATGCCACGGATATCGCCATAACATTGCTCATTTGGGCTGAAGACCACGAATCTTCGTACATAAGAGGTCATTTTTGTGAACACTTTTTAAAAATATCTTCCATTTTCCAAGTTTGTTATTTTTCCTTAAAACTAGGTCACATATAATGACACTTTACGAAAGATTTATGTCTTTTTGATTTTTTTTAATTCTATACGCCGATTTCAAAATACGGTCAAAATGACGGACATGACCGTATGTATCTAGGGGTTGAATCTTGTGAAACTCTTTGTGTATCCATGATGAAATAGGCACTTTTGTACCAAAAAATGATTTTTACAAAAAATCTTGAGCAAACTATGAGGTACCTGTAGTTCAAATTTGACCCGTTTTCAGCTGAATCAGTGGCAATTTGTCTTTTTAGAAAAGGATGAAAGGAAAGCTTTTCAGACACAACCATTTGGTTAGTTGTACATTAAATATGGTCTAATAGTTTATAAAAATGGTTCTCTACCATTTTGCAACATAATTTTGGTAGATGCTTCACAAAAAAACCTATTTTTTGCACTCGGAAAATGAAAAATGTTTTTGTGCAAAGAAAATGAAAACTTTCTTCGGCAACATTGTTCTCCATTCTAAGATGCATGTTTGTGCGCAATATGAGATCATTTGATTTTTTTGTGCAATAAATTTAAAAACTTTGTTCAGCAACATTGTTTCCCATTCCAATATACACGCTTGTGCGCAATATGAGAACATCCAAACTATGCCACGGTTATCTCCATAACATTGATCATTTGGTGCAATATCGCCATTTAGGCCATTTCTTTAAAAATAAATAAAATGCAAAAATTCTCAAAAAATAAAATCCTTTGACATGGAGTTATTTGAGGTCTACTAGTTCTAGGAAAAATTATAAACTTGAATGTTGACAAATAATGCTATGAATATTAGTTGATTCTTGTTGATAGAGAAAACACAAAAAATGCTTGCGTTCTGATTGGCCAACAGGACTTCACGTGGATCATGGTTCGGAGCCGTTGGATCCAGTGAATCTAACGGCTCAAAATGCCCCACCCAAGAACGCACCAAGCCAACGCACACCAAACCCTAACCCCACACACCCCTCGACCCATTTCTACGCCGCACACCCACGAGATTCCCTTTCTTCCTCTCCCGCTCCTCACCTGCTCCCACGATGCGCCGCCGCGCCCTCTCTCGCTCCTCACCTGCCCCCATCTCCTCCCTGGCCGCCCCGCCGACGTCTCGCCTGCCGCCGCCAACCAAACGGTGGAGCCTGACCAACCAAACCCTAATCCCCAACCGAGCAAGACCCGCTCCTATCTTTCCCTCGAGCGCCGCCTCTCTCTTGTTCTCTCTGCGGTCTGCGCAGACCGCACCCGGCCACCTCCTTCCTCTCTTCCATTCCCGAGCCACCGCGAGCCTACCTTCTCAGGCGAGCACCACGAGTCACCACCAGCACCCTGCCACTTCCTTCCTCTCCTTTCCTTCCCGAGCCACCACGAGCCTTCCTTTTCCGGCTACCGCCTCGGCCCAAGCCACCCCGAGCCAGATCCCCACCTACTCCGGCTTCCTCCTCTTCCTTCGTCTGATCTAGCCACCGGGCTCGCGCGTCGTCTCGAACTTCTTCGACGGGAGAGCCAGGACCGCGCTCGACAAGCCGAGATTCATGGCCTCCACTTACAGGACTATCTTTCCTCGCTGATTCTCAGTTGCAGGATCAATTCCTCACCCCCTCTCTGAATTATGTTTGATGGACTCCTTGTTTGCCTTTTTTTTTTTTGCTTTTTAACTGTTAGTTTGTTCCTTACAGACCTCTCCAGCACCTATTATCTCTGGATCTCGCCGTCGTACACACCAAGGCGAGGACACCCGATCCGCGGACCAGGCGTCCTCGACTGACGCATCACCTCGCGCCCAACGACATCAGATCCTCTGGCTAGGTATTCAGTTCATCACGCCCTCAACATCTTGCTGTCACCGTAGGTCCATTAGCTATTGATCTTACTTCCTCAACATCTTGGTGACTAGCTATGATCTGTAGCTAACCGCTTCCTCAACATCTTGCTGTCACCGTGACTGCCATCTTATTAGTTAGGGTTTGAGCCGTAGCATAAATCTTTCATGTGAACAAAGTTTTCTGTTATATAGGTACAATGATGCATGCTAATGTCTCTGTTAGTATATTTAACAAGTAATTATATCTCTATTCTTCATTGTGGTAGACTGGTAGCCTTGTCAAGGCAATGAACACAAATAAAATGATTTCCTGATTGAACAGTCCTACCTATATTTTGTCCAGTTTGTTCTGTAGTGTGTTGCACTTCCAGCAGGACATTATGAACTGAAGCACTTCTAGCAGGACATTATTCTCTTTCGACCTTTTGATGTCACAGATGATTTCTATCCGTGAATCTCTATATTTTTCATATGTATGCTTGTAATTGATCATCTAGTGCACTACTATGCATTTCTCATTGGCCGGTTTACTTTCTTTTTTCTTCAGTTAGCTCTCATATTATAATCAACCTGCGTATGTTCCATTTCTACTATTTGTACTTGGATAGCAAAGCTGAATATGTCAATGTAACTGACTCTTCTGTGTAACTTCTTATCGCAAATATAATCATCAAGATCTTCACACTACTTGTCCATAAATAGCTCCTGCTTGATTCTGGCTTATGTAATATCTTGATTAATTTGTTTGTTGTTTTTGTTTGTGTGCATGTTTGAGCGGCTATTGCTGGTGTGTCGGAAGTTTGTTAGAGCTGGGCAAGTGGATGCATGTGCAGGTGGATAGCACAACAAGTGCCAAGTAGGAGCTGGATAATCTCCAGAGTCTAGAGGTACATGTCTGATTCGTTTGTGTAATTGGTACTATAGACTATTTAATCATGTCTGAATAACTAGTGACTATTTAATTCAATCACGCAGTTGGTTGTATAATAGGTACTATTTATTCAATATTATTTGGTATACTCAAATTTGTATGATTTCTATGCTTGACATAAAAAAGATGAGCTAAATGCTGTATTCCTGCTCTTGGCTGCATGGAGTTGCTTGTCTTTGCGCTTGTTATTGGTTTGATTTCTAATTTCTGTTATGATCTGGTCGCTGGGTATAGCAACTCAGAGGAGCATATGATTGCTAGGAACTGTAGTTTAGTGTGCCACTGTTTATCTTAGTGTTTGCAATTGTAACTAGTACTGATCCCAACTTCTGTTCTTGCAGACCCAAAGGAGCCCTGATGCTATACTTCTGTGCTGCAGCACATCGACTCGAAGGAGACCTGAGGGCAGTGTGCTGGAGCATCCTAGAGCACAACAACAGAGCTTGGAAAGCATCAATTATTAACAAAGAAGCACAATCTGTATTTGTGCTCCATGAAAGGATGATAACAATGTAGAGCTTGTAAAGCATCAGTTATTATACAGCCTGTAACTGTTATTCATTGTAGTGTGTTATTTGTAGAGCAGAAGCAACATATTGGATCTGGCTATTGTTATTTAAATATTTTGATTGTTTCAGTCTGTCAGTTTAAAGTTTAAACTGGTTATTTATATGCTGTCAAATTGAGATATGGAAACTTTGCCTGAACAATTAGGTACGACTCACCAGAACCTGACCATTGGGTCCGTGTCCCTTGACCGTTCGGACCCACTGCCCAGAACCTGACCGTTGGGACCCATGCCAGTGGGACCAAGTAATCAGCACTGCCAATTAGGACCCACCTAACAGAACTGACAATTGGGACCCACTTGCAAAAAGAAAATAAATTACGGCCCAAAACAAAACGTTAAGTATTGTGCTTGGCCCATGTAGTCATCAGAATTGGGCTGGGCTGATTTTGCTTTATGACCAATTCATTTGGTCACAATTTTGCCACGTTGGATCTGACGTGGCCAAGTCAGATGATAGTGATTAAAAAATTGGTCATAATATGTGTGACCTTTTAGTTTGGTCATAAGCGTCTATGACGATTGCACAAAAAAGATCACGTAGTTTCGTTAGTGACTGTCAGCTTTTGACCAACTGTTTTTGGTGATAAAAAGGTCACAAATGAAATTTCATGACCATTCAGTGACCAATATGGGTCACTAGTGAGCATATTTCTTGTAGTGGAAGAGGAAGAGCGCACTAAGCAGGCCGACAACAGACATGTTAGGTTGTGGCTACCCTCACCCCGGACTTCCACTCCGAGCGCGACCACGCCCTCACCAGTTCTCAACGCGAGCGATCCTAAGGATCGATGTGATAAAAAAAGCAAGTCTACAATCTCGTTCGGGTCTCTCTGACTTATCTCACACCATTCATTCTGTCTGGTTTCTTTAAGATTGATGCTAACATTAAAAAAAACATCCACAAAATTTAATTTGTACCAAAGGTCCTTAAAAAATTTGTAGCACGCACCTTACATTTCAAAACAAATTTATTTAGAACATTTAACTTTGTAGTTAGCTTCTGCTTCTAATTTAGGATCAACCGCTTCGGATATTGAAGTAAGCAATTAGTGCAAACAAAGACGATCAATTGATGTAGCTTGGTTTGTTATTTCGAAACCAGAATAAAAGATCATAGCACCGATACTAATCGATTAATGTATGTACTGACGTAGATACTGTTTGGTTAAGCCTTTCCAGGTAGCTACTGTAGCTAGCTAGTGCTAACGATCTTGGATATTAAGACAATCAATGAGACGAAGATGAAGAAAGGTTGCGTACGTATCCTCGCCACGGAGCGTTGCTTCCTGGCTTCTACCGTTCGCCAAGCAACTCATGAGCTCCGCCGCTTGCACGTCCGGAAGAGCTCCTCCACGCCGTGAACGGAAGCCGCCGCAAGACAGCGTCGCGCGCGTGGCCAGATTAGAATGCATGGAAGCTCTAGGCAGGCACGTAGGGAGGCCTTGTCGCGGGTGTGGCCCGGTAGTGGCGCTTTGGCTGCCGGCAACGTGCTAGTCAGGCGTCGTGGCATCGAACGACGGCGTGGCGTAGGGAAGGTAGCATCGCAGCAGGTTCGACGGCGGCGCTGAAAACGGCAGTGTCACCTGCAGAGGTCTGGATGTACAAACACTGTGTCCGAGGCAGCCGACCTTGCCTCACCGGCCATTGGTAAGGACGAGCAGAGGAGCCGCCGGTGCTCCGCGAAGGCCGCGCGTCAGGGACGCCGTGAGGAGGGAGCCGGCTGTGGCCGAGAAGCTCCGCCGCGAGCTGGCGGCCTTCGCGTCCGACCCTAGAAGCTCTTCTGTATACGTACATGGTCTCCCGATCGAGTAGCACCAATAACAACACACACATGAGATTGCTCATATCCCAACAAGCGTACGTCGTGGACGTGTTCGATCGGGATATCTTTTCTTTCTTTTTTTCCCCACGGATTGAACATACCTCACCGGTCAAGCGTGTCCATGTACGGATTAGGAAAACACTGGTTGACTGGTCAAAGGTGTTTGCTACTCGACATATGGACAATCTGGTTCGTTGATTGATAATTGAATGGTATAGATTTAATGTATCCCGACAAGTTTGCTCTTTTAATAGTAGTGTAGATAGCACATGCAAATTTACTTGAATGATTTGAAATGCCATGCATAGGTATTTATAGTGGACTCATTGGGATAACTTGGTTTTCATGGATTTGGAAGCACAAGCAACATTGTTTAGTACAAGTGGAGGCTAGCAATAGATAGGGAAGCGACAATTCAAGAGAGCAATAACCGTCATAATCATGTTTGCGACAAAATAAAATTAATGGAGGCATAAAAGTTATACTAGAACTCTGAGGCAAAATAAATCATCAAGGCTTAATTGACTCTTTATTTTCAGTCATATACATATGTGAGCATGTGCCAAGTCGATACAAATGAATTTGTTCAGAGGAGGATACCACAATGTCATACTCTTTTATGAACAAAACAATGCAAGCAAACATCCATAGAAACATGTCATCTACCATTAATAAATTGGAATTGATCATAAGAAAACATAAATAACTAAGCATCCACCAATCGACATATACCTTATGCGAACCATATAAGCATGCTCACATGAATGAGTATATGTACAAAAATAAAAAACAAATAGAGTTCATTACCAGCCTCTTACCCAATTCAAATTGTCATATATCGTCATTATTGCTCTTTTCACTTGTGTGGCTTGAATAATATGAAATGAAAACCAATTTCCACGGAGTAACGGATGGCATTGAGCTCTGAAACAAACTATACAAAACCAAAAAGAAACGACAAATATTTTTGGATTTTCGGATTTAGAAACTAAAAACAGAACAGCCTGTGAAGACGATTTTTTTCAAGGACCTTAACATGATCAGATAAAAAAACTTAAAACTAATGAAAGTTGTGTTTATATCTGATGATGATTCTCACGAAATTTCAGGTCATTTGGATATTCCTACAGGAAGTTATGAATTAAACGGTGGACAGCAGAAATCTGTCCCTGCGCGAAACAGCAAACAACAAACCAAAATATTTTTGTGTTTTTGCATATTGAACCGAATGAAATACTAAGAATAGTAATACTAGATACTAAAACAACCCAGTAAGAGAAATAACATAAATATTTTTGGTATTTTTGAGTTTTGGAAAGCAAAGCAAAACATGAACAAATAAAAGAAAGAAAACTAAAACGAAACATGTATATACAAAGTACCGAATGATAATGATATATAGATGAGTGTGCTATCGGTATACCTCCCCCCAAGCTTAGGCTTTTGTCCTAAGTGGAGGTCAACCCCATGGTGAATAATGGCTCCAGCCCGATGGGTCATCCCTGGCGAAGTCGTACTCTGGCTCGGCTTCGGTGGAGGAAGAACCCGATGGTCCTGCATACCCCAGATCTAGGTACGAGGAACTAGCTATCTCAGGGGGCTGACTGAAGTCCCCCTCATGCCCCTCTTCATTGTCTCCCATGCTTGGGCCGTGTTGCCCCTCAAGTGTGTGAAGCTCAGCCTCCGAGACTGACAAGTTTTCCCTGGCATAAAGGTTAAGCGGAGGTGTGATGTCTACGCACACTTCTATTCTCGTAGACAGTGTTGGGCCTCGAAGAGCAGAGGTTTGTAGGACAGCAGCAAGTTTCCCTTAAGTGAATCACCCAAGGTATATCGAACTCAGGGAGATAGAGGTCAAAGATAACCCTCTCAAGCAACCCTGAATTAAGATGCAAGAAGTCTCTTGTGTCTTCAACACACCCAATACACTTGTCAGATGTATAGGTGCACTAGTTATGTGAAGAGATAGTGAAATACAAGTAATATGGATGATTATAAGTAGTAATTGCAATCTGTAATAAAAATGGCAGCAAGCAAACATGTAGCAGAACTTGTTGGAAACGGTGTTTCAATGATTAGAAACAAGGCCTAGGGATCATACTTTCACCAGTGGACATTCTCAACAATGACATCAAAGCTGAATAATAAATACTACTCTCAAACACTCATGTTGGATGATAAACACCATTCACTGTGTAGGGCTACAAGAGCACCCTCAAAGTCAGAGTAAACTAACACCAACAATGTCATAAAGAAATCACACACGGTGCACACACTGTCACCGTTACACCCGTGAATGCCCCCGGAGTTCATATTAAAGTAACCTCTAGAGTGCATAATAGATAAAGAGTAGCATCACATATTCAACTAGATTACAAAGCTCATGATCACATAAAGATCACATGGGAGAGAGATAGACCACATAGCTATCGGTAGAGCCCGCAGCCCCAGGGGAGAACTACTCACTCCTCATCGTAGGAATCAGCAACGGCGATGGAGATGGCGGTGGAGTCGATGGAGATGGCTCCGGGGGCAATTCCCCGTCCCGGCAGGGTGCCGGAACAGAGACTTCTGTCCCCCGAATCTCGTCTTCGATGGTGGCGGCGCTCTGGAACCCGTGGAGGAAAAAGGCTTATTATTTTAGGGTTTGCATCTCGGGGAGAATATATAGGCGAAAGGGCGAAGGCGGTGGAGCCCCGAGGGCCCCCCTCAGGTGCTAGCGCGGCCAGGAGGGGACCCACGCCACCACCTGAGGTGGGCGCCTCGGTGCCCGTCTTCGTTTCCCCCTCGGACTTCTGGAACGTGTCGGAAAAAATAAGATCTTCGGTATAAAAATTATCCAATTCCGAGAATATTTCCTTAAGTGGATTTCTGAAACCAAAAACAGCAGAAAATAGGGAACTGGCACTGTGGCATCTTGTTAATAGGTTAGTCCCAGAAAATGCATAAAACAATGCAAAATGTATACAAAACATGTAGGCAATTGGTATAATATAAGTATGGAACATAAGAAATTATAGATACGTTTGAGACGTATCAAGCATCCTCAAGCTTAGTTCTACTCGTCCTCGAGTAGGTAAAACGATAACCAATAATTTCTGGAGTGACATGCTTTCACATAATCTTGATCATATAATATTGTAAGGCTCATGTTATGAATGAAGTGACTCAAAGCAATGATCTATAGTTTGCTAACAAATAGACAAGGAGTAAACAACTACATCATATAAGTAAAAACTTTTCATGAATAGTAATTTCAAACAAGCATCAAAAAGATTTACATAAGAGTTATCTCATAAAGAAATAATCTCTAAGTAAAAGAGCATTGAAGCAACACAAAGGAAGATATAAGTTTCAGAATTGGCTTTCAACTTTGAACATGTATATCATATAGATAGTTGTCAACACAAAGAAATATAACAAGTGCAATAAGTAAGCATATAAGAGTTGTTGCACAGAGTTGACACAAGTGTTTGCTTCGGGGACAGAAAGAAGAAGGTAAACTAACTCAACATAAAGTAAAAGATATGCCCTTCGTAGAGGGAAGCAGGGGTACAAGCATGTGCTAGAGCTTCTTGGTTTTATAGGTTTTTGAAATCATATAGAGAGCATAAAAGTAAGTTTTTGAGTGGTGTTTGTCGTTGTCAACGAATGGTAATGGGTACTCTACCCCCCTTGTCAACCAGACTTTCTAAGAGCGGCTCCCATGAAGGACGTTATTTCTACCAGCAAGGTAGATCATCCCTCTTATCTCTTTTGTTTACACATGTATATTTAAAAACTGGTTTGACACTCCTCCCCACCATTGCATACACAATTCATGGCTAACCGAATCCTCGGGTGCCTTCCAACAATCACATACCATGGAGGAGTGTCGATATTAAAATGTATAACACTTTGAAGCATATTAAATTTTTGCAAAACCATGTGAAGAGAATGATGGTTAAAGTTGTAATTAATTGGGACTGGGCACCCCATTTTCCAGCTCTTTTTGCAAAGTTAATGGATAATCCGATGTATATGCCACTAGTCCGGTTGTGAAAGCCTGTCTAAAAGCAAATGCCAAGGTTGATATCCGTAACACCACATACTTCCTCATGAGCTAATAAATATTGACACAAATAAGGGATAATAAGTTTTGAATTAAAAGGTGGCACATGAAGTATTTACTTGGAATGGCAGAAAGTACTATGTAGTAGGTAGGTATGGTGGACACAAATGACATGGGTTTTGGCTCAAGGATTTTGGATGCACGAGAAGCATTTCCTCTCAGTACAAGGCTTTGGCTAGAAAGGTTGTTTGAAGCAAACACAAGTATAAACTATGACAAGAAGACGTATATAAAAACATATTGCAAGCATTATAAAACTCTACATTGTCTTTCTTGTTGCTCAAACACTTTTACTAGAAAATATCTAGACCTTAGAGATACCAGACATGCAAACAAAATTTCAACAAGCTCTACGGTAGTTCTCCACTAATGGGTTTTAACTACATGATGTAAAAGCTTAAACATGATCTACTTGAGAGCTCAAAACAATCGCCAAGTACCACAACATGCAAGATAACAATTCATAACATCATGTTTCTTTTCTTCATACCATTTACCACATTTAGCATTTTCTATTTCCAACCAAACACCAATCAACTTATTTAAACATAAACTCTCCAAGTATTTAACAATGAAGTAAGAGAGTATAACATATGAGAACTAACAGCTCTGAATAAGAGATACATGAAAAACAAGAGTTGAAAGTTTTGCAGTAGCTATAGAAGAATACTCAACAAATATAAATGAAGAATAGGAGTATTCAAATGAAAAAGCGGAGCGTGTCTCTCTCCCAAACAAGAACGCTAGGATCCATTTATTCAGAGAAGGAAAATAACAAAGCAAAAATAAAAATAAACAGACGCTCCAAGTAAAGCACATAAGATGTGGCAGAATTAAAATATAATTTCACTAGAGATAACCTGATAAGTTGTTGATGAAGAAGGGGATGCTTTGGGCATCCCCAAGCTTTGACGCTTGAGTCTTCTTTAAATATGCTTGGGTGACCCACGTGGGCATCCCCAAGCTTAGGTTCTTTCATCTTCTTGATCACATCATATCATCCTCTCTCTTGATTCTTGAAAATTTCCTCCACACCAAACTCAAAGTAAACTTCATTAGAGGGTTAGTGCATAATCAACAATTCTCATATTCTGTATGGAGACAATCATTATCATGGTACTGGTCATTAGCTACAGTCACTGGAATTTTATGGAACAAAAAGATCCACTCAAAAACAGCAAAAGAACCAATGCAAATAAATGGCAGAATCTGTCAAAAACAGAACAGTCTTGAATACGAATTTTTTAGAGACCCTTAACTTGCTCAAATAAGAAAACTCAAAACTAATGAAAGTTAAGTACATATCTGACGATCACGCTCAGAAAATAGCAGGTCATTACGATGTTTCTATAAATAATTATGAATTTAACGGTGGACAGCAGAAAAACTGTTCCTGCACAGAAATCCAAATCTAGCATCAACTTTCTACTAGAGACTTAACTTGGCTCAACTGTGCAATCAAATTAAAGGAGTTTTTATAGAGGTAAGCATGCTCCTTGACTCAAATAAAAGAAAATAACATAAATAAAATAGTGGGTTGTCTCCCATAAGCGCTTTTCTTTAAAGCCTTTTAGCTAGGCATAGTGATTTTTATGATGCTCACATAAAGATGAGAGTTGAAACACAAGAGAGAGCATAAAGAAGCATATATAAAACATATTTAAATCTAACACACTTCCTATGCAAAGGAACCTTGTAAGAAAATAAATCAATAAAGCACAAAGTGACTAGCATAGGGAGGCAAAACAAGTGCAACTTCAAAAATTTCAACATGGAGAGAGGAGACCTAATATTATGTATGAATCCATGTCTACCTCTCTCATAATAACCAGTGGGTCTTAAAGTACCCAGCAAATAAAAGAAAATCAAGAGAAAGCTCAAAATTATCATCATAAAGAGAAGAAATTTAGTAACATGAAGATTTCTATAACCATACTTTCCTCTCTCAAAATAATTTTCAGTGGCATCATGAATAAACTCAACAATATAGCTATCACCTAAATCATTCTTATCATGATCCATAAGCATAATAATATCATTACTCTCCACATACGCATAATCAATTTTATTAGTAACAGTGGGAGTAAAACTATCACATCCATCATTGTAATTATCATAAATTGGAGGCATAGAATAATCATAATTAATTTTATCCTCAATAGTAGATGGACTAAAAACATCATATTCATCATTGTAAACATCATATATAGGAGGCATATCATAATCAACATAAACAATATCCTCAATAGTAGGTGGACTGAAAATATCACAATGATTATAATTGTCATATATTGGAGGTATAGTATCATCAAAGTAAATTTTCTCCTCCGTGCTTGGGGGACTAAAAATATCATGCTCATCAAAACCAGCTTCCCCAAGCTTAGAATTTTCCATAGCATTTGCAATAATGGTGTTCAAAGAATTCATACTAATAACATTGTTATTAGCTTGCAAATAAAGTTCCATAGGTTTTTTAATTTTCTCTTCAAAAGTATCATGTCCTAATGCAATATAAATTTCATAGAGATCTCTATTTTTTTGTTGTTTTCCATTTAGCCTAACTAGTGAAAATAAAAATAAGAAACAAAAAGATTTAATTGCAGGATCTAAAGGAGATACCTTCAACCACTCACGTCCCCGGCAACGGCGCCAGAAAATAGCTTGATGTCTACGCACGCTTCTATTCTCGTAGACAGTGTTGGGCCTCCAAGAGCAGAGGTTTGTAGGACAACAGCAAATTTCCCTTAAGTGAATCACCCAAGGTATATCGAACTCAGGGAGGTAGAGGTCAAAGATAACCCTCTCAAGCAACCCTGCAATTAAGATGCAAGAAGTCTCTTGTGTCTTCAACACACCCAATACACTTGTCAGATGTATAGGTGCACTAGTTATGTGAAGAGATAGTGAAATACAAGTAATATGGATGATTATAAGTAGTAATTGCAATCTGTAATAAAAATGGCAGCAAGCAAACATGTAGCAGAACTTGTTGGAAACGGTGTTTCAATGCTTAGAAACAAGGCATATGGATCATACTTTCACCAGTGGACATTCTCAACAATGACATCAAAGCTGAATAATAAATACTACTCTCAAACACTCATGTTGGATGATAAAGACCATTCATTGTGTAGGGCTATAAGAGCACCCTCAAAGTCAGAGTAAACTAACACCAACAATGTCATAAAGGTATCATACACGGTGCACACACTGTCACCGTTACACCCGTGAATAACCCCGGAGTTCATATTAAAGTAACCTCTAGAGTGCATAATAGATAAAGAGTACCATCACATATTCAACTAGATTACAAAGCTCATGATCACATAAAGATCACATGGGAGAGAGATAGACCACATAGCTATCGGTAGAGCCCGCAGCCCCGGGGGAGAACTACTCACTCCTCATCGTAGGAATCAGCAACGGTGATGGAGATGGCGGTGGAGTCGATGGAGATGGCTCCGGGGGCAATTCCCCATCCCGGCAGGGTGCCGGAACAGAGACTTATGTCCCCCGAATCTCGTCTTCGATGGTGGCGGCGCTCTGGAACCCGTGGAGGAAAAAGGCTTATTATTTTAGGGTTTGCATCTCGGGGAGAATATATAGGAGAAAGGGCGAAGGCGGTGGAGCCCCGAGGGTCCCCCTCAGGTGTTGGCGCGGCCAGGAGGGGACCCGCACCACCACCTGAGGTGGGCGCCTCGGTGCCCATCTTCGTTTCCCCCTCGGACTTCTGGAACGTGTCGGGAAAATAAGATCTTCAGTATAAAAATTATCCAATTCGGAGAATATTTCCTTAAGTGGATTTCTGAAACCAAAAACAGCAGAAAACATGGAACTGGCACTGTGGCATCTTGTTAATAGGTTAGTCCCAGAAAATGCATAAAACAATGCAAAATGTATACAAAACATGTAGGCAATTGGTATAATATAAGCATGGAACATAAGAAATTATAGATACGTTTGAGACGTATCAAGGTGCAGGCAAAATAATAGTTCTAACAATTGTAGATGTTTTCAAATATTGCCTCTTGGGAAAGGTTATAATGTATGGGAGAACATGCAAACTACCATGGTCAGCAATAAAGTTATGTTTCTTCATGGCATCAATGTCTAGTTTTTCTATGGGAAGCAGAAAATCAAGTGGGTGAGGTGCTAAACCATGCAAAGCTAATAAACGAGAGGCAACTAGACCTCCACAAACTCCCCCCTCTCACGGTTAGTGGTGAGACGGTAGGCGATCAGAGCACCCAAATTATAAGTTTTATCATGGCGTAATGCAGCAGCTAGAAATGCTAAGTCAGGCAAGGCCAATCTATTCGCAGTTTTCCTAGCAAGAACACATTTAGTAATGAAGTAAGCAAAGTATCGAATGGAAGGGAGATGAATACTCCAGATTTTACCCTCCTCTTGAGAGAAACTCCTTCCATAGCAAATGTCCTCATATAAGTCCAGCAATGGCTTAGGCTTCCCTTTCAACTTCTCTCGAGATCCCTCATTTGGTACTCTAAGTGCTACACAAAAAGCATCGAAAGGCAAATCCACAGATTTATTGTAAATCTTATAGTGCACCATTGGGTTAGATGAGGTCAAATTGCAATTGAAGTCTTGCACCACCGACATGGCTAGCTTAGCATATTGAAAGGGTTGATCATCAACAAAATGATCTAATCCTGCATTGGTCATAAGAGTATGAAAATCATGTGCAATCCCCGTAACTCCCATGAATTGTGAGCATGGGTAGATAGCCGGGAACACACTCTCTTCACGATGAACCCTCATCTTCTCATGCATCACTACCTCATGTTGGTAAATTGCATATGGGTTCCACTCCATGTTCTGAATTTTTTAACAAATAACATAAAAATTGATTTTTAGCCAACTAAATGAGGGGAAACCACTATAGTGACTTGCTAGAGGCTTAAGCATGCATCAAAACTAGTTATACTAACTTAGAACAAGCATTTAAACTCACTAAACATGACACCTACAGCAGCAAAATAATCAATATATAATCCACTAAACAAAATTCTACTTGGATAATCGGAGGAGGCACATACCGGAGAGTGAATACCCCAAATCTCAGCAACAAAGATGGGCTGAGCAAGGAGATCAAAAATCCGAGGCAAGAACAGGAAGAACACGAAATTTTTCGATGTGGCTGTGTGTGGTCGGGTGAGAGAAAGAGTGGGGAGGAAGATGACTAAGTGGAGGGCCCAGGTGGGTCCCCCTCATGTGATGGCGCGACCAGCACCTTGCCGCGCCACCACCTGAGGTGGGGCCATGGTGGGTCCCCCCTGGCCACCTCTTGGCATTTCCAGAACCTCCCCAGAAAAATTAAATTTTTGGTATTCTGAGATTTTTTTTTCATTTTCTGGTATTTTGCATTAATAATATTAATATTGAAAAAAAATTCTAACACCAAATTCAACTAAACTTTACAAACTAAATGATATTACAGTAGCTAAAACAAAAATGAGAGAAAGAAAGTTGTTTAGCATCTTTATGCATTTAAAATGCACTTGTTAACAAGGTTGATCAAGTCTTGCCACCAAATGAATTTTATACGACATAAAAGATTTAAACTTCACGAGACACTCATGTTACCTTGTATCATATTGGTATGGATCCAATCATAAGAGTTTTGTATTCTTCTATATAAGGACAATAATACTTCCCACTTTAATAGATCTCACATTGGTAATTGTATTAACTCTAGACATTTTATCCAACCTCTTGGGAAAATAAACAGTGTGTTCTTTGTCATGAAAATTAAAAGTAACTTTTCGTTTATTGCAATCAATAACAGCCCCTGCAGTATTTAGAAAAGGTCTTCCAAGAATAATAGACATATTATCATCTTCAGGCATTTCAAGAACAACAAAGTCAGGTATAATCAAGCAATTAGTAGCTACTTGAACAGGAACGTCCTCACAAATGCCAACATGTACAGCAGTAGATTTATCAGCCATTTGCAAAGATATATCAGTAGGTATCAATTTATCAAGGTAAAGTCTCTTGTAAAGAGAGAAAGACATAACACTAACTCCTGCTCCCAAGTCACATAGAGCAGTTCTAACAAAATTATTTTTGATGCAGCAAGGAATGGTTGGTATACCTGGATCACCCAACTTCTTTGGAACCTTGCCATTAAAAGAGTAATTAGCAAGCAGGGTAGATATTTCCTCATTGGGAATTTTTCTTTTGTTAGAAACAATATCTTTCATATATTTAGAATAAGGAGGTAACTTAATAGCATCAGTCAAAGGAATTTGCAAGAACAAATGTTTCATCCAATCACAAAATTTATTATAGTGTTCTTCTTTTGTTTTAAGTTTCTTAGCAGGAAAAGGCATTTGTTTTTGGACCCAATGTTCTCTTTCATTACCATGTTTATTAGCAATAAAATCTTCTTTAGTGTACTTTTTATTTTTAGTGTGTTTTTCAGGTTCCTCTTCTATTTTTTCCTTATCCGAATTAGCATTTTTATCATTATCATTGTTGTGTTCATTACCACTTTCAGTTTCAGCATCAGAAACATATATACTATTAGGATCATTAACAGGTTCAGAGGATTCTACAACCGTTTTATGTTTCTTCTTCTTTTTCTTAGAAGGAGCAATAGGTTCATTAATTTGTTGAGAATCTTGTTCAGTTCTTTTAGCATGTCCCTCGGGATATAAAGGATCTTGAGTAGATTTACCACCTCTAGTTGTTACTTCGCAAACATGTTTTTCTTTATCCATAGAGGCATTCATTAACATTTCTTTTTGTACTTGTAACATCCCAAATTTTGCAAAAATTTGAAACTTGCATTTAAGCATCATGCATCATTGAGCATAAGAATACCTTCCAAAAATATTAAATAAAACTTCAAATCTAAATATAAATAACCTACAAATTCCATAAAGTATTTATTTTAAAACTCCATTCTTAAATAAAATTTTACCAATTTATATATATGTAAAAATAATATTAAAAAGTTCCATTTTTAGTAACCTTTCCAAAACATATTTTTATGAATATTTCTGAAATGTTTTGAATAAGTTTAAAAATCATATTTGAAATCAGTATTTAAAAACAGAAAAGGATTTAAATAAAATTATTTGAATTTCGGAGCAAGTGGGCCGTGGCCCGTGACTATCTACCGCGCGCGCGTAACCGAGCAGCCCGCCAGCGGCCCAGCGCCCCGCGCGCTCGCCAGCAGACGCCGACAGGCGGGACCCACCTGTCATCCCTCCGGCGAGCAACGGCTCGATCCTTTACTCGCTCGCGTTATGAACCGAGAAACGCCGAGATTCAATTCCTTCAATCGGGCGATTAAGGCCACCGTTTGCAGTGCGGTTTCTCCCTACTAATAGCCCTCTCCGCTCTCGTTCTTTTGCCCCAAACCATTCATCTCGAGAGCCACCAGGCCGCAAGTATTCTTCACCGGAGCTCCGCGGTGGCCGACGGCGAGTTTCTCGTTTTCCGGTGAGAAGAAGCAATGCCGAGCCCTCTCGTTGATTCCCCTCGCTTCCTCTCGTTATTGCGAACCTTGTTGACACCCTTATCTGCCGTTTCCCGCAGCGCATCGTCGAGCTCGTCCACGACAGAGGAGGACCGCCGCCTCGAGCTTCTCCGGCGAGCCATCCCGAGGAGAAGAGGAAGCTCCGTTCATCGCCGCCGCGCCATCATCTTCGTCACGACGTTGCGCACCTCCTGGTGAGCTTCGTTTATCTCGTAGCACCGTAGAACACCGCGGGCGTGAATGCCGTTCATGGCTCCGCCGCGGCCTGTGCATCTCCGGCGACGCGCGCCGCCCGCGTATGGTCGCGTGTTCTGGTCCGTTGGATTTAGATCCAACGAATCTCGCGAGATTCAATCCCGTGCGTCCTTTTTCATTTAAATCATGCGGCTATCGCTCGCGATCCGCGCGAAGCGGTACGAGCCAATCAGATCACGCCGCGTGGCTGTTTTCGTTTCTATTTTAAATTGAATTTAGAAATTAAAACAGAAAACAAATAAAACTTGCAAAATTCATAACTTTAGATTTGTAAGTCCAAATTTAATAAACTTTATGTCATTGGAAAGCTCTGCTCATGTAGTTTAATTCTACATCATTTGTTTTTCCCTTTGACAAATTATAAATTGAATAATTATCAGAGGAGTATTTCGGCCATTAAAATAATAACTTAAATAATAAAAATGATTTGGAATTAAAAGTAATTGTTTTGAGATTGTATAAATTCCCTGTGTCCAGCAAAATTAATAAATGTACAAATTGAAGATATCATAAAAACAATAAAAGTTGTAATTATAGAAGTCAAAGTTTTACTATATTATTTTAAATTGATAAATAAAATAAGAAATACCTAAACACTATAATTCAATTATTAATGACAGAAAATAAGAATTTATAATAAGTGTGTCTAATCATCATAGCATATCATTCATGCATACATGATTTGTTTGGTGTTGTGTGATTTTGTGTTGGTATTTATGTTATGTATTTCTTGTGCTAGATTGTGAAGAAGAGGAAGGATTTGCTTGTGAGTGTTATTCTTGTTGTGCTTGCTCCTCCTGCTACCAAGGCAAGTGACATTCATACAATATCCCATATTTTCCATATGCATAAGTAGTATGTTTTGAGTAGTGTGCATGATAGGGATTTTGATTTCTTTTATAATACTAAGTTAGTTTATGTTTTACAAATATCCTAGTAGTGTGTAGCCACCCTTTTTCCCTAAGCAGCCATGAAAAGATTTTATTAGATGCTTAGCCATGCTATGAAAATGTTTGCCATGTTATGGAAATGTTTCTAAGTGTTAAAATCTAAAATGCACTTCTGGGTGGAATTGGTTGTTATGGTTTATGTTGAGTGGCTTTTGGGACTATGCTTGTGGTTGTCTTCGCCTAGGATGAATGTCTATTCTACCTAGGGCCATGGGTATGGTGGTTGTTACCCCGAAGTACACTTGTGGACGGCCACCCAGGAACGAAGAGATTACCAAGTCCCTCCAAGTTTAGAAGCTTCCCGTGCAACCTTTTGACAATGGGCTCTGTCTAGAATGATTAAGTTGTGGGAGTGCAACCTGTCAGCTTGACAAGCAGATGTAGAGATGATAGGTGGAACGGGTCTTGCTAGTATGGTTGCATTCCTCTTCTGAAAGTTCTTGTCTCAATTCTCTCCTTTCCATAATACACTCCGTGTGTATAGGATATCCCGGACAAATTGAGTCTAAAGGTGAAAGTGCACAACCTCTGCAGAGTCGACAATCTGAGATCTCAGCCGTGTCCCCGGAAATGGACTACTTCGAGCAACTGGACAAGGAAGGGCAGAAGAATCTCAACACTGTTTTCATAAAGTAAAATTTGACTAAGTAAAGAATTGTTGGAGCACTCGGGCTTTGTCCCACGGTGCCAAGTCTTCGAGAAATAAAAGTGTTTTGCAAAATGATAGGAGAAAACTTGCTTTCTGCAAATAGCCTTCAACCCCACCAAGCCAAATATGCATATAGATGTTAGACTTGCCAGGATATTTATCCACCATAGTCACTTGCCAATACATCATTGTATTGACCTCCTTCGGGGGCTGCATATTCCAATGTGCAGGAATTTCTGATGCTGAATGATTGGCTCGAGTCTACACCCAACATGACTGCCTGTGGCGCATGCTTGAAGATGAGGCTCAATGATATTTTTGCTTTCGCTGTGAACTCTGAACTTTAGCTAGCCTTCATGGCTATGCAATTTGTAATAAAGCCATTTTGGCTATTATTTTTGGATCCCGTTGTAGTAATTTAATACTTATGCAATGATACTTTATATTTTGTACTGTGGTGCTGGCAGTGATCCAGGGACTAGCACATAACACAGGTGTTCCAACTTTAATAAAAGTTGGGGTGCTACAAAATGGTATCAGAGCAAAGTGTTGCCTGTAGGTTCGAGCCCCTAGGATTGGTTAAGCCCTTTTGATCATAATGTTACCATCTTTGAAGTATGTTGGATTCTAACGACATGGTGGGATGAAGCGGCCCGGGACAAACTTTACATGTCCACATACATGAGACCTGTTCCACAATATAAGTGGCTGGCCGGGTGTCTGTCTCTCTCACTATAGTGAAAAATCCAATTTACGAAGAGTTGTTGATATCTGTTGATCACCTTAGGATTTTAACTTAGTATTCCCCCTAAATAAAGAATAAACTCCATAACTAGTACTTCCTTATCCTATGCAATTCTTGTTCTAATCTCCCTTCTTTCATATCTAAAGGATGACGAGCTTTCACTTCACCACTGCGGAGGACTTCGAGAATACCCGTTTTGGCTGTTACCTCCTTGACATCGGCGAGAAGATAGGGTTACCACTACCCCAAATAAAGGGCTTCGTTCTGAAGAAGTTTAACAAAGAGGGATGCTGGGGAATAAAAGCAACACAACCAGGACGTGGAGAGGAGCCCCCACTGGAGATCAAAATGGTTAGTGACTCCAAGGACAAAGGACTCAATTTAGTCATGCAAGATTTGATTGGGCGCCTCTGCGGACGCTACAACTTAGAGTTGAGGGGCCACTACTCCATTTTCTTTGGAAGAAGAAACGAAGATGGAGAACCTTACCTGTATGATGTTGGAGAAAGAGGCAAGGCAAAACCCCTTAGTCTTTATTTTCAGGAGCTAGAAATCCTTGTCACCGAACTATATGAAGATCGACGCACCGAGCTCCTGAAGAACGATGAGTTATGTGCCTTACTTAAGGAGAACGAAGAGAAGGTGAAGGTTCAGGAGGAAGTAACTAAGGCACAGGAAGAGAGATTCGCTGCACAAGAGGAGAAGTACAGGAGACAAGAGAAAAGAGTTCAAGAGAAGAACAAGATCATCAGGGAACAAAAGGCAGAGCTCGAGAGCAACGAAGTCGAGTTCGAAGCTGATAGTGACTTGATAAAAAGGCTTCGTACTGAGAAGAGAGAGCTGCAAGAAAAGAATCTTGCCCTGGAGAAAGAAGTAAAGGAACTCAAGGATGTACTCGCCAATGAAGGAATCGAGATACAGGAGATTGAAGAGGAGGAAGAGGATATGGTCGAGTAGTTAGTTAGTGAGACTACCATTTATCATACCCCACCAGCTCTTGATATTGTATTGACCTACCAACTTGTGGTGAGGCAGTACCATCCCTTGTATCCCCGGAACCTCGCGAGTGATTTTCCAAACTTTTATATCGTTTTTACAAAAATCAAAGGTTTTGAACTGTTTGCTGATTGTTTTATGAGTGATTGTGTTGATTGATGGTGTGCTTGACTGGATTGTTTTGTGCATGGGAAAGGTTCCTCCTTATAGATTTATTTATCTTTTACTCATCCTTGCAAAAACCCCACAGATGCCTCCACGTCGTGATCCCGACAATAGTGAAACTATGCAACAGCTGATGGCAGCTCAAGCCCAACTAATGACCATGATGACCCAGTTCATTGCAGCAACCAACAACAACAACAACAACAACAACAACCATCCACCACCACCCCCACCTCCGGTGGACAGACTTGCAAGGTTTCTTAGGCTTAGGCCTAATAAGTTCTCCTCTGCTACTGAACCCATAGTGGCGGATGACTGGCTCCGTTCCGTCAACAAGGAATTAGTAACCTGTGAGTGTTCTGAAGCAGAAAAGGTGAGGTTCACTGCTCACCTATTGGAAGGACCTGCGGCCATGTGGTGGGAGACCTATCAAGTGACCCATCCCTTGGATGGCATGACTTGGGATGCATTCAAGGATGGTTTCCGCAACGCTCACATCTCCTCGGGCATAATGAATCTGAAGAAGGAGGAGTTTCGTAGCTTGAGACAGGGAGGTAGAACTCTGAAGGAGTACATAGATGACTTCTGTACGCTATCAAGGTACGCACCAGAAGACATCGACACTGATGCTAAGAGGAAGGACAAATTCCTTAATGGACTTCGGGGAGAACTAAAGATACCTTTGTCTGTGGCATATACTCCTAACTATCAGATTCTGCTAGATCAAGCAATCACCCTGGACAATAACATCAGAAAGGAAGAGACTAGGAAGAGGAAGTTTGGTGCAAGTAAGGGTAACACTGAAGTGACTCACAAGAAACCACACACCTCAGAAGTCAGTGGCCATAAACCCTGGAACTACTCTAACAATGGTAGTGGCCAAAAGTATCATGGTCATAACCACAATGGAGGATATAAAGGAAATAATGGTGGGTTCAAAGGAAACCATGACCATGGCCATAATCATGGGAATGGTAATCCTCGTCCTAACACTGAAGGGAAGAAGGACCTGTCTAATGTGACTTGCTTCAAGTGCAAGAAGACGGGACACTATGCTACTGATTGCCCAGAGAGAAAGGCCGATGAAAATCCCAAGCCCAATCCCTTCCAGAAGGGACAAGTAAATCACCTCAACGTGGAAGAAGTTCATGATGAACCTGACGCGGTGATTGGTAAGTTCCTGCTCAACTCTTTTCCAGCATTGGTCTTATTTGATACTGGAGCATCGCATTCATTCATATCAAGAGCTTTTGTAAACAAACATGGGCTAGCCGAGGAAAGCTTAGGAAAACCTATTAGAGTGAGTTCACCTGGGGGTGAGATGATAGTAAATTCAGGTTGTAGACAGTTAGAATAAAGGATTGGAAAATATCTTTTTCCAGCTGACTTAGTCATCCTAGAAACCCAAGGTTTGGATGTTATTATCGGAATGGATTGGATGACCCGTTTCGAAGGAATCATAGACTGTGCAAACAGAGCTATCACCCTCACCACCCCAGAAAAACAAAAGATTAAATTCAGATCAACTTTCGAACTTAAGAAAGTTAGGCTAAATTCTCTTAAGGGGGTTAGCCTTGGTGATGTGCTGATTGTCCAAGAGTACCCAGATGTATTCCCAGAAGAATTACCAGGAATGCCACCTGATAGAGATGTGGAATTTCTCATTGAATTAAAACCGGGTACCGGACCAATAGCCAAGAGACCTTACCCAATGGCCGTCGATGAACTGAAAGAACTCAAGAAGCAACTGGAGGAACACCTTTTGAAAGGATTTATTCGTCCAAGTTCTTCGCCCTGGGGAGCGCCAGTCCTTTTTGTCAAAAAGAAGGATCAAACCCAGAGATTAGTCACGGACTACAGAGATATAAATGAACACACCATCAAGAACAAGTATCCGTTACCCAAGATAAATGAATTATTTGATCAATTGAAAGGTGCATGTGTGTTCTCCAAGATTGATCTTCGATCAGGATATCTCCAAATGAAAGTTAGAGAGATGGATATACCAAAAACAGCGTTTGTTACCAGATATGGCTCTTATGAGTATACCGTAATGCCGTTTGGTTTAACCAATGCTCCAGCTTATTTCATGAATATGATGAATAAAGTGTTCATGGATTTTCTGGACAAGTTTGTGGTAGTGTTCATAGATGACATTCTGATCTACTCCGAGAGTCACAAGGATCATGAAGAGCATTTGCGCCTAGTATTGCAGAGACTACGTGAACACAAGTTATATGCCAAATTCAGCAAGTGTGAATTTTGGTTGGAACAAGTCGCATTTCTTGGACACATAGTATCCAAGGAGGGTATAGCAGTGGACCCTGAAAAGGTCTCAGCTGTAACCAATTGGAACCCCCAAAGAATGTTGGAGAATTAGGAAGTTTTCTTGGTCTAGCAGGTTACTACCGAAGGTTTATAGAAAACTTCTCCAAAATCGCCAAGGCACTGACCGAATTGCTAAAGAAGGAGAAGAAATTTGAATGGACAGACACGTGCGAAGCCAGTTTTCAGGAATTAAAGAAGCGACTAGTTTCAGCCCCAGTTCTGTGTTTACCTGATTTAGAGAAAGAATTCCAAGTATACTGTGATGCTTCACGCCAAGGCCTGGGAAGTGTGCTGATGCAAGAAGGCAGAGTGGCATCTTATGCCTCTAGACAGCTCAAGAAGCATGAAACAAATTACCCCACTCATGATCTCGAGTTAGCCTCAGTAGTACATGCCCTAAAAACTTGGAGACCCTACCTAATGGGAAAGAGATGTGAAGTGTTCACTGACCACAAAAGTTTGAAGTACATTTTCACACAGAAAGAATTGAACATGAGGCAGAGAAGATGGTTAGAACTTATCAAGGATTATGACCTAAGTCTTCAATATCATCCTGGAAAGGCTAATGTAGTGGCTGATGCCCTAAGTCGTAAGGTTTACTTGAATGGCCTCACGGCAGGAGAAATACCTGAGGATTTATGCAAGGCATTCAAGGATCTTCGATTGGAAGTGGTACCAGAAGGATTTGTAGCTTCGTTGGTAGTGCAACCAAATTTGATGGACAATATACGTAAAGCTCAGAAGGGAGACAAAGATATTGAAGAAATCAAAGCCAATTTGAGAGCAGGAAAAACCAAGGGATTTCATGAAGATGATCAAGGAACCTTGTGGTTTGAAAAACGTGTATGTGTAGCAAATGATCCAGATATTAGGAAGTTAATTCTGCAAGAAGCCCATGAAACACCTTACTCCATCCATCCAGGAAATACCAAGATGTATATGGATGTGAAGGAAAGATTTTGGTGGAACAATCTGAAAAGAGAAATAGCAGAATATATAGCTAAATGCGATGTATGCAGTCGAGTAAAGGCTGAGCATCAAAAATCAGCAGGACTTTTGCAACCTTTGAAGGTACCGGACTGGAAGTGGGATTCTATTGGGATGGATTTCATCACCGGATTACCAAGGACCAGATCAGGGTATGATTCTATTTGGGTTATTGTTTGTCGCTTAACCAAAATAGCTCACTTTATACCCGTGAAGACCACCTATACCAGCGCAAAGCTAGCTGATATTTACATGAAGAGGATTGTGTGTTTACACGGCGTCCCCAAGAGTATCGTGTCCGATAGAGGGACCCAGTTCACATCCCATTTTTGGAAGCAGTTGCATGAGTCACTGGGAACTAGATTGGAATTCAGTACAGCATTTCACCCGCAAACGGATGGTCAGACTGAAAGAGTAAATCAGATTCTAGAAGATATGTTAAGAGCGTGCGCGCTCGATTATGGGTCTAGTTGGGATGACAACCTACCTTATGCCGAGTTCTCTTACAATAACCGTTATCAAGCTAGCATCGAGATGGCCCCATTTGAGGCATTATATGGGAAGAAATGCACAACCCCATTATTGTGGAGTGGTGTAGGAGAACGAAGTTTCTTGGACCTGATATAATCCAAGAGGCTGAAGAGAAAGTCAGATTGATTAAGGATAGATTGAAGGTAGCACAGTCCCGCCAGAAAAGCTATGCGGATTCTAAACGTAGGGAAGTCGCCTACGAGGTGGGTGATAGAACCTATCTTAGAGTGTCGCCACTCAGGGGTGTGAAGAGGTTTGGAATTAAAGGAAAATTAGCACCTCGGTTTATTGGACCTTTTAAAATTCTGTCTCGTAAGGGTGAGGTGGCATATGAGTTAGAACTACCAGAAGCTCTATCTGCGGTTCATAATGTGTTCCATGTCAGTCAACTGAAGAAATGTCACCCCGAAATGATGGGAGTTCCTTTAAAGGATACTGTACCCCTCGAAGAAGTACAATTGGAAAGTGACTTGACCTACGAGGAGAAACCTATCAAGATATTGCAGACCGCAGAAAGAGTCACCCGTACCAAAACCCTCAAGTTTTGTAAAGTCCAATGGAACCATCACACTGAGGAAGAAGCCACATGGGAACGAGAAGATGAACTTAGAGAAGACCATCCCCACCTATTTGCTGACCTTTCCGAAGCTCGAGGGCGAGCTTCATCTTAAGAGGGTTAGTCTGTAACATCCCAAATTTTGCAAAAATTTAAAACTTGCATTTAAGCATCATGCATCATTGAGCATAAGAATACCTTCCAAAAATATTAAATAAAACTTCAAATCTAAATATAAATAACCTACAAATTCCATAAAGTATTTATTTAAAAACTCCATTCTTAAATAAAATTTTACCAATTTATATATATGTAAAAATAATATTAAAAAGTTCCATTTTTAGTAACCTTTCCAAAACATATTTTTATGAATTTTTCTGAAATGTTTTGAATAAGTTTAAAAATCATATTTGAAATCAGTATTTAAAAACAGAAAAGGATTTAAATAAAATTATTTGAATTTCGGAGCAAGTGGGCCGTGGCCCGTGACTATCTACCGCGCGCGCGTAACCGAGCAGCCCGCCAGCGGCCCAGCGCCCCGCGCGCTCGCCAGCAGACGCTGACAGGCGGGACCCACCTGTCATCCCTCCGGCGAGCAACGGCTCGATCCTTTACTCGCTCGCGTTATGAACCGAGAAACGCCGAGATTCAATTCCTTCAATCGGGCGATTAAGGCCACCGTTTGCAGTGCGGTTTCTCCCTACTAATAGCCCTCTCCGCTCTCGTTCTTTTGCCCCAAACCATTCATCTCGAGAGCCACCAGGCCGCAAGTATTCTTCACCGGAGCTCCGCGGTGGCCGACGGCGAGTTTCTCGTTTTCCGGTGAGAAGAAGCAATGCCGAGCCCTCTCATTGATTCCCCTCGCTTCCTCTCGTTATTGCGAACCTTGTTGACACCCTTATCTGCCGTTTCCCGCAGCGCATCGTCGAGCTCGTCCACGACAGAGGAGGACCGCCGCCTCGAGCTTCTCCGGCGAGCCATCCCGAGGAGAAGAGGAAGCTCCGTTCATCGCCGCCGCGCCATCATCTTCGTCACGACGTTGCGCACCTCCTGGTGAGCTTCGTTTCTCTCGTAGCACCGTAGAACACCGCGGGCGTGAATGCCGTTCATGGCTCCGCCGCGGCCTGTGCATCTCCGGCGACGCGCGCCGCCCGCGTATGGTCGCGTGTTCTGGTCCGTTGGATTTAGATCCAACGAATCTTGCGAGATTCAATCCCGTGCGTCCTTTTTCATTTAAATCATGCGGCTGTCGCTCGCGATCCGCGCGAAGCGGTACGAGCCAATCAGATCACGCCGCGTGGCTGTTTTCGTTTCTATTTTAAATTGAATTTAGAAATTAAAACAGAAAACAAATAAAACTTGCAAAATTCATAACTTTAGATTTGTAAGTCCAAATTTAATAAACTTTATGTCATTGGAAAGCTCTGCTCATGTAGTTTAATTCTACATCATTTGTTTTTCCCTTTGACAAATTATAAATTGAATAATTATCAGAGGAGTATTTCGGCCATTAAAATAATAACTTAAATAATAAAAATGATTTGGAATTAAAAGTAATTGTTTTGAGATTGTATAAATTCCCTGTGTCCAGCAAAATTAATAAATGTACAAATTGAAGATATCATAAAAACAATAAAAGTTGTAATTATAGAAGTCAAAGTTTTACTATATTATTTTAAATTGATAAATAAAATAAGAAATACCTAAACACTATAATTCAATTATTAATGACAGAAAATAAGAATTTATAATAAGTGTGTCTAATCATCATAGCATATCATTCATGCATACATGATTTGTTTGGTGTTGTGTGATTTTGTGTTGGTATTTATGTTATGTATTTCTTGTGCTAGATTGTGAAGAAGAGGAAGGATTTGCTTGTGAGTGTTATTCTTGTTGTGCTTGCTCCTCCTGCTACCAAGGCAAGTGACATTCATACAATATCCCATATTTTCCATATGCATAAGTAGTATGTTTTGAGTAGTGTGCATGATAGGGATTTTGATTTCTTTTATAATACTAAGTTAGTTTATGTTTTACAAATATCCTAGTAGTGTGTAGCCACCCTTTTTCCCTAAGCAGCCATGAAAAGATTTTATTAGATGCTTAGCCATGCTATGAAAATGTTTGCCATGTTATGGAAATGTTTCTAAGTGTTAAAATCTAAAATGCACTTCTGGGTGGAATTGGTTGTTATGGTTTATGTTGAGTGGCTTTTGGGACTATGCTTGTGGTTGTCTTCGCCTAGGATGAATGTCTATTCTACCTAGGGCCATGGGTATGGTGGTTGTTACCCCGAAGTACACTTGTGGACGGCCACCCAGGAACGAAGAGATTACCAAGTCCCTCCAAGCTTAGAAGCTTCCCGTGCAACCTTTTGACAATGGGCTCTGTCTAGAATGATTAAGTTGTGGGAGTGCAACCTGTCAGCTTGACAAGCAGATGTAGAGATGATAGGTGGAACGGGTCTTGCTAGTATGGTTGCATTCCTCTTCTGAAAGTTCTTGTCTCAATTCTCTCCTTTCCATAATACACTCCGTGTGTATAGGATATCCCGGACAAATTGAGTCTAAAGGTGAAAGTGCACAACCTCTGCAGAGTCGACAATCTGAGATCTCAGCCGTGTCCCCGGAAATGGACTACTTCGAGCAACTGGACAAGGAAGGGCAGAAGAATCTCAACACTGTTTTCATAAAGTAAAATTTGACTAAGTAAAGAATTGTTGGAGCACTCGGGCTTTGTCCCACGGTGCCAAGTCTTCGAGAAATAAAAGTGTTTTGCAAAATGATAGGAGAAAACTTGCTTTCTGCAAATAGCCTTCAACCCCACCAAGCCAAATATGCATATAGATGTTAGACTTGCCAGGATATTTATCCACCATAGTCACTTGCCAATACATCATTGTATTGACCTCCTTCGGGGGCTGCATATTCCAATGTGCAGGAATTTCTGATGCTGAATGATTGGCTCGAGTCTACACCCAACATGACTGCCTGTGGCGCATGCTTGAAGATGAGGCTCAATGATATTTTTGCTTTCGCTGTGAACTCTGAACTTTAGCTAGCCTTCATGGCTATGCAATTTGTAATAAAGCCATTTTGGCTATTATTTTTGGATCCCGTTGTAGTAATTTAATACTTATGCAATGATACTTTATATTTTGTACTGTGGTGCTGGCAGTGATCCAGGGACTAGCACATAACACAGGTGTTCCAACTTTAATAAAAGTTGGGGTGCTACAGTACTTTAGAAAGTTCATCAATTTGTGTTTGAACTGAAGGGGATCATGTGCAGAAAACAAAAAATTTCCTACCAACGATATCCTTAAACTAGCCAAGATCTATTCTATGCAGATATAGTAGTACGAACGGAGATCGGAATACGTACCCTTGTAGACCGAAAGCGGGATTACGTTCCCGCACAAACGTTGTCGATGAAGACCGACGTAGCCGACCTCAAGGTCGTGTAGAGGAAGCAGGCCTCCGAGTACCGCTAGCGCAGCACCTCGCAGGGAGTCGCACACG
This sequence comes from Poa annua, assembly GCA_026929855.1. NCBI lineage: Eukaryota > Viridiplantae > Streptophyta > Magnoliopsida > Poales > Poaceae > Poa > Poa annua. The sequence continues at coordinate 96,296,595 of CM049431.1, read as the reverse complement.
TACGGTGGAGACGACGCCTCCGAAGCTCCAGTCCAGGACGAGCAGCGGAAGACTTGGACCGGAACACCAGCAGCGCGGCAGCGGGCTATGGTGGAGGAGATCCCCGACTCCTCTTGCTCGGCGCGGCTCCGACTTGGGAACCACGAGATCGAGAGAGAAATCAGGAATTAATTGGTGAATTAAAAGGCTGGGGGTGCCCCTTCTTATATAGGCTCCCAAGGGGAGCCAACCTTGCTAGCCTAGCCATGTGGGACTATTCCCACATGGCTAGTTCGGCTAGGGGTGCGCTGGCCCCCCTGGTGGGCCCCTTGTGGCCCACCAAGGCCGGCCCTAGGCTCCCACCGAATTCCCCCAAGGGGTTTCCCCCCCTCTTGGGCCTTCTTTCGTCCGGAAGGCCCATTTAGGGAAATCTGCCTTAATAAATTCGAAAATAAATATATAAAATCATATTTGCATATTAATAACACTAATTAATATCAAACATAATATATATAATATTTCCTAGCACCGAAAACTCTTTCGGCGCCGCCCGATCTCCATCGGACCTCTCTCGGGACTGTCCCGGTGATCTCCTTCCTTTCCGGTTGTCTTGTCGAAACCCCTTAAGTGTGTTACCCTAGCGGTTCGATATAATATCAGGTATGATCAAGACTCCTCAATGATCAACGACTAACTCGTAGGCCTGAACCCCCTGAATTAATCCCTGAGATATAACGAATGACTTTCATCTATCAAACCTGAACGTAAAGTCTTAGACCCTTTGCCATGGCGATACTTAGCATGTCCGAGCGTCGTTCCATAGATATCTCCATACCTAATCCCGACCTCGTTACCGACGACGCTATCTTCTACTCGTTCATGATCTCATGTCTCCGTGACCTAGTCACATGCTTGCAAGCTCATTAGACATGATCTCACCGAGTGGGCCCGAGAGTATCTATCCTGCTATGCGGACTGGCAAATCCCGCTCTTGACCCCTCGTCTTAATACTCCCTTCCAATACCCAAAAGTATCACCGTTATTGTCATACTAAATAAGATACGACGTTTGGTGCAATCAAAGTATCTTCCGGAAATATCAATACGAGTTGATCTCACGGTCAAAGGCGTATCGACTACGTTCTCCAAATCTGGGTATGTCCATCACATCGCTCTCCATCGATATGACTCTCATTGCCGACCGGCGCCATGCCCCATGACCGGGAAACCTCGATCATCAATCGCGCAACGAAACTAGTCTTAGAAGAGGCTACTAGGGACCTGGTTGTTTACGTATCACACCCGCATTAATGTTTCCGCTTAATACGGTTCTAGCATGATACAAAAACCTATTATGAACAAACGAGATATGATAAAGAATACACTTTATTAATTGCCTCTAGGGCATATCTCCTTCAGTCTCCCACTTGCACTAGAGTACAATTTAATCTAGATTACAACTTGGTAAAAGCCTAACACCCATAGCTAACTGGTGCTGTTCATGCTTATCAAGCGGAAGAGGCTTCGTCAGCGGATCTGCAACATTCAGATCCGTATGCACTTTGCAAATCTTCACATCGCCTTCTTGTACGTACTGACGTATCACGTGGAAGCGTCGGAGAATGTGTTTGGCGGTGGAGTGAGACCTTGGCTCCTTGGCATTAGCAATGGCACCCGTATTGTCGCAGAAGAGGATCACGGGGTCTTGCACGCTCGGGAACACTCCAAGTTCGATGACGAACTTCCTCAGCCACACAGCTTCATTCGCGGCCTCGCAGGCAGCAATGTACTCCGACTCCATTGTAGATTGTGCGACTATGGGTTGCTTCCCACTTCTCCAGCACACGGCGCCTCCATTCACCTTGAACACGTAACCTGTCTGTGACTTACTGTCATCGGGGTCTGAGCAGAAACTTGCATCTACGTAACCCGTTACGCCAAGTTCCTCATCGCAGCCACCATACACAAGGAACATTTCCTTTGTCTTATTGAGATACTTAAGAATGCTCTTAACAGCTACCCAATGCGGCATTCCAGGATTACTCTGGAACCGACTTGTCAAACTTAGAGCTAATGCCACATCTGGTCTAGTACTCAACATTGCATACATGATCGATCCTATGGCTGAAGCATAAGGATGTTTCGTCATTTCGGCCTTACCCAGTTCCGTCACCGGACACTGCGCCTTACGCAATATCTTATTCTTGATAACCGGCAGAGAACCCTTCTTTGCCTTCTCCATATGAAAACGCTTCAATATTTTATCAAGATAAGTACTCTGACTTAGTACTAATAGGCGCCTTGATCTATCGCGATAGATTTTTATGCCTAAAACATACGCAGCTTCTCCTAAGTCCTTCATGGAAAACTTGCTGTTCAAATATCCCTTCACGCTATTCAGAAGTTCCACATCATTCCCTATTAGCAATATGTCGTCAACATACAGTGCTAAGAACACAACCGAGCTCCCACTCATTTTCTTGTAAATACAGGTCTCTTCCAAATTCTGGATAAATCCAAAACCTTTGATTACCTCATCAAAGCGAAGATTCCAGCTCCGAGATGCCTGCTTCAATCCATAGATGGATCGCTGAAGCTTGCACACCTTGTTAGCACTTCCTGGATCGACAAAACCTTCCGGCTGTACCATGTACAACTCTTCCTCAATGTTTCCATTCAGGAAGGCCGTTTTGACGTCCATCTGCCAGATTTCATAATCATAGTAGGCAGCTACCGCTAACAAAATCCGAATAGACTTGAGCATCGCTACCGGTGAAAATGTTTCATCGTAGTCAATTCCATGAACTTGTCGGAAACCCTTTGCGACAAGCCGAGCTTTATAGACGGTCACATTACCATCAGCATCAGTCTTCTTCTTAAAGATCCACTTATTCTCGACGGCCTTGCGCCCTTTGGGAATATCCACCAAGGTCCACACTTGGTTATCATACATGGATCCTATTTCGGATTTCATGGCTTCAAGCCATTTCTCGGACTCTAGACTCTCCATCGCCTCTTTGTAGTTCGTAGGTTCGTCTTGCTCAACTAGCATGACGGTGCAAACCATATTGCCATACCATTCTGGTGCGATCCGAGATCTACCAGACCTACGAGGTAGAACATCTTCCTCGACAGTTTCTCCCACTCCTTCCACGGAGGACGTTTCCGGAATTGCTTCCGTTGCGCCACTCGGAATCTCGAGTTCAGGATCAACGATTTCATCGAGGTCTACCTTCCTCCCACTTACTCCTTTCGCGAGAAACTCCTTCTCTAGAAAGGTACCGGTCTTCGCGACAAAAGTTTTGCCCTCAGCTTGGTTGTAGAAGGTGTACCCAACGGTTTCCCGCGGATATCCTACAAAGACGACTTTCTCCGACTTCGGTTCGAGTTTGTCGGGCTGTAGTTTCTTAACGTACGCCTCACAACCCCAAACCTTCAGAAACGATAACTTAGGCTTGTGGCCATACCATAATTCATACGGCGTCGTTTCAACGGACTTGGACGGAGCCCTATTTAAAATGAATGCGGCTGTTTCTAACGCATAACCCCAGAAGGACACTGGCAGATCCGTAAGAGACATCATAGATCGGACACTATCTAGTAGAGTACGATTACGTCGCTCGGACACACCGTTACGCTGCGGCGTTCCGGCGGGCGTAAGTTGAGGCACTATGCCACAACTCTTCAGATGTGTGCCAAACTCAAAACTCAAGTACTCTCCACCGCGATCGGACCGGAGATGCTTGATTTTTCTATTAAGCTGATTCTCAACTTCACTCTGGAATTCTTTGAACTTTTCAAACGTTTCAGACTTGTGTTTCATCAAATAGATATAACCGTATCTACTCAAGTCATCAGTGAAGGTGACGAAGTAACGATAACCATTGCGTGTCGAAACGCTCATTGGTCCACATACGTCTGTACGTATGATCCCCAACAAATCCGACGCCCGTTCAACGAAACCTTTGAACGGTGTCCTGGTCATTTTGCCCATGAGGCATGGTTCACATGTATCGAGGGATCCGAAATCCAACGAGTCCAAGAGTCCATCGGAGTGGAGTCGCTTCATGCGCTTTATACCAATATGACCAAGACGGCAATGCCACAAAAACATGGCGGTATCGTCACTACACTTAATTCGTTTGGCCTCTATGTTATGGATGTGAGTACTACGATCGAGATTCAACAAGAATAAACCATTACTCTCGGGAGCATCAACATAAAAGATATCATTCATATAAATAGCACAATTGCTTGATACTGATTTAAATGAATAACCGTCTTGTAACAGGCAAGACCCACTTATAATGTTTACACTCAAGGATGGCACAAAATAACATTTATTTAAAACCAAAACTAATGCCGATGGTAGATGCAGAGGGAGCGTGCCGACAGCCACCACGTCGACTCTCGATCCGTTGCCGACGCGCATCGTCACCTCATCCTTCGCCAACCGCCTTCTATTCCGTAACTCCTCCTGAGAGTTACATATATGAGCAACAGAACCAGTATCAAATACCCACGTATTGCTCCGGGCGGATGTAAGGTACACATCTATAACATGTATATCAAATATACCTTGCTCTTTGTCGACCGTCTTGCCAGACTTCCTATCCTCCAGATACTTGGGGCAGTTGCGCTCAGGTGATCCGATGGTCACTTCCATCTTCTTCAGCTTGATTTCTAATCCGGCCACTTCGAGCATCTTCAGGATTTCCGACAGGGGTTTTGAAGTCCCTTTCATGCCGTAGTCCACTATGGCGTTCTTATAGCTAGGGGGCAGAGAAATCAGCGCCCTATCAATCACCAACTCTTCTGGGATCACACTTCCCAGATCACTCAGAAGTCGAGCGCAGCCAAACAACTTGGCCAAGTGCTCACTGATATTGCCGTGCTCTTCCATCTGGGCTGAGAAGAAAAGCACAGTTGCCTCGTACGTCTCAGCCTTGACTTGTCGTGCAAAAACGACCATGAGTTCAGTGATTATTTCATAAGCACCCTTGTTCATGAAGCGGTTTTGCAGGTCAGCCTCCATGGCAAAGAGCATGCCACTCTGGACATAAGAAGAAATCTCCGCCTTTACCCCATGGACAATCCTTTCGATTTCCGGGGCAGTGCTGGGAAGATCACCTAAGGGGGTATCAAGGATGTATGCCACCTTGTGGGTTTCAAGGATGGACTTCAGATCACGGAACCAGGACACGAAGTTAGACCCATCGGTCTTAAGCTTCTCTTTCTCAATGAACAGGTTCAGGTTAAAGGAGGGGTGAGACATCTACAATGGAATTTGCAACAACATAAGACTTTGTTCATAATAATTTTGAGTTATAGTATTTTAGAAAACAACTGACATAACTCCCACTCAAACGAACATCCCTCCTGGTCGTTTTAAGCGATTACACGACCCCCATCCATTGCACCACCCCTCATCATCAAAGCCGGCGGCACAACTTCAGGAGTAGACAAAATCGTCCGCCACACCAATTTTGTGACTCGTGCTCGACCTTTCGGTCTTCCTGTTCCGAGGCCATACCTCTGAGTATGCTAGGCTCGCCACCAAATACCTCCACGCTGACGCTTGTGCAACATGGCTTACACCCACCGTATGCGAACGAAGATATGTATGACACCCGATCATCACGGCCTGCCTCATAACGTAGAACTTTATTGGTGGTGCGCGTTGGAGGGAGAACACTAGTGGTATTTTGAAGGGATCATCTTATTCAGCTACCGCCGTGTAACACACAATCACACAAAAATAAGATGCACACAAAACATCAAATGTAATGCAATGTGATATAGTCCATCGCGCCATTGTCTTCTTGGCGCCCGCAGTTTATAAACAATTTAATAAACCTACCTTGACCATATCACATAGCCCCTGTAAAATAAAGTTAGACGCTTCTACTTTATCTTTTGCATATTTTACGTGGCTTGGGGCTTTCGTAAATAGAACCGCTTCATACCTACGAATCTTATGACCACAACAACGATCCAATAATTGCATGTTTAAGCATCCCTTTCGGGCCCTCCATTGAAAATGCGAAGACCAACTAAAGAGAGAGAAACTGACACCCGCCAGCCACAGATACGGTACAAGCCGTATGTCAGTAGTGGAACCAGTCTCGCGTAAGCGTACGCGTAAAGTCGGTCCGGGCCGCTTCATCAACTCAATGCCGCTGGTATACACAAGTGCACGCTAGAGGGTAGCAAATAACAGGAACGGTGCCCCCGTGCAGAGCACGGGTTCTAACAGCGTACATCTATATCTACGATAGATCGGCTCTGATACCACTGAAGGGGATCGTGTGCAGAAAACAAAAATTTTCCTACCAACGATATCCTTAAACTAGCCAAGATCTATTCTATGCAGATATAGTAGTACGAACGGAGATCAGAATACGTACCCTTGTAGACCGAAAGCGGGATTACGTTCCCGCACAAACGTTGTCGATGAAGACCGACGTAGCCGACCTCAAGGTCGTGTAGAGGAAGCAGGCCTCCGAGTACCGCTAGCGCAGCACCTCGCAGGGAGTCGCACACGTACGGTGGAGACGACGCCTCCGAAGCTCCAGTCCAGGACGAGCAGCGGAAGACTTGGACCGGAACACCAGCAGCGCGGCAGCGGGCTATGGTGGAGGAGATCCCCGACTCCTCTTGCTCGGCGCGGCTCCGACTTGGGAACCACGAGATCGAGAGAGAAATCAGGAATTAATTGGTGAATTAAAAGGCTGGGGGTGCCCCTTCTTATATAGGCTCCCAAGGGGAGCCAACCTTGCTAGCCTAGCCATGTGGGACTATTCCCACATGGCTAGTTCGGCTAGGGGTGCGCCGGCCCCCCCTGGTGGGCCCCTTGTGGCCCACCAAGGCCGGCCCTAGGCTCCCACCGAATTCCCCCAAGGGGTTTCCCCCCCTCTTGGGCCTTCTTTCGTCCGGAAGGCCCATTTAGGGAAATCTGCCTTAATAAATTCGAAAATAAATATATAAAATCATATTTGCATATTAATAACACTAATTAATATCAAACATAATATATATAATATTTCCTAGCACCGAAAACTCTTTCGGCGCCGCCCGATCTCCATCGGACCTCTCTCGGGACTGTCCCGGTGATCTCCTTCCTTTCCGGTTGTCTTGTCGAAACCCCTTAAGTGTGTTACCCTAGCGGTTCGATATAATATCAGGTATGATCAAGACTCCTCAATGATCAACGACTAACTCGTAGGCCTGGACCCCCTGAATTAATCCCTGAGATATAACGAATGACTTTCATCTATCAAACCTGAACGTAAAGTCTTAGACCCTTTGCCATGGCGATACTTAGCATGTCCGAGCGTCGTTCCATAGATATCTCCATACCTAATCCCGACCTCGTTACCAACGACGCTATCTTCTACTCGTTCATGATCTCATGTCTCCGTGACCTAGTCACATGCTTGCAAGCTCATTAGACATGATCTCACCGAGTGGGCCCGAGAGTATCTATCCTGCTATGCGGACTGGCAAATCCCGCTCTTGACCCCTCGTCTTAATACTCCCTTCCAATACCCAAAAGTATCACCGTTATTGTCATACTAAATAAGATACGACGTTTGGTGCAATCAAAGTATCTTCCGGAAATATCAATAAGAGTTGATCTCACGGTCAAAGGCGTATCGACTACGTTCTCCAAATCTGGGTATGACCATCACATCGCTCTCCATCGATATGACTCTCATTGCCGACCGGCGCCATGCCCCATGGCCGGGAAACCTCGATCATCAATCGCGCAACGAAACTAGTCTTAGTAGAGGCTACTAGGGACCTGGTTGTTTACGTATCACACCCGCATTAATGTTTCCGCTTAATACGGTTCTAGCATGATACAAAAACCTATTATGAACAAACGAGATATGATAAAGAATACACTTTATTAATTGCCTCTAGGGCATATCTCCTTCATGAACCATATGAAAATGTTTAATAAGTATTTTAATATCATTGGAGGTTCTATCAACAACATCATGCAAGTTACTAATAGCACGAGAGTTTTCTATTAAATGATTCTCAATTCTCATATTAAAATTACCTTGCTTAGCAATAAAAGTATCAAATTCATCTAAGCATTGATCAGGAGGTTTAGAGTAATGAATATCTCTATCATCAAACCTTTGTAGAGAGTGTACCTCAATTATGGGTGAAGGAGGAATTGGCTTACATAATTCTTCTATAGGAGGTAAATTCTTCACATCTTCAGATTTAATACCCCTCTATTTAAGAGATTTCTTGGCTTCCTTCATCACTTCATCAGTTAATTCAATAATACCCTCTTCTTCGGTGTTGGTCTAGGTTCAGGTATGTCCCAATCATCATTATTCTTGCATATTTTAGCTAATAATTCATCAGCTTCTTCGGGAGTCCTTTTCCTGAAAACACAACTAGCAAAACTATCCACGTATGTCCTAGATTCAGCAGTTAGTTCACTATAAAATATATCAAGTAGATCATTTTTCTCCAAATCATGATTCGGCTGGCCTCTTAATATGGATCAAAAGCGTGTCCAAGCCTTAGGTAATTTCTCACCTTCATCTTGATTAAAATTATAGATTCTTAACAAAGCATCATGTTGAGCACTAGCAGGAAAATATTTCTGAAAGAAAGTATCAAGCAAACCCATGGGACTAGTAATGGAACCAGGAGACAAATTATTATACCAGGTTTTAGCTTTTCCTTTTAATGAGAAAGGAAAAAGTTTAGTAACAAAGTAAGTGCGCATTTTTATGTCTTCAGCAAACATACCACTCAAATTAGAGAGTTCATTCATGTGTTCTACATCATTTTTATTTTCGGTTCCACAAAAAGGTTCTCTTTCAACAATAGCTATATGAGCCAAATCAATAGAGAAATCATAATCTTTATCTTTGATGTTTATGGGAGATGTAGCAAATTTAGCATCAGGAGATAATTTATATTTGACATCACGCTTTTCAAAAAGGCTTTTCATAGCACTAGCATCTGTAGTAGCATTAATCTCATCAACAAAATCATCATCAAGTTCAACATAAGTTTCATCAGGATTATCAGGAAAATGCTCTCTAGACTCAGGTGAACTAGCAGAAGTATTAGAATTTTCAGCATTTTCAGTTTGTTTAGATTTATCAATTATAGCATCTAGAAAAGGTCCTAAGGAACCATTTTCATCAAGCACAATAGAAGCATCATCACAATTTCAGAAGCATTTTAGATTCAGCAGAAGTAATAGTACGAGTAGCATGCAGTGGTGAAATAAGCTTACTCATCATAGTGGGAGAATCAAGAGCAGCTATGGAACTCAGAGTTGTACCTTTTCTTGTAGTGGATGGCAGTATGGGAAACTTCTTATCACCAGGTTTTCCCATGATGAATGAATTCCAGAAAGCAATATCAATCTCAGGTGAACTTATAAATAAAGCTATACTCCCTGACAACGGCGCCAGAAAATAGTCTTGATGACCCACAAGTATAGGGGATCGCAACAGTCTTCGAGGGAAGTAAAACCTAAATTTATTGATTCGACACAAGAGGAGCCAAAGAATAAATATAAGGCTTAACAGATGAATTGTCAGTTCAGCTGCACCTGTGAATAGACTTGCTCGAGACAGATTATCAGTAGCAACAGTTTTATAGTAGTGACAGTAGTGAAATAACAGCAGCAATGAAATAATGGCAGCAGTAGTGATTATAGTAGACAACAGGATTAAAAGTACTGTAGGCATAGGGACGGATGTACGGGCATTGCATGGATAAGATAGTTCATATAATATCAAGACATAGGCATTTGCAGATAAATAAGATAAAGCATCCAAGTGTTAAATAACCATAGGCATGTGTTCCAATTTAGTTGTGCGTGCTCGAAATGAGAAACTTGCACATCATCTTTTGTCCTACCAGCCCGTTTGCAGCGGGGCCTCAAGGGAATCTACTGGTAATTAAGGTACTCCTTTTAATAGAGTACCGGAGCAAAGCATTAACATTCCGTGAACACACGTGATACTCACATCACAGCCTTTCCCCGAGGCTATCCCAATTATTGTCACTTTGGGACCTAGGGTTCCGGACAATGACATGTGTATACAACTCATAGATATGATCCAAAACAATAATTATCATCATGATTTAATAACATGTTCAGATATGAAATCATGGCACTCGGGCCCTAGTGTCAAGCATTAAGCATAACAAGTTGCAACAATGACGTAAAACACCGATAACGGATACTAGGCACTATGCCCTAACGATATTACAGACATTACATGAACGATCTCATCCAATCCCTACCATCCCCTTAAGCCTACAGCGGGGGATTACTCACACATGGATGGAGGAAACGATGATGGTTGATGGAGAGGCGTTGGTGATGACGAAGGCGATGATCCCCTTCGATTCTGTTGACACACGAACACGTCACGTGTACCCGCGGCGTCGAGGGAGATGCTCCGCAACTCACTCCGCGGGAGGCTCGCCGGAAGCGCGATACGCAAGACAATCCGGCGGGCACTTTTTTAGACCCGAAACCCCGCTCACCCGGGAGGGACCCCGTCAGGGCTTGCGGCGGCTATGGGCTGTCCTAGGTCGGCCTGACCGCCCCTAGAGCCTCGTGGATTTGCAGCCTCCAATCTTGAAGAACGACGAAGAACGAGAAGAAAAATACAAGGGGAGAGGGATAAAAGTAGATGAACAAGAAATAGTAGTATATGTGTTTGTTCGATTGGTGTTGTTCAATTGGCCGTCACCCCTTATGTATATAAGGAGCGGCTGGACTTCCCGTGCAAGTAAACGACTTGGATCCACGTCCAAAACCCTAATTTGTGTCCAATTCGGATAGCTGACCCGAACTTTCCAAAACTGTTCGGTCTAAAAACTGGTTGCGCCTTGCAGGTCGGTTTTGGGGAAGTTACCGATCTTCGATCGAAATACCGTAGATGACAAAGTGGTTCGCCATGAAAAAACGAAGAACTTTCATTTTATGTGTTTTGTCATCCGACTCCATTTTGAATGCTCATCCGGGCTCGTATTGAAATCTGTTTGAATCGGATCCGAATCGTAGAAATTTGATTCGTCTGTAATTGCCAGTTTTGACCTAGTAAATGACCTTAAATCAAAAACTCGTCAATAGCATAATTGTTCGTCTCAGGAAAACGAAGAACTCTTCTTTTACACGTTTTTGCATCTGAACATTTCTTAATGATCGTTCGGTTTAATCAATAAGCAGGAATCAAAATAGGTCATTGGCAACTAGTACTTGTACTAGTTGATGTCTGTTTCTCATACTAGTTTTGGCCGAATTTCAGAACCATACTAGTACAAGTACTATCTAAACTCTGTTTCGTCCTAGTTGGCCGAAATTTGAACTTGACTAGTACAAGTACTAGTTACGGTATGTTTCGGCCTATTATTCTGAAAAGAACTTTTTATAAGCCAAAAATGACCGTCAACACATGCCCCCCTGTTTTTTGGCAGAGCTTGCATGCCAAAAAATAACTTGCATCCTTAGGACGATGTCAACACACCATCGGCCATACATTCTGAGGGCGATAATCTCTTATCGGCCGTTTACCCGAGTTGTACGTCACCTGGTAGAAATTCTCAGATATTTGTTGTCTTGATAAAAACGCCTTCATATATGCATCTCGTGATGCAGCCCGCCTAAACTTTTACTCGGATCCTGCAGATAAGAAAAACATATTTCTTCCAGCCGTCCATCCGGCTTGCACTAGACCTTCGTTAATGGCTGACATAACAAGTCATCCTTATAAGTATTGGCAAAACTGAAAATCGGCTTTCAGCTATAAAATGACTCACGGAACATCGTTAGCCAGATGCTGACTTGGCCAACACAATGCATGCTAAGGGCGATATGTAAATATCGGCCATGCGTCTTCATCTTAAAGGACTTGGAGCACTCGCCCACCAAAGTGTGAATTACCGAAATAAATCAGAAGTTTCGGCTGAAGATAAACTCCAAGGCGCCGGCTTTGATGACACCCTTGAAGAACATGGACGACGCGCCACCTGAGGTCTCCTATAATGAGATGAAGATTGTCGACTTCTGCCGACTTCTTGCATATCCTCCTTTATGCCTGTCGGCTTCTCAACAGAACCTGGCGTATCCTTTTTGACTTGAGATCTTTCTTTGGGAACCCACGCCATGTTCATTCTCTCCAAGTCTTCGGCTCTAAGCCGCTTCAGCTGCCACTCTTGCCAATGTGATAAACCGAGTGGGTAACCCGGCTGTGACTTTTCCGTATGCACTGGCAGTTGTTTCTTTACTTTGGGCACTTTCAGCTTGACCTGTCCAGACTTGATGACTGGGTCTTTGAAAGTTACTCGCTTCACTTCCTTGCCCTTTGTAGCCAACATCATTTTAGCTGGCTTTTGGTTACTTGGAGTCGGGTCTGAAACAGCATCCTTGCGGCCATCTATTTTTACTTGATAGACCTGCTTAATCACCTCCTTCCTCCTCCACGCGCTCCTGGCCGACTCTTGATTAAGTCGGTTCTTCACATATGGTTGTCGGCTTGATTCCCTTGGAGCTACATAAACTTGGCGAGGTGATTTAGCATAAGATGAATGGTGTGTCCGTAAATCATACATGTCCCGTGATTGATATGAACATAAGCCGGCATGGGAAGGCATGGACGACTTCGGCATTGGCGGCCCAAAAGAAGTTTGCGTAGTCGCGTCGGGCTTCTTCTTTTGCCAATACTGGTCCTCAGATTTACGCCTCGGGGGTGACTTGAATGCCTTTGCTTCAGTTGGCCGATAAGCACTTTTTGCTTCGCTCATCTTCTGATACTTCTCCAATAATTCAACAAAGGTTACTTTAGATTTCCTCCTTCTATGCTTATCGTTGCCTTTGTCCCTTCTACCATTGCGGGCATTGGTCTTTGAATATGCTTGTTGCCCCCCAGTGTTAGGCGTCCTTGCTGGAGCTTTGATGGAACGTTCATCTTCAGGATTGCCGTCTTGGGAAATTTCTTTGCTTGACGAATCGATCCCATCATCTTCAGCATATACCCATCCGTCTTGGGATGAACCGGCTTGAGACAGCCGAGTCAACACGTGATCACCGTCAAGATTAATATTAGCCGGCTGGCTATCAACTTGTCCTTCTACAAATTGTCCTTCGAAGGCCGATTCTGCATCATGAAACACATCGCAGTCTTTGATGTTCTGCGTGAATGAAATAAGCATTCGCTCTGGTCTTGATGGCTCGACATGGTCATCTTCTATGATAATTGGATTAGTCGGCGATGCACCGACACTGTGATCACCCATGCCCGGACTGTAGGTATATTGTTCAACCTTTAGCCGATATTGGAATACCGTCTTTGAAATTAGGCAACCGAGTGGTGCCGGCTTATCATGGTCCAACTCGGCTATATATTGGCTTCTGGCCTCCTTTCCCGATTCTTCCGAATCGGCTATCTCGAAGGACTTTGAACCTGACTTTATGTTTCTGCAACCAAAATGATTACGAAATATACGTCTCATTGGAGACCAAATGTTAGCCAGGCATGAAACAAGCGACGTTGCCCATATGAATATAAAGCTTAGCCGGCATAATGGGAACAACATTGGTTGCAACAAATTGTCACTATTAGCCTCTACGAATGATACGACATGTTGACCGACATAATTAGTGACAAGACTATTCCTAGCGAACAAGTTACTCATCCCGATTGGTCTTTCCACATTAATTAAAATCGTGTTGGAAAATGCATCAACAATATGATTATGACCAAATCTAAAGATAAGTAAATTGTCGGCTAGGCATACCTCTCCGAAAACGCTGGCAGAATGTGATGCTGGCACAACACGAATAATGCTTTGGTCCATCTCTGAATAACTCGCCAACGCCTCGTCTTCCTCTTCTGGATATCGTGTCGCGTCTCCTGGGCGCTCCTTGCCAACCGAACATTGTTCGGCTTCGCTTTCTGGCTCTAGATGTTCATCATTAACCGAACTATGTTCGGCTATGTCTTCTTGTTCTTGATGCTCATCGTCTTTGGCATGGAATTCGTTTGGTAGTATATAAACTCCTTTACACCCAGAAAAATCAATCATGGCTGTTTTGCTAGCCATGACATGCTCTCGATCAATGAAGCTTGCTTCTTTTGATTCAGTAGATTCGACACATGTACTGTCAATTTCGGCTTCAACAACCGAAGTAACCATACTTTCCGAATCATTCATCTTTTCTCCATGGCTTCTATCAACTTGCAAAGCTTCTTCTTGCCTTGGTTTAACATGGGGCTTGACTTGATTGCAGCATATAAGAGAGGATTTAATTTCTCCTATTGGAGTAATATTTTCTTGAGGGTCCTTCTTGAGCTTTGCATAGATAATGTACAGGCCTTCCTCTTCAAGCTTTCTCCTGTATGCTTCATGTTCCTCCTTGAGTTTCTTTTCAAGCGCCTCAAATTCCTCAGCACGCTTTTTCTTGAGTGCTTCATAAGCTTGTCGATACTCGGTCGGTAATTCCTTAAGAGTTGGCGTAGTGAAGTCATCGGTGCTATCCTCTACAGGGCATGAATGCCCCCCGATACTTTTGGTTTCTTTCGGCAGTGTGTTGCCGAAACTTTGTAATTGTGCGGGATAAAACTTGATCTTGAATTGTTCACGCTCCTTCTTATACGCCTCATAAGCTTGTATTGCAGCGGGATCATGCGGATTTTCTTTCAATGCCAGATAAACATTACCGGCCCTTTTGAGTTTTGCTGCAAATTTATCCTTCCAACCATCTAATCCATATGCGTCGGTAGAAGATGAAGGCACATGTGCTCCTGTTAAATCTTCACATGTTCGGCTGTGAACACCGTGAAAGTGCGAAGCCGAATTATATGTCTCACTACTTCCACATGAAGCTGAAACGTTAGTAACATAAGGTGCCGATTGAGTAATCATGTAAGGCATAGTATATGTCGATTGGGAGTAATCGGCCAAGTTGCTGGTACCAGCATAACCGATTCGCCCATCCATCGGCATGTTTGGGGACGACCCCGCATATTGCGAGCCGGCAGCCGATGGATAAAACTGTGAGACATCACCTTGCCCGTGAGGTGTCCCGTATTGATTTATCGAATAACCCATGGTAATCATCGGCCTATGATATGGGGCAGCCGATGCATGAGAACCCTAGTACACATGTTGCACGTTGCTAGAATTATAAGGATTTGAAGCATAGAGATTGTTTTGTATCGGTTTTTGCACATAGTATGAACTAGGGCTAGCCGATACACTACTCATACCAAAAGATCTACCAACGTCAACATAAGAGTAATTTGCATCTACATAAGAAGATTGCGGATTCATGTTACCGATGTAGATTGCAGTTTTCTTGATGCGCTCCTCCTAGCAAGAACGGGCTGGAGACCGTTCGCTTCGTCCCCAGCGGAGTCGCCAAAAAGTGTGTTGACACACGAACACGTCACGTGTACCCGTGGCGTCGAGGGAGATGCTCCGCAACTCACTCCGCGGGAGGCTCGCCGGAAGCACGATACGCAAGACAATCCGGCGGGCGTTTTTTTAGACCCGAAACCCCGCTCACCCGGGAGGGACCCTGTCAGGGCTTGCGGCGGCTATGGCTGCCCTAGGTCGGCCTGACCGCCCCTAGATCCTCGTGGATTCGCAGCCTCCAATCTTGAAGAACGACGAAGAACGAGAAGAAAAATACAAGGGGAGAGGGATAAAAGTAGATGAACAAGAAAGAGTAGTATATGTGTTTGTTCGATTGGTGTTGTTCAATCGGCCGTCACCCCTCATGTATATAAGGAGCGGCTGGACTTCCCGTGCAAGGAAACGACTTGGATCCACGTCCAAAACCCTAATTTGTGTCCAATTCGGATAGCTGACCCGAACTTTCCAAAACTGTTCGGTCTAAAAACTGGTTGCGCCTTGCAGGTCGGTTTTGGGGCAGTTACCGATCTTGGATCGAAATACCGTAGAAGACAAAGTGGTTCGCCATGAAAAAATGAAGAACTTTCATTTTATGAATGCTCATCCGGACTCGTATTGAAATATTTCGAATCGGATCCGAATCATAGAAATTTGATTCGTCTGTAATTGCCAGTATTGACCTAGTAAATGAGCTTAAATCAAAAACTCGTCAATAGAATAATTGTTCGTCTCGGGAAAACGAAGAACTCTTCTATTACACGTTTTTGCATCCGAACCTTTCTTAATGATCGTTTGGTTTAATCAATAAGCAGGATTCAAAATAGGTCATTGGCAACTAGTACTTTTACTAGTTGATGTCTGTTTCTCATACTAGTTTTGGCCGAATTTCAGAACTATACTAGTACAAGTACTATCTAAACTCTGTTTCGTCCTAGTTGGCCGAAATTCGAACTTGACTAGTACAAGTACCAGTTACGGTCTGTTTCGGCCTATTATTCTAAAAAGAACTTTTTATAAGCCAAAAATGACCGTCAACAGATTCCCTGTCCCAGCAGAGTGCCGGAACAGAGACTTCTGGTCCCCGAATTGAGTTTCGAGGTGGCGGCGGCGCTCGGATGTGTTTCTGGGAAAAGTGTCAATCGTCCATGCGTTTTTAGGTCAGAGGAGGCTTATATCCGAGAGGGGAGCCCGAGGGGGTGTTGGACTCGCCCCCCTCATGTGCTGGCGCGACCAGCTCCTTGCCGCGCCAGGTGGTGGCCCCTTTGCCCCCCTCCGTCTAGGCTTCTGGCTCCGTGGGTCTTCGGGCAAAATAAGAACTTTCGCATTATTTCTGGGGTTTTTCCTGAAAGTTGATTTCCTACACAAAAACAAGACACCAGGGCAATTCTGCTGAAAACAACGTTAGTCTGTATTAGTTGCATTCAAAAAAAAAAAGTGCTCGGGAAAGTAGATACGTTTTGTGAAGGGGTTCCGGTGCAGAAAACAATAATTTTTCTAGCGTATGAAACCCTAACTAGACAGGATCTATCTATCTAGTACATGCGGTAACGGTGGCGGAACGGGTCACATTATGTCGGGGGGCTGCCCCCCGGGTAGGGGCAGATCCCGGTATAATTCAATAAGACGCCAACAGTACCTGACCTTTGGCGAGAGCGAGGGACACCTCCTGCTGTGCTGAAAGGGCAGCTTGACCCGTGAGCACTGGTAGACGACAGAGTGCCTTCTGGCAGGCGCAAGGGTCAGGCCTTACTGCTATAAATAGACATCCCAGGCCCTCACAAGTGCAGCACGAGCAGAAGCGGATGGTTCCTCTAAGAACTAGCTTCTCGAAGATGTCTTTGCCAGTAGGCTAAGACATCTTCGGGAGGCTAGGCCTAGAGTCACTCATCCTGGCATGAGTTCGGACATCTTCGGAAAGGATCCCGGACCAGGGACCCCGAGGGGGTTCCCGGCTGGTGGTGTACTCGGCGTTACCGGATAGGTAGTCCGGGTACGTGCTAACCGGGATGTATGTGTCAATCTTGGTCTTATGCAGAAGAGGCTCAGTCTGGCAAGCAAGAAGGTAGCCGGCGAGAGGGATCCCGGTAGGCCGTCAACGGTCTAGAGCAGGCTTTCCCGTCTGTCGCGGGGGGAAGTACCATTCCGCCTGACACGGAAGTATGGTCACCTCCCGCCTGACACGGAAGCATGGTCACTCCCGCCTGACACGGGAGCGCGTCAGCCGGTACGACAACGGTACGACAAGACCTGACATGCCTAGCCCGGCAATCCGGAAAAGGCTATCCGGGATGGGCAAAGACATGTCCTGTCTCTGACAAGGGGACAATGATGATGCAGGACGGCGCCTGCCGTCCTTAGCGAGATGATGACGCAGGGGCTACACCGGATAGCCCGTCGACTAGGTCGCACTAGCCGGTGACGACATCCCGGCTAGGTCTGTCCGGTGGGGCCAAGCCAAATTAGGGTTTCCAGCCCTCCCGGCCGGAACTCTATAAAAGGCGCCATAACTGCTCCTGAGGGAGAGAGACCAACTTCAGTGCCAAAGCTATAGTTGCATTTACTCTTAGAGCATTCACTCCTCCTCACCTTGAGTTCATCTAGTTCTTTGTACTTCCTCCTTTGACAGATCTTGTAGCAAGTTGTAGTCCTTATACCACCAATATATAGAGAAGAAAGGCAGGAGTAGGGGTGTTACCTCCTCACGAGGGCCCTGAACCTGGGTATATCGTGTGTGTGCTTGGTGCCTTCGTGCATTTGTTTGTGTTTGTTAGATCTTCCCCGTTGCACTTCGTTCTTGTTTCGTGTTCTTGGGAGATCTCGGTTTTACCGGGATCCTCCCCGTGTGAGTTCTTCAACTCGCTATCCCTCCCCGGATCCACCAACGTCCATCGGCCCCACAAATTAGCCATCCTATGGCATCTGCCGTGACACCACCACGACAGTTGGCGCCCACCATGGGGCAGACAGTGGCGTTGGCTGGTGTACACATCCGGACGGGCTCCCCAGTTCGTTTCGACGTTCGGGTTCTCTCTGGCCTGGTCGTAAGGCTAGGGGAGATGGACTTCGTCGCCGACAACGCCGGTTGTTTCCGGAACAAACCGTTCCCGGTGAACGGGTGTCTTATTGACTTCGGTGGTTTCACCACCTACGTGGCCACCGAGGTTGTCTGTAGCTACCCGGACATAGTCCTGGAGGCTGAGGACCCTCCCATGCTCTGCGCAGCTCGGGGTCTGCGTACCGATCGCTCCCCGAGTTCCGTCGCAGTGATGATGGTCGGAACCACCGAGGAGGAATACCAGGATGCTGATGGCGATACCGACGGCGTCCCTCGCTTGGCCAAACCCCCGCAGGAAAGACCTGCGGCCCGCGATGGTGATCCGCAGCCGTCCCAGCCGCGACGCCGTCCGGATCCCCTCTCGGGTCTAGTAGCCAAATTAGCAGTACCTGTGGTTGCCGGAGCGGATACCCAGGCCACTTCGGCTGAGTTGGATGAGCAGCGGAAGTTGCTTCTCGCTGAGGCAAAGGAGATCGCCGAGCTCCGTCGCGAGCTCAGCGTTAGCCTCCGGGAGTACAACGCTGCTCACGGATTCACTAAGATAGACTCCCGGGAGAAGCGCATTGCCGATCTGCGCAAGAAGGGAAGAATGGTGAATGAGGAGCTGGCTGGTGGAGCCACCACTAGCAACACCGGAAGCCGGATTTCTGCGGGGAAGCCAGTGTACAGTTCACCGGCAAAAACTCTTAGGGCCGCCGAAGCCGCCATGGCCGAGTTGGTGGGGTTATCCGGGGAAGCCCTGCGCAAGCAACATGAGAGGGTCAACGAGCTGGTGGTTGAGGCCAACCGGCAGAACCAGGCCTTCAAGAAGAAGAACCCCGGGGCAGGGTCACAGGTGCATTCAGCCAGACCCAATAGCCGGATGTCGGATGGGGAAGCCTCTTCCCCACATCCGAGCAGAAGCAAGAGCAAGAGCAAGAGCCGGAGCCGGAGTAGAGGTTCCGGGAGGAACAAGCAGCTGCAAACCTATGACCCGGCATTCGCCGGTATCCAGCAGGCAGGGCAAGCCGGACAGAACAACCCGGGACAGGCGGGAAGTACCCGTGGGGATGGTAACCTGGGTCTGGGAAACAATAACCCGGTTGGCCGTGGTAATCCACCCCGGAATCCTCCCCATGTACAGGGAAACCCGCAGAGGGAAATCATCTCGGTCCCCCGTCAAGCCGGGATCCCTATGCAGGATAGGCTCAACGATGGCAACTCGGGGATGCACCAGCTCGAGTATCAGCCAGACGAGAACCCCTTGGGATCTCGGATAGGAACAAGACAGCTGAACCCGGCAGATGCAAGGTTCCGTCTGGACCGGATTCACCAGTCCGAGATGGTGGAAGAGCAAGGACCTCCGGGACCTGCTTGCTTTGGACCTCGGATCATGCGGGAACCTCCTGTCCGGAACTTTCAGCTCAACAGGGGTGCCAAGACCTATGACGGCAGCAAGAAGCCGGAGGACTGGCTGACCGACTATGTAACTGCAGTAAGCATAGCCGGTGGAAACAGACGTTGGGCGGTACGTTATATACCGCAGATGCTGGAAGGACCAGCCCGGATCTGGTTGAACAACCTAAGGCCTGGCAGCATAGACTGTTGGTTAGATTTTGAGGAAGCATTCATCAGCAACTTCACCATCACGTACAAGAGGCCCAACAGACCTCAGCAGCTCGCCATATGTAGGCAGAGGAGCAATGAGACAGACCGGGAGTACCTTACCCGGTGGAGCAATATTCGCAACTCTTGCGAAGGAGTGGTGGAAGCACAAGCCATTTCCTGGTTTGCGCAGGGATGCCGGCATGGCTCCATGCTGTGGCAGAAGCTGCAAAGAAAGATGCCAACGACTTTGGCAGAAACCATGCGCATCGCCGATACCTATACGCTTGGAGATCCCATGCAACCCCTGGTGGATGTCGGAGACTCCAACAGGAGGAATGCGGGACCTCAGCGTTCAGGACCGAGCAGGAGCCATGATCGCCAGGAGTTCGGCCACAAGAGGAATCAGCCCGAGTACCACCATGCAGCGCAGCATGTCGCAGCAGTAACCCGGGAGCATGAAGTAGGCCCCCGGGAGCAGGAGGATGCCGGCAACAGCCATCGTCAAAAGACAAGTGGCCCGGCTTGGGGTCAAAGTCAGGAGGTGCAGAAGACCTGGGTGGAGCAGAAGAAGCCCCTGACGTATGAGGAGATGCTGAATAAGCCATGCTGCTACCACACTCTGGAGGCCAACAAGCCCGCAAACCACTCTACCCGGCAATGCAGCTGGTATCAGCGCACGTTGCAGGAGGGCAGCGCGGGAGGTATTCGGCCGAATGCTCCGGCATCTCGGCCCAATATTCCGAGACCTCCTCCTCCGACTTCAGGGGCCAACAATGTCCGACTTCCCCCTCCTCCGAGAGGACCACCACCTCGCCCAGTAAATGTGGTGCATACCCGGAACGACCACGGCAACCAAGCCGGACAGCAGCAGGGTAACTACCGGGAGGCGCATCAGAGCTATGTGGTCTTCGTGACCGAGCCTACGGACCGAAAGAGTGTCCGACAGCGTGCCCTAGAGGTAAATGCTGTGATCCCGGCGGTGCTCAAATTCTTGCATTGGTCCGAGATGGAGATCACCTGGAGCCGGAAGGATCACCCCCGGGTTATGCCCAAGCCGGGAGCGTATGCCTTGGTGGTGGACCCAACTTTTGTCGGACCCAACCTCAACGTCCGCTTCAGCCGGGTTCTGATTGACAATGGCAGTGCCATTAACATCATGTACAAGGACACTATGCTGAAGCTGGGGGTGTCCATGAACACCCTGCTACCCACTGAGACAACTTTCCATGGCATTGTGCCCGGGGTCTCTTGCTCGCCCATGGAAAAAATCTGGGTTGAGGTGCTATTCGGAACTCGGGAGAACTGTCGAACCGAGAGTTTGGAGTTCGAGGTCGTGGACCTCGAGAGCCCATATCATGCACTGATCGGCAGACCGGCCCTCGCCAAGTTCATGATCTCAACGCACATGGGCTACCTCAAGATGAAGATGCCAGGACCCAACGGCATAATCACCATCTCGGGAGACCACAAGCGATCCATGGAGTGTGCCTCAGCGGGGTCGGGCTTAGCTGAGTCCCTAGTAATCGCGGAAGAGAAGAAGAGGATCCAGCAGGTGGTGGCTATGGCCAAGACCTCCCAACTCGGGATGCCCGGGATGGTGAACCCGGAGCAGGGTGCGTCATTTCAACCTCCCAAGGAGACCAAGAAGGTGTCCGTGGACCCCAGCAACCCGGAGCGCCAAGTTATCATTGGCAGCAACCTGGACAGCAAATAGGAAGGCGAGCTCGTTGACTTCCTCCGTGAGAATCGGGATGCCTTTGCGTGGTCGAGTGACGATCTGCAAGGCGTCCCGAGGGAGTTGGCTGAGCACTCTCTGTTTGTTCGACCGGATGCGAAGCCGGTGAAGCAACCAACCAGGCGCCTCTCGGATGAGAGAAGAGCTGCTGTCATGGAGCACCTAGCTATACTGCTGGCCGCCGGATTCATCATGGAGGTGCTGCACCCGGATTGGATTTCGAATCTGGTCCTGGTAGATAAGAAGAAAGATGATCCCCTCCTGCTTAAGGTGTGGCGCATGTGCATCGACTTCACCAACCTCAACAAGGCATGCCCGAAAGACCCCTTTCCGCTGCCCCGAATAGATCAAGTGATAGACTCCACTGCCGGGAGTGAGCTTTTAACTTTTCTAGATGCTTATTCTGGTTTCCACCAGATACCTTTGAATCCGGATGATCAATTAAAAACCGCTTTTATTACCCCGTATGGGGCTTATTGCTATCGTGTTATGACTTTCGGATTGAGGAATGCTGGTGCTACATACCAGAGATGCATGCAGAAATGCTTGCATGACCAGATAGGCCGGAATGCCGAGGTCTATGTCGATGACATAGTCATAAAAACAAAGGAAAAAGCCTCACTAATAGATGATCTGAGGGAAACATTCAAGAACCTGAGAAGATTCCGGATGAGGTTGAATCCGGATAAGTGCACATTTGGTGTTCCGGCAGGGAAGCTACTCGGTTTCCTCATTTCAAGCCGGGGAATCGAGGTCAACCCGGGTAAAATTCGTGCTATTGAGAGCATGAAGTTGCCTGTGCGTCTCAAGGATGTGCCTAAGTCGGTTTGTGAGCCGACTCGGGGAGAAGGCCTTGCCTCTGTACCAGCTGATGAAGAAGACCAAGACATTTGTTTGGACCCCGCAGGCGGATGCGGCATTCAATGATTTGAAGAGAATGCTCTCAACAGCACCAGTGTTGGCATCCCCATTGCCCAAGGAACCTATGCTGTTGTATATCGCCGCAACCAATCGGGTAGTCAGTGTGGCAATGGTGGTAGAAAGGGAAGAAGGGGGCAAACTGATACAGAGGCCGGTATATTACCTCAGTGAGGTGATCTCGGAATCCAAGCAGAACTACCCGCACTACCAGAAGATGGCGTATGGGGTGTACATGGCAGTAACCAAGCTCAAGCACTACTTTCAGGAACACCCGATCACAGTGGTATGCGAAGCTCCTCTCGCCGAGATCATCGGTTGCAAGGATGCTAGCGGCCGAGTAGCTAAATGGGCCATCCAGTTGTCGCCATACGCTCCGGCGTATGAGAGACGAGATGCCATCAAGTCGCAGGCGCTGCCGGACTTTTTGGTAGACTGGGCCGAGATGCAGTATGAACCTCCCATGCCGGATTACAATTTCTGGAGGATGCATTTCGATGGCTCAAAAGCTAAGATCGGATTGGGTGCGGGAGTGGTTCTCACCTCCCCGAAACAAGATGTACTGAAGTATGTGCTGCAGATCCATTTTCGGGCATCCAATAATGTCGCGGAGTATGAGGCTTTGGTTCACGGATTGAACGTCGCCAAGGAAATCGGTATCCGCCGGATAGAGTGTTTCGGGGACTCCGACCTCGTGGTACAACAAGTGTCGGGAAATTGGGATGCCCTTGATGCAAACATGGCCTTGTACAGATTTCATGTGCAGAAAATTTCCGGATTTTTTGAGGGATGCGAGTTCAAGCACATACCAAGAGGAGAAAACGAAGCAGCAGATGTCTTGTCCAAACTAGGGTCATCCCGGGATGCCATCCCACCCGGGATCGCCCTGGAACATTTGAGGAAGCCATCTATACAGCCATCACCCGAGTCAGATTCTATCTTCATCCCCAAAGAGCCCGGTTCAGAGGCAGTACCCATGGAAGTAGATGTCGGGAGCATAACATCGAACCCGGGGACTGCCTCCCAGTGCTCAGAGAGGCAAAGACAGATGATGATAGAAGTGATGTCGGCAGAACCAATGGACATAGACGCTCCCGCGTTCCCGGTGCGACCTGTCCCGGGATGGGCACAGCCCATTATGGTGTACATCTTGGAAGGAACCCTCCCGGAAAATGAAGTAGAAGCCCGACAGATACTGCGAAGATCAAAAGCATACACTGTCATCAACCAAGAGCTGTACAAGAGAAGTGTCACCGAGGTACTCCAAAGGTGTGTGGAACCGGCAAAAGGGCAAGAAATGCTCCTGGAAATACACCAGGGAGAGTGTGGGCATCATGCATCATCCCGGGCCCTGGTGGCAAAGGTGTTCCGGCATGGGTTCTACTGGCCCACTGCATTACATCAGGCAGAAGATATCGTCCGGAAATGTGGAGGATGCCAGAGATTTGCTCACCGGATACACATGCCGGCGTCAGCACTAAAAACAATCCCCATCACTTGGCCATTTGCAGTATGGTGTTTGGATATGGTTGGGCAATTCAAACCGGCAAGGGGTAACATGACACATATACTGGTGATGGTGGACAAGTTCACTAAGTGGATAGAGGTCAAGCCAATCCGGAAGTGCGATGGACACACCGCTGTGCAATTCCTGAAAGACATCATCTTGAGATACGGATACCCACACAGCATTATCACGGATAATGGAACAAACTTTGCCGTGGGGGAATTCGCTCGATTTTGTGCTGAGAAGGGAATCCGGCTAGATGTAGCATCAGTCGCGCATCCGGAAGCAAATGGGCAGGTCGAAAGGGCAAACGCCTTAGTCTTGGCTGGTATCAAAGCTCGCTTGATCGAACCATTATTGAGAACTCCGGGATGCTGGATAGAGGAGTTGCCGGCGGTATTATGGGGTCTCCGGACCACTCCGAATAGATCTACCGGGTACACGCCATTCTTCATGGTATACGGTGCTGAGGCAGTACTCCCGACCGACATACAATATGACTCCCCGAGAGTGACAATGTTCACCGAGACCGAGGCAAAGGAGGCCCGAGAAGATGATGTGGACTTACTCGAAGAGGCAAGAGAATTGGCACTATCTCGGTCTGCAATTTATCAGCAAAATCTTCGACGATATCATAGCCGGAAAGTACACCCGAGGGTGTTCCGGGAGGGAGATCTGGTGCTGAGGCTCATCCAACGCACGGCCGGAATGCATAAGATGTCACCTCCATGGGAGGGACCTTTTGTGATAAGCAGGGCATTGCACAATGATTCTTATTACCTTGTAGATGCACAGGAGGCTAGGAAAGGTGTAATGGACAAATCCGGTGAGGAAACCAAGCGTCCATGGAATGTAGCTCTACTTCGCCCCTTTTACACGTAAAGGGGTCAGTGTATGTTGTATTTCAATTCTCAGTATTAATGAAAGTAAGGCACCCCGGGAGGAACCCGGGGACTGCCTGGTTACGTGCTTATTTTGTTGTTATTTTTTTTCAAGTTCATTTACTATCTTGTACCGGCATCCCGGGAAGGAACCCGGGGACTGCCGGATAGTTCTCTTTATTATGTGCATGCCGGGAAAGTTCCGAGTCCGATTCTCAAAGTCAAAGTAATGTATATCATGTGAAATCATCTTGTGACTCGACTGACGAACGACGAAATGGTAGTCAAGAGCAAAGAGAGGGAAGGTGGGGAACACGAAAATGGTCTCGGGGACTTGGAGAAGGAACTTATCCGGCATGCTTGTTTTTTGCTAACTTAGTTGCTTTTTATGTCGGGAATTCGGTTAGTAGGAACTCGAATTGTTTTAAGTAGTGTATGCCGTATGTGGAGTTTTGTGACTCGACTGTCGAACGCCGAAATGGTAGACAAGAGCAAAAATTACCTAAGTACGGTAAACATGAAAGGCAATTCGAGAACTAAAAGCTGAGTACATTGACATAAATTGTTCGGGTAAATAGTTCACGGTGAAATAGAAATAACATAAGTGTACGATACATATTGCACCCGGCATCCCGGGGATTTAACGAATTTGCTACTAAGTGTTTTAAGCAGTGGGGGAAGTAGGCTTCTCGGCGGCGACTTCCGGAGCAACGACCTCGGGAGCAACGACCTCGAGAGCGGCGACCTCGGGAGCAGCGGCACCAGCAGCAGGAGTGACTTCACCTTCCGGATCGGCAGCACCACTCGGGGCGTCGGGATGCACCTCGCTCTCGGTGGCCTCGGGTATCGGAGAAGACGTTGCATCCCGAGGAGTCACCTTCTCGGGCGCGGCACCGGAAGCAGCGTCATCTCCCTCCGGGATCTCGTCTTCCCCATCACCGGAAGCGGCATCATCCTCTTCAGAGTCCGCATAGTCTGACTCAGACTCGGAGGAAATGAGGCTAGCGGTGAAGGCCCGGATGTTGGACCACTTGGCGATGCGGTGCGCCACCCCTTGCCGCTGTTGGACCTTCTCCGGATCGGTGATCCATGGCGACACCGTCCGCAGGCGCTGAATCACCTCCAGGTCAAGACCTTCGTACCAGCTAAGTACTTGGGTCAAGACCTGGTCGGCACCAGCCCGCGCGCCGGAACGCTTCCACGCGTGAAGGCGGCTACCGGCACCCCGGAGTGCTAGCGAGAGCTGCGGAATCGAGAGAGTCGCGCGGATGCTGGGCCACAGTACGCCGTGGACATGGATGGCGGCGCTGAGAAGCTCCGTCCCGATAGACCGGAGAGGTACTATCCGGGCCTTCAGGGCGGTGAGGTGATCCTCAATGTCCCAGGCGTCCGAGATGGGACCCTTCCCGGCGCGCTTCTCGCGTGCGGCGGCAACGGCTTTGGAGGCAGCTTCACGGGAGTGCTCGAATTCTCCTTTAAAAATAAGAGCTGTCAAAACGACTAAGTCACAAGAAAAACAACAGCAGATAAAGGAAGTAGCAGGAGAAAAGGGTTGTCGGATTACTGACTGTTGAGATCCCGGTTCAGCACGGTGAGCTCGGCGAGCCAAGTATCGGAACGCGACCGAAGAAGACCCAGCTCGGCCTCGGCGTTATCCGCGCGTGCCATTGACTGGTCCAGGGTCTCCTTCTGCTTCTTGCTCGCCTCGATAAAGCCCTTCTTCATCTCCGACATGGTAGCCTGGGCCTTGGCGAGTTCGTCGTTGAGGCGCGTGATCTCGACCTGCGCGCTACCAAGGGCAGCCTTCTGGTCCACCGAGACCTGGTGCGCGGCATCCCGTTCTTCCCGGAGGCGATCTTCGCACTTCTTCGCCTGACCGAGTTCAGAGAGAACCCGGTTGAAGATGTTGCGGCGCTGTTGGCTGCACTCCTAGTAGCAAGACAAAGAAGGCAAAATCAGTATGGAAAAAGAAATAAGGAGCCCGGTTGGGACGATCTCGGGGACTCGGTGTCCGAGTCCTATTTTTTCTCTAAGATTGGAACCTAGTGATCTGCTATTCGGTGGAATCTAGACCACTAAGCACCAATCTCGGGGACTAGTGGTGATGGAGAACAACTGTGTTTTGGGTGTAAGAAGAAAAATTTACCTCGCTTACTCGGGTGACGTCCAGCGCGGCCACCTGGAGAGCGTGCAGGGCTTGAGCGCTGTGGCTCGGGCCTGCAGCGTGCAAGTCCCCTGCAGTCTCGGAAGCATCGG
This sequence comes from Poa annua, assembly GCA_026929855.1. Taxonomy (NCBI): domain Eukaryota; kingdom Viridiplantae; phylum Streptophyta; class Magnoliopsida; order Poales; family Poaceae; genus Poa; species Poa annua. The sequence continues at coordinate 96,269,261 of CM049431.1, read as the reverse complement.
CGGCAAGCCAGGCCTTGTTGAAGTCATCAACAATCCGGATGCCGGAGCTGCCGGCAGCGCGGGTGGCAGCGATGTCCCGAGATCCTGAAGATGCAAAGGAGCTGACCGTTGCTCGCAACATCCGCAAAGCGGCAGTAGGGATCTCGGCAAGAGGTGGTGGTAACGATGAGAACTTACCCGGGCGCAGTACCAGGTCCTGGGAAGAGGATGTCGGAGCAACTGCGGGCGGGGCAGAGGATGTTTTCTGCCCAGAAGTCTTGACGCGAGACTTGGGAATTTGATCTGCTGGCCGGGAGGAGGCTGTAGGTTGTTTCTCCGGGATGGCCTTAGGCGCGGCTGGCCGAGAGGCTCCGCTTGCCGCAGGTTGCCGGCGAGAAGTAACGATCTCCGCCTCTAGCCCGGGAACCCGGCGCGGGCTGTCCGGAAGAAAAATCTCTCCCGAGGTGGTCGTGGCCTGCACCGCGATCTCGTCGATCACCGGCGGTGCATCTGAAGTCGCGACGCTTGCCGGTGCGGCACCGGAGGCGGCGGCGTCACTTCCTCCAGCAGAAGGGCGAAGAGGTGAAGGAGAGGCCCGAGCCGGGCTGGCTGCTCGGGTTCCCGGAGGAGGAATAGCAGGTGTCGGGAGCTCGAGCGCATCACTGAAAGAGAATGTCTTAGTAAAAGTTGTGGAGAAGGCAAAGTCAAATAACATGGGGCAAGGAAAACGTACCCGGAATCCACCAGGGGAGGACCCCTTTGCCGGCGACGAGGAGGCTTCTCGGTTGTCTGCTTGCTCGTTTTGCCCTTCTTGGGGGGGTTGCCGGAGTTGTCGGCCCCCTCGGTGTCGGATGCCGCGCGCTTCCGGCTCTCGGCATGTTTGGTCCCGGTGGTCGGTTTTGGAACCACTGCTGGGGCCCAATTCAGAGGGAGAGCGTCAATAACGTCAAGGATCTGGCAGTCAGTCTCATCCTCATCATCTGACGAAATGAAAACTGCCTCTGGAGTCGAAGGATTACCCGGAGCCTTAACGAAAGGAATGGCGAGATGGTTCTCGCCGTCGGGATCCTCTCTCGGCATCACGTCCGGTTCCGGGAAGTCCGGCGCGTAAGTTTCGTTGACGTGCACGGCGTCTTCTTCGTGCTGACGCTCGAACAACTGCGCAAACAAATTAGGCCGTGTCGGTGTCCAGGTGAAAGCGTGAACGAAGGCGAAGGCACGAAAGACTGATATAAGCACCTGGTCGCATGGTTTTTTCTGGGATCCCCCAGTGACCCCCCAAGTATAGTCCTCCGTCATCTCCGTCCGGGCAATGGCTCGGACACGACGGACGACCCCGGCGTAAGTTAGCCCGAAGAAACTGGTCCTAGTGGGATCAAAGTTCCCGGACATGTGGCACATCTTGTGCACTCGGTGTTGGAGGGGGCAGACCCGGCGGACGATGAAGCAGCGCAAGAGATCGTCCCCGGTCATTTTCTGAGTTAGCACGCGCAGAACGTCGTGCATGCAGCTAATCTCTTCAGTATCCGGAAGATACTTCCAATGACTGAATTCGTGTGGAGGACCCATGACGAATTCCGGCAGGTTGATAAAGTCCGGGTTTGAGGATCCCGGACCTTCTCCCAAGGGTTCCCGGTTCTTCACGTAGAAGAAGCTGCGCTGCCATTTCCGGCAGGACTCTAATCCCTTGACGATGGGGAATCCGGAGTCCGCGCGAGGGATGACGGTGGCCGCTCCGCAGTCGACCAAGTCCTTTACCTTCTGATCCGGGTTGGGGATGGCTTGTCGGCGAAGGATAAAATACTTGGCCCAGAGATCCACAAAGGGCCATATGCCAAGGTACGCCTCCGCGTAAGTGGCGAAGACAGAAAGCATCATGATGGCGTTGGCGGGAAGGTGATGAGGTTGCACGGCGAATGTGTCGAGGAAGTCGCGGAAGAAGGGGCTAGCCGGAAGCCCAAACCCGCGCTCAAAGTGTGATAGGAATACCACAAATTCCCCGGGTTGGGGTTCCGGCGCAACCTCCTCTCCCGGTAGACGGCTCTCGACTTCCGGAGGAATCCGGTGAGTCCGATACAGCCAGTCGAGATCTGACTGCGTTGTCTCGGATCCGTCCCAACACCCCCGGGCACGTTCTTCACCCATCTCGGAGAGGTATGCGGGAGTATTCGGGCTACTCTGCAGATGCAGTGGCAGTTAGTCTATCCGGAAACGAGGATGTCGGGGCATAAACTGCTAAAAACTACCGAATTCATGGGAACAAGATCTACCGTGGGTCAAATAATCAACACTAAAGGGCGGAAAAATGGATCGCGCTAAACTCAAACGAGGCATGGATATGGGTAACTAATCTACATCCTAGCGGCACGGTGGTTCTTCACCGTGCACCTCGTGCGCACCGCCCGTGTGTGGTCACCGGCGTCGGCACAACCGTGCTCGTGCTAGGGCACGGCCGGAGGCGGACAACTACTCCACCGGAGAAACGCTACGGTACGGAGAGGAGAGACTTACCGGTGAAGGAGGAGATCGACGACGTGCGTGAAGGACGGCGAGGTCGAGCTCCGGCGAGACAACGTACGGGCGACGGGCGCTGCGGCAGCGGCGAGCTCGAGACGGTGAAGGAGAAGAAATGCGAAGGAGAAGAAGTGAAGGAGACTGTTCCGGTCCCCTATTTATGGGGGGGATTCTGGAGCGGTTTCCGTTTTTCCCGCCCACGATCTCCACGGTCGTGGGTGGGATCTGTTTTGTGCCGCGAGCCACGTGGCGCTATCCGGAGCGCCCGATCCGGCCACACCGAGGGCCACACGGCCCCAACGGTTCGATTCCGGATCAGATGCGGCTTCCCGGCGCGGGAACCCAAGCGACACCGCGCATGCGCAGAGGCACTCGAGTGCGTCTCTGCGCAGACGGGACGTCGGGTGGGCCCTGGCTCGCTGTCTCGAAGGCATCGGGAGATTAACGGTCAAGATTTCCTGAGATGATATTACCCGGTCGCAGGCTTCGCCTCCCGGTTAAGATCATCTCGGTGAGAAGATATCGGAAAGAACTGATCTCGGCATGGAATACAAAGATGGCGTCACAACTTCTCGGAGGAGGGTTTGTTATTAAAGCTGATCCCGCACATCGTCCGGGGTCGCTATGCAGCACCAGCTTCGGGGACTAGTGTCGGGGGGCTGCCCCCCGGGTAGGGGCAGATCCCGGTATAATTCAATAAGACGCCAACAGTACCTGACCTTTGGCGAGAGCGAGGGACACCTCCTGTTGTGCTGAAAGGGCAGCTTGACCCTTGAGCACTGGTAGAGGACAGAGTGCCTTCTGGCAGGCGCAAGGGTCAGGCCTTACTGCTATAAATAGACATCCCAGGCCCTCACAAGTGCAGCACGAGCAGAAGCGGATGGTTCCTCTAAGAACTAGCTTCTCGAAGATGTCTTTGCCAGTAGGCTAAGACATCTTCGGGAGGCTAGGCCTAGAGTCACTCATCCTGGCATGAGTTCGGACATCTCCGGAAAGGATCCCGGACCAGGGACCCCGAGGGGGTTCCCGGCTGGTGGTGTACTCGGCGTTACCGGATAGGTAGTCCGGGTACGTGCTAACCGGGATGTATGTGTCAATCTTGGTCTTATGCAGAAGAGGCTCAGTCTGGCAAGCAAGAAGGTAGCCGGCGAGAGGGATCCCGGTAGGCCGTCAACGGTCTAGAGCAGGCTTTCCCGTCTGTCGCGGGGGGAAGTACCATTCCGCCTGACACGGAAGTATGGTCACCTCCCGCCTGACACGGAAGCATGGTCACCTCCCGCCTGACACGGGAGCGCGTCAGCCGGTACGACAACGGTACGACAAGACCTGACATGCCTAGCCCGGCAATCCGGAAAAGGCTATCCGGGATGGGCAAACACATGTCCTGTCTCTGACAAGGGGACAATGATGATGCAGGACGGCGCCTGCCGTCCTTAGCGAGATGATGACGCAGGGGCTACACCGGATAGCCCGTCGACTAGGTCGCACTAGCCGGTGACGACATCCCGGCTAGGTCTGTCCGGTGGGGCCATGCCAAATTAGGGTTTCCGGCCCTCCCGGCCAGAACTCTATAAAAGGCGCCATAACTGCTCCTGAGGGAGAGAGACCAACTTCAGTGCCAAAGCTATAGTTGCATTTACTCTTAGAGCATTCACTCCTCCTCACCTTGAGTTCATCTAGTTCTTTGTACTTCCTCCTTTGACAGATCTTGTAGCAAGTTGTAGTCCTTATACCACCAATATATAGAGAAGAAAGGCAGGAGTAGGGGTGTTACCTCCTCACGAGGGCCCTGAACCTGGGTATATCGTGTGTGTGCTTGGTGCCTTCGTGCATTTGTTTGTGTTTGTTAGATCTTCCCCGTTGCACATCGTTCTTGTTTCGTGTTCTTGGGAGATCTCGGTTTTACCGGGATCCTCCCCGTGTGAGTTCTTCAACTCGCTATCCCTCCCCGGATCCACCAACGTCCATCGGCCCCACAAATTAGCCATCCTATGGCATCTGCCGTGACACCACCACGACACATTACCTCCATGTAGACCGATAGCGGGGATTACGCTCCCGCACAAGCGTTGACGATGAAGTCGTGCGTAGCCGACCTCGAGGTCCCGGAGAACTTGCCGCGATGTCGTGGACGATGACGCCGGGGTGTCGATGATGATCTGCGTCGACGGGCGTCGGGCGGAAGATGGCGGAGCGCCGGCACCAGGGGTGGTGCGCCGGCGGCAAGGGGGGGTGGTGGCGCGGCGGCAAGGGGGCGAGACGACGTCGCCCAGGCTCCTCGAATAGAGTCACCTCCGAGCACTCGCAAACATACGGAGCTTAACGACAACCCCCGGTCATTCAGATCCAACTGAAATCGCAGGGGTAGATTATATCTGGAATCCCGCAGGGCAACGACGCCCGGCGGTATAGCTTAGGGGGAGAGAGGAGGCAAAACGGGCGGAGAAACAGCTCGGCCGGACTGCATACAATTAATTGTATTTTTCCAATGATTAATCCAATTAATATGCCTTGCTATATAAAGGGGGGAGAGGGCGTGCAAACCCCTTGGCTCCCCCATGTGGGACTAAAGGAAGAGAGGGGAGGGGGGGTTCGGCCGAACCCCCTTGGGCCTCTCCCTCTTCTAGTCCAATTCGGACTAGGGGGGGCTTGAGGCCCCCTTGCTTGGTGCGCCACCCCCTCATGGGCCCTCTTTGGGCCCATGTGGGTGGCAGCCCCTTTTTCTCCTTTATTTAATTAATATTAAATTAATACAAAATATAATTAATTAATCATTAATATATTTAAATACTAATTAATATCCCATGACTCCAAAACAATTTCGGAACCACCCGAACAACTTTCGGACATCCCTGGAACCATTCCAGACTTCCCCGGAACTCCTTCCGGACCACCGGAACTCTTTCCGGATCATTTCTCTCTCTCCAACAAATCCCTATAAAATTCCAGAACCTATCTCCCGGCGTCGTTAAGACCTTAAGTTTGTTACGCTACGGTTCGAGAATACTCCAGACATGGTCGAGACACTCCGCTCACCAATGACCGTCAGGGATACCTGGATGTATATGACGGCCCCTGTGCATTCTACGAATATCGTCGTTGAACCATGAATATGATATTCATTTCCCTTTGTCTCTTCGATACTACCTTGTCCAAGATATGATCGTAGACACACCGATGTCTTTGTTGTATCTCGTTACCGACGAAGGTTATTAACTCGTCTGCGATATTACATCTCCATGATCTAGTCATAAGCTGCGCAGCTATATAGATGTAATCTCACCGAGTGGGCCCAGAGTATCTTTCCAATACAAGAATGGACAAATCCCGCTCTTGATCCTTACGTCTCGATGCTCTTTCGGAATACCCAAGATGGACACCGTTATTGTCATGCTATATAAGACACAACGTTTGATGCTCTCAAAGCACCCCTACGAAGCATCAATAAGTTCGATCTCACGGTCTAAGGAATAAGCTACCATAAACTTATCTATTGCAAATGACAAACATCGTAATACGATCTTATTGCAATACTTTGCGTATGTCCATCACCTTATTCAACTAACAAGATGACCCCATTGTCAACCGACGTCATTGTCCTTGATCGGGAATCTCGATCAACTGTTGCCCAATCGACTAGCTCATATAGAGGCTTGCTAGGGACCTGGTTGTCTAGGTATCACACGTGTATTAATAATTCCAATTAATACAGTTATAGCATAATACATAAACCTATTATAAACTTATGAGATAATGCAATAAATACTACTTATTTATTTGCCTCTAGGGCATATCTCCTTCAGTCTCCCACGTGCACTAGAGTACAAATAAACTAGCTGCATTTTACTTTATCAAAATCCCTTATCAAATAAGAATCATTTGATGATGCTTGCTTGTGGAAGAGTGTTACTCTGACAATCTGCACAATACACGATTTGTGCAAACTTTTGCGATCCACTGATATCAACTTGCTTGATACCACCATGTTGTCCAACAACATATATGCAAATACCGTAACTAAGTGAGACTTCTGTTTCCCAGCGCTTACTCTGATAATACTAACCAGATAACTGCCCTGTAAAAACACACTCAGCCCGGCAGAGCCCCTTGTAACAATTACAAACTCGCGATATCTACATACTCTCACACCAATGTAGAAAACTTGACATTCTAATTGTCGTGGTATCGGCATAATTGATAGGAGACGGGGGTCCTCTAGCCTACGTATGGATTGTGGGGAAGAAGGTTGGTGTCGTCGAGGACGGGATTGAACACGGCGAGTTTACCCAGTTTCAGATCCCACGGCGGTGGCGAGATCCTACGTGCTGCTATAATTCACTATGAGGCAATAGCCGTGAACAGGTTACAATGTGTATGATGCCTATTGAAGCGTCTACCCTAAAGGCTCCCTGGTGGCCGGCTTATATAGGCGGCCAGACCCCAGGGTACAAGGTAAGTACTTGTCCGGCAAGTAAACAGAGTCCTAGACCTAGCCGGCTTGGTTCCCGCCTTCCGTCTTGGGCTTGGTGGCTGGATGGGCTTCGGCCTTCCGCCTTCCTTGGACCGTCCGCCTACTTCCTTGTACGTCAGCTATCTGGGCTGCCCGGCAGGCTTCGGCCTTACCACCCTTGGGCCACCCTGGACTAGCCGGATTGATCCATGTTGGTTATACCCCTAGTTGATATATCCCCAACATTAGCCCCCAGAAAGGTTGAAGTTCTCCAGGCGCCGACTTCTTCTTGATTCTTCATCTGCCAAAGTTGGCGGCTGCAGGACTTGAACCATTCTAAAAATCAACGAGGCATGCGTGTCTTGATATTGACATGCGGCCGCCTTTATCCATCATGGGAAAAGACGGTTACTCGGCAATCTTGCCGAGCATTCTTCTTGACGGTTTCCACCTAGCCGGTTCACGACAGTTTGAAAACAGCCTAGGCGGGAATCTCGCCATGATCACAAATTGCGGAAAAAGAGGAGGCGTGGAGATCATGCAATCGTGTGCTGCAACGGATGCTGGACACGTGTCCGACTAAAAGCACCGTTGCACAGGGAGCAACGCCTGGCCCTATAAATATGTAGCCAAACGGTCCATTTTTACCACCCTGCCTTTGCTCTCCGTGCCATCTTGCCCTTTCCACTTCTCCGCTTCTTGCTTCCGAGCGAACTCCGGCGAGCTCCTCTCCTCCGATGACCTCTCCTCGCGGCGATGTCCACCGGCCAGAACCTTTCCACGGCGTCGAGCGGTCCGACGACCGAGACCGCGCCCGCGACGGCGATGGGCGGCGCGATAACTCGTCCCGCGACGGCGGCGACGGGCAATGTCGCCACCGTCGCCCCCCCGGACTTCCACCGTGCGCGTGCCAGCAGCGGGTCCCTCGGCTCCTCCACCGACCACCACGGCGATGACGACGGTGGGCGCCCCCGTCGACGAGGAAGAGGAAGCGGCGGACCTCGGGTCCCGCTACTGGCTACCTTCCATAGTCGACGAAAACGCCCTCCAAGATTTGGAGGCCGTCGGCTACCTCCCCACTCGGGAAGATTGCCGGTGGAGGGCCGCCTATGGAGACGTCATCCCGGCCCCGAGAGCCGGGGAGCGGGTAATCCTCACCTCCCATTTGGTTAGGGGAATGGCGCTTCCGCCTTCCGCCTTCTTTAGCGAGGTTCTAGATCATTATGGGCTCCAGCCCCACAACATAGCACCCAATAGCATATTACTCCTAGCCGGTTTCACAGCTCTGTTCGAAGGCTACCTAGGTATTAGGCCTAGTTTAGACTTCTTCAGATATTGCTTCCGTTGCCGGCGACAGACGGTGCCGGACGGCGGGCTGGCAACCTGCGGCGTCACCTTCAACTGCCGCCAGGGCCGCCAATGGTATCCTAAGATACCATACCTTGAGTCCGTCAAGGGCTGGACCTCCACCTTCTTCTACTGCCAAGATATGGCAGCTCCGGGCCGCCAATTTGGCATCCCGGAATTCGTCAACGCGCCACCTATGCCCCGGCCCTGCTGGGACGAGGCGGTGCCCAAGCTGACGGAGGAACTCCGCCTTATTCAAAGGCGGATTGAATTCCTCACGCGGACGATGGCTCCCCCTCTGCTGGATGGGGTCGACACCGTCATCTGCTGGCTCGGCCGGCAGATCCTCCCCCTGCGGTACAGCCCGCACAAAATGTGTCAGTATTCGCCTACTGACACGGCCTCTCTCCGCGTGAGCGAAGAGATGTTGCCGGTTGCCGACCTGGCGTTCCGTCTCCGCAGCCTTGTCAAGGCGGGGCTGGTGAAGGCGGTGGAGGGCGTGCCTATGCACACCCACGACAACCCTCCCCTCGAGGTAAATATCTTGTTCCTTGCCCCTTGTTTGATAGCTTCGCCGACTAAAATTGAGCTCCATTAAACTTGTCTTCTTTTTTAGCTCTCCGCCTTGGGGGAGGATGACCTGGCTCCCGACTTCTACGAGTCGGAAGCCGGGAAGACGAAGAAGCGCAAGGCATCCGGCGCCGCTTCCTCTACGGTGAATGCCGAGAGGAAGAAACGGATCGCATCGGCTACCGAGCCGGCTCTCGCCAACCTTGGCGAGAACGCGGGGATTAATATCCCCCGAAGGTACTCAACTTTGCCTTTAATAGACAAGACAAACCTCTTTAATACTGGCACCCAATTGATTGTGCTTGCTTTTTATTGACAGGGAAAGGGTCGCAACTTCCCGGTTGACGACCAGGCTTCTTGGCAAGGGTAAGCGGCCACAAGGCAGCTCGCCGGCTACCGTGCCGCCAAGTCCTCAGCTCCAAGCCGACCGCTTTATGGGCGACGCTCGTCGTCAGCCCCCGGCTCCGGCTTCTGGCGCTCCGCCAAGGGCCTCTTCCACCGACCGCGCGCCCAAGACTCCCCTACCGCTGGCTGAGGCTACGGCCAATGAAGCCGCTCAATCGCGCGTCGCCAATGAAGGGTTGCTGGAGTCAACTACCGGCGGGTCTCGGAGGGCAGCCCCGACTGCGGGAGGCGGCAAGGTCAGGGACCCTTGGTCCACCTTTAAGGAGGCCAAGGAGTCAACTTTGGCTTTCGCCAACTTCGCCTCGCAGGCCTTCGCCGACTTGGAGGGCGACCTATCTGTAAGTTTTTACCACTCCGGCATATACATAGCCTTTCCCCCGAGCACTTAGATGGCAAGTCAAAAATAAAAGAAATTTTGACTGCCGGCTTAGTGGTTATTCGACAATATGTTTTATGCCTTTGTTTTGTCCTGCAGGGCCTTGTGTCCGCCAACGTCGAGCTTGTCTCCTCCCGAGTCGAGATAAACCGGCACTGCCGCGACCTGAAGAAGGAGTGCGAGGCCAAGGACCTGCGGATTGCCGAGTTGGAGGCGGCCCGCAAAAAAGATGAAGGTAGGGTTAATCCTCTTCGCCTTCAGCTATACTTTCGACTTATGTTGCCGTCAATCATTTAGTTAGCGAATCCATATTTGTAGAACTGCTAGACCACGCCCAGGATATTCTGAAGGCGTCCACTGATATGCAAGCTCTTATGAATGAAGCTTCTGATTTGGCGGCCGCCAACTTGGAGTTGAAGGAGGCTCACCAGAAGGAGATGGAGGCCCAACAACTCAAATTTGCGCAAGAATCTAGCCAGCTCACTGGTGAGCTGGAAAGCCTGCGCAATAAGTTGGCGGAGGCGGAGAAGACGGCTGCCGAGGAAATCTCCAAGCAGACTTCTCGCGCCCAAACTGCTGAGGATGCGCTGGCAACTCATATGATTGAGCTGTCCGCTTTCCATAACTCGGCCCTTGGTAATTTCTTACCCCTTATTTGATGTTGCCATTTTGCTTTAGCCTCAGCCAAACTAATGGCTTCATTTTTTATACAGTTCCCGCCGGTTTAGGCGATGACAAGGTTGTCAGCCCCCGCCTGGATCGCCTTGCGCGTCTAGGCGAACTGATCACCGAGACTTTGGCGGCGTCCAAGCGGTTTGCCGCCAAGTTCTTCACCTCCTCCGGCAGCCAGGAACCGACCGAGTTCAGCGACGTGCCCGCTATCTTGGAGCAGGCGACCAAACTGCACAAGAGCTCGCTGAAGTCGGCGGCGCGGGGTGGTGCCAAGACCGCACTTGGGTTATTCATGGCGCACTACCCCGAGGCGGAGATAGAAGCTGTTACCGAAGGCATGCCGTCAACATATGAAGACGGCAGCGAGGTTGAGCCGGCCGCTGTTCTGGACAGCGTTGCCGGCTACGCCACGCGTGTTGCCGATATGGTTGACACTTCAATCTTCTATCGGCGCCATCCTGTGCCTGGCGGAGAAGGAGCTGGAGCTGCCGGCGCGGCCGAGGCGGAGGGGAGTGATAGTTCCGGGGCTGAAGTTGTCAGCCCCCAAGCCTGATGTAGATGCTCCTCCGAGCCATATCTTTCTGTCCTTGCCTCCTATTAGCCTTATTTGTCGGCCCCTGAAACAATGCAACATTGACTTGTAATATTTGTATATACTTTTGTTGCTGCTTTGTTAGGCGGAAACTAGCTGACAAGTTTTATTTTGTCTTTATTTATATGGCCCGCCTTAATTTTACCCTGACTTATATGTTTGACTTTTTGTATGTTGACGAAACCTCAGCCGGTAACTTTAGTTGAAACAATCAGGGCTAAACCATGTGTTTAGAATCAGAGACCAAAGCCAACATGTTGGTGTCAAAGACATACTACTAGGCGAACCACATATAAGTAATCAGAGGTAAAGGAATTAGGCGGCGCAAAAAAAGTTTATTTTTGCTTTGGGTTGGCTCGAAAGCTGCAAGTATCTACCAGTTTGAACCTTTGCACGAAGCTAGAAAATAGGTAACTTAGATACATAGGGGAAATATGATTGCAAGAAAGGATAAAAGATGGCATGCTTCTCAACACAGATGAGGAACCATAGACTTTTATTTCATAATCATATTTAACTTATTACAATTATAAATTGCTAAGTGTAGAAAGGACGTAGCTGCTCAATATTCCAAGGCCGTCTTGTTTGCTCGAACGGATCCTCAATGCCTTTTTTGCGCTTGGTTCCCCTTTTTCCTGCCGCCTTCTTGCGCATTTTCTTTTCGTCTTCGTCGCGGATGTCGGCCAGGTAGTAGGAACCATTGAGCAGCGTCTTTGTGACTATAAACGGTCCTTCCCATGGCGGGGATAACTTGTGCAAGCCTTTTCTGTCTTGAATTAGGCGGAGAACCAGGTCACCTGTTCTGAAGCTTCGCTTCCGCACTCTCCGGCTATGATTGCGGCGAAGTTGTTGCTGGTACAAGGCGGAGCGATGGAGAGCGACGTCTCTTTCTTCGTCTAGCAGGTCTAGGCTATCCTGTCTTGCACCTTGTACGTCTTGCTCGATGTAGGCTTGAACTCTTGGGGAATCGTACTTCATGTCGGTAGGTAGCACTGCCTCAGCGCCATATACTAAGAAGAAAGGAGTGTAGCCGATAGACCTGTTTGGCGTTGTGCGCAAACTCCATAGTACCGACTGTAACTCATCTGCCCAAGCGCCGGCTGCCTTGTGTAATGGAGCTTCGAGACGAGGCTTAAGTCCTGATAAGACTAGGCCGTTTGTACGCTCTACTTGTCCATTGGATTGAGGGTGTGACACAGATGCCAAATCAAGCCGGATACCCAGATCGCTGCAGTATTCTTCTATGTCGCCTTGAGACAGGTTGCTGCCATTATCGGTGATAATGTTGTGTGGAACTCCAAACCGAGAGATAATTCCCCAGAGAAAATTGGTGGTTGTTCGTGCGTCAAGTTTGCTGATCGGTTTAGCCTCGACCCATTTGGTGAACTTGTCGACAGCGACCAATAGGTGGGTGTACCCACCACGCGCCTTCTTGAAGGGACCCACCATGTCTAAGCCACAGACCGCGAACGGCCAGGTGATTGGAATCGTCCTCAGTTCCTGTGCCGGCAAGTGAGGTTGATGAGCGTACAACTGGCAGCCTTTGCATGTTTTTACGATATTCTCGGCGTCTTCTTTGGCGGTAAGCCAGTAGAAACCTTGGCGGAAAGCTTTGGATACAATTGACCTGGCGGAAGCATGATGCCCGCAGGTGCCAATATGTATGTCCTTCAGAATTTCTCGGCCTTCTTTCGGCTGTATGCACCGCTGATAGATGCCGCACGTGCTTCGCTTATATAGCTCGCCTTTTATTATCGTGAATGCCTTGGCTCGCCTTATGATCTGTCTTTTTAGCACCTCATCGTCCTCCGGCAACTTTCTGTCGATTAGAAAATCGAGATATGGGACTGTCCAATCCGGCTGTGTCAAGTAGACAGCGAGACTTGCCGCTTCTACCGGTTCTTCTGCATCGGGGTCCATCAAATCGGCGCATTTAATGGACGGCTTGTGCAAATGTTCCAGGAAAATATCTTTTGGTACCTTTTTGCGTTCTGATCCCAGTCTTGCAAGTGTGTCTGCCGCCTCGTTCTCAGCTCTTGGAACATGCCGGACTTCGTAGCCCGCGAAGTTTTTTGCGAATTTGTCAACTTTGGCTCTGTAAGCCGCCATTGTTGCGCTTTTCGCATCCCATGTTTCGCTTACTTGTTGCACGACCAAATCTGAGTCGTCATAACAGAGGATTCTTTTGACGCCTAGGTCGTTTGCCACGTGTAACCCATGAAGCTAAGCTTCGTACTCGGCAACGTTGTTGGTTGCTGTGAAGTGGATTTGTAACACGTAGCTAAGCTTGTCACCTTTAGGCGTGCGTAGAACGACTCCAGCCCCCGAGCCTTTGAGCATCTTTGATCCGTCAAAGTGCATGACCCAATATTCTGATTCGGGGAGTGTCGTTTCCTCCATGGCTTCTGTCCAGTCGGCGACAAAATCTGCAAGTGCTTGAGACTTAATGGCGGCCCGTGGTTTATAGACTATATCAAAGGCGGCTAGTTCGATGCCCCATTTGGCAACTCGACCTGTTGCCTCTGCATTGTTGATTATGTCTCCCAACGGTGCCTTGTTGACTACTGTCACTGTGTGTTCCTGGAAGTAATGCCTAAGCTTTCTGGCGGCGAAGAATACACCATACGCCAGCTTTTGGTAATGCGGATACCTCTGCTTGGAGGCGGAGAATACTTCACTGATGAAGTAGACCGGTCGCTGCTTACACGTCGCGGCTTCGTTCTCCTTTCTTTCCACAGCCAAGACAACGCTCACAACAGCTCCCGTTGCCGCGATGTACAGCAGCATTGGTTCCTGCGATCGAGGTGCTGCCAATATCAGAGCGGATATGAGGGCCTCCTTAAGTTGTTGCAAGGCGGCATCTGCCTCTGCTTTCCACTCGAAGTTGTCGGATTTCTTCAATAGCCGGTAGAGAGGCATTGCCTTTTCCCCTAGGCCGCTTATGAAACGACTGACGGCTGCCGCCGATCCGGCTAGGCGCTGCACGTCCTTCAGACAAGTAGGTCTGGATATGTTTTGGATGGCCTTGATCTTCTCCGGGTTAACCTCGATCCCTCGTTCTGAGACGATAAACCCGAGCAGTTTGCCGGCTGGAACGCCAAAAACGCACTTGGCGGGATTGAGTTTCATCTGATACCTCCGGAGATTCTGAAACGTTTCTTCCAAATCCTCTCGGAGATCTGCCTTGTTTTTTGACATTACCGCGATGTCGTCTACATAGACGTGAACATTGCGGCCGATCTGTTCGTGCAGGCAATTTTGCATACAGCGCTGGTATGTTGCCCCTGCATTCTTCAGGCCAAAAGGCATTGTAATGTAGAAGAAAGTCCCGTATGGAGTGGTGAAAGATGTTTTCAGCTGATCCGACTCTCTCATCTTGATTTGGTGGTACCCTGAGTAGGCGTCCAAAAAACAAAGCAGCTCGGAGCCTGCTGTGGAGTTTACGACTTGGTCAATTCTAGGCAGCGCAAAGGGATCCTTTGGGCAGCACTTGTTAACGCCGGTATAGTCAATACACATCCTCAGCTCTTTATTCTTCTTTGGAACAAGTACAGGATTTGCCACCCAATCGGTGTGTACAACTTCTTTTATGAAATTGGCGGCCTTCAGCCTATTTATCTCCTTTCCTATAGCCTTGCGTCTCTCATCTCCAAAGCGTCTTGTTGCTTGCTTCACCGGCTTGGATCCTTTTATGACGTTGAGCGAGTGCTCGGCAAGTTCCCTCGGTACACCAGGCATGTCGGAGGGCGACCATGCAAAAATGTCACGATTCTCACGGAGGAACTCGACGAGCGCGCCTTCCTATTTGCTGTCAAGGTTGGAGCCGATGACAACTTGCTTAGACTTGTCACCCGGGATGAGGTCTGCCTTTTTGGTGTCTTCTGAAGCTTCGAAGGTCTTCTTGACATCAATCTTTGGCCTTGGCATGGAGTTGTCTGAGTCTGCCCCGAGTAGCGCGAGTTCTTTCTTGTGGATGACGGCTTCTGCGAAGGTGGCCATGCCACGCTCGCACTCCTTCGCTTTCTTGAAGTTGCCGGAAACCGTGATGGTTCCGTTTTCCCCCGACATTTTAAGCTTGCTGTATATGTAGCACGGCCTTGCCATGAACTTGGCGAAAGCCGGTCGTCCGAAGATTGCATGATAGGCGCTTTTGAAGGGGACAACTTGAACCGGAGGAACTCTGAGCGGTAGTTCTCTTTTGGTCCGAAAGTTACCTTCAGCCTGATGCTCCCCATAGACTTTGCTTGCCTGCCGGGCACTATGCCATGAAAAGTGAGGTTGTTGTGGTTTAGCCGATCCTCTGATAGGTTCATGCGGCTTAGTGTGTCATAGTACAGGATGTTGAGGCTGCTGCCGCCATCCATAAGTACCTTTGTGAGTCTGAAGTTGTCGACAATGGGATCGACGACAAGGGCGTACTTGCCGGGGTGAGGAACGTGATCAGGGTGGTCGGACCGGTCCCAAGTGATCGTTGCTTCCGACCAGTTCAAGTACTGAGGGACGTCCGGCATTGACGCGTTGAGTTCGCGCATTTCCGCCTTATCCGCCTTAGCCGAAGGCGTGCCGACAAAGCACACAAGAGATTCTTTGACCTTCGGATACGGCTTCTTTTTCTTGGCGGCTGCGTCGTCTTCGCTTGAGATAGACATGTCGTCGTCATCCTCATCCTCCTTGTTGTCTTTCTTGTCGTTCTTCTTTGACTTCTTTGACTTCCAGCCGACTGTGGGATCCTTTTTGAAGTCGTCCATGAAACGGCACTCGCCAAGCATATGGTTGACCTTGCCCAGTGAGGCGTGGATGGGACATGGCAAAAGCTTTGCCTGTTCATAAGTGATTCGTGCCGCCTTAGGCCCTGAGCCGGCTTCGCGACTATCTTTCTTATTCTTCCACTTCTTTTTGCCGGCGTTCCCTTGGAATGCTGCGGCTACCTCATTGGAAGGTCCGGCTTTGTCATCTGCCGCCTGCTTGCGCTTGTTGTTCCGCTTTGGTATGATGTTGACGTCTGGGTCATCGTCCCGGGCGTCGTCATCCGCCGCCGCGTATTGGGCGGCCAGGTTGAGCATCTCACCAAAGTTCGTGATTTGCTCGCGGACGAGCCTATGACGGAGCAAGGACTTCTTCTGTAGGCCCGTGTAGAAGGCGTGGATAGCCTGTGCGTCCGAAACACCATGACAGTTGGCTTTTTCGGATATCCAACGGCTGACAAAATCTGTCATGGTTTCATCCGGCTTTTGGATACAGCGTTGCAAATCCGTGTAGGTATTTGGACGCTTGTATGTTCCTTGGAAGTGCTGGGAGAAAACCTTTTCCATGTCGTACCAGCTATGGATGGACTTTTCAGGAAGGTTGTCGATCCAAGTTCTTGCCGTGCCTTCCAACATGAGAGGTAGGTAGCGGACGGCAATATAGCTGCTCCCGCCGGCAATTTCTATGGCCATGGCATAATCGGATAGCCATGAGTCCGGCTTAACGAGGCCGTTGTACCTAGAACAGTTTTTTGACACGGATGTCATGTCCTTAGGGAACGGCTCTCTGCGGATGGCGTCACCGAAGCACTTTGGTCCAGAGTATAGCGGCTCATTTCCTCTTGCTATGTCTTGTAGGCGGTGTCGTGCGTCTTTTGGATCGAGCTGCCGGGCGCCTCTGTTTGCGTCTGGCTCGTCCTGCGCTGCCCGGCTTATGCTGCGTCTGGGCCCTTCTGCCTCCTCTCTCTTCTTGCTGCCGGTGCTACGCTGCGGAGACCGGCTTTGACCTCTCCTGGGAGGGTCGTTGCCGACATCTTTTCTAGGCGGTGGCCTGTTGTTCCGGCTACCGCCGTTGTCGCGTCTTGGCTGGGATGGAGGTGGCAGGTATCCTCTGCTTCCTGTCCTTGAATTCTCGTCCCGCCTTGGCTTTGGCGGTGGCGTCTTCTTTGGAGGTGGCGTTGCCTTCCTTTTGTCGCCATGGCTACTGGAGCCAGACGGGCCTTCGGGGTCGGCGCCGGGTGCAGCTTTGCACTTTCCCGACTTAGACTCTAGGTCTCCCCCGCGAGCATCCGCCATGTGGCCGTAGGAATCAGCGCGATCTTGTTGTTCTAGGGCCTTGCTCACGAAGTGTCTTGAATTGGCCAGCTTTTCTTCCGCCGTGTAAGTGTTGTCGTCCAGGGTATCTAGCGCGGCGGCCGCGTTGGGGACAGGGGTGCAGAAGACAACATCTCCCCTTCTATCCACGCGATGTGGTGCCGTACGCCAGTTGAACCCTAGATCTTGAGCCGCTGTCGTCGCTTGCGTAGGCGGCTCTTTTCCACTGCGGTTTTTTGATGACCTTTTCTCCTCGAAGAGTTGCCGGCTTGTTTTGGCCGACATCTTCTCCTGTTCTTTCTCGATCTTCTTCGCAAGGCTCTCAACGTGCTCCTCTCTTTTTCGCAGGAAGTCAGAGTGCTTAAGCATGTTAAGCCTAAGCTCTTCCACTTCGTCAAGTGGGGTGTCTTTGTTCACCGGAGTATTCATGATCTCGTCTACTTATTTGATGACGGAGAGCAAATCTGTGGGTTTGCTGCTGCCGCCTTTCTCGAGGCCAGTTTTCTTCTTTGCGCGCACCTTGTCGGAACTTTCAATTAGTTGGCCGGCAGTGGTGTCGCCGGCATCTTCCGTCGGCTTGTTTTGCGCCTCCGAAGTAACTGGGGTTGTCTCGTTACCGACAACAACCATCATAGCCAGCTTGTCAGGCATGTCAGTATCCGCTGTGCCCTCTGAAGGAGCCGGATTACCACTGGAAAAGCGGGTTTTGATCTTCTCTTCGAAGAGACTGGCATCATCATCAGAGTCAGAGTCTACGTTGACTTGAACGGTAGATCTGGATCCGGCATCTGACATCGCATCCTCCTGTAGAGCAGGGAGGATTGACTCAGGGTCGTTATTTTCCGGTTGGGAGTCTGATCCCAGTCCGACAACTCCGATGAAGTGGAAATCAGATTCGGCCGACTCCTGGGAGAAGGCGGATTCAGATCCATCTTGTCGGCCGACTGCTTGGTCGAAGGGTTGGTGGGTGGGGTTGTAGAAATGCGGTAGGCCGTACGCCTCTGGCGTGTACCCGATGAAGACGTCGATCCCTCCGATCGGTACGATTGCGCATCCGATAAGGTAGTCGTCCGCCGGGAGCCAGGACTCATCCGAGTTGACGTAGCTATGGCCGCCATACCTTGTGACGCGACCGACGGCGATCTGCTTGCCCACGCCGCCAAGTGTTCCCGCCTGGAACGTGACGCCAGGAACCTTATGCCCCACGGTGGGCGCCAACTGTCGTGGTATCGACAGAATTGATAGGAGACGGGGGTCCTCTAGCCTACGTATGGATTGTGGGGAAGAAGGTTGGTGTCGTCGAGGACGGGATTGAACACGGCGAGTTTACCCAGCTTCGGATCCCACGGCGGTGGCGAGATCCTACGTGCTGCTATAATTCACTATGAGACAATAGCCGTGAACAGGTTACAATGTGTATGATGCCTATTGAAGCGTCTGCCCTAAAGGCTCCCTGGTGGCCGGCTTATATAGGTGGCCAGACCCCAGGGTACAAGGTAAGTACTTGTCCGGCAAGTAAACAGAGTCCTAGACCTAGCCGGCTTGGTTGCCGCCTTCCGTCTTGGGCTTGGTGGATGGATGGGCTTCGGCCTTCCGCCTTCCTTGGACCGTCCGCCTACTTCCTTGTACGTCAGCTATCTGGGCCGCCCGGCAGGCTTCGGCCTTACCACCCTTGGGCCACCCTGGACTAGCCGGATTGATCCACGTTGGTTATACCCCTAGTTGATATTGAAGGGGTTACGGCGCAGAAAACAATAATTTTTCTAGCGAACGAAACCCTAACTAGTCAGGATCTATCTATCTAGTACATGCGATAACGGTGGCGGAACGGGTTACATTACCTCCATGTAGACCGATAGCGGGGATTACGCTCCCGCACAAGCGTTGACGATGAATTCGTACGTAGCCGACCTCGAGGTCGCGAGGAACTTGCCGCGATGTCGAAGTCGATGATGCCGGGGTGTCGATGATGATCTGCGTCGACGGGCGTCGGGCGGAAGAACGCAGAGCGCCAGCACCGGGGCTGGTGCGCCGGCAGCATAGGGGAGGGGGGCGCGGCGGCTGCCGGGGGCGAGACGACGTCGCCCAAGCTCCTCAAAAGAGTTGCCTCCGAGCACTCACAAACATACGGAGCTTAGCGACAACTCCCGGTCATTCAGATCCAGCTGAAATCGCAGGAGTAGATCTTATCTGGAATCCCGCAGAGCAACGGCGCTCTGCGGTATAGCTTGGGTGGAGAGAGACCCCCCTTCCTCAGCTCGGCGCGGCTCCAACTTGGGAACCACGAGATCGAGAGAGAAATCGGGAATTAATTGTATTTTCCTATGAATTAAATCAATTAATATGCCTTGGTATATAAAGGGGGAAGGGGGTGTGCAAACCCCTTGGCTCCCCCAT
Source organism: Poa annua (assembly GCA_026929855.1). Taxonomy (NCBI): domain Eukaryota; kingdom Viridiplantae; phylum Streptophyta; class Magnoliopsida; order Poales; family Poaceae; genus Poa; species Poa annua. The sequence goes on along the minus strand of CM049431.1, from coordinate 96,249,900 downwards.
GTGGGACTAAAGGAGAAGAGGGGAGAGGGGGGTTCGGCCGAACCCCCCCTCCCCCCTTGGGCTTTCCTACTCCTAGTCCAACTCGGACTAGGAGGCCCAAGCCTCCCTTCCTTGTGGGGTGCGGCTCCCCCCTCTTGGGCCCTCAATATCCCATGACCCCGAAACTATTTCGGAACCATCCGAACAACTTTCGGACATTCCCGGAACCATTCCATACCTTTTCGGAACTCCTTCCGGACCACCGGAACTCTTTCCGGATCATTTCTCTCTCTCCAACAAAATCCTATAAAATCCCAGAACCTATCTCCTAGCGTCGCTAAGACCTTAAGTTTGTTACGCTACGGTTCGAGAACACTCCAGACATGGTCGAGACACTCCGCTCACCAATGATCGTCAGGGATACCTGGAAATATATGACGACCCCTGTGCATTCTACGAATATCGTCGTTGAACCATAAATATGACATTCATTCCCTTTGTCTCTTCGATACTACCTTGTCCGAGATATGATCGTAGACACACCGATGTCTTTGTTGTATCTCGTTACCGACGAAGGTTATTAACTTGTCTGCGATATTACATCCCCATGACCTAGTCATAAGCTGCGCAGCTATATATAGATGCAATATCACCGAGTGGGCCGAGAGTATCTTTCCATTATAAGAATGAACAAATCCCGCTCTTGATCCTTACGTCTTGATGCTCTTTCGGAATACCCAAGATGGACACCGTTATTGTCATGCTATATAAGACACAACGTTTGATGCTCTCAAAGTATCCCTACGAAGCATTAATAAGTACGGTCTCACGGTCTAAGGAATAAGCTATCATACTCTTATCTATTGCAAATGACAAACATCGTAATACGATCTTATTGCAATACTTTGCGTATGTCCACCACCTTATTCAACTAACAAGATGACCCCATTGTCAACCGACGTCATTGTCCTTGATCGGGAATCTCGATCAACTGTTGCCAAATGGACTAGCTCATATAGAGGCTTGCTAGGGACCTGGTTGTCTATGTATCACACGTGTATTAACAATTCCGATTAATACAGTTATAGCATAATACACAAACCTATTATAACCTTATGAGATACTGCAATAAATACTACTTATTTATTTGCCTCTAGGGCATATCTCCTTCAGATATATCCCCAACACTAATGTCACTCCAACAACTAACGCACTTCTACTTCCAGTAAATTCCAAATTTACTTTTATAACTGCTCTTATTCCAAGAACATCGGTTATAAGTCATCGAGCAGATAATATGGTTTCCGTATGACGTCTAATATTACATAATAGACCAACATGTCATACAACCACTATTATCTTTTATCATTACTCTTAATGATTAATTGGATATCCAAGGACCATCCTTTTATTCTATTCTGACTCTTCAGATATAATCCAAAACAACTCGACTAACTATTTAAAATTCCCGTTCTATTTCAAAATAGACACAAACTTTCAAATAGTTTCACAACTTCATCCTTTTCATCTATTCTACTGGTACAATTTCACAATGTGTCATTTACACACGATGAATTCGGCTCCCACTTAAATTATGTCTCCACATATTTGAGAACACGAGCTCCCACTCAAAACGTGTCATCCACATATTTGAGTTCCTAAGCTCCCACTCAAAAATATGTTCTTCACATATTCCACCTGAGTAAACTAACATTGACTCCCACTTAAATCGACATTTTGGTCTAACCAAAATCATTGATCTATTATCAATTCGAATTCAATACAAACTACAGTATTACATTAATACAAATCCCTCAGACTTCAAGCATGTCTACATAAATGTAGTCAACAAATTTGATCTTGTCCAAGACACATTTCTTGACAAGACATGCTCCCGCGTCTTTCTTATAGTCACATTTCTCATATAACACTTTATATGATGATTAAGCAATCTTATTCCTCTAATAAGAATTGCAGCAACAATTACTCTCTTAATCCTTTCAAATGTAACTTGGATTTCCAGGCTCAAAAACCTTTGTTCGTATTCTGATATTTTCTCAACTTTCTTTGTATTCATAAAGTGCACCTTGATCTGTCAACAAGATCTGAAATACTTAATACAGTGATGTGACTTGACAGCAATATTAAATATAACAGCACTTTATTTAGAAGTTTCTTTCATGAAAATACTATGATCTTTACGAAGAGGATTGCAAGCAGAAAACAATTTTCTAGTCTCCCTCACTCTTAATCACCAAATTTTCATTAGCAGACATATACTCTTTGGAACACCTTCCAACATATGTCTGACACTTTATTTCAAGCTTCTAATTCCAATCCATAAACCGTAATTCGAAAATTCATATTTTCCTCGAAATTACATAGACAACAAACTAAGTTTTGTTTCTATTTGGTTTTGGAATACACTCTCATCCAATGCGAGCAATCTACAAAGAACTACTCATGTATACTCCGAATTATCGCATAATCATATACATGTCGACACTACTGTCGATCCTACGAGTTCTCGTTGAGAACAATATCTATTTTCTAAAGTGGACATCGACTATAATGTCTCGAACATATTTAGGAGATTCTAAGACAGATTCTGACAGACCACACTTTATATAAAATAGAGCATGATTATAATTCCCCACATATCACTATATATGACATTATAATATTGTGAAACAAATTTCCACAAGTCTTTTGTGTTGAAACCACAATTCAAAAATATTGTCCTTTGATCGAATTTTGTGAACATAATATTCACCAATCTTTCTTCTGAAAATCCCCATTTGATCTATCATCAAATTAATTTCAGACTCCATAATTTATCGGGCAAATACTCCTATTTACCAAAATCATGGAAGAATTCGGATCAACAATAACACCATTGATTTATCATTTTAAAATGACTCTCAATCAATTCCTCTAGTATTGCAACTTCAATACTGCATTTCAAACTTAATCAATTTTGGCACTCGAAATACTTAAATGGACCAAAAAATATCCATTACTTCTTTCATTGCCTTTATGACTAAATTCGATGGTGTTTGTTCTTTGGACACATAATTTTATCATTCCCGCTATTATAAATGTATATCATACGCATAATGTAATTGAGATGTGATGCAAATTACTCATAACATGAAACAACTGCTTTGTTTCATAACATAAAACAACTGATGTGTTCTATATGAATAATCATGTATTGCAACATTCAAGACACCAAACTAGATCACACTCTCACTATTACTAATATGATATCTCGAGGGCGTGAGCACTACTGGCCATGAACTTGCCATCACTCGTGCACTGTCACGTCACCCTTCGCCACATTCTTGTGATAATCAGGGACTGTTTCACAAACAGAACAATTATCAAACACTTTTCATCAAGTATGAGAAGAATACATTTATATCTTCGTATATCAAATATACCCACATCGTCGAAGAACTCTTCTTCGATGAATCAACTTTTAGAGATTTGAACTTGTTCACGAACGTGAAGAAGCTCACCGTGTCTCTATAGCATATTCACGCACATGCTATTCACAGCTAGGAGGTAAAGCGCAATCTCTATTGCACTGGAGTTCTCTATCTAGAAATTGTAGATATCCGTAAGCCTGAAGTAGATGTCACACAACTTCTTCAACTGAGTCTCCAGACAGGTATGCTCCCCATGTGAATGGTCCGGAACTTTCTAAGCTGTCTGAACTTCTCAAGACTCAATTCATCTTTGAAGTGACCTTTGATCGCATCAATCACGACATATGGCCCCATGTGTTGAATACAACTTTCAACTCAGGTGCTAGGCATACGTTCATGACGACCTTCACTTCCATGAAAATATCATGATGCTTACGGAACTCATCATCTTGCTCCTTGCTATCAGAATCATCTGTTCTAACTCCTAACTAATGTTCTAGGACATATAGGATGTTTGTTGTGTTTGGAGAATGTTTCTAAAACCAATGCACCAGCTGATGAAGTTGGACCCGTCGGCTTCTAATGTAGAATCCGAGCTCTTGAAGAAGTAACCGAAGTGTAGTTCCGCAGTCTCCAGATGTGATCGCAAAAGAGGTGAGGTATAAGTTTATAATATATAGGTGAGTTTTAGTTTTATAATCACATTATCAAAAACACACCACACCAAGATTATTATCCCTAAAAATAATAATGGTGATTACACGACCCTCATCCACCACACTACCCCCGATCATCACGGCCGGCAGCACAGCTTCAAAGGTGGACATAACATGTCGATCACAACAACTATGTGACTCGTGCTCGATCTTTCGATCTTCCCGTGTTCCGAGGCCATACCTCTGAGTATGCTAGGCTCGCCAATCAAATCTCGAAGACGCTGCGCGTGCAACATGGCTTACACCCACTCTATGTGAACGACGAGATGTGTGACACCCGATCATCACGGCCTGCCTCATAACGTAGAACTTTCTTGGTGGTGCGCAACGAGGGAGAACACAATTTTGATATTTGTTAGGAATCATCCTATTCATGATGCTACCGTTGTATATCTAGCATATAAGCAATCAATAGGATGCACACACAACAGCACACAATAATGATGCAATGAAGTGCGATGTGACATGGTCGATGCGCCTGGACTTTCATGGCGCCATGTGCCTGGCCCTCCGGCGCCCCGGCACAGCTCCGAGTCTACGGAACCCTCCAATGCCTCCGACAGTACGAGTAATATCAAAACTTACCGTAACCATGTCACATGAAATAACGCCTCTGCAAAACAAAGTTAGACGCCTCTAGCTTTATTTAGTTTTGCAAGTTTTACGTGGCATATAGGCTTATTCGTAAGAGAACCGCTTCCCTACCTACGAACTTTGTACCACAACGTCGATCGTATAATTGCATGTTTAAGCATCCCTTTCGGGCCCTCCATTGAAAATGCTTTGCCGACTAAAGAGAGAGAAACAGACACCCGCCAGCCACAGATACGGAGCAAGCCGTATGTCAGTAGTGGAACCAGTCTCGCGTAAGCGTACGCGTAAAGTCGGTCCGGGCCGCTTCATCAACTCAATACCGAAGGCATCGCAAGTGCACGCTAGAGGGTAGCAAATATAAGAAAGACGTCCTCATGCAATCATGAGTTCTAACCGTACCAGCAGTACTACGCATAGATCGGCTCTGATACCAATGAAGGGGTTCCGGTGCAGAAAACAATAATTTTTCTAGCGTATGAAACCCTAACTAGCCAGGATCTATCTATCTAGTACATGCGGTAACGGTGGCGGAACGGGTCACATTACCTCCATGTAGACCGATAGCGGGGATTACGCTCCCGCACAAGCGTTGACGATGAAGTCGTACGTAGCCGACCTCGGGGTCGCGGAGAACTTGCCGCAATGTCGTGGACGATGACGCCGGGGTGTCGATGATGATCTGCGTCGACGGGCGTCGGGCGGAAGATGGCGGAGCACCGGCACCAAGGGGTGGTGCGCCGGCGGCAAGGGGGGGGGGTGGCGCGCGGCGGCTGCAGGGGCGAGACGACGTCGCCCAGGTTCCTCGAATAGAGTAACCTCCGAGCACTCGCAAACATACGGAGCTTAACGACAACCCCCGGTCATTCAGATCCAGCTGAAATCGCAGGGGTAGATTATATCTGTAATCCCGCAGGGCAACGGCGCCCGGTGGTATAACTTAGGGGGGAGAGGAGGCAAAACGGGCGGAGAAACAGCTCGGCCGGCCTGCATACAATTAATTGTATTTTTCCAATGATTAATCCAATTAATATGCCTTGCTATATAAAGGGGGGAGAGAGCGTGCAAACCCCTTGGCTCCCCCATGTGGGACTAAAGGAAGAGAGGGGAGGGGGGGTTCGGCCGAACCCCCTTGGGCCTCTCCCTCTTCTAGTCCAATTCGGACTAGGGGGGGCTTGAGGCCCCCTTGCTTGGTGCGCCACCCCCTCATGGGCCCTCTTTGGGCCCATGTGGGTGGCAGCCCCTTTTTCTCCTTTATTAATTAATATTAAATTAATATAAAATATAATTAATTGATCATTAATATATTTAAATACTAATTAATATCCCATGACTCCGAAACAATTTCGGAACCACCCGAACAACTTTCGGACATCCCTGGAACCATTCCAGACTTCCCGGGAACTCCTTCCGGACCACCGGAACTCTTTCCGGATCATTTCTCTCTCTCTCCAACAAGTCCCTATAAAATTCCAGAACCTATCTCCCGGCGTCGTTAAGACCTTAAGTTTGTTACGCTACGGTTCGAGAAGACTCCAGACATGGTCGAGACACTCCGCTCACCAATGACCGTCAGGGATACCTGGATGTATATGACGGCCCCTGTGCATTCTACGAATATCGTCGTTGAACCATGAATATGATATTCATTCCCTTTGTCTCTTCGATACTACCTTGTCCGAGATATGATCGTAGACACACCGATGTCTTTGTTGTATCTCGTTACCGACGAAGGTTATTAACTCGTCTGCGATATTACATCTCCATGACCTAGTCATAAGCTGCGCAGCTATATAGATGTAATCTCACCGAGTGGGCCCAGAGTATCTTTCCATTACAAGAATGGACAAATCCCGCTCTTGATCCTTACGTCTCGATGCTCTTTCGGAATACCCAAGATGGACACTGTTATTGTCATGCTATATAAGACACAATGTTTGATGCTCTCAAAGCACCCCTACGAAGCATCAATAAGTTCGGTCTCACGGTCTAAGGAATAAGCTACCATAAACTTATCTATTGCAAATGACAAACATCGTAATACGATCTTATTGCAATACTTTGCGTATGTCCATCACCTTATTCAAATAACAAGATGACCCCATTGTCAACCGACGTCATTGTCCTTGATCGGGAATCTTGATCAACTGTTGCCGAATGGACTAGCTCATATAGAGGCTTGCTAGGGACCTGGTTGTCTAGGTATCACACGTGTATTAATAATTCCGATTAATACAGTTATAGCATAATACATAAACCTATTATAAACTTATGAGATAATGCAATTAATACTACTTATTTATTTGCCTCTAGGACATATCTTCTTCATTTTGGACGTATCAGCGGTCCGAATTATTTAAAACAATCATTTATAATATGCATCTTTATATTTTATCTCTTTGATATTTTGACACTCCTCCCAACCTTTGCTTTTCACAAATCATGGCTAACCGAATCCTCGGGTGCCCACCAGCAATCACATACCAGTGTCTATTTTTCACTTTTCAAAACTTTTGATATTATAGTGGTCTAACCAGCTCTTTTGCAATGTTAATGACAAGCAGATGAAGCATGCAAGTCGATACTTAATTAGTATGGAAGATAACAAACCCAACTACTACTTCCTCATGAGCTTAAAACAATGGCACACATTGAGAAGTGTTTGAAAGTTTTAAAGGTAGCACGTGCAAATTTACTTGAATGGTTTAAAATGCCATGCATAGGTATTTATAGTGGACTCTCTGGGGTAACTTGGTTTTCAGGTCTTTGGAAGCACAAGAAATATTGCTTTGTACAAGTGGAGGCTAGCAATAGACAGGGAAGCGACAATTCAAGAAAGCAATAACCGTCATAATCATGCTTGCGACAAAATAAAATTAACGGAGGCATAAAAGTGATACTAGAACCCTGAGGCAAAATAAATCATCAAGACTTAAGTGACTCTTTGTTTTTAGTCATATACATGTGTGACCATGTTCCAAGTTGATACAAATAAATTTGTTCAGAGGAGGATACCACAATTTCATATTCTTGTATGAACAATACAATGCAAACAAACATCCATAAAACATGTCATCTACTACTAATAAATTGGAATTGATCATAGGAGAACATAAACAACTAAGCATCCACCAATCGACATATACCTTATGCGAACCATCTAAGAATGCTCACATGAATGAGTATATGTACAAAAATGAAAAACAAATAGAGTTCATTACCAGCCTCTTACCCAACTCGAATTGTCATATATCGTCATTATTACTCTTTCACTTGTGTGGCTTGAATAATAAGAAATGAAAACCAATCTCCACGGATTAACGGAAGGTGTTGAGCTCTGAAACAAACTATACAAAACCAAAAAGAAACAACAAATATTTTTGGATTTTCGGATTTAGAAACTAAAAACAGAACAGCCTATGAAGACACATTTTTTCTAGGACGTTAACATGCTCAGATCAGAAAACTCAAAACTAATGAAAGTTGCGTACATATCTGAGGAACATGCATAAGAAATTGCAGGTCATTTGGAATTTTCTACAGGAAGTTATCAATTAAACGGTGGACAGAAGAAATCTGTCCCTGCGCGAAACGCAAACAACAAAGCAAAATATTTTTGGTTTTCACATATTGAACCGAACTAAACAAATAAGCAAACTAAAACTAAAGACTAAAATGAACTAGCAAGAGAAATAACAGAAATAATGTTGGTCTTTTTGAGTTTTTAGAAAGTAAAGCAAAACAAGAAACAAACTAACAAAAAGAAAGAAAGAAAACTAAACATGGATATACAAAGTACCGAATGAATGATACGTAGATGAGTGTGTCATCGGTATACCTCCCCCAAGCTTAGGCTTTTGGTATAAGTGGGAAATCAGCCCCATGGTGAGTATGATGAACCCTACCCCGGTGGGTCGTTCCGGGCGTGATCATATTCTGGCTCAGCCGAACCAGAAAAGGAGGTGGAAGGCCCGGCGTAGTCGAGGTACGGGTACAAAGAGCTAGCAGTGTTAGTGGGCTGACCGAAATCATCCTCAGCCCCATGCGTATCATCCTCCATGCTCTGGCTATGCTGAGCCACGCATGCGTCAAGCTCAGCCTCCGAAAGTGACCATCTTTCCCTAGGATCAAAATCAAACAAAAGAGGTGTAGGCAAACAAATAATCCTCGGAGTTTCAGTGGTTCTCAAGCCTGACTTCTTGAAAAAGGTTATCTCATACGGGAGGCTACTCAAGTTACCGGAAGAGGAAATAAAACCATGTTTTCTCATGGCAAAAACATCTAATCTCTCCGGAGAAATCTAAAAATCATTATAATGAGGGACCAAACCATGCATATCTAGCAAACGTGAAGCAATGAGTCCCCCACAAATACCACTTTTCTCACGGTTAGTGGCAAGACGATAAGCTATCAATGCACCCAAGTTATATGTTCTATCCCTTTGCAATGCAGCAGCTAAGAATGCAAAGTCATGCACAGATAACTTGCTCCCAACCTTCCTAGTAAGGACACACTTCGTGATAAAATAGGCAAAATATCGAATGCATGGGAGATGAATACTCCGAATTTTACCATGTTCATCCGAGAAGCTCCTGCCCTGGCAAATGTCCTTGTACAGGTCCATCAATGGCTTGGGCTTCTCCTTCACCTTCTCTCGTGATCCCCATTGTGGCACCTTGATTGCTGCACAAAAATCATCGAAAGGCAGGTTGATAGTTTTATTGCAAATTTTGTAGTGCACCATGGGGTTAGATGAACATAGGTTGCAAGTAAAGTCCTGCACCACAGACATAGCAAGTTTTGCAAATGTTAGGTTCACCAACAACAAAATGCTCCAATCCTGCATTGGTGAGAAAAATCTGAAAATCCCGTGCAATCCCCGCAGCATTCATGAATTCGGGGCATGGATATGCAGTGGGAAATACACCCTCTTCACGGTGAACTTCCATGACTTCATGCACCATTAGCTCATGTTGATTGATGAGATGCCTTTTCCACTCCATATTCTGAATTTTTTAACAAGTGTCATACAAAATGATTTTGAGCTAACTAATTGAGGGGAACTACCATAGTGACTTGCTAGAGGCTTAATCATGCATCAAAACTAGTTATTCCAACTATGAACAAGCATTTAAACTCACTAAACATGACACCTACAGCAGCAAAATACTCAAGATATAATCCACTAATCAAAATTCCACTTGGATAATTGGAGGAGTCACTTACCGGAGAGCAAAATCTCCAAATATCAGCAGCAAAGATGGTGTCGTGGTGGCGTCACGGCAGATGCCATAGGATGGCTAATTTGTGGGGCCGATGGACGTTGGTGGATCCGGGGAGGGATAGCAAGCTGAAGAGCTCACACGGGGGAGGATCCCGGTTAGACCGAGATCTCCAAGGAACACTAAACAAGATCAAAGTGCAAGGGGAAAGATCTAGCAAACACGATCAAATGCACGAAGGCAAAGAACACACACACAATGTACCCAGGTTCGGGGCCCTCGTGGGGAGGTAACACCCCTACTCCTGCCTTTCCTCTCAATATATGGGTGATACAAGGACTACAACTTGCTCTTGGAGTTCTCACGGCGAAGAACACGAAGAACTAGATGAACTAGAGAGAGGAGGGAGTAAATGCACAATGAGTAAATGAGACTAGAGTTTCGTCCCTCAAGCCGGTCTCTCCTCTCCTGCTTGTCCCTCTTTCGCAGGAGCAGTTATGGCGCCTCTTATAGAGTTCCGGCCAGGAGGGCCGGAAACCCTAATTCGGCTTGGCCCCACCGGACAGGCCTAACAGCCATGTCGACACCGGCTAGTGCGACCTAGCCACCGGGCTATCCGGCGTAGCCCCTTCGTCATCATTCTGGCAAGGACGGCAGGCGCCGTCCCGGAACATCATTGTCCCCCTGTCAGAGACAAGACATGTCTTCGCCCATGCCGAGTAGCCTTTCCCGGATTGCCGGACTAGGCATGTTTGGTCTTGTCGTACCGCCATCGTACCGGCTGACACGCTCCCGTGTCAGACGGGAGATGACAATGCTTCTGTGTCAGGGGGATGGGACTTCCCCCCGTGCCAGACGGAAAAGCCTGCTCCATACCGTTGACAGCCTACCGGCATCCCTCATGCCGGTCACTTCCTTGCTCGACCTTGCGAAGCCTCCCTGCACATACAAAAACAATCTGCCAGGACCAAGATAGACTCCGGCTAGCCAGCACCCGGGTTGCCTATCCGGTACCTCCGGGTACCTCTCCTACCGGAGGTTTGCTCGGAACCACGAGGCCCGAGGTCCCTCCCGGCTGCACCCGAGTTCCTCTAAGGGTGCGTAGCTCTAGTCCTAGCCTCCCGAAGATGTCTTAGCCTGCCAGCAAAGACATCTTCGAGAAGCTAGTTCTTAGAGGAACCACCCGCTGATGCTTGTGCCGATCTGAGGGCTCAGGGTGGCTATTTATAGCTCAGGCGGATGACCCCCGCGAGCCCCCAACAGGCACCTGGCACCCTGTTCTTGCCCGAAAGGTCAAGTTGCCCCTTCAGGGCACCTAGAGCTGACCCTTGCATTCTTCAAAGGTCAAACACTGTTGTGGTACTACAGAATTGTGCCAGGATCTGCCCTACCCGGGGGGCAGCCCCCCGACACTAGTCCCCAAAGCTGGTGCTGTGCAGCGACCGCGGATGATGTGCGGGATCAGCTTTAACAACAACCATCCCCCAAGGAAACATGGGACGATCCTTCGATTTGATTCCGAGACGATCTTTACCGAGACCCCCACACCGAGATCCTTCCGACCGGAAGGCCATGGACCCAACCGGATAGTGCCGGACTGAATTCCAACCCAGGAGCTGGGCCCCACCCGGGGTCTTGTCGAGTCAGAAACGTACTCGAGTATTTTTGACTTCCTGCATCCCCGCTCGGGTTCGCGCGCCGGGCCGCACAGTTGATCCGAAGCGGAACCGTCGGGGAGCGTATGGTCCATGGTGTGGCCGGATCAGGCGCGCCGGGTGATGCCACGTGCCACGCGGCGCAAACTGATCCCACCCACGATCGGAGAGATAAGTGGGCGGGAAACTTGGAAACTGCTCCGGATCCCCCCCATAAATAGGGGACCGGAGCGTTCCTTTCTTCTTCTTCCCCCAACTCCTCCTCTCTCCCGCAACCGTCTCGAGCACCTCGCCGTCGTTGCGCTCGGAGCCCAAGCACCGCCGCCGCCGCCGGAGTCTTTCGTCTCCGCCATCGGGCCACGCCACTCTCGTGCCTTGCCGTCCTCTTTTTCTCCGGTGAGTTCTTCCACGCGCTCCGGTAGAACTCCGCACGGCGGTGATGCTCCGTGCCCGGCCGTGAGACCACGCATTCATGGATTGCGCCGCCGCCGGCGAACGCGAGTAGCGCGGCGTTGATAGTGTTGCCTTCTCCACTTATCTTTCACTTGCACTAGTCCATCTTTGTATCCTGTCCGAGCGCGTTTGCATCGATTAAGTTTCCTTTTATTTGAGCACGGTAGATCTTCTTCGTTAGGAACCCGGTTGGTTTTAGGAGTTTGTGATCCGGAGTCCTAGTTCCCGGTAGACTAACTCGACTAACTGCCGTTCCGCCTGCAGAATAGACCGGATACCCCCTCAGATCCCTCCGACATGGCTGATGAGAGTGTCCGGGGATGCTGGGATGGGTCCGAGACCACCCAGGAGGACCTCGACTGGCTGTACCGGACGCACCGGATTCCGCCGGAAGTCGAGAGTCGACTCCCGGAGGATGAGGTCCAACCGGAACCCGAACCCGGGGAATACGTTGTATTCCTTACGCACTTTGAGCGGGGTTTCGGGCTCCCGGCTAGCCCTTTCTTCCGCGACTTCCTCGACACCTACAGCCTCCAACCTAATCATCTCCCAGCCAACGCCATCATGATGCTCTCGGTCTTCACCACCTACGCGGAAGCGTATCTCGGCGTGTGGCCTTTCTTGGATCTCAGCGCGAAGTACTTCATCCTCCGCCGCCAAGTCATCCCCAACCCGGACAAGAAGGTCAAAGACCTAGTTGACTGCGGGGCGGCCACAATAATTCCTCGCGCTGACTCCGGATTCCCCAGAGTCCAGGGGCTAGAATCCTGCCGGAAGTGGCAGCGGAGTTTCTTCTACGTGAAGAACCGAGTGGCCTCGGGAGATGGTCCGGGATCCTCGAGCCCGGACTTCATCAATCTTCCCGAGTTCGTCATGGGTCCCCCCCCCCCCCCCCCCCCCGCGAATTCGACCTTTGGAACCGGCTCCCGGATACCGAGGAGGTCAGATGCTTGCATGATGTCCTCAACGTGCTGACGGAGAACATGACGTCTGATGACCTCCTGCGTTGCTTTATCATCCGCCGCGTCTGCCCCCTATAGACCCGAGTGCACAAGATGTGCCATATGGACGGGCTGTACGATCCCACAAGCACTAGCATTTTCGGGTTGAATCATGCTGCAGTCGCCCGGCGCGTTCGAGCTATTGCTCGAACCCAGATGCCGGATGACTATAAGTGGGGTCTTATCGGGGGTTCCCGGAAAAAACCATTGCGGCAGGTGCTTGTGTCTGCCTTTCGCCAACTTACATTTGCACCCGGATTCTGTTAGAAACCGAGCTGGTTGTCATGTAATGACTTGTTCCTGCAGTTATTCGAGCGGCAGACCGAGGAGGACGCGATGCATGCCGGTGGCAAGTTCGCGGAGAATGTCCTGCTACCGAATGAGATGCCGGATAAGGATCCCGACGGCGAGGACAACCTTGCCATTCCTTTAGCTCGTGCTGCTGCTCCGGGTAACTCTTCAACTCCAGAAGCTATTTCCATTTCATCAGACGACGAGGATGAGATTGATTGTCAAATTCTTGATGTGATTGACGCTCTTCCTCTCGGCTGTGCCCCGCCAGTGGCCCCGAGACCCACGGCCGGAACGAAGCGCGCCGAGACCCGCAAGCGCTCGGCCTCCGACATCACCGCTGCCGGTGCCTCCGGTGCCTCCGCCAAGAAGAGCAGGCACACCAAGCAAACGACCGAGAAGCCTCGACGCCAAAGGAGAGGTCCTCCCACCGTCGATTCCGGGTAAGACCTTTCTGCTTTGAGCTACACGGTTTTGCCTTCTCCCGATGTCTTTTCTTATATACTTGTTTCAGCGAGGCACTTGACGTCCCGGCTTCCGCGGCTTCCCAACCTCCGGGATCCCGCACTCCTAGCCCGCCTCGGGCTGCTCCTTCTCCGCCTCGCCCTTCCGAACAAGATAGCGAGCACCCCGCCTCTGGTGCCGCCCAGACTGCCGCCGCGACCCCGGAGGCTCGTCGCGTGGTGGACGAGACTCAGGTCCCGACATCCGCCGCCCGTGAAGACATCATCCTCCCGGACAGCCCGTGCAGGGTGTCCGAACTTGAGACGGACATCGCCAGTCCTCGGCAGGTCGCGTCGGTAGCCTCCTCCCGGCAGGCCCCGGGCAAGACTCCTCCGTCGAAACAGCCCACGGCCCCTTCCCGACAGTCTGACCTTCCTCCCGGGAAATCGCGCAGCAAGGCCGCCGGGCAGAAAATAGCCTCCGCCAAGCCTACTGCTCCTCCGACATCTTCGGCCCAAGCCCTGGCCTTAAGCACGGGTAAGCCTTCCCGCTTACCGCCACCTCCTGCCGAGATCCCCACTGCTGCCCTGCAGATGCTGCGAGCAACCGTAAGCTCCTTTGTGTCTTCAGGATCCCGGGAAGTCGTTGCAGCAAGCGCGCCTGGCGCCTCCGGCCTGCGAGTTGTCGAAGAGTACAACAAGGCCTGGATCGCCACCGACGCCTCCGAGATCGTGGAGGACTTGCACGCTGCCGGCCCTAGCCGCAACGCCCAAGCTCTACACGCTCTCCAGGTGGCCGCGCTGGACGTCACTCGGGTGATCGATGTAAGTTTGTTCCCTTTATCTTAGCCAAAATTCAACTGCTCCATCCCCACTAGTCCCCGAGATTGGTGCTTAGTGCTCTAGATTCCACTGAATAGCAGACCACTAGGCTCCAATCTTTAGAAAAAATTACCAGACTATGAATGCGAGTCCCCGAGATCCTCCCTACCGAGTAGGTTAATTGACATGGATCCCGAAACACCCCGAGTCCCCGGGATCCTTCCCGAGATTGACGTCGAACTCTCTTTTTTGGACCCAGGACTGCGGCAAGAGACGCGGCAGCATCTTCCACAAGCTTCTCGCTGACTTCGGTCAGTCCAAGAAGTGTGAGGGGCGTCTCCGGGAGGAGCGGGACGCCGTGCGGAAAGTCTCGGTGGAGCAGAAGTCTGCTCTTGCTAAGGCTCAGTCCGAGATCGCGCGGCTCAGTGCCGAGCTCGAGAAGGCCAAATCTGTCGCGGCCGACATGAAGGCGTGCTTCGTGGAGGCGTCTATTAAGCAGAAGGAGACCTTGGATGAATCCGAGGCTCGCGCCCATCTCGCCGAGACCGAGCTGGCGCTTCTCCGGTCAAAGGTAGATACCTGGCTCTCCGAGCTAACCGGGTTGAACCGAGACATGGACCGTAAGTATATTGTGTTCTCTTTTTTTTTTTTTTTCATATCCCATCCTGGCCTGCCCAACTTACACTTCTCCTTTCTGCAGCGCACTCTGAGCACTCCCGGGACGCGGCCAATCTCGCGATCATAGCTGCCCGGGAGAAGCGCGCCGGAAAGGGTCCGGCCTCGGATGCGTGGGATATTGAAGATCACCTGACCGCGCTAAAGGCCCGGATGGTGCCTCTCCGGTCGATCGGGACCGAGCTCCTTAGCGCGGCAGTCCATGCCCACAGCCCGCTGTGGCCCGGTGTCACCGAGACCCTCTCGGTTGGTGACTTGGCCACCGCACTCCAGGATGCCGGGAAGCGACTTCACGCATGGAAGCGCTCTGGTGCTCGGGCTGGTGCCGACCAAGCACTAACACATGTGCTCAGTTGGTACGACGGACTCGACCTCCAGTCGATTCTGCGCCTACGTACGATCTCGCCGTGGTATACCGACCCGGCCAAGATTCGGGAGCGCCAGGAGATAGCCCACCGCCTTGCCTTCTGGGCCGATGTCGGCGTCTTCATCCCAAGCCTCATTGTTTCTGACTCCGAGTCAGATTACGAAGACGGGGGTGAGACCTGCGCGACCAGTGACGCGGACGCCGAGATCCCGGAGGAAGATGATGCCGCTTCTGGTTCCGCCACCGAGACCGTGGAGTCCCGGGATGCTTCTGCTCCATCGCTCCCCGAAGCCCGTCAGGCTGAGGCGCATCCGGAGGTCCCGAGTGCTGCTGCTGGCGCGGAGGAGCCCGTCGCCGGTGCTGCTTCTGTTGCTGAATCCGAGAAGTCGGCTTCCCCTACCGCCTAAAAACACTTAAGTGCCGAAACGTTAAATCCCCGGGATGCCGGGTGCATATGTAATATATACTTTTTAAATTCGTATTCTTCATTATGCTATGCAAAAAACAAGCTATGTTGGTTTACTCTGCAACGAGTCCCCGAGTTCATTTTCATGTTTACCGTACTGAGGAAATTTCTTCTCTTGTCTACCATTTCGGCGTTCGACAGTCGAGTCACAAAATTCCATGTACGGCATACATTACTTATGAATATCCGAGTTCTAGTTAGCCGAATTCCCGACATAAGAACGACCGGGTTAGTAAAAATAGATATGCCGGAGAAATTCCTGCTCCGAGTCCCTGAGACCGTTTTCGTGTTCCCAACATCTGACTATCTTTGCTCTTGACTACCATTTCGGCGTTCGTCAATCGAGTCACAAGATTATTTCACATGACATACATTACTTTGACTTGAGAATCGATCTCGGAATTTTTCCGGCATACAGAGAACATAAAAACAAGCAGCAGGCAGTCCCCGGGTTCCTTCCCGGGTTGCCGACATGGAATAATAAATAAATGGAACGAAGTAAATGGGCACAAAACGAGGCAGTCCCCGGGTTCCTTCCCGGGGTGCCGAACTTTCAATGACTAAGAAAAAACCGAGATACATACATTATGCCCTTTACGTGTAAAAGGGTCGAAGCAGGGCTACATTCCATGGCCGCTTGGTTTCCTCACCGGATTTGTCCATTATACCTTTCCTGGCCTCCTGTGCATCTACAAGGTAATAAGAATCATTGTGCAACGCCCTGCTTATTACAAAAGGTCCCTCCCATGGAGGTGACAATTTATGCATTCCGGCCGTGCGTTGGATGAGCCTCAGCACAAGATGTCCTTCCCGGAATACTCTCGGGTGCACTTTCCGGCTATGATAGCGACGGAGGTTTTGCTGATAAATTGCAGACCGGGACAATGCTAATTCTCTTGCCTCTGCAAGTAAGTCAACATCATCTTCCTGGACCTCTTTTGCCTCGATCTCAGTGAACATTGTGACCCTCGGGGAATCATAATGTATGTCGGTCGGGAGTACTGCCTCTGCACCGTACACCATGAAGAATGGCGTGTATCTGGTAGATCTGTTTGGTGTGGTCCGGAGACCCCATAATACTGCCGGTATCTCCTCTATCCAACATCCCGGTGTTCTCAACAGTGACTCGATCAGGCGGGCCTTGATGCCGGCCAAGACCAAGGCATTTGCTCTCTCAACTTGCCCGTTTGCTTCCGGGTGTGCCACAGATGCCACATCCAACCGGATTCCCTTCTCAGCACAAAATCGAGCGAATTCCCCCACAACAAAATTGGTTCCATTATCCGTGATGATGTTGTGCGGGTATCCGTACCTCAAGATGATGTCTTTCAGGAATTGCACAGCGGTGTGTCCGTCACACTTCCGGATTGGTTTGACCTCTATCCACTTGGTGAACTTGTCCACCATGACCAGTATGTGTGTCATATTGCCTTTTGCCGGCTTGAACTGCCCGACCATGTCCAAGCACCATACCGCGAATGGCCAAGTGATAGGGATGGTCTTTAGTGCCGATGCTGGCATATGTATTCGGTGAGCAAATCTTTGGCATCCTCCACACTTACGGACAATGTCTTCTGCCTGCTGTAATGCAGTAGGCCAGTAGAACCCATGCCGGAACACTTTCGCCACCAGGGCCCGGGATGATGCGTGATGCCCACATTCCCCCTGATGTATCTCCAGCAGCATCTCTTGGCCTTCTTCCGGTTCCACACACCTCTGGAGTACCTCGGTGACACTTCTCTTGTATAGCTCTTGATTGATAACGGTGTATGCCTTTGACCTCCGCAATATCTGCCGGGCTTCTACCTCGTCCCCCGGGAGGGTTCCTTCCAAGATGTAAGACATAATGGGTTGTGCCCATCTCGGGATCCCTCGAACCGGGAACACGGGAACATCTATGTCCATTGGTTCTGCCGACATTACTTCCATCATCATCTTTCTTGTCCTCTCTGAGCACTGTGGTGCAGTCCCCGGGTTCGATGCGATGCTCCCGACTTCTACTTCCATGGGTACCGCCTCCGAACCAGGCTCCTTGGGGATGAAGATAGAATCCGACTCGGGTGAGGGCTGTATAGATGGCTTCCTCAAGTGTTCGAGGGCGATCCCGGGTGGGATGGCATCCCGAGATGATCCTAGTTTGGACAACACATCTGCTGCCTCGTTTTCTCCTCTGGGTATGTGCTTGAACTCACATCCCTCGAAAAATCCCGATATTTTCTGCACATGAAACCGATACAAGGCCATGTTGGCATCCAGTGCATCCCAGTTCCCCGAGACCTGCTGCACCACGAGGTCGGAATCGCCGAAACACTCTATCCGGCGGATGCCGGTCTCCTTGGCGACATTCAGTCCATGAACCAAGGCCTCGTACTTGGCGACGTTGTTGGATGCCCGGAAATGAACTTGCAGCACATACTTGAGCACATCTTGTTTTGGGGATGTGAGGACTACCCCGGCACCCAACCCGATCTTGGCCTTGGAGCCATCGAAATGCATCCTCCAGAAATTGTAATCCGGCATCGGAGGTCCGTACTGCATCTCGGCCCAGTCCACCAAAAAGTCCGGCAGCGCCTGCGACTTAATGGCGTCTCGTCTCTCGTATGCCGGAGCGTACGGAGACAACTGGATGGCCCATTTGGCAACCCGGCCGCTTGCATCTTTGCAGCCGATGATCTCGGCGAGGGGAGCCTCGCACACCACAGTGATTGGGTGCTCTTGAAAGTAGTGTTTGAGCTTGGTTACGGCCAAATACACTCCGTATGCCATCTTCTGGTAGTGCGGGTAGTTCTGCTTGGATTCCGAGAGCACCTCGCTGAGGTAGTACACCGGTCTCTGTATCAACTTGTCCCCCTCTTCCCTCTCTACTACAATGGCTACACTGACTACCCGGTTAGTGGCAGCAATGTACAGCAGCATAGGTTCTTTGGGCAACGGAGATGCCAACACGGGTGTTGTTGAGAGCATTCTCTTCAAATCGTTGAACGCCGCATCGGCTTGCGGGGTCCAAACAAATGTTTTACTCTTCATCATTAATTGGTACAGGGGCAAGGCTTTCTCACCTAGTCGGCTCACAAACCGACTTAGGGATGCCAAGCAGCCTGTAAACTTCTGCACATCTTTAAGACGTGTCGGAAGTTTCATGCTCTCAATAGCACGTATCTTACCCGGATTGACTTCAATACCCCGGCTTGATATGAGGAAACCGAGTAGCTTCCCGGCGGGAACGCCGAATGTGCATTTATCCGGGTTCAACTTCATCCGGAACCTTCTTAAGTTTTTAAATGTTTCCCTCAGATCATCGATCAATGAGGCTTTTTCTTTTGTTTTATGACTATGTCATCGACATAGACCTCGGCATTCCGGCCTATTTGGTCATGCAAGCACTTCTGCATGCATCTCTGGTATGTGGCACCAGCATTTCTCAGACCGAAAGTCATGACACGATAGCAATAAGCCCCATACGGGGTAATAAAAGCAGTTGACAATTGATCATCCGGATTCAAGGGTATCTGGTGAAAACCCGAATAGGCATCTAAAAAAGACAAAATCTCACTCCCGGCAGTGGAATCGATCACTTGATCTATCCGGGGAAGTGGAAACGGGTCCTTCGGACATGCCTTGTTGAGGTTAGTGAAGTCGATGCACATGCGCCACACCTTAAGCAGGAGGGGATCATCTTTCTTCTTCTCTACCAGGACCGGATTTGATATCCAATCTGGGTGCAGCACTTCCAGCACGAACCCGGCAGCCAGCAGTATGGCGAGATGCTCCATGATGGCAGCTCTTCTCTCATCCGAGAGGCGCCTAGTCGGTTGCTTCACCGGCTTCACATCCGGTCTAACAAACAGATAGTGCTCAGCCAACTCCCTCGGAACGCCTTGCAGATCGTCATTCGACCACGCAAAGGCATCCCGATTCTCACGGAGGAAGTCAACGAGCTCGCTTTCCTATTTGTTGTCCAGGTTGCTGCCAATGATGACCTGGCGCTCCGGGTTGCTAGGGTCAACTCCCACCTTCTTCGTCTCCTTCGGTGGCTGGAATGATGCGCTCTGCTCCGGGTTCACCATCCCGGGCATCCCGAGTTGGGAGGTCTTGGCCAGCGCCACCACTTGCTGGATCCTCTTCTTTTCCTCAGCAATTACCAAGGACTCGGCTAGGCACGAGCCGGCGGAAGCACACTCCATGGAGCGCTTGTGATCCCCCGAGATGGTGATTATGCCGTTAGGGCCCGGCATCTTCATCTTCAGGTAGCCCATGTGAGTGGAAATCATGAACTTGGCCAGGGCAGGCCTGCCGATCAGTGCGTGGTACGGGCTTTCGAGGTCCACTCCAAGCTCTCGGTCCGACAGTTTTCCCGGGTCCCGAATAGCACCTCCACCCATATTTTTCCCATGGGTGAGCAAGAGACTCCGGGTACAATGCCGTGAAAAGTCGTCTCGGTGGGGAGCAAGGTGTTCAGCGACACCCCCAGCTTCAGCATCGTATCCTTGTACATGATGTTAATGGCGCTGCCATTGTCAATTAGTACCCGACTGAAGCGGACGTTGAGGCTTGGTCCGACAAAGGTTGGGTCTACTACCAAGGCATACGCGCCCGGCTTAGGCATAACCCGGGGATGATCCTTCCGGCTCCATGTGATCTCCATCTCGGACCAGTGCAAGAACCTGGGCACCGCCGGGATCACAGCATTCACTTCCAGGGCGCGCTGTCGCACGCTCTTCCGGTCAGTGGGCTCGGTCACGAAGACCACATAGCTCTGATATGTCTCCCGGTAGTTGCCTTGCTGATGTCCGGATTGATTACTTGGGCCTACGCCATTGTCGTTCCGGGTGTGTACCATATTTACCGGCCGGGGCGGGGGTCCTCGGTGCGATTGATTAATCCGGATCGCATTGGCTCCGGATGCCGGAGTGGGAGGTCTCGGAATGTTGGGCCGAGATGCCGGAGCACTCGGCCTAGTCGCTCCCGTGCTGCCCTCCTGCAATGTGCGCTGATACCAGTTGCACTGCCGGGTAGAGTGGTTTGCTGGCTTGCTAGCCTCCAGAGTATGGTAAAAGCATGGCTTGTTCAGCATTTCTTCATACGTCAGGGGCTTCTTCTGGTCCACCCAAGTCTTTTGTACTTCCTGGCTCTGACCCCAAGCCGGGCCACTTGTTTTCTGACGCTGATTATTGCCGGCATCTCCCTGATCTCGGGTCACAGCTGCGACATGTTGTGCGGCATGGTGGTACTCGGGCTGACTCCTCTTTTGGCCAAAGTCTTGGCGATCATGGCTTCTGCTCGACCCCGAACGATGAGGTCCCGCATTCTTCCTGTTGGAGTCCCCGACATCCACCAGGGGTTGCATGGGATCTCCAAGCGTGTAGGTATCAGCGATGCGCATGGTCTCAGCCAAGGTCGTTGGCATCTTCCTTTGCAACTTCTGCCAAAGCACAGAGCCATGCCGGCATCCTTGCGCAAACCACGAGATGGCATGTGCCTCTACCACTCCTTCGCAAGAATTGCGAATGTTGCTCCACCGGGTTAGGTACTCCCGGTCAGTTTCGTTGCTCCTCTGCCGGCAGATGGCGAGCTGTTGAGGTCTGTTGGGCCTTTTGTATGTGCTGGTGAAGTTGCTGATAAAGGCCTCCTCGAAATCTAACTAGCAGTCTATGCTGCCGGTTCTCAAGTTGTTCAGCCAGATTCTGGCAGGTCCTTCCAACATCTAGGGTACGTAACGTACCGCCCAGCGTCTGTTTCCACCGGCTATGCTTACTGCAGTTACATAGTCGGTCAACCAGTCCTCCGGCTTCTTGCTGCCGTCATAGGTCTTAGCACCCCGGTTGAGATGGAAGTTCCGGACAGGCGGCTCCCGCATGATCCGGGGTCCGAAGCAGGCAGGTCCCGGAGGTCCTTGCTCTTCCACCAGCTCGGACTGGTGAATTCGGTCGAGCCGGATCCTGGCATCAGCCGGATCCAGTTGTCTGGTTCCTATCCGAGAGCCCAGAGGATTCTCATTGGGTTGGTACCCAAGCTGCTGCAACCTCGAGTTGACATCATTGTGCCTGTCAGGCACCGGTATCACAGCTTGCTGTGGCACGGAGGCGGCCTCCCTACGCAGGTTTCCCTGAACCTGTGGCGGATTCCGGAGTGGATTACCACGGTTAACCGGGTTATTGTTTCCTACACCCCGGGAGCCACCACCAGGGTTACTCTGTGCCTGCCCGGAAGTGTTCTGCCCGGCTTGCTGGATATCGGCGAAGGCCGGGTCATACGTCTACAACTGTTTGTTTTTCCCGGAGCCCCGACTTCGGCTCCGGCTCTTGCTCTTGCTTCTGCTCGGATGCGGAGAGGAGGCCTCTCCGCCCGATTTGTGGCTGTCAGCCCTAGCTAAATGTACTTGGGATCCTACCCCTGGGTTCTTCTTCTTGAAGGCCTGGTTCTGCCGGATGGCCTCAATGACCAACTCGTTCACCCGCTCCTGCTGCTTGCGCAGAGCCTCACCGGATAGCCCGGCCAGCTCCGCCATGGCGGCTTCGGCAGCCCTAAGAGTTTTTGCCGGTGAGCTGTATACCGGTTTCCCAGCCGAGACCATGCTACCCGTATGACTAGCTACGGCCCCACCGGCCAGCTCATCATTCACCATTCTTCCTTTCTTACGCAGATCCGTGATGCGCTTGTCCCGGGAGTCTATCTTAAGGAACCCGTGAGCTGCATTGTACTCCCGGAGGCTAGCACTGAGCTCACGCCGGATCTCGGCGATCTCTTGCGCTTCGGTGAGCAGCAACCTACGTTGCTCATCCAAGTCAGCCGAAGTGGCTTGGGTATCTGCATCAGCTGTCAAGGGGACAACCAACTTGGCCACCAGACCCGAGAGGGGATCCGGGCGATGACGGGGCTGGGACTGTTGTGGATCGCCGTCTCGGGCTGCACCTCTTTCCTGAGGAGGTTTGGCCAAGCGAACACGGCCGCCACCGGCATCGCCGTCGGCGTCCTGGAACACCTCCTCGGTCACCCTGACCATCATGACCGCGACCGAGTTCGCAGTGCGATCGGCACGCGGACCTCGGGCGGCACAGAGCATGGGAGGATCCTCAGCTTCCAGGACAATGTCCGGGTAGCTGCAGATAACCTCGGTGGCGACGTAGGTGGTGAAGCCACCGAAGTCGATGAGACAACCGTTCGCCGGGAAGGGCTTGTTCCGGAAGCAACCAGCATTGTCGCTGACGAAATCCATCTCCCCCAGCCTGACGACCAGGACAGAGAGAACTCGGACTACGATGGGAACGGGGGAACCCGTCCGGATGTGTACACCAGCCAACGCCTTTGTGGGCCCCACGGTGGGCGCCAACTGTCGTGGTGGCGTCACGGCAGATGCCATAGGATGGCTAATTTGTGGGGCCGATGGACGTTGGTGGATCCGGGGAGGGATAGCAAGTTGAAGAGCTCACACGGGGGAGGATCCCGGTTAGACCGAGATCTCCAAGGAACACTAAACAAGATCAAAGTGCAAGGGGAAAGATCTAGCAAACACGATCAAATGCACGAAGGCAAAGAACACACACACGATGTACCCAAGTTCGGGGCCCTCGTGGGGAGGTAACACCCCTACTCCTGCCTTTCCTCTCAATATATGGGTGATACAAGGACTACAACTTGCTCTTGGAGTTCTCACGGCGAAGAACACGAAGAACTAGATGAACTAGAGAGAGGAGGGAGTAAATGCACAATGAGTAAATGAGACTAGAGTTTTGTCCCTCAAGCCGGTCTCTCCTCTCCTGCTTGTCCCTCTTTCGCAGGAGCAGTTATGGCGCCTCTTATAGAGTTCCGGCCAGGAGGGCCGGAAACCCTAATTCGTCTTGGCCCCACCGGACAGGCCTAACAGCCATGTCGACACCGGCTAGTGCGACCTAGCCGCCGGGCTATCCGGCGTAGCCCCTTCGTCATCATTCCGGCAAGGACGGCAGGCGCCGTCCCGGAACATCATTGTCCCCCTATCAGAGACAAGACATGTCTTCGCCCATGCCGAGTAGCCTTTTCCGGATTGCCGGACTAGGCATGTTTGGTCTTGTCGTACCGCCATCGTACCGGCTGACACGCTCCCGTGTCAGACGGGATATGACAATGCTTCCGTGTCAGGGGGGATGGGACTTCCCCCCGTGCCAGACGGAAAAGCCTGCTCCATACCGTTGACAGCCTACCGGCATCCCTCATGCCGGTCACTTCCTTGCTCGACCTTGCGAAGCCTCCCTGCACATACAAAAACAATCTGCCAGGACCAAGATAGACTCCGGCTAGCCAGCACCCGGTTGCCTATCCGGTACCTCCGGGTACCTCTCCTACCGGAGGTCTGCTCGGAACCACGAGGCCCGAGGTCCCTCCCGGCTGCACCCGAGTTCCTCTAAGGGTGCGTAGCTCTAGGCCTAGCCTCCCGAAGATGTCTTAGCCTGCCAGCAAAGACATCTTCGAGAAGCTAGTTCTTAGAGGAACCACCCGCTGATGCTTGTGCCGATCTGAGGGCTCAGGTGGCTATTTATAGCTCAGGCGGATGACCCCCGCGAGCCCCCAACAGGCACCTGGCGCCCTGTTCTTGCCCGAAAGGTCAAGTTGCCCCTTCAGGGCACCTAGAGCTGACCCTTGCATTCTTCAAAGGTCAAACACTGTTGTGGTACTGCAGAATTGTGCCGGGATCTGCCCTACCCGGGGGGCAGCCCCCCGACAGATGGGTTGATGATGAGATCGAAATGCACAGCAAGAACATCAAGAACACGAAAAATTTGAATGGCTGGGTGTTTGGTCGGGAGAGAGAAAGGATGGGGAGGAAGGAGAGTAAGTGGAGGGGGTTGTGGGCCCCACACCATGTGCTGGCGCAGCCCAAGGGCAGCTACGCCACCATGTGGTGTGGGGGCCTTGTGGGTCCCCCTGGCCATTCTCGGGTACTCCCAGGACCCTCCTCGAAAAATAGGAATTTTGGTATAAAAATTTTAATTTTCTGAGAAACTTTATTTTTCACATTTCCTGGTATTTTTATGTAATAAATTTAATGCAGAAAAATTGTTTTCTAAAACTAAATTTAACTAAACTTTGCAAACTAAATGATATTACAGTAGGTAAAACAAAGATGAGGGAAAGAAAGTTGTTTAGCACTTTCATGTATTTAAAATGCACTTGTTAACAAGGTTGATCAAGTCTTGCCACCAAATGAATTTTATATGACCTAAAAGATTTAAACTTCACAAGACACTCATGTTACCTTGTATTGTATTGCTATGGATCCAATCATAAGAGTTTTGTATTCTTCTATATAAGGACAATCAATACTTCCCACTTTAATAGATCTCACATTAGTAATTGTATTAACTCCAAGTATTTTATCCAACCTCTTGGGAAAATAAAAAGTATGTTCTCTGTCATTCACATTGAAAGTTACTTTTCCTTTATTGCAATCAATAACAGCCCCTGCAGTATTTAGAAAAGGTCTTCCAAGAATAATAGACATATTATCATCTTCAGGCATTTCAAGAACAACAAAGTCAGTCATAATTAAGCAATTAGTAGCTACTTGAACAGGAACATCCTCACAAATGCCTACAGGAATAGCAGTAGATTTATCAGCCATTTGCAAAGATATATCAGTAGGTATCAATTTATCAAGATAAAGTCTCTTGTAAAGAGAGAAAGACATAACACTAACTCCTGCTCCCAAGTCACATAGAGCAGTTCTAACATAATTATTTTTGATAGAGCAAGGAATGGTTGGTATACCTGGATCTCCCAACTTCTTTGGAATCTTTCCATTGAATGAATAATTAGCAAGCATAGTAGATATTTCCTCATTAGGAATTTTCCTTTTGTTAGAAACAATATCTTTCATGTATTTTGAATAAGGAGACAATTTAAGAGCATCAGTCAAAGGAATTTGTAAGAACAAAGGTTTCATCCAATCACAAAATTTATTGTAATGTTCTTCTTCTTTGGTTTTAAGTTTCTTAGCAGGAAAAGGCATTTGTTTTTTGACCCAAGGTTCTCTTTCACTACCATGTTTCTTAGCAATAAAATCTTCCCTAGTGTACTTTTTATTTTTAGTGTGCTTTTCAGGTTCCTCTTCTATTTCTTCCCTATCTGAATTACCATTTTCTCATTATCATTGGCATTATTACTATCATTGTTAAGTTCATTACCACTTTCAGTTTCAGCATCAGAAACAGATATACTATTAGGATTGTTAACAGGTTTAGAGGATTCTATAACAGTTTTATGTTTCTTCTTCTTTTTCTTAGAAGGAGCTCTAGGTTCATTGATTTGTTGAGAATCTTGTTCAATTCTTTTAGCATGTCCTTCAGTATATAAAGGATCTTGAGAAGATTTACCACCTCTAGTTGTTACTTCACAAACATGTTTTTCCTTATCCCTAGAGACATTCATTAACATTTCTTTTTGCACTTTAGAGAGTTGATCAATTTGAGTTTGAACCATATGAAAATGTTTAATAAGTATTTTAACATCATTGGAAGTTCTATCAACAATATCATGCAAGTTACTAATAGCTCGAGAATTTTTCATTAAATGATTCTCAATTCTCATATTAAAATTACCTTGCTTAGCAATAAAAGTATCAAATTCATCAAAGCATTGAGCAGGAGTTTTTGAGTAAGGAATATCTCTATCATCAAACCCTTGGAGAGAGTGTATCTCAATTATGGGTGAAGGAGGAATTGGCTTACATAATTCTTCTATACGAGGTAAATTCTTCACATCTTCAGTTTTAATACCCCTCTCTTTAAGAGATCTTTTGGCTTCATTCATCACTTCATCACTTAATTCAATAATACCCCTCTTCTTCGGTGTTGGTGTTGGTGTAGGAGTAGGTTCTGGAATATTCCAATCATCATAATTCTGGCTTATTTTAGCCAATAGTTCCTCAGCTTATTCTGGAGTTCTTTTCCTGAAAACACAACTAGCACAACTATCTAGGTATGTCCTAGATTCAACTGTTAGTCCACTATAAAATATATCAAGTAAATCATTTTTCACCAAATCATGACTAGGCCGAGCTCTAAGTAGAGAGTAAAAATGTGTCCAAGCATCAGGTAGTTTTTCTTTTTCATCTTGATTAAAGTTATAAATACTTAGCAAAGCTTCACGTTGAGCACTAGCAGAAAAATATTTCAAAAATAAAGCATCAAGCAAACCAATAGGACTAGTAATGGAACCAGGAGACAAGTTATTATACCAAGTTTTAGCTTCTCCTTTTAATGAGAAAGGAAATATTTTAGTAACAAAGTAAGTGCGTATCTTTGTCAAGGTCCCAAGGTGACAATAATTGGGACAGCCGAGGGGAATGGCTGCGATGTGAGGATCACATGTGTTCATGGAGTGTTAATGCTTTGCTCCGGTACTTTATTAAAAGGAGTACCTTAATTACCAGTAGATTCTTTTGAGGCCCCGCTGCAAACGGGCTGGTAGGACAAAAGATGATGTGCAAGTTTCTCATTGCGAGCACGCACAACTAAATTGGAACACATGCCTATGGTTAATTAATACTTGAATGTTTTATCTTATTTATCTGCAAATGCCTATGTATTGATATTATATGAACTATCTTATCCATGCAACGCCCGTACATCCGTCCCTATGCCTACAGTATTTTAATCATGTTGTCTACTATAATCACTACTGCTATTATTTTACTACTGCTATTATTTCACTACTGTCACTGCTATACAACTGTTGCTACTGATAATCTGTCTCGAGCAAGTCTATTCACATGTGCAGTTGAACTGACAATTCATCTGTTAAGGCTTATAAATATACTTTGGTTCCCCTTATGTCGAATCAATAAATTTGGATTTTACTTCACTCGAAGACTGTTGCGATCTCCTATACTTGTGGTCATCAACGCCCTCTTGCTTAAAATGGTAGTAGTAATGACAATATCACAAATCAAATTATACTTTCAATTTAGTACTATTTGCGTTTAGAAATTTTGGGTTAGTCAATATGTGCATTGCACATGCACAATTACTAATATGGAACAAATCATGCTGAGAAGAGGAACAAAATTATAAAGCAAGCAGAAGCAAGTTTAGAAACGTATGAAACAAATCACTATGACAAACCAGAACAAAATTTTATGCCAAGTGGAATAAAAAATTAAACACATATGGAAACAATCGATAAGAGGAACACAATTTTAAGACAGGCGGAACAAAATTTAGACACAAATGGAGCAAATCATAATGACAAAAGGAAAAAAATATGTGTAAAATAAGAAACGATGAAAAGAGAAACAAAATTTTATACCAAACATAACAAATCATGAAAACATAATTCTATCATCGATGGAATAGATTGTAAACATAACTTTAGAGTAAATGAAAAAATTGAAACATGAAATAAAAAGTAAAAACCAGATTTAAAATAGAGTCGTATGAATAAAGAGATGGAAATGTAAAAACACAAAAGATTAAAAAAGGGAAAGTGAAGAGAAATAAACGGAAAAGAGAAAGAACAGAAAAAACTTACATACAAGCAAGGAACAAAATAAAACGAAATAAGAAAATAAGAAGAAAAAGGAAATATAAATAGTGACGGACAGCTTTTTTATAGAATAACCACACTTTATTAAGCAAACAAGCCGCCTCATTAAAAACCTTCCAGTCCCTTTCGGTACCCTGGTAAGGAAAAGACCGTGTCAGATAGTTCACCGAAACATTACACCGTCGCATAGGAATACAAAAAATATCAGGTATGTCACCCAGCCAAATATGACGACCTACACTAGGCGACGTCGAGCTCCTCGCGACACCATGGGCCTCCGTATTCATATCTCTCTTCTCGTGGATAAACTTCACCTCCGAGAAAATACCAGCACTAGCCTTGATTTCGGATAAAACAGTGCTAAACCTCCCCAGATTGCAAGAGCTGAAACCATTGATTACCTCCAAACAATCCGAGGCCACCTGAATTCGGCTCACATTGAGGTCCTGCCCAGCGCCAAAGCCTCTCTGCAGGCTAGGGCCTCCAACACTCCTGGATCAGTGATGCCTTGCACTACCACCGACGAGGCACCAAGATAAACGCCGTCATCCGACTTACAAACTGCAGCAATCGCGCTAGATGCTTCATTTTTCCTGACTGCTGCGTCAACATGAATCTTCAAGTGACGGACAGTTGGTGGCTCGTCTAGGCCATATCAGCAACGGACTTAGCCCACACCTGCGCTCGATGGGAACTTTAAAATGGGCCGAGCCCACACACGTGTTTTATGTACTGTAGTGAAATCAGGGTACATATCGTCCGAGCGATATCTAGGCCCTAGATTCTAGGGTTCCCAAAACAATGGGGAGCACACGACCGGTTCTAGCCGCCGGAGCCGGAGGCAGCTACAGTTCCCGACCGGTTCACGCCATCACGTTCACCTTCCCAAAGCTCAACGACCTGGCATCGGCCTATTTGTTGCTGTACAAAACAACAACTCGACGGCATTCAACAACAGGCCCGTCGAGTCGCTGAGGGCAGCACAACCGGCAGCCAACGCCGCCCGCACAGCAAGAGCACCTCAACAATGGCCTTACAGCCTTAGATAATATACCAGCATAAAAAACCTGTTATTTCAAAAAAACAGAAGAGTTCTTCAAACAGACTTAAAAATAACAGCATAAAACGACCCAGTTTTTTTAACAGTAGAATTACATCCATCCTTAAGGAAGCAAGAGTACGCCATATACATAAACACAAATCCTTATAGCTACGGCATAGTTAGCTGAGGCTGTCATGCCATCCAATATTACAGAGTTCAGCCAGCATAAATAACATAACAAACCAAGAAAGTACAGCCACTCTCACTTAAAGAAACCACCATCTCGATAATTAGGCTCAAAACCATTTGGAGGACAACAATAGAATAATTCTGTCTCCTTCGGCTTTCGAAGAACAGCAGTCCAATTGACCTTCACTTTCAGTTTGAGGCGACCCTGCTCCCAAACAGTCTCATGTTGAGGGTATTTTAGAGAGACAACATTCTTAGGGTCCTCTTGTATGTCCTCATCATCATCATCAACATCATCCTCCTCTTCCTCCTCATAATCATCATCAACATCGTCCTCGTCCTCGTCCTCGTCCTCGATGTCCATCTTATCCTTATCCTCAATCTCACAACTAGCATCAAGAAAACAAACATGGACCACCAGTTTTGTATCTTCCACCAATGCCAGGTCTTCTACATACCCATAGACTGATACCAGATTACGATTTAAGGCAAGAGAGCCATTTTTACTCACCAAGGCCCTGCTACGTACACTACCATCATATAGGAGCATATGATGCCTATAATTTCTACTGGTCCCAGCAGTTATTTTACCAGGGAAGGGAACAAGTGGGTCATTGGGCTCTTGATTCACAACACTAACTTCAAGGCTAGCAGCCACTGGAAAATCCACATGTTGCAATATCATTTTCACTGTACTGTGGAAACTCGGTAGCTGATATTTGATGCGCTTGTGATCTGGGTTGCAGAAGTACGGTATCACACCTTGGCTGAACTGCACATCATCATCAGGGTTACCCTTGCCCTTGATCTTTAAATCAAACTCGAAATACATATTAACAGTTGTAACTAATGCTCGGTATGGACCTGTCAGAGCTAACATATCCTTCTGCAAAAGGGTTTAAAGAAACAGTTAGAATCAGAACATGACCATTACTAGACAGAAGAATTTAAACAATTTCAAAATACTTGTGCTGGTGCACTACAGGTCCTAAGCTCCTAGCCATATGTCGCTTGTATGGTGAAATGAGAGAGACATCTAGATTCAAAAAAAAAAATCTACTTTACACAGGAACAAGTGTCAGGACCTAGGTGGAGAAATCTCATCTCACAGAAAATAAAGGGCAGAAGAACTGGTGAAAATGCGTTGTTTGACAGCAGATTATTAGGATCCTATATCAAGAAAACAAAAGCTTGGGCATGATGACAACCAGCTAGCAACATAATGTTCTAATTAAAATGAATTCTTGATGAAGTGTACCTAATAACCATCTGAATCATGAAATTTGCATCGCAGAATTATTTCAGTGAGCATATTGGACTAGACAACTCAATACATGGTTAGATAACATTACAGGCACAATTCAAGGTGCAGAGCAGATTTACTGGCAAGGAGGGTAATGACACCATCTGAATTGGTTCCTAAATACATGTAATAAATTGAGCAAGTAAATCAAGGATGAAGTACCTCCGAATTTATGGTCTGGGCATCGTTTCTTTCACAATTAAACAAATGGACACATTTGTAGTCAATCTCATCCCTAGCGATAACTTTACCATAAACCTCAACCGGGTATGTGTAACCAGGACCAACTTTGACCACCCTAATGGAAATGACGTCAATGGATGAAGACGCCATTTTATAATGTGCACTTCCTGCAGCATAGTTAATAGGGATCCCTGGTGGCAAAGGGTTAGGTTGGTACGGTGGCCCAAGTGGAGCAGTTGCTGTAAATCAATCGAGATAACAGATAAGAGATCAAAAATCAGAACAAACGGATGAATGCTTTGGAATCATCAATAGCTAACGCTGGAGGGAGTTGTGGACATGAAGAACTCACATATCTCATCAAGGTTGAAGCCAGCAAGGTGGACGCTGCAGAAGCGAGTCAGGACACGAGCCTTCCGCTTGGTATCATAGACCATGAGATCGTCAACTATTTTCTTGTGGACATTGTCATCCAGTTGACGTGTACTTATCCTCTCGAACAGTTCAAGGAGAGTCGTGGAGGTCGGGTCATGGATGGGCGGATCCGTATGTTGTATCTTGGGAGGACACTGCTCGTCCACATCCACAGCCTCACTGGCCAAGCGAGCATGATCCGTATGTTGTATCTTCAGAGGACGCTGCTCGTCCACATCCACAGCCTCACTGGCCAAGCGAGCATGAATTTTAACCTCCAAAATTTCGTCCACGACAGGTATCTGCCCGAGGAAGGAGGTGTGAGATTTCGTTGTTTCATGTCCATAAATAAAACGAATAAGAAGAGGAGGGAATCAATCGAGAAAAGTACCGTTGGGTTGAATCGATTGCCGCACGGATCCGCTTGCTCGACCATGTCCCACGTCTGGTCGTCCTCCGGATTCTCGGTCACGCCCGGCATCTGTCCGAGGAAGAACATGTGGGATTTCCTGTCAAAAAACGAAGAACAGGTGAGATTTCGTTGTTCCATGTCCAGATATGAAACGAACAAGAAGAGAAGGAAATCAATTGAGAAAAGTACGTTTGTGAGGATTCGATTGCCGCCGCCGATGTCGGGGAGAGCAGAAGTTAGGGTTCGAGGAGGGGAGGAGAGGATGAAGGAGCGATTGGATTGGATCCACCCTAGTGTTGGGAGAAAGCGTCATATAAACCGCCCAGGCGGCCCAGTCCGTCTGGTCCAACAGGCACGCCGACAAATATCATAATCGGCTCGGGCAAAGCTGGCCAGCGGGCCGGCACGGCACGGCTCAGGCCCACTAAGCGCTACGCGGGCCAATGCCAGTTTCAGTTTTTCTGCTGTTTTTTTTTTCAGAAAAGTTGTACTATTAGAAATAACGTTAGAAAATTACGGGAAAAATCTCTATCTCTTCTCTGCCTGTCTGGAGTATATAATATTGTTAGTGGTGTCCGTGGGCCCCGCTCCTCCGCATTTGCCCGTAATATCCGACCGCAGATGTAGGAAAGCTGGCCGAACTGCGGAATGCACACGGCTCACTCGAGTGAGAATTAACTTAATTCTCACTCAGATGACGTCATCCAGTAACTAAAAAAATTTAGTTGCAACTCATGTCTAAGTGGAAAAATCACAGTTGCAACTCATGTGCAACTCACATCCCGCACGAATCACGATGTAAATCAGATGGGATTAGAGTCGAGTGAGACCTAACATAATTCTCACTCGAATGAGAAATAGCAAAACCGTTGATTTTATCATCGCGGAAGGCGCCCAGAGACCGCCGCTTACCCGTGTGCGGGCTCATATGAAACGAGGTCGAACCCGTGTGCGTGCCTCCATTGCCATGGTAAGGATGGACGGTGCGTCACGAAGAGACGACACACGCGCTGTAGGAGGTGCTCGCCCAGTTAGCCATGGCAAAGGCTCAGGGACCTCCTCCACCACGATGAACAGCGCGTCACCGTCCTCGCGCAACGGTGGTTCCACCCCCGATATCGTGCGAGCTCGGAGGAGAGGGAAGGGGGCGAACAACCTCGCGCGCCATGCCTTGGGAAAACGTAGAGCTGGCCGGCAACGGCTCTTGGGGGAAAGCGGAGAGCTGCGGCTCGATGAGCAGGATGTCGCGCCGGCTTCAGTTACTTTATGTTCTCCATCAACTATATGAGGCGCTCGGCCACGACATGGACAAGCTCAGGAGCAAGTGCTGGTGTTCAAGGGAGTGCATGATCAAACTGGCACCTTGACTCTTCATCCAATCCCTGACAAATCTAGGGGAGGTGAAGGTTTTCGTAGAGTGAGGGAGGCGACGATGTCGCACGCACACATATAACAGGTTGAAGGCAGTGGCGACTAGCGACACACCTGACCACGGAGCGCCCATTCATGTCATAAAGCATGCTGAGATTTTTGTAACACACCGTAGATGTATCAGCAAGAATTTATATTGCGTGACTCTTGAACGGAGATTTTTCTCTCCCGTTGCGACTTGCGACGCACAATATTAAGATTCGTTCTTTGCATTTTAGTGCCTTATTACCACTTCAGCGAACAGACATAACAAAGTCCTCTCCGACTGCCACCGCCGCCACGCGCTGCATACGTAGACGTAGCCCCCGAGGATCGTACTCCTAGGCACAGGGCGTGGTTAATGTTAACGAAGCATGTATTATATCGGCAAAACATTAGTACTGTACAAAAATTAAGATGAGTAGCAACGCACAGGCATTTCACAATTGACACTTCCTCAAAGGTTCAGTTGACATAATAGAAAGTTGTTTGTTTCATTCGTTTAGCTACATGTAGTTCATGGTAGGTAGTGTTGTGCTCTGTGGTGAAGCACGGGCATTGTGCAATGTGACGTACAGAGAATCAGATAGCTACATTATGGCAGAAAGAGTCTCGTCCAATTTCAGAAAAAGTTGATTAGGGTATTTAAAATTCATTAGGTCAATTCAATTTATTTGCATATTTAATTTTTTTAATACAATGATGGTCACACGATGAGAGAAACTTGGTTGTTATTTTTCTCATCATTATAATGGAATAAACGGTTATGGAAATAAGTC
Source organism: Poa annua (assembly GCA_026929855.1). Classification (NCBI taxonomy): domain Eukaryota; kingdom Viridiplantae; phylum Streptophyta; class Magnoliopsida; order Poales; family Poaceae; genus Poa; species Poa annua. Next base: position 96,215,537 of record CM049431.1, on the reverse strand, counting down.
ATATAAATCATTTCTATATGATGAGATATATTGTGAAAAAGTTGCAACGGACATTTTACTAGTCATGGATACGGAGGAGCAGGGGCGAAAGACCGAAGACAGGTGGCAGAGGAGGGCACGGTGAGACCCACTAGCGCGGCCCAGGTGGGGCCGCTCACGTACACCTTCGCCCATATAAACCCTTCGGTACGGAAACCATAAACACGGAGAAAAATCGCAAAAATGAATAAGGAGGGGTGAGATTTCGTTGCTTCATGTCCATAAATAAAATGAATAAGGTGAGAAGGGAACCAATCGAGAAAAGTAAATAAAACGAATAAGAAGAGGAGGAAATCAATCAAGAAAAGTTCCGTTGTGGAGAAGCGATTGCCGCACGGAGCTTCAGAGGCTGCTCGACCATGTCCAATGTATCTTCATCGGCCAAACGGCGAGCATATATGACATGTTCGTTCTTCGGATTCTCGTCCACACCCGACATCTGTCCGTGGAGGAAACAAGTGAGATTTCGTTGGTCCATGACCACATATAAAACGAATAAGAAGAGAAGAGATCAATCGAGAAAAGTACCGTTGTGAGGATTCATTTGCCGCCGCCACAAAGAGCAGATGTTAGGGTTAGGGGAGGATGAAGGAGCGATTGGATTGGATCGACCGTGGGGTTGGGAGAAAGCGTCATATAAACCGCCTAGGCGGAGTAGTGGTAGCAACAGGAGGAGGGTGTCTGATGTGGGGCTACCTTGCGGGTGGCCCACGATGAGGCTACCTGGGCCGCGCCAAGGATGGAAAGGCCCGCAGAAGGCCCACTCGGGGTATCTCGTATCCTAGTCCAACTCGGTTAGGTCTTGTAACCTACCGTATCTATATCAACCACCCGAGACCTGGCTACCTATAAAGCCAGGAGAGTTGCCCGTCCTAGAGGACACGCTCAGAACTACCACAAACCCTAGCGAGATCGCAATCTCGCCATTGTAATCGCTACCCGCATCAATAACCAGACAAGCAGGAGTAGGGTGTTATCCTCCGGGAGCCTGAACCTGGGTAAACCTCGCCTGTTAGCCGTCGTGATCACCTTGCACTCTACACTCTCCCCATCAATCAACCCGGGGTGTACAACCCTGGGACTTGTCGAGTTACAACCTCGTCAATTGGCGCCGTCTGTGGGAAGTTCAACAAGTGCTAGGATCATGGTCGCACCGGCTCCATCCGCAATGAAGATCGGCGCACCCGCCATCAGGGAGTCGATTCGATTCGGCTCCTTCGAGTACGTCATCCACTCGCAAGCCCACCTGGCATATATACTACACCAGAAGCTTGCTGCTTGTGAAGGAGCGAGCGCGTGTCGCCCTCTGGTGGCTGCGTGAGCCGAAGGTACGTCTCGACTGCTATTAATGCAGCGTTTGCTGTTTTTGGGATGGGTATCCCGTTTTCATCTTCGGTGACGAAGGAAGAGTCGAGGTTGCGGGTGAGCCTTGTTCGGTCAGCTTCTGCCATATGAGGGACACGTGCTCTGGTTCGCCGTGCTCCCTGGTTAACCTCAGTGGAGGATGTGAAGGAGAGGGCGGCCCGCCTGGCGCTTGATGCATCCGCGTCCCTTTTGCGCCTGAGAAGTTCGGCCTTTTCGGCGCGAATCCTTTCGCCTTCCTTGCGTAGCAAGTACTGGACCGCCAGGTGGTCCTCGCGAGATGCGTTGGGTGGGGGGAACGTGCCCTCGTCCACATGCTTCATGGCCTGGATCGCCATATCCCGTGTGATGACCCAGTCGAAGCGAAGCGCATCATCAGACGCTCCAAAAGTTTCACCGTCATCAACGGGGAACTCTACAAAAGAAGCATATAAGGAATCCTTCAAAGGTGCATAGATCCAGTCGACGGCCAAGCCATCTTACTCGACATCCATGCGGGTACCTGCGGGCATCACGCAAGCAGCCGGGCACTGGTGGCCAAGGCGCTACGAGCTGGGTTCTATTGGCTCACAGCCATGCAGGATGCCGAGGAACTGGTGAGGAAATGCACAGGGTGCCAGGAGTTCGCCAACAAGCCGCACGCCCCAGCATCAGAGCTCAAAACAATACCACTAGCCTGGCCCTTTGCCCAATGGGGCCTGGACATGGTGGGCCCGATGAAGAAATCCTCACCCGGAGGTCATACTCACCTCCTGGTCGCAGTCGACAAATTCACGAAGTGGATCGAAGCCGTGCCCATCACAAGTTCGACTGCGTCCACAGCGGTCAACTTCATCAAGTCAATCATCTTCAGGTTTGGAGTGCCTAATGGGATCATCACCGACAACGGCTCGAACTTCACAGCCGAGGAATTCAAAGACTTCTGCTCAGAACAGGGGATCAAGCTCAACTACGCGTCTGTCTCACACCCGCAGTCCAACGGACAAGTAGAGAAGGCCAATGGATTAGTCTGCAACGGCATCGAGAAGCGACTGCGCGTGCCCCTGAAACGCGCAGCAGGCGCTTGGGTGGAAGAACTGCCATCAGTCCTCTGGAGTCTGCGAACAACGCCCAATAGATCTACCCAGTACACGCCATTCTTCATGGTGTATGGTGCAGAAGCGGTCCTCCCCTGCGATATCAAGTTCGACGCACCAAGAGTAGTCGCCTACGACGAGTCAGAAGCAGAGGAAGCACTCGAAGACAGCAGAGACACCCTGGACGAAGCACGCGACATCGCCCTGGCACGGTCAGCCGTGTATCAGCAGGACCTGCGCAACTATCATACTCGGAGGCTGCGACCAAGAGCGTTCGTGGCAGGCGACCTGGTTCTTCGACTCAAGCAAAAGAAGGTGCACAAGCTCGCTTCCCCATGGGAGGGCCCGTACATCGTAACAGAAGCAATAGGCAATGGAGCATACCGCCTAAAGGACTCGAAGACCGGAGCGGACTGCAGCAATCCATGGAACGTAGCACAACTACGCAGATTCTACGCCTAGTTCAAGTAACCATTGTACAAGAAACTCAACGCGGCAGGTTTCAGACGCGCTCTTTTCCTTACCAGGGTACCTGAGGGGACTGGAAGGTTTTTAATGAGGCGGCCTGCTCGCAAGAATCAATAAAGTGATTTGAAGAAAATCTGTCTCCTTCTCCAGTCACTCAAGAAGCTCAAAAACCCTAGGCCGCCACTCGAACTACTCGGGGGCTGCGCCACACAGGTTGAAATAACAGCTTAGGCCGCCACTCGATCCACTCGGGGGCTGCGCCATACAAGCACAATCAAAATCCTAGGCCGCCACCCGAGCCACTCGGGGGCTGCGCCACACAGGTTGAAATAACAGCTTAGGCCGCCACTCGATCCACTCGGGGGCTGCGCCAAACAAGCACAAAGTCAAAAAATCCTAGGCCGCCACTCGACTGACTCGGGGGCTGCGCCATACAGGTCAAGTCCAAAATCCTAAGGCGCCACCCACGACTTACGGGGAGCCGCGCCACACAGGTCACACTTGCAATCCTAGGCTACCACTCGACTTACTCGGGGGCTACGCCAAACAGGCCAAAGAAAAATCCTCGGCCGCCACTCGAACCTACTCGGGGGCTGCGCTGCACAGGTCAAGTTCCAAATCCTAGGTCACCACCCGACATACTCGGGGGCTGCGCCACACAGGTCACACTTGCAACCCTAGGCTACCACTCGACCTACTCGGGGGCTACGCCAAACAGGACTCAGAAAAATCCTCGGCCGCCACTCGAACATACTCGGGGGCTGCGCTGCACAGGTCAAGTTTCAAATCCTAGGTCACCACCCGACGTACTCGGGGGCTGCGCCAGACAGGTAACACTTGCAATCCTAGGCCGCCACTCAAACTCACTCGGGGGCTGCGCCAGACAGGAGTTAATCAAGATCCCGAGTCGCCACCTGGTAAAACCAGAGACTGCGGCATACAGGTAACACTTGATAAAAGTAGGCCGCTGCTTGGCATACTCGGCAGCTGTGCCACCCAGGTCGAATCATACACCCTCACTTTCGAGTAACATGTCAATTCTCATTACTCGAAACAGTACTATATTATAATGTATTTACAAAGGCAAATTTGCCCTCTATAGCTAACCCTGTGCATCAGACGACAGCTACTTTAAACTGCAGGCTCAGCCTTTGGCGCGTCGAGAGGACCTACAAGCCGCTCGCTCAAGTCCTGAACTTGCCGAATAATCCGGCGAGCAGCCGGCAAGGTCTCGTCGAAGTCATCGTCACCTGGCAAGCCTTCAAGCACCCGCTCAAGCGGAAGATGTGGCCGGTGCATCCGAACGTACGCCAACGCCGCGTTCGCACCAGCCACAAGCTGAGCGTCGACAACCTCCTTCAACCCTTCGCCATCACGGAACCTCTCCAGCAAGGCAGGCAAACCGTTCGGCTGCGCATTGTGCGGGAAGTACACGCGGTTGACGTGCAGAAGTGTCTTCCGGCAGCTCTCCAGAAGAAAGGCAGCACGCCATGTGCGATCAAGCATCGTGGCAAGGACGCGCCCCCTCGACTTGTTCACCCAGAACTGGCGAGCTTCATAGGAGTCGCCTGACGCCTCTCGAGTGACTCGCTCTTCAACGCGATCCCGCTCGGCCTCCCAATCAGGATTAACATCTGCACACATCAACTGCAAGTCAGAACGAGAAGGATAAACAACTGCGACGGCAGTCGCCAACATGATACATACCCTGCAACTGCCGACTGATCAAGTCCATCTCTCCAAGCAAAAAATCTTCACGGCGTGAGAACTCCGCCGTGGGGTGCGACTGGGAGCGCTGCAACGTCAGCTCCGTCTTCTTCAGGGTCGCCTCAAGCTCCACCACCTTGTTCTTCAAGTAGGTGATTACCCGCTGGTCATTTGCGCTGCGCGGAGGAGCCGGCGTTGCCCGACGACGGCGAGCACCCGAAGAAGACGCCGCGCCACTCGGCTCGGCCAAGGGAGAAGGCGGAGCATCATCGCGCGCAGCACTCTGTCAGGAATACGCAGAGTCAATACAGAAAGGCGACTGCCAAACACAGGTCAACTTAGAAAGAAAGAGAAGTCAGCAAATTCAATACTGACGATCAAAAGACCCGACATGGGCAATATTCATTACAAAACAAAGTTCAAGATACAGATCGCAGCGACAGCCGCATCCCTACAACTACGCCTACTCTAAGGCCGCGGACTGCGACCGGGAACGACCCTTCCGAGCAGCCGCTTCAGTCGCCTTAGCAAGGGCCCTCTCGAAGAGTGCCACAAGCTGCGCAGCCAACTGCGAGGCGCGCTCCTTCACGCCACTCAGCGACGCGGTCCGACCATCAGGCTTGCGAGGAAAACCGCTGACGATCTTCTCGAAGTCACCTGGAACTTGGTGGCCTAAAAGGAGCTGGAAGGTGAGCTCGGAGCCGCGTACCGTCTGCGACCGCGTGAAGTCGGCGATGGTGGTCGCGTCCCCAAACGGCGCAGCCAGAGCGTCCACAGTCGCTGGCGGCTGGTTGCCGGGAAGATGCTCTGATGCACCACGGCCAGAGCTCCGGTCGACTTCTCCAGCGCGGCGGCAGATTTCCTCAGAGCGTCCGAGGCATAGGCGCAGACACGGTCGAAGAAGCCAACCGCAGTCGCCAGGTCGACGGTGTCACTCGAAGCATCTTCGGGAGGAACTCCACCGCAAGTCTCTGCGCCAGAATTCAAAGTCAGGACAAAGAAAAGGAACGAAAACTAAGTAAGCGAAAGGCTGATACTCACCCCCAAGAACAGCGGCGAGTGTAAGGAGGCGACCGATTTGAGTCTTCTCCTGGGCGACCCGCGCCAGCTCCCGCTCTTGAGACTCACGGAGAGCCTTCTCAAGCTCATCCACCCGGCCAGTAGCCTGGTCCAGCGAGGAACGCAGTTGGTCCCTCTCCTTCTCCAGGCGAACATAAGTCGCGGCTGCATCAAGCTGCTGGCGATAGTATGGCTGAAAATAAAAGAAGCATGATGTCAATAAAGTTGCGGGCGACTATACTAGTCACCCACACCTTCGGGGGCTACTCCCATCGGGAGCGGTGATCGCGCACCCGATGAGAAATCAGAAGAACAAGGAAAACAAAAGAAGACTTACGTGGTCCAGGAGCTCAAGGTCATCGACAGCCGAAGGAGGAGCCCGGCTAGACGAGGCCATGCCGGCGGCCTCCACGTGCACCTTCTCCCCCACCACAGGTGTCTCCAGCCCAGTCGAAGGGCCAGAAGTAAGCTCCGTGTCCCGAAGGGGGGAGCTGACATTGCCAGAGCGGTGGCTGCATCAATATCAAGATCACAAAGTCAAATAAACGGCGAACCCGCAAAGTACTACTCGAAGAACGCGTCGCAAGGAAACCAACCTGGGGGAGCTGGCGTCGTCGAAGCTCGACAACGACGGCGATGGCATCCGCGCAAAGGACCGTGGCGCCGCAGAGGCGACTGGGGGAACATTGAGAGGTTCCTCCCAGCCACCCGAAGACTGCGCACCCGGGGACGTCGCTACAGCCTCCTCCTCAGTAGCACCCACGCCCCTGGCAGGCGACGACGCAGAAGCAGACTCGCCGCGGATCGGAAGCTTCCGCTTCTTCCTCGCGGGTTCCTCCACTTCGTCTTCCTCCTCCACCTCATCACGGGGAGAGTGGGCGGAGGGGATCTCTTCGTCATCATCCTCATCCTCGATGAACTTCGACTCGTCGGCAGGTCCGTTCTCAGGGAGCGGAGGATGGCTGATGAACAAATCCCGACCCTAAAGCAGAGTAGACGCAACTCGAATCATAATGCAAGGTAGACGCAAGTCGAATCAAAATGCAAAGTAGACTCCGGTCGAACAAGTACAAGAAGAAAGCAAAAAGGACTCACCTCAGGAACGGGCTTCGTAGCCCCGTAAGGAGCGATGGGGCACTTGACGTTGCAAGCGTCCGCGACTCGAAGGTTGGTGATGGACCTGACGTTGGCCTCCACCTCCTCGTCGTCCAGCGGCTTCTCGCTAACGCCCTCGGCGGCCCACATCGGGTGGGGCCGGGCGCTCAGCGGCTGTACCCGAAGGCGGAAGAAGGTGGCCATCAAAAAGACGCCACCCGCCTCACGCCCAAGGGTCTCGGTCAGCTCGCGCAGCAGCATCAACAGGGGCCGCACCGCCTCCTTCTCCACGGCAGACAGCGGGTGCGCCCAAGCTCCAGTCTTCCTCAGCGCGCGCCTGCCGTCGAAGGCGTCCAGACCATCTCCGGTCGACTGGACGTAGAACCAGCGCCGGCGCCACCCTTGGACAGAGTCCGACTTCTTCATCGCGAAGTGCGCGGTATCACCGCGCACCTGGATTCCGAAGCCGCCCACTGGGTAGGTCAGTCCACTCTTCCCCACGTTCTTGCGAACGAGGAAGAGCGACTTCCACAATCCCCAGTGGGGCGCGACCCCCAAGAAGCACTCGCAGAGCACGATGAAGCCCGCGATGCTCAAGACGCCATTGGGGGTCAGATCATGGATCTGAACCCCATAGGCGTACAGGAGCCCGCGCACAAAATCGTGCATGGGGAACCCGAAGCCAGGCGGAACGAAGTCCGCGAAGCAAACGCGCTCCCCATCGCGAGGAGTAGGGACAACCTCTTTGCCAGGGAGTCGTACCTGGACTTCGTCCGCAGGCGGCAGCAGGCCCTGCGCGCAGAGCACATCGACGTCGGCCTTCTTCATCGTCGACCTTTGCCAGTCACCCTCGGGCTTCTTCATCATCCCGGCAGCGTCGGCGGCGGCGGCGGAGGAGCCAGCAGAGCCCTTCGGCTTGCCCATTGCTTTGGTCGCAAGGTGCGTGGACAGATCGCTTCGAGCTCGAGACGGCGGTGGCAATGGCAGAGCGCAAGAGGAGAGGAAAAGGAAGGAATGGATTGGGGAAGATGACATCCCAAACGCCAGGGCGCAATACTTATTCCTCGAAGATCGGCATCTCAACCGTCCATCGCGAAAGAGCTCCGAGCGAGGGCATCCGGTCGTCCACGTGTCGCGCGGAGAAACAAACCGTCGCCGCCAACCTCCTCCACTACGCACGGGAACCGAGGCGTCGTCATCGTGCCGCGCAAATTTCGCGCCCACTTCGGAGACGTGACAACTGTGGACCGTGGTCAGCCCTGACAACGGGGCCCACCGCGTCACGTCCCATCGGGCGCAGAGGCGTGCAACCGGTCGTCATCAATGACGTCATCAATCCAACGGCTCCAAAACCAACCAAGAAAACTCGAAAGATTCGTTCGAGTAGTAAGCTTCGCAGCTGAAATCAGCAGAGTAAGATCAAGCAACGATCCGAGCACCCGAAGAATCCATTCGGGTGGCAACACAGTAAGCTCGAGCAGCCGAACCAATCCACAAAGTAAGCCAATCAGGCTGAGTAGAAGCAAGCTTCGCAAGAAGATGAAGGCAAAAGTAATTCGACTGCAAAGGTTACTCCCATCGGGAGCGGCCGGTTCGACTGAAGAATTCGAGTTCAAGCTCAAGATCAAGCAATCCAATGGCGCGTCCAGGAAGAAGGAGTCCTCTGTCCGACTCTGCGCTTCGACCAAGCACTCGGGGGCTACTGACGTGGGGCTACCTTGCGGGTGGCCCACGATGAGGCTACCTGGGCCGCGCCAAGGATGGAAAGGCCCGCAGAAGGCCCACTCGGGGTATCTCGTATCCTAGTCCAACTCGGTTAGGTCTTGTAACCTACCGTATCTGTATCAACCACCCGAGACCAGGCTACCTATAAAGCCAGGAGGGTTGCCCGTCCTAGAGGACACGCTCAGAACTACCACAAACCCTAGCGAGATCGCAATCTCGCCATTGTAATCGCTACCCACATCAATAACCAGACAAGCAGGAGTAGGGTGTTATCCTCCGGGAGCCTGAACCTGGGTAAACCTCGCCTGTTAGCCGTCGTGATCGCCTTGCACTCTACACTCTCCCCATCAATCAACCCGGGGTGTACAACCCTGGGACTTGTCGAGTTACAACCTCGTCAGTGTCCGCAAGGCCTCGAGAGGCATCCGCCCGGCGGCGGCGGCGGCGCAAGCACTGGTGGAAAGGAGGAGCTGGCGAGCGGCCGCCGCGTGCACGATGAGGTCAGGCACGCAGGACAGAGGACACGGTGGCCGGAATACTATCTCCCAGCTCGTCCGTGTGTCGACAGCGAGGGTGGGAGGTGCGACGTGGTGCCCCGGAGAAACCAAAGTGGAACTGCGGCAGACAAGCGCAAGAATGCGATGAATTGCATATACGGATACACCGGCAACAACGAACTATACTGGGCAAACTCAAAGCAATTCGAATTCATTTGCTATAGCAATGGCAAGGAGAGAAAATTCTGCTAGAGGCGGGCGCCGATTCCCCAACACTCATAAAACCTTGATCCATACATCTCTCAACAAAACAGAAAACAAACGCAACCACAGCATCAAAGATAGCCCATATATAAACACAATTCTTATAGCTACGGCATAGTTAGTTTAGGCTGTCATGCCCTCCAATATAACAGAGTTCAACCAGCAGAAATAACATAGCAACCCAAGAAAGTGCAATCACTCTCACTTAAAAGAAACCACCATCTCGATAATTAGGCTCAAAACCAACTGGAAGACAAGAATATCTATAGTTGAAATCCGTATCCATCGGCTTTTCAAGAACGGCAGTCCAATTGACCTTCACTTTCAGTTTGAGGCGACCCTGCTGCCTAACAGTCTCACGTAGAGGGTATTTTAGAGTAACTACATTCTTAGGGTCCTCTTCTCTGTCCTCATCATCAGCAGCAACATCGTCGCCGTCCTCCTCCTCATCATCATCAACATCATCCTCGTCCTCGTCCTCGATGTCCATCTTATCCTTATCCTCAATCTCACAACTAGCATCAAGAAAGCAAACATGGACCGCATCTTCCACCAATGCCGGGTCTTCTACATACCGATAGACTGCTACCAGATTACGATTTAAGACAAGAGAGCCATTTTCACGCACCAAGCCCCTTCTACAAACACTACTATCATATAGGAGCATATGATGCCTATAATTTCTACTAGTCCCAGCTGTTATTTTACCAGCGAAGGAGACAAGTGGGTCATTGGGCTCTTGATTCACAACACTAACTTCAAGGCTAGCAGCCAGTGGAAATTTCACATGTTGCAATACCAATTTCACTGTACTGTGGAAACTCGGTAGCTGAAATTTCATGCGCTTGTAATCTGAATGGAGAAAGAACGGTATCACACCTTGGCTGAACTGCGCATCATCATCAGGGCTACCCTTGCCCTTGATCTTTAAATCAAACTCGAAATACATATAACCCGTTGTAACTAATGCTCGGTATGGACCTGTCAGAGCTAACATATCCTTCTGCACAAGGGTTTAAAGAAACAGTTAGAATCAGAACATGACAACAAAACCATTACTAGCCAGATGAATTTAAAGAATTGCAAAATACTTGTACTGCTGCACTACAGTTCCTAAGCTCCTAGCCATATGTCGCTTCTATGGTGAAATGAGAGAGACATCTAGATTAAAAAAAGAAACCCTACTTTACACAGGAACAAGTGTCAGGACCTAGGTGGAGAAATCTCATCTCACAGAAAATAAAGGGCAGAAGAACTGTTGAAAATGCGTTGTTTGACAGCAGATTATTAGGATCCTATATCAAGAATACAAAATCTTGGACATGATGACAACCAGCTAGCAACATAATGCTCCGATTAAAATGAATTCTTGATGAAGTGTACCTAATAACCGACTGAATCATGAAACTTGCATCGCAGAATTATCTCAGTGAGCATATTGGACTAGACACCTCAACACATGGTTAGATAATATTACGGGCGCAATTCAAGGTGCAGAGCAAATTTACTAGCAAGGAGGGTAACGACACCATCTGAATTAGTACCTACATGGCTACATACATGGAATAAATTGAGCAAATAGATCAAGGATGAAGTACCTCCGAGTTGATGGTCTGGGCATCGTTTCTTTCACAATTAAACAAATGGACACATTTGTAGTCAATCTCATCCCTAGCGATAACTTTACCATAAACCTCGACCGGGTATGTGCAATCAGGACCAACTTTGACCACCCTAATGGAAATGACATCTATGGCTGAAGACGCCAAGTAATGATGTACACCTCCTGCAACATAGGTATACAAGCTCGTCCCTGGTGGTGAAGGGTCAGGTTGGAGCAGTTGCTGTAAATCAATCGAGATCAAAAATCAGAACAAACGGATGATGAATGCTTTGGATTGGAATCATCGATAGCTATAACGCTGGAGGGAGTTGTGTTGTGGATATGATGAAGAACTCACACGTCTCATCAAGGTTGAAGCCAGCTAGGTGGAAGCGACTCAGGTCACGAGCCCTCCGCTTGGGATCATTGACCATCGACTATTTTCTTGTGGACGTTGTCATCCAGTTGAGGTGCTCTTGAGCAGTTGAAGGAAAGTCATGGAGGTCGGGTCATGGATGGGCGGATCCGTACGTTGTACCTTGAGAGGACGCTCTTCGGATGGACGCTGCTCGACCATGTCCGACGGTCTCTTCGTCGGCCAAACGGACGCGAGCATACATCAGCCAAACGGCCTGTTCCTTCTCCGGAGTAGTGGTAGCACGCACGGCCGGGGGCGGAGAGGACGAGCCGGCGAGCGGCCGCCGCGTGCATGATGAGGCCAGGCACGGAGGACAAAGGGGACACGGTGGCCGGAACATCGGCTATACTATCTCCCAGGTCGTACGCGCGGCGACGGCGAGGGTGGGAGAAGACCAAAGTGGAAACTGCGGTGGAGGCACGGCGGACAGGTGGACGAATGCCGACGAAGTTATTACGGATGCACTGGCAAACTCAAAGCAGTTCGAATTCAGTTGCCATATAGCAATGAAAAGGAGAGAAAATTCCATTCGAGGCGCCGATTACCCAACACGCAATGAAAACAGATCTCTCAACAAGACAGACCACAGCATCACAGATATACCATCCCGTCAACCATGATTTCACCAAAGTTTTCGACAAATTATTGTACCTCATCAACAAGTCTGAATTTACCGAGACTCACGCATGTGTGTCATTCACCAACACCAAGAATAACATTTCAGAAAACTACTGTAGTAAAAGTTCCACATCAGATCAGATCCCAAAAAACCGACTGGCTAACAGAGTCTTCAGCTCTTAATCGACGGGTGAACGTGGACTACTGATGGAAGGCGCTTAGACGCTGTAGCCCGTGAAAGTGAATCCCCGTCCGGCAATCTCACCAAGGCAGAACCACCCGTACAACTCGAGGCCAAACAGCGCGGTGATGCCCGCGTGCTCCACGGTCAGGTCGCCCCTCTTCTTCCACAGCTGCTTCGTTTGGTTGATCTCCTTCAAGAGTGACTCGTAGCGGCCAGGGAGGCTGCAGGAAACGTGTGTCAGCTTTACATATATACGGAAGATTCAAGTTGCACAAACAAGATATGAAACATGCTGATGTGAAGTTATGCAGTCATGAAAATGCAACGGGTCACAACGTTCTTTGACAGTCTTTTGAAAATGCAAACTGGTCACATGACTATGCAGGTCTAAAACGCAGTTCAGGAAATTTGTATGAAGAGATTTAGACAAGAGGATAGCTGTTGCAAGAAGTCAGAATGCAATTACCCCATCATATATAACAATATATCATAGTCATAGTATTATGAACAAAAGATAATTACCAAACTAGTTGCAGTACATTATTTACAATCATAGACAAACTGAAAGTTAAGTAGAGTGACCTCTATGGTACTACAAAATCCTAACAGAATAAATTATAGCTGGAGAAAACTTTCCTTAAGGAGAATTAAAGACATGTAACAGAAACAGTGTTACTCACACGATATAGTTAGATAAACCAGATATATATCCGGTGTTTCTAAAATCAAACGTGACCTTCAACCCCACATGATTATTCGCTTCCAATTCCCAATCTAAGCACTCAACTACTCAAGCATCACAGGTCTTGACTTGCAGATACAGCAAGACCATTGGAGACAGCGGCAGATTTATAGAATGGTAGTAATTGTCAGTCTGTCCAGCTACTGGAATATGTCCATTACTTGAAAACTAAAGCTATATTTGCAGCAATTCAGTCACGTCAACCCACCACCTTTAGATTATGCAATTTCATACTTTACAGGCTATAAAAGATATGTTGGGCCGTTCATTCATGAAGAAGGCACAAGTAAATAAAGAGACAACATCATTAGATGTTACTAAACTAGGCATGTTTAGAATGCAAACGATAATTTTCAGAATATTAAGGACAATCTTTAAGGTTCAGTTTATCATTCCAACCAAAATTTTAGTCTAAACAAGATGAATCAAGGTCAATATATCATAAACTGAACACAGATCAGTAAATCACATATTCCAAATAATAGTCTGATATAAGGCTTTATCTATTCGAGTAATAATATCGCCAATAGCAGATCATCACAAACAACAGGTAAAAGGTTTGACAAATAGCACTATGAAACTGCAATCTCATTCTTGTAGAGAAATGCATCAATTTCACACTTTGCAGGCTCTGAATGGGCCCTGCCGGGCCAATTCATGTAATGTACTACTAGTTCGTTTTGTAGCAGCCACACAAGTCAATGAAGAGGAAGCACAATTAGACTTTGCTAGACTGACATGTTGAGAATATCAACAGGATTTTTAGAATACTAAGTGATAATCTATACAAAACGGTATATCATTTCCGACCTAAACTAGATGAATTATTAAGGTCAACAGGTAATGTCACCTAAAATCCAAATGATAGTCTGGCCTAGAGCATTATGTATGTGAAAAACAACATCAGGAGTAGCACAATTAGACTTTGATAAACTAGACATGTTCAGAACACCAACAGCACTTTTTCAGAAAACTATGTGATAATAATCTTCTCAAATCAGCGTACCATTCCAACCTAAATCAGATGAATTATATCAAGGTCAAAAGGTCACGCATTGAACAGATGCCGGGCGATCCAAAACAATAGCCTTGCCAAGTGCAACATCACGAACAACAGCAGTAAGTCTCACAAACAATAGGTCTGCCTGACAAATAGCATCAGGGAACTGCATCAAGACCGGCCATCACGTATCTATCGCAGGAGGAGCAACGCGATCTGTCTACGCCCAGCTAGACGGTAGAGGAACCACGGGAAAGGAATAACCGGGAGGGAGGGGGTGGGGGGGGGGGGATCGGACCTGGCGATGCGGGTGTAGAAGAGCTGCTTGGAGAGCTCCTGGCACTTCTCGACGGTAGGCGGCTGCACGACGTACTGCTTGTTCCTCTCCATGAGGGTCTTGTGGTAGGCGCAGCCGTGCTTGGCCACGAACCGCGTCGCCTCGCAGGCCTTTCCCTTCAGCTGCGCCAGCTTGGACCCCAGCGCCGCCATGGATCTGCCGCTGCTGCTGCTGCTTCCTCGGCCGCGACGGCTGCTCCTGCTGCGGGAAGGGAAGGGGAAATCGCGGCAATGCGGTGGGTGAGAGGAGGTCGCGGGGAGGGAACTCCGAGGGTTCGGGATCGGGGGGTTTACCTGTGGGGATCGGAGGCGGAGATCGGAGAAGGCGGCGGCGGGTGTGGTGCTTTTTCTTTGGGAAGGGGGCGGCTTTTGGCTTTGGGGAGGGTTTTCTTTTCTTGGCTTGGCTTGGGGAAGAGGTCAATGCCTGCCTGGTTTACTTCGTGTGAATCACGGGTCGTGTCAGGCTTTGTTATTTTTGACTTGTGAATTCAAATTAATAAACGTTTTGAGAATATTTAGGATAAAAGAATACCATAGTTTTTTTCTCTATCATGACTATATAATATAAAAGAATATTTAGGATAAGTAGATGGAAATTATATCATTAGATCTGCCACTAATTTCTTTGAAATGATTTTTTTAACAAGGATCCATTCCATAATTTAATTAACTATTAATACTTCTCTAGGTGCTTCATCAATACTCAAGTAGACGCGAGCAAATTCGAAACGCTAAAGTGAAGAACGAAGAGCACAACAGACACGACTCTTAGAAACAGTGGGTGACCAAGTGTATTATTTTAATTAAAAGATTCAAATGAACAGCAGAGATATTGTGAGCAATTTTGTGCCCATGTTGCACCTGCCCGTACATCATATGATTTCCTGGCATCTCAAGGAGTGATTCTTAGGACAACAAATCCATTTTGAATGGGTAGAGTATCTATTATAAAACCAATTTGAATGAAATGGCATCAGTCTATGTTGGCCATTGTTTAGTATGGAATTCTCGATGCATCTCATTCTTATGATATCTCATGATGGAGTTACCGATTACACTCGACTTCATCATCTTTCATAACTCTCTTCACAGACAGTATCCTCTTCAATCTGATGTAACTAGCAGGTGGTCTTGTTCTACGAGCTTTGGTGTTGATTCCGCCAACGGAGCAAATGGTTACTTATAGACTAGAGGATGTATGTGTAGGTATGTACACATAGTGTGTCTAGCATCTTAGTGCTTTACCAACCATGGTGGCTAATTTAGACTACCGCGTGAATTCACTTCGGCGACTTACCGACTTTCAGAATCTAATTATGAACTGAAATAATTATTCAAGAAGTTTGAAAGGATTGTGAGAAAAATCCTAGTAAAGAAAATTGATAGAATCACAAGAGTAAAAAAAATTGAATTAGATGGTGAGGAATGCACATAGCGATATATGATTTGATAGTGTGAAGGTCACATGCCGATGTTGGATTGCACCTGAAAACAAAATGATTTTGGATCGTAAAAAAACATAGTTTGGGCTGGGCTCTCTCATTGGACAGTAAGGCCCGGGCCGGCCCATAAGCCGGGGCAACGGGGTGGCCGCCCTGGGCCCCCAGGAGGTAGGGGTCCGGTCTAGATAGCACTTGTCTTACCAACATAGTTCTTTCATTTTAGCCCAAGTTAGCAGTGTACATTTAAAGGGTCTAAGATACATCGAGAATTTCATAGTAGAAAACAACTAAGATAGAAGGATGCCATTGACGCTAGACACCCTGTATGCGGTATGCCGAAACATGTTGGCCAGACCAAGTTGAGTCCATTCTGTTGTATCACATACACACGACTTATCACACACAAGTCCCATATCACAATTTGATACAATGCGCCGCGCCAGTTCAGCCACTGGTTCAATGCACGGATATACAACACCAATAGTGCAAATAAACTGTCTGCTCAGTTTCTTTTTCCAGCTGCTATCACGGCAGCATGCCTGCTGATCAGGAAGCAAAGAAATAGTAAGAAAGAAGAACGAACGCAGACTTCTGGACCTACGCAGCGGAAGACATGAACAACGGGAACGAAGGGCCTAATCGTTCTCACATCAGTCGAGGAAGAACATCTCCTCTTGATGTTTTTCAACTCGAGAACGCTATGCATTTTATCTTCGGCGGTCGGCCTGAACCCAGAGGGAGGCAGACGTTGCATTTGTGGATCGTTCAGAAGTGCTACATCGGTCTAACAGATACCTTCAGGGAGCTGGGGTGCCTAATATAGAACCAACTCGCGCAAAATGGCATCCTATTTTATCTGGTGTTTTCCGGTATGAAATTCTCGATGTATCTCATTCTTAGGATATCTCGTGACGAGGTTACTGATTATGCTCGGAGTCGCCAACACCTGTATCTGTATACCTCCTTCACACACATTCTCTCCTTCAAAACTGATGTAAAGCATGTGGTCTAGTTTTATGGGTTTGAGTATTGATTCCGCAACATTCAGAAAATAGTTACTTATAGACTAGATGATGTGTATGTAGGTATGTGTTCACGTAGTATCTAGTGCAGTACTGCTTTACCCACCATGGCAGATAATTTAAATTACTATATGAGTTCACTTCAATGAGACCTACCAAAACTGCGACTTCAGTTAAAGGCTAAATTAGTTTAAGAAGTTCAGAAAGATTGAGAGAATCACCCGAGTAAAGAAGCGTTGAATTATGTGGTTCTGAATGCTCAAAACGAGTCATGCATTGAATGCTGTCACTGATGTTTTTGTAGAGAAAGTCTCATACAGATGTTGGTTTGCAACTAAACACATATCAACAACATTTAGTGCACATATCAGCGGTTCAAAACTAGATGGTTCTGGACTGTAGGAAGAGTACTTAGGTGTGGCTTTGATATATATATATATATGTTCGTTTGGTTTGGGCTCTTTGTTGTGAAGTGTCGTTGGGTCTAGCACACGAAAAATCACATCTGGTCTAAGGGGGAGATGTTCCAATGCACGTTTACCATTCAGGATCCGCTACAACAAATAAAAATAATAGTATATTCGTTGAAACATTTTAAAATGAGCTTTGATTTTAAATATCTTCAAGGAAGATACAGCTGCTTAAATTGTTTCTAATTTATATGCCCATAAAAAATCATTGATTTGTGTTTTTGTTTAAAAAACAAAATATGGCCACTCTGCTCTACGAAGAATCGCCCTTGAAACCCCTTCTCCGCCTTGTACCCACCACCACCATGCTCGACGCCATGTCAAGTGGACAATTAACTCCCAACATCTGCTAGTTCATTTTATTCTAAGATCTGTGCAATTGGTAGGTTAAGTTACAATTTTAGGAGCTTAGTATGCCACCTAAGTATTTTGTGATTTTCGTAAAGATCAGCAAATGATTGTACATAAGTTTACGTAAGTTTCAAAGTTCCCACATACATAATTCCATCCGCAACCTATCGTGTGTGATTTTCTTTGGTTTTTCTTACTTCAAATACAATTTGTTGCGCCTAAAATGTTGAACTACCCTGCGGGTTTGGCATAATAATCTCTTTCTATTGATTGTGAGGTATGTTCAGATGTGCCTCCGTTCGAAAACTCTGTTTGTCCCCTGTGCCTCTCGTGGTGAATACTAGATAGAGGTGTCCAAAAGTTGAGAACATTTTGAGAACAAAGACGATAAGTATCATGTGACCACATGACTAGTTATTTTTTTCAAGAATGCCAGGGCCAAGGGGAAGAGGGTTCCCCCACCTGTTGTTATATTTCCTCCATGCGACTACCACCAGCAGGATGGAGCCTAGACGTGATCAAAGCAGTAGACGATGGAAGCGAGCAGTTTCCAGTCTTCTCGTCTCTCCTGATCTGACTTGATCGATCCGTCCATCTGAAACCTCCCTCCAATTCTCCAGGGCCAGCAGTATCAGTTTGCGAAAAACAGTGACCCCACAGCTCGCCTCCATGCGCTCTGCAAGTGATGATTCGGAAGACAACCTACAACAAAGTTTTGTCTTCCAGAGGGCACCCTAGCCCCTAGGACGTAGATGTGCATATGAACCTCGACAAAGAGTGGTACTGCGGCCTAGCGAACATGTTTCGGCATACAAGGTGTCTAGCGTAGAACCAACTAGCGGTCGATGGCACCCTTCTCTCTCAGATGTTGTCTACTACGAAATTCTCGATGTATCTCATTCTTACGATATCTCATGATGCTCGGCATTGCCAATGCTCGTAACTCTCCTCACCACACTTTCCTCTTCAAAACTGATGTAATCAAGTGGTCTAGTTTTATGAGATTGAGTGTTCAGTTCGCCACATTCAGAAATTGGTTACTGGAGTATATATGTAGGGAGGCACACATAGTGCCTAGCACCATAGTGCTTTACCAACCGTGGCGGTTAACTTAAGTTACAAACTTAGTTCACTTCAATGACTTATCAACGTTGTGACTTCAAATAAAAGATGGATTATAATTAAAAAGTTTTAGAAGATAGAGAGAATCGCCTGAGTAAAGGAGAGCTGGATTAGATGACGTTGAATGCACAAAACGATCGTGAATTCAATGATATTTACGAGATCCTTGCAGCCACTACCGTTTGCAGCATCTTCCCATTCATTTTGTTTACGAGATCCTTGCAAAGCACCAAGTTCCTAAGTTGGTTTACAACATTGGAACTTATAGTATGCATCTTGGGTATTCATTGTATTTTTTTATAAAGATCGAAAAAGAGGCGTACCTAAGTTTCAAATTTACGGTCTATATACTGCTTTACATGTCTTTGCTGTTCTTTTTCAAAATTTGAAATACATTTTTTCGCCTAAAGTGCGATACTCATAATTTAGCGCACGTCCGTTGCCGGCATGAGACCGGACTTTAATTGATCAAATGCACTAAATTTTACCCTATCACTGGTGATCATGCTTATTCCTGTTTGACAATTTCCCCGTGTGTCTTATATATTTCTGTTTCCGGAACATAGATTGCAAAGATATGCTTCCCCAATGCGCGAGACATCTTTTTAGACCACTCTAAATGTCGAATACTAAATATGTTCCAACAGGGCTATTAGCATGTCCGTGTCACGCAAACTAGAGACAAATCACTCGAACACGAACACACAACTCAAATAGAACACAACATCACAGTTGCGCAGAACGCATCATTTCCATCACATGGACAACACAGATATACGATACGAGTCCAAACTATAGGGGACGACATATATAACTCCATAAGCATCAACTGTTCAACCACCTGTGCTTAGCTTCTTCACGAGCAGAGCACTGAAGCAAGGTAAATCCCCAAACGCACGTACAAAAGTTACAACGGCATGCTCTCTACGCAGGAAGCACATTGCTTCTCTTATTCGACCAGACAAAAAAAATAGAAATAAGTAACACAAGACCCCAGACATGAACACGGGGAATCGAAGCGCCGGTTCACTTCTCCCACCAGTGAAGGACGTCCTTGCGCCTGTTGATCTTCTTCTGCAGCTGGAGAACGCCGTACAGCAAGGCTTCGGCGGTCGGAGGGCAGCCGGGGACGAAGATGTCCACCGGCACGATCCGGTCGCACCCGCGCACGACGGAGTACGAGTAGTGGTAGTACCCGCCGCCGTTGGCGCAGCTGCCCATCGAGATCACCCATCGAGGCTCCGGCATCTGGTCATAAACCCTGCCAAGGACAAGGACACATGAAAATAAAATCTGGACAACCAGGGTTTCAAGCTAATTGTATTTTTGATGTATTTCAATCAAGACAGCTCGGGATTTTGCAATGGACATATGTCGTCATGACCCATGACTATGCCATGTCAAGAAAACTTGCATGCTCATTCCATGGCAATGGAAAGCAAGTCACACCAATTCGTGCACACGGGTTCAGGGAATCGCTAATAAGGGTAGTGACATGAGACTGAGAGGAGTCTGAAACTAACTGAGAAACAGAGCACTGTAAATCTGTAATACTCCCTCCTCAAAACAACAACAAGACCGGAGGGGGGACTCCACCCCGGCTTTGTCATTAAGGTAGAAGTGAGAATTCGAACTCGAGACCTGGCCCTTATGCGCATACACACGGCTACCACTAGTCCACGAAAGAGTTCTCCCTCCTCAAAATGAACAGGACGGACATGCGAATTGCAGAGATAAAATTCAGAGTACGGGCGAATTATAGGATGGTGAGTGTGATGTATCATGCATACAGCACACGTACTTGCGGAGCGCGGGCGCCATCTTGTTGGTGAGCGTGCCGGCGACGATCATGCAGTCGGACTGGCGCGGGGAGGGGCGGAAGATGACGCCGAAGCGGTCGAAGTCGTAGCGAGACGCGCCGGCGTGCATCATCTCCACGGCGCAGCACGCCAGGCCGAAGGTCATGGGCCAGATGGAGCCCCTCCGCGCCCAGTTCATCAGGTCGTCCACCTTGGACACCACGAACTCCGCCGCCTTCGACATCGGCACCGCCGGCGCCCCGCCGCGGTACGGCGCGGGCGCGGGTGCTGTCGCGGCCGCGGCATAGGAGGAGGAGGAGGAGGAGTAGGCGCGCGGGGCGCCGGAGAGCAGCGCGCGTCGCGCCGTGCGGGGGAGGATGATCAGCGCCATGGCGATGGTCGTGCGTTACGGTGGCAGGCTGTGAGCTATGGCTTCCGAAGGTGGCGGCCGGGGAAGGCGTGGTATGTTCGAGAGGGTCGGCGACCGCAAATGTGCAGAGCGGTGCGTGCCGCGGCGAGACAAGTCCACGCCGGCACGGCACGCCGCCGCCACCGCTCTAGGCCTGTGCGGTTGGCTCGCGTTACACGTACTACGTGGCGTCTTAAAGAACAGGACCGACTGTGCACATTGCCGACTGCGTTTAGCTACACAGAATGTCTGGCGTCTCATCCATTTTCTTACTTCCTCTGTCTGAAAACGTAGGACCCTTTGATTATTTGGCTACGGCGGACCCAAAGACCCAAAGGGTCGGTCTGAACCATTTTTCAAAGAACTGAACCATTTGTAACGCACAATTTCACCACGATCCTATCTTCAAAGAAGGCACGAAC